>CM057455.1:244767500-246017500 GCA_016271365.2 Neoceratodus forsteri
TGCAAGTGTGGCTGGCTTAGAACATTTACAGCTGATACTTTTAGCAGGGTACAGTATAATTTAGTGAGGTGTAGATATCTTTTAGAGTTTTGAATTTGGAAATACAGTGCATTATTTTAGTAATGTTCTAGCCCTTTATAGTTTTAGATCCTAGAAATTTAGTGTAATGTTACTGTTTGGTCGTGTTCAATAAACTGTTACATTGTTTCTTGCATTCAAGCCAACTTCATGCCTCTCCTTGTGTTCCCAGTAGTGGTATTTGAACTTGGGTCCCCATCCCCAAAGTTTTCCCTGACACTCACTGGTTGGGCATCATGCAAAAATCCACCCCCAGGTGGCTGGCGTAGTCAGATTACTTTGTGTTTTCTCATTCCAAGTTGTAGCTGGGTGGGTGTGAACCTGTGCCCTGGCCCGACCAGGCCATTTTTAGAGCAGTCAGTGTTAAGTCGGGAGCAACATCTCTGGTTGGCCTCTGCTGCCCATTACATGAGGTCACCTACTAGGCAAATTTCAGGGGTGAAATAATTAAGCAATATACCATGACAGAGAGTGGATATATTGGTGGATTTACCACTCCTGGTGTGGTTTGGTCACGAGGTGCAGCCAAGTGACTTAACCACACCAGAAGTGGTAAATCCACCCATATAGCCACTTTCTGTCATGGTATATTGCTATTAGACAATGTTCAACTTGTTTTTTTGTTTTTATAGTGATATAAAACTTTTGCAGTGGGTGTACTCGAGGATTTATCACTGTCATGTGATGTGTTTTGACCAATGAGGTTACAAGATTTTCATACCCCATTGTATAATCTTTAATACCTAATGAGGAATCTGCCCCAATTTTGATCTCATTCCAAAGTTTACAGACAGGATGGCAGTCCCAAATTATACATAACTAGGAGCCTTCACCAAATCCACATCTAGTACAAGCTGCTGATTCACTTTTCCCCATTTTATATAATCTATAAAGGATATAATAAAGATTATGTAGAATAAAAAAATTTAGTCAGTCAGAGTTTATCCTGAGTTTTACAGTCAAAAGCAGATTTCCGTATCATAGACTAGTTGAAATCCAAGTCAGAATAAACCTCTTGCCAGTGCTTATATTGTATGCTAAATGTCTTATACAGTTCTGACAACAAAGTACAATACAGTTTAGAGATACCATGGGGTGATAGTGCCACAGTCTTTAAGGAGGAGGAGAAGAAGGGCCCACACATTGTCCTCCATGGGCATATAATATTTCACAGTATGTTGAAGTTGAAAGTATTTAAATGCCTTACTGCCTAGCCAATTAAACTTCTCCTGAAGTTGGGTGAAAGGGAAGAATTTTCAATCTGATAAGTCAGAGAGGGAGACAGTGGTGAGATTTGGTATCCACTTGGGTGCAATAGGTTTACCACCAATTGTAAAACTGAAATCCTGAACTAGGGATTGTGAAACATCTAGAGATAGCGGAAGGGAAAGACCTGCCAGTATTTCTTTCAGGAGAGGTATCTGCCACCGAACACCATACTTTGAGGGGAAGAAACATAAATTTCATATACAAAATAGAGGTTAAGGAGAGACCCCATTACTGCATTTGTTCTTTCTCAATGGAGAGCCACAACAGGATGTATGAACAAGAAGGGTTGGGTTCTTGTGCCCGAAACCATTGAAAGATTTTAATTAGATGGATGACCCAATAATACACATTAAGGTCTGATGCTTGTAGACCTCTGAAGGATTTAAAGCCTATCAAATTATAATTTGCTTGACAGGCTGACTTCCCAGCCCAGATAAATGTAAAGACCATTGAATGCACCATCTTGAACCACTGCAGTGCAAGATAAAGGTTTTACCATTTGTAAAGGGTAAAACAGCCTATGAAAGACACTCACTAATTTTCACTGTATTTATCCATCCCCAAAGTGTCAATGGTAAAAGATGCCACCATTCCTAGTCCATTTATATAGAAGTTACTAAAGTATCCAGGTTAAGTTGTTTAAAATGATTGTGGTCCAACCAGAAGTCTATGCCTAAATATCTCAAATATTTGGGAGCCCACTGAAAGTCCTATTGCTCTATATCCACCTGTTGTGTATACTTATTAAAGATCAAATGTCAGTGTTTTACAGATTTACAATAACACAGGACTTCAAATCCCTGTGTCATGACTAGTGTTTCCTGAAAATATCATGCTGTTAGGTTTTGTGGTTTTCTTTAAATCAGCATCTGTTAATGTGCTCTGCAGTAACTGAAAATGAGGAAGAAACAGTGAAGATTCTTCTGTCCCTATTAGGGAGTGATTACATCACTCATATCCAGCTTGTTGCTGCAGCAATTAAATCCTTAATTGCCTGTAGTAGCTGGTGCTTTTCCCAGTCAGAGTAACCTGTAGGGCTAATTGTCTTTATTCCAGGTGAGCTACTAACCCACCTGGTTAGTGTTTAGATAGATTTGGTTACAATCTATCATTCTGTTCTCATAAAGAGTTGGTCATTTAACATAGAAACATAGAAGTTCATGGCAGATAAGGACCCCAAGGCCCATCCAGTCTGCCCATTTTTTCTACCTTATGAATTTGTGTTTCAGTGGGTAACTGAAGTGGTATAAACGAATGTTTGTGAGAAATCTCCTGACTGTATCACAGCTGAGTTCTGTCACATAAAAACTGCATTATTATTTTTGCCTATATAAAGGGTTGTTTAATGGATATAAAATAAATCTAAGGTTTAAGTCATAGAAGTAGTGTGTCCTTGATGTAGCCTCCATACATGTGTTCATATGAGAACAGCACTGTTATGTCACATTGACAAACAGGTGTCTGCCACACTTTGTTATTTCTGGAACCTGTACTGTATGAACTCTCAAAATTCATTTCTCTGAGGGATTCTGTGTGGAAATAAACCATGTGCAAGTTTTGGCAGACAGAAATCTTGCTTTTAGAGCAAGGAGCAGCTGACTACAAAACTAAAACTTTTTTTTACTAATAGAACACTTCTGTCTCAGCAGGAGTCAGCAGAGCTTGTTGGGATTAAGAAAACATATACATTATTATATGTGGGGGGGTCTCATTTAGGGTAGAAAAAAGAAAGTCAGTGTGTTTTTCTGTGTTAGGAAAGGGAGTTTGTTATGTCAGGAGTGGAGAAGTTAATTGGGGGTGTGGCTTAGGAACTTAGGAGTACAAAAGCAGGTGTCTCCAATTACAGTTCCCTAGTGCTAGCTTTGACAGACAGAAATCTTGCTCTTAGAGCAAGGAGCAGCTGACTACAAAACTAAAACTTGTTTTACTAATTGCCCTCCTTCCCTCTCCACCACCCTCCCACCCATAGCCAGTTCTACTTTTAAAGGCACTGGATTTGACTAAGAACAGGAACTTCCTGTTTGCCAGTAGGAAGGGAAGGACCACTGAGACACATAGGTTTCATCATCCTTGAAGGAAAATATTAGCTCTCCCTCTCCCCTAGCTGCTAGAGGTCTGACTCTGAGCAAGGAAGAAGGAGACTACAGAAGAACAAAGAGCAGTTGACTACAACGCTAGAATGTTTTACTAATAGAACACTTCTATCTTAACAGGAGTCAGTGCCTGTTGGGATTAAGAAAATAGATACTTTATTAGGAGTGGGGGGGGTCTCATTTAGGATAAAAAAAGAAAGTCAGTGTGTTTTTCTGTGTTAGGGAAAGGGAGTTTGCTAAGTCAGGAGGGGAGAAGTTAATCTGGGGTGTGGTTTAGGAGCTTAGAAGTGCAAAAGCAGGTGTCTCCAATTACAGTTCCCCAGTACTAGCTTTGGCAGACAGAAATCTTGCTTTTAGAGCAAGCAGCAGCTGACTACAAAACTAGAACTTTTTACTAATAGAACACTTCTATCTCAGAGGAGGCAGTATAATGCAGTGGGTTAAGGCACTAAGCTGCAGATCTGAAGACCTGTGTTTGAATCCCACAGCCACCTAGGTGCACACTGTGTGATCCTGAGCAAGTCACTTAACTTCCAGGAGAGGGGCCACAAAATGAGACATGATGGGAGTGGTGCAGTGCAATGGCTGTGGGGTGGCAGTCTTCAGGGAGACATTCTGGAGACTTTGATGCTGCCCTTTTTGTAATCACCTCTCTGATCTGAGGGAAGGAGGTTGCTCATCTTCAGGCTGACTTGGCTAGGATTTGTGAAACCTACTCCCCCACCCAGGGACCACCAGGACCACTGCCGCTACCACAGAGGTTGCAAAGAAAGAGGAGTGGTTGGACCAAGGTGGGCTCAGGGAGGGAGAGGGCAGTGGAACAGAGGTGCATTCCTCCAGTTGTACCTCTCCACAGTTCATACACTGTTCTGGTGGAGAGTGGTTCCTCTATTGAAGCATCTGCAGTGGAGACCAAGGAGGATGCTGGGAACCTCCACAAAGGAGACCCACAGGAGGGTGGTACGGGACCCCACAGGGGAAGGAAACAACTCCTGGTGGGGAATTCTATCAGTAGGGGGTAGAACTGGGGGAGGAAGAGGAGAGGGAGGTAAGGTGACTACTTAGTGCCATGGCTTGAAGGGACAGGGAGCAAATCATCAGGTTTGTGGGAGCAGCTGTATGAGGAAGGGAGCTGGATGTCATTGTCCACTTAGTGACAAATGACTTGGCAGGCAATGTGGTCAGAGGAATGCAAGCGGAGTTTGAAGAATTGGGGAGGGGCCTTAGGCAAGTAGCATGTATGGTAACCTTCTCGGAGGTGCTGCCTGTCTATGGCAAGTGTGATGCTAGGGTACTCTGCACCATGGGATTCAATGAATGGTTGAAAAACTGGTGCAGAGCTCAGGGTTTTCACTTCATTGGGGACTGGGGGTCTACCTGGAGGGATACAGGTCAATACTGGCATGATGGTCTGCATCTGTCTGGGAGGGGAACCAGGATCCTATGTTATGGGTTTAAATGATTCATTAGTAAGTATTTTAACTAGCCAAGGTGGGAGGCACTGAAAAGGAGCAGGGAAAACCCAGCATCCCCCCACAAAACACAGTAGTTAGAGAGGTAAAACACCAAGGTAGAGAAGTCAAAAGGGAGCAGGACAGGGGTAAATGCAGAAAATGTAGTAAGGAGAGGGATGGGGCTAGAAGGGATAAGGCCATCAAAAATGGAGGGTGATGAGTACCAATGCCCATAGTCTGTGTAACAAGCTCCCTGAACTAGTGGCCTTGATGGAAGAGGGACACCTGGATATCGTAGCAGTCACAGAAACATGGTGCACTGAGAACCATGAATGGGATGTCAACATACCAGGGTACACAAGCTACAGGAGGGACAGGGAGGGTAAAAAGGGGAGGAGGAGGAGGAGGAGCTCTCTATGTAAGGGAATGGATCAAAGCAATGGAACTAAAAGATAAACAGGGAGTAGAGGAGGCACTGTGGGTCACCCTGGAGACAGGATATGGCACCACAATCTGCACAGGGGTTATATACAGACCACCATTTTAGGGGGAGGCAATGGAAGAGGAAATGATAGAAAGCATCCTTAGAATGGCAGAGAAAGGGGAGATACTGTTGATGGGGGATCTGAATATGCCAGATGTTAACTGGAACACCTTTGCTGCAGCCACATCCAAGAGCAGGGTTATTCTCGATGCCCTACAAGGGGCATGCCTCAGCTAGCTAGTGGTGGAACCCACTCGGGAGGGAGCAATCTTAGACCTGCTACTGTTAAATGGGATTGGAGAAAGAATCTCGGATTTAGAAGTGGGTAGCCATCTGGGAACAAGTGACCACCAAACAATGTGGTTCACAATAAACATAGCCATAGAGTCAAGCCATATAAAAGCAAAAGTGTTGGACTTTAGGAGGGCTGACTTTGGGAAAATGGGAGAGTGCCTCAGCAGAGCACTAGAAAATGGACAAGAAGGAGGGGTGGAGGACCAATGGGAAAAATCAAAACAGCCATCACAGAGGCAACAAGCTTTTGTATGAAGCAAATCAATAAAGCAAAACAAAGGAAAACACACTAGGGCTCTCAAAAGAGGTGGCGGGGAAGATTAAGGAGAAAAATGTAGTGTTCTGGAAGTATATGGAAACACAGAAGGAGCAGGGCAGAGACCTGTACCAGTTATAGCAGAAGGAAGTGGGGAAGGCAGTCAGATTAGCAAAAACCCAAACTGAGGAAAAGATAGCCAACTCAGCTAAGAAGGGGGATAAAACCTTTTATTGGTACATTAGGGAGCAAAGAAAAACCAAGGGAGGGACAGTGAGGCTTAATAAAGGGAAGGGAGCATGGGCAGAGGGGGACAGTGAAAAAAGCATGGATACTGAATGAATACTTCTGCTCAGTATTTACAAAAGAAGAGGAGGGGGAGGTACCTAAATCAAAGAATAGAATCACTCTGGATAGGGAGGTCGATACCAGTCTATTCACAGAAGAAAGGGTTCTGAAAGAATTCTTAAAACTGAAGGTGGACAAAGCAATGGGACCTGACAGGATTCACCCCAGAATTCTAAAAGAACTAAGGGTATAACTAGTGACACCACTGACTACCTTTTTTAACAAATCATGGGAAGATGGTGTGGTACCTGAGGACTGGAGGAGGATGGATGTGATTTCCTATCACAAAAGTGGGAGTAAAATAGAGGCAGGAAACTGCAGATGTGTTAGTTTGACATCAGTGGTAGGAAAAGTGATGGAATCACTTCTGAAAGAAAGAATACTGAGTACCTAGAGGCCAGTGGGGCACAGGACCCATGGCAGCATGGATTCACAGCAGGAAGGTCATGTCAGACAAATCTAATAGATTTCTTTGACTGGGTGACCAAAGTAGTAGACCAGGGAGGGGCTGTGGACATGGCCTAGCTAGACTTCAGCAAGGCATTTGACACAGTCCCACACAAAAGATTAATGTACAAGTTAGCTAGCCTTGGACTGGGTCCCAAAGTGGTAGCCTGGGTAAAAAATTGGCTGGTCAACAGAACACACAGGGTAATAGTAAATGGAGTTCACTCTGAAGAAAAGTGGGTTACTAGCGGGATACCGCAGGGTTCAGTACTGGGATTGGTCCTCTTTAATGTCTTTATAAGTGATATTGCAGAGGGACTGGAATGAAAAGTATGTCTGTTTGCAGATGACACAAAGATCTGCAACAGGGTCGATACAGAAGGTGGGGTGAAAAGGATGCAAGGGACTTGGCAAGGTTGGAGGAATTGTCAAATGTATGGCAGCTTAGATTCAATGCAAAGAAGTGCAAAGTAAAGCACCTGGGAAACAAAAACCCAGGGGAAGAGTACACAATGGATGGGGGGGTGAGATACTAACAACAACAAAAATGGAAAGGGACATGCTGGTAGTCATATCAGATGACCTTAAGGTGGGCAAGCAATCTAAGAATGCAGTAAGGAGGGTTAGCGGGATACTGGGATGTATAGGAAGAGGCATCACCTGTAGAAAACCGGAAGTTGTTATCCTTCTCTACAGACAGTTGGTGAGACCCCATCTGAAGTACTGCGTGCAGTTCTGGAGACCCCATCTCCTCAAGGACATAGTTAGAATGAAGGCTGTCCAGAGGAGGGCAACTAAAATGGTGCAG
Source organism: Neoceratodus forsteri (assembly GCA_016271365.2). Lineage (NCBI taxonomy): Eukaryota > Metazoa > Chordata > Ceratodontiformes > Ceratodontidae > Neoceratodus > Neoceratodus forsteri. Next base: position 244,775,032 of record CM057455.1, read on the forward strand.
GGTCTGCACCAGAAGACATACAAAGAGAGATTATAGGAGCTTAATATGTATACCCTCAAGGAGAGGAGGAGAGGGGGGACATGATAGAAACTTTCAAGTCCCTCAAGGGAATCAACAAAGTCCAAGAGGGAAGCATCTTTCAGAAAAAGAGATGTACAAGACCAAGGGGGCACAATTTGAAGATAGAGGGGGGACGGCTCAGAGGCAATGTGAGGAAGTATTTTTTCCTGGAGAGGGTTGTGGATACATAGAACAGCCTTCCTGAGGAGGTATTGGAGTAAAAAAAGTGGGAGAATTCAAGAATGCATAGGACAGGCATAAAGCAATTCTAGTGGGGGGTAGGAGGAAGTAGGCTGTCGGTTAACTAGAATCTGCAGCTTATCCATTAGGAAGGGAAATGGGCAGTCTAGGTGGGCCAAGCGGTCCTTATCTGCCATCAAATTCTATGTTTCTATGTACATGTGTAACTAGACATATATGTCATCCTGATGCCCATGTCTTTTGCCCCTCAGTTGAAGCTACTGCACTCTGCTTCCCACTGCCACCCCCTCCAGTCAGGGTCAATGCCACCTGTTGCCCCCATTCCAGTCTCCACAGACTGGACTGCTGTGCTCTGCTAGGCCCTATAATCCCAGGGACTCTGTTTACACAGTTGGGACAGCTGCACCATGCTGCCCAAGGCCACCAAAGCTGGGGCTTTTGTTGCACCCTTCTACCCACTTCCACTGCCCAAATGGCAGAGCCACTGCATTATGTGCACTCTGTCTCACAGTCAGGGCTGTTGTACCCTGATGCCACCCCTTGTCCTGCCACATGGCATGTCATGACATCTGTGCCATGCTGTTCTCTGTCTCTGCCACCACATCCAAGGCTACTGCACCCTGTAACCATGTTGTCACATTCAAGACTGCTGTACCTAGAGCCCCATGCCACTACAGGAAGGGTTGATGTGCCCTGCTACCCTCTTTCCCCACCCTATAACACAAGATGAAAGTGTTTGCTTTTTCTTTCAAGTGACTTGGGTAGTGTACCAAAGGATCTGACTTTGGTGGCAGGGAGCAGCATGGAGCAACAACCCTAATTGTGGAATCAAGAGGCTCTATGATGCAGCAGAACAGAGTCAGGACAGGGGCCAGAGGAAAGCTTGGTCCAGACATTTCGACTGTGGGGCAGGACACAGTGGAGCATCAGGGTACTGCAGCCCTGACTGAGACAAGGTTCACATGTTGCAGCAGCCCTGCCTTTTTGGGGCAGTGCAGGGTGCAGCAAAAGGCCCACATTTGGTGGCCTGGGGCAGCATGGTGCAGCAGCTCCAACTGTGGAGGCAGAGGCCGTAGGACTCTAGGGCTTAGCAGAGCACAGCAGTCCCATCTGTGAAGACTGGAACCAGGGACAACAGATGGCATTGGCCCTCCCTGGGGGGGGGCAGAGGGAAGAAGGGTGCATTAACTTCAATTGAGGGGCAAGAGACAGAGACATTGGGATGACATATAGTATGTCTAGTTACATACATGCATGATGAATTTCCACACAGAATCCCTCTGGGAACTGATTTTTGTGAATTAATACAGTATATGTTCCTGAAATAGCAACGTGTGGCAGACACCTGGTTGTCAATCTGACTTAACAACAATATTGTTCTCTCATGAACACATGTATGGAGGCTACATCAGGGACACACTACTTCTATGACTTAAACTTTAGATTTATTTTATATCCATTAAATGACCCTGGGTTTCTATAGCGAAAAAACAATGCAGAGTTTTGATGTGACAGAACTCAGCTGTAATACAGACAGGAGATTTCTCAGAAACATTAATTTATACCACTTCAGTTACCCACTGAAACACACAGACATGACAAACTCTTTATGAGAACAGAATGATAGATTGTAACCTACTCTATCTAAACACAAACCAGGTGAGGTTAGTAGCACACTTGGAGTAAAGAAAATTAGCACTACAGATTACTCTGACTGGGAAGTAAGCCAGCTACTACAGACAATTAAGGACTTCATTGCTGTAGCAACAGGCTTAACAGGATTGATGTCATCACTCACCAATAGGGACAGAAAAATCTTCACTGTTTCTTCACTGTTTTCAGTTACTGCAGAACACATTAACAGATGCTGATTTAAAGAAAACCACAAAGCCAAACAGCATGATATTTTCAGGAAACACTAATCATGACACAAGGAATTGAATTCCTGTGTTTATTGTAAATATGTAAAACATTAGCATTTGTTCTTTGATATACTATGGTATCCCTAAACTCAGCTTCCTGAGTCTTGGGATACTGACCCCACTGGCCCGAATTGAACACTCTCGAGTGAATCAGATGCCTGAATATACAATTTCAGGCATCTGATTAAAACAAAAACCAATGCAAGTAGGGGGACTTCACTCCCCCAAACCCCCATTTGGAGGCTCTGCCCCCATGTCCCCCGTAACTAATATATCTAACTCTAAGGGTGTGCGGACCTCAGAGTTAACAAAAAATAATTACAGGGGTATAAATGGGTAAAGAAAGTAATGCATGCAGTGTGGGATAGAATCCGTGTCTCCCAGAGAACAGTGACTCAGCTGCCAATGGTTTAGCCCTCAACATCACTGGGGCAGCTCGGCCAGCCTCCTGATTCTTCCGCAACTTGAATTCCATACACAGGGGTAAGGTAGGAAGACATCACATCCACTACCTTACCCCTGTAACATCCATTGGGTTTTTATCATGCCAGGATGCTCACTGTCTGGACACTGAACCTGTCGGGCAATACTGCCCAGGCAGGTTAGTGTCAGGATAGTGAGCCTTGGCAAAACATTAGGGTACCCTTATTAAGAGGCATGATTACTGTTTTATTAATATTTCATTTATAATTAGAGAGAGAAACAAACGCTTTCAAAGTGCCCAGAATAGTCGGTATAGTTGTTGATGGGTGTGTGATATGAAGTAAAATGTCATCTGCATAGACAGACAGTTTACAAAGGGTGTGTCCCACAGAAATTCCAGTAATAGAGGGGTGAAGCTGAACTTTGGTAATGAGGAGTTGCCAATACAAGTTAAACAACAAAGAGGAGAGAGAGGGCAGCCTTGTCATGTGCCACTGCATAAAACAAAAGACGTAGAAAATACACCATTATAATATATTTTAGCAGAAGGCTGATCGTAAAGTGTCTGGATCCATTTAATAAAAATACTTGGGAAACCAAACTTAGCCACTACTATAAACATGTGTTGTTAATGTTGAAGAAGATGACACTGACAGTAGTACCTGTGCTGCATCTGTGGATTAAGTGACGATAACATCAGCTATACATTTTTAGACTGGACTGGTTAAAACTTGATATCTGGGACTTGCTTGCTTTTGGACCAAATCATCATCATCCTGGCAGTGGGTAGGAGGTGTAGTCAGTACATGAAATGATTGTACTGTTTGCAACTGTGGCAGACAAGTCCCTCTTCTCACACAGTCGCTTTCTCAAGAAGATCATTTAGTTAAACACACCTTTAACCAGATTGATCAGAATGCTGCTGGCTCTGTTTTTTCCCCATGATAGTAGTGGTAGTAGCAGTACTGAAGTGGTTACTTTCAGACAGCCTGGTGCTCTTCTCCCATGTTGCTTCATATTGTGTTCTATACCTAGAGCTGTTGCTAAACAGAAGTGGTGCCAAACAAACACACTATCCCCTTCTACAAAAAGTCAGACTCAGGAGGCTGGTTAAAAAAAATAGAGATCTGGGACTCGCCTGCCTTTGGACCAAGTCATTATCATCCTGTGGGTGGGTGTGAGGTGCAGCCAGTACATGACATGATTGTTCTGGTAGCAGCTGTGGCAGACAAGATCTTCCTGGACATAAAGTCTCCGCCATTCATTCACACTAATGGGATCTTTGCTGGAGGTGCTAGGACACAGCAGGAGCAAACTTTTCAAGAGGGTCGGTGCCAGAGATAGCGCCACAAGGAGTGGCACCATGAGCCATGGCTCATGCATTAAAGGCTACCTCAGTGTTGACCCTTTAACTGCCTCAGTTTCTTTTTTCCCATCGTTGAGTGCGCTTCAGTGACTATGTCGCTCATCCTCTGGGACTCAAACTTCAAACTAGCAGCATAGTTTTCAGTTTATTGTTTTGTAATTTATCTTCAAATGTACTGAGTAGATTTGAATTAAATTTATTGATTAATAAAGAAGTCTTCAGTCCTCCATTGATGGAGTCGACCATGAGCGGGTCAGGTGACGGTAGGGAGAATTTGTATGAAAGCTGTTCAGTCAGCCGGGCTGGGTCCGGTCCGCCGCCCTCCCCGGAGGGTGGGTCTGACAATGGATGATCCAATGTTCAGGGAGATGGGTGGTTCCCCTGAAAGCATAAAGGGAAATGGTCTCATTTGTGGTACCATTCGGCCTTGAGTTCTTCTTCAGCGCACAAGTCAAGAAAGAGAAGGCATCACTCAATGTCGCCATCTGGTATGACTACGTGTCGACGGTCAGTCATTGGAGCTAGGCACTTGTCTCCTTCCCCTTGCAGTCATTGGTTTCTAGCTCCGGTGCCCAACCTCTTTGACATCGGAGCCCATCCCCACCTATTGGACAGGCCTCCCATGAGCAGTTTCACCAGTGGGTTGCTCTTATGGAGCAATGGGCTTGGAGGTTGGTCCAGCTGCCTGGCCCAGTCACTCAGGGGCATTCAGGCCACTTGAAGGACCAAGTAGGGTGGTTGGACCTTCCTAGTCAAGTGGCACCTTCTTCAGTGCCATCGACTCCGTGCTCAGGTATTTTCCCCCCCTCACATGGCTGTGGCACAGAGGCCCACACTGATGCCTCTATCTCCTGTTAATTTTCCTCCTTTTCCTTCAAATCACAGTTTTCAGAATGTTGGGACACTCTCTGAGCCATCCACAGTGCTGAGGGTTCTGTCGGCGCTGTCCATGGTGCCGGGGGCTCTGTTGGCGCTGTCTGTAGTACCGATGGCTCTGTTGGCACTGTCCGTGGCACCGCAGGCTCTGTCAGCACCATCTGCAGTGCCAAGGGCTCTGTCAGCATCATCCACAGTGCCGAGAGCTCTGTCGGTGCTGTCTGCAGAGCCAGGGGCTCTGTCGGCACTGTGGCCTTTGTCGGCGCCATGTAGGCTGTTTCTGATGGTGCCTACTTCCTTGGGTTTGGCGCCATGTTCTTCATCGGCGCTGATGCTTGGTTGCATCGCTGTCCAGCCTCCAGGGCTTTTTGACTCCAATTCTCAAATGGAGAGAGGATCACAAATTTAGAAGTCAGTAGACATCTGGGAACAATCGACCACTGCACAGTGTGCTTCACAATGAGCACAACCATGGCGATAAGCCATACAAAAACAAGGGTACTGGACTTTAGAAGAGCTGACTTTGGCAAAATGGGTGGATACCTGAAAAATGCACTAGCAAATGACCAAAAAGGAGTGGTGGAAGAACAATGGAGAAAAATCAAAACTGCCATCATAGAGGCAACAAGCCTTTGTGTGAAACAAATAAAGAAAACAAAGCAGAGTAAAAAAACACTATGGTTTTCAAACGAGGTGGCAGGGAAGGTTAAGGAGAAAAAGGCTGCATTCAAAAAGTATAAGGAATCACAGAAGGAGCATGGCAAGGAACTGTATCACTTAAAGCAGAAAGAAGTGGGGAAGGCAGTCAGACTAGCAAAGGCCCAAACTGAAGAAAAAATAGCCAACTCAGTTAAGAAGGGGGATAAAACCTTTTATAGGTACATTAGGGAGTATAGAAAGGTTAAGGGAGGGATAGTGAAGATTAATAAAGGAGAGGGAGGTGGGCAGAGGAGACAGTGAAAAGGCAGAGATACTGAATGAATACTTTGCTCAGTATTCACAAAAGAAGATGAGGAGGAGTTACCTAAACCAGACAATAGAAGCACTCTGGTAGGGGTTGACACCAGTCCATTCACAGAAGAAAGAATCCTGAAAGAACTCCTAAAACTCAAGGTGGACAAAGCAATGGGGCCTGATGGGATTCAACCCAGAATCCTAAAAGAACTAAGGGAGGACCTAGTGACACCACTGACCATGCTTTTTAACAGATCATGGCAGGATGGGGCAGTACCTGAGGACTGGAGGAGGGCAGATGTGATTCCTTTTCACAAAAGTGGGAGCAAGGCAGAAGCAGGAAACTACAGACCTGTAAGTTTGACCTCAGTGGTAGGGAAAATTATGGAATCACTTCTGAAAGAAAGAATTGTTGAGTACCTAGAGGCCAGCGGGGCACAGGACCCAAAGCAGCATGGATTTACAGCAGGAAGGTCATGTCAGATGAATCTAATTGATTTCTTTGACTGGGTGACCAAAGTAATAGACCAGGGAGGAGCTGTGGATATGGCCTACCTAGACTTTAGCAAGGCATTTGACACAGTCCCGCACAAAAGATTAATAATCAATTTAGCCAGCATGGGAGTGGGTTCCAGGGTGGTAGCCTGGGTAGCAAACTGGCTGCACAACAGGACACAGAAGGTAATAGTGAATGGAACACATTCCAAAGAAAGGGGGGTTACTAGTGGAGTACCTCAGGGCTCAGTACTGGGTCCAGTCCTCTTTAACATCTTTATAGGTGACATTGCAGATGGTCTGGAGGGAAAGGTATGCCTCTTTGCAGATGACACAAAGATCTGTAACAGAGTTGAAACACAAGGGGGGGTAGAAAAAATGAGCAGGGACATGGCAAGGTTGGAGGAATGGTCAGACATGTGGCAACTTAGATTCAATACAAAGAAGTGCAAAGCAATGCACCTGGGAAACAAAAACCCAGGAGAAGAGTACACAAGCAGGGGAGTAGCAGGGGAGGTACTAACAACAACAAAAATGGAAAGGGACCTGGGGGTAGTCATATCAGATGACCTAAAGGTGGGTAAGCAATGTGAAAAGTCAGTAAGGACAGCCAGGGGGATACTGGGATGCATAGGAAGGGGCATCACAAGTAGAAAAAGGGAAGTGATTATCCCTCTGTACAGGCAGCTGGTGAGACCCCATCTGGAGTACTGTGTGCAGTTTTGGAGACCTCATCTATGCAAGGACATAGACAGGATGGAAGCAGTCCAGAGGAGGGCAACTAAAATGGTGCAGGGTCTGCAGCAGAAGCCATATGAAGAGATACTCTTGATGAAAGGCGGGACGGGGGGACATGATAGAAACATCCAAGTACCTCAAGGGAATCAACAAAGTCCAGGAGGGTAGCATCTTTCAGAAAAAGAGATGTGTAAGAACAAGGGGGCACAATTTAAAGATAGAGGTGGGACGGCTCAGGGGTAATGTGAGGAAATTTTTTTCACGGAGAGAGTGGTGGATACATGGAACAGCCTTCCTGAGGAGGTCGTTGGGTCTAAAACAGTGGGGAATTCAAACATGTATGGGACAGCACAAAGCAATTATAGTTGGGGTTGCAGGAAGTAGGCTGTTAGTTAACTAGAATCTGCAGCTTATCCAGTAGGTAGGGAAATGGGCAGACTGGATGGGCCAAGTGGTCCTTATCTGCCGTCAAAGTCTATGTTTCTATGTTTCTCTGTTTCTGTCCTCTTCTAATTTCCATTCTGATTTTCATTCCTTTCCTGTCCATACAGTCCCCCCTGGACTGTCAGGAGATGATTTTGAGCCAGACCCAGATCTTTGTCTGGGTGATGATGTTGAAGGAGCAGGAGTTAATCCTGCTGCAGAGCCTGTGGTCGAAGACCTTTCCTTTAAGTCTCTGTTGAAAAATTTTAATTCCACTCTTTCTCTACAGACTACAGAAATCAATCCTGGGAAGCTTTTAAGACTCCAATACCTACATGTCCCGGAGATCCCTGTGGATTTAACTCCTCCGGTACAACCAACTTTTCAGACTCTTTCTCAGATGCTATGGAACAATCCTGCTCTCATCCCGTCCATGGCTTAGTCCATAGATGGGAAGTACGCTACTCTCAAGGATCAACCCATACCGGTGTCACAAGCTTTTGCTGATCCCTTGTAGTCATAGCAGAGAATGACAAGACCATCCTCCCTTAAGCATCCACAGCTCAGCCTATCAATAAAGAATCTCATAAGATAGACACCTTAGGTAAGAGAGTCTTAGCTTCCTCGACCTTGGGTATGCTTATTGCCATCTACCAGAGCTATTTTTCTTAATAAGAATATGTCCTTTGGCATTCGCTCAAGCAAATGGTAGAAGCTCTGCCTGAGTAGGAAACTAATTTGGAGCTACTTCACACCATAACCAGTGGCACTGAGTACAATAACCAACAGGTTAAAGCTGTAATGGACGCTTTCAATACTGCTTCTCGAGCAGCGGCAGCAGGCATTTGTACCCGTCGCCACTCCTGGCTACGTACTTTGGGCTTCATGAATGATGCCCCGAAGCAGGTCATGGTCTTACCCTTTGATGGTATGTATCTGTTCGGACCCCAGGTGGAACAAGCTCTGGAAGCCACACAGAAGACTAGGTCAGCCATTAAGATAGCTCGACTCGCACCTGACCCCTCGGGGGTGCCAATAAACAAAAATTTCATAACCATCAGTCCTTTTGGGGAAAAGGCAGGGGGGACTTTAACAAAAGCCACACTCCGCAGCCACAAAAGAAAATGCAGCAGAAGGTACAAGCCCCCAAAGTGCCCAGTGCCACCTTCTGAGTTCTCGGCCCAGGTTCCACCTCCACTGCCTGAGGGGGACTCTTCCTCAGCAGTGGGAGGATGTCTGACTCAGTTCTATGACTGGTGGAAGTCTATAACATCAGACAAATGGGTCCTCCAGATAATCTGTGAGGAGTATTTGCTCAGTCTTTCAGAACCCCCCCCGATCATCCCCCCAAACAACAGCCCAGACTGTTGGCAGTACAGTCAGACCTTCTTGCTTCCAAGGTGCAAGGCCTTCTGAACAACAGGGCAGTAGAAGTAGTTCCACTGGACCAACAAAACACAGGTTTCCACTCCCATTACTTTCTAGTTCCAAAGAAAACTGGAGGCATGCACCCCATTCTGGATCTCAGAAAGTTAAACAAATTCCTTCACAAGGAAAAGTTCAAGATGATATCTCTAGGTACTCTTCTACCTTTGATTCATCAACACAATTGTCTAGCCTCCCTGGACATGCAGGATGTTCACTAACTCATTCTTATACACCCAAAGCACCACAAATACCTGTGGTTCATAGCGTTGGGTCAACATTATCAGTTCAGAGTCCTGCCCTTTGGGCTATCCTCAGTGGCATAAGTTTTTACAAAGTGTTGTGCAATTCTCGCAGCACATCTCAGGAAAATCAGAATTCAAGTGTTTCTATAGCTGGACGACTGGCTTCTAGCAAGCCCTTCCAGTCAGGGAACTCTGGACGCCACAGCCAAAGCTTCAGACTTCCTCACTTCCATGGGAGTCCTGCTAAATGGCAACAAATCACAGTTGCAGTCCTCCCAGAAACTCCTTTTCATAGGAACTTTTCTGGATACCTCCTGTGCAAAAGGTTTTCTTCCAGAGGACAGAAGGAGCGATTTCGTACAGATGGCCCAATACATCAGAGAAAACAGCTCAGTTCATGCTATCTCAATGCAACAGATGCTGGGTCTCATGGCATCCTGGGTGTTCACTGTACCTCTAGCTCATCTTCACCTAAGAACCTCTCAGTGGATGCTCAATACTCAGTGGTCCCCAACCACTCACCCTCAGTCCTTTCCCATCAAGGTGACAGAACCTCTAAAGAGGTCACTCACCTGGTGGTTGGAGGAGAATAACCTTCTGGAAGGGTATCCCTTTGCTCCTCTGGATCATCAGATCTCCATTATCACTGATGCATCCCTGATGGGGTGGGGAGCTCACTGCCAGAAGCTCCACACCCAAGGTACGTGGACTCAGGATGAGTCCTGGCTCCACATAAATGTCCTGGAAAGGAGAGCCGTCCTCTCTGCAGTCTGGACCTTGAAGGACATACTCTGTCACAAGAACATTCTCCTTCAAATAGACAACAAAACAGTGACGTATTACATCAACAAACAGGGTGGTGCTCACTCTTACCCATTATGCAGGGAAGCTATGAAAGTGTGGGAATGGTGCCTAGAGCGCAAGGCTCTAATCCACGTGGTTTACCTACCAGACGTGCAGAACGAACTGGCAGACCATCTCAGCAGAATGGAGACAGATCCTCATGAATGGTCTCTCAACTCAACTGTCACTCAGTAACTCTTCAAAGAGTGGGGAACTCCAGATCTGGACCTTTTTACATCCCCACTCAATGCAAAACTGCCTCTTTTCTGCTCCAGAAATCCAGGACATGTCATTTTCTGTCAGGATGCATTCAGGCTGCAGTGGACAAAACACTTTCTATACGCCTTTCCTCCTCTTCCTCTAATTCAGATGGTGCTTCTCAAATTCGAGTCTCAGGGAGACAGAATGATTCTCATTGCTCCCTTCAAGGCCTTGACAGATATGGTTCCCGCTGCTCAATAGTCCGTCGGCAACCCTCCCGAAGGCACTTCCCCTTCAGATGAACCTTCTGACCCAGGGGCCTGTGGTCCATCCCAATCTGAAGGTGCTTCACTGTCACACTTGGCTCCTGAGGTGATCAAGGTGAATAGGTTTAATGTTTCCCATAGAGTTTCAGATATTCTCTTGGCTATGCATAAACCAGCCACTAGAAAAACTTACACAGCCAAATGAAAGCGTTTTTCTCTCTGGTGAGCAAAATCCTCTTAGAACCCTTTTCCTGCCCACCAAATAAAATCTTGGAGTAATTATTGGAACTCTCAAATTCAGGCAGGCAGTATAGTGCAGTGGTTTAAGGCTCTGAGTTGCAAATCTGGTGTCATTCAGCAGACCAGACCTGGGTTTGAATCCCACAGCTTCCACTTGCATACTGTGTGACCCTGAGCAAGCCACTTAACTTCCCTGTGCTCCCGGGTTGCACCTGTAAAAAATCCTTCAGCTTAGTGTGTCTCACCTGGTTAAAACAACTAAATAAAAAAATAAATAAATAAAATTCAGGTCTGCAGTACTCTACTGTCAAAGTTCATCTTTGTGCCATTTCAGCTTATCATGAGACATTCCTTATCTCTGGCTCAGTTACCTGTAGTTACTGTAAGATGTTTCTTAAGGGCATTCTGCATACCAGACCTCTTATCAGATGTCCAGTCGCAGCCTGGGACATTAACGTTGCGCTAGACATGCTCACTAGGAAACCTTTCAAGCCTCTAGCTACCTGGGAGTTGAAGTTCCTCACTTGGAAAACGGCCTTTCTAGTGGGCATCACTTCGGCCTGTAGAGTTTCCGCACTTCATGCTCTGGTAACAGCCCCCCAGATGCTGTATTTCACAAGGACAAAATAGTTCTTAGGACTCTCCCTAAGTTTCTTCCCAAGGTTGTCTCAAAATTTCATATAAACCAACTTGAGTCTCTTCGCTGATGACTCCAAGATGGGAACAGTCGTTGAGGGGAAGAGAGGAGGTTGGCCCTGCAAGGGGACCTGGACATCCTGGAAAGCTGGGCTCACACATGGAAATTAAGTTTCAATATCACCAAGTGCAAGGTGTTACATCTTGGTTGGGGAAACCCTAAACACAGGTACAGCCTGGGAGGGGGGGTGCTGGAGGCCTAAACCGGGGAAAAAGACCTAGGGGTCATAGATGCATGTATGAATAACTCTGAGCAGTGCAGGAGAGTGGCTAGCAAAGGCAAACAGGATGTTAGGATGCATCGTAAGGGGGATCATCTCTAGGAGCAGGGAGTGATTCTGCCGCTGTAAAATGGACTGGTTAGACCACACCTTGAGTACTGTGTACAGTACTGGAAACCACACTTGAAGAGAGATATACAGCTCCTGGAGAGGGTACAGAGGAGGGCAACTAAGGTGATACGAGGCCTAGGGGATTTGATGTATGAGGACAGACTTGAGGAGCTCTGTCTATTTTCATTGGAGGAGAGGAGAGACAGAGGGGACATGATTGAGGTCTTTAAGTACCTCAAGGGAATAAATAGAGTAAACATGGAGGGGATCTTTAGACTAAAGCAGGAAGGTATCACCAGAGGGCGTGGTTTGAAGTTGGAAGGTGGAAGGGTGAGGGGGGAAAAGAGGAGGAGGTTTTTCACTGAGAGGGTGGTGGACCCTTGGAATGCGTTGCCTGGCGAGCTGGTTCAGAGATCCACAGTGGAGGGCTTCAAGAGAGGATGGGACAGATACAGAAAGTAGATGTACCAGATAATGGCCTGGCCCAAGGGGGTGGGGATGGATGACAGGGGTTTCTTAAACACAAGAGGGGAGGGGAGGGCCTCGGCACCCAACTAGGGATCTGAGGTTGGAGCAGACTTGATAGACCGTAAGGCCTAATCTGCTGGCAATTAGTATGTTAGTGACCTTTAGTCCATCCTACCTACTTTTCTAACTTCCAGAATGAAGGGGAACGTACCCTGCATTCTTTGGATGTTAAGAGAGCACTGCGATTCTATCTGGATAGAACAAAAGAAATTCGCAAGGCTCAACAACTGTTTGTTTTCTTCAGTGAGATGTGGCTGGGTCAACCTGTCGCTATTAGGTGCATTTCAGCATGGCTGGTAGCATGCCTCCGCCACTTCTATTCTATGGCACAGGTTAAGCTAGAAGGCAGAGTGTACGCTCACTCTACTAGAGCAGTCACAGCATCTCTGGCGGAAGTCCACAACGTGCCCATTGCAGACATTTGCAATGTGGCAACATGGAGCTCAGTGCATACTTTCATTAAGCACTGTGCTTTAGATGTCCATGCCAGATGACATCTGTCGTTTGGAAGGACTATTCTTAACAAACGTTTGTCCGAAGTATGTGAGCTCTTAGTTTCTCCTGCCGCCCATATCGGGGGTTTGTTAGCTCAGTACTCTCCCATTAGTGTGAATGAGTGGTGGAGACTTTATGTCCAGGAAGATATGGAAATTACATACCTACCATAATTCTTGATCTTGTTGGATGAAGTCTTCACCACTCATTAAAATGCCCACCCACCATCCCCTGAGCTCACGTCTCTGTTTTTGGTCTTCACTCCCTCAATGGCTGGGCTGCGAAGACTCTATTGTTGACCCTTCTTACATGGGTCATTCTGACTATCTTATGTCTGATTTTGTTAGGTTAGACCTCTAGGTTAGTTATGCTGCTCCTACTTGAAAAAAAAAGTACTGAGGTGGTTGGAGGGTTGACGCCAAGGTAGCCTTCATTACTCTTGCTATGGCTCGTGGTGGCTCCATTTCTGGCGCCGACCCTCTTGAAACATTTGCTCTCACTGGGTCCTAGCACCTCCAGCATAGATCCCATTAGTATGAATGAGGTGGAGACTTCATCCAAGAAGATCAAGAATTACAGTAGGCACGTAATTTCCATTTCCTGTTCTCATAGTCACTTTCTCAGCCTGAGGAGATCATTTAGCTAAATGCACTTTAACCAGATTGATTAAAAATGCATTTAGCTCTGATCTTCCTTGACATAAAGTCTCCATCACTCATTCACACTAATGGGATCTATACCAGAGGTGCTAGGACCAGGCGGGAGCAAAGTTTTTAGCAGGAGGGTCGGCGCCAGAGATGGAGCTATGAGGAGCAGTGCCACAAGCCTCAGCTCGTGTGGCAACGACTATCTCGGCATCGACCCTCCAACCACCTCAGTTCCTGTTTTCCTGCCATCGAGTGCGCTTCAGTGACTACATCGCTCGCCCACTGAGAGTCAAACTTCAAATTAGCAGCATAGTTTTCAGTTTATTATTTTGTAATATTTCTCGAATAAAAGTACCACTTAAGATAATTCATTCTTGTTAAAGAAAGAAGTCTCAGCCTACATTGATGGAGTCGACCATGAGCGGGTCTGGTGATGGTAGGGAGACTTTGTATGAAAGCTGTTCAGTCAGCCGGGCTGGGTCCCGGTCCACTGCCCTCTCTGGAGAGAGGGTCTAACAATGGATTGTCCAATGCCTGAGGGGAGGGGCTGTTCCCCCAGAAGCATAAAAGAAAATGGTAGCATTCCCTTCTTTGGCCCGTTGGTCAAAAAAAGAGAAGTCATCACTTGAGGTCACCCTCTGATATGTCTGTGCGTCGACGGTCAGTCATTGGGGTCAGTTGTTAGTCTCCTCATTTGGAGTCACAAGTTTCTGGTTCTGGTCACCAACCTCTTCAACATCGGAGCCCTTCTCCACCTTCTCATAGGGCTTCTGATGAGCAGTTTCATCAGTGGGCCACTTTGAAGGAGCAATGGGCTTGGAAGGACTATTCTTAACAAACTTCTGTCGTAAGTATGTGAGCTCTTAGTTTCTCCTGCCGCCCTCTCGGGGGATTATTAGCTCGGTACTCTCCCATTAGTGTGAATGAGTGGTGGAGACTTTACGTCCAGGAAGATATGAAAATTACATACCTACCATAATTCTTGATCTTCTTGGATGAAGTCTCCACCACTCATTCACATGTCCAGCGACCATCCCCCGAGCTCACCTCTGTTATTGGTCTTCACTCCCTCAATCTTTAGGCTGTGAAGACTTCTTTCTGACCCTTCTTATATGGTTCTTTCGGACTATCTTATGTCCGGTTTTTGTTAGGCTATCCTTCTAGGTTAGTTATGCTGCACCTCCTCAGAAACAAAAAGGTGCTGAGGTGGTTTGAGGGTCGATGCCAAGATAGTTATTGCCGCACGAGCCGAGGTTTGCAGTGCCACTCCTCGCAGCTCCATCTCCGGTGCTGACCCTCCTGCAAAAAAGCTTGCTCCCACTGGGTCATAGTGCCTCTGGTGTAGATCCCATTAGTGTGAATGAGTGGTGGAGACTTCGTCCAAGATGATCAAGAATTATGGTAGGTACATCATTTCCATTTTTTCCCCCTGATAGTAGTGATAGTAGCAGTAAAGAAGTGGTATTTTCGGACTTTATCCAATGTTGACTTGTTGTTTTTGATGATTTATGGGCTGCTTGGTGCTCTGTGTTCTCTCATGTTGCTTTGTGTTACATTCCATACTGAGAGCCATTGCTAAACGAAAGTGGTGCCATTATCCCCATCTACAAAATGTCAGACTCAGGAGACTGGTTTAAAAAAATAGAGATCTGGGACTTGCCTGTCTTTGGACTACATCATCATCCTAGGGGATGGTAGCAGGTGCAGCCAGTACATGACTTGATTGTACTGTAGCAACTGTGGCAGACAGGTCCCTGTTCTCACACAGTCGCTTTCTCAATCTGAGGAGGTCATTTAGCTAAATGCACCTTAACTACATTGATAAGTGTTGCTAGGCATGATTTTTCCACGATAGTAGTGGTAGTAGCAGAGCTGAAGTGGTCACTTTCAGACTGCCAGATGCTCTTCTCTCATATTGCTTTGCATTGTGTTTAGAGATGCATAAATGCATAAAAGTTTAACTTTGTCCGCTACGTCAACTCTAAGTGGCCAGCTTCGAATTCACGTAGCACTATGCGAAATTCCCATTAAAAGGTTGAAATTCACCTTTGATGGACTCTGCATTGTCCACTTTGATTTAACTTCGAATTACAGTTTAGGAAGGCAAAGTTGGTAAGAAATGGCCCACAGTTCACATGTCTGACTGACTGCAGGTCACATGATGCAGGGAGGATGTGAATTAGGCTTAATTTTGACCTTCTGTTTGCTGGGTGAGGAGCTGTGTGGAACTGACTGTCTAGTATGTCTGTGCGTGTGACTGTGGAGTAGTATTTTCAAAAGAAATTTAGTGCCTTTGATCCTTTTTTGTCATCCTCCTGACTTTATTTTAAACCTCTTTCATCTTAGTGCCTTTTTTGATATTGGTATCTAATTCTGTTACTCTGTTTTTCTTTTTTGTTTACTTGTTTTTTTGTTTACACATCTTTTCCCCTCTGGTCATGGCCTGTGGGGCCGCTCTCAAGCATCCTGCCTGCTCCTGCCCTGTCTGAAGTCCTCCTATCTATGCCTTCTCTCTCCTCTTCCTCCTCTATCTCCGAACAGCACCCCCAGCTTACCCCTCTGGGGTAGGGCCACCCCTCCTCTTTGGGTGCTCCTAACAGTCAGACTCTGATGTGGGAGAGGACTGGGTGGAGGAACCTGGAAGGCCAGGCAGGATGGATTTGGCCATGGGCATGGGGGCAGGTGCCATCACCTACCTCACAGACTGGGCTTTTCCTTGTTCCTTGCCCACGGATATATTGGGGTATTAATGCTCTTCACAGCAGTTTGAAGTCACTAGGGCAAGCCCTCGTGCCTCAGTCACAATGCACCTGGGGTGTGCATTAATGCCCTAATACTCCCATGGTCTGTTGTGGGTTATAATGTACTTATGTATGCTATAACCCATGACAGACCATGGGTGTATCGGGGCATTAATGCATACCCTGGGTTCATATTCATGATGTTACAAGTGTGCGTGGAAACTGCACAATGCACACTTGTAACACAGTCCTTTTTTGGAAATGTTTCACCAAATTTGCAACATAGGCTTTTTGGAAGCTCACCTCATGAACAGTGACCCTGTCAGTTTGTTAATCAGCCCTGAAAGGTGATTTAACATAAATCCATCACGGGAAGGTTTTCTTTTTTAACAGGGACTTTTGCATGCTGGGGTGGGCTCCCACTATGCCACCAGACTGTTTGTTTGGGGAGCTGTAGCTGATGGAGACTGGGCACCCTGTTGGCACATACCAAGTGTTGGGGCCAAAAGCCAAGGGGGATTGGGTATCCCCCTTGGCACGCAACAAATGGGGGGGCATTATGCCAATGGAGAGTGGGCCCCCCTGTCGGCAAAGAAACTGGGAGGGGGCATGCCGACAGGGGGAATGGGCACCCCCATTGGTGTCTTTATTTTAAATGATGAGGGAGCATGCTGACAGCCTGGGCTCAGTGTGTTCACACTGCTGTGAGCTACAGCAATGTGGACGCACAACCAGGAATTTAGCAATGCAGGAATGCAAAATCAAAGGACCAAGCTGTGCCACTATTGGTGCAGCTCTGTCCTTTGAAAATTGGCCAACTCCACCCCAACAGCTGAAAGTGAGTCATCACCAGCCTGCTGACTGATTTGCCTGCCACTGACCTGCCCCTTTAAATGGAGCTCTCCATTGGGCACACCCCTGCATAGCACCTCTTATAGCAATGAGTTTGTCTGTGCCTGCATGCCACAGCAAACTCAAAAATGGCTTGCGGGTGCCACCTGCTACTGCTGCTACTACTGTTGTCCTGATATATTCTGGTGCTGCTGATGTACATTCATAAGGTAGAAAAAATGGGCAGACTGGATGGACCTTGCGGTCCTTATCTGCCGTCAACTTTGATGTTTCTGTTGTGTTGCTAAATGATGATAGCCACAGATGGCTATGGGTTGAACTACAGTATTTATTTATTTGTTTACCAGGTGGGTACACTGATCCCAGGGACCATTTTCAGGTACAACCCAGGCCACTCTGGTGGCACAACTAATACCAACATAGTTACATTAAAATCACAGTGGAACAGTAGTAACATCAAGTATTCAAAAACAGTAATAGCAACAGTTACTGTATGGTGTACATACATAGAACAAATGGTCAGAGACTCCAAGGCCTCTGGCCGTACATGACACTGACATCCAGCATTAAGTGCATATATATGTTATCAACTAGTCATGTGCTAAAGGTGCTGTATACCATCATTTGGTAAGACATTTGCATAAGTGTTTTCCTAACATAGCTTCCCGGATGTTCCATTTGCATGTGTGGGTTGAGACCAGTGCCTGCAATTCGTTGGGGAGGGAGTTCCAGAACTTGGGTACAGCATATGAGAATGCTCTCCTTCCCAACTCAGTACAGCGCCTGGGGCATTCTGGCTGTCCACCTGTGGAGGACCTCAGTTCTTGCCTGTTACGTCTTGATATCAGCAACCCTGTCATAACCTGATGTTCTGAAAAATTCTTCTGCTGTGCTGACTGAAACATGCTGCCCTGTGTGTGTGTGTGTGTATTGATACCAACAATGGTAAGTTATTGTACATGTCACTGTCATGTTTTTTCAGACACACTGCTATTTAATTTGTATAGAATCTTGTTTTTTGTTTTAAGCAGTCCATCGTGTTGTTCCTTTGCAGGTAATCATCATCACATATATTGAATGTTTCTCATTTACCGGTGCATTAGCCATGGTCACATTCACATGCCATACATATGTGCCTGCATCTAATGTGGTACTGTAAAATTTAATTTTTTTCTGGGAGGGGTACTGCTATTGCTGTGAGTGAGTGAGTGAGTGAGTGAGTGAGTGAGTGAGTGAGTGAATTATAATTACAAGCCTTTCCTGTTACTGTTCTTTTCTTTTACATTCTCATGTCACAGCACACAGATTTATAACCGTAGTGATGAAACCATGTTACCACCACACATGTGTTCCACATGTGTCTGATTGTTGACTTCTGCTGTATGAAGAATGTCAAGCCATGAATGATAAGCATTTTTTGGGAGGAGCGAGGGGGTTGTATGGAAAACAATTTTCATTCATATTTTTTGTCTTCTTTCCAGGTCTTGTTCAGTGTATCAAAACTGTTGTCCATCTTCAGATTGGAACATACCACCCATCCACAGTACCCAGGAGCTGTTGCTGTCTTTTGTTATATCCATCATCTGGCCTGTATGTCACTGCTGTTAAATACTTTACACCTGTGGAAAACAAGGGAAACAACAAAAAAAAAGGAAAGCAGCCCTCGCAACCCTCAATGCTGGAGCTGTACTCACTTGGAAAATGTTTTCCAGGACTGAATCAGCAACCTCAATGGTACACCATCTGATGCTTGGGCTGTTAGTATAGCCTAGAGGTTAGAGGAACTAGGTGTGAACAAGCTTGATACATCCAGCTGAACAGACCTAAGTTTGATTCTCATAGCCTCCACTTGCATACTGTGCGAGTCTGAGCAAGTCACTTAACTGCCCAGTGCTCCCAGGTCACCCCTGAAAACAGGCTTTTGTGCCTGGTGGGCCTTATCCGGTTACCAAAAACTAAAATAAAGAAAAAAAAAAATGGTGCCACATGGATGGTCTGCTTCACCTACATTATTCAGCATCAGCACCACCATCATCATGACTAGGTACAAACACTGGGCCCTATGTACATATGGGCACAAGTTACGTGCCTCCCATGCACACAGCTCTGCACCTGTGGACAGATGTGAATCGGTGGCATTCACCACCACAGGCCACCTGGGCATGGCCCTGCCCCCCCAGTGCACAGGTTCATGCAGGACAGACACGGGCAGAGTCATGGACCCAGCTGGGCATCAAGTTGGATGCCCAACATGGGTCCAACAGTGGATCTCTTATGCAGCAGGTGTGCGTTGGCAGCATTCCCCGTGGATGTCTGAGGTCTGGTGGCTGTGGTGGGTGGTAGGAGGGCAATACCACTGGCCATATCCAGTTGTACCAATGCAGTGCAGTGGGATGAGGGGCATGCATGCTGGTGGGGGGGGGACATTACCACCAGAAGTGGGAGGGAGGGTTGACATGCAGTGCCACTGGAGATGGGGGTGGCAGCCTTGTGCCAGTGCCCTGTGAGGGGTATGGGTGCTGTGGGTGTCTGGGGGACCACCACACTCGCTACTGTGTGCTGGGGTGGGTAGGTGTCATTGGGCAGCCACTTCCTGAGGCCCTCGTGGGTCAGTGGGCTGATCACTCTGTCCTGTGTGGTGTGCATGGGGTGCATAGGGGGTTTATGGCAGGTTCCTTCCTGGCATCCCCTGCATCCCCTCTGCACCCCCATGGCCAGCACTACATGCCCTAATGCATGGCATGTAGTGCTGACCCACCCATCACCCACCACGGTGTGTTGCTAGTCATGTGGCTGGGAGACTGGGCACATCTGTGCTGCGTGCCCCCCTTCAAGCATCCCACATGAGGGGGTGCATAGGGTGCAGAGTGGTTGCACACTTCAGATACACGCGCATAACCACTTGGCCCCATTAGCACATAAGGCCCATAGATGTGATTGTTGTACTTGGTATGTTGCACCAAATAAAGTTGAAGTGGTGTGATTCGTAATCGTGAAGATGACCACGAAGAACATGATTCGTCTTGTGAATCATGAACTTGGCACTGGCAGCACATCTCAGAGCACCAGAAACTGGATGGAATTGAGCTTCCACAAATAGTTGCCATTGAAAATGTAAAATGCCAATGGCTGCACTTCCCTGAACTGTACAACGTTCTCACTGAGATAATATCTACTTGATTAAATAGAGCTGGCTTGTTGTGAGGGCTAAAAGATTCAAACCCATCTGCTAGTAGGGCATCCTACAGAGCATGAACACTAACAGCAGCATCATACTGGACCAGAAATCCTGAGTAACATGACATAACTGGGTGTCCTCCTGATTTATGATGAAAATGAAGATTTAACCCTTGCTGTGCCATGGACTGATATTTCAGTCCATAATTACTATGTATTCTAATCCTCTCAGCAGCCTAAGGGTTAAAGCAAAAACAGGGTTGGACCAAAAAAAAAGTTGAAGTGGTGTGATTCGTGATGGTGATGACCATGAAGATTGTGATTCACCATGACTTGAGTGTGATATGAGTTATGAAATTGGCACTGGCATTGCTTCTTAGAGCACCATCACTGGTACTCTGACTGCTACTGGAACATTCAAAGTCATCCTCCTCCTCATGCCTGTAGTAAACCTCCAGTGTTAATTCACAACTTTTACCTACATGGCTACTTGCTGATACTTGAAGACTGGCAGTTTTTATTTCAGACACATACACACACACAGAATTTATTTTGTACACCAGCTACACTAAGGGTCATGCTGCAGGCACTGCTGCTACCCACACAGATTCAGGGACCTTGCCTGGCCTAATCCTCTCTGACACAGTACTTTTTCCCCAAGGATTTTTTTTTCTTTTTTTATTTATTCCATGTGATGTGATGGAATGCCCTGCCCACAGAGCCAAAGTTTATACCCCACTGACTTACATGGCTTATACACCACAGGCTTAAACACTTTTGCCTGACTGTGTGTTTATGGGCATTTTTTTAGATAACATAGAGTGAATAAGAAAAGAAACATGTTTATTGCAAAAAGTGATTTTTCTAATTTTGTGGGTTGCTAACAAATTCAAGAAAGTTCACAAGACAGTACAATGCCAAAACTACTGCAATAGGTACATTTCTTTATTAACTCTCATTCTTTTGGCTAAACGCTATAATATGCAATGAGAGATAGTATTCATGGTACTGTGGGGAAACACACAATAGTGGTACAGTGACAACTATTTCAACAGACTGAACACAGACAATTAACAGCAACATTATATTTATTCAGTTTTTGGTGACTGGGAAGCCAAAAAAAACAACAATGACTTTCAGATGGAAATTGAGCACTAAAGAGATGTGGCCGCACTGGCACAGCAAGACCTTGACCACTAACTAGTCTTTAGAAATCCAAAAGTGGAACAAACATACCTTGTTTTGTGTGTGTGTGTGGGGGGGGGTTAGAGCAGTAGCTACATAGAAGCAGGGAAAAAAATACTGCAGATGGGCCAAGAAATTAAAGGTACTGCTGTTACAGTGGTGCAATAAAATGCATATCAATTTCCATCACACACAGATTAAAGGTCAGGCACAGAAACTTTAACTGTTCAGTAAACTGATACAGACAGTCTTTTAAAACAACTGAAAAAATGACCAGCAAACAGAAAAAAAATATATAAAAAATTAAGTGAAGTTGTACAGTGTGTACCTGAATACAAATTATACAATACTAGCCAACATAAGTTGGAAAAACTGCCTTTCTCACTAATCTCCCTTCTACACCACAGATCCACCCTTCCCCTGATGCACACGTCTACAGTATCTGTCAGTACAGAGACAGATTGTACTAAATTAACATTAAATATTCATGCAAAATCAATAAATGCTCGATGATATCAACACATAAGGGTTTACTATACTATAATCGATGTACTAACTTTTGACACAGCATTTTGTGACAAAAATGAATTTGTAAATGTTTTTCTATGGTTTGAATCTCACAGCTCTGAGAGCAAACCGTCTCCATCTTTTCACTACACACACTATGCTGAACTGAGGCTGCACAAAACAATATGGAGCCCATGTGACTTTGAATCCCATGAATATCTGTAAAATTCTCCTTAAAGAGCCAAAAAGGAAAAAAACAAAGCAACGTAACAGGAAGAGAACAATGAGAACTTCATGTTACTTTGAGATGAGAAGTTATTAACTTTGATATGCTGACTATCATGTGAAATTTGGGTTCTATGGGAAATACGATGCATAGCACATTTTGGGCACTTCACCCACCTTTGCTTGTGTTCCATACTGAGAGCCATTGCTAAACAAAAGTGGTGCCAAAAAAACACAATATCCCCTTCTGCAAAAAGTCAGACTCAGGAGATTGGTTAAAACAATAGAGATCTGGGACCTGCTTGCCTTTGGACCAAATCATTGTCATCCTGGGGTGGGTGGGAGGTGTAACCAGTACGTGGCATTTTTGTACTGGTAGCATCTATGGCAGACAAGTCCCTGTTCTCACACAGTCGCTTTCTCAGGATCATTTAGCTAAATGCACCTTAATAACCATATTGATAAATGCTGCTAGCTCTGTCCCCCCCCCATAGTAGTGGTATTATTTAGCAATAATGAAGTGATCACTTTCAGACGGCCTGGTGC
Organism: Neoceratodus forsteri; assembly: GCA_016271365.2. Taxonomy (NCBI): domain Eukaryota; kingdom Metazoa; phylum Chordata; order Ceratodontiformes; family Ceratodontidae; genus Neoceratodus; species Neoceratodus forsteri. The sequence goes on from CM057455.1 coordinate 244,797,641, forward strand.
TCTTCTCCTGTGTGACTTCCTGTTGTATTCCATATCTAGAGCCATTGCTAAGCAAACATGGTGCCTGTGGCTGAGAAATAAAAATAGCTATACAAACAATTAAACACACTATTCCCTACTGAAAAATCAAACGCATGAGACTGGTTACAAACTAAAGATCTGGTCTGGGACGTACTTGTCATCGCACTCAATTTCTCATTCTTTTCTAAGTAGTCCTTTTTGGAAAATGTGCCTTAACCATATTGATCTCAGTGTTGGCAGAATAGTTCTGTTTTCCCCTGATTGTAGTAGCAATGGGTAGTAGCACCTGGAGGTCCACCTGGAGTGATGCAAGCCTATACTGGCATGATGGGCTGCATCTGTCCGGGAGGGGAACCAGGATCCTAGGTGATAGGTTTAAATGCTTCATTGGCAAGCTTTTAAACTAGCCAAGGGGGGAGGCACTGGAAAGGAGCAGGGAAATCCTAGCCCCCCCCCAATAATCACGGTAGTAAGTACGGCAAACACCAACATAGAGGTGTTGATAGGGAGAAGGGCAGGGGTAAATGGAGAAAGTGACAAAGACAAGAAGGACAGGATGGGGCAAAGGGAGTAAGGCCATCAGGAAATGGAGGGTAATGAGTACCAATGCCCGTAGTCTGGGCAACAAGCTCCTGAGCTGGTGGCCTTGATGGAAGAGGGATGCCTGGATATCATAGCAGTCACAGAAACATGGTACACAGAGAACCATGACTGGGATGTTAACATACCAGGGTACATAACCTACAGGACAGACAGGCAGGGAGAAGAGGGGAGGAGTAGCTCATGTAAAGGAAGGGATAAAAGCAACTGAACAAAAGAGTAAACAGGGAGGAGAGGAGGCACTGTGGGTCACCTTGGAGACTGGAAAGGGCACCACAATCCGCACAGGGGTTGTGTACAGACCCCCATGTCAGAGGGAGGGAATGGACAAGGTTATGATAGAAGGCATTCTTAGAATGGCAGAGAAAGGGGAGATACTATTGATGGGAGACTTGAATATGCCAGACATTAACTGGAGCACATTTGCTGCAGCCACATCCAAGAGCAGGGCCATTCTTGATGCCCTACAGGTGGCAGGCATTAGACAGCTAGTTTCAGAACCCACTCGTGAGGGAGCAATCTTAGACCTCATACTCTCAAACGGGGGCAGTGAGAGGATCTCAGATCTAGAAGTGGGTTGCCATCTGGGGACAAGTGACCATCAAACAGTGTGGTTCACATTAAACTCAGCTACAGAGTCAAGCCATACAAAAGTGAGGTACTGGACTTTAGGAGAGCTGACTTTGGCAAGATGGGAGAGTGCCTCAGAAAAGCACTAGCAAACACGCTAGAAGGAGGTGTGGAGCAACAATGGGGAGTCATCAAAACTGCCATCACAGAGGCAACAAGCCTTTGTGTGAAGCAAATAAACAAATCAAAATGAAAGAAAAAGCCACTATGGTTCTCAAAAGAGTGGTCTGGGAAAGTCAGGAAGAAAAAGATAGCATTCCGGAAGTATAAGGAAACACAGAAGGAGCAGGACAGAGAGCTGTACCAGTTAAGGCAGAAGGAAGCAGGGAGGGAAGTCAGAATAGCGAAGGCCCAAACTGAGGAAAAGATAGCCAACTCAGTTAAGAAGGGGGATAAAACCTTTTATAGGTACATCAGCGAGGCGTAGAAAGACAAAGGGAGGGATAGTGAGGCTGAATAGAATGAACGGTGGGTGGGCAGAGGGGGACAGTGAAAAAGCAGGGATACTGAATGAATATTTCTGCTCAGTATTCACAAAAGAGGAGGGGGAAGTGCCTAATCCAATTAACAGAAGCACTCTTGATAGGGGGGGATCCCAGTCCTTTCACAGAAGAAAGGTTTCTGCAAGAACTCCTAAAACTGAAGGTGGACAAAGCAATGGGTCCTGATGGAATTCACCCCAGAATTCTAAAAGAATTAAGGGAGGAACTAGTGAAACCACTGGCTACTCTTTTTAATAAATCATGAGAGGATGGTGTGGTACCTGAGGACTGGAGGAAGACGAATGTGATTCCCCTTCACAAAAGTGGGACCAAGACAGAGGCAGGAAACTACAGACCTGTCAGTCTGACCTCTGTGTTAGGGAAAGTGATGGAGTCACTTCTGAAGGAAAGAATAGTTGAGTACCTAGAGGCCAGTGGAGCACAGGACCCAAGGCAGCATGGATTCACAGCGGAAGGTCATGTCAGGCGAATCTAATAGATTTCTTTGACTGGGTGACCAAAGTAGTAGACCAGGAGGGGCCGTGGACATGGCCTACCTAGACTTTAGCAAGGCATTTGACACAGTCCCACACAAAGATTAATAGTCAAATTAACCAGCCTGGGAGTGGGTCCCAGGGTGGTAGCCTGGGTAAAACATTTGCTGCACAACAGGACACAGAAGGTAATTGTAAATGGAGTCCACTCTGAAGAAAGAGAAGTTACAAGTGGGGTACCGCAGGGTTCAGTATTGGGTTCAGTCCTTTTTAATGTCTTCATCAGTGACATTGCAGAGGGACTGGAAGGAAAAGTATGCCTTTTTGCAGATGACACAAAGATCTGCAACAAGGTTGATACACAAGGAGGCGTGGAAAGGATGAAAAGGGACTTGGCAAGGTTGGAGGAATGGTCAGAGTATGGCAGCTAGGATTCAATGCAAAAGTGCAAAATAATGCACCTGGAACAAGAACCCAGGGAAGAATACACAATGGGTGGGGAGGTAGAAACAACAACAAAAAGGAAAGGGACCTGGGGTAATCATATCAGATGACTTTAAGGTTAGCAAGCAATGTGAGAAGGCAGTAGGGAGGGCTGGGGATATACTGGGATGTATAGGGAGGCATCAGCAGCAGAAACAAGGAAGCTGTTATCCTCTGTACAGAAAGTTGGTGAGACCCCATCTGAGTACTGTGTCCAGTTCTGGAGACCCTATCTCCATAAGGACATAGACACGATAGAGTAGTCAGAGGAGGGCAAATAAAATGGTGCAGGGTCTGCAAGAGAAGCCGTATGAGGAGAGACTAAAGCAGCTTAATATGTATACCCTTGAGGAAAGAAGGGAGAGGGGACATGATAGAAACTTTTAAGTACCTCAGTGGAATCAACAAAGTCCAAGAGGGTAGCATCTTTCAGAAAAAGAGACTTGCAAGAACAAGGGGACACAATTTAAAGATAGAAGGAGGGCGGTTCAGGGGCAATGTGAGGAAGTATTATTTCACAGAGAGGGTAGTGGATGCATGGAACAGCCTTCCTGAGGAGGTTGTGGCATCTAAAACTGTGGGAGAATTCAAGAATGCATGGGACAGACATAAGGCAATTCTTGTGGGGGGTAGGAAGAAATAGGCTGTTGGTTAACTAGGATCTACGGCCTATCCTGTAGGTAGGGAAATGAGCAGACTAGATGGGCCAAGCGGTCCTTATCTGCCGTCAAAGTCTATGTTTCTATGTTTCTATAGCAGTCATGAAGTGGTAGCTGGCTGACTCTCTCTCTCTCTCTCTCTCCCTCTCTCTCTGACTGGCTGGTGCTGTTTGTGTTCCTCCTTGTTCAATACTTAACTGAGAGATATTCACAGTGCTGCCTGTTGAGAAATATAAATCACTACTGTTACTAACTTTATGCGATGTGTTACTTTCTTAAATGTCAGAAACAGAAGTGTGATTAGAGAGTGTTGGGAGTTGCCTGACTTTTGACATAATCACACAGTCAGCATGTGATGGGTAGCTGTCAGAGTTTCACAGTTCACACTGGTGTTGTAACTACTAAGCTATAAAGGCTTCTGGGTCTTGCCTGCCTCTGGACAAAAATCATCATCATATTGGAGGTGGGTTGTGGGTGCCGGTTAGGAGCTTCAGCATGTACATATTATAGCACTGGCACTTCTAGTAGGCACATCCACAGTCACATCATTCACTCCTTTTTATCTAATTTCACTAATCATGCTGTTTATTACTACTAAACAGTGATTTAATTGCTTTTTTCTATAGCTATGTTGATTAAAAGCTAAAATTATTTTTTACCATACAGTTACCATAAAACAATAAAGGTTCTAAAAGGTTTGGATAAGAATCCAAACCTTTTTTTTTTTTGCTTATGAGAACCTTTTAGAACCTCAGAACCTTTTGAGGTTCTCCTATCACTAGTTTTATTTCCATCTGAACACAACTCACAATATCAAATGAGATGCTCAACCAATCAATACAGCAATGGCTCACATCCCAGGGACTGTCAGTAGGCTTTAGAGTTACAAATAATAGGCTAAACATAAATTGGCACCAGAGGGTATTCATATGAATTTTGGTTCTTTTTCTAGTTAACCTGTTTCATGCTTGATGAAAAAGAATACATCAAGAGACATCAGCGAGAGATTTCTCGCATCTTAAACTCAACCATACAGGAAAAGATGAAACCAATTTATAAAGGTGAGCTAAGGCTAGTTTGCTGTATTAGTTTATATGATTTTTTCTGAAAGTCGCATTCTTGTTGGTTGTTTTGGGGAATCAATTAAAGGGATAGAGATTGCTTTCTTTAGTTACTGATCCTGCTTAAATGTAAACTATTCCATGATTACTGTACAGTAAATATCTGATGTTTTTCTTTATTGATAAGTCAATGGTTCCTAGTAAGGGAATAGAGTGTGTATGATTCTTGAACTCTGTTTCAGATATACAGCAGGAGGGCTAGAAGCCCCAGAGTTAAAGTAAACAGCGACCTTATGACCATAGACCTCATAGTGCCTAAATATAAACATGTTTTCAGGTATGACCATCAGGTTGTACCTGAAAATAGGCATTTAAATGCCTAGTGTGCCTACCTGGTTACCAAAACCCAAATAAATATTCTTGAATACACTACTGATACTGAACCTTTCCTAACCTGACTTTACAACAGTACTACCGTAGATGAGTACTCACCTTTTATAAACTTAATTTAGGAGCCAAGCCTTCTGGCTGTGGATCCTCATCCATCCACAGGGAAGAATGGAATAGACTATTGACTCATGAGGACCACTGTTGATCTTCTTTGTTTTCCCCTTTCTGCTATCTTTATTTTATCCCTTTGTTTGTATAATTTTCCTAAGATTTGGAAAAACTCTACTGTTATCCCTATTCTTAAAGCTGGACACATTATAGACAAAACCAGCTGTCGCCCAAATTCTTTACTGGCTCCAATTTCAAAGGATCTGGAGAGAGTTATTTTTGACCAGATCATGGAGTACATGTCCAAAAATAACATACCTACATCAGCATAGCATGGCTTTAGGCCAGGACACAGTACTACGACTGCCTTGGTGGGGTTCATGAGCATGGTTTATGTGAAACTTGATAAAGGACTTTGCTCTAGGGCCATGTTTGTGGACCTCACCAAGGCTTTTGATCTGGTCAGCCATGGTCTTTTACTTTTTACATTTACAAATTGAGGAATATCCATGAAGGTTAAAGACTGGTTTAGGAGTTATTTAAGTAACTGTACTCAGGAAACAAGGGTGAATGGACAACTCTCTTCTCTTACTGCTGTTACACTGGGTATTCCACAAGGTTCTATTTGGGTCCCTTTTTGTTTAGCCTTTTTCTTAACACTCTTCTCTTGCATGCAGAAAATCTCAAATCATTTAATATGTTGATGATGCAGTGGTACTCATAAGAGGGTCCCACATTGAAGAGGTTCAGAATAACTCGGCTGTTGACTTTTTAGAAGTCTAGAAGTGGTTTAAAAGACATGGGTTGGTTCTCCATGAAAAAAAAAATAAGTCAATGATGTTTGCAAATTCAAGAAAATAACTGAATTTAGATCTTGCATTATCAATTCATACCATTACAGGAACAAACATTGAACAGGTTAAATAATTGAAATATTTAGGCCTATTAATTGATGAGGGTTTAAGCTATAAACCACAGATTCTCAATATGACAAAGGTAATACGTTAGAGACTCAGGGCACTGTATACATTACCTCCTCTTTTGACTATCTCTACTCAACATTCATTGGCTCAAAGTTTTCTATTGCCTTTAATTGATTATGTGTTGTTGTTTTATTTTCCCACAGGGGAGGGTATGCTATCTAAGGTTAAAGTAATCCTTAATTCAATTACTAGGTTTGCTACTCAGTTGCCTCATATGACAGCTCATTGTAACCTACTTGAACAAGCAGGTTGGCTTTCTTTGGAAGAAAGATTCAAATTTCAGTTAGGTTTACTAGCTAAAAAGGTGACAATAAGGTACCTGACTAATATCAGTATTTAAGAAGCAGAATATATCTGCTATGACTCAATCATCAGTTACATACTCTTTTTACATTCCAGGAATGCGTACTTCAATGGGTCAGAAGACAATATTTTATTCTCTTCCATTATTTTTTAATACACTGCAACTAGCCTTTGACTGTATCAATGTTTCTCTTTCCTCCTTTAGACACAAGTTGAAAGAATATATTTTTGCTAAATGTAAATGTAACTCTTTTGTATAACTGGCTTGTTAAGGATTGTATATGTTTATAATGTACTATTATGCTTTTGTATTTTTGTCTATATGTTATATTGTACTGTTGTTATTTATGCACTGATTGTCCAAGAAAATGGTCCATCTGGCCCATGGTCTCATCAGTATAAAACATACAAACAAACAAATGTCCTAAAGTACATGTGGATGCCAAATTGGTCTTTAGGCTACATGACCCTGACTCACTTGTAGATTTCCATATTGAAATGTTATGATTAGGGGACTTCCGGTGACGTCACGGAGGTGAGAGCAAGAAACTGAGTGTGGCTCCTCACCCTCTTTGCCCAGAGAAGCAATTTAAAATTTAAAATATATGGTAAAGAGGATCAGAAATGGCATCTACAGGATGTGCAAAGGATAAACAAAGCAAGGAGAGACAAAAAACTGCCTTAATTTGCCAGATGATTGCGAATTGACACCAGCTTCCAAAAGGCCGAGCAAAAGCCCATCACCGGCTAGCACGGCAGACACGGAGGAAGAGTCCAAACAACTGTCGCGATCTAGGTTCAAACAACTATTCAGAGAGATTCAGAAGATGAGGGCAGAGACAAAACTAGAGTTCAGAAATCTAGACCAAAAACTATCTAAACTTGAAAAGCGAGTGGAAGAAGTGGAGGACCGGATAGCTCAAACTGAGGACAGCACAACACAAACCAGCCTGATATTGCAAGCTCTGGTGGCACAAACTAAGAGACTACATGAAAAATGCATAGACCTTGAAAGCCGCTCCAGACGAGAGAACATTAGACTTTATGGTCTCCCCGAAGGTACTGAGACAGGTCGAATGGCAGATTTTTTAACAGACCTGCTGATGGATGTCTTAAATTTACCAATGGGCTACCAACTAAACATTGAGAGAGCTCATAGAGCGTTACAACCTAAACCTGCAGACGACAAAGCCAGACCAAGATCAATAATAATTAAATTCAATAGCTATAAAACAAAGGAGGATGTGCTAATAAGGGCTTGGAAACAGAAAGAGGTCATGTACTTAAACAGACTGTTTCTGGATCATGACTTCCCTCAGGAAATCCAACGGCAACACTCACAGTATGCAGAAATAATAAGGGCACTGAAAGCTAAGGGCCTTCGTTTTCACACACTCTACCCAGCTAGAATCCATATTTTTTGGCCAGAAGGAACAAAAGTGCATGACTCACCAGAGGAGGCCAGGGATGCATTGGTGGCAAAGGGCTTGGTGGAATCGCGGGCCTCAGTAAATGGAAACCCAAGTTCCAAGAAGGCGATGGAGTACACTGGGGGCTGGGCGATTGCGACAGGGAGGAGAAAGAGAGGTCGTGACCTCGTCATGGTACTCTTCATGTGGGGCTAGGCAAGGCGTCAGTAAACGCTAACATTAGCCTTGTTGTTCAGGCTGAAAGGGACTTAACTTGGACTGAGACCTGAAGTAAGGTACGAAGCTGCCAAGTAAGATCTGCAACTTTCCGACAGTCAGACTCGTCCCATCAGTGTGAGCAGAGCAATTGTATGGGATTGGTCCATTGCTGTTTTTTCTCTCACGTGTATTTTGTTTTGTTCATACTTAATGGATTTCAAGCTCAGTGACACATACAGCAAAAATATGGATGCCTACAGGGAAAAAAAAAAGGAAAAATGGTGACTGGTAGATAACTAAATTAACAATTTATCTTTAATTTATCTTTAATTTCCTCTATGAAAAGGCATATAAGGGCAAGGGCTGAATTGTTTCATTCTGGGCGGGGCGGGGGTGGAGGGCAGAGACCCGTGACATCACAGCTTATTTTCTTTAAGATATATACTATTTAAAGTATATATTTAGAACCTATCTTTCAAATCTATAGGCTCCCGAGGGGGATCACATGTGGTGTGATAGTTCTTTTTATACTACTCCTACTAGTGATCCCGGAGAATAAGAGGGGTTACTGGTAACATAAACCTTTTTAGGAGGAGGCAAAGGTTTCCCTTGTTGGAAGTACAAGTTTTGGCTAAAACTATTAGCACATCAGTTGAAATGTCAAATAAGATGTTGCAATGTTTCAAATTTTTTAGATTGTTTGTAAGATGACCTTGGGGATTTTACTTTTGTGGGGGGGATGGGCATGGGTGGGGGAGACCGGGGGGGGTGGTTGATGGGACAATGGAAACACAACAACCTATTGAGATAACAATTATTTAGTACCCTGACTGGATAATGTGGATGTAATTACAGTCTCTTTTAATGTTAATGGGTTAACACATCCCATTAAAAGAAGCAGAATAATGTATTTTCTGTGAAAGTCCTGGGCAGGCTTTATAATGCTTCAGGAAACTGATTTAAGCAAGGATGAGCATGAGAAATTAAAAAAATTTGGTTACCAAACATTAGTTCACTCCTCGTATAAGAGTGGTAGAAGAAGGGGTGTTGCGATTCTCGTACCCAACAGCTGCCCTTTGGAGGTGATTGACACAATCAGAGATAAAGAGGGATGCTGGATTGGTTTAAAGGGCAAATACAATGGCACAATGATATCGTTGGTCTCAATATATGCAGCGCCAGGCTCACAATTTCTATTTTACAGAGATTTTTTGCTGCGCATCTCAGACTGGGCAGAGGGTGCCCTTGTTATTGGGGGAGACCTGAACCTGAGGTTGAATGCCCATATGGATACATCGGGAGGGATTACTAGGCAGGAGAATGGAACTGCAAAAAAGGTGGTGGGGTTAATGGGGGAATTAGGCTTTGTCAATACCTGGAGACAGATGCACAAGGGAGTAAAGCAATTTTTATTTTACTCCTCGGCACATAAAATATATTCCAGGTTAGATTACTTATTAATGCCTAGGGACAATATCTCTATGTACACCAATTCCTGGGTGGGTGATATAGTTTTATCAGATCACGCCCCAGTTTACTTAAAGTTAAGAATAGGTCCCACAAGACGCTCTGCCTTCTGGCGGCTGAACCTGTCTCTGATACGTGGTCAGGAAAATAAGAAAATGATAACCAAGGTAATAGTGCAAGCAGTCAGTGACAATGCAGATTCAGACATCGCGCCTGGGATTTTATGGGATACAGTGAAAGCAATAATAAGAGGGAAATGTATAGAGATCTTGTCTAGAAATAAGAAAGCGAGGGAAGCAAAAAGGGAGGGACAACAGGAGCAAATAAGGACTCTCGAATTACAACAACAGCAACAACTAAATGCAAATAGGGGAAAATTATTAAAGAGTTCAAAGAGGGAGTTGTTGGACCTTTTAGACTACCAAGTGGAGCAAAAGTTGCTTTATTTACGCCAGAAATATTATGAGGGTGGCCCGAGGGCCCTCAGGCTTTTAACAAGTAGGCTTAGGCAATGTAGAGCTAAGGCCAACATCCCAAAAATTTTTGACACCAAAACAAAAACGTGGAAAAACAAAGTAGAGGAGATTGCTGAAACATTTAAAAACTATTACCATACCCTATATAGTAAGGGGGCCAGCCCTACGCAGGAGGAAATAGAAGGACATTTGACACCTCTGGGTCTTCCAAAAATCCAAGCACAACATAAAGAGAACCTACTTTCCCCATTTTCACAGGGAGAGATACAGTTGGAAATCTCTCATTTAAAGACAGGTAAATGTCCAGGAACCGATAGGCTCCCAAACGAGTTTTATAAAAGTTTTAAGCCAGAAGTAGTGCCACTTCTTAGGGACGCTTTTAATGCCCTATGGAAGAAGAGGGGTAGAGGGGCTCCATCCTGGAGTCATATCAGTACTGCCAAAGCCGGCTAGGGACCCAACCAGATGCTCCTCATATAGGCCGATTTCATTATTAAATACTGACTATAAAATAATGATGGGGGCTCTTGCCCGAAGGCTGGAAAAATTTCTTCCAGACATTATACATCTAGACCAGACCAGTTTCATCCCAGGGAGGCAGACCTCAGATAATGTAAGAAGGTCAGTAGACATTATTGAACATCTTCAACTAACAAGGACCCCGGCATATGTGATGAGCCTAGATGTAGAAAAGGCCTTTGACCAGGTCTCGTGAGACTTCCTTAGGGGTACCCTGGCTGGCTTTGGTTTCCGGGCCCCCTTTGTGGAGCTGATATTTAAACTATATGAGAGTCCAACAGCCTATGTAGTGTAAGAGCTAATGGTTACATATCTGGCTCTTTCCGCTTGGAGAGGGGTACTAGGCGGGGTTGACCCCTGTCCCCCTTATTATTCGATATGTATATTGAGCCTTTGGCTCAAAGTATAAGGGGGAATGCTCAGATTACTGGGGTGGTATTAGGAAACACAACACATAAGCTGGCACTATACGCCAATGATGTGTTACTGAATCTGACGAATCCGATGATATCACTGCTGAGGGTGTTTGAACAGATCAGAATATTCTCAGCCCTTTCGGGATATGCTTTGAACTGGTCAAAGACAGAAGTCTTAGTTTTGTCGGACACAGTGGAGGAACAGATTAGGGCAGCGTACGCAATGAGGTGGGACTGTGAGGTCATCAAGTATTTGGGAATCAAGTTGGATAAATCACCAGATACGCTCTTTGCTGACAATTATCCATCCCTAATAAAACAGGTAAGGGCAGACCTGCAAAGATGGGATAGCATTCCCTTTCCTTTATATTCTAGGCTTCAAATAATTAAAACGAATGTCCTACCAAGATTGCTATATCTTTTTCAGGCAGCCCCATGTAAGGTACCTCAGAAGGAATTTGAGGTATGGCAAAGTTGGATAATGACCTTCATCTGGGGGAATAAACATCCCAAAGTAACTAAAGAAGTGTTATTCTTACCAAAACAGGAAGGGGGTAGAGCATGTCCACAAGTAAGTAGTTACTGGGTTGCTGCTCAAATGAAGCAAGCTTTACTATCGGTCCACAGGGGATATAGAGCACACTGGCAACAAATTGAGCTGCACTTATTGGGGAGGGCGCAGTTGTGCTCAAAGATTTTTGACCCACAGGGTTGTACATCAGACTATGTGACACTCCCTGCCTCAGTAGAAGCAACTCTACGTGGATGGTATCACGGTATAAAGAAAGGGTCCACAAAAAGAAACGTGGAGATATACAGTAAGTGGTTTATCTTAGATAAGGCCTATTCTCAAAACAATTTCTCCAACTGGTATCAGAGACAGGCGACTGCTGGCCTAGTCGCAAGTTGGCAATTATTGCAGGGGAGCACATCATTATCATTTGAGAGGGCAAAGCAGTTGTTCAATTGGTCAGAACATGATTGGTTAAATTATTAACAAATTAGAAATTATATAAACGGAAAACTGCAAGAATACCTTAAACAGGAAGATCTCAGACCTTTCCCCTGGGCTTTTGAAAATATATGGGAATCAACTCATGGTAAAGGGGCCATAACAATGCTTTATTGGAACTTGGTAACAGATCAGAAGTACAGCATGGCCTCATTACAAAACAAATGGGAACAGGAGCTGGGTATACAACTAAATAAAAAAAATGGGGTATTATTTTTAGAAGTAGCTGGAGCACAACCGCAGCCCCCATGTGGCAGGAATTCGCCTGGAAGATTAAAATTAGATATATCTATACGCCAGACAGACAGATGAGGATGGGTTCTAGAACCAATGCAATGTGTTGGAGAGGATGTGGATTCCTCCACGCAGAGATGTCACATATTTTCTGGTCTTGTTCGGGACTGGAAGTATATTGGGACAATATTAAACAATATTTAAAGGAAGTATTTGGGCTGGTAACAGAGATAGGACCGGAGAACATTGTGTTAGGTTTATGTCCGGCAACAATTAAAGGAAAGGAAGGGCAATACTTATGGGCGGTGATGTGCATTGCGGCCCTGAAGGGCATAACAAAGAAATGCTTACAGCAGTCTCCTCTGGAGATAGGGGACTGGGTGGGTATAATAATCCAAATTCAAATTATGGAAAGAACTACTTTTGCTGTTAACCACAGTAATGAAGCATATGTAAACAGATGGACTCGCTGGGACTTGTATAAAGAGAGATTATGGATTTAAATAAATGATTTAAAATATATGCCCCTCCACCCACCCTCCACCTTTCTCCTTTTCCTCCTTCCCTCTCTCACCCCCCTTTTTTGCCTTTTTTCCCCCCTCACTATGGGTCTAATTCTACTCTCCACAAAAGGTATCAGTTTTAAACCAAATCTAATGTAATGCTAAAAGGTATAGATGCTGGTTTTACTTTTTTTTTACCTCCACAAGGGTATAAATTTGTCTGTTTATAACACTTTGAATTTGTTAGGATTAAAGAATTGTGAATGTTAATTTTCTGGTTTAATAGGTATGAAACATAAAAATGGATCAGGTATAAAGTGTATATGAGATAATTAGGTTGTTCTATACTGGTAATAACTGCTTAATGGACTTTGAACATGATAATGTATGTATGATACATCCTGAATGTGATAAGGTATGTAAGTTACAACCTGAAGTTGTTTATTAGAAAATACTTAATAAACTAAGTATTAAAAAAGAAAATGTTATGATTAGGTCCTGATGTTAGACCTCAAACCCTAGTCTCTGATTTCCCCCTTTTTAACATAAGGCCTGTCACAAAACCTGAGGTGCTTCAGCTATTGAGGACCATCGCAAACTGTGGTTCCACTGGTTCAGATGGGCTATCACCAAGGTTCCTTAAAACTGCTGCTCCTTTCATAACTGCTCCTGTCAATAGGCTGCTCAATCTGTCTCTTGCCACAGGGAACATTCCTTTGCTCCAGGAGACTGCTAGAGTGGTGCCCATACATAAAAAAGGGATACCAGGTGCATGGATAATTACTGACTCATGGGCATTCTTCCTGTGCTTGACAAATTTCTTGAGTAAATAGTGGTCTCCCAGGTCTCAAAATACCTTCAGCAACACAACCTACTAACACTGGCTCAGCATGGTTTCAGGTATGCACACAGTACATCCACTGCCCTCAACAAACCTACCAATGATTTGAATTTGACTATGGACAAGGGAATGCTTGATGGGTGGTTTTCATTGACCTAACCAAGGTGTTTGACCTTGTTGATCACACCCTGTTGCTTGGTAAACTGAATGCCTTGGGTTTCTCATCAGCTACCTCTACCTGGTTTAAAAGCTATCTCACTGGCAGGCTGCAATTTGTCAAAATAAACAGAATAAAATCTGGTATATCCTCCACTGGTGTTGGTGTTCCTCAGGGACCCATTCTTGGGCCCCTACTGTTCTCGTTGTTTCTAAACAATCCACCCAAAATGACTGTTTCCTGCATCTCCCTGCTATACATGGATACAAGGTGTTATACACTAGTGCTGCAGATATAGCTGATATCAATAGTAAGCTGAATAAGGATTTTGCTATTATCCAATCCTGGATAACACACAACAAGTTTCTCATGAACTCCAAAACACACACGCACAATGCTCTTTAGCTCTACACCTAGACTCTGGGCCTGTTCCTCCACCCTCCACCCTAACTGTATATGGCTCTGGAGGCTCCCTACTTGAGGTTGTTTCATAAGTCATTTCAAGCTAAAGGACTTGCGTCCATAATGCTTGCCAATCCCATATTGTCAAAATGTAGTAGTTTTATGACAGCAAAAATTGTCAAGTCCAACTTTAAACGTATCCATATTTGTGCTTTCTACCACAGATGCTGGTAGGTTATTCCATACAGTAACAACCCTATGAGTAAACCAATGTTTCCTTAAATTAGTATTCTACTTGGACAGTTCCAATTGCATATTGTGTCTCCTACCGCTAGTCCATCCAGACCTAAAGGTTAATCCAAGGTCTTCCATTAGTGTGGTATCTTTAGCAATTTTTAACATCATGCATAAGTCACATCTAAGTGTTCTATAGTGTAGTGAATATAGATTAAGTTTTTCCAATCTTATATTGTATGGAAAAATATTCAGCCCAGATACAGATTTGGTGGCCCTGCACTGCACTCCCTCAACCTTAACAACATCTTCCCTGCTTTGAGGTGACCACACCTGGGCACAATATTCCAGATGTGGCCTCACTAGAGCTCCATACAGAGGCATGAGGATGTTCTCGCTTCTGCTGGAAATGTGCCTTAAAATACAATTTAGGTTTTGATAAGCTTTTTTCATTTGTTCCTTACAGTGCATACTAAACTTTAGGTTAGATGTTATCTTTACTTCCAGATCCCTCTCCTCTCTAGTATCAGTTAAGTAGAGATGCAGCGAATTTAAATTCTGCTGGCGAAGAGACATGCGAGGTGGGAACTTTGCGTTGCCAATCCGCTATGTGGAGTGGGAAATGCAAAGTGCTCACTCCGCCTTGTCTTTACCACTTCGTGTTAAGACAGAATGGCAATGCAAAGTAAGGCAAAGTCATTGTTTTTAATGGACTTCGCGTTCCTCATTATGATTCTAAGTGATCCACTTGGTGTTTCAGATTTGGCAGCCCCCCAACACATCACATGGCTTGTAGTACTGTATGTCACATGCTTTTTAACTAGGCAGGAAGAAAGTGAGTCATACAAGCAGACACTTTTACTTTCTCCTGTGCAGATGGAGAGAGAGTAGTGTGTTTTGTGACTGCTGATACTTTGAGATCAGAGCGAGGAAGAGATTTAAGCTTTGATTTAGACCCAACAGCTTTTTTAAAAGCTATATTTTTTTTGTCTTTTCTGTACTCTTTTTTACTTAATTTGTTCTTTCTGTAAATTTTATTTTTCTTACCTCTGTAAGTAGTTGTTTGTCTGTGTGACTGTGTGTATGTGTTGTGTGACAGTGTGAAAAATAATTGCTTGGACTGAGGAAGCTCAGTAGGACAGATGGACCAGGGTGAGGAAATGTCTGGGGTGGGGGCAGCTCTGGGACAGCGTGGTAGTGGTAAGCATCGTACCATGTGCATGTGTGGAGGGCATGGGCACCCATTCCTGTTGGACCGCTCGATACTTGTGAGTGTCCCCCCCCCCGGGAAGCAGGACTAGCACCGCCTCCTGTCCTGACTCTGAGGCAGTTGAACCACCACCACCACCAAGTTCAGGTTCTCTGGAGCAGGATGTGCCTATTCCCCCCTAGACCAGGTGTGGATCCCATCCCTGTTCATCACTGTGACCAGCCAGCTGCCAGTTCATCTGGCCATCCCCTGCCTGTGCCTGGTCCTCCCCGCACCTCCATTGTTTGGCAGTTTTTTTGCTGTGTAGGGGGACAGCAGTGTGGTCAAGTACTGCCTATGTGAGGTGGAGGTGCGCTGTGGCCCCCGGGGGACTCACCTGGGGATTGACGGCCAGTGCACCTATATGCTCAATCACCAGCAGTCGGAGTGGCAGACTGCCACAGAACGGACCATGCCTGCACCTGCTGGCCATTCTGTGGCAGAGGGTGCAGCTGTGCATTGCGACATCCCTAAGATGAGGAGGGCCACAGCATCACCTGCTGCTCCAGCAGCACCCCCACCACCACCACCACCACCAGCAGGTCAGCCTGTAGAATTTGTGGACCCCAGAGAACTACATGTAACACAGGCTGACTTGGCAGTTCTCTGGAGTGCTGTTGAGGATAACAACGAGAGGGTGAGTGCTGTGGAGCACTGGCTGGATCACATAGAGGAACATCAGTTGCAAATTATATCCATGCTGGAACTGCTGCTGGATCACCATGGGATCCCACATTAGTTTTTTTTCCTCACACCATGTGCCCCCCCCACTCCTTCCTTGCTGTGTTATAAAATGTATTCCTCCACCATCCCCGACCATTGTATGTAATTATGCCCTTTTTTGTTGTCTTCCATATGCGTGACACTTTGTATTCTGAACAGTGCAAGTATACTGTACTAAACTGCATGTGTGCATTCAGTCTGCTTTCCAGTCTGTGTATGTACTGCAGACACTGTCCAACTCCCTGACTTAAAAACAAACATTAATGAGTACAATGGTGGGGTGGTGAAGCATGGAGAGATACTACAAAACAAGCTTACAATACATCCAAGTAACTATTAAAAAAAATTAATATTGTGATTTGTGACGTGATTGTGAATCATGATTTGTGACTGCATTTGTGACCATGATGATGAAGAAACGTGAATGCCTACCGCCTACAGCTGTACTTCCCCGATGAGCTGTAGCTTAAAACTCCCAGACTTAAAAACACATATGAATGAGTACAATGGTGCGGTGGTGAAGCCTGGAGAGATACTACAAAACAGGCTTACAATACATCCAAGTAACTAGAAAAAAAATTTATGTTGTGATTCGTAATGTGAATGATCGAGAATCGTGATTTGTGACTGTATTTGTGACCGTGATGATGAAGAACGTTATTTGTATCACGAGTGACTAGTGATGATGGTCCTGACTTAAAAACACATATTAATGAGTACAATGTTCATGCAGAATTAAGCACCACACCTGTCCAGTACTCTGAAGGGAAGTCAAAGAAGCAACTGTGACTCAAATTACAGATGAAGATTGGGCCCCTAAAGAGATGCAAATGCACAGCCAGATTAAGATTTCACTGTGCACTGAAGAGATGCGGAGACAAAGGCACAACACCTAACCAGTGCTCACCATCAGAAATTCAAATCTAGAAAAGAATACCTTTGTCGGTTGTGGCGGGCCGGGGGGGCGCAGTGTAATGCGCTGCTGCAGTAACAGTCACTAGTACTAGTACCAGTAAAGATACCACAAAGAAGTACAATAATCACACAGCTACAGTGGATAGCAGATTCACATTGCTGAAATTATTATGTGGCACAATAAAAGGTGTCTGATTTGATGACACGCGTCACACACATACTCACATACAAACACACACTAAGTATTGCATGCAAATTGAAAACTTCAGTAGTACAACCACATATTTTAAACAAACTAAAATTATGCACTGCTGCACCACAACAATCAGCAAAAAAAGGCAAGAAATATTGAAAATATTACTGTGTGTACATTAACACAGTTAAACAAGAAAAATATCATTGTCTTTTTCTCCAAGTTAATCTAGCTACACCACAGATACACCCCTCCCCAAAGCACACTTCCACTGTCTTTCAATACACAGACTGAATGTTGTACATTAACATTCAAAATCCATACACAAACAATAAACGCTCAATGATATGAGCACAGGAGGGTTTCCTATAATTGATGAACTAAACTTTCAGCAAAAAAAAGTGACTCAAAAAGACTTTTTTAACAGCTTTTTGAGGTTTGAATTGCAGAGAGCTCTCAGAGCAGATTGTCTCCTACAGCTTCCTACACACACTGCTCCAAACTGAGGCTGTGCAGAACAATCTAGAGCCCATGTGCCATGTGACCTGAAATCCCATGAAACACTGCAAAAATCACCTTTGGAGCTTAAAAACAAGGCGAAGTAAGGTGAAGTACATTGCTTTCAATGTACTTTGCCTTAAGAATTGGTGGAGTAGTGGTTTGGGAAGGCAGAGTAACACGAAGTCATTGTTTTCAATGGACTTTGTGTTACTCATTAATAACGTGAAGTACTCTGCTTCGTGTTGCAGAGCACTGTGCGAATTTGCCTTCACTCCACGAATCACTCCGCGGAGCGAATTGGGGCCACTTCACCCATCACTACAGTTAAGGTATTGGTTCTTACTGTATGGTGTATGTATAGTTATTATTGTGGAGGCCCAAGTGCATAATCTTACATTTAGTGATGTTAAGTTCAAGTTTACTACAATTGGCCCACAGATAAATTTCACCAGTAGCCTGCTGCAGAGAAAGGGCATCAGCTGTGTTAGTCACAGTTGTACCTATTGTACAATTATTGGTGAATTTGGAAATCCATATATTAGGGACTTTAAGTTTAAGCATAGAGATATAAATATTAAAGAGACAGGTCCCAATACTGATTCCTGCAGCACCCTGCTTGTGACTGATGACCAGACTAACATCATTCCTCTCATAGAATTTGAATTTGACAGCAGATAAGCACTGCTTGGCCCACCTAGTCTGCCCATTTCCCTACCTGATGGATAAGCTGCAGATTCTAGTTTATCAACAGCTTACTTCCTCCAACCCCCCCCCCACTAGAATTGCCTTATGTCTGTCCCATGCATTCTTGAATTCTCCCACGGTTCCTGACTCCACAACCTCCTCAGACAGGCTGTTCCATGCATCCGCAACTCTCTCTGTGAAAAAATACTTTCTAGTATTACCTCTGAGCCATCCCCCTCTATCTTCAAATTGTGCCCCCTTGTTCTTGCACATCTCTTTTTCTGAAAGATGCTAATCTCTTGTACTTTAATTCCCTTGAGATACTTGAACATTTCTATCATGTTCCCCCTCTCCCTCCTTTCCTCAAGGGTATACATATTAAACTGCTTTAGTCTCTCTCCTCATGTTTCTTCTGTTGCAGACCCTGCACCATTTTGGTTGCCCTCCTCTGAATAGCATCCACTCTGTCTATGTCTTTGGGGAGATGAGGTCTCCAGAATTGCACACAGTACTCCAGATGGGGTCTCACCAACTGTCTGTACAGAGGGATAACAACTTCTTGTTTTCTACTGTTGATGCCTCTCCCTGTGCATCCCAGTATCCACCCAGCCCTCCTTACTGCCTCCTCACATTGCTTGCCCACCTTTAGGTCATGTGATATAATTACTCCTAGGTCTCTTTCAATTTTTGTTGCTGTTATTATCTCACCCCTCACTGTGTATTCTTCCCCTGGGTTTTTGTTTCCTAGATACATTACCTTGCACTTCTTTGCATTGAATCTGAGCTGCCATATATTTGACCATTCATCCAACCTTGCCATGTCCCTTTTCATGCTTTCTACCTCAGCAAGAGGTAATGTGAGGAAGTATTTTTTCATGGAGAGGGTTGTTGATGCATGGAACAGCCTCCCTGAGGAGGTCATGGAGTCAAGAACAGTGGGGGAATTCAAGAATGCATGGGATAGACATAAGGCAGTCCTAGTGGAGGGGTAGGAGGAAGTAAGCTGTTGGTTAACTAGTATCTGCAGCTTATCTGTTAGATAATGGGCAGACTAGGTGGGCCAAGCCGTCCTTATCTACTGTCAAATTCTATGTGTCTATGTTTCTGTGTGTATCAACCCTGTTGCAGTACTTTGTGTTGTCTGCAAAGAGACATACTTTTCCTTCCACGTGCTCTCCAATATCACTTATAAAGACATTAAAGAGGACCGATCCCAGTACCGAATCCTGCGGTACACCACTAGTTGCCCTCCTTTCTTCACTGTGGACTCCGTTTACTATTATTCTTTGCATCCTGTTGTCGCCATGACTCTCTGTTTTCTTACAGTCAGCCATACTATTATCCACCTTGAGATGTTTCTGTCTATTCCAACAGTTACTAAAATGTTTCTATTAATTCTACATGGGGTAATTTATCAAACGCTTTAGCGAAGTCCATAAAAACCACATCGACCGCATTACCCCTATTCAGCTTGAAGTTAACTTTTCATAAAAAATAAGTAAATTTGTCTGGCATGACCCAGACTTGGTGAACCCATGCCGAACAGGATCAGTCAAATTGTTTTCTGCTAGATAATCCACAATTATAGCTTTTAAAATCCCCTCTAGAATTTTCCCTGTTAGTGGTTGTAAGGCTTATAGGCCTAAAATTTGCTGGCTCAGATCTAGACCCCTTTTTACCGTTTGGAGTGGGACCACAGTAGCAGTCCTCCAATCCTGTGGAACTTCACCCCTATCGAGAGAGGTCTGGAACAGGTAAGTAAGTGGAAATTTCAAGGGTCTGCCAATTCATGTACGACTCTTATCAGGCCCTGGGGATTTATAATGTTTAGTTTATTCAATCTGGTCCTAACCTCCTCCAGTTTTATAATAAACTTCCCTGGGATAGGTTCTAATTCAGCATATAAGGGAAGGTTAACTCCAGAATTAAAGACTGAACAGAAATAGCTGTTTTGGATAGCAGAGGTCTCTTTTTCAGATGACAGTTCACCCACAGAGTTTTTATAAGGGCCTAACGTTATTATGTTGCTCTTCATAGCATTTATATATGAAAAAAAGGACTTTTTATTGTCCTTAACCTTAGTAGCCAGGATGACTTCCTGCTGAGCTCATGCTTTTTTTATTGAGGCTTTGACCTATTCAGTGCATTTTGTACACCTGGTAGTTAGCTACTGTTTTGTTCTTTTTATATTTTTTAAACATTCTATCTTTTTCATTTATTAAGTGATTGATGTTTTTATTCAGCCATCATGGGATTAACTTTTTGCTGTCCTGGTTATTATGAAGTCTTGGGATATGTGAACTAATTGGTTGAGTTTTGCAAGAAGTATGTTCCACATACCCTCTGTATCATTTCCATTTAAATCCTTAAACCAATCACATAAAGCTTGATCCTTTTTTAGCTGAGCAAAATTTGCCCTGGCTAGGTTGAGCTTAGTAATCCCCACCCCCTAGGATCTGAAAGCAATTCCAACCCTTTTAGCCTGAATAGAATCATGGAGTGATCACTATTACCCAAAGGGGAGGAGAGCTCAACCTCATTAACTAAGCCCCCCATACTGGTTAGCACAATATCAAGG
This sequence comes from Neoceratodus forsteri, assembly GCA_016271365.2. NCBI lineage: Eukaryota > Metazoa > Chordata > Ceratodontiformes > Ceratodontidae > Neoceratodus > Neoceratodus forsteri. The sequence continues at coordinate 244,818,587 of CM057455.1, forward strand.
ATATTGTTGCCTCTGGTATTGCCATGTATCTTTTGGTCCAGTCCAAATCTGGTCAAATACATCTAAGTACATTTCTTCAGTTTTGTTCCCCCCTTTTGTTAGCTTCCAGTTGATACTGGGGAGGTTAAAATCTCCCAACACTAATAAATTGTCAGCAGGGTTTAGGTTACTAAGTTGTTTAAGAAAGGCTAGGTCATTAGGTGAGGAAATGGAGGGTGGTCTATAAAATAGCCCAGTTATTATTTTGGGACCGGTCAGTGGTAGTAACTTAATCCAGATAACTTTGAGGTCAAGGGCCTCATGGAGTCTTTGAACACTTTTTATAGATTCGTGGATGTACATCGCTATCCTCCCTTCGTATAAACTCGTGACTTGTGATATAAGTTATAACCTTGAATGTTTTTTTCCCCACATATCATTGCTGTCCCACCAGGTTTCAGTAATATAGTCACTTATTTTGGTTGCTTTCTTATACCCCCTGTACTGCTTTTGTGTTACATATTGTTCTAGATTCTTTACTTAACATGTTTGATGTCTCTGAACCATTGTACTTTTGGTGTACAATTTGTATATATTTTTTTGATTTTCACCTCCTGGGTTGTGCCTGAAAATAGGCAATGTTTTTGGCACCTATGCAGTCAACAAACCATAGAAAAATAAATACCATGCCTTTTGTTTTTTTATTTTCCTTTGGATGAGCAGAACTGATGGAACTGCAAGGATAGCATATACCAGTTGAAATGGGTTTAATTGAGTATTGCCCAGCTGAGATGCAGCACCTGTTATTTAGGGGAGGGGCCTCAAGCGGGTGCCATGGACTGTAATTTTTGCCAAGGTGTTACCTGTATACAGTCAGAGAGAATAAAGGACAGTCTGCACCAGGAATTTTAACAATTGATTAAAGTTGTGTATGATGGAGGGCTTCAGCTATATTGAAGACTGGGGGTAACCTAGGAAGTTATGGAACTCTATAAGGAAGGTGGCTTGCATCTGTCCAGGAAAGGGGCCATAGTCATTAGTGGGGCGCATAAATTCTAATTGGATAAGCATTTAAACTAGCCAAACTAGCTGGGGATGAGGCTGTAGAACTAAGGGAGGCCAACAATTGCCCTGACAGTTGACAAAGAAGCAAGGAGCAAGAAATCAGTGATGGGGACATGACATAGGACAAGTGGGATATAAATCAGTGAAGCATGGAGAAAGGATTAAAGGAAAAAGTTAATGGAGAAGGTAAAGTAAGAGATGGGTCAGGTGGAGTGTTAGGGAATAACACAGGCAAGAGAGGGGAGCAGGCAGGGAGGGAATAAAGTATGGAGAGCCCTGTGCACCAATGCAAGGAGTTTGGGAAATAAAATTCCAGACATGGAGGCCATCATGATGGAAGCTAGCGTGTGTTTGGTGGTCATAATAGACGTGTGGTGGCCTGACAGCCATGACTGTCACATGGCCATACCAGGCTATTCTCTGTTCAGAAGAGAGAGGGAAGGGAGGAACAGAAGAGGTCTTGTACTATATGTAAGGAAGGGAATCAAGGCAATGAAAATGTAGGGGCACCCAGAGGAAAAGGAAGGGCTGGAGGTGACCTGCATCATCCTGTGTACAGGTGCTGGGACTACTATCCATACAGCAGTGGCATACAGACCTCCAGCACAGGCAGAAGAGCTGAATAAAGTATTTGGGAAAGTTATTACCAGGATGGCAGGTAATGGAGAGGTGCTGCTAGTTGATGACTTCTATCTGCTAGATCTGTATTGGAACCTTCCAACAGCAGCTTTGGTAAGGAGCAAGGCATTCCTTTACTCCCTACAAGGGGCTTATCTCAGGCAGCTAGTCAATGAATACACTAGGGATGGGTAGTACTGGATTTGGTGCTTGTCATAGTGGGCTGTTCCCAGGTACCAGTGATCACTGAACAGTGTACTTGCTTTCACTTTTGTTAACTGGGAAAGGAGGGCTAGTCAATTCTGCATATTTTCGGTCTCATCCTGGGGGAGGGGGGAGATACAGATGCAAACTGACATACTAAACCAGGTAAAGCTGTTACTAGGGTGTTTAGTGAATGAGTGAAATTTGCTTAGGATAAGATTCAAAGCTGTGTCTGGGTTAGGTAGATTTGGGGCCTTGTATAATATGCTCATCCTTGGGAGAAGATGGCAGCCATGGTGGGCTGCCATATGCTTGGGCTCTGACTGCCCAAGTTGCAGTTGTGCTTTAAATGCTTCTTGAAAACTCTTAAGACAGTGTTTTACTGCTCAGAACTCGAGCTTATACTGTGTAGTTGTCGGGGAGAACTTTGTATTTAAGTTTACCTTAATTTTAGTAAGTTTTAGCGCAAGGATTGTATCTTTAGGCAGGGCATCTTAGTAAGACAGCATGGGAGTGCAAGCTTTGTTTTTCAGTAAGGGTAACCTCAGAGAGATGCCAAGAGTCTGTGCTACAGCTTTTTACACTGTTGTGGTGATACTGAGGAGCTTCTCACGAGAACTGTGGCACTCACCTGAAGGACAGAAGGACGTGGAGCAGGCACTGCTGAGGGCCGGAGTCACTGGTTGATCTTCGTCTTCAGGACTTTTGCTTGTGCAGAATCTGGATGTCAGTTGTCAGGGGCCACCTCAGAGGTGAATTAGGGTCTTGTTGGGTCAGACAGTGGTCAAACAGTGGAGGTAACCATTTTTCTGAGTGCAAACTTGGGTAGCAGATCCTTGCCCCTAGAAAGGAGGCTCATTTGAAGTTCATCTGCAGGGGAAGAGAAATCTTTTTCCCATAGGACTCCTTTCTGGTTTGTGGTTTGACTGCAATCTCCATCCGTCCTTTCTGCCGGTGGCCTTACTGCAGAAATTGTTGGTTTCAGGAGTTGAAGGTCTCAACCTGGAAGACCTGGTGAGAGCTTGTCCCCAGATTCTTTCCTTGGACTCTTTCTGCCAATGTGGGTGAATGCCAATATTTTCAAAATCTTTTAGTTGTTGTTGCTTTGATGAGAGCTGAACCATTTTTGACTTGGTGTTTCTGGAGGGACTCCTTGAAAACTGAAATCTGTTCTTGAACTGGTTGCACAGCATTAAAATCTAATTGAACATTGGTGGTGAGAGCACTTAAAAGACTTGACTGCACTCTGATACAGTTACCAGCCTTTTGGCCTGGATTTTGGGACTGGATATTTAATTCCATCTACTTGGAACATTCTGCCTTTGTCTTTTGAAATTGCTGCATCTCACACTATTGTTTGATCTTACTTCCGAGAGGGTTCCTGCAATAGGTCTACACATATAGGACTGCGCCCCCTGGCGTCAGGTCTGAACGGCAAACTTGTAGATAGCAGTCATCAGTGGGGACCACCCCCGATGTCAAGTGACATGACGTCAGCCTAACTATAAAAGTGGCAGTCCTGCGCCCACTCTCCAGTTCTTTCCTGCAGTCGCCTCAGTACGTTCAGCACATGTTAGAACGGCGATCATACATCTTCATTTTGTTGAAGGTTCCTTCACCTCATAGCTATTTTCCCTATTGTTTCTCTCAATATTTGATGTCTTCTAGACAGAAGAAGAAGTGCTCGAAGTTCGGTGCTCAAATCCAGCATGGGGACGACCTTTCCCACTGCCTCCTCTGCCTTGGTTCCAAGCACAACACCCAGGAGTGCTCCATCTGTCAGGCCTTCAACCAGGTGACCTGAACCCGGCATAAGCAGACCCTTGAGGCCCATCTCCTGACCTGATAACTAGCATTGATGGAAAAAGAGCTCCATGAGCTGTGGGATACATCGTTGTCGCTGGGCCCTAAAAAGAAGAAAAGCAAGGAAAAGTGCTGGGACTGGAGTCCGTCTCCATGCAGGAGGCCCTCCAAAACTGTGAGTACTTCTGTCAGTGCTCCGTCTGCTTCTTTAGGCCGGGCACCTTTTCCCCCCTCCTGCCGAGGTGAGCGGGCAGCCAAGGGGTAGCCTCTCTGGAGGTCTCTGTCAAGTCACCTTGCCTAGCCGATAAGACATTCCTCGACCCCGTCGAAGGGCACAAGGCTCCTGCCGATCAGCCTAGTGGTGGTCTCCAGACTTCCACTAGCCCGGCACGGTCTGTTCAGTCGGATGATGGCTTCTCCGTCACCCACCCGGATCATTCCACTCTCCCGTCAGGCTCCAGTTTGGCCCCTGATACCGGACAGAGTGAGTGGCAGAGTGATCTTTCGTCTCCTAGGGTCTTACATCCCAGGGACTCGCCACCCAATCTGCTGATTTTCCTGCCAGCGAGATCCCCTTTGGACCTGCCGTCGGGGCTCCTTCTGGACCTCCCTCCCTTACCAGGCCTACTGCTATCTCCAGACATTAATTCATCACTGGCCAGGGATCTTTTCATGGAACCTCCTCCCTTGGGACCTTCGGGGGTCCTTCCAGATCCCGCACCCCCCAGAGGTGCCATGGCACTTCCCCCGGCAGGACCAGATCCTCTGGGTGAGTTTCTGGGTTCAGAACCCATTATTCCGCATCTGGGTGGCCCGCTGTAGACTCTACAATATCCAATGCCAGGCCATATGCCTCTGATGCCGGGATACCCAACACTGGGATACCCTGGGTATTCTTACTATCCTCAGTACTACCCAGGCTATCCTACCTTCCAGCCTCCTCCTCCTCTGCCACCACCGGTGCCAGAGATGGCCCCCCAATGGTGGCAGGAGGCTAGAACCCAGCTGCTGTTGGAGCTTAGGTAGTCTGTGGGGGGAAGCTCCCCAGCCCAGGGACCCCCTCCACTGCCTCCTTCTGGCAGAGCCTCGGGTTCCCTTGCTGCTGGTGCTGCTGGAATAGACCCTCCCATTCCCAGCAGCTCTGAACCCTCTGATACAGAGTCTGACTCTGAACCTTTGGACCCCAGATCTCCGGTTGAGATTCCTCCCAAGGAGTCACCCAAGTCTCCCCCAGAGGACCCATCATTCGGAGGCCTCTTGCGCTCCATACAGGCAGCTGGAGGCTGGTCCATGAAAGAGGTGGATCCGCAATGAAAAAGGCTAGCGGAGCACCTGGATCTTGCTACATCTGATCCTATCCCCATCCCCCCATGGATGGAACCCCATGAGGACTTGGCGACCACAATATGGCAACAACCGTCCTCCATTCCTGCAGTCTCCAGGAAGGCAGACCGGGCCTATTATCCCCCCGGAAGGTATTCAGCATCTTAACTCCCATTCAAATGCTGACTCCATGGCAATTACTGCCGCTCATGACTGGTCAACCCAACCGTAACACCTGAGTTCCTTGCCACCAGACAAGAACTCTTGCCAGTTAGACCATTTCAGGCAAAAGATTTATTCTTCTTCCTCCTGTGGCATTAGATCTCTCAACTATGTCTCACACATGGTTGATTTCCAAAAAGCTACTCTTTCAGAGCTGAAAAGGGACCTCCTTGAGGTTCAGGATGAAAACCTTAGGAAGAAGCTCCTGGACAAGGTCAGGATAGGAAGGTCCTCATGTTGTCATGCTCTCCGAGCGACTCAGTGGACTAAGTGGCTAGAATGGCAGCCATGGGGATCTGTCTCCTCTAACTCTCTTGGCTTCGGATAGCTGGCCTGGCACAGGATGTACAGTCTTCCCTTTTGGACGCCTTTTTTCAGGGGTTCTGTCCTCTTTGGCGGCGATGCCAAAGATATAATAACAGGACTGCAAGACAGTGGATGCTCCTTAAGAGACGTATGCTCTATGTACAAGATGGGTCATAAGAAGCAGCCCTTTTGCTGCCAAACAAGGTGGAACAAGAACCAGGCAGAGCGTTAGGGAAAAAGACATGCCCCTGGCTCAGGAGCCCAAACGCTACAGGCTAAGTTCTCCTAACCAGCCTTGGGGGCTAAAGTTCCCCTCCCCTTGGCATCCTGACTCATTTACCCTCCTTCCACTCCTTCCCTTAAATTAGGAGGAGCTGGTCTGAGGGAGGTTCGGCCTCCACCTGGAGGGTTGGAGGTTTGTCACCACAGAGTCTTGGGTGCTTCAGCTCATCCAGTGGGGTCACTCAATCGAGTTCCTTGAGATTCCAGCCCCTCTACCACCGGGATAGTCTTTCTTTCCATGGGATCAGGTCCCCCTTGTCTCTCAAGAGATTCAGGCACTTCTGCTAAAGGAGCAAGGAGGCCATAGAACTGGTCCCCCCAAACCAGATAGGAAGGGGATTTTACTTTCACTTCTTCCTAGTCCTAAAGAAAACGGGTGACCCGAGACCGATCCTGTACTTCAGCACACTAAACATCTTCATCGAGTACAAGAAGTTTAGTATGTTGACTCTTCAGGGGCTCCTCCCCCTGCTCCATTCCAACTCCTGGCTGTGCTCCCTGGATATGCAGGATGCCTACCTGCACATCCCCATCCTCCCGGCCCACCGCCGCTTCCTTCATTTTGCTTTTATGGAGGGCTACTTCCAGTTTTGGGAGCTACCCTTTGGCCTTTCTTCGGTCTCCCAGGTGTTCATGAAATGTCTAGCGGTGGTGGCTTTCTTACACCACCAGGGCATTTATGTCTTCCTGTACCTGGACGACTGGCTCCTTGCAGCACCCTTTCTTACCAGCCCGAAAGAGTCCCTCTCATTCACTCTGAACTTGTTTTCAATTCTGGGGATCACAGTCAACTTCCCCAAGTCCCAGCTAGTACCATCTCAATGACTCCAATTCATTGGAGCCGTACTAGATACAGTTCAGAGCAGGGATTTTCTGCCATCAGATTGAACCGAGACATTAGTTGCTCAGGCTACTCTTGTGGCACAGGCTCGATGGATCCCAGCACACGCTGTGCTCCGTCTCTTGGGACTGATGGCAGTGGCCATTTCTACAGTACCCCTGGCCAGACTTCACATGAGGGTCACCCAATGGTCTCTCCGAGTCCAATGGGATCAGAGGATGGACGACATGAACCAAAAAGTCATGATCTCTAGCAACCTTCAGAGAGATCTTTGCTGGTGGCAGGATCTCTCCAACCTTTTGAGGGGAACACCTTTTCATTCCCCCCCGTCCCAACCCAAATCCTCACCATGGATGCCTCAGACTTGGGCAGGGGAGCCTGTCTGGGGGCACACAAGACACAGGGGTCTTGGTCCGACCAGGAGCTTATGCTCCACATCAACATTCTGGAGACTAGGGCAGCTCTTTATGCTCTCCAGGTGTTCCAGTCCCCCCTGGTACCGGGATCACTTCTGGTCCAGACAGACAATATGTTCACAGTCTGGTACATCAACAAACAGGGAGGAACCCAGTCTTACCCTCTCTGCAGAGAAGCAATAAGGGTCTGGTACTGGGCGATCCAGCACAGCCTTTACTTGACAGCAGTCCACGTACCAGGCATAAGCAACATCCTGGCAGACAGTCTCAGTCGATCAGTGGCCAGGGCCCATGAGTGGGAGCTAAAGTCAGGGGTGGTTAAAGAACTCTTTCTTTGATGGGGTTGTCCAGACTTAGATCTGTTCGCCTCCCCATTCAATGCAAAACTACCCAACTTTTGCTCGCTCGTTCCTGGGCATTGTGCTTTTTGGTGAGATGCACTGTCTCTCTCTTGGACAAGGAGGTTTCTCTATGCTTTTCCTCCCTTTCCTCTCATTCAGAACGTTCTGGTGAAACTTCAGCAAGAGGAAGCTTATATGATTCATATCGCTTCTCTCTGGCCATGCCAGATTTGGTATCCTGTTTGCAGCAACTGGCACTGGAATCTCCAGTCCCTCTGCCATTTTCACTTGACCTTCTGACACAGGAGCAGGGCACCCTGGTGCACCCGAGCCTTCAGTCTCTCTATCTTCATACGTGACACCTGTGGACATAGCGGTTTCCCACTATGGTGTCTCCTTGCAGGTTGCACACATCTTAGTAGAAGCCAGAAAATCCTCTACTAGATCCACTTACGCCATGAAGTGGAAAAGATTTTTGATCTAGACCCTAGCAAGTAGCTGGGATCCCTTTTTGTGCTCGGCAGCCCAGGTGTTAGAGTACCTCGCACATTTATCTAAGATGGGCCTTAGCTGCTCCTCCATTAAGGTCCATCTCTCTGTGGTGTCGGCCTACCACCTCCTGGTGGAGGGCAAAACCTTGGCTCAGTTGGAGGTTGCCAAAACCTTTTTAAAAGGCATCCTTCACTTGAAACCTCCGTTCCAGAATCCCTGTCCCCCTGGGACCTGAATTTCATGCTCAAGAAGCTTACTTCACCCCCATTTGAACCAGCTTATACTTGCGACGTACGCTTCCTCTCCTGGAAGACTTTATTTTCAGTCACAGTGACTTCCACCAGAAGGGTTTCTGAGCTCCAGGCTTTTGTTTGTAAAGAAACCTATTTGATTTTCCATAGGGACAGAGAAGTCATTTGGACTAACCCTTCATTTCTTCCCAAAGTGGTCTCAGAAACCACTCTGAATCAGAGCATGGAATTACCTGTATATTATCCCCAGCATTCCAACAGGGGGCAATACCTTCTGCACACCCTAGATGTGCACTGGATCCTGAAGTACTACACAAACCTGACTAAAGAGGTTCGCAAATCCAATCAACTCTTTGTAGCCTTTGCTCCTCAGTACCAGGGCAAGGCTATCTCCAAACAAACCATCTCTAGATGGTTAGCCAACTGCATCCATTTTTCTTACACAAAATATGGGAAGTCTCTTCCGGGGACAGTTAAAGGCCACTCCACCCACAACGTGGATACCTCTACTGCCTTTTGTTAGGAATGTGTCCACTGCAGAGATTTGTGCAACAACGGCCACGTGGTTGTCTGTTCACACTTTCACTAAGCATTACAGTCTGGACATTGCCTCTAGGTGCAGAACAGGCTTTGGTCTTGCAGTTTTGCAAGGCCTCCCATCATGATTCCGTGTGGCGACTTCTCCTCCTCCTTCCAGATGCACCTCGGCATGAGTTAATTTGGGGACTGCTTGGTATTCAGTCCTATATATGTAGACCTACTGCAGGAACCCTCTCGAAATAAGATATTGCAGTTATGTAAGAACTTACTGTAACAGTAGATCTTTGAGAGAGGTTCCTGCAGTAGGTCTAGTTTCCCTCCCTCCTTCCCCCAGCTCCTGGATGTTTTTTCCTTTATTTTCCATCCTACCTAGTCCTTTGGTCTAGAGAAGAAGCAGGGTCCTAGGGGTTTTTCTTTACTCCTTGCTTTTACTTACCTCTCTTTAGGTCTCCGGTGGAAAAGAAATGGAGAACGGGTGTGAGATCGACCCTTTTATAGTCAGGCTGACGTCATGTCGCCTGACGTTGGGGGCTGTCCCCGCTGATAATTGCTATATACAAGTTTGCTGTTCAAACCTAATGCCAGGGGGGCGCAGTCCTATATGTGAAGACCTACTGCAGGAACCTCTGTCGAAGATCTACTGTTATAGTAAGTTCTTCCATAACTGCAATTTATCACCCCAGCAATAATCCAATATTCCTAACTCTTTGCAGTGTGCCTTTAAGGCCAGAATGCATGGAGATGGAATGCTATGCAAATGATGGAATCATTGGCATGAGCCACTTTTCAAATGCTGCCACCTATCAACTGCCTACATTCTAACCCTCAGATTTCTCTCTCCGCCTGTCAAGACCAGATGCCTGGAGATTTCCTCCTCAACATCTAGTCTTAAGAAGCCTTGAATTTCATAAATACTTAAGTATTTCTTTATTATTTTCATTTGCTGCCTCTTATATTTGTGTTTTTCTATAACCGTTAGTTTATTTAACTAGTTTTGTATAGTTTTCTCGGTTCCCCTCGGTTCGGGATAACTGCTGAGGAACTGGGGTATTTTACGTTAATTTTAGTCTTTTTCTATTCATTTTGGTGTATTTTGACTGTTTAAGCTTTGTTTTTTAGAACCGATAACTTCGGTTCTGAACCGCTAATTTCGGTTCATATTTTATCGGTTCCCAGTTCCGCTCGGTTCCTCCGATTGGTTCCTGAACCGACCGCAACCAATAAAAAGTGTTAACATTTAAGTTTTGAAAGGTTTTACTATTGCGGTTCTGATTTTTCTTCATTATGTCAGAAAAACCTAAAAAGAAAACCGGTGAACCCGGTTTTAAAAACTGTTCTGAGTATGGTGAAGTCTTTGCCAAAGCAGATAAACATTCTGTTTGTGTTTTCTGCTTGGGTTTTGACCATTTAAAGTCTGATTGTGCTATCTGTAAATCTTTTCCAGACAAGACTTTGGACAAACGTCTGGACAGACTAAATAAAAGATTAAAGGAGGCACTATAGCACAGTGGTTTAAGGCTCTGAGCTGCAAATCAGGTGACATCCAGCTGACCAGACCTAGGTTTGAATCCCACAGCTTTCACTTGCATACTGTGTAACCCTGAGCAAGTCACTTAACTTCCCTGTGCTCCCAGGTCGCTCCTGTAAAAAAGCTTTCAGCTTAGTGTGCTACTCATGGTTAAACAACTTAATAAAGAAAAAAAAAAGGGTCCCTCTGGCTCTGATCAGCCGAAACCCTCAGGGACACTGGTAAAAAGAGACCCTCTGAACCGACTAGCTCCCCAGTTCCTGTTAAAAAACAGAAAAAGATAAAGCACACTGAACCCTCTGCAGAAAAGGGGACTTCTGTGGTGCCTGCCACTGTGCCTTCTCCTGCTGAGATTGCACAAGCAATAAAAATGATGCAAACGTTGCAGGGTCTGCTGCCTGTGGTTTCCCAGTCCCCAGTCCAGACTTCTGCACCCTCCATCCCACTATGTTTTCCTGAAGAGCGTGAGGGACAAGAGGAGGAGGAAGAAGATGAAGGTGAGCCTATAGAGTCTGAGGTCTCCCCTGAACAGGAGTTTGGCTCTCCTCCCAGTACCACTGAAGATTATTCTTCACATTTTTCCTTTATTAGGAAAATTGCTGATGCCTTACACAACCCTACTACTGAAGCTGTAGAGGATGAGGAGGAGGAGGATGAATATCTGGATGTGATGGGACTGACTCCTGCTTAAAAGCTGTCACTTCCCATAAATAAATTCTTTACAAGGGATATTTTTAAACTCCTCCAAGCTCCTGGGTCTGTCCCCCTTCTGGACAACAGGGTGGACAAAAAGTATCAGCTTGACAGAACAGGGGCTGAATTTTTATTTTCACACCCTAACCACCAGGGGGTGGTGCAAGCTGCAGCTTGTGATAAGACAACCATCCCTCTGGCCTCTCACCCTCCAGAGAAGGACTCCAGGAAAGTTGAAAGCATGGCCAAGAAAGGTTATTTGTCAGCCTCTCTGGCCATTAGGCAAGCAAATTATCAGGCCTATGCAGCACAGTACCAGAAGGCTCTTTGGCAGTCTGTCCTAGACATGTCTGAAAAAGCAACTCCTCCTCTTTCAGCAGACCTAGCCGAAACAACTAGATTTGGCCTGGAAGCTGCCAAATATCAGTTTCAAATGGCAGCAGAAAGCAATGAGACTACTGCAAGGTGGATGGCAAATACCATCGCACAGAGAAGGTTTGCTTGGGTCAGAGCCACAAACCTAACACAGGATACCCAGAATAAGACTGGATTTTCCTATGGAGGGAAATTCCTTATTTGGCAGCCATACAGAGGCCTACATGAAAAAGGTGGATGAGTATAAGGCCACCTTCTGTAGTAATTCTACAAGAGAAAGACCCTCCACTTCCTCTAGACCATTCAGTAGGGGAGGTAGGGGCAGACAATTTCATACCGGGCCTTTTTACCAGGCCATGGTACTTCCTTAAGCACCCCAATACCCACAGCGAGGGTACTTTAGGGGTAGTGGCAGAAGGGGTGCCAGGCGTGGTACCCAGTCTCAGCCCCAGGCTAAGTAGGATCCCTGACTCCCTCATTCAGGCTGCCTCTCCCTTACCAGCAGGGGGCAGGCTGACTCATTTTCTCCACAACTGGAAAACCATCACCACAGACAAGTGGATTCTGGAGATAGTGGGTCATGGCCTGTCCCTAAACTTCAAGTCCTCCACTGTTCAAAGAAACAGAGCTTTCAAACCAGCTTCTCAGTTAGAAAGCAGAAGGCTGGAAGAAAAGGTGAAACACCTTCTTTCTCTGAAGACAGTGGAACCAGTACCACTGAATCAAAGGGGGAAAGGACGTTACTCAAGGTACCACTGAGTCAGAGGTTTCAGAGTATGAAGAGCAGTAGGACCACAGTGGGTTCTGGGAGGGTGCGGGTGGTGGACCAGAGGCAAAGCCCCCCAGTTGTAACTCTACACAAATCAGATGCCATTCTGGCAGAGCAAGGTTCCTCTATGATGGCACCCTCAGTGGAGACACAGAAGAATGCTGAGGACATCCACAAGGGAAACCCACAAAAGGGTGGCAAGGGACACCACAGGGGAAGGAAACAGCTATTGATAGGGGACTCAATTGTTAGGGGGGTAGAACTGGGGAAGGGAGAGAAGGAAGTAAGCTGCTTGCCTGGTGCCATGGCTTGGAGGGACAAGAAGCGAATCCTCACAATTGTAGAAGCAGCATCACAGGAGACAGAACTAGATATCATTGTCTACCTTGGGACAAATGACCTAGCTAAGCATGGGATCAGTGCAGTGCAGAATGAATTTGTGGAGTTGGGGAGGGGCCTCAGATGGGTAACAAGCAAAGTAACCTTCTCAGAGGTGCTACCAGTCCATGGCAGGAATGAGGCTAGGGTACTGCACACCATGCAGTTTAATGAATGGTTGCAAAACTGGTGCAGAGCACAAGGCTTTGGCTTCATTGGGGACTGGGGGTCCACCTGGAGAGATAAAGGTCTATGCTGGTATGATGGTCTGCATTTGTCCACAAAGGGGACCAAGCTCCTAGGTGACAGGTTTAAATGCTTCCTTCGCAAGCTTTTAAACTAGATAAGGGGGGAGGTACTGATAAAAGGCAGGAAAAGTCAAGCCTCCCCCCACAAAACAGGGCAGGTAGTAGGGTAAACACTGAGATACAGAGCTCAACACAGGGCAGGATGGGGGTAAATGGTAAAATAGATAAGAGCAATAAGGGCAGGGATGGGGGAAAAAAGGATCAAGCCAACATTAAATGGAGGGCAATGACTACTAATGCCCGTAGTCTGGGAAACAAGCTTTCTGAGCTAGTAGCTTTGATGGAAGATGAACAATTGGATATTGTGGCAGTCACAGAAACATGGTACACCGAGAACCATGAATGGGATGTCAACATACCAGGGTACACAATCTACAGAAGAGACCGGGAAGGCAAAAGAGGAGGTGGAGTAGCTCTATACATAAGGGAAGGGATCAAAGCTACAGAACTAAAAAGTAAAGGGGGAGGACAAGAGGCACTCTGGGTTACCTTGGAGATGAGAAATGGCATCGCAATCCACACAGAGGTTGTATACAGACCCCCATCTCAAGGGGAGGAAATGGACAAGAAAATGATAGAGGACATTCTCAAAATGACTGAAAAAGGGGAGATACTGTTGATGGGGGACCTGAATATGCCAGATGTTAACTGGAGGACATGTACTGCAGCCACATCCAAGAGCAGGGTCATTCTCGATGCCCTGCAGGGGGCAGACCTTAGACAGCTAGTGCTGGAACCCATTTGGGAGGGAGCAATACTAGACCTGGTACTCCCAAATGGAGAGAGGATCACAAATTTAGAAGTCAGTAGACATCTGGGAACAAGTGACCACTGCACAGTGTGCTTCACAATGAGCACAACCATGGAGATAAGCCATACAAAAACAAGGATACTGGACTTTAGAAGGGCTGACTTTGGCAAAATGGGTGAACACCTGAAGAACGCACTAGCAAATGGCCAAATAAGAGGGGTGGAAGAACAATGGAGAAAAATCAAAACTGCCATCATAGAGGCAACAAGTCTTTGTGTAAAACAAATAAAGAAAACAAAGCGGAGTTAAAAACCACTATGGTTCTCAAAAGAGGTGGCAGAGAAGGTTAAGGAGAAAAAGGCTGCATTCAAAAAGTATAAGGAATCACAGAGGGAGCATGACAGGGAACTGTATCAATTAAAGCAGAAAGAAGTAGGAAAGGCAGTCAGAATAGCAAAGGCACAAACCAAGGAAAAAATGGTCAACTCGGTCAAAAAGGGGGATAAAACCTTTTATAGGTACATTAGGGAGCATAGAAAGGTTAAGGGAGGGATAGTGAAGATTAATAAAGGAGAGGGGAGGTGGGCAGAGGGAGACAATGAAAAGGCGGAGAAACTGAATGAATACTTTTGCTCAGTATTCACAAAAGATGACGAGGAGCAGTTACCTAAACCAGACAATAGAAGCACTCTGGGTAGGGGGGTTGATACCAGTCCATTCACAGAAGAAAGAGTCCTGAAAGAACTCCTAAAACTCAAGGTGGACAAAGCAATGGGGCCTGACGGGATTCACCCCAGAATCCTTAAAGAACTAAGGGGGGACCTAGTGACACCACTGACCACACTTTTTAACAAATCATGGCAGGATGGGGTGGTACCTGAGGACTGGAGGAGGGCAGATGTGATTCCCCTTTACAAAAGTGGGAGCAAGGCAGAAGCAGAAAACTACAGACCTGTAAGTTTGACCTCAGTGGTAGGGAAAATGATGGAATCACTTCTGAAAGAAAGAATTGTTGAGCACCTAGAGGCCAGCGGGGCACAGGACCCAAAGCAACATGGATTTACAGCAGGAAGGTCATGTCAGACTAATCTAATTGATTTCTTTGACTGGGTGACCAAAGTAATAGACCAGGGAGGAGCTGTGGATATGGCCTACCTAGACTTTTGCAAGGCATTTGACACAGTCCCACACAAAAGATTAATAATCAAGTTAGCCAGCCTGGGAGTGGGTCCCAGGGTGGTAGCCTGGGTAGCGAACTGGCTGCACAACAGGACACAGAAGGTAATAGTGAATGGAACACATTCCAAAGAAAGGGGGGTTACTAGTGGAGTACCTCAGGGCTCAGTACTGGGTCCAATCCTCTTTAACATCTTTATAAGTGACATTGCAGAGGGTCTGGAGGGAAAGGTATGCCTCTTTGCAGATGACACAAAGATCTGTAACAGAGTTGACACACAAGAGGGGGTAGAAAAGATGAGAAGGGACTTGGCATGTTGGAGGAATGGTCAGACATATGGCAACTTAGATTCAATGCAAAGAAGTGCAAAGTAATGCACCTGGGAAACAAAAACCCAGGAGAAGAGTACACAATAGCAGGGGAGGTACTAACAACAACAAAAATGGAAAGGGACCTGGGAGTAGTCATATCAGATGACCTAAAGGTGGGTAAGCAATGTGAGAAGTCAGTAAGGAGAGCCAGGGGATACTGTATGCATAGGAAGGGGCATCACAAGTAGAAAAAGGAAGTGATTATCCTCCTATACAGACAGTTGGTGAGACCCCATCTGGAGTACTGTGTGCAGTTTGGAGACCTCATCTAGGCAAGGACATAGACAGGATGGAAGCAGTCCAGAGGAGGGCAACTAAAATGGTGCAGGGTCTACATCAGAAACCTACGAAGAGAGACTGAGAGCTTAATATGTATACCCTTGATGAAAGGAGGGACAGGAGGGACATGATAGAAACGTTCAAGTACCTCAAGGGAATCAACAAAGTCCAGAAGGGTAGCATCTTTCAGAAAAGAGATGTGTAAGAACAAGGGGCACAGTTTAAAGATAGAGGCAACAAGGGGTAATGTGAGGAAATTCTTTTTCATGGAGAGAGTGGTGGATACATGGAACAGTCTTCCTGAGGAGGTCGTTGGGTCTAAAACAGTGGGGGAATTCAAACATGCTTGGGACAGACACAAAGCAATTATAGTGCGGGGTTGCAGGAAGCAGGCTGTTGGTTAACTAGAATCTGCAGCTTATCCAGCAGGTAGGGAAATGGGCAGACTGGGTGGGCCAAGTGGTCCTTTTCTGCCGTCAAGTCAAGTCAAGTCTATGTTACTTTCTTACTCCAAAGAAAAATGGAGAACTGCAGCCTGTCCTGGATCTCAGGGTCCTCAACAAATTCCTAACAAAACCAAAGTTCAAGATGGTAACTTTGTCTCTGGTTCTACCAGCAATCTGAAAAGCGGAATGGTTGGCATCATTGGACCTAAAAGATGCCTATTTCCACATTCCCATAAGGGAGTCTCACAGAAAGTTTCTCAGGTTCAGACTCAAATCAGGACACTATCAGTTCTCAACTCTTCCTTTCGGTCTCACTTCAGCACCAAGAGTGTTCACAAAGTGCCTGGCTGTGGTAGTGGCACACTTATGAAGACAAGTGTCTCAGTATTCCCCTACATAGACGACTGGCTAGTGGTGGGGGGTTCACCACAACAGCTAACAGAGCACCTCCAACTAACTCAACATTTGCTGGAGTCTCTGGGGTTTATTTTGAACCTGAAAAAATCAGTTCTGATTCCTTCTCAAATTCTGCAGTTTATAGGAGCAGAATTAAATGCAAAGGTGGGCAGAGCATTTTTGCTCAGAGACAGGGCAAAAAGCATCCTGCAGTTAGCATCCTCCTTCAGGCTCAATGTCCCAAGGCCAGCAAAGCAGTTCCTGCAACTCCTGGGCCACATGGCTGCTGCAACAGGTACAGTGCTGGGATCCAGGTTTCAGATGAGGGACATCCAATTTCACCTAAGAACTCATTGGTGCCAATGAAAGAACTCCCTGTCAAAGCTTGTTCCTGTTACAGAATCATTTGTTCAAGCTCTTCAATGGTGGAAAGAGGAAACCAACCTCAGAGAAGGGGTTCCTTTCCAAAAAGAGCTTCCTTCAGTGATTCTTACAACAGATGCATCCTTCCTGGTCTGGGGAGCTCATCTAGCAGAGCACACTGCCCAGGGCACTTGGTCCTCTTCTGCAAATAAACCTGTTGGAGCTCAGAGCAGTTTTGGCAATGCACGCTTTCAAACCACTGATACAGGGAAAGGTAGTGCAAGTCAGGACAGGCAACACTACTACCATGTACTACATAAACAAGCAAGGGGGAACAAGATCAAGCCTCCTTTGCATGGAGGCTGTGAAAATCTGGACCCTGGCCTACTCACTGGGTTCCGCCCTGCAGGCCATTCACCTGCCAGGCAAAGACAATGTTTTGGCAGATACTCTGAGTCGGATCAGTCAGGACCATCATGAATGGTACCTGAACAGGCAAGTGGTAAAGACTCTATTCAGGAGGTGGAGAACCCCAGAAATAGATATTTTGGCCTCTCATCAGAGCCATCACTTGCCTCAGTTCTGTTGCAAACCCCGGGAAGTGGACATGATTCTTCTAGATGCCCTTGTCCTGGATTGGTCAGGGAAATTCCTGCATGCATTCCCCCCATTTCCCCTGGTATATAGGGTGCTGTTGAAACTCAGGTTTCAGCCAACAACAATGATCCTGATCCATGGTACCCTCTGTTGCTGTCCATGTCAGTGGAACAACCAATACACCTTCCCAGGAGACACAATCTTTTGACTTCCAATCAGAGCAGACTCCTGTATCCGAATCTCAGGTCACTCAGGCTCAAAGCTTGACTCTTGAGGACCTGGAGTATGCTGGTTTGCATCTCTCTGAGTCAATTATGGATGTTTTAAGAGGATATAGAAAGTCCTCTACTAAGAAAACCTATGCTGCAAAATGGAAGAGGTTTTCCATTTGGTGCTCTACCAGGAGTGTAGTACAACCCAGGTAGGAGTGCCAGGGTTGCTGGACTACCTAGTCTATCTACACTCATTAAGTTTACAGCCTGCTACACTGAAGGTTCATTTAGCATTAGTTTCTGCTTATGCTTCGGCAGGCAAACCTGTCAGTTTCTTGCTGGATTGTTCAGTGCATCCAGTTTTGTAATTCTAAGGTGGGCAAGGAAGCCCCAGCAGGGCTTAGAGCCCATACCACAAGGGGTACAGATGCAACATTGGCAGCTGCAAGGGAAGTAACCTTGGTGGAAATTTGTAAAGCAGCAACCTGGCAAACAGTGCACACATTGGTCAAGCATTACAGCTTGGATAAACAGGCAAGGGCCAATGCCAGGTTTGGTACAGCTGTACTGCAGAGCTTGTTTCCAAAATAGGTTCTTTCCGCCTCCAAAGGTACTGCTTTTTAGTCTGTAAAGAGTTAGGAATATTGGAGTATTCCTGGGGTGAGAAGAAAAAGTTACTTACCACAGTAACCTTGTTTCTCCCAGGGGATACTCCAATATTCATAACTCTCCCTCCCTCCCTCCTCCCTGTTTTAAGAACCAGTGGCCTCTGTATTCTATGCTGTACCATAGTGTTTGCATGCCACACTTCTACTTTTATTAAAATTTGTTTGCCTTTTTCTCCTTTTTCAGGTGATTCTGACATAAGGAGTGTGTGGGGAATTTTTTCTTCATGATAAGTTTTTACTTTTCCCGTCTTCCTCCAGTTGAAGGTTTTTTAGGTAGTGAATTTTAAAATTAAAATTTGCTATAGTTAAATTTTGGGCCCTGTCTTGCAGGCATCCACGAAATCTGAGGGTTAGAATGTAGGCAGTTGATAGGTGGCAGCATTTGAAAAGTGGCTCACGCCAATGATTCCATCATTTGCATAGCATTCTATCTCTGGGCATTCTGACCTTAAAGGCACACTGCAAAGAGTTATGAATACTTGAATATCCCCTGGGAGAAACAAGGTTACTATGGTAAGTAACTTTTTCTTCTCTCCCCTGTTGATCCTTTTAATAAACTATTTATTTTTAGTGCTTGGGTGGGGGTGGGGTATGATTGGGTGTGTGTATGATTTATAGAGAGTTTGTATAAATAGAGTGAGTGTGTATGTGTGTGAGTGCTGGTTGCTCGGGATGTGTCGGGGCCCAAGGCCCCTGTGAATCTCCTATGATGCTGCCCAGTTGCATTACCTTCACCCCTTTGTTGACCTCCCTGTGTCATCTACAACAGCTAGGTGCTGTTGGGGGGGGTTGACATCTTAAGGGCTACAAGAGGTTGGTGGCTGCAGGGTGTTAAGGTTCAGGAGAGGGTAAGAAGTATCAAGGTGGTAGGGTGCAGGAGATGCCCTGGGTTTAGACAGAACCTAGAGAGAGGTCCAATGTGTTTAGTTTCTGTCCCCAGGGTTCCCACCAGATCGAGTGGGCAGGTAGCCAGAGGGGCTGCATTGACTTCCAGTCCCGCTTCAGGTGATGTTCTGCAATGCCAGATTGAAGCGGGACAAAACTGCAATTATGGCAGACTTGATTTCCTCAGTTGATCTGGCCTGCATCAAGGAGACCTGACTGGGTGACGATGCCGGTCCTGTCTTGGAGGCTTCTGTCCCTGCTGGATAATCTGTGGTACACTGCCTGAGGCAGGAATGCGGGGGGGGGGTGGCCATCTGCTTTAGAGCTGGCTTGAACTTCACCACGCACTCAGTGGGGAGTACCAGGTCATTTGAGTGCGTGTCCGTGCTTGGGGGTCCAGGTGCAGGTTGCTGGATTCTCCGCATTTACTGCCCCCTTGGGGCAGAGGGAGAGTTCCTGTAGGAGGTGGTGGACTTCATCATTGGCAAGGTGTTAGAGTCTCTGAGATGCTTAAGTTTGGGGGACTTCAATGCCTGGGTTGATAATGAATCCTTGCATCTTGGGTCACACTTTCACCAGTTAGTGTCATCACTGGGCTTGTCAAAAATTGTTACTTCTGCGACTCATCACCGTGGTCACACAATGAATCTGTTGTTAACTCTGGGGCATGACATAGCTAATCTCAAGATTGATCAGGTCATGTGGTCTGATCATTACATAGTGGAGTTCTCATTCAGACCCCCCTGACCGTCCTTCCCCTGCTGAGATGGTCAGCTATCACCCTTTACGGGGCCTGTCTCCAGAGGGACAACTGGCAGTGGCTGATTTATCTAGTGTAGTCACTGCATGTGCAGTTGGCATAAGCGAGGCCGTTGCCGCTTATAACAGGGCAGTTTCCTGGGCGCTTGATGTCATCGCACCAGTCCGTGTACAACCCAGACCCTCTCACTTGAGATCACCCTGGTTTGATAGGGATTTCAAGGTGATGAAGATCCAGGGTTGGAAGTTAGATCATTGCTGGTGGAAGACCAGATTGGAGGGGGACAAATTAGCTCTGTGTGCTCGCTGTGCTGAGCACCAGGGAGCAATCACCTATAAGAAAGCATAGTTCCTGTCTAGGGAGAGTGCTGCAGGGAAGAACTGACCTGCCCAGTTTTTTCAGACTGTGGATTGACTGTTACATCCAGTCTGTCTACAGACAAAAAAAAGCCTTTTCAGTCATATTATGTGAGGAGTTTGCTCAGTTCTTTGATAGGGTGTCCTCTATACATCAGGGGATCCCGTTGGTGAACCCTATTGGAGTCAGCAGTGGTCAACCTGGGAGGAATCAAGGTGCTCCAGCTGTCTGGGAGGAGTTTAAACAAGTGGAGGTGGCCAAGGTCATTGGGGTTATCTCCAGGCTGAAGCACACATATTGGGCACTGGACCCGGCATCAATGCATTTCCTGATGAAATGCGTTGGTTCCATCAGCCCAGTGTTCACTGGAATTGTCAGGTGTTTGCTGACTGGTTTTTTTTCCAGGTGCCTAGAAAGTGGATCTGGTGAGGGCCCTCCTAAAGAAACCATTCCTCAATTTGGACATTCTGGCACATTATTGTCCTATCTCCAACCTCCCCTTTTTGGGCAAGGTTGTTGAGAAAATGGTGGTGCAGCAGCTCAAGGAGCACCTCATGACCTTTGACATCTATGAGCCACTCCAGTTAGGGTTCAGAGCCAAGCATAGTACTGAAATGTCATTAGTTAGGGTACACAATGATCTCCTGAGGGTGAGAGACAGAGGAGAATGGTCAATTCTCATTCTCCTGTATCTCTCCTTAGCCTTTGACACAGTAGATCACATGGCACTGCTTGATCACCTCAGAGAGTATTGTAGACTCACCAGCACCATGATTCACTGGTTTTAACAGCTGCTTGGCTGAGCTCAATGACTGGATGTCCTCCAGTTAGTTGCGGTGGAACCCAGACAAGATGGCGGTACTAGTGATTGAACCAGGTCATGGGAGTGCCACTGACGCTGTGATGCTGGGTCTTCATCTAGGTCTGGCGCTGTTGCTGGCCTTTACTAGGGTGCGAGGTCTTGGCATGATCCTTGATGACAAACTGACACTTAAATATCAGTCGTGGGCTGTTATCAAAAGTGGCTTTTACCACATGAGGAATATCACCAGGATCAGACCCCGTGTTCCACCCAAATATCTGCCAACCCTGGTACATGCCTTCATTACCCTCAGACTTAATTAATGTAATGTTCTTTATGTCGGGGTCTCTGGAGGTACCCTCCGCTGACTGCAACTAATTCAGAACGCTGTTGCCTGGTTGCTGATGGGCCTCTCGAGGCCCAGTCATGCGTCTCTGGTGCTCTGTTCTTTACACTGGTTGTTTGTCAGGTGGACGGTTATCTTCAAGATAAATATTCTCACTTACAAGACCCTGCACAGGCTAGGCCCTGGCTACCTGGCTGAGCTCCCTACACCATACACCTCGGCCCACTCCCTCTGCTCCTCAACCAGTGGCCTCCTTGAGGTTCCCTGGACCAGGCTGAGAGCTTCCTGCAGCAGGGCCTCTGGTGTCATCGGTCCAGTCCTATGGAACACTCTACCTCCATCTCTTAGGGAGGACCCCTTGGTTGAAGCTTTCAAAATGGGTCTCAAGGCTCATCTTTTTACCCTGGCCTTGTGAGCGAAGTAGTCTGAGCAGTGCTGTTTTAATATACTGTTTATTTAATCATTTTAAATTATTTATGATTGCACTGTATTGTGTGATTTTATTTACTTTTGTACCTGTATTGTCTCTTGTTTTAATGTGAAGCACCCAGAGCCTCTGGGATTGGGCTCTGTGCAAATAAAATTAGTCTTGCCTTGATTTATGACACTCTTTTTATGGATACCTTTCCTGGCTATACTGTTAAATCCAGCCACTAAAACAATCACTGTCATGTTTAACAAACTCTGAGTAGAGCTGACATGGCTGCTTCTGAGCAGCCAGTCTGACACTGTACACACTGTCACCAAGATGGCCGTCGTGAGTAAAATGCGCATGCATGATACTTGCGCATGTGCAGTTACTTTCCAGTGGTCATCTTGGGCATGGCAGGATCTTTTGTTTCACCTGGAACTGCAGTAGTGATGGACAAAACAAAATAGTGCCCCTGCGGAGGGCAGGTTGTGTGGACTGTGGAGGGGGAGAGGCAGCAAACATGAAAATGCACCAGCACTAAATTGAGCACTGTGGACATGGCACCACAGCACTGTGGAAGCACAGAACTGAGATGTCTGTTCACGTGCTTCCATAGCCAAAGTACAAATTTCTTTATTGTTCAGTAAAATAGCCATTACAATATAGTACAGTACATAAATAATGAAACATAACAAAATCATCATACAATAAAAAAGGTAAGTGAAACATAAACAGTCAAAGTCTCTCTACACATGATCCAATACATTTATATACAGATCCTAATCTTAGAGTCCATCATATAACAAAATTTGATTTTTCAATACACCATCAACAATAATGAGGATTCACCATTTATGATTCCATAACAATTATGCATCCATATTTGACCTACTGTATATAGAGATCAAAAGGTATCAGAGACATCTGACTAGTCTTACAGATGCGTGGTTTTAAGAAAGTTAACCAGCGATTCTTGAATCTTTACATCTATAGTAGTGAATAAGTATTTTAATAATTCATCAGAAGGGAAACTGAGACCTCGTAGCAACCCACCCAGTCATTTTCTCCTACCAATTTCATAGTGGGGGCACAAAAGCACTATGGCCCAGATATTCAAACTGCGCCATTCTGAGGCGCAAGCCCCTGCGCTGCTCAAAATAGTTGCGCGGGGTGTAGCGAGTGATATTCAAAGGAGTTGCGCTGTTGAGCAAACTCCTTGAATATCACCCCTCAGCCACAGCACTTGCGAATGGCGCAGTGGAACTTGCGCCACCGCAAGTTGCCAGAGTTGAGCATTAAACTTGCGGTGGCGCAAGTACCATTGCGCCATGCTCAAATTTCCGATATTCAAAAGGTGACATGCAAATGGGGCCATAATTTATGCAAAGCGCAGGGGGCCATTTGCATCTATTTATAGCCCCATTTGCATGTAGATGCGCGATCCCGGACTCTGTGGCCACCCTGCCAGGCAGCAACCCGTCGGGGACCGACGCCTAATGCAACCGATCGCGGGCATCACAGTTACATGAAACCCCCACACATCTCCCACAGCCCAAGCGGGCAGTACGTGCATGAACCCACACACACACATCTCCCACAGCCCGATCGCGGGCAGTACCGTACATGAACCCCCCACACACATCTCCCACAGCCCGATCGCGGGCAGAACCTGTAGACCCCCCAGTGCCGATTGCGGGCAGAACCTATATGAACCCCGCCGTGCCCCATCGCGGGCAGAATGTAACCCTCCCCCAGCGAATAACTCCCTGGTGGTCCAGTGGACCGTAAACCGATCGCGGACAGAATGTCACAGCACAACCCCGAAACATCTCCCTGGTGTCTAGTGTCCCCCACCCATCCACCCACGACGCCCTCCACCCCACTCCTCCCCACAGCCGGTGGGCGACAGCATCCCACCCGCCTGCCGCCCGCCATCCCGCCGACTGACTGTCGGTGAGGGCTGCCGCCGATGGTGCAGAGCTACAGCCAATGGGCATGCAGCCCATACCGTATATGACAGTCCAGATTTGTGATAGCTGCGGGAGGGGAAGTGGGGTGGAGGGGCTTCGGTGGGTGGGGGGGACACTAGACACCAGGGAGATGTTTCGGGGGTTGTGTTGCGACATTCTGCCCGCGATCGGGCTTTATGGTCCACTGGACCACCGGGAGTTATTCGGTTGGGGAGAGTTACATTCTGCCCGCGATCGGGCACTGGGGGTTCACAGGTTCTGCTCACGATCGGGCACTGGGGGGTTCATATAAGGTTCTGCCCGCGATCGGGCTGTGGGAGATGTGTGTGTGGGGGTTCATGTATCGTGTACTGCCCGCGATCGGGCTGTGGGAGATGTGTGGGGTTCAGCCTGTACTGCCCGTGATTGGGCTGGTGGGGGGGCACAGGGACCGAGTTGGGGGCCAGCCAGGGGTGGCAGCTGCTGTGTTGCGCCCTGCAATACAGCAGCTCACCTGTGGGTGGCCCTCAACTTGATCCTTTTTTGGCTCAAGGTTGTGCAGGCGCAGGTTGGGGGTTGCGCATGCACAACTCTGCACAACCCGACTGAATATCGGGTTGCGCAGGTTATGCATGGTTCCTCCCCCTCCTGTTGAGCATGCATTCATTTGCATTGCTCTTGTGCGCAACCTGTTGCCAGTGGAGCAACTGCCTCCTGCTGAATATCGCAGAATGGCGCATTTTGGACTTGCGCATGCTCAACCCTGTTGAGCATGGCGCAACCCTTTTGAATATCTGGGCCTATGTGTTTTAGGTCATCATAGGCCACATTTAAAGTAAGGAAATTTAACATCAGACCTTTTTTGTCTAAAGTGAACATACTGTGCAGTATAATTTTGTGTTATAAATCTAGTATAAATTATATGCAATTTGGGGTTGGATAAGTTTGTTAAGTAGGATTCATAACCCCAAGAGAGTTTGAATTGTTCATGCCAGCCATGTAATTTTAAATCTTACTTCAAGAAGAAGCTCTTGCAGCAGGTAACACATATAGGACTGACACCACCTGGCGGCTGTTCTCGGCAATTCTTTTTTTCTAGCAGTACTGACTTGGGAATGCCCCTGCCGATATCAGCTCCAGTCCCAACATCACCCCTACATAAAAGGGGAGTTCCCCACATGCTCCAGTTCTTTTCCACCACACAGCTTGGGTTAGTTCGTTTCGGCTACCACACGTCAGTACTGAATGCTTGTCAGTTTTCCTCCACCGTCTTTCTCAATTTTTTGCTTGATTTTTTTGGACAATCTTCAGCCTATGTCCTCTTCTTCAAAACGGCATAAGTGCTCTTGCGAGTGGCAGATCCCCTCTAAGGATGGCCACTCCATGTGCCTCTACTGCCTGGGGCCCAACCATGACACCGGCGCCTGCCCCTACTGCCCGGATTTTAATAGTCTGAGATGTATTAGGTAATAAAAGTCCCTTTCTGCCTTCCTTGCAGAGTCCAGATTGGCTGCCATGGAGAGATCTTGCTTGGGGTAATCATCCCACTCACCTGCTCGCAAGAAGCACCAGAAGGATAAGCATTGGGACAAGGAGTGAGAGAGGTCCCAGTCTAGGCCCAGGTCCTCGGGCTCGAGGTATGCTTCTTCGGGGGAACCTCACCTTACGACCCTCAAACCAGCAGTTGCTGCCTCCTGGTCTTCAATGCCTAAGTCCTCTGGGACCACCCTTACACCCTTGAAGATGTGTCCACCCACTGAGAAGGCTTTATTGGCTGCTACTGGTAAGTCCTCCACCTGCTCGGCCTCTGTCTCAATGGCTGACCTCCAGGAGTCAAGAAAGGCCTCCAGGCACTCCTGCAGCAGGGCATCATCTCTGCTGCCAAAAACCAAACACTCTGACCATTGTCAGCCCCCGGTGTCTGATCGACGTTCGTTAGAGAAATGTGACACACACAAGCACTCTGACTGTCTCAAGGCCAAGGCCATGGAGGGATACCTGTCAGAGTCTGGGGAAAAGTGGCCACTGGAACGATGCCCTGCCATCGCTCCACCGGCCTCCACCCCTCCCACCGATGAAGGTTGCTCTGCCGCTGGTGACAGTGGTCCTGATGCCGGCTACACCAGCCCAATCTGTTGTCAGTTCTGGGACCCCTTCACCACAACAGATGCTGGTCCATCAGATGACAGAGTCCGATGACAGGGTTATTGATTGCCCCCTGCCATCACCTATTACACCGATGCTGGTAACCCCAAACCCCAGACACTGGCACTGGTGGCTCTAAGTTGATGCCGGCAACACCTGATGACAGCGCTGATGCTGGCTCTGGTGTGTCTTCTCCCCCATGCCAGAGTTCCCTAAGTTAGGCCTCTCACAGGTAAAAGAGCTTTTCTCCCACTGGTGGGACACCATTAAATGGGATCTCCCAGTGGGTGTGCCTCCTCCTATGCCTCCCATTCCAGACCCCTGAGGGGAGCCAGAACCAGACTCAGTTCCCGATCCGGAGCCCTACGACCATGAGAGATGGGAGAAGCCTACTGCACACCGTAAGCACAGGGACAAGAGATGCAGGTGGACCAGATCCTGAAGCTCCTCCAGCTCTCCTTATCCCAATAAGAGGCGCAAGATGAGAAGGTATCCTTCCTCTTCCTCCTCTGAGTCCTATGTCAACTCTGATGCCTCGGTACCAGACTCAGACATTGACCCCGACCCTGATCTTGGGGACCAGGGGGACACCCTAAATTTCCTCCTGATGACCCCAGCTTTATGGAGGTAATGAGGCACATTCCGGAGAACATGGGCTGGGATACAGAGGCCCTGGACCCCGAGCGCCTGCTGTTGGCTAAATGCCTCCACCAAAAACGTCTCTAAGCCGGTGGTCATCCCTCCCATGGTTGACACCTTTGAGAATGTCACATGCCACTTGGAGGCATCCTGATTCCTCCTCTGCCATGGCCAAAAATGCTAATCGGTTGTACTGGACACCTAAGGAGCACACCTTTTTGTCCAAACCACCCGCTGTGGACTCTGGGGTGATTTTGGTGACTCATGACTGTTCTTAGAAGCCCAAGCACCTGAGCTCCCAGGTGCCGGACAGGGAGTCGAAGCAGCTGGATTCTATGGGAAGCAAGGTGTACTCTGCTGCCACTTGTAGTATCGGGAGCCTTAACTTCCTGACAGACATGGTCTGGTACCAGAACGCCCTTTGGGAATGGGGACTGGACACTGTGCCAAGCCTGCCTGACTGCCCTCAATGGGCTGAGCTTGTCAAATTGTTACAGTCTGGTTCAGATGTGGGGTCCCATGTTTTGTGCTCAGCCTGTGACTCTGCGGACACCTCTACAAGGGCAGCAGCTATTGGCATTTGCCTCCGACACCATGCCAACCTTCGGGTTTATGGGTTCAACCCAGATGTGAAATTGAACATTCTGGATGCTCCCTTTTAGGGTTCCATTCTCTTCATAGAAGACACAGAGAAGATCATCACTAGGTTTCAGGACTCCAGCAAGGCTATCCAAACCGTGCAGTCCATGTACCGCTTGAAACAGGGACAATCACAGAAGTCTCATTTTTGTGGCCATTGGGGACAACAGCCTCAGCAGCCCTGCTATCAATACCAGCAACAGTAAGGTGGCTTTGGTCACAGAAGTGGAGCGCGGTGTACCTCAGCTGCTACCTCCTGACAAGCCAAGACAACAGTTGCCAACCTTCCTCCCCCTACCACAGCCAGACTATGCAGATGACCCACCTCCCCTAGATGGCCTTGCCAAAGGAGCCAGTAGGATGTAGCTTTTCTCATTACGCAAAAGCCTGGAGTCAAGTGACCTCTGACCAGTGGGTTCTCAAACTCGTGGAGTTCAACGACATCCCTCCAGACAGACCACCACCCCCATCCCATTATCTGAGGGAACACCAGGTTCTAATCGAGGGAAATCCTATCTGTCCTGGACAAGAATGCCATCTAGCCAGTGTCTCTGGCTGAAGTAGAGACATGGTACTACTCCCACTTCTTCCTGGTTCTGAAGAAGTCCAGGGAACTCAGACCCATTCTGGACCTCAGCGAACTAAACTGATGGGTCACTTACTGAAGGTTTTTGATGGTCTCCATTCCCACTCTCCTGTCACTTATTTCAGCAAGAGACCAGCTGGCATCCATTGATATGCAGGAAGCGTATTTGCATATCCCCATCGTCAGGTCTCATAGAAGATTCCTGAGGTTCAGGTTCACAGAAGGTGCTATCAGTTCAAAGTCCTTCCCTTTGGTCCCTCATCAGCCCCCAGGATATTCATGAAGTGCCTGGTGGTGGTTGCCATGGTGCTTTTTTGTGTTCCCTTACCTGGATGACTGGCTCCTCCTGGCTCCCTCCAGGCCCTTCCTGTTGGAAACCATCAGGGACACCCTTTTGCTGTTTCAGTGGCTGGGAATCACTGTCAACAAGTCTCAGTTTCTCCCATCCCAGAAGCTTCACTTCATTGTGGCCCTTCTGGATACCACTCTCAGGAGGGTTTTCCTTCCCTCCGACAGAGCTGGCCACATCCAAGTCTTGGCATCTCAGGTCTCTTCAGCCTTAAGGGTCCCAGCAAGACGCCTTCTAAGGTTGCTGGGACACATAGCAGCCACCATTGTTTCAGTCCCTCTAGCATGACTGTGCATGAGGATCATCCAGTGGTCTGTAAGAGTCCAGTGGGATAAGACACAGGATGATTTAGATGCCTTGATAAGGATCACGGAGCCAGTCTTCCAGGAGTTACTCTGGTAGATGTCATCACAAAACCTTCTGGCAGGGCTTCCCTTTCATGTGAGAGCTCCATCCCAGACTCTGACCATGGATGCTTCATCCTTGGGATGGGGTGCTCATCTGGGGACTCATCGTACTCAGGGTTCTTGGTCCCCAATATAGGAAGATCTGCTTATTAATATCCTGGAATTGAGGGTGGTTCTGTATGCTCTCCAGGCCCTAGCCTTGGTCCTGATGCCAGACCACCTGTTGATTCAGACAGACAGCACATCTGTGATGTTCTATATCAACAAGCAGGGTGGCACACACTCATCCCCTTTGTCGAGAAGCTATGAGAGTGTGGCACTGGGCATGGGAGCTACTTCAAGAAGTTGCAGATTGACTCTTCTGCAGATGGGGGACACCAGAGCTAGACCTCTTTGCATCTCCATCCAATGCAAAACTGCCCATTTTCTGCTCACTAAGGCTAGAGCCGGAGCTTTTTGACAAGATACATTGTCCCTCTCCTGGAAGGGGAGATTCCTTTATGCTTTCCTTCCCTTCCCTCTGCTGCAGAAGGTGCTTCCCAAAGCGCAGTCAGAGCAGTCCACCCTAATTTAAATAGTCCAATTGTGGTCTCTTCAGATTTGGTTTCCATTGCTTCAGTGTTTAGCGGCAGAGCCTCCGCTTCTTCTTCCAACCTCATCTCAGCTTCTGTGTCAGGACAGTGGGTCCCTGGTCCATCCGAATCTGTGCTCCCTTCACCTGCTCGCCTGGCCCCTCAGGACCTAGCTAGAACTAGGTTTGGAGTCTCATACAAAATAGCATCAGTTTCGGTTGAGGCACGTAAGCCTGCCACCAGGGCCACTTACTCTATGAGGTGGAAATGTTTCTGCATCTGGGCCACAGCCAAGAAGGTGGACCCTATGGTCTGTCTGGTTAATTCAGTGTTGGAACACCTGCTTTACCTTTCAGTCAGGTCTCAGTTACTCCTCCATCAAAGTACACCTGGCCACCATCTCTGCCTATCGCATGCCGATCCAGGGTAAGACGGTGGCTCAGATGGAGGTTTCTAAGGTTTTTCTTCATGGTAGTCTACATATCAGACCCCCGATATGGGATCCTGTCCCTCCTTGGGATCTGCTTTTTGTTCTGGAAAAGCTGACTCTTCCCCCTTTTTGAACCAGCAATGGAGGCTGAGCTTTGTATTCTATCCTAGAAAACCCTGCTTTTGGTAGCTGTTACTTTGGCAAGGTGTATTTCAGAGCTTCATGCTCTTATGTGTAAAGAACCCTATCTAATTTTTCACAAGGATAGGGTTGATCTTCACACCAGCCCGAAGTGTCTGCCGAAAGTAGTCTTGGAGCTCACTCTCAATCAGCTGTTCAGCTCCCAGTGTATTTCCCAGAGTATTCTAATAAGGGGGAAGCATTGCTTCATTCTTTAAATGTTCACAGGGCATATATTGCTACCTGGCCAGAACCAAGAGGGACAGGAAATCCGATCAGCTGTTCATTTCCTTCATGCAAAGGTCCTTAGGTTGCCTGGTTACCAAGCAAATGCTTTCATGCTGGCTGGTCAACTGCATTTCCTTTTGCTATTAAAAACATAACAAGTCTGCTCATGGGCCAGTCAAGGCACATTCTACCAGGGAAGTAGCCACCTCCTTTGTGGCTTTAAAAAGAGTCTCAGTCGGCTGACATTTGTGCTGCCGCCACTTGGCACTCTCTTCACACTTTCGTCAGGCATTATAACCTGGACATCGTTTCCAGATGCAGAGCAAGGTTTGGCTTTGTGGTCTTGCAGGGTCTGGTCTCATGAGGGATCCCTCCTGCTCCTTTTTGCCTGTCCTTCCTTCTCCCCCTCCAGAGGGTTGTCTTTAGTTTATGCTGCTTGGGAATCAGTCCTATATGTGTTACCTGCTACAAGAGCTTCTTCTCAAAGTAAGATAGTACAGTTATGTAAGATCTTACCATAACAGTAGATCTTCAAGAGAAGCTCTTGCAGCAGGTATATTTTCCCTCCCTCCTTCCCCCTGGGATCATACCTCAACTATAACAGCCATTTCCTCTCTGTTATGAGGAGAATGAATACACTCCTATTTTTGTCACCTCATACGATTCCACTTACCTTTTGGTGGGGGTGCAAGAACTGGAGCACGTGGGGAACTCCCTCTTTATGTAGGGGGGGTGGAGCCAACTTTGTCGGGAGAGTTCCCATGTTGGTACTGCTAGAAAAAAGAATTGCTGAGAACAGTTGCCAGGTGGCGTCAGTCCTATATGTGTTACCTGCTGCAAGAGCTTCTCTCGAAGGTCTACTGTTACGGTAAGTTCTTACTTAACTGTACTTTCTGTCAGTTGAGAAAAATGGGCACTGATGTCCATATATCTTAATCTTGTCTTAATATTTAAGACTAACTCATTCCAAGTTCTGGAAAAAAATGTATATAAGAGATAACCCAAACCTGCTGGAAAAATTGTCTTTTTGATCAGTTTAATAAATGGATGTACATAGCCTAGTGTAGAAAATATAATTTATTCTTCTAAACACATTCTAGGATATTGAAAGTCAGGAAGAATAAATGTTTTCAATAAGAAAGTCACTTGTCTTTCTCATACAGTATCAAGGTCATTACTGTGTGCTGACCCAGCTCCAGCTTAAGGATACAATTGAGAGTACCTTGTGGCATAATACGGATATATCTATATATCTTATTTAATATGGTTTCTAATAAATGTATGTTTGGGAAGTCCCATACCTCAGCAGGATAGAGTAAGCTAGCTTTGATTTTAGCATTACTCACTCTCAAAATCCCCTTAACTGAAGTTTTCCCGGTCTTAGCACTGAATATTTTAAAAGCATTAGTAGCTGAGAACATTTTGTTCTTGATTAAATTTAAGTGTTTATGCCACAAGAGGTTATTCATAACTCTTACTTGGAGATAGTCATATTGGTCTACTACTTCAATATAGTTGTCACCAATTCTAAATCTAACAGGGGTCTTAATCTTCTTCCCAATTTTTTTTTTTTTTAATTTTAGCTTTTGTTGACCGGGTAAGTGCACTAGACAAATCCTGCCTATTTTCAGGCACAACCCGGGGGAAGGGGATACAGATGAATGCCAACTGACCTTGAACCAGATTAAGCTGTTGGTGGTATTTTTTAGTGAATGAGGGAAGTTTGGCCAGGACACCGGGGAAATTCCCCTACTCTTTTCGATAAGTGCCATGGGATCTTTAACATCTACCTGAACTACCACCAATCCAGGCAGATGGGACCTCGGTTTAACATCTCATCTGAAAGACGTATTATTATACTAGTTTTACTTAAATTAATCTTTAACTTCCTACCGTAACATAAAGTTGCAAAATGTTTTAGTTTCCTTCTCATTCCTAATGCAGAAGATTAAAGTACTATACCATCTGTGTGAACTAAGCTACAGTATCTATTCTTTGTTCTCCTATCTTGGGGCCATGATGCTCTGGGTTCTTTATTTCCTTAAGGATGCCATTAATGTAAATGTTAAAAGGAGTGGGAGTCAGTAGGCATCCCTGTCTAACCCCCAGATTAGTTTGAAATTGGTCAGTAGTGTGGCCAAACTGATCATATTGTATTTTAACCCAAGTATGTTCCTGGAGTCTGATTAATGTATCCAATAAGGTTCTATCTAGATCTAAGTGTTCTAGAATTTTCCAGAGAATTTTACTAATAATACTATCGAAAGCAGCCAAAAAGTCTACAAAACAACAGAATAAACTCCCTTTATGAATTTTGGTATATTTCCAAATTAAGTGACGTAATACATAACAATGTTGTACAGTATATTTATATTTTCTAAAACCATTTTGTGCTTCATCGAGAATATAATGTTCCTATAACCAAGCCATTAAAGAGCTAGTGCACTGCCTGGAAACTGCCTGCAATAAAATAATTTTCAGATGTAGTCCGCTATCACTTCTTATATCTCAAGTATTTATTCTTTTTTCATCTCCTCTCCTTGCCTTACTACCAAGTTCCCCTTGTGTCTGTACCAGGCATGCTTGAATCCTGACACCATTTTGGCACCCATCACCTCTGCTGGAAGGTTGTTCCAGTCATCCACCACCCTCTCCATGAAGAAGTATTTCCTCACATTTCCTCTGAGCTTCCCCCCTCCAACTTCATAGAATTAGCCCTTGTCCTCAAACTTCTTTTTCTATGGAAAATGCTACCTTTCTATAACTTATCAATATCTGTTAGGTAATGTAATGTTCCTATCATATCCCCCCTTTCCCTCCTTTCCTCTAGAGAGCACGTATTTAGTTCCTTGAGTTTCTCCTCATAGGGCTTTTGATGCAGGCCCTGCACCATTTTGGTAACCCTCTTTTGTACTGCCACCACTTTATCAATGTCCTTCCGGAGGTGGGGCCTCCAGAGCTGGACACAGTACTCGAGGTGGGGTCTTACCGGTGATGTGTACAGGGGTACTATTACCGCCTCCTTCTTCCTACTGGTGATACCCCTCCTTATGTACGTGAGCATCCTGCTAGGCTTCCCACTACCTTTTCACACTGCTTGGCTACCTTATGGTTATCAGAAATGATTACCACAAAGCCAGCCTGCTGGCACAGTAGTTGGAATTCCACTTGTGACGCCGGCGACCCGGGTTCAGGAATGGACCTGGGTCATTGGAGGGCTGTCCAGGGGGCAAAGGCTAGAACATCCCTAGGACTGATCTCCATCTCCGGGAGAGAGGGGGGATGTGCGTTCGGTGCCATCGCAACACCTAGTGGAGGCTGGGTCTATCGCACATGCACCAACACCACTACAACTCAGGGGAGGTGCAGATGCAGGCTGTCATTGCACGTCCCTGCCCCTGCTTACAGAGGGAAAAAGTGCAGCCTGGGTCATTTCCATGAAGCCCTCCCCCTGGGCTTTGATTAGCCCCCGATGCCTGCTCTGCAGATCAGGATCAGTAGTGTGGCACTGTTAAGGGGTCAGCATCACAACCCCACCCTCTGGGGGTAAGCCAAGGGTAACATGGAGAGCACCGGCATTCACTGGGGGTGGAAACACAGGGGGGCTGTGACCAGGGCTGAGCTTTGACAACCCAGGTTGACAAAAAGCAAAGTAATAAAAAAAAAGAAACGATTACCCCAGGTCCCTTTCCTGTTTGATGGTTGCCAGCACTTCCCCTCCCAATTCATACATAGCCTCCCAGGTCTTTGTGCCCCAAGTGCATGATTTTGCACTTTTTGGCATTGAAACCCAGCTGCCAAACCCTTGACCATTCTTTTGACATTCTCAAATCATCCCTCATTCTCCCCGTGGTGTATCTACTCTGTTGCAGATTTTTGTGTCATCTGTAAACAGGCATAACTTCCCTTATAGCCCTTCCACAATGTTGTAAATAAAGACATATGTAGATGGTGTGGCTTGGCCACCAAGAAGATGGCAGCTTAGTTCTTCAGCTCTTCCCGCTCCTGAGGAAACCTGATATATTTGCCTCTACACTGCACTGGTATCTGACATTGGTGGTTACTGTTTGCTATCTTCTGACTCCCAGGGACACTTACCTGTGTAGTTTTTCCCTGCAGCTCCAATCAGTGTGGCTATTTACTTTTCTGTGGTTCCTGCTTTTCTCTTCAGCATAGTAAGGCCTACTAATCATGGCAAATCCTGCTTCCTTTTCAGTGCCAACTATGTCTTTTACTGCTAGCCCATAAGAAATAAGAAGCATGTTTTCTCAGCTCCTGCTTGAGATTGAGGAGTTGAAAGAGGCTAATTCCAAAATCAATCAAGATATTGTCTCCCTTTCCCAGAGTTTAACACATGTTGAGCAGAAATGGGGGCGATAATGATGCCACTATGCACCGTAAGGAAGCTCATCTCCGAGATCAGGCAGAGCCATTAAACTACTCTGTGATTGGGTGGAGGATTTGGAAAATCATAGTAGGCACAACAACCTGCATTTTGTAGGGCTTCCAGAAGGTGCTGAAGGTCCAAACTCCATTGCTTTTCTGTAACAAGTCCTTCCGACTCTGCTTCAACATCAGTGGCCCACTCCTTTGCACCTCCTTCCAAGCCCAGACAAAGGCTTTGCACTACTGTACCCTGGCCAAATTTCTGTGATTCTAGGTGGAAGAGAAAAGTTGCACCCTGGCTCGGGAGCATGGACCCCTACTATGGCAGGGTGACAAAATTCAAATTTTCTTGGATTACTCATTAATTTTAACAGAGAAGTGCTGGGGATTCACTGCAGCCCATAGAGTTCCTCAGGAGCTAAATATTAAGTATAGCCTCATTTACCCGGCTGCTCTAAAGATCTTTTGGAATGGAGTCCCGCACTCCTTTTCTTCTCCAGAGGCTGCTGAAGACTTCATTAAATGCTCCTAGCCCTCTGCAAAATTTTCACCCTCTGCGGATTCCCCTGACTTGGACACTACACCTCCCTCTTCACCTCAGCTGACTGAATCCATGGACTCGCATTCTGCATTCTGTTCTGTACTTGGTGCTGAACCTGCCTTACCTCAGCTACAGTGACTTGCTAGAAGTGCCATGAAAAAATGGGACCAGAACCAAAGGGAGTCTGGATACTTTTCACACCCTCAGTGAAGCCAGAGCTCAAGCCAAGATAGAGATTGCTCTTCTGACAGTTTGGGGAGTCGTTTAGCTAATAATCAATTTGCTCCCTTCCGCCAGCTTTCTCACTCCCTGCCACCTGTTCCTGAGCCTCACTCCATGCAAGATGTATCAATCTGTGCAATGGCACCTTTCCTGTGACTTCAGTTCTCGGGCCCCCAACATCCTCTCCAGTTGTGGAAGACTGCCCATCTGCTTCTTCTGTGTCTCCCACTCCAGCTCCTCCAGCTTTGGCAGACTTTTCCCTATCAGTTGGGTGACTTGTTGGACTGTGACTTATGGACTTTCCTTAACATGTATACTTACTTCCTTTTATTTCAGGAGAGCCTTTATAATGTTATGCCAGCTTAGCTGGTTAGTGTTTTTTCCTTTTTTTTCCATTCTTGTGATAACCATGGCTTGTGCTCTCTCCTTTCCTTCTTATAATTTGTTTCTATTTTTGCTTTTCAGGGTTAATAGCCCTTTTTCACCTCCCTCCCCTCATTTTTCTTTGCTTCATTAGTATTTTCTCTCTTTACTCTCCTGTCCTTTTCTTTCCCTTTCCCATATTTTTCACATTATCTATATGTCAGTTTTCTATTGCTCCTATTTTAATTTTCCCGCTAATCACCCTGGGTGGGATATTCAAAGCGGTTGCGCATGCGCAACTGCAGAAATGTGCCAGAAAGCTATATTCAGTGGCAGCAACTGTGCAGCGCAAGTGGTAGAGCACCAATGCGCAATGGGAATGCATGTATGCACAAGTGCAGGGGGTGTAGCCATGAATATGTGGCACAGTGTGATATTCAATGCTGAACAAATGGTGCAATCGTGAAGCAAATAGCAGTTGTGCAGAGCACATTTGAGCCTATAAATACAGGGTGCAAGTAGGAGAAGGGCACTTGCGCCAGAGGGGAGCAGGACAGAGGGAGACAGACAGGCCAGCAAACAATAGTCTAGAAGAGTAGGAGAGGGAAACAGACAGACACAGAGACAGAGAGGGAGTGGCTGTGTGTGAGAGAGTGAGTGCTTGTGAGTGTGACAGGCAGGGAGGTGATGGTGTGTGTGATTGTGCCTGGGCATGACACAGAGGCACCAGGCCTGAGAGAGGCAACACAGGAACCCACAGGGTTGGGAGTCTGAGGTCACAGGCAACAGGCAGACAGCTGGGGGCAGGGAACACAGGCGTGGGCCCCACTGAGCAGGCCACACAGCTGCACACATCTGGGAGGGCCAGCGGAGTCAGGCGCCCAGGGGGGACAGGACAACAGGGACCATGACCAGTGCCATATTTCAGATGGAGGCCATAATGAGGGGGTGTGGGGAGGTAGGAGGCAGGGTGGCGCCACCATGGAAGAGCTCGTTGGTGGTACGCTCAGTATAGGTGGTACCGTGCCTGCACAACCTTCGAAAAACTACACTGATATGGAGATCATGGGCCGGTATCACCTGAACTGGGTGATTCTGAGGCAGCTCTGTGAGCTGTGCAGTAAGAAGATGTAGGCACCCACTAGACGGAGCCACGCCCTGATGTTGGAGGTTACAGCTGTCATGTGCCTACTCACCATGGGCACCTTCCAGAGACCAACAGGGGACACCACAGGCATAATCCAGTCGGCAGCTTCACAGCTCCTCACACAGTTTCTCAACACACTGCTGACACATGCTGTGGAATATATCCACCCCCCCAGCACACAGGCAGAGATTACAGCAAACATGCAGGAGTTCCACAGGGTAGCACGTATGCCTGGCATGCTAGGGACCATTGACTGCACCCATGTGGGCATCCACATGCCACATGGCCCAGGGGGGTAGCCTACATCAACAGAAAGGGCTACCCTAGTATCAACTGCTAGGTGGTGTGCAATGCCAGGGGGTGCATAATCAATGTCTGTGCCACACACCCTGGGGGAGCACATGATGCCTTCATCTGGCACAGCTCAGCACTGTGCCACAGGTTTGAGAGTGGGGACATCCCCACCGGCCACCTAGTGGGTGAGTATGCCGAGACCACAGGCAGCTGGGTACAACAAGGCATGGGGGGGCACCAGGGTAGGGGTGCAGCAGGGTGCATCTGGGAAGGTTGAGGGGTGCAGCAACATAGGACACCAGGCTAACCAACTCTCCTTCCACACAGGCGACAGTGGCTACCCACTCTGGCCATGGTTGCTCACCCCCTACCAGCACCCATCGTCCCCTGCCGAGGAGCTGTACAGTGAGGCACATGCCAGCACACAAAACATCATTGAGTGTGTCTTTGGGCAGCTGAAGGCATGTTTCTGTTGCCTGGACAGGTCTAGCAGTACCCTACAGTACATCCCCACAAAGGCCTGCAGCCTATTCCTGGCCTGCTGTATTCTGCACAACATGGCCACTGGCCATGGGATAGCTGTCGAGGCTGAAGAGGGGAACAGCAGTGGGGATAATGCGGCCGACAGGCCATGTGATGGTGAACAGCCCCACCGGGCGGAGAGATCCCCGGCTGACCAGGACGGCACACCAGCACAGAGCCACAATAACGGAGGAGCACTACAGTGCATGCAGGTAGTTGGACAAACACCCAAGTACAGGATAACCACAGTGGCACAGCACACATGCATGTGTAGGCATGCTCTGTGGCCTGAACAGCTGGGCAGGGAGCATGGGCAGGCATGGACCCAGACCACATGGCCACACGCGTCAACCCACAGCACAGCAAAGCACACCCCACACACACCCAGACACCCACCCACACACACACACACACACACGCACGCCGGTGCCCGCAGGCACGCACCCAGGTGCTAGTACCAGGCGTGGATCAGATGCAGAGCATCGGTGCATGGGTACATCTAGTGCTGTGTTGGCATCATCATGCACATGCCACTCAGGCTAGTGGCCAGGCAGGTACACACACAGCTAGTGTGTGGTGCAGTCCACAGATACCACGTCCGTGGCATGCACATGCACATACAAAACCCATGTGCACACAGAGTAGCGGCAGCAGACAGTGGACAGGGCGGCGGGCACATCAGGTCCACCGCACAGTCACAGGGCTGCCGCGGACACATGGATGGCCCCGCCGAGGTCACCCAGCAGACCCAGGCTGTGCGATGGCCACAGAGGGTGTCTGCGACAGTCCCCAGGGATGTTACTGCAGGAACACGACTGTGTCCTCGCAGGGGTCTGTAGGCTTCTGAACAGTCCCGCTCTGGGTGTGCCTGGAATGCCAGCAACAGATCCCAGCATCGACGTCGAGGGGGTCACATGACGCCTGACCGTGGGGTGGACAATGCACTCTATGGGGTCTGCGGCAGCTGGCCATGCCCCATGGTGGCCAGTGGAGCTAGAGCAACTGTGACTGCAGTGGCATGATGATCCAGGGCCACGGTCATGTCCTCCCGCACTTGCTTGATGGCCTCCTGGACCTATGCGAAACCACTTTCATGCTGCTTAGCTGCCTGGCGCACCTCTGAGCAGAGTGCATGCACCCCAGCCATGAGCAGAACGTTTTGTTCCACAGAGGCCCATAGCAATCGGGTTTGTTTGTGCAAGGGGTTGGAGCCCTGGGGTGCATGGGCGTTGCACCAACCCACCGGTGGTGTATGACTGTGCTGTCCAGCCCCCTGCTCACATGAGCACTGCATAGCATGGTCTCCTTGAGGCTGCTCACTGATTGGCATGCTGGCAGCAGACACTGCACCTGGACTCCCAATGTCCCCAGCCGTCTGCCGCCCCTCCAGCCATTGTGCACTGGATAGCACCCCTGCCGCTGTAGCACCACCACCACTGTCCACCGGTGCCATGCCACTGTCGCACATAGCGGCACAAGGTGCAGTGGTGGGCGGCCGACCCACTGCCAACAGGACACTGGAGCCACTGCCAGGGAAGGTTTATGGTAAGGGTGTCTTCCCCTTGACAACACCCCCACTGTCCAGGACAATGGTCGCATCATCATCAGTGTCGGACCCTGCCCCGATCTGTGTCTCTGCACAGTACACACCATGGTTGGTGTCCCGCTGAAACACAGCCAGGGCCTCATCTGGCCACCACACCCAGGACATCTGGCTGGAAAGCGGTAGTGTGCTGCAGCCAATCATGCCCCTGGATGTCAGTGGAGGTAGATGGCTGGTCCTCCAGGTCTGGGCATGCCCCCATGGCAGACACCACCACCCCTGCCACTGCATGCTGGTGTTCTGGTGCTGAAAAGGAAAAACAGTCACATTAGTGCTGCTGATGCACAGGCCCACCGCCCCCCCAGTCACCACCCCCCTGCCCCTGATGCCACTGTACCTACCATGCAGTGATGGGCTCCCACTAGTCTGGAAGCCACCACCTGGCACCCCCTCAACAGCGCTGCACTGCATGGTTTTTGCCACCAGATCCTCCTGCGGCATCAGCTGTGGTGCATCGGGTTGACTCCCACCCGTGGGCACCCTTGCAGCCCAGATGGACACCATCTTCTCTTTGATCCTGTGCCTGTCAGTGCCGACCTTCATTTTGCACTCCTGTGCTGACTGCTGGTGGCTTCCTTGCTGGTTCCTGGCCTCCGCCATCTCCTCTCAGGCTGCGGACCTGGCCTAGTGTATGCCTCTTACACCACTCAGCAGAGGCTCCCTGTCGAAGTACGCCTTGAACAGGGCATCCACCACCACCTTCGAAAAGTTGGGCCTGTGCTTGCATGAAGGCCCATGCTCCTCACCTTCCTCTCTTGTTCACACATGAAGCTACCTGTGGGCAATGACATGTGGTCAGTGGCTGCAGCACCACACTCCTGCAGCCCATCCCACTCTGCCATCTGTCCCCTCAGCTGGCGCAACTTATCATGGATGGTTGCAATACCGGTCCATGTCCTGTGCTGTCCTGCGGTGCCTTTATAGCGCATAGCATGTAAATGAGCAGATGCACAATTGTAATGAGATGCTAATTCCCCCAGTGCACCACGGATAGGCTGGTGAGGTAATCTGCATATGCCGGCTGAATATCGCATTGTTGTGCCTTGTGCAATGGACTTGTGCCAGCACAAGTCATGGCGCAATGCTGTGATGTGTGCAGTGCGCCTGTCGGTGCACATGCACCATGGCCTGTGACTATGCCAACTGCGCATTGTATGCTAGGTTCACAATAGGCTACATGGTGCTCGGCTGCCACAGGGCCTATGGTGCTCTGCTGCTATTGGGCCTATGGCACTCAGGCACCATGGGGGCCTGGCTATGGCGCTCGGGCACTATGGGGCCTATGGTGTGGTGCTCGAGTGCCATGGGGGCCTATGGCACTCATGCACTATAGGTCCTACGGCGCTAAGGCACCATAGGCCCCATGGCACCCGGGCGCCACTGGCCTATAGAGCCCGGGTGCCATTGGGCCTGTAGGCCGTGGCACCCACGGGCCTTGTTGCGCACTATGCACATAGTCCCAATTGCACACTCGCACACAGTGCACTTGCTGACCCCTGCCCTGTGCCCCCCAGGGACCTCTGCTCCATGTGCCTATGTGGCCATGCCCATACTGTGCATCCCTGGGGATGCGCGATTGATGTAGGCAGCACATGTGCTACAGGGCACCATTTTGGCTTGCTGCACAGTGGAGTAGACATGCTGCTCTGTGCAGTACCACAGGCATCTAACTGGAGCCAGGTAGAATTAGTGAACCTGGTGGCCCAGGTGGAGCCCCATGCAAGCTGACTGGGCAGCAGCCCCTCGCCAGACCTAGGATGGAGGTCTGGCAGGAGGTGGCAGACAGACTTGAGTAGGCCACAGGTGTGCAGTACAATGGGGAACAGTGTTGCCACCAATATGGTGACCTGCAGAGGTGGGACCCGGAGGAGCTCAGGGCACTGCAGGAACGTGTCCAGTGGCGGGCCATGCCAAGGCCAGGTAAGTGTGCTCCGCTTGCGTCTGTGCATGCCCAGTGTTCCATGGGGCTGGCAGTGCTGCATGCCATGCTGGGGAGGTGATGACGCTGCGTGCCCTGTGGCTGCATACCCTGGGTGTACTGCGCCACTGCACCACGGCCGTGCTGGGCTGGGGTAGATTCTGTGAGGGGGGGGTGAGGGTCAGTGGGCACGTGGTGTTGCTGTGTACTGATGTGTGCATGTTTATGTTCACTTCCTAGGCCCTGAGGACAGAAGGAGAGCCAGGGCAGCAGGCACACCTGGCAGGCCATGGCTCGGAATGCAGGCCAGATGGGTGGTGCCACTGGTCCAGCGCGTGCAGTGCAATGGCATGTAGGTAGGCACAGTTAATGACTACATTGTTGTGCGGGGTGGGCAGTGGGGTTGGGGGAAGGCCACGGCCCCCTGTGCACTGACCCATGGCTGCTGTGATCTGCCCACGGTGTGCGTGGTGCTGTGCTACGGCCATTGCACATGTGTGTGGCTGCTGCTGGTGTGCTGTGGGTGCGTCCGGCTGCCACCTTTGCTGCTATGGTCCCACTGCTGTACCATGCCACCAGACTGCCACATTGCTGGCTGTTGGCCCATGGGTGGCTGTGTCCAATGCTTTGGATAGCCGTGGCATGCCAGATAGGTTAGCTGGTGTGGGCCCACCCATTGTGGGTGGTCAGGGTACCACCCCAGGTGCACATGTCACCAATGTCTGCTGTGCATGGTAGGTGGGCTGGGGTGTCCTGGACATGCACTGATCATGTGTTCCATCCTTTGCCTTATGTGTCTGTCGGGGTCCTCGACAGGCTACTATAGCAGCCTCCTGAGAAGGCTCATCTCCATCACCACCGCCACACTGGAGGTTGCACGTGAGACATGACGGCTCCTGCAGCGAGGATAGCATCAGGCAATGGCGGGATTAGGCCGCACGTAGGGCCTGACAGGCCTGCACCAGTTGTACCTTCACCTGTCCACCCTTACCATGCCCTCCCCTGTCCCTTTGTATAGCCCTGTCCCCTGTTCCCATACATCTCTTCCCTGCCTTCATCCTGCTGTCGGCGGTCGAGTCCACAGCACCATAAACTGGCAGACCATAGTCCACAAGGGACATTATTGAGGATGTGACCGTTAGTCGGAGTCCGTTGGGGGGAGGATTTTTTGTAGCGGTATAGGATGCCTAGCCGCACATTGGTCACTGTATATAGTTTCCCCTACCTTGTTCCCTGTTGCATTGCTTTGATTGTTATATAATACAGCTTTTCTATGGTTACCCATCTGTGTCCGGGTCTGCTTTGCAACTGGCATGTGGAGCCATGCTGCAGTGGTGTGCTGGGTTGCTGTGTGGTGCACCTGTATTGTTCTGGGGCTATGCATGGTGGTGATCACCCATTGGTCAGTGGTTGTGCCCCGGGGTGGCCATGGGCTGGCAGTTCAGGTGTGGCATGTGTGTTGGGTGCCGTTTGCATGGGTGTTGCTGGCTGTGGCCCGGGTGACACTGTGTGTGTTATCCAGTGGGGAGTGTCCAGTGGCAGTCCACCCATGGCCATTGGTGCTGCCTTCTCCTCGTCCACCACTGTGGTACATGTTGGCTGTGGCCATCTATGTGCGTCTGTTCTGGGTGCTGTCGGCCAGGCCAGCCGTGCTCTCCTCAACTGGCACCACCGCCTCCCTGGCGGCCCCACCCTCCTCCCCAGTGCCTTACACCTTGCTGTGCTTGTGGCTGGTCCATATGTGTCCTGGTGCATCTTCCTCTGCCTCTTGTGCATCCATTGTTGTGCTACTGCGCATGTTGGGTTGCTCCCTGGTGCACCCCAGACTGCGCACTGGTGCATCCATGTGATATTCAGCAATGTTGCGCTGGCATGCGTAGCCATGCGCAACATTTGAATATCACACTCAATGCAACATGGCACATTGGACTTCAAGTTCAAGTTCAACTTTACTGCAGGAAAACTCCATTGAGCAAGCTCACTCTAAGGTTGCCACCTACTCGGTTTTTGACCGAATGATTCGGTTTTCTAAGTCCAGATTCGGTCCTCCTGTTTTCACCATTGCAAATTCGTTTTTTATGGTGGGTCAAGCAGCACCTGTTAGATTCCCCACTAACTGTTTCATTTTCTTCTCATCTGACTGTAAGCAAGTGTCTGACATTTTAGTGTGATTGCTTGCTTGCAGTGCATGCTAATCAGGAAGTGCCTTCAAGAGCAGGGCACTTAAGAGCCAAATGTGTCCCTGTCTGCTCAGTTGTCACCTCTGACTTCACACCCGCAAATTGGAAGATTATTCACGGGAAGGGTAAACAATACCACCTTAATTAACACCTTCATTTTTCTGAAACCAGACAGGCACCACATTAGGGTAGCTTCCTGTCCCAGTATGGACGGTACAATGTGTTTCAGAAACTTTACCTGCTAATCCAGTTTTATTCAGAGGTAGTACTTTTTCAGTCATTTTGAATGCTCACATGCTTGTAAAACAGATTCTATTAAATCCTTCACCATTTTACTTGCATGGTCAGATTACAAACAAATTCTGATGTCATGCAGACCTTTGTTTGTATACCAGTCAGTCTGAGGTGTGTAAAGTAAGGCTATTAAGACCATTAGCAGCAAATCAAACTAATCCTTTCCAGGCTGCATTGTTAGTATGGTCTTTGACTGCTGTGATAAGGAATACTTTTATACCTTAAAATGTTCACCATTTTTTCTTAGGGTCTGTCCTATATTTTAATATTTGTTACCCCTTTTGTTGTTAAATTAATAATCTAATATTTTATTTCATTTCTAGCAATACTATGCCTCTCTCTCCTCAGTAGTTATTGTTGTCAGTTTTCATACTACTTGGATATTCCAGGAAGACCAATCCAGGCCTTTCAGCTGAACAGCACAGAATAATGTGGCTAATGTCATGCTAAGCTACAGAAATGAGAAATGGAAGAGAGAGAGCAGTAGCTGATGAGATGACAGGAACACAATCTAGATTTGATGGCACTGCAAATTTAGGCAATTTATCAAAAATTTTTCAAAACATTATTATTTTTTTTTACCAGAAGAGACATACTAAGCTAAAGCTTGTTTACATGTGGTACCTGAGAGCACAAGGGAATTAAGTGATTTGTGTAGGGTCACAAAGTATGCAAGTTTGGGCTGTAGGATTCAAACCCTGGTCTCCAGAATTGCAGCTCAGAGCTTTAAACCACTGCGCTATACTGCCTCCATGCTACATATCACATATTATGCTATCTGCTATGTATGACTAACATGGAAAACAAAATACGGTATTTAACAGCATAGAGTAGTTCCTGCCACTTTTAAAAACTTCTCTGACATTACAAATAACTTCAGAGTAGGGGCAATGGGAGGGACACTGGGACAGTAGCACATCTTAAAATGGCAGATGATATTTGTAATTACATCTTGTCCACCATTATTGGTGTAGTTTATTTATTGAAAGACTTTTACCAGAAAAGGCCACCTGATCCAAACTAGCCAGTTGTCAGAGGTGTACTTGTAGTCACTCGATTTGTCAGCTAAGCTGTGTACACAGGATGGAAAGTCCCCTGAACCCCCTTCCCTAACCCCACCAAATGTTAACACACACTGAAATTTAAAATATTTAAATCTAAGTCAAATAAACCAAAAATAATAATCATGATGTAATTTAAAGAAGTTGTACACAATGTTATATCAGCAGCAATTCTGAATAAATCAAGTGAATCAGAGTCCAAGCGATGCCCTCATTAGTCATAAAAGGGGGAGGGTTAGGGGTGGAGTTTGGGGTGTGGTTTAGTATTCATTTTTCATCTCATCCAAAGGTGGCAACCCTGGCTCATTCACAAGGAGATCCTAGTTCATATTAAAAGTCAAGAGACTTAGCATAAAAAGGCAACATATTGAAAGTAACATAAAAGAATATACACATAAGATTAATATCCATCAGTTCATATAATTACATTCTAGCAGAATGAGGTACAGTAAGGTTCATGTAATACCTGGTGCAGAAATTCGATCGAGCCGGTAGGGATTATTTCT
Organism: Neoceratodus forsteri; assembly: GCA_016271365.2. Taxonomy (NCBI): domain Eukaryota; kingdom Metazoa; phylum Chordata; order Ceratodontiformes; family Ceratodontidae; genus Neoceratodus; species Neoceratodus forsteri. The sequence continues at coordinate 244,863,304 of CM057455.1, forward strand.
TTATTTTATTTTGTTTGTACATCAGTTTACAACCTTTGAGCCAGAGGCTCATTTCCAAAGGTACCTCATCACAAAGAGGAAAAATACATTACAACATTTTGTTACATCATTGCGGTTACAGATTTGGCAGTCACATGCTGTTATTTCTGTATTACATCATTGAGGTTACAGGTTTGGCAATCACATGTTGTTACATGTATTAGGATACAGGGGAACAGATAAGACATATGTTGGTATAAACATACACATGGTAGTGTGCAGAGACTGCAGGTGGTAATAGTTCAGAGGGCTATGGGACGTGGTTGGTGATTGGTTGGGTGGGAGCCGCTCAGTGAGCTTTGTCAGTGCATAGTGAGCTAGATTACCTTAGAGACAAGCGCAGCTACGCATGTTAAATAGCTGACTCCAAAGTGCAATTTTGAAGCAGGAGATCGTGGAGGTATCAGAGATGGAGGTAGGGAGTGAGTTATACCAGGAGTGAGCTCTGTAATGGAAGGACCTTTGTCAATGTGTGGGTCCTGGACATAGGGACTAGTAGAGTGGCCTTGCAGGAGGTTCAAGTTTAAACTAAAGGTTGAGCAAGGTGGATGGCGGCTGTTAGCCCATGCGGGGATAGCCCGAGAAGAATTTTTTTTGTTATGAGGCAGATTTGGTATCTGAGTAGTTGATCCAGGTTAAGCAGCATTGCCATGTCATATAGCTGGCAAGTATGTGTTAGCCTAGGGGTCCCCGTAATTAGTCTACAGGCCTTATTCATGGTGAGACAGATTTTATTGAGGGCGGTCGAGTCCACAGCACCATAAACTGGCAGACCATAGTCCACAAGGGACATTATTGAGGATGTGACCGTTAGTCGGAGTCTGTTGGGGGGGGGGAATTTTTGTAGCGGTATAGGATGCCTAGCCGCACATTGGTCGCTGAAGCAAGAGCATCAATATGATCATGATATGTGAGGGCTGAGTCAAAGGAGACCCCGAGGTACTTGTACGAGTGGACTTGTTCGAGAGGATGTTTGGAACTAGGGAGGATGTGTAGTGGGAAGTTGCTGGCTTTGTTTTGGGGATGGGCAAAGAGCATAGTTTTTTGTTGTTTTGAGATTGATTACAAGTCTATGCTCTTTAAACCAGGTTTCAACATCATTAAAGGATAGTTGCAAGGTGTCTTGTAGGGAGATAGGGTTTTGGTGGGAGGCAAAGATGACAGCATCATCTGCATACAGCAGAATTTTACCAGTGCATGCATTGGGCAGGGTGTTGAGGTAGAGCGAGAAGAGTAGAGGTCCTAGGATGGAGCCCTGGGGAACACCTCAGCAGATGGGACATGTATTGGAAAAGGTCTCATTAATTTTTACACGCTGGGAGTGGGCAGACAAGTAACTGGAGCACCAGGAGACTGGCCCAGTGGCGAAGCCGGTGTGGCTGAGGGCATCCAGCAGGAGGGGTTGGGAGACAGTGTCGAAGGCCTTTGAGATGTCAATGAACACTGCCCCGACTAGTGAGCCAGAGTCCAGGGAGGAGTGTAGAAAATTTGAAAACTCTATGAGGGCAGTGCTGGTACTGTGACCTGCACGGAAACTGTGCTGTTCTGGGCAGAGGATGTTGTGTTTGGTCAGGTAATCAATAATTTGAGTGGCCACCAGTTTTTCTAGGGCTTTGGAGAGGGATGGGAGGATGGAAATAGGCCACTAATTCCCGGCTGTGGACCTGTCACCTCCTTTGTGTATGGACGTAACTGTGGCAGTTTTCCAGGCCGAAGGGCATTGTCCCAGGCAGAGGGATTTATTGAGAAGGCTAGTGAGTGGAGCAAGGACCTGATCCAGAACCTGGCGGAGGATACTGGGGTCCAGGGAGTCACTGCCACTACTATTGCTCTTTAGTGCTTTAATCAGGTGTGGTTGGACTTCCTGGGCAGTTACCCTGCGAAAGTGGAAACTAGGGCATCGGATGACTGGGGCAGGTAGGGAGGGTCAAAGAAATCGCTAGGGAGGACCGAACTAAGGCCCGTTAAGAATGAGTTGAGAAAGTTGGCTATGCGGGCTGGGTCGGTAGAAATAGAGTCATCAATGGTGATCTGGGAGGGGGCGAGCATATGCTCCCACTTAGAATTTTAATGTTGTCCCAGAATGTTCTTGCACTCCCCCAGGAGGAGATGAGCATGGCCTGGTAGTGATCAGCCTTTGCCTTTCTGATGGCCCAGGTGCATTTGTTTCTTGTGGCATTGTATGCCTGTCTGTCTGCCATCTGGCCTGTTTCTGTGGCCAGGTGCCATAGGTTATCCCTGTGCTTGAGCAGCTGAAGCAGGGCAGGGGTAACCCAGGGTGCATTACATACTTTGGTTCAGACTTCCGTTAGGGGTGCAAAAATGTCACAGACTTTGTTGAGGGTTTGGGAAAAAAAAGGTTAGGGCAGTATCTATATCAGGGGCGTAGTGTATGGGTGACCAGTTAATTTGGGCAATAAGTTGCTTAAGGCTTTTTAGTCCACCTGGTCGGAGGCACCGACATGGAGTGGAATGGGCCATGGGTTTGGGTGTGGAGGTCGCCCAATGGAAAAGGATAGGGGAGTGGTCACTAAGTGAGTCAGGAAGGACCTGGATATCGTGGATTTGACTAGGGCGGTTGGTGATGACCACATCTAGAAGGGTGCTGGTACCTCCCTTTGTGTTTACTCTGGTGGGTTGGGAAATGAGTTGAGTCAGGTCTTTAGCTGCGAAAGAGTCACGGGTGGTGGAGGAGGATGTGTTGAGCCAGTTCACGTTCAGGTCACCCACAAGGATTTGGTCAGCTTTATGATGTAGAGTTGTAAGATAATCTGTTAACGAAACCAGTGCCAGGGTTTGTTTTTTGGGGGAATGTAGGCAGTGGTGAGATAAAGGGGGCCCCTGGAGGGGTCCAGAGTTAGTTTGAGGGTTTGGGCCTGCACCCCGTATACGAGAGCTGGAGCAAGGAGTGCTTGTCCAGTGAGAAAGTTCCTGGTATAGATTGCACAACCCCCCCCCCCCCATTTACCTACACAATCCTCCTGGTAAAGGGAGTATCCTGGGAGGGAGACAAAGGAGTCTGCAGTGGTTTTTGATAGCCAAGTTTCCACCAGTGTTATGACATCTGGTTTATACAGAGTGACCCAGCATTGAAGGGAATCAAATTTTTTCAGAAGGCTGCATATATTCATTGATACTGTGCAGAGTCCAGGCGATCCAGCTGGTGGGCTAAAGTAGGCTGGGCCTGGGTTGGGATGTATATTACTTGTCAGGAGTAGTAGAATGACCACCACCCTGGCCAGGAGGGGGTGGTGGAGGGTAAGCTTTCGATAGGTATGTGGAGAGGAGATGGGGAGCTTCTGGCACAGGCAGTGTGCAGGGTTATGCAGGCTGGAAAGGCGTGAATGATAAGCCTCCAGTGGGAGCCTGGGGAAGCAGCAGGGAGGTGACTGGGGCAGGGTGTCATGGGCTAGGGCACGTGGTGAGTGTAGGGTGGGATCATACTAAATCAGAAACAAATGAGGCAGCTAGTGCCAGTGAGCCTGGGGGGGGGTGCCAGGTAGGTGGGACAATGGATCAGAGCAAGGATGAGAGGGAGGCATTTTAGTAGGAGGTAGGCTAGCATATCGCTACCGGTAGCAGCAGGGGAGGTAGGTAGAAATATTTTAGTTGCCCTCCAGCAAGCATAGATGCCACTTTGGATCAGTGGTAGTGACACGGACTCTGGCGGACAGGGTTCCAGGTTCAAGACTCTCACAAGGCAGTTGGAAAAGGGACCTGGGTGAGAGCCATGCTCCACGTTCTGGGGGCTAGAAGCAGGCTAGGTTTGGGCCTGAAATGGGGTGCAAAATAACAACTCCTAGTGGTCACTGGGTGTGGGCTTGAAGGTGATGGCAAGGGGTCCGAAGTGGGCTAGCTATATGGCTGGGTGTGAGAGGAGGTGTGGGCAGAGTAGCTATAAGCTGAGGAAAATAGAAGTGGAATAGGTCGTTAGAAGGGATCCAGGAAGAAGGGGAGGAGGCAATCTGAATAGAGGTACTTGTGATGGGTCTCAGGGTCCCTCTAGTGGCTGGAAAGTATAACCTGCAAATAGAAAAATGGGGACTTAGTATTTCAGCCAGCATGAAGTGATGTCATGGGGGAAGGCCAATAAATTAAGGGATGCCCCTGGGTGGGTGAGTGGCTGGAGCGGGGCAGAAGATGTGCAGTGTCATTGGGCTAACACCCCACACAAGAATCTGGCTGCTTTAGGAGGTATCCTTTACCTCTGTGGTGTCTTAAAGCTGCTCCAGCTCCAGGAGGGAGCATTCAGTCTGCTGACTACTGCCCTTGGACTAACAGAGTGCTGGGGAGGGGGGGTCTGAGGCCTATAAGTAGGGAGCAGAACAAAAGGAACATTAGTGTTCAGCAGGAGAGGTTGTAGCACATTTCTTCACTGCGCATGTGTGGGTTGTTGGGTTATGTCCCGTCTACAGCCCCTACTGTGCATGCATGGAATTCCAGCATGGCGACATCCAGGAGACACAGGTAAGCACTAACAAGCCCAAAACCCCAAGCACAGTGAGATCAGAGCCCAGTAGCTTGTAAAAATACAGTCACTAGCAAGTCCCAGTCTACATAGGTAATGAGGGCAAAGAAACAATGCAAGCAAGCAAATAAAATATAGCCATTAAGTCACTGAGATAGCCTACTGCCTTAAAGTACCTCACGCTTCCATCTCAAATCAGGGTTTGAACACAGAAATGCAGGCAGAGAATAATCAATCAGTAGTCCTGTGGGGACACAAAATACTCTTAAATTAAAGTCCCTCGAAACACCCCACACAAGAATCTGGCAGCTTTAGGAGGTATCCTTTACCTCTGTGGAATCTTAAAGCTGCTCCAGCTCCAGGAGGGAGCGTGTGGTCTGCTGACTACTGCCGCAGACTAGCAGAGTGCTGGGGAGGGGGGGGATCTGAGGCCTCAGTGGTGTCTTAAAGCTGCTCCAGCTCCAGGAGGGAGTGTTCGGTCTGCCGACTACTGCCGTGGACTAGCAGAGACTTAGCATAAGATAGTGGGGAGCTGGGCAGGTAGGGAGTGTACTATGATAAGAGAGAGTAGGTAAGTAAGAGGAGGATGTAAAGATGACAGGATAGATTAGTGGAATAAGAAGGAGGGTTGAAAATACGAGATGAGTAGAGGAGCAGTGCTAGGGAGAGTAGGGTGAAGAGGATAGAGATAAAGAAGGCAAGAGTAGGTAAAGATTTAGTGGTTAACTGATTGGTTTTATGTCCTGGCAGGTACAATTTCAGGTGAATGGTCTTGAGACTATAAGGGCCCAGGAAAAGACTTAAAAGCAGTTACAGATATCTTTTAATTTGGATGCTGTTAACTCTTTGAAGAAATTAACTGAGACCATACTGGATAGTTTCAGAGTGGTTTGGAGTCAATTCCATATTGTTGGAAGAGCATATGAGATAGCACATTTACCAAATGTGGTGTGAGTCCTAGGCACACCCAGGAAGACAAAGTCTGATTTCCTGAGGGAATATGCACAATGGGAGATACTAATGTGGGATGTGAGGTAGCTTGGAAGTTTGTTCAAGAGTATCTTGAGGGTCCAGATTCCAGCATGAAACAGCCGTCTAGTGGTAAGTGACGTCCAGCCAACAGCTGTGTAATGTCACAGTGATGGGTTCGGTATGGTGAATTGGTGATGAACCACAGGGCACGGTGGTAGAGTACACCCAATTTGTTTAGGTTTGAGGTTGCAGCGGAGCTGTAAATTAGGTCCCCATAATCAAGCAAGGGGAGAAATGTGGCCTGTACCAGCCTGATTCTAGTTTCATTCGGAAAGAGAGACTTGTTTCTGAAAAAGAAACCCAACCTGGCTTTTAGCCTTCTAGAGAGGTTCTCAAGATGATCATTGAAAGAAAGTTTGTAGTCCAGCCAAATGCCAGGATATTTAAATCTGGGGACAACTTCCAAGGGTTCGCCTAGCAAGGTGACAACAAAGTCCTTTGGTGGTCCGGGGGGAGGTAGAAGAGTTACTAAGAGTAAAAATCATAGCCTTAGTTTTCTTGGCATTAAGAAGAAGCTTGGCATTAAAGAGATTAGTTTCCAGCTGAGCAAAGTCTGCTTGCAGTATGTCCCTTACTTCAGACAAAGTAGAGCCAGAGGTATACAGTACTGTGTCATCAACAAAGAAGTGAAGGTTGGAATTGGTGATGTGAGAGCCAAGATCATTGATATACAGGGAAAAAAGGATAGGGCTTAGGATGGAGCCTTGAGGGACTCCCCTGGCAATCGGGAAGGAGCCTGAGGATAGGCCATCAGCTTTCACTTTCTGGGTCCTCCCTGAAAGGTAGCTGGTAAACCACTGAGTGGTGGAGGGAGAGGCACCTAGTTTTATAAGGCTGGCGATTGGTAAGTTGTGGTCAACTGTATCGAAAGCTTTACTTAGATCTAAGAAAATTGCACCAGTGATCTTTTTGGTATCCATAGCAGAGATCCAGTCATTTGTAACTTTAGCCAGTGCCATGATAGTGCTGTGCTTAGACCAGAAGCCAGATTGTGCTGGGTTTAAAAGTGAGAAGGTTTCAATATGAAGTTTTAATTGTAGATCAGTTTTTTGAAAACTTTAGAGTGAACAGGCAAAACTGAGATAGGCCTGTAATTATTAAGATCACATGGGTCACCTGATTTGAATAGGGGAAGGATATGGGCACATTTCTAACATGATGGAACTGTGGCAGAAGAGATGGAGAGATTGAGAATATGAAGAATGGGGGCTGTGAGATAGGCATAACCTAGTTTTAGAAAAAACGGTTCAAGACCATCAACCCCCACACTTTTCTTAGAATCAAGATTGAGTAGTGCATCTTCTACTTCTTTGTAGTTAAGTGAACACAGCTGGAAAGAACAAATCGAGGTATGGGGAGTATGGCTAGCACTGGCTTGATTAACCCCTTGACCTGCATAAGGCCAGGAGCCAAAAGCTAAGCCAGCAGTGATAAAATGGGAGTTGAGTTCTTCCAAGATTTGGGGATTACATTCGATAGTTCTGCCATTGGCAAGGATCTTGGCTGGAATGGAGGGGGCACTAGGCCGTCCTTCAATGGAATTAAGTGTCCTCCAGATTTTTTGTGGGTTCCCTTTGGCCTGTTCCAGGGTAGAAACATAATAGTGTGCTTTTGTGGCCCGAATGCTTTTTACACATGCGTTTCTAGCTGTTCTAAATGCCTGCCAATCTGTATGGGTCTTGGTGCACCTGGCTTGAGCCCAGGACTTGTCCCTATTAGTGATTGCAGCCTTAAGACTTGGAGTGAACCAGGGGTGGGAGGTATGGCACACCCTGAACTTAATAAAGGGAGCATGTTTATTTACCAGTGTAACAAGGTTATTGTTGAGGACAGAGGCAGCCTCATCTGCAGATTTGGCAAGATAAAGATCTTGCCATCTAACCTCACCTAGGTCGGTCATGTAATTTCTTGCCTGAAATTTGCGAAAAGACCTTTTGGATATGAATTTATGCTACTGTCGAATCTTGGCTTGCGATCTTATGCAAACAACAACCCTATGGTCGCTTATATCATTGTGAAACACCGTGGAGCAAAGAATTTTATGTGGATGAGTGGTTAATATGACATCTAGGAGTGAGCTGTTGGCAAGGTTCAATGTGTTATTCCTTGTTGGTTCACTAACAAGCTGTACAATGCCAAACTCATCACAGAGGGATTTCAGGCTGTGTGATTTCGGGGAGAACCAGTCCATATTAAAATCCCTGAGGATTATTGTCTTATAGTTGGAAGCCGTGATTATAGATTTAAGTACATTGAGAATATCAGATCCACCAGCCGGGGGTCTGTACCCACCTATAATATTGATAACTTCCATGGAGGGAAGGTGAAGCTTCAGGGATATAATCTCATATTCCTTCTGTTTAGATTTACTGGAGATATCATGAACTGTAAATTTGATTTTAGAATAGACAACAACAACACCCCCCCAGATTCCCTATCTGCCCTGTATAGTTTGTAGCCTGGTAGTGTAATTTGTTGATCGGTAGTGGCTTTTTTGACCCAAGACTCTGTGATAATTATAAGATCTGGTTCTGTGTGAGCAGCCCATGCTTGTAGCTGGTCGAATGTGCTGCGCCGGCCTTGCGCCGGTCTCTAGCGCATTTCTGAATATCCCACCACCTGTATTTTGTTATTCCTAGCACCATGTTTTTTTGGGATATTTTTTTTCCCCTTGGCTTGGTTTGCTGCTGAGCTTTCCTGACCTCCCCATTCTCTGTTTTTCTGAATGTGGTATGTCTGCAAAACCCTGTTCTCCATTCTATTTGGTCCTTGTTAGACTGCTCTTTTCCTTTTTACTCCACTGATAAGTTCCCTGCTATAACATCATTTGCTGTGCTCATTCTGGTCCCTCTTTTTGTGTATGGGTTTGGCATTTTGTTTTTGTTTTCCTAGCAACCATGTTTTTTTGCCTTTTCATTGGGGGCCTCCATGTCTCTCTTGTTCTCTGCTTCTCTGTCTGGAACATGCCATTTAGGGCTCCTCTTTAATTCTCTAAAAGACCCTTCTTTTATATCATTCCTCTTCTTTTTTCTCACCTTTTTTGGGCTTTGTTGCCCATTTTTTCCTCGGGGGGGGGAGGTGGCCATGGGACACATGCCTTGGACCGCTCCCTGACACTTAGATGGATGTGCTAAAACCTTGTGGCCTAAGGGGACTCAGACCCTTTTCTGCTAATGTATTGTGCTGTCAGTTTGAAATCAGTTTCTGTATTCACTTTTTAATGCTATTTCTTGTTATATTGATTTTTTTGCATATCAATAGTGTTGTAGCTGGCCATTTTAGGTTCTATAAACACACGTTTCACTGCTTGTTGCTGGTACATTGGATGTTAATATTTGCTAAGTTTGGTTTCTCTGCGAGTGATACACCTGGCTTACCTCCCCCTTGTACTCCATAGTTCTCTTTTGGACAAGTCTCCTTTACTCGACCAATTGCTCTTCATTCTTTATAACTTATTATTTAAGCTATTATTTCACCTATGGCTGACCTTTGTTATATTTTGTGAAATGTCGAGGGGCTCAACTCCCCTATTAAATGCAAAAACAGCTTAATCTGGTTCAAGGTCAGTTGGCATTCATCTATAGCCCCCTCCCCCGGGTCATGCCTGAAAATAGGCAGGATTTGTCTAGTGCACTTACCCGGTCAACAAAAACTAAATAATAAATAATAATAATAATAAAATAAAAAAACGTTTTGTCCCACATCAAAAAATTGTTTGCTCAGGTGGCATTCTTGCAGGAGATAAAACTTTCTGATACTGGGGCCTCCAAATTGAAACAGGAATGGGTAGGCCTGGAAGTCCACAGTACTACCTCCTCAGCAAAAAGGGGTGTCCGTGTTTCCTTATATAGGAATTTTCCCCCACAGATATCTGGTGTCTTCATTCTCCCATGGCTAATGAGTATGCATTCTTTTCACCTATTCACCTCACACTCATCCTCAAAGATTTTTGGTTTACCTCTCCCTGCCTCACCCAATGTGCTACCTCCTCTCATATACACCCTATTATTATCTCTGACTATGCCTCAATATCTCTTTCCCTCTCTTGGATCCCCACCCTCCTTGTACCTCCTCTTGGAATGTTGACCCTCTTCTTTCCAAAAACCCATCCTTCACCCCCTGGGTTAGGCAAGAAATAAAATTTTTCTTGAAAACTAATGATAGCGACTCTGTTTCTGATGCTGTCTTCTGGGACACTCTGAATGCGTACCTCTGGGCTGTATTATTGGATTTGTCACCCACTGGCGCAGGACTCATGAGAAGGAGACCAAAGTCTTAGAAACCAAGTTAACCAACTCAGAATCCCAGCTTAAAACAGACCCCTCCCTAGATCCATCTAAGGTGACTCATACTCATTTCACTCTTTTTTTTTTGTTGGGTCAGAGCGTAGGTGCTTCAGTCATCATGTCCACTTCTGAAGTCTTATCTCTTCATCATAGCCAAATTTCCCCACCAAATTAAGTTAATTTCCCCTATTACACCCTATTTCCCAAATACTTTATAAAAGGTATCCAAATTAGATTATATTTTTCTTTTTTATCCTCCAAGAAATACAATGTTTTATCGACCTTGCTACTATCTAACATCTGAGCAGTCCACTCCTTGTACTCCGGAGGTTCTGGGTTCTTCCAATGCTGTAACAATACTTTCTTTGCCACAGTTAAATCTGTGTTCAGAAAAATCTTCTGATACTTCCTATTACCCCTCTGATGTATCTGATAGCCAAATATAATAATTCCTGGGTGAAGGGGAGTATCATGTCCCACTACTATTCACATAGTTGTTCTTATCTTCTCCCAGTAGAGTTTTATCCTATCAGTCCCACATCATATGAATCAGAGTACCTTTAATCTTGGTACATCTTTGACTAAATGGAGATACATTATTTGCCATTTTGTGTAACCTACTAGAGGTCAAATAAGTCCTGTGGTATATATTGAAATGAATTTGAAAAAGCTTGTTATTCAAAAATAGGAGCTGACAACTCCTTTTCCCATGCAACTCTGAGGGAGGGGTCAGGAGATATTGACTCCCCCCTCAGAGTAGCATAGATCCTGGACAATAAAAGTTTATTCAGATCTAAATCCCTAACAAAATCCTCCAATAATATTCCTTTTACCTTAAAGGAATTTTGATTTTTTTTAAAATATAGCTCTTAACTTGTAAATAGTGCCATATATGCCTATCCAGTAGATCAAATTCTATTTTAACTGGTTAAATGTTTTGATTGAATTTAAAGATATAAAGTCCCCAATAGTTCGTGGTCCATTCCCAAAGTACCATAATTGATAGTAATGTCATTTTCTGAGGTCAAAAATAGTTTATTATTAAACATTGGGGTTAATTTAGATAATCTGTTTTGAATATTCATACACTTTAGAGCCTTAGACCAGGCATATTTAACTGACTTAGTTGTTGCCAACATTTCATCATTCTGGAAAAATACAGTAAGACTATTTACTAACTCTAATCCCCCAAGAGCTTTCTGTTCTACAGCCAAACCAGCCTCTAAGGGATTATCTAATTTATGAAACCAATGATAGACTATCCCCAGTTGAGCTGCTACATAATAAAAATGGAAGTTTGGACAATTCAGACCCTTTAAGTTTGATGCAAATATAATTTTGAAGTGCTATTGTAGAACATTTTCCCTGCCAAAGAAAACTTCTAATTATTCTAATTTAAAAAAAAGGTTCTTTCAGTATTACTGGAATAGTCTGAAACAAAAATAGCAATCTATGTAGAACATTCATCTTGAGAATGCTCACTCTTCCTTCTAATGCTAACGGAAGATGTTGCCATTTATCAAGATCTTTTTTAAGAGCATCTATTAATGGATCATAATTCAACTGTACAATTTTATTCATATTCTGAGTTAGGTGTACTCCTAAATATTTTATATTTTCTTTATTTATTATTAAAAGCTGAGAACTGTTTATGTGTAGGGGAATTCCAAGATACAAAGCTTCCATTTTATCCCAGTTCACCCGATATCCAGAAACTGCCCCAAATTCCTGCAGTATCCCCATAACAATAGATAATTGATTATTGGGATTTTTTATTGTAAGCAGAATATCATATGCATAAAGCATCACACTATTAAATACCTCTTCTCCTAATATGCCCAGTGATGACTCCAAAGACCTAATCTCAATGGCCAGCAGCTCCAAAAATAGAGCAAATAATAACGGGGAGAGTGGACACCCCTGCCTAGTCCCTCTGAATAACTGAAAAAATGATGAATACGTTCTATTTGTCTTAACTGTTGCTTGTAGATTTTTATAAATTAATCTTATCTGGTCCAGGAAATTTCCCTCCATCCCATAGCATTTCAGGGTTTAAAACAGGAACAGCCACTGCGCTCTGTCGAATGCTTTCTCTGCATCTAACGAGAGAAGTGCAGTGTCTGTTCCTGCATATGCCTAGATCAGATTAACTGCCCTTCTAATATGATGATATAACCTCAGATTTTCCATAAACCCAATTTGATCTGAGTGTATAACTTTACCTATAAGTTTTGCCAAACTTTTTGACAAAATCTTTGTGTAAATTTTATAATCGTTATTTAACAACAATATGGGGCTTCCCCTTTTTTGAATGAATACAATATCTGCCTGATCAAAAGATGGGCAGTAGTCTTTTACTCATACAGTAGTAGCTCCGAAGCAATTTTGTGAGATTTCCTATTTATCCTTCACAACATTCAGGGGAAAAAAAATCCTCTAAAATTCTTTTTGTTATATCTACAGAAAGAGGCCAGTTCCTATCACAGTACTTAAGTGCCATCTGGTAGATTTTAACTACATTATCAGATAAGACAACCATCTCTTGGTAACAGTGAACACACTGACAAACAGAACAAAATCCCTAACTAAAGGATTCACAATTCTCAATAGGGATTTTTAAAAAATCCTTACAAATCCTTTGACTAATTCAGTGCTACTACTATAGTTATATAAGAAAAAAACTCCCTAAGTTTTGGAGCCTATATGTCCAGCAAGTATTTATAAAATTTAAAAGATAAGCTGTCAGGGCCTGGACTCTTACCATTTGCGGAATTTCTAATTGTTGCTATAATTTCTTCTTCCATTAGAACTTTATTTAACCCTTCCATCTCCTGTTCAGACCATTTTGGTAGTTCTAATGCTCCTAAATATTCTCTGATTAGAGTAGTATCTGTATGCTGCTCAGGGGTATATAATTTTTTTATAGAACTGTGTAAAAGTCTCATTAATTCCTTGTTCTGTTGTTATTAAGACTTGTTTTTCATCCCTTATTTCTAGAATCAAGTTCTTCTTTGCATCATTTCTGAGTTGGTAAGCTAAAAGTTTACCCGGAAGGTCCCCTGCATAATAATATTTAGCCCTTACCTAATATGTTTCAATATCCACCTGTTCCTGCAATATTTTTTCCAATTAGAAACATAGAAACATAGAATTTGATGGCAGATAAGGACCGCTTGGCCCACCCAGTCTGCCCATTTCCCTACCTACTGGATAAGCTGCAGATCCTAGTTAACCAGCAGTCTACTTCTTCTTACCCCAACCCCCCAGAATTGCCTTAGGACTGTCCCATGCATGCTTAAATTCCACCACTGATTTTGACTATTTATCCTTAACTATCATCATTTTAGCTTATGTTTGTTCTGATCTACTAAGTGCATGCTCATCTTGAGCTAAGAGTAATTCCTGTTCTAATCTCCATACCTGTGATGCCCAAGATTTTTTCCTTACCCCTACCTGTGCTGCAATCCAACTCCTAATATAAGCTTTCATTGAATCCCAAACCATCAAAAGATTTTGTTCTTGAAACATATTAATTTCCCAATACCGTTCTATTTCCTGCTTTATTTTTTCTATAAATCCTGGAAAATGCCACAAAGAATTATCCATAAACCATTTATACATAGGTAATGGGTATATTGAATACATCTTAAGTTTTAACCAAACAGGTGCATGATCTGATACCCTAATAGGCTCATATGTTATATGTGCAACATCTTTGATCAGGGACTGAGAGATTAGAAAACAATTCAACCTAGAGAAAGTATTATGAACTTTTGAAAAATGTGAAAATGTTTTTAATGTTGGAAAAAGGGACCTAAATGGATCCTGAAGCTGTTGATCCTTCATGATTTGTTTTAACAGGGCCAACACCCTTCTCTTTTTATCTAATGCAGGAGGTACTCTATCCAGACAATGATAGGTTAAATTAAAGTCCCCACCAATAATAACTGATGAACCTGTCTGAACTATTTCCAACATAAAATCTTAAAAAAAAAAAACTGGATCTTTGATATTTGGAGCATATATAGAAGCCAATGTATATTTTATTCCCATAAATGTGATTTCAAGTATTACAAATCCACCCTTCTGATCCACCTTCGATTTAATAAATTTATAATCCAGATGCTTTTTCATATAAATAGCCACTTATCTAGCTGAGGAAGAATACGTTGTAAAATAGCCTGTAGCTTTAAACTTATTTCCAAAAAACTTTGCGTCTGCACTTGTAAAGTGTATTTTTTGAAGAAGTCAACAATCTGTATCCCTTTTATTGGCTATTTTAATTATCTTTCTAATTTTGGCTCCGTCCCTTGCCCCATTCAAATTCCAAGACAGCACATTAATGTCTGTCATATGAAAAAAGTGTTAAACCCCTTCTTGTTTGTATCCTGGTATCTTATTTGTTCCTCCCTTAATAATATTGTTAATTCCTCAGGAAGGACCCATAACGTTTATTATTAACTCCCTTTTATAATTATATTTTATAATTGTTGTTGTAGCAGAAAGGGAGAAAAGAAGAAAATATAGGAGAATTTTTTTCATTTCATTAGCGGTTCCAAAGGATAGGCAAAAATACCAGTCCAAAAGATCCACACAAAAAATAATTAAACTATTGCACCTGCGCTCTGTTTTTCCTTGTTTTCTTTTCTTTTTTTTATTATATCCTATTTTCAAAAAAACTAAATTAGCAAAACAGAAAGAAAGAAACATATCTTGAAACCAAACCTCCCCCCCTCCCTTTTGGGTGTCCTAAAATCAAATGGACTTCCCTTACCCCCCAATGTGGTCACTAAAACCTCACTGAGTGTTACAAAAAAGAAAAACTGAAGAACTTCCTTTCAGCCTCTCCAAGAGATCTCGCTATGCAACATATTTATTTTCCCTTGCCTAAAACTTTTCTCCCATCTCCCCCCAATATCTCCTCTCAACAAGCCATCCAAACTTAGTCTAAACTCTTTTATTTTATGATGTTTGGTTCCAGGATTCATGTTCTGGGGTATTATTAGAGTTCTTTACTCTGGAAGCTAAAGCTTCTTCCACCTCCTCCAGGGAAAAAAAAAGAACACCACCCTGTCATCCAAATTCACCATAAGTTTAGCAGTGTACAACATCGTGAACAAAATACCTTCTTTCCTAAGTCTATCCCTAATATTATCAAAGCTTTTTCTCTTTTGTAAGACCGTTGGGGGAATATCTGGATAAATTTGTGTTTTCATACCCTTATAACATAAGCCCTTAGCTATCCTTGCTTTCAAGAGGATTTTCTCCCTATCTTGATATTTTAGAGTTTTAACATACATAAATCTTGTTCTAACTTGATCATTCCTTAAACCAAAAGCTCTATGGGCCCTATCCAATTCGATTTTTTGCAAGGGGTATTGA
This sequence comes from Neoceratodus forsteri, assembly GCA_016271365.2. Taxonomy (NCBI): domain Eukaryota; kingdom Metazoa; phylum Chordata; order Ceratodontiformes; family Ceratodontidae; genus Neoceratodus; species Neoceratodus forsteri. Next base: position 244,878,511 of record CM057455.1, read on the forward strand.
AGCCCCATAGCTGTAGTTAAAAGCTCTTTACAGTAAGATAATGGGTCTGGGCCTTCTGACCCCTCTGGCAGACCCCCATTCTTTAAATTCGCCTGCCAGGATCTAGTTTCCAGATCTTCTAATTTAGCTTTCAGCAATTCCAACTCTTCACTACCTTCTTCCACGTTCTTACTGAGTCCAGATATAATGTCTTCCATTTTCCCACAACAGTTCTCACATTCTGTAGTTTGTAAGGCCAGTGCCTCAAATTTCTCCACAGCGTCTGATCATTTATTTGATAATGAGGAAACAGCCGAATTGACTGAAGAAAACCCTTGCTTTATTTCTTTTAACAAGGTTTCCTTATACTTTCTTCACTCTCACTAGGTGTTTTGTCTGGCATATTATTATTCTTCTCTCACCCTTTATCGAGCTCTGTAGTCCCCCCCACCCCTGTTCTGAGATCTTGTAGAAGCCATAAGTATTGAATTTTCCTTTTCCTCTTTGTCAAAAATATCATAAAAACAGGTTGGAGAGGTGAGGAGCTCAGCTGTCTGGAGACTATCACTTTATTTTCTGCAGAGTTCTTTAATTTAGATTGTCTCCCTTTTTTCTTTGCTTTTATACTGAGCATAAGGATATATGTTTTATTATCATCCAAAAATGCAGCAGTATTATCCAAAGCAATTTTATAGTAAAATGAGCCTCTGTCCTGGACTTCCCAACACAGGGGGTTACCTGTCCCCTCAGCAGCTGTAGTTAAAGGATCTTCCCCAAGGCACCGCTGCTGTTTAGGTAAAATTCTCATACAGGACTCTTCAAGTTCTAAATTCTCTCCACTGGAAGATGATGAAATGGTTCTCTCTCGGTCATCTAACACTCTTGAAATCTCTGCTACACGGCAATACTATCGTGACATACCCCCCCATTATAAATTACAGAGAGCCTAGAGACACAATAACCGAACGTTTACAACACTGTTTTTGTGAACCGTTTGACACCAGATTTGCTTACAGAGAGAACTAATCCAAAGGAGGTGAAGAGAGAGATGAGAAGGAAAGAAAAAAACAATAGAGTTTCTCTAAAAAAAAAAAACACTACATTCTTTTTCCTTTTATCAACATTTCTCCCTCAGAGAGGCCGCGTTCTGCACCACGCATCAGGTTTCAGCATAAACACCCTGACATGCGCAGTTGGGTGTCTCTCCTCAGATCTGTCATATCTCCAGGTGTTGCTCACTTGTTTCACTCTTAACTCTCTTTATACCCAGAAGGCAGAGCTGGCCCTATCCCAACTGAACCATAAATATTGGGAAAGTGGGGAGCAGGCCAGCAAGCTACTCATCCATTGTTTACATTGTCAATAAGTAGACCGGTTCATTGCCGGCCTTCTAGATCCAACTAATCAGCGCACACAGACCCTTCTCAGATTAATTTACTGATGCAGCAATTTACTCCTCCCAGATTCACCTCACCCCTGAAAGGGTAACCTCTTTCCACAACCCTTTAGATCTTCCACATCTTTCTCCCTCTCAACAATCCTTTCTAGACCTTCCCATTGCCCTCAAGGAGATCATCTCAGGAATCAACTTTATGCATAAAAACAAATCCCCTGTGTGAGATAGGTTCCCTCTCGAATTTTATCAGTCTTTTATTGACCTTCTTTCACCTCTTCTCCTTCATACTTTCACTCACATCATTCAACAATGTCACCTTCCTGCTACCTCTAATGAGACTACCATCACTGTCCCTTCATAAGAAAAGAAAATACCACCTCTCCCCCTGCAGCTAGATGCCGATCTCCTTAATTAATGCTGATGCAAACATTTTTGCAAAAATTCTGGCTACGCACCTCGAGAAACTTTTGCCTTCTCTCATTTATCCCTCACAAGCCAATTTTGTTAAAGACTGCCTTAGCTCTGATCATCTCTGTCTTATTTACTATCTAATACCTTGCACAGTTTCTCACTACATCTGCTACCACTCTTACCATCGACTTTGAAAAAGGTTTTTGATTCTATTGAATGGTCCATCCTCTTCAAAGTCCTTAAATATATGGGGTTTGGCCACTATTTTCTTTCTGCCCTTCATACCCTATAAACTGAAGTTGCCCTTCCACTTGTATCTTAACTAATACTCTTCTATCCCAGCCTTTCTTATTCCATGGCACCTGCCAGTGATGCCTGCCATCCCCCTTTACTCTTTTTGTTTGCCATTGAACCTTCTTTCTTATTAACAAAAAGCCCCTATTGTGTGGTTTGGAAACAAGCTGGTATCCTTTAGTTTGCTCTCCTAACTTCAATATGCTCTCCTAACTTGGTGGTCTTGCTACCCTTCAAGACCCTCCAGAACAAGTATCACCTCCTGACTCAGGAGTTTTGACATAATTTACAACTCCTGTCTTCCCTCCACTCCTTAGTCTATGCCCACTCCTACTCTCCTCTGGACTTACTCATTTCTAAATGGTTATCTCTCCCCCCCAAGGAAAAGCTAGCAAATTTTACAACTCTTTCCAGGACTCAGGTGCTGATCCCATGATTCCTCTCAGAGACAAATGGGCAGTGGAGCTGAATATCTCTATTTTGAAACTGGACTGGAAGGCATGTTGGTTTGGTGCCCATACAGCCTGCAGTGATCTTCGGGTTCAATTGATCCAAAAGAAATAGCTTCACCAGTGGTATAGGACTCCCCAACTATTGCATGCTCATGGAGTGCTTCCTCATAACAGATACTGGCATTGTGATTCCCAGGAGGGTTCTGTCTCCCACCTTTTATGATTCTGTCCCCATATACGCCCCTTCTGAGATCAGGTTTTGTAGGTATGAAAAGCCATCCTCCCAGTTACTTGTCCCATGATGCCCCCTTTATTTTATTGGGCCTTCCCTCCCTAGTATGCTGTGCTCCAATCCTCATATGCTATGGGACCTTGCCACCATATTTACTGCTAAAAGACTTATTTTACATTGTTGGCATTCCACAGACATTCCATCTCTGAAAGACTGGCTTCTGGCCTTTGGCCAGTTTGCTTCACATGAATGCTTATCCTACCTGGCTATCTCCCAAATGTTGCGATATATGAACATTTGTGCCCCCTTTTTGGCTAATTTGGAATGCCACTCCCCTCCTTTTTCTCCTTAATTTATCTTTCTATATTATATACATCACTTGACATCCTGCCTGCTTTATCCCATTCTTCTTTCTTCTCAGCACCTCCATACATGTTTCTGCATGCCTTACCAGCCACGTAATTACCCCTCTCTTTATTCATGCTCTTTCTGCCTGAATCTTACTTTATACCAGTCCAATGCTGAGTACATTCATTGTTGTTTTGGTTCTATGTAAAAATCGTGACTGCATAATCGCGAACAGCACTATAGCGCCATTACAATAGTGACTGAATATTCAGCGATGGCAGAATTTAGCGTTGGTAAATTTCACCGCCACACAAAAGTAGCAATCAACGGTGTCACATTTGTGTTGCATTCTATACAACTGTTGCTCACCCCTTGCTCTCTGTATCTCTGTATCATCCTGTATCATCCTTAACTTCTTTGTTCCCAGGGTCCACTTCCTTGTTCCCATAATTGTTCTTTGCCCTGTCCAATAGTAAGCAGCAAGTTGCAGCTTGAGCTGAGCGCTGTGTATATTTAATGCATCTGTTAACGTTTACTCGTAGAAACATAGAAACATAGAAGTTGCCAGCAGGTAAGAACCACAAGGCCCATCTAATCTGCCCATTTTTTCCTACCTTATGAATGTGCCATTGGCCTGTACTCTGTCAATGGCCTATCTATTCATACCCATATGTATTGCTCCCCTATGCCTATCCTATGCCTGTTTGAAGCCCTGTACTGCATTCATACACAACACTTCCTGAAGTAGGCTATTCCATGCATCCACCACCCTTTCTGTGAAAAAGAACTTCCTTACATTACCCCTTAATCAGCTTCCCATGAATCGCATGCTGTGTCCTCTTGTCCTGCTATTTTTTTTATATTGAAAAATGTTAGACTCTTTCACCTTGTTAATGCCCTTAAGATGTTTGAATGCTTCGATCATATCACCTCTTTCCCTCCTTTGCTCTAGGGTATACATACTGAGTTCCATTAATCTGTCCTCATATGCTTTCTGATGCAGTCCCTGCACCATTTTGTTTGCCTTTCTCTGGACTGATTCCAATTTGTTAACGTCCTTGTGCAGGTGCAGCCTCCAGTGTCTTGTAAAGAGGGATTATTATCTCCCCTCTTACGACTTGTGAAACCCCTACTAATAGACCCCAACATCCCTCTAGCCTTACCTACTGTTTTAGTGGTCTGCTTGGATGCTTTCAGGTTATCTATGATGATGATGCCTAAGTCTCTTTCTTCCTTTGTGATTGCAGCAACTCCCCTCTCAACCTACAGGTGGCTTCAGGGTTTCTCTTCCCTATTTGCATGATCTTGCACTTCTTTGCATTAAACCCAATTTGCCACTCTTCTGATCATTTTGCCAGTTTGTCCAGATCTCTTCTCATTCTGCCCATTCCATCTGGATCATCTACTCTGTTGCAAATCTTGGTGTCATCTGCAAACAGACAAACCTTACCCTCCATTTCATCTGCAATGTCACTAATGAAGATGTTGAAGAGGACTGGACCCAGGACTGATCCCTGAGGTACCCCACTTGTGACTTGCATCTCTTGAGACTGTATACCATTCACCACCACTCTCTGTTTTCTGTCTGCCAACCAGTTTGCCACCCCATTGACCAACTTCTGACCCACCCTGAGCCTGCCCAGCTTATTAATCAATCTTCTATGTGGAACAGTGTCGAAAGCTTTGCTGAAACCAAGGTAGGTGACACCAACTGCTCCCCCTTGGTCCACCACTCTGGTTACCCAATCAAAGAAGGTTATAAGATTAGTTTGACAGGACCTTCCTGTTGCAAACCCATGCTGTCTCAAATCCTGTGCTCCTATGGATTCCAGGTGTTGCACTATCCTTTCCCTAAGGAGTACTTCCATAATCTTACCCATTACTGAGGTATGACTGATTGGTCTGTAGTTCCCTGCCTTCTCCCTGCTACTACTCTTGTGGAGTGGGATCACATGAGCACTTTTCCAGTCTTCTGGGGCTTCTCCTGTGCTCAGAGACTCACTAAACAGTTCTGATAATGGCTCTGCTAGTTCCACCCTTCGCTCCTTTAGTACCCTGGGATGTATGCCATCAGGTTCCATTGCCTTGTCCACCCTGAGCTTAGTGAGCTGTTGTAGGACCCTTTGTGAAGGGACTAGTGCACACCTCCCCACAGTGCTGAACTGTAGGCCCTGCCCTACCTTCTCCCTAGTTAATACTGAGCACAACTATCTATTTAGGATGGATGCTTTTCCTTGGTCCTCCTCCTCACACACACCATTATCCCCTTTGATCTTAGCAATACCCCCCTGGACTTTCTCCTTTCACTAATGTATCTATAGAAAGTCTTGTCACCTTCTTTTACTATTTGTGCTAGTGTTTCCTCAGTTTGGGCCTTTGTTGTCCTTACTGCCTTCCCTGCTTCCCTTAGGGAAGTTTGCTATGCCTCCGTATCTTAATCCCACAGCATTCCCTTATATTTTCTGAAGACCAGTCTTTTGGCTCTAACCTTTTCTGCTACAGTGTTTGAGAACCAAAGTGATTTCCTTCTTCTTTTGCTCTTGCTTTTCTGTCTTGCTTCAAGTGTTGCATCCTTAATGCTTGCTTACTTTGCCTGTACTCCCTCACCTGTATTTCTTCTTTTTTTTTTCACTTGTCTTTCTGGCCCTCCAGCTCAGAACTCTCTCAGGCCACTTCTCTTGCTGACTCTCTCTACCACCCACTGTGTTCCCCCACCATCTTCAAGTTCCTCTCGGTTCCCTGGGTTGGGGGACAGCAACTCAGAGAGACAGCAGTGGTGGGTAACCAGCATTGGATGTGTGGCGATGGCACTGGCAGGGCCATCACCTATCCAAGCTGGAGGGGTATTTTTCTCCTTCTCCTCCTGTAGGTGCCTGAAGATCTCTCTCCACCACATATATGGTGCATGTCTGATGCTTCAGCCACACTCCCTTATGTGCAGCTCAGATACTCTGTGGCACCCCAGTCTCTACCAGGAGCAACCAGACTGCCGAGCAATCCCATGCCCTCCCCTGAGAGAGGAGAGCAGCCCTGCATGCACTTGATTCATCTCCCCTTGCTGCTGACCCCCAACACCTGAGCTTGCTCCCAAACTTGGGTCATTGACGTGGCATGAGGTGTGGTGTCCATCACCTCAACTCTCAGTGCCACAGGGCTGGCCACCTACATTTATTCTTGCCTGGGCTAGCTTACCTCTGTTGGCCATCTTACCAAAGTCAGCTCCTGTGAAGTCCCATATTTTTGCCTTGGAATGGGATGATTTAGTTCCAGTGGCCAAATTGAACCATACCATGTGATGGTCACTGGCCCCAGGTGACTGTTTACCTGGAGATTTGTTATCCTTTCCCCATTAGTCAGTACTAGATCTAGTATAGCCCTGTCTCTTGTGGGTCATTCTGCCAGTTGTTTGAGACCCTTCCCCTGCAGGGAATCCACTATGTGCATAGTTCTGGTGGATGTTCCTGCTGGTATTGACCAATCTGTATCTGGCATGTTGAAGTCTCCCATTATCAGAACCTCCCTTTAGTGCTGTCATGTTTTGTATATCTTCTAACAGTAACGTGTCTATGTCCTCCTACTGGTCTGGAGGCCTGTAGACAACCTCAGTTCATATGGCTGTCCCATTTCCTGTTTCCAGAGTGACCCACAGTTCTTTTGGCTCCTTATGTGTATTCTGGATTCTGTAGCTTTGATATTTTCATTGACATGAAGGACCACTCCACCCCCCTTTGTACCTCAGTCTCTTCTGAAAAGTACATAGTCGGGTACTGAAGTCTCCCAAGTGTGGTTACTGGTGAACCATGTCTTGCTAATGCCTACTATGTCCAGTTTAGCCTTTCTCATTGCTGCCTGCAAGTTTGGGGTCTTGTTTGCCAGACTGTGAGCATTTGTGTACTTTATTTTCCACTGGCTAGATTTCAGTGTGTTAGCTGTTGGGCATGGTCCGGCATTTCCCCTGTGCATCGTATGGGGAGCTGGACCTTTTTCCTTACCTGGTGATGCAAATGAACTACAAACATGCTGAACTCTTGTTTGATGACTAGCTGAGAGAGGAGGGGTGTCCTTCCCATTCAATATATCGGGTGCTGCACCCCTTCCCCATTTGCTAGTTTAAATATCAAACTTCTGCCACAGTACACTGACTCCCAGTGCACTGACTCCCTCCTTAGTCAGATGTAGTCCATCAAATTTAAAGAACTTTCGCTCCCGAAACTGTTGCCAGTTATCTACAAATGTGTGTCCTTTTTCCTGGCACCAGCCCTTGAGCCACATGTTTAGCTCTCCTATCTCCCCTTCTCTGACTTTCCATCCATCTGCACCCCTCTCCCGGCCAGTAGGATGTCAGAGAAGGAGATGCTAGATGAAATGGATGACAGTTTGTCACCCAGCCTGGTCAAGTGTTCCTTGGCCTCCACAACTGACCAGCTGGTGAGATCATTAGTCCCTATGTGTACCAGGACATTGATATTTTCTCCTGCTTCCTGCATGATTTTAGTAATGCAGTCAGTGTCTGTCCATGCTGATGTACCTGGGAAATATTTGACCCTTACCTCCAGCTGGAGGTAGGTATCAACTCCCTGAATCATGGAGTCTTCTATGATCAGAAATGTTTTGGATTTCCTTTTCACTTTTTTGTTTTGGTCCCTGTTTTGGGTGAGTTTTTTTGTGCTAGCTCCTGTGCTGCAGTGTCCTGCTCTCAAGAGAGAATCCTCAGCTCCACTCACGAGTGTGCCAAAACTGAATCCAAAGAGCAAGCAAAAAAGTAAGGCACTGCAGGGTAAAGAAGATGAAATTTAATCACATGAAAAAATGAACAGAGCCACCCTGTAGTATAGAAGCACCAACACTTCGACCAGTTTCACCTCCTGATGACACACAGTTAGTGTGAAACCGGTCGAGGTGTTGGTGTTCATTTTTTTATGTGATTAAATTCCCATCTCCTTTACCCTGTGGTGCATTGGTTTTTTTGCTTGCACTGTCCTGCTCTGCAGTGTCTTCTGCCCCTTTGTTTGATTTTAGAGATAGAAGCAGTTACCTGTTTGTAGTTTTTATATGGTTTGTGGAGCTGATATGTTGTAGAGCACTGAGTGATGGGGCACCTGATTTGCCCCTCCAACCCAGCTGTCAACCTCCCAGACCAACTATCCTCTGCGGTCGAGGTGCTTCTGTTGGATGTTTTGGAAATTGCAGGCAGTTCTTATAATATAATTCCTCCTGAATATGTGATTTGAGGTGCGCAATCTCTGTCCATGCTGCCTGGAGCTGACCCCTTAGATCTCTAATGGTCCAGCATGTAGGACAGAGTCCTAAATCTTGTATCCCTTTTGAATAGTATCCCACAGAACCTGCAGTTAATAATATCCATTCTATATGACCTGCTGGGTTTAAAACCTGGTCAGAGTAATTAGAAGGAGGAAAATTAAAACAAAAGTTTGATTTTGTGTTTTGTTTGTTTTTTTATAACTTGTTATAACAAGTTAAGTTACTTGTGCCCCTGTAAATGAGGTCACTGTGTGGATACCCCTCTGATCCTCCCCTTCCTGCTTTGCTACAGGAAATGCCAAAACTGTGCTACCCTATAAAAGGAATGTAGTGTGGGGTGGTTGGGGATAGGGGTGGGTGTCTGTCTGGGCCCTTCCCCTGACAAAAAAGAACCATGGATGAAAGAAATAAGGTGGTAAGAGCAGAAACAATCAACCAACAAGAAATGCAGTAGCCCTGAAAGCTTAATCTAATGATAGATAAAACTGTAAAACCTGTAAAGCACCACCTGTAATAATTTCACAGAAGATATACCCTGTAAAAAACACTTTGCTAGAGAAAAATAAAGCAGTAACAGAAGATATACCTTGCAAGAGGCAATTTGAATCAGAGAAGATTACAGCAGTAATTTGTAAGCATAAACCTGTAGGCACACCCTGTAACACTGCAGAAAGTATACCTTGCAACAGTAATTTGAATCAGAGAAAAAATAAAGCAGTAAATCGTTAGCAACAAACAGTAACAACTGCTGTGAGTACAAAAGAAAATAACACACAGTAAATCTGCATAGCCAAAAGAATCCTTAATCTTTTTCCTTGCTCTGATTATGTTCCTTGCTTTGTCCTTAAAAGAAACCTATAAGAAAAGAGCTCAGGTGAAGCTAGGTACCTTTGCCAACAAATCTAGTCTTCCACCTAGTACTCCTGTTACTCTGACTGTCAGTATGGAGTTTGAGCTAATCAACAGCCAAAAAGGTAGGTCACTAGTTTTATATGCAGGTTATGTCTACTGCAAAGATAAGGAAGGCAATTTAAGGAAGTATTTTTTCACAGAGAGGGTGGTGGATGTATGGAACGGCCTTCCAGAGGACGTTGTGCAGTCACAAACAGTGGTGGAATTCAAGCATGCATGGGACAGTCATAAGGCAATTCTAGGGGTTGGGGGTAGGAAGAAGTAGGCTGCTGGTTAACTAGGATCTGCAGCTTATCCATCAGGTAGGGAAATGGGCAGACTGGGTGGGCCAAGTGGTCCTTATCTGCTGTCAAATTCTATGTTTCTAAGGAGAATGGGGAGAAAGGGGAGAAGGTATACTGGAGATGTGTTGATTCACATAAATTTATTTGCCTCACAGGACTTCATATCATTGGCAACGCAGTTTCAGTGCAGTTAAAGGAACATACACATGTTTACGATGCTGGTGATGTAGGGGTTTGCAGGACAATGGCAGACGTGTGCGACAGGGTAAGAACAAGTGTGGAAACCAGCACACATGTCGTTGTTCAGTGTATCACATCAGCCCCTGATGCTTTGGCAGGCCATTTGCCATGGGTATCATTTATTAAAAGGACAGTTCAATGTATTAGGCAGGTTGAACGTGGTTGTCTAGCCACCCCCTACCTCAGTCAAGGAACTGGAGATACCATCCAATTTCACTGCAACAGCTGCTGGTATTCCATTCCTGCTGTTTTACAGTGGTAAAGAAAAAGATAGGTTCTTAATGTTTGCCACCGACTCTAACATTAAAATACTGCAGGAATGCACAGATGGGATGCTTGATGGGACTTTTAAGTCCTGCCCTTCCTTGTTTGGCCAGCAGTACACTGTTCACTGTATTAAGTCTGACCAGGTATAAACAGTGTCATATTCAAGGGTGTACTCAAAGCTACAGGAATTGTACATCTCATTGAATCCAAGTTCTGCTATTATGGACTTTGAGAAGTCAGCATGGAGAGCATTTAGTGCATTTTGGCAAAATGGGTGAATACCTAAGGAATGCCCTAACAATGGCCTGAACGGAGAGGTAGAAGGACAATGGATAACATTCTAAACTGCCATCATGAAGGCAACAAGCCTTTAAGTGAAACAAATAAAGAAAACAAAACAGAATAATAAACCACTATGGTTCTCAAAAGAGGTGGCAGGGAAGGTTAGGGAGAAAAAAGTGGCATTCAAGAAGTATAAGGAATCACAGAAGGAACATGACAGGAAACTGTATCAGTTAAACCAGAAGGAAGTGGGAAGGCAGTCAGAATAGCAATGGCCAAAACTGAGGAAATGATAGCTAACTCAGTTAAGAAGGGGGATAAAACCTTTTATGGGTACATTAGGGAGCAAGCAAAGGTTAAGGGAGGGATAGTGAAGATTAATAAAGGGGAGCGGAGGTGGGCAGAGGGAGACAGTGAAAAGGCAGAGATACTAAATTAATACTTTTGCTCAGTATTCACAAAAGAATGAGAAGAGTAGTTACCTAAACCAAACAATAGAAGCACTCTGGGCAGTGGGGTTGACACCAGTCCATTTACAGAAGAAAGGGTCCTGGAAGAACTCTTAAAACTCAAGGTGGACAAAACAATGGGGCCTGATGGAATTCACCCCAGAATCCTAAAAGAACTAAGGGGGGACCTAGTGACGCCACTGACCACTCTTTTTAATAAATTATGGGATGATGAGGTGGTACCTGAGGACTGGAGGAGGGTGGATATGATTCCCCTTCACAAAAGTGGGAGCAAGGCAGAAGCAGGAAACTACAGACCTGTTAGTTTGACCTCAGTGGTAGAGAAAATGATTTAAAAGACAAAGAACCTCTGTGCACAAACACTGAGGCAAGGGTTACCCCAAAGGGTATTTGGCAGGGAAGCCAAGTTTCAAAAAGAAAGAATTGTTGAGTACCTAGAGGATAGTGGATCACAGTATCCAAGGCTGCATGGATTCACAGCAAGAAGGTCATGTCAGATGAATTTAATAGATTTCTTTGACTGGGTGACCAAAGTAATAGACCAGGGAGGGGCTGTGGATATGGCCAACCTAGACTTTAGCAAAGCATTTGACACAGTCCCACACAAAAGATTAATAATCTAGTTAGTCAGCCTGGGAGTGGGTCCCAGGGTGGTAGCTTGGGTAGCAAAGTGGCTGCACAACAGGACACAGAAGGTAATAGTAAATGGAACTCACTCTGAAGAAAGGGGGTTACTAGTAGAGTACCTCAGGGTTCAGTACTGGGTCCAGTCCTTTTTAATGTCTTTATGGGTGACATTGCAGAGGATCTGGAAGGAAAAATATGCCTATTTGCAGATGACACAAAGATCTGTAACAGAGTTGATACACAAAGAGGGGGTGGCAAGAATGAGAAGGGACTTGGCAAGGTTGGAGGAATGGTCAGACATATGGCAACTTAGATTCAATGCAAAAAAGTGCAAAGTAATGCACCTGGGAAACAAAAACCCAAGAAAGGAGTACGCAATGGTGGGCGAGGTACTAGCAACAACAAAGATGGAAAGGGATTTGGGGTAGTCATATCAGATGACCTAAAGGTGAGCAAGCAATGTGAGAAGGCAGTAAGGAGAGCTGGGGGGAAACTGGGATGGATAGGGAGAGGCATCACAAGTAGAAAAAGGGAAGTGGTTATCCCTCTGTACAGACAGTTGGTGGGACCCCATCTGAGTACTACATGCAGTTTTGGAGACCCCATCTCCACAAGGACATAGACAGGATGGAGGCGGTCCAGAGGAGGGCAACTAAAATAGTGCAGAGTCTGCATCAGATACCCTATGAAAAGAGACTGACAGACCTTAATATGTATACCCTTGATGAAAGGAGGGATGGGGGACATGATAGAAACTTTCAAGTACCTCAAAGGAATAAACAAAGTCCAGAAGGGTAGCATCTTTCGGAAAAAGAGATGTGCAAAAACAAGGGAGCACAATTCAAAGACAGAGGGGAGACAGCTTAGGGGCAACGTGAGGAAATATTTTTTCACAGAGAGAGAGTGATGGACACATGGAATTGCCTTCCTGGGGAGGTTGTGGGGTCTAAAACAGACATAAGGCAATTATGGTGGTGGGTAGAATGAAGTAGGATGTTGGTCAACTATAATCTGCAGCTTATCCAATAAGTAGAGAAATGGGCAGTCTGGGTGGGCCAAGCGGTCCTTATCTGCCATCAAAGTCTTTTTTTCTCTGTTTCTATCCTTTCCCAACACAGAAGACAGAGTATATTTTTTCCATTATGCTCAGGCTGTATGGAGAAGAATACAGAAGTATCCAATAGTCCAGGAGAAGTACAGCTCAGACCCGGCTTTTGCATTTCACTTATGTAAGTTGTTATCATTGGCGTTTGCCCCAGTAAGTGATGTGATAAGTACCTTTGAAGACATGCGTGACTGGAAATTGTTTTACAACATCATATTACAACCACTGCTCGATTGCTTAGAGTCCACATGGATCGGTATACCCAGGGGACACTCAAGGAGGTGAAGGCCAGCAATTCCACCAGAAAAGTGGAACTGTCACGATGCCACCACCAGGGAACTTGTGAGTACTAATAATGCTGTGGAAGGGTGGCATCATGGATTCAACAGCCACCTTGGAGCTTGTCACCCAAGCATATGGAAACTAATCCAATGTCTTCAGGAGGAACAACGCATGACAGAGCTCAGGATCGAACAGATTGTATCTGGTGCAGGTGTTAGTGGACAGAAAAGAAAATACAAGGATATGAATGAGTGCATTGTCTCAATTGTGGCAGAATATGAGCATAGAAGCAGATATGATTATCTGCGCTGGCTGGTGTACAATTTTCAGTTTCAAGCTGATAGAAGCTTAAATACCTGATAACACGATTACCTTTTGCGCATTGTTTTCATTTTTAATCAATAAAGAAGTTGTCTGTGGTCCTACATGTGCAGATGTGCACACAATGGCTGGATTCAATCACAGCTTGTGTTTTTTTTAGCAGATTTGGAGGCAAGGTCACTGTTGGGTGAATGCAAGTCATGCATCAGTAGGTGCGTCCCTCATTTCCCAGTCAGCCAGAAGCAGGTGTTGACATCATGAATTGCTAATGTGGCCACCAGATCTAAGAAAAGGTCTGCTGCAATGAGAGCGAAGCTCTCATGCAGTGTAACTGCAACACACCTCCTGACAACATGGCTGCAGTGATTGCTGCCTCCTGTCACAATGCTGATGGGAAGCCCATTCCCCATTAGCATAATGACCCCCCTCCCATTTAAAATGTATGCTGAGGGGGTGCCCAATCCCCCTCAGCATCATGCACCCCCACAGCAGTTTTTCTTTGCCAACAGGGGGCCCAATCCCAATCTGCATTTGTCCCCATCCCATTTATTTTGCTGACGGGGGAGCCCACTCCCCATCGGCATAATGTCTCCCACCCACTTTTGTTCTGTGCCGAGGGAGGTGCCCAATCCCCCTTGGCTCATGTCCACCCCTTTGGTATGTGGCGACAGGGGTGCCCAATCCCCTGTCGGCTACAGCATCCTCCCACCAAAAAAAAAACACTTAGGTGGCATGCTGGGAGCTCACTCCAGCATGCCAGATCCCCTGCAAAAGAAAAACCGTCCCACGATGGTTTTTTTTTTGTAAACCTGTAAAAAAGAAAACAGTCCCTCATGATCTCTCTGTCCCCTCTCACAACCTGCACCCACCCTCTGCGTACCCTGCCTTCCCAAACACCCCCACTCTATACTTACCTCCGGAGCTCGGCGGGATGATCTTCAGTGGACCAGGAACATGTCGCACTCTTCAAAGCCGACCACAAACTGAAGAAATATCAGTAAGCTGTATAATGGCATAAATAGTGTTTTTTCAACTTTGGTGCATATCTCAATCATTTTTCAGAATTTTGGCACCAGATTCTCAACATGGGGTTATTAGGACCCCTCCTCATGAATTCATGCACTGTCATGGTGTTATTCGGTCCCGAAAGGTGATTTCATGGTCACTGAGTGGAATCACCTTTTGGGACTGATTAATGAAACAACAGTGCCACTGTTTATGAGGGGGTCTCTCAAAAAGCCTATGTCGCAAATTTGGTGGAACAAATCCAAGAAATGGCTTTTTATGAGTATACATAGAGCAGTGTCCATGCACGCTCATAACTTTGTGAATTTTTAATATTTTCACTCCAGATTTTCAACATTGGCATTTTTCCATACCTCCTTATGAATAGCACAGCTGTCATTTTACATATCTGGTGCAGAATAGCGTGGTCACTGTGCGAAATCAGTTTTCGGGACAGTTTGAAGAAATGACGGTGACACTGTTCATGAGAACTCCTAAAATGCCTATGTTGAAAATTTGGTGCTAAATTCCATAAAATGACTGTGTTACAAGTGTGCATTGTGCAGTTTCCATGTACCCTTGTAACTTCGCAAATTTGCAATATTTTCATGCTACATTTTCAACACTGGTATTTTTTTCACACCTCCTTATGAACAGTACAGCTGTCATTTTTCACATCCTGCCCTAAATGTGTTTTCGTACCTGTGGCACACAATGGTGTGGTCACTGTGTGAAATCAACGTTTCAGGCAAATTAACAAAATCACAGTGCCACTGTTCATGAGGGGAGGTCCCAAAATGCCTATGTTAAACATGTGGTTAAAAAAATCCCAATAATAATTGGGTTACAGACGTGTGTTGCACAGTTTCTATGCATGCTCATAACTTCACCAATTTTTCATATTTTCACTCCAGATTTTCAATGTTGCCATTTTTACATCTCCTCATGAACAATACAGTTGTCATCATCCACATACTCCCCAAAATGTGTTTTCGTCCCTGTGTTACCAAATGGCATAGCCGCTGTGCAAAACTACCTTTCAGCTAACAAACTGATAGTGCTGCTTTTCATGAGGTGGGCTCACAAAAAGCCCATGTTGAAAATTTGGAGTGAAAATACCAATGGGATCGCCTCACAGTGTTATGGTTTCCAACAGCACTTTCACCTTATAGAGACTGTCAGGGCATCAGGGTGTGACTTGAGATCATCAGCTGTATTGCTCACACCATTCCACCCCCACCCCCACCCTGCAGCCAGTGACAGGCACTGTGGTGTGCCTTGCACTGTTCGGCCACAAAGTTCAGCCCATTCTCCTATACTTCACCCACCTCAGTGTACTTCCTTATGGAATGGAGTAAGTATAATGCCCAAAGACCCCAAAGCACACCACACCACTTGTCAGTGTCTACAGGGCAGGGTAAGGTACAATGGCATGAGCGTTACAGCCGACGAACCAAAGGCACACCCCAATGCCTGTCACTATCTACAGGGTGGGGTTGGGGCTGGCGTCACTTCAATACTTCACTGCCATTCCAATTATGTGTCTCTAACTCTGGCACTACCAATGCCAATGCCAGTGAGACAACATTCGGCATTGACAAATGCTTGTTCTTTTTTCAGTCAAGAGTTGCTATTTCAATGTCAGATGTTGTCAATGGAGTGTAGCGAAGTGTGCAGTGCTGCTGTGATATGGGTAGTGCAGGTAGGCACTGTGCAATTACATATGGATCTCTTGTCTGACCTCAGTATTTCTGCTGCTGCAAGTAGTATAAGATACAAATGCCTCTTATCTACTGTGTGCTCTTGAAGTGCCCCATACCATATTTTCTGCACTGTTTTTTTAAGTTAAGAGTCGTTAATTTGCAATCTGATTTCCAACATCCAACATCAAAAGGACTGACACAAATGAGCAACTGCTGTGTTCATTCTTGGAAGGTAGGTGCTGTTAAAAAGTCGCTATTTTGAATGTTCGATGAGATGAGTAGCACAACAGTGAGTAGGCACTATTTAATACCACTTGCTATTTTGTTCAGTAGTATGGCACAATCTGGAGCTATTATTGTATAACCACTATTGTGCATATGTTTATAGTTCATGGTTTTATCCCTGTGTGCATAAGTGGTTAGTTTTTTTGTTGCTGTTTTTGATTCCCCAGTTTTTTCTTGTTTTCTGCCCTCATGCTGTTTACATATTTTTTTTCTTGTATACTTGCACATTTGGCTTTGTTAATTGTTTTATCTTATTCTGGAATTTTAATAAAAAGTTTAACATCAAAAATAAAGACATTTGTAGAGGACTGGGCCCAAGTATTAAACCCTGAGGCACCCCACTGTCACCTTGCCTTCTCCAGAGTGGACACCATTTACCACCACCTTCTAACTAATCTTGCTTAACCAGCTTCTTACCCAGTTTGAAAGAGGAAGTACAGCATAGAGGTTTAGGACTCTGAGCTGAAGACCTGGGTTTGAATCTCACAGCCCCCACTTGCATACTGTGTGACCCTGAGCAAGCTACTTAACTTCCTTGTGTTCCCAGGTCACACCTGGAAAAAAGCTTAGGCTTAGCACTGCCTTTCCTGGTTAAACAAGTTCCCCTTTCTCTTTATAACTTTTTGACCCACTCCCAGATAGGACAGCTTGTTCACCAACCTTCTATATGGAATGGTGTTGAAGGCCTTACTTAAATCTAGGTAGGCCACATCTACTGCTCCTTCTTAATCCACTACCCTGGTCACCAAGTTGAAGAACTCAATCAGGTTTACCAGGTAAGGCCTCCTCCATGTGAAACCATGTTGCTTTGGATCCTGTAATCTACTGATTGCAAGGTATTCCACTGTCCTTTCCTTCAGTAGTGTTTCCATTACTTTGTTCACTCCTGAAGTCAGGCTGATAGGGCTGTAATTTTGTTATGCCAACCAAATGACTCTGGGACAGCAAAGTCCTTATCATCAACGTTGTCGACAGGTTTTGACATTGTCAATGTTTAGGACCCAAGGGTGGAAATCTGCCCATTCACTGTCCATTACCCCCCCCCTTCAAACTAACTCCAACGCAGAGTTAGTTATATTTAGAAGGGGGTGTGGGGGGGGCACAGCCCCAAGAGAAATACATCAATATCTGACAGGTGAAATTTTGCCTGTCAACATTGGGGATCACGCCATGCCGAACTTCAACAACACTGTTGTTGTTTCGGCATGGTAGAAATGTCCTGCCTCCTCCCTGTTCACACTTTTGTGAAGTGGGGCTGTCACAAAATGCTTCATGAGATTTATGATAAGGAAATATAATAGCATATGGGGCTAGATGTTTGTTTTCTTTCTGTACTGGAGTGTTTGGCTGATCTCCCTTTAAGAGAGAAAGTTAATTGAAATGGGAACTGGTAATATTGTTTTTTTTTATTTTCAGGATATTTCCCTTTGGTATGGTCATTGGGGGGTGTTAGGGAAAGATTCCAAGTTGTTTGGACCCTGCGAGTAGTTTTTCAGGTTTATTGTTTGCTGTTTAAACGATCGCCAAAACGGCACGACTGTGCGATCGTGCACACGTTCGTGCAGCTTAAAATGTTGTTCCGGTTTTTATGTTTAAAAATCAGTAGTCTCTTCCTTACTTCCTAAAAGTAAACATTCTCCTAAAACCATATATATTCCTTTTTTAAGGAAAGCTCAGTTACCCCCTGAAGTTAATCCTATTCTAGGAATGAAAATGTTTAGCCGATAGCTTAATCTTGTAAAAGAGTATGATTTTTGTTGTATTTCGTTTTGTACACATTTCAAAGCTAAATATTATGTTTATATTGAAGTTAGAATATAAAGGATAATTTTCAGCATAGGTGGAGTAGATTTGGACGCTTGGAACATTGTTCTTGGTGGGGGCTATGTGGGGCCAGGCGCAGGGCACTGTGAGCAGAATCCAGGTAATATGGAATTATGCCCACAAAAGAAAGCACCTTTTGGAGACCCTGAAAGTGTGTAGGCAGCCTTCCAATTCTTTAGTTGTTCTCCATTGGATATTATCGGTAAGAACATAGAGGAGGGTGGTTGTTTGTACATGGGAGCGCTGCTGGGGTTTGGGGCGGCAACATGAATTGCTGGTGAGATTGTCGTGCTGGTGTGTGCACCTTTGTGAGGGCATCCCTTTTTCTGGCTGTGTTGATTTTGGTTGCAGGAAGAGGGGAACCCCCCCTTCCAATGAATAGTATGCGGTTTTCGTGATTCACTGCAGAGTTTGGAATTGCAGAGGAGCCTCATGTAAAATGTATATATTTAGTGTCCTCAGGCTTTTAAAAGAGATATGCTGTGGCATAGTTGTAGGATGCTTTGGTTGGGACTGTGTAGCTATGAGCACTGATTTTTGGCTGCCGCTTGAATGTGCCATTGTGAGTATATGAGTGGCTGTCCCTGCTCATTAGTGTGCACAGCCGTGAAGGCATTTAGTCCTCTAGTTTTTAGTAAATTTAACTTTTCATTTTTTAAATATGGAGGATCTCTCTTCTTACCCTCCGGAGGCAATTTCCTTTGGTTTAGAGTTGATTTGGTGTTGGTTTTGAAACGAGGCGATTGTGAGCATTATGGAGCTCTGGAGTTCCTGCACTTTTGGCTGTAGCTCGCGCTTAAGAGCCAGCCGGCCAATTTTCCCTTTCATTTACGTTAGGAAAAAGGGGTGTTGCTTCTTGGGGTTAGAAAATACATTACAAAACCTTTAAAGAAAGAGTGTAATTTATTTCTGCATACAGAATTGAGATG
Organism: Neoceratodus forsteri; assembly: GCA_016271365.2. Lineage (NCBI taxonomy): Eukaryota > Metazoa > Chordata > Ceratodontiformes > Ceratodontidae > Neoceratodus > Neoceratodus forsteri. Next base: position 244,897,421 of record CM057455.1, read on the forward strand.
TTATAGTGTATTATGATGTTTAGACATGTTCTATAAATTTAAAATAATGTATATAGAGAAATACTGTTTAAAATAAAGTATAGGGGAGGGGTTTATGAAGTCACCTGACCCCTTCAGGGTATAAAAGTTGAACATATGGTTCAGTTAGTTAGATTAACTTTGGGTCTGGAGGTGAACTCCGGAATGTTGTTAAACTGCTTGATTAAGGTGCTCTGAGGAGTGAGACTGTACGTATTACCAGATGGAAGATTAAAGGTGCAGGTCCTAATTCTATGAGATAAAATGGGACTGAGACCTGGATAGCACTGTTATTTGATGAAGAAGCTTGCTGTATAATGACTGTCTTCAGACTGTTTGGAGCGCTACTGATGATCATTGTAAGAAAATGCACTCTGCTAATAAGAAGAACTTTTCTGTTATTTAATAAAACTTTGAAGCATATAACATGCTGCTATGGTGTCACGTTACCTGATTGCCCACATATACCTGCGCTCTACGACAGGGACCAAATCTGCCCTCCTCCAGTCCCTCAGAATCTTCCCTGTTTCTAATGATAAGTTAAACATCATTATTAGAGGTGCAGCCAGCACCTCTTTGAGCTCCCTCAGTTTCCTGTGGTGCACCTCTTCAGGTCCCATTGCCTTGTCTACTTTTAATTGTGCTAATACCTTGAGGACTTTCTCCTTTGTAAACAGATGGCATCCTCCTCCTTACCATTTATGCCCTTGTCCCTTATCTTTGACTGGTCACCTAACCCTTCTTCTGTAAATACTAAACAAAGGTATTTGTTCAATATGTCTGTCTTCTTTTGGTCCTCCTCTTTGCAAATCTGATCTTCCTGGACACACAGTCTCCACCACTCATTCACACTGATGGGATCTATGCCAGAGGAGGTAGGACCCAGCGGGAGCAAACTTTTTTTGCAAGAGGGTCGGCACCAGAGATGGAGCTGCAAGGAGCGGCACCACGAGCCTCGGCTCGTGTGGCAATAACTATCTCAGTGTCGACCCTCCAACCACCTCAGTTCCTTTTTTCCCGCTGTCGAGTGTGCTACAGTGATGACATCACTCACCTGCTGGAGTCAAACTTCCAACTAGCAGCATAGTTTTCAGTTTATTATTTTGTAGTATTTCTTGAATAAGTACTGCTTACATTTATTTATTCTCATTACAAGAAAGAAGTCTCAGCCTACATTGACGGAGTCGATCATGAGCAGGTCAGGTGATTGTAGGGAGGCTTTGTATGAAAGCTGTTCAGTCAGCCAGGCTGGGTCCGGCCCTTTCTGGAGGGGAAGGGGTCTGACAATGGATGGTTCAATGCCCGAGGGGAGGGGAAGTCCCCCCAGAAGCATAAAAGAAAATGGTCACAATCTCGGCACCATTTGGCCTCAAGCTCTTCTTCAACCCACAGGTCAAAAAAGAGAAGGCAACACTGGTGGTCGCCCTCTGGTATGTCTGCACATCAATGGTGGGTCATTGGGGTCAGTTGCTGGTCTCCTCCTCCTCTAGAGTCACCAGTTTCTGTTTCCAGTCACCGACCTCTTCAACATTGGAGCTCTTCCCTGCCTTCTGGTAGGGCTTCAGATGAGCAGTTTCATCAGTGGGCCGCTCTAATGGAGCAGTGGGCTCGGAGGTTGGTCCAGCTGCTTGGCCCAGTCACTCAGGGGCCCTCGGACCCTTTGAGGGATTGGGTAGGGTGGTTGGGCTTCCCTAGTTGTGTGGCACCTTCTTTGGTGCCATCAACTCCATGCTCAGGTGTTTTTCCCCCTCACATGGCTGTGGCACAGGGAGCCACACCGATGCCTCTATCTCCTGGTATTTTTCCTTCTTTCTCCTCAAATCCTACTTTTCAGAGTCCTGTGTTGGTTTTGGTACCATTGGTGTCGATGGGTCATTCGGTGCTGTCCTCAGCACCATGTGGCCGTTCGGCGCCATCCTCAGCCCTCTGCAGCTTTTTGGTGCCATCCTCAGTGCCATGTGGCTTTTCGGCAATGTCCTCGGTGCCGTGAGGCCTTTCAGCGCTGTCCTCAGTGCCGTTGGGTTTGTTGGAGCTGAGTGGCTTTTCAATGCTGTCCTCAATGCCTGGGGCTCTGTTGGCACTGTGCGCTGTGCTGGGTGAGGCAGCGTCATGCTCTTCCTCGGCACCAAGACTTGGTGTGATGTCTTCCAGTCTTCAGGGCTTCTCGACTCTGTACCCCTTTCCTTCCTATTTTCTTCTGATTTTCACTCCTTTCCTGTCCATACAGTCCCCCCTGGAATGTCAGGAGATGATACTGAGCCTGACCCAGACCTTACGCTGGGTGATGACGTGGAAGGAACAGGATCTAATCCTGTTGCAGAGTCTATGGTCGAGGAACTGTCATTTAAGTCTCTGCTGAAAAATGTGAATTCCACACTTTCTTTACAGACTACGGATATCGATCATGGGAAGCTTTTAAGGCTCCAATACCTTCATGTCCCGGACATCCCTATGGATTTAACTCCCCTGGTACAGCCTTCCTTTGAGACACTTTCTCAAATGGTATGGAATAATCCCGCTCTCATTCCTTCTGTGGCTAAGTCCATAGATCGAAAGTATGCTGCACCCAAGGATTGACCCATTTTGGCCTCCCAAGCCTTTACAGACCCTATTGTAGTCTTGGCAGAGAATGATAAGGTCGTCCTCCCTCAGGCTGCTACAGCCCGACCTGTAAACAAAGACTCTCATAAGATAGATACCTTAGGTGAGAGACTCTTTGCTGCATCCACCCTGGGTATGCATATTGCCAGCTACCAGGGCTAGGTCTCTCAATATGAGTATATTCTTTGGCATTCACTCACACAAATGGTAGAAGCTCTACCGGAATCAGACACCAACTCAGAGCTTCTTCAGACCATAACCAGGGGTATCGAGTCCAACAACCAACAGATTAAAGCAGCTATGGACGGTTTCGATACTGCCTCCCAAGCGGCTGCGGTGGGCATTTGTACCCGCCGTCACTCCTGGCTGCACACTTCAGGCTTCACGAATGATGCCCAGCAACAGGTCCTTTACCCAGGTTACCCTTTGACGGTGTGTATCTCTTCAGTCCTCAAGCAGAACAAGCTCTAGAGGCCACACAAAAGACTAGGTCTACCATTAAACTGGCTCGACCTGCTCCCTCCCCTTCTCGGGGAGGGGTGTTAATAAGTGCCAGTTTCAAACTGTCAGTCCTTTTGAGGCAAAGGCGGGGGAGGTTTTAATAAAAACCAAGCCCCAAGCCTCAAAAGAAAATGCAGCAGAAAGCACAAGGGCCCAAAGCGCCTAGTGCCGCCTTCTGAGTTTCTGGCCCAAGTCTGACCGTAGCTGCCCAAGGGGGAATTTTCCTCAGCAGTGGGAGGTCATCTGACTCAATTCTGCAACCAGTGGAAGTCCATAACATCAGACAAATGGATCCTCTGGATAATCCATGAGGGATATTCCCTCAGTCTTTCAGAGGTCCCTCCGGATCGTCCCCCCAAACGACTGCCCAGGCTGTCAATGCTTCAGTCAGAACTTCTCGCTTTCGAGATTCAAGGCCTTCTGAACAACAGAGCAGTAGAAATAGTTCTGCTGGATCAAAGGAACACAGGGTTCTACTCCCTTTACTTTCTAGTTCCAAGAAAACTGGGGTCATGCGCCCCATTTTGGACCTCAGAAAATTGAACACATTTCTTCCCAAGGAGAAGTTCAAAATGATATCTCTAGGAACCCTGTTACCTTTGCTTCATGCTTACCAACATATTTCTATTCACCCAAAGCATCACAAATACCTAAGGTTCGTGGCTTTGGGTCAACATTATCAGTTCAGAGTCCTGCCCTTTGGGCTATCCTCGGCACTGCAAGTTTTTACAAAGTGTTGTGCAATTCGCGCAGCACATCTTAGAAAGATCGGAATACAAGTGTTCCCATATCTGAATGACTGACTTCTAGCAAGTCCTTCCAGGCAGGGAACTCTCGACACCATATCCACAGCCTCAGACTTTCTCACGTCCATGGGAGTTCTGCTAAATCTCAAGAAATCACTGTTGCAGCCCTCCCATAAGCTCCTTTTTATAGGAACTCTTCTGGACACCTTCTGTGCAAAAGCCTTTCTTCCAGAGGACAGAAGGAGTGATATCCTACAGATGGCCCAATACATCAGAGAGAACAGCTCGGTTTGAGCTATTTTGATGCACTGGATGCTGGGTCTCATGTCATCCTCGGTGTTCACTATACCCCAGCTCACCTCCACATGAGAACCTCTCAAGGGATGCTCAGTACTCAGTGGTCCCCAACCACTCACCCTCAGTCCTTTCTCATCAAGATGACAGAACCTCTGAAGAGGTCGCTCACCTGGTGGTCGCAAGAGGACAACCTTCCGGAAGGATATCTCTTTGCTCCCCTGGATCACCAGATCTCCATTACCAAGGATATATCCCTAATGGGGTGGGGAGCTCACATCAGAATCTCCACACCCAAGGTATGTGGACTCAAGACGAGTCCCAGCTTCATATAAATGTCCTAAAAATGAGAGCCGTCCTTTATGAAGTCCAGGCTTTGAAGGTCATTCTCTGTCACAAGAACATTCTCCTTCAAATGGACAACAAAGCAGTGATGTATTACATCAACAAGCAGGGCAGTGCACACTCTTACCCCTTATGCAGGAAAGCGATGAGAGTGTGGGAATGGTGCTTGGAACACAAGGCTCTAATCCAGGCAGTCTACCTGCCGGGAGTATAGAATGAGCTGGCAGACCATCTCAAAAGAACAGAGACAGATCTTCATGAATGGTCTCTCGACTCAAACATAGTTCAGTCACTATTCGCAGAGTGGGGAACTCCAGACCTGGACCTTTTTGCATCCCCACTCAACACAAAACTACCTCTCTTCTGCTCCAGAAATCCAGGGCCTAGCATTTTCTGTCAGGATGCATTCAGGCTGCAGTGGACAAAATGCTTTCTATGTACCTTTCCTCCTCTTCCTCTAATTCAGAGGGTACTTCTCAACTTCGAGTCCCAGGGAGACAAAATGATCCTCATTGCTCCCTTCTGGCCTTGACAGATATGGTTTCCGTTACTCAACAGCATGTCGGAAACCCCTCTGAAAGCGCTTCCCCTTCAGACAAACCTTCTGACTCAGAGGCCAGTGGTCCATCCCAATCTGAGATTGCTTCACCTTCACACTTGGCTTCTGAAGAGATAGAAGTGAACAGGTTCAATGTCTCTCACAGAGTTTCAGATATTCTTCTAGCTACATGCAAGCCAGCCACTAGAAAAATGTACACAGACAAATGGAAGCGTTTCTCTCTCTCGTGTGCAAATTCCTCTTTCAATCCTTTTTCCTGCCCACCAAATAAAGTTCTAAAATACCTTTTAGACCTCTCAAATTCAGGTCTGCAATACTTTACAATCAAAGTTCACCTTTGTGCTATTTCAGCTTATCATGAGCCAGTGCTTTCCTTGTCACTGGCTCAGTTACCTGTAGTTAAGACATCTCTTAAGGGAATTCTGCATACCAGACCTCCTATCAGATGTCCAGTCACAGCATGGGACATTAATCTTGTACTAGACATGCTCACTTGAAAGCCTTTTGACCCTCTAGCTACCTGTGATCTGAAATTTCTCACTTGGAAAACGGCCTTCCTGGTGACCATTACATCGGCCCGCAGGGTCTCTGAAATACATACCTTGGTCACAGACAATCCGTATACTGTGTTTCATAAGGACAAAGTAGTTCTTAAGAGCCATCCTAAGTTTCTCTCTAAGGTTGTTTCAGAATTCCATCTTAACCAACCTATAGTCCTTCCTACTTACTTCGCGAACTTTCAAAATGAAGGAGAACGTACCCTTCATTCTTTAGATGTTAAAAGAGCTCTGCATTTCTATTTAGATAGAACAAAACAAATTTGCAAAGCTCAACAACTGTTTGTTTCCTTCAGTGAGACCCGACTGGGTCAACCTGTTGCTATCAGATGCATTTCAGCATGGCTGGTGGCATGCCTTCGCCACTACTATTCCATGGCGCAGGTTAAACTGGAAGGCAGAGTGTACCCTCACTCTACTAGAGCAGTCGCAGCATCACTGGCGGAAATCCTCAACGTGCCCATTGCAGACATTTGCAATATGGCTACCTGGAGCTCAGTGCATACTTCCGTCAAGCACTATGCCCTGGATGTCCATGCCAGGTGACATCTTTCGTTCAGCAGGACCATCCTTAACGGACTTCTGTCCTAATTTGTGAGCTCTTGGTCTCTCTTGCTGCCCTCTTGGGGGATTATTAGCTCAGTACTCTCCCATCAGTGTGAATGAGTGGTGGAGACTTCATGTCCAGGAAGATATGGAAATTAAATACCTACCATAATTCTTGATCTTCTTGGACAAAGTCTCCACCACTCATTCACTTGCCCACCCACCATCCCATGAGCTCACCTCTGTTGTTGGTCAAAGTATGTATACTGTTGTATGCTATTTACAGTATTTCCTTTGTCTCCCCCCAGATTGTATATGTAAATGAGATTTATTTTATCTCTGTATGTTTATCTGGTTAACCATTGTCAATAAATAAATAATTAGGAAGAACCTAGGAAAGTAACTTTAACAGGCACAGTACAGTTTTTATTTAACTGCAGCATTAAGTGTTGTTTTTTAATGATATAACAAATGGACTTCTAGGAGGAACAATGCATGATGAGTCATGAAAAGGGTTGGGGTAAGGGGCGGAGCTCAGGGTCTGGTTTTTGCCTCATCCAAAGGTGGCAACCCTATGATGTGGGAAGGTCAATTGGTGAGAACCCAGTCCAGGAGGGTGCTAGTCCTGGCTTTGTAGTTTACTCTGGTTGCTGTCTTGACCATTTGAGAAAAGTGGACTGCAGATAAAGTGTCCTTGACTGAGGCAGCAGAGGGGGAGAGCCAGTTGATATTGAAATCTTCCAGCATTACAATGTTTGTGTTTAGGCTCAGGGTACCCACATGGTCCATCAGGTCACTGGTGACAGCCACAGTTAGTTTAGGTGGGATGTAGATGGAGAGAACCATCAGTGTCCTGTTGTGGGGTCCCTGCAGCCATTTTACGTTCAGAACTTGTAATTGTCGGCACTGGTGGGTGTGGGAAATATGCCTAATGTATGGGACACAGCCCCCAGCTCTTTTTGAGAGTTGGTCCTGTCTGATCAGGGTGTATCCAGGCAGTGTGATAGCAGAGTCCAGTACCTTGGGGGAGAGCCATGACTCTACTATAGAGAGTATGTCTGGGTTATGCCAAATGACTCATACTTTCAAGCTTTCCATCTTTGGAAGTAAACTGCAGATGTTTATGGAGGCAAGGGTGAGTCCCGCTGTGTTGTTGGACTGGTTTACACTGCGTGTTGGTGGGCCTGGGTTTGGGTGCACATTTTATGAGAGCAGGAGAAGGAGCAGCACCAGTCGGGTGAGATGGTTTAATAAGAGTTTGTTATTCTGACCCTTTTTTCTCTTGCTGGGTGCTGGCACTTTCATAGTGCTAAAGTGCATCACAGAATCTTGGAAATATTCCACCGCAGAGAGGTCCTTTAGCTGGAGATCTTGAGTCCATGGTTTATTATCCCTGTGTATGGTGAAGGCACATTTGTTACATGATATGATGGTCCCATATACATTTAGCGCTGTCGCCTCAAAGCTGGGCTCTGCAGATTGCGAGAACAGTCTGCTGGATGGGCCTGCAAGTGATACTGTATTAGGGTGAGTAGGAATATGTTCCCTGCAGTCTCAAGTGTCAAGTGGGATATCATTGCAATGGCTGTGGAGTCAGAATGGGTTAGTTCAGGGCAGAGTATTCTGGATAGTAGTAGGAGTCAAGCAGGTGGGCAGGGGCTGGCGGCACTAACCAACCAGCAGGGGACTGGCACCAGAAAGACAATAGTGGGGGATTAGGCAAATGAGAGTGGGAGGTCAGTTAGAGAGAACAGGGAGGAGTTGTGAAAGGGGCTGGGTGTATATCAGCACTGCTTTCCAAGAGGCAGAGATCTGATCAGTTGAGAAGGGTCAGAGTGAACACAGGTTCAGGCAGGGTGAGCGATACAGGCTTAAAAGCAGAAGTGACTTCACGTAGTATGATCTTCTCCTCTAGGGTGTTTATCTGTTGCTCATTTATTCTCGATAAGTCAAAGTGGCTTACAAATTCTAAGAATTGTTACTCAGACACTGACACCTGAGATTTAAATAAGTTAATGTAAAATTGTTTCATTACCTCCTTTTGAGTGTCACGGTGAGAGTGGGCTTGCCCTCATGCATCTACCAGTTTAGGGATGTATCTTTCTGCCTGTTGCTTGCGAAACCTATAGGACAGCAGCTTTCCGACTCTTTCCCCTGTGCCCCATATCTATGTTTAATGCTGCTGATTTGTATTCTACCTTTCTAGTGGCCATAATGTTTAACCAGATGTGAAAGGATCTCAGTTCTGCCAATAGGGTATTGTTTTTAGCTGGCCAGAGTCATTTTTTATTGTTCTTCTCTGTCTTTCAGCTGGCCTACTAACATCTGGTATTCCTTAGTCTTCTGCTTCTTCCTGTGGTTACCATAACTTATAATTTGGCCCCTTATGGTGGCTTTAAATGCCTCCCAGATTATGGATGCAGACACTACCCTCAGGGGGAATGTTCTCAAAATAGTTGGTGGTCTCCCTTTTTAGCCACTTTTGGAATTCCAAATCTGTGGTTAGCAAAGGGTTTAGCTTCTGTGTCTGTGACCTGGCCTCTAAAGTGGGGGTTAGAACCACTGGGGTCTGAGATATACATAGGAATTATATAGATCTTGGTAACATTAGATAAAATGTTAGGAGAGGTGAGCCAGAAATCCAAGCGACTAGCCATATTTCTGGGTTCAGTGAAGTAGGAAAAATCCTTTTCAGTTGGGTGGTGTGTTTTCCAGATATTTGAAAGCTGGTGTAAACATGCCAGATCTTGCAGAGTGCCCTGGACATTGGAACGTTGTTCTGGCCTACTGTTAGAATGGTCTAAGCAGAAGTCCATCACCAAATTAAAATGTCCCTCTACTATGATATCTGAAGTATCTGAGGCCATATTCATGAGTACCTGACAGATAGTGGTAAAGAAATCTGGGGCATATTCACTGGGGGCATAAAGGCTGGCTAAGATGAGTGGGCCACTTGGAGTGGCAAATTTCACCAGAATCCATCTCCCCTCAGTATTGCTCTTTTGTGGGATCGGGGTCCATTTTATGGATCTGTGGAGTAGGATGGATACTCCACATTTAGATTTGCCTGCTGGACTGTGGGCCTCCCACTCTACCCACTCCCCAGTTAGTATGCATGCTTCTTTCAGTGTTAGTTCAGTCTCCTGAAGGAAGGCTACGTATGAGCTAATTTTTTTTAAATGGTTTAGGACTTTTTTCCTCTTCATTGGTGAATTTAGCCCCCTCACATTCCACATAACCAAATTAGCATTGTTAGGGTTGCTGTAATTGCTGTTTATATAATATAATTTTTTGGGAGTGAGGTTTACCTCTGTGGTCTTACAGATGTCCAAGCAGTGACCAGAGCAGGAGGATATCTAGTGTTTCATCAGGTGTCTGGCAAACTGTCCACCCCTGCATTAGTCACTTTGTTGGCATCATGATTTGTTACCTGGGTAGGGGACGTCCCTTGCTAAGTAAAGAATTCCTTAGTAACCTGTTTTTAACTTTTACATTTTTAACAAACAGTGGAACTAACAGTACAAAACATCACAGCAAACACATTCCAAACCTTAAACAGTTTAGTATTTAGTCAAACATATAATACTAAGAATCAAGAAATATAGTGGTATTGGCACCTATTGGGGACTGATGTTCTTGAGAAAGAGGGGGTTACCCTTGGGTCGGGAGTGGATTCGGCAGTCCTTTCCAATGACCTGTTATTCCCCAACTCTAGGAGCAAAATGGCACTATGCCATATAAACTTTTTAAATTTCAACTTCAAAAATCCTTCCTGAGGCTATATTGTCTGTTCACTATAAAGTCTAGCCCTACAAAACAATCCGTAGCTTGCTATTAGGTCATGAGGAAGGGTTTCTGGATTGTTATACTCTTCTCCCTGGGAGGGGGTAGTTCTCTGAGAGCTGTTCAGCCTCACAGGCTTATTGTTGTCCAGTAGCCCTTGCTATTGGGGGGGTGATACTTCTAACAAAAAAGGGGAGTATCTTCCTCCAGTTCCTTATAGTATTCAAAGTTTGGCATGTCTACCTGCTCTCCATTGGAGGTCCTGATTTTAATATTAAAAGGGTCAAGTGTCCACAGACTAAATCAAATAATTTCAGTGCACTTATGGAGGGAGGTCATAGAGCTTATGACATCCTTCTTCTGCCTGGAGGAAACACAGGGACGTGTCATTCAATGCCTCTGCGGTTGTAGAATACACTGCTGTGGAAACTTGAGACCTTCCTTCCCGTGACCTCCATTTAACCAATATTCTTGTTATTTACCCAAGACAGACATTTTGCATCCTCCCTCAGTTGTGCCTTGCATCAAAGTGACATCTGACATTTCGATGCAGGCTTCACGGCCAATACCAAAACACATCAGAGACATATCTCAGTGGCTAAACCATCAGTGTCAGGTGAGATCTTCAAGCTACATGGCTAACCCAGTTCTGTCTGTTTGGTGGCTATTCCTCTATTCCTGTGATACAACTGAACCTCTACTAACACCAAACAAAAATAGTAAATTGCACTCTTATTGAACTATCTAAAGATTTAACTTGTTATGAAACTTGCACAATAACCACAAAAAACTTTATTTGGAAATAAAGAAGATACTATTCGTCTGTAATCAAGTCTAGACAGTACATCAACTCTGGGGTACTAGTGTCATAATTGCCACCCACCTAGTAATCTGGGGGGAAGGGGATTGCCAAACCTCAAAAAAAGCACCTCCCCCATCCCATTTACCAGAGAAATCAAGTTGTGGGATGCAGAACTACTCTACCATTTATTAATTCTTCTGGTTTGCCCCTCATAACAGCACCCACTTCAAAAGACATATAGTGTCCTTGTATTCAGGTCTTCCTTTCAGCTGCTTCATTTACCAGAGCTTGAGGCAGTAGGCTTTCAGGTTGTGCAGGCATAAGAATTGTTTCTTCGTATAAGCCAGCTGCCCAGTTGGAGCACATAGGTGCCCAGTCCGGTGGACTATTCAGTGGTGGGTCAGTTGATAATTGCGGTTGCTGATCTTCAGATGAAAGAGCAAGAACTGTCTGTGCCATTTCCCTAATTGGCTCAGACCTGTTATCAGTCTTAATAGGAGTGCTGTATGTTGATCCACTGCTGACCTCCAATGCAGTGCCTGATCTCTGATGACTCAGAGAGCAGGCTTTGTGTGGGGGAGTTCCCTTGAGTTAGTGCCTTGTTTGTCCCACTTCTTCTAGCATCTCCTCTCAATCTGTTACTAAGGCTTGCTTAAATTGTTGGTTGGGTCTTCCAGGGTTGAAATCACTCTGTTGACAGGATAGTATAGATCGATCTGCTTGTTCTCTGAGTCTCGTGACTTTGACAGTGGCTGGGCGGCCACAGCATTTTCAAAATCCAGCTGTTGAAGATAACCTTCAGATTCCATCGATGTTTGAAATGTAATGTAAGTCCTATTTAACTGGATTCTTAGCATTGCTGGATAGTGTAATGATGTCGGAATATTTTTTTGAAAACATTGCTGCCTAATGCCTACATAAGCTCTTCTCCTTCTGGACAGATTGGGTGAAAAATCCTGGAAGATCTGAATCCTTTGTCCTTCTTATTGAAGTGGGCTGCATTCCTGAGCAAGCTGCAGTACAGCTTCCTTCACTGGGTACCTTAACAGCCTGCACAGGATCAGTCTAGGTTTGTCACTTACTCTAGGAGTGTGGGTCAGGGTATGGTCTTTCAGGTGGAGGGCAGTTGTTCACTTGCATTACTCCTGGTAAAATATCCTTCAAGACAGCGATAATTTCCCATCCCTTTGACCCCTCTGCAGCTCCTATGATTCTGATGTTGTTCTTCCTGGCACTATTTTCTTGGTCATCAACCTTTTCTAGGAGGTATTCAATGCGATTGTGGTGCTCCTTAATCATACCCTCATGGCAGCGGGTGGTATCCTGTTGAGCTTGTACAGTTTACTCTGTTACTATCACCCTTGTGGTAAGATCCTTTAAGTCTTTATTAGTTTGAGCAGATTCTGACTTAAGCTCTATTGTGCCTTGTAGGATCCATGCCAGCATTTGACTGATGTGCTCTATATCAGTGGTGCATGATTCTCTCTATAAGTCCATCCTGCAAAGTCTGCCCAAGTTGCCAGCTGTTCCAGTGATCAGATGTGGTGCATAGGGAAAAGCCAGGCTTAGGAACCTGACTGTTGCAGTTCCCAATGCCTCTTTGTGTGCCCTAATTTCTTTTTTTGTTTGATGGTCTAACACAATTTCCATAGATAAAGGGTATCCTTGCAAAGCTTGAGATTGCCTCTTTCCTCTGATCAATATTTCAGAACTAAAAAACCTGCAGTTTTAGTCAAATGAATAAAATTGCTCCCACAGCTCTCCCTCCTGTCAAATCAAACTGCCACCATGCTTGTTGGCAAGCTCCACCCCCTGGTTGTCTTAATGTTAATTATACAGTCCCAAACCCCTTACTGATCCTCAGATATAACCCAAAAACACATACATGCTGCTCATTGGAAACCATCCCCCTGTTAAAAGCAAAAGCTGTCCTTATATTGTTCTCCAGTTTTAGATGAAAGTGATCACCAATGATTGTAACCCTTCATCAGTATTGTTCTGTTCAGATATTAAAAAAGCACAGATTACTTTTGATTTGCCAACCACCAAGATACTGTGACAATATACAGTATTTCTCCTTCCTCCTCCCCACAACCCAATGATTTATTTTTCTGTGCCCCACCCCCACGCGAGTGGTAAACTTACCTATGATGAGCACAGACACTTCTCTGAAAACCTCAACTTCAGCAAACAGCATACATGACTGGTCAGGAAGCAATACCTGCGCTGGCAATAAAACATTTCAATGGTTAAAATCACAGTGACTGAAAGACAGTACTGGAGACATTTTAACAGTCATGCTGATGCATGTCACGTTAACTCAGACTGCATAATAAACATAGCAAATAGAAACCCAGAATCTGATGACAGATAAGGACTGCTTGGCCCTCCTAGTCTGCCCATTTACCTACCTAATGAATAAGCTGCAGATCCTAGTTAACCAATAGCCTATTTCCTCCTACCCCCACTATAATTGCCTTATGTCTGTCCCATGCATTCTTGAATTCCCCCACAGTTTTTGACTCACAACCTCCCCAGGAAGGCTGTTCCATGCATCAACAACACTCTCCATGAAAAAATACTTCCTCACATTACCTCTGAGCGCCCCCCCCCCATCTTCAAATCGTTCCCCCTTGTTCTGGCACATCTTTTTTTTCTGAAAGATGCTACCTTCTTTGACTTTTTTGATTCCCTTGAGATACTTGAAAATTTCTTTCATGTCCCTCCCCCTTTCCTTGAGGGCATACATAATACACATTAAGCTGCTTTAGTCTCTCTTCACATGCCTTCTGGTGCAGACCCTGCCCCATTTTGGTTGCCCTCTTGTGGACAGCCTCCACCCTGTCATTGCTTCAAGTTGCTGTGATGATGCTAAGCTGTTTAGTTTTGATCATGGGTTCATGTTCCATTGTCACTCTGAACCATCATTGCTGATACAGCCAATTAACTCAAATGTCTGCAAACTTTCACTGCAACTTTAGTCTACAGTATTTATTACTGATAGTTGTTTTGGGGGAATCAGCATACTCAACACCCAAAGTTATTGAGATTGCATATGTGGGGTGGTGAAACTACACAATACATATAATGAACTACAACTGCAGAAAGCTAAGTAAGACACATGTCCTAAGTCAAAAGAAAACTAAAATAAGGTGCAGCAAGTGAAAGGACTATTTAAAAAAAACTATGAAATACCCGTTTTTTATTTTTAAACATATTCTTTTAATAAACAGATATATCCAACTATCAAAGACCCATTTTAGAAGCACAGTAAGACACTCCTGGGTGTGCATTGTGCTGAGATAACTGCAAGTTCCACGTGATGAAGGCACTTGGCCTGTGGCCTCATGGCTCACTGCACCTCTTTCTGTGCATTCATCTATTCAAAATGCAAAACCCATTGTATCTTCTTGCCAACATAGGACTGAGTCTGCCTTGTTGTTCCCATTTAGATTTATTCAACCCTTAAGAGTAAATCATTTTTTTCATGCCAGGAAAGGAGAGTAAGAAAAAAAGTGCTGAAATGTTGAATGAGCTAATTAAACTACAATTAAGGAAGCAGTGATTCACAAAAAGGTAGTAGGGTAGGATTGTTGAGTGATTTGGTATGGAGCCAATTCTATGTGTTGTAGATGCATGTGGGTGCATTTGATGCAGATTGGATGAGTTCATAAAGAAGAATGGCATCTCGGGAGGATACAGTTGTTAAAACAGCGGGGGGGATAGAACTGGTGGATCATGGTTGCCTAAAGCATAGCTTATAAGCTTATGGGTATAGTTGAAGGGCCTCTTATGGATACAAGAGTGTCACCTCATATGACAAGACAATTGTGAACCAAAGGTGAGCAGTTCTGTCTGCCATTCTATAGATCTCAACCAGACCATAAAATTATTACAGATCGCGTTAACAGTTTTTTTTTTAAAGTTACTTTTTTCCATCCAAATCTTGATAGAGCGAGCAGTCAGTCAAAGTGGCCCAGCCCATGAGACACTGTTATAGAAATCAGAATACCTCATGTGCAATCCTCCTTTCTCTCCTCCCCTCTTTTCTCATCCTCACACTATCCCACCCCTTACCTACCTCTTACATTCAACCTTGCCCCTTCCGCCTACCATACTGCTTCCACCCTAAATCCTCCCTCCTCCCTTAGGCCTCCCTAATCTCCTCCACCCATTATGCCTCACCTCTCACTCCTACCCACTCCCCCAGCCACCCCTGTGGCCCCCTCCTAACCTTCTCCCCTACATTGACAAGGCCTATCTGGGTGGCTCTTTAAACTACTATCCTTCATTAACTTCCTTCTTCTCTTCAACCTACTCACTTCTACCTGTGCCCCAGTTCCTGCCTCCTCTACCTCTGTCTTCCTTCCTCCCTGTTCACACTACCCACCATACCTCCCTCTCATACTTCTAGTGTTATAGCTTATTACAGCATCACAAATCTTTTGTAGCCATGTTGTAAAAATTTTGAAATGTTGTATAGTTCTCTTTATGCCTGCTTTGTGCTCTGTGACATGGAACCTCTGTAAAAAAGCTTGTAGCTCAAAGGTGTTAATCTGAGATGCAAATAAATAAAAATAAATAACTGAACACAGTGTGGCTGGGAGCACCACATGGCACTTCCATGATCTATAATTCTTATAAAAAGCCAGTAACAAAAAAACTAATGTAGTTTGATTTATCGTCACAATAACCTCCTCACTAGTAGACATTTCCTGGGGCTTAACAACCTTGTTAGGAGCCAGTGTCACTAAATGCACCTCAGGTCATCCCCCCCAAAGCCAGACATTCATTCCCAGGAAATGGCCGCTTGTTTTGGCATTATTGCTTAAGTAATAGGGGTCTGGGATGAACGTGTATTATAACAGTGAAAGTACAGTATCTGATAACAGGTGTATATTACCAGGGATTTTGTTACACATTATTACCTGGTCAAGTCGCAGAAAAGACAATGGGAATGATGGCCTTATGAATAATGGCATGCTCTTAAAAACTGTCAATTTATCTTCTCCCTGAATAGATTGTGCAAAGCTGACTGGTGCGGGTTCTCTAGTAAAGATGCAGACACTCATGCTGGACTACATCAAGGATAACAAAAATGACTTGTTTGGCAGAGCTGCAGAAAAGATGAATGAACAGTTATACCTGCTTGGGGTAAGACAGTAGATGAACAACTGAATGTTTTATACAAGATTTATTTGATCAGGGGACTAAAGGGCCCAGGCAGTTGCCAATTCTTTATTTTTGGCCAGAATACCATTAGTGACACTAGAACTGCGTGGAATTCAGAATTTTGCTGGTGGAATTCATGTGGAATGGCAATTTTGCTTCCAAAACACTTCTCAGAATATTTTGAAAATGTTTACAGAACTCTCAGAATATGTTTTTTTTTTTTTTTCTGCAAATTACTTTTCCATGGTTTACGCAAACCAAAGATTCGTTGTTCTCAGATTGTGGAATACTAATATGCGGTTTATGTAAATCATGGAATACTAATCCACAGTTTTCTTTATGAAAAAAAACTGCAAAATTCTAATCTGTGGTTTATGTAAATTGTGAACTACTAATCCATGGTTTAAAATATGTCCATGAACCATTTTTGGAATTTCCGAATTCTGCGTCTGGCAGAATTCTGCAGAATTAGATAGAATTTCTGAAATTTTACAGAATTTAATGGAAGCAGACTTTGAACATTCTGTACAGTACTACTTGACAATTTAGTGCTCTTTCAACAGTTGTTGATTCACCATCTTACCGCCTTTCCATGTTTGTCCATTGACATCCTGTATACCCTGGAGGAAAGGAAGGAGAAGGGTTGCATGATAGAAACTTTCAAGTATCTCAAGGGAATCAACAGCCCAAGAGGGTAGCATCTTTCAGAAAAAGAGATGTGCAAGAACAAGGGAGCACAATTTGAAGATAGAGGGGGGATGGCTCAGAGGTAATGTGAGGAAGTATTTTTTCATGGAGAGGGTTGTGGATACATGGAATGGCTTTCCTGAGGTGGTCATGGAGTCAAAAACAGTAGGAGAATTCAAGAATACATGGACAGACATAAGGCAATTCTAGTGGGGGTAGGAGGAAGTAGGCTGTTGGTTAATTAGGATCTGCAGCTTATTCATTAGGTAGGGAAATATGCAGACTAGGTGGGCCAAGCAGTCCTTATCTTCCATCAAATTCTATGTTTCTATGTTCTATGCAGGAAGAATTTGAAACTATTTAAAGATACTTGACCTGTGTTCTACATACATGTAGACTAATACTAATAAGGTGAGTAACACAGGCTATTATCTCTGGTCCACATTAGTGTGGGCACACTCAGGATGTGATCCTCTATGGGTCTTGTCATAAGCACAGTTAATGTTGATCCAGTCTGCTGATCAGATCTTCATGCAGAGTCTTTCCTCAGTGGGGCCCCCTGTTTTTTTACTCTCCCTGTGGAGGCAATCTCATACCATCTGAAACATACTTCATAACCTCACAAACTCATGGAGGTATTGGATGTCTTGTGCATGATGCTTGCTTGTATAAAGAGATCTGAGAACACTGTGGATCACTGTAATAGTGCTCTTTCATCTGCCTTAGATTCCTTACCACCTTACCATGTTTGTTCATTGACATCCTGTCACATTTCACTGTGGTACTGTGATGATCTGCATTGGTTAAAGGTTAAGGGAGGAAGCTAGAGCATTATTGGTGTAGATCCCAGTCTGTGGACAACATATTGCCTTGAAAAAGACAGAGTTCCTATCTCAGAAAATTGCAGCAGCAAGAAATCAGCTGGCTCACCTCTTACGCACCATGGATAGATTGATAAATCCATCCTGTTTGCAGTCTGCTCAGGTTTTTTCCACTGAAAATTTTTAGGAGTTTGGAAATGTATCTTCTGACAAGTGTCCTCCATCAGACTGATTCAAATCAGGTGGTCTGTCATAGGGTTGATGATGGTCCAGCTGGGGATGGCATTGTTGATCTGCCTGTCTGGAGCAAGTTTCAACCAGTTGTTGAGGAAGAGGTGCTCCAGGTGATTGCATTATTTCCAAGATTATTGGGTGTTCCTTGAGGGAGGATATCATTCCTTCTGCCATTAAAAGGGCAGTGGTAAGGCCCCTTTAGAAAAAGCCATCCTTGGACCATGAAACTGTGGGGAATTACTGACTTGTCTCTAATTTCCCCTTTTTGGGGAAGATTATTGAGAAGGTAGTGGTGGAGTAACTTGTTTTATGCCTTTATAGTTTTAACATCTATGGCCCTCTCCAGTCATATATTTGGTCCCACCACAGCAGGGAGACTGCTCTCATCAGAGTGACTAATGATCTCCTCATGGTGATGGATCAAGGACTTTGTTCCATCTTAATCCTTTTAGAGCTCTCATTGCCATTTGACACTGTTGACCACGTGGTATTATTGGATCACCTGAGGATTTTTTGGCTCACTGGCACTGTATTGAGCTGGTCTGAGTCCTATATAACCAGGGGAATGCAACAGGTGGCTGTTGGTAATTACATATCTGAAGCATCTGTGTTCTCCTGTGGTGTTCTTCAAGACTCGATCATTGCCCCTGTGTTGTTTGCAGTGTACATGTTACCACTGGGAGATATTATTAGGTGCTATGGTGCTATACCTGTTTGGCACTCCTGATGGGTCTCACGTAGCTTCTATTTTTGGGGAGGTGTTAAAATCAATGATTGGATGACCTCCAGTTGTCTGTGTCTTAACCTGGGTAAGACAGAGGTCATTATAGCAGTGTCAGTGGCTCAGTAGGTAGCACACTCACCTCTGAGGCCGGGAGATCAGAGGGCTGTGGGTTCAGTTCCCACATCTTGCACTTGGGTTAATATCCCAGTACTGACACTGTAGTGCAGCATGAGAGGGGTGCTGCACTTCTGAGATGCCATCTTTCAGATGAGACATTAAACCGAGATCCCATCTGCCTGGATTGGTGGTAGTTCAGGTGGATGTTTAAGATCACATGGCATTTATCGAAAAGAGTAGGGGAAATTTTTATTAGAGAACAAAAACAAAACACAAGTAATAAATACAGAAAACAAGAGGAACAACTTATATTAAAAAGAAAAGAAATACAGAAATTTAAAGAACATAAACATGAATCTGAAAAATTATAAGCAATATAACAGCTATACATGAAACAGAAAAACACAATAAAAATTAACCCAACCACCCAATATGATGCCATAAATGACGCCCAACTTAAGACCCCAGAGTATGCTACTCATAGTCATACAAAGCATATAAATCAGTCTGAATGCAAAAAAAAACCCATCTTGTATCATAACAGTTTTAGCTTGGAGACATCGCAAACATCTAGCATGCCATATGGCCCATTTAAGGCAAGCCAAAATTACAAAACCTGTGCTTTGATGCCATTTATGCCACTCTGTGGGAATTTGTCCCAGAATTAAAACATCATACGTCATAAATTGAAACAGTGATTCACCCCACAGGATGGCCAATTTAGACCAGAAACCCTGTACATGAAAACAATCAAAATACAAATGATGCATAGTTTCTAGACACCCCGAACAAGATGGTTCAGAACAATACCTGTCACCTAACTGCTTATGTTTTTGATTATTTCGTACATTTTCTTCTGGTGTCCACAAAGCCAGACAACATCTTGCATTTTTTTCAGGATTCTGGGTTCAATCATACTGGCAAGCAACAAATCAGTATTTACAGTGGTAGGGACCCAAAATAAAGGATCTTCAAAAAAACAGGATTCCACTATATGTGTATAAAATACTTTTTTCTCATGTGAGATGAACCAAAGAAGCTCAATTTTCCATAATCTGGTATATTTTAAAGTTATTCGGATATAATCTGGCAGTAATTTTTCTGACTGATGCCATTTACCCCTACCCGTGGCTGTGAGAAATTCTGTTCCCCATAAACTCATACATAAAGGTCCCAAACCATCAGCATCCAGTAGCATCGGATGTATGGTACTATAAAACAAATTCCCCCCCAAAAATACTAAAGGCTGTATCATATGAAGGCCCACTGACTTCCAAGTCCTGTATGTATGCACCCATTTAACAGGATTTAATCGACTCCCCCATAGAAAGGAAAAAAAGAGACCCATAATCTTAGTATGCATACTAAAAGGAAGGGGAAATACATGTGAGACATACAAAAAAATTGGAATAATGTAAGAGTGGAGAAGAAACACTTTTTTCTTCCATGTCATTTTCTATGATTGCCACTTAACAACCTTCTGCTGAGCAATATCAAGGACCATATCCCAATTACATTGAGAGGCAGTAGATGTGCCATAATAAATACCCAATAATTTTTACATCACCCTGTATTATCGGTATGGCAAATTAATCTGGAATTAAAGCAGAACCTAAAGCCAATATCCTGCTTTTCAAATAATTAATCTGTATACCAGTAACAGACTGTAATTCCTGAAAAACCTGAAGAACTTGCATACTAGATTTCAAATCAGCCACAGTAAATATACAATCATCAGCATATGCCAAAACTTTATGAAATGCACCACCCTTTACCAAAGAAATAGGCACCACCTGAAAATCCACATCTGTGCGCCATAAAATAGGATCAAGCCCAAAAACAAATAACAGAGGACTTAAGGGACACCCCTGCCGCACTCCAATATTAAGATGTATGGGGACACCCAGATATCCATTCACCAAGGGAGTAATCAATGACTCAGAATACATAACAACCAACAAAGCAATAAAATGTGCAGGAACTTTAAAACCACCAAAATATGTTCATGATGAATGGCATCAAATGCAGTTTGCTGATCAAGGGACAAAAGATAACCAGACAGAGAACGAGACAGACCTTGCTCAA
Source organism: Neoceratodus forsteri (assembly GCA_016271365.2). Lineage (NCBI taxonomy): Eukaryota > Metazoa > Chordata > Ceratodontiformes > Ceratodontidae > Neoceratodus > Neoceratodus forsteri. The sequence goes on from CM057455.1 coordinate 244,918,013, forward strand.
CCAATTCACGTAAATAATTCAAATTGTGTGCAGTATTCCAACCAGGAACAGCACACGACTGTGTTGAAAAAAGCAGTTGACCTGCTACCTTAGTAAGTCTACTAGTCAAAACCATGGCCAAAATCTTATACTCAGAGGTCAGAAAACTAATAGATCTCCAGTTCAAGAGCTGTTGAGAATCACCTTTGTTTTTAAAATGAAAAAACATAATCACATTACTCATACTAGGAGTTAGCCTTTTTTCCAACCAAATAGACTGAAAAACGACATGTAACCAAGGAAGCACACTATCAGAAAAAATGTTATAAAATTCATTAGGAATACCATCTATTCCTGGGGTAGTACGAGTGGATAATTTAGTAATGGCAAATGAAAGTTCTTCTATAGTGACAGGAGACACCAAAGTTTCTTGATCCACAGGTGAAAGGGAAGGAATAACTAAATCATGAAAAAAAGAACTAGGTAAAGCTGGGGGAACTTCTTGAAATTTAGAAGTAACAAAAGCTTGTACTACACCACAAAGACCTCTCACATCATGTACTTAATCACCAGCAATATCCAGCAAAACAGACATATCAAATCATTCTGAACTCTGTGAAAAATCATATGGATTCACTTGCTGTTTGGTACTAGAAACTGAATACTTTTGCTGAAAAAAAAGTGTTATCTTCTCTGGATTTTAGATCATTCACATTTTTAGTTTAATATCTTGAAGTTTTAATAAGCTAGAATCATCCAAAACTGACACCTGACCCAGAAGCTTAATGTATTGGGTCCTATACCCTAAATATTCCAAATAATGACTTCTAGCTTGATGCTTAGAAACCTGAATAAATAATAATTTCAAATCTAACTTAACATCCTCCCACCATTCAATTGGACTATCATAAAGAAAGCAAAGATCAGCATGTGCAGCATATAAGTCATGTACCTGACCCACGGTAATGGCATCATATAATAAACCCACATTTAGCTTCCAATAAGCTCGGCCCTTAGGAAGTTGTTGATACAGGCCCAGTTGTAGTGGTACAACCAAGTGATCCGATGTTTCCAGGGGAAAAAGAGCAACCTCTGAACAGGTTAGTCTGTGGGATAAAAAACAAAAATCTATCTGGGTGGATAAAGCTCCCTTAAAGAATGTGTGTGATGGGGAGATATGTAAAATATCATGAACATCAACCAGATTACATAATGGTCTCGGACAAATTCTGTCTATTAAAGGTTTATTTTTGAGGTTCCCACGCACCCCTAATCTACCTTGAACAGACATCCATACTATAGCCCACACAAAGGCAGGAAGCCTAAAATCAGTTAATTTATGGAGAGCAAATGTCATTCTGGTTGGAACACACTCTGGAAAAAGCAAAAGCATGCCTTGCACTTCAAAAACTATATAAGTATAAAAAGTTTTCCTAGAATGTAATAATAAAGTAGGGAACAACAATTTCCATTGATGGCATTTCTTTGAAGTGGGAATCCCATAAACTGGTAACTGATTCTGTTTTAAGATTTTGGGGGGCAAAGCAGTCCATTTTTGAAAAAATCTAGCCCAAACAAAATGTGACCATACCTGCCAAGGTAAAGTTATTGGTCCCCATAAAAAAAACAAAAGGAATTAAATAAAAAGATGGAATGATAAAAAACAATCAGATTAATCATGGCCAATCCACCCTTTCTAACCGGTAAATAGGTAATTTCTCTTCGCACAGGATTCAATGTATTGCCCCATACCATCTGAAAAAAAACACTAAAGAGTCTGGTTTCTAAATTAACCAGAGGTGGGTACAGATAGCTTAAATATAAAAAAACAGGGATCAGAAATTTTTTAACAATAAAAACATGTTTCTTCTTCCCAAATTTCCAATGCTTCCATATATTAACTTTAGCTTCACCTATCCTTAACTGCTGCTCCCAGTTGAAGGAAGCCAAATCACCAGGACCAAACTAAACCCCCAAAATATTTTGAGGTGTGGAAACAAAAGGAATATCCATCGTGTCAAAAAGACATACCAGTGGTAAAAAAAACTCATAACAGGAAGGAATTTCTTATAAAATTCATTAGGGATACCATCCAAATCAGGGGACGTTTTGGAATTCAGGGTTTTTATGACTCCTTCCTCTTCCAGGGAAGAGATAGGCTGTAATAAAATGTTTCGATACTTGGCATCCATAACAGGGAGAAGGGCTAAAAAGTCAGATGGTAGGGTATCAGTGGAACCAGGATCCCCACTAAAAGAGTCAGCGACAAAGGATTGGACTACATTCAGCATTTCTAAATCTGAGGTCACCATCGTACCCTGAGGAGATAATAACCCTGTCATCAGTGTTTTATCAAGGCGCTGTTTACAGGCCTTATAAGGATCAGAGGCAGGCTGTGATTGTAACCCGTATCTGAATTCCATATCTAAAGATTTAGCCCTATCATATTGATAAAGAGACATTTGTTTCTTCATTTCAGTAATCTGTGATTGAAAGGTAATCCTATCACTAGGGGGAAAGGACATTAGTTTATATAGCTGATTCTGATATTGTAAATAAGTGAGATATCTAGAATTAGCTTTAGATTTCCCTTTAGAAAGTAAAAAGGACCTGATCTCAGCTTTAGTGTCCTTCCACCACAAAAAAAGGTTGTCATAGAAACAAAGAGTGGAAAAATGTGCTGCAAATAAAACTTCTAAACCATCCCCACAATCCCCAGCCTCCAAGAGGGACACATTTAAGCGCCATCTGGGACCAGCCAAAAATACTTTAGGAGGTACTCCAGCTAAGCTGAAATAACCAGTCAAAATATGATGATCCGAAAACTCAGTCAGTCTGACCCGAGACAAAAATGAGATCAATACGGGTGGAGAAAACATTCCTATGATAAGAAGCACCTCCATTAGCATGCATGGTTCGAAACACGTCAATAAGGCCCGCATCCTTAACTGTCTGCCTCAAAGCAAAAGAGTTGCAGTACATTTTTTTCTGAGAATCACCCTTAAATTTAAAGTCAGTATCACAGTTAAAGTCCCCTTCCCCCAAATAATATGTTGTCTGGTATAAAGAAAAGGTTTAATGTCATCAAATAATTTAATCCGGGCAGACTTGATTTGTGGAGCATAAATATTGACAAGACGAAAGTCAAAATCTTGACAACAAAAATCCAAACGTAAAGCACGACCAGGACAGATATCTACTAATTTAGAAATCCTAAATAAGGTAGAGGTAAACAGAATCCCTATCCCATCTGCCACATCAGACCCAAAAGTCCAAAAAGAAGGCCCCCAAACCCATCTCTTCTTTGCTTGTTCAATTTCAGCAAGAGAAGACAATCTAGTTTCCTGAAGAAGAATAACATCAACCTGTAAAGTACTAAAAAAAGAAAAGAGTGAAAGCCTCTTTTAAAAATTTTTAATACTACACACATTGAAGGAAACTATTTTTAGTGTGGCCATGATGGGAAAGGTTAGCTTCAAGACCCACTCTTCTGACTAAAACTCGCCTTCCTTTTTTTCCCTTTTTTACCCTTCTTTTCCTTAGCAAGTTCAGTAGTCTTGCGTTCCTCGTCTTCCGAAATTAATTCAGAGCGATGAGAGGTGTCAGATTTCAGATCTGATTCCCTCCCCTCACTCTGTAAGGGAGAAAACAAATTTTCCACAGACAGAGGACTAACTGCTGAATGCTTAAGAGAGTCCCTGGTAAACCTTCTAGGTTTAACAGTGTCAAAGGGTGAAGGCATGGAAGAAGATGCCTGCTGGGGAGCAGAGACTGAATCCAAAACACCAGAAGAAACAGAAGGCAGAGGAATAGCAGTCACAGAATCAGAAACCAAGTGGGCCACCTCCTCAGCAGCAGGGTGAGGCCCATCCTCACTCCCCCCTAGTGTTCCAGCATCCATCTCAGAAGTGTGTGGGGGAGGGGCACCATCTCCCCTCTTAGCCTGAGCTTTGTGTACTAAATCTTCTTGATCCCATCCTCCCAACCTATTATGTGTAGCCCAAGGGCATTGGTAAAAAGCATGCCCTTTCTCATCACACAAATTACATTGAAAAATATTTTCACACCTGTCCACCAAATGCCCATACCCCCCACAAAGAGAGCATTTAAACAGATAACAGGAACTACTAATATGGGTTTTAGCCCCACATTTATAACACGCACGAGGTTGTCCTCCATAAAAACGAACCCCTCTATCTTTTGCCAAAAAAAAAACTGTTTGGTAAATGCACAACCTCGCCATTAACTTGAAACAGTTTTATCTTGAATTTCCAACTACCAGTCCAGATCCCCTCTAAATCCAAAATGGCTTCAGGATGACCTAAAATATCACACCTATTTTGCAACCAGTGATATATATTGCCAACATTAACCCCTTCATTATGAAACATAATTGTAATGTGTCTAATTTGAGGTTTTGTAAGAGGAAGAGCATAAAAAGGGACCCAAAGAGGGGTGGATTTTAGTGTAGAGTATTTGTCCCAAAATTTCTCTAAACCATGAGATGTTTTAAAACTGACATCAAAGGACTCTTCTCTGGAAATATGTATCAAGGCAAAAATATCAACTGGAAAAAAGTTCATAGAACCCTTCAATAAAGTGTTGGCAACATAATATCTATCAGGTTGGACTTGCAACCCACCCCTATAACGTAGTCTAACTGCATTCCTCCTCGGGGCTTGCTCTAATTTATTTTTAAACAATTCGGACATTGACACTCTAGGTTTTTGTAGACCTGTCCTAACCTCTGAGGAATGAGAAGCAACACCCTCCTGCAAATCAGAAACATTGTCGGTAGTTTTTACAAACGAACTTGGCCTAGAAAAGGCCAAATAATGTTCTCCTAAATGCTGCGTAGCTATAACAGTATCCCCAGAACCCTCACGGCAGTCCATACCTGAGCTCAGGGTTTCAGCAACGGTGGCATGCGATGGTGAAGCAGAAGAAACCATCAGAAAGTCCTTCCACTCAGGGTTGGGGATCCATTGTCCCGTTGCAGTCCGGAGCCAACCTGAATCACAGAGTGCATCTTCAGCTGACCAATCCTTTGTAGGGTAAGAAAGTTTCCTCTGTGGCAACCTGAACTGTTGCCTTACTGCCTATGTAGTACTCAGTGTTGCAGGGCCACACTCAGATGCCATATCCTGGACAACTGATGAATGTGAATCCGGAAACCCCACTGTCTTGATTCCCTCCGTTATTTCCGGCATAGAGCAACGTTGTTCCTCCCGATCTGCAGCTGACTGCTGCAACAATTGCTCCGTGGACAAGCTCGAGGAAGCTACCAAGCCTTCCGCATCCTCTAAAGCTGAAACCAGGCCAGTAGTCACCAAAACAGACTGAGACTCAGTCTGAATCATCTCCGCATCCTGTTGTGTAAAATCGGCGTCCCGTGAAGAATTCTCCAGTGTATGCAGCATCTCCATAATAGACTCAGACAAGTCTATAACAGCAACCTCCTCCTCCATCATGAACTAGAAGCACACTGAGCAACCCCAACAGGCTGTGAACAGGGCCCTCTGCTGTCAGCAAGGCACAGCAGAGTAGGGGAATTTCCCCGGTGTCCTGGTCAAATTTCCCTCATTCACTAAAAATATCACCAACAGTTTAATCTGGTTCAAGGTCAGTTGGCATTCATCTATAACCCCGTCTCCCTCGGGTCATGCCTGAAAATAGGCAGGATTTGTCTAGTGCACTTACCTGGTCAACAAAAACTAAATAAATAAATAAATTGTTGAGTTGTGTAGGCAGGGCCCACCAATGATGGGTGGTATGGCAATTATCCTTTCACTAGGTGGTCAACCACTCAGAGCTACAGATGCAGTTAAGAATCTTGGGGCAATACTAGACTACAACCTGAAGCTCAACCAACAGGTGTTAGGCTGGCTTTTACCATCTGTGTAACATCACCAGGATCAAACCTCATCTAGCCCCTGCTGATCTAGCTATGATAGTTCATGCTTTTGTTACCTCTAGGCTTGACTATTGCAACACCTTATAAAGCGTTATCTAGAGGTTTATTGTGATGCCTGCAGCTGCTCAAGAACACTGCAACCTAGTTGATTGTGAGCTCCTCTGGTAGGGACCAAATCCTCTAGTTTTGCATGTACTGTACTTGCTGCCTATGCAGTGGTGCATAACCTTCGATATATACTATATAGCTTTCAAGGTCCTACAAGGTTTGGGACCAGACTACTTAAAAAACCTTTTAGCTCCATATCACCCAAATCATCCTCTCCAGTTCCCTGATGCAGATCTCATGTCTGTCTGTACATCTCATCTCTGATGATCAGAGGACAAGGTGTTCTGTGTTGCAGCCCTGATATTATGGAACGACCTACCAGCAAATGTTGAATCTGCCTATATGGTGTAGGCCTTCAATACTGCCCCCAAAATGTATTTGTTTCAACAAGCATTCCCAGATAGGTTATAAATTGTTTTATATAATTCAGAAATGTTTAATGTTGTTTTAACTATTTAATCCATGCTGCTTAAATATTTATTGTTTATCATTCTTGTGAAAAACCCTGAGCCTTCAGGAAATGGCACTCTATAAATAATATTGCCTTGCCTATTCAAAGACAGGTTGACTGTATAAGTCATAGGGGAAATGCAAGGGAGCAGCATTAAATAAATAATTTATCCAAATGAGTTGTGTTGACTCAACTGATGAGTGGCAGAGCAAGGTGCAGCCATGAATGATATGGCAATGGGTCAACACAAGAAGTTTGGATAAATTATTTATCTGATGCTGACTAGTTGCATGTGCAATTTATGTACTGCAAGTGTGAGACTCCATGTTTTCTTGTTTTCTACAATAAAGTCTTGAGATGTCTTTTTTCTTTCCACTGTGCTACCGTTTTTTTGGTTTGCCCATTGGATGTCCTTATGATCTTGTGCGAGTAGCAAACAGCTGGTGTAAGAAGTGCTTTCAGTTGGTTGATTTGCCATGGGAAGTGTGTGCTTATGGAATGCATCGAGAGATGTGAGGCTTAAATATAACTTTGAAGAACACATCACAATAGCAAGGATAAATGATTTATCCGTACTGCTTGAATAAAACTGTGGTAACACTTTATTTTAAGTGCCCTTAACTATACTGTAATTACTGTAAACCTACAATGTAACTACTATGTAAATACTGTGTAGTTACATGTAACTACAATGTATTTGGCAATTAGTTTCTTATTTGCATATTATGTAGTTAGACACCCATTTCTATGAGATAACTACACTAATATTGCACGGTAAATACTATGTAATTGTCAATTACTTTCACATTTGACTGGTGTGTAGTTATACAATTTGTATAAAGTGGTAATTACATGTGCAGCCACAACTGTTTCTCTATTGGCACAAATTTATTTATGTTGGAAGTGCAACTACACACATGTCAAGTCAACTATTGTATAACAATTTATGTTGTTACAATTTAAATACACGTTATACACACAAAAATACATTCATAGATATTTGTATATACTCACTCACATAAAACAATAATATTGCACTGTGTTTATCACTTTGTTGATTCACCTTTTATACACCACATTATGGTTATTTGTTGTTAACAAATTATGTTATTGCAATTACCTTCATATGTCCACTGTATGTACACTAGCAACTATACATATTCAATAATATCCCATACATCAACTGTTGATAGTCACAATCATATTGCATAAATCCTTTTTTCTTATTTAGAATGAATTAATTCCCTACTTTCACTCAATATCCCTCATCACAATTTAGTTTTCTCATACTGTATGGATACATTGTTTATCAATAATTTTAAAATAAGAGCTCACCGCCTCAAGAATTCTTACTAATTGAGATTTCATTATTTTTTTCTGTCAAAATTTGAGGGTTCCCTTCCAAAGATTCTAAAATGGGCCCCAATATCTTTGTTCTAGCCTTTTGGTATAATGGGCATTTAATCAATAAGTGACTTAAGTCATTTTCCTCTATATTACATTTACAGATCACCTTAGCTTCCTTCATTTTCATCAGTCTGTTAACTCTTTCACTCGTAATCAAACCTAAACTTTATATAGAAGTTTCTCCTTTCTGGATTCTTGATAATTTTTAAATAACTTTCCCCTTTAAATATCTTCTTATTTACTGCCAGCCATTTACTTATTTTATATCTTGAACATCTCTCAATGTTCTTTTGTTTAAATATATCTCTCACTTTTATCTTTATCATTCCTTTTATGCTCTCTTGAGGTCTCCTTAGTATTTCCTCTAAATAGCATAGCAATCCATAGGGTTTTATCCACTTTTCTAAAATATCTGTAACTGGAAATTTAAAATTCCTGTTGTGATAATGAATAGCCTCATCCAAGTATTGTTTTGGCAATTGCTTGTCAACTACACACATTTAGCAACTGTTGCAAATTGCAACAGAAAAATGGATTTATGCCAGAAGTGTTACTGCACCTGTAACATCTGTTGCAGTGTGACATACATAGTTACATTTGTCAGAAATAATTGATTTGAGGCAGAAGGGAGGCAACAGTAATTGCAGTAACTACCACTTCATGCGAATCGTGTAACTACAGCACAGTACTACCGATCTTTCCAGTGTCAGTCTTCACCATTCATCACTGTCTGGATTTATCACTGTCTGGGTGACAGCTGGAGGCATAGCACCCAGCATGAGTTTTTCTTTTGTAGGGGGAGGGGCCAGAGCAGGAGGCATAGCCACCCCTCAGGCCGAAGCATTATGTGGTGCTCGTGGTTCAGCCAGAAGCAGTCACCAACTCCTCCTTCATCCCAGTTCTGCTTGTTCCACCATGGAGAGTGCAGCGCCTCACACCTGCTGAAGGAATTTCATCTGCGACATTGTGGTCCAGTTAGTTGTTTTGTCATCGTTGTTGACACCGTTTTTGCTCTATTCCAGTTCCACCATCTGCTAGTAACTTGGCACTGTTTTCTGCAGGAATACGATAAGACCGTTCCTTTTTCTTTCTTGAAGCAGCACCAAGTCTGTTTCTTATTATTATTTTAGTTACCACAAGTCATTTTGGGTTCATCGGGGGACAACAAATGCTCTTCTAAGGCAGGCTGGCCTCCTATGCATCGGTGTCCTTGCACTGGCAGGTGTCCATAATAGATCAGCATGACCAATACCTCACCTGCCTTGGTCCATCTCATGATATCAATAGTTGTGATGCTTACTTCTCTATGGACCGCAGAGCCCTAGAGAACTGTGCATGGAATGTCAGCTGCAATCCATTGACATGCAAAGGGCAGTGCCAGATGCCTGGGAGCCTGATCTAGACTGGCTACTCAACTCCTCAGAATCAAAGGGTTCTCTGGTGCCCAGTAACTCTGTGCCCTCCCAGGCATCCCTTTCCTTTGCATTGGCAATTATGATTGGTGTTGGCTCCCACACCAGTGATGATGTCAGGAGTGTGCCTTCCAGTAGTGACCCTCCATCTGAGGGGATGGTGATTTGGGTCTCAGGGGCCCGGAGAGCTGTCAGTCCTGGTACTGTTTCCCCCAGACCAGAACAGGGACTCACTCTTCTGCAGCTTCCCTCAGGAGGCCTGTGGGATTGGAGCAGTCCCTAGCTTTGGAAGTGAGGAAGAGGTCAACCTCAGAATTGATGGGGTTGACAGGGCAGGACATGGGGCAGTGACCTTGCCCAGAGACCCTTGGGGGCTCAGGGATGTGTCACAATACTGAGTCTTAGTTCTCTCTCTTGTTTCCTTCAAGGGAGGCCTTATTGGGTGGGGTTGGGGTCCACCCTTCTGGTTCTGTGTAGCCCCAGTCTCCTCACAGGGAAGTTTTCCATTCAAGGTTCAGTCCTGACTGTTTTGAGCTGTTTGAGCAGCCAGTAACTGCACAGACCAGTGGATCCCCAGGAGGTCCAAGATTGCCAGAGAGGTCTCCTAGCCCTGGCAGAGGTTGCTCAGATAAGGTGAAATGTGTCTCCTGATTGCCTCTGCAGACCTTCCTCATTTCCCAGGGTATGTGGGTCCTTCAGGGCTCAAAGCCACTACTGCTGCTTTCCTCAGGTATATCAGGGCTATGGATGAGCAGGTCTTTTGCCTGTCTCCCTCACAGCAGCCAGATTTGGACTCTTCAGATTCATTGGCCTCCTCATCTTCCTCCTTCAAGGGAGAGGATACCTCTGTCCATATTTCCTCAGACGCTAATCAGATATGAACATACATACTGTATGAACATACTAAATTACCAGCAGATAAAGGCCATTCAGTCTCTCTAGTCTGCTGGAGTGTGCAGCACTTCAGTCCATCAGGCTGCAGCTGTCCCCCCCCCCATATGCCCTATCCATCTCCCACCCACTTCTGATTTGTATCCTCCCCTTGAATTTGTCCCATCTCCTCTTGAAGCCTCCAATGCTCTGCAATAATACGACTGCCTCTGACAGAGCGTTTCACCCTGCCACCACCCTTTCTGTGAAATAGTGCCTGCTCAGTTCTCTTCTGAACCTGCTCCCTTTCAGCTTCATAGATTGTCCCCTGGTTTCCCTTCTACCTTTCAGATTGAACATACACCTGGTACCTACTTTGTTCAAACCCTTCAGGTACTTAAAGGTCTCAATCATGTCCCCTCTCTCCCTTCTTTCCTCCAGGGTATACATATTGAGCTCTTTCAATCTCTTCTCACATGGTCTGTCCCCCAACCCCAGGATAATTTTTGTTGTCCTGCACTGTACCCCCTACAGTAGTTTGATGTTCCTTTGCAAGTAGGGGTGCAAGAATTGCATGCAGTACTTTAGGTGTGGTCTCACCAGGGACCTGTACAGGGGCAAGATCACCTCCCCACTTCTAGAAGTAATCCCCCTTACTATGCATCCTAGCATCCTGTTTGCCTTCACTGCTGCCTTCCTGCACTAAGCAGAGTGGTTCATCTCCTCGGTTACCTGCACTCCCAGATCCTTCTCCTCCTTGGATTTTGTTAACAGGATACCCTCCAGCCAGTAATTGTGTCCTGGGTTCTTGCCTCCTAAATGCATCACTTTGCACTTCTTGGCATTGAAACCTAGCGGCCAAGTGTAAGATCATTCCTCCAGTTTTACCAAATCCTCCTGAAATACTTTTGCTTCTTTCCCCCATCTACCTCAGCACAAATCTTTGTGTCATCTGCGAAGAGACTGATCTTGCTCTTAATCCTCTCTGCAATGTTGGCTATGAAAATGTTAAACAGAACCTGTCCCAACACTGAGCTCTGTGGTACACCACTTGTTACTGCCCTGGGTTCAGATGCCTCCCCCCCACTATTACCTTCTGTTGTCTACCCTGCAGCCAGTTCTCAACCCATCTGACCAGTTTCCTCCCTGCTACCAGATTCTTTAACTTGCAGGTCAGCCTACCATGTGGCACCAAGTTAAAGGCCTTGCTGAAATCCAGGTGGAGGACATCCACCACATGTCCCCTGTCCAGTGCCCTCAAAACCCAGTCATAAAAATTAACCAAGTTCACCTGCCTGAGACAAACTCATGCTGCCTGCTGTCCTGGAGATTGTTATCCTCAAGACATTGCACTAGTCTTTCCTTGAGGATTGTCTCAATCAGTTTTCCTACAATTGCAGTAAGTCTTACCGGTCTGTAATTCCCCGGTTCATCCTTGGGCCCACTCTTATGGAGAGGTACAACATGTGCTTTCCTCCAGTCCCTGGGCATGCACCCTGAGTTCAGAGAGGTATTGAACAGTTCCACCAATGGCCCTGCCAGCACCTCTGCCAACTCTCTCAGCACCCTGGGGTGGACTCTGTCTGGGCCAGGTGCCTTGTCCACCTTCAGGGACTTTAGGCATTTCCTCACCCTTTCCACTGTGATTTCCCCATCCGTGGTTGTTTGTCCCCCACCCTCTCCCACCTCACCCTTCTTCTCAGGTGCGGGCCCATTGCTTTCCTTGGTGAAGACTGAACAGAAGTATTCATTAAATATTTCTGCCTGCTCAGCCCCCTTTTCTTCCCACCCACTTCCCCTCCTGATCCTAACAATTTGATCCTTGCTCTTCCTCTTGTCTTGGATATATCTGAAGAAATCCTTTTCCCCTTCTTTAATCCCCTTTGCTAACCTCCGTTTCCTAGCTGCCTTTACTGCCCTTACCACTCTGCTCACTTCTCTGGATTTCTTCACATATTCTTCTCTGTCTTCTGCTCTGTTGGATATTTATCCCTCTGTACAAATAGCTGGTCAGACCCCATCTGGAGTACTGCATGCAGTTCTGGAGACCCAATCTCCTCAAAGACATAGACAGGATGGAAGCTGTCTAGAGGAGGGCAACTAAAATGGTGCAGGGTCTCCACCGGAAGACATATGAAGAGAGACTAAAGGAGCTTAATATGTATAGCCTCAAGGAAAGGAGGGAGAGGGGGGACATGATAGAAACATTCAAGTACCTCAAGGGAATCGACAAAGTCCAAGAGGGTAGCATCTTTCAAGAAAAGAGGTGTGCAAGAACAAGGGTGCACAATTTGAAGATGGGGGGCAGCTCAGAGGTAATTTAAGGAAGTATTTTTTCACAGAGAGGGTTGTGGATGCATGGAACTGCCCTCCGGAGGAGGTTCTGGAGTCAAAAACAATGGTGGAATTCAAACATGCATGGGACAGTCATGAGACCATTCTAGGGGGTAGGGGCAGGAAGAAGTAGGCTGCTGGTTAACTAGGATCTGCAGCTTATCCAGTAGGTAGGGAAATGGGCAGACTGGGTGGGCCAAGCAGTCCTTATCTGCCATCAAATTCTATGTTTCTATGTTTGTAGATCCTAAATGCATTCCTCTTCTTCTCCTTTACCTTCTCCACAACCTCTCTACTTATCCAACTTGGTTTCTTGGTCCTGGCTTGTTTGCTCTGGCTCTTGACACAAGTTTTTGTGGCTTCAGCCAGTCCTGCCTTGATGACTAACCATTTTTGTTTCATGTCTATTTCTGGGCGGATGCTTGCCATATGACTTTCCAGTATGTGTCTCATCCTGCCAAAGTCTATCCTTTTGAAGTCCAGGACCCTAGTTTTTGTAGTGGCTACTTCTCTACTCAGATCAATTGAGTACCACACTGTGCAGTGGTTACTGTTTGCTAGAGGTTACTCCACCCTTACATCCCTGACCTGTTCACCATCTTCCAGTACCAGATCTAGTATATTCCCCTCTCTCATTTGCTCCATCACCCTCTGGGTAAGGAAGCCATCCTGGAATGCTTCCAGGAGGATCTGCTCCCCAGTGCAAGTGGTTGCTGGAATGCTCCACTCCAGCCCTAATAGATTAAAATCCCTCCTACCACTGTGCTCCCTTTGCCACTATGCCTCCTTATCTGCTCCCCCAGTTCCCTGTCAATGTCCTCCTTCTAGTCTGGAGGACTATAAATGACCCCCAGACAGATCTTTCCCCTTTCTGGCTGTGTAGTTGCAGCCAGATTACTTCTGACCTGCCCTCCTCCTCCTCTTTCTCCCTATTACGTCTGATCCCTTCCCTTACATAAATGGCAACCCCCCCCAGCCTTCCCTTGATCTCTATCACCTGGAATAGTTTGTACCCTGGAGTGGTTAGGTCCCAGTCATGGTGCCTAGTTGTCCACATCTCAGTAATGGCAGCTATGTCCACCTCCCCCTCTGTCATCAATGCCTGCAACTCTGCCAACATGTTCCCCAAGCTCCTAGCATTTAGTAAAATCTTTCTCCACACTGCTCCTATCCTTCCTGCTTCTTTACCCTTCACTTCAACCCTATTTCACCTGAGGTTGTATCTATCCCGGTGGTGGGGGGAGGTCCATGGGACCCCATCTCCTGATGATTCCCAGCTCTAATGCCTCCTTCCCTACCTAGTTAAAATGATATCTCTCACTGATGAAATCAGCACTTTCTATCAAGGCTGGTCAGCAATCTACACCTATCCCACATCTGAAGATGCAATACTGAGTGGATGACGCGTGTTTTCTTAGCACTTCAGTACAAACCACCTGGTTGTCCTTTCCTGGCTGATTCTCAGCCAGAAAGCATGTCCCATGCCTGGCAGTGCCCATCTGTCCCAGCTCCAGCCCCTGTGGACTGCCAGCACAGGTATTGCACACACCAGGGATCTCCAAGGGCCTTACCTCATCCCACTTTGGAAGTAAGGGTACTGGATACCCCTTCTGGGCATAGCTATCTGGTGTGCAACTGGCTCCCGGATGTGGGCTCTGTGGAGTTTAACCACTGCAGATGGATAGTGTTCTCTTCAGCTCATATCATGCACAGTTTTGCCACTCATCAGGCACAACACACTGCCTATAACAGGCTTTTGTGGTCAGTGCTAGGTCAGGTGCTGACATTGCTGCCTGATATGAAGGCAACCCGACAGACCATTGCCATCTCTGAGCAGGGTCTGGAGCTCACAAGACCCCAGGCAAGAGTGTCTTATGATGCCAGTGAGGTAGCTTCAAGGCTAGAGGTAACAGCGATCTGCATTAGACAGACAACGTGGCTTAATCTGTCAAGGTTGTCACCTTGGCATGGTGTAGGGTGCTGCCTCTGCTCTCCAGGGGAACCCACCTTTTCTCCCACATGGCAGGCTGGGAACTACAGGGGTGACTTCCATTTCTCAGGCTATGGGAGACCCCACCTCACCTTGACCAGTGGCAGGCCTAACTGGCCTATAATGGGTCTCCTTCTTTCGTGGTCCTCCCCACAAGAGACTGAGAGACTCATGTACCTCAGGGGATCTCCCCTAGGTGGGGTAGAGAGCAGAGGGACCACGTGGACTCTTTTTATCCCTCCTTATATAATTTTTCATCCTCCCCCAACACCTTTTTTTGGGGGTAGGACTTGTTCTGGACAGGATTTCCCCCTGAATCCTGTGGGCTCTCCCTCTTGGGACAACAGTAACTAGAGAGGCTCTTCTTTACCTATGAATAAACTGTCCTGTTATACAATGCTGAACAGTCATAAGACTGACTGATTGTGCATCATGTATATTGTACCAGCACTTTAGCTGCTACTCTATTGTATTTCAACTGTATTCTTGCACTTAGTTGTACCTAGCTGTACTCAATATATTCAACGTATTCTACTTTCTGTACCTTACTTTGTTTTTGTAAGTATATTGTCTGTATTACCTATGTATCATCTTTATGTCTCGTGTCATGCCTCAAAACAGTCCATTGGATTAGTGCACCTAGGAACATACGAACATAGGAAATTTGCCTGCAGCAACAAGCTACGTGGTCTATAAAGTCTGCTTGAATGTGCAGCTAGCACACCTACCTTGCAGTTGCCCTTCCCCCTTAACAATAACCTCTCATTTCACCCTGTCCCATCCCCTTTTGAAACCCTCACTGTGTTGAGGATACCAGCTCATCTGGCAGAGAGTTCCATTCTGCCACAGTCCTCTCTGTGAAAAAGTGTCTCATTTCCCTCCTGTATATACCCCCCTCCAATCTAAGACCACAACCTCTTGTGTCCCTCCCCTACTTAACTTAAATACCCCTTCTGTTCCTGTCTTGTTAATCCCCTTTAAGTACTTGAAGGTTCCATTCATATCTCCCTGATCTCTGCTCTCCTACAGGGAGTATGTATTCAAGTCAGGTTGTGCCTGAAAATAGGCAGGTCTGTTGCCTAGTGCATTTATCCAGTCATCAAAAGCAAATAAATAAATAAGTCACACAGCCTCTCCTCGTATGGACTTTCCCCCAGTCCCTCTATCATCTTAGTTTCTCTGTGCTGTACCCCTTCCAGCAGTCTGATATCCTTCTTTAGATATGGGCACCAGTACTGCACGCTGTACTCCAGGTGTGGTCTGACCAGTGACCTGTAAAGAGGCAGGATCACCTCCCTGTTCCTGGAGAAGATTCTTCTCCCAATACACCTCAACACCCTGTTGGCCTCTGCTGCTGCATTCTTGCATTGTCCTGAGTTGTTAATTTTCCCATTTACAATCACCCTTTGATCCTTTTCCTCCTTAGTGGTACCTAGCTGTACTTAACCCAGCTGATAGCTCGTCCCTGGGTTCTTCACTCCAAAATGCATCACCTTGCACTTTTTAGCATTGAACCCCAGCTGCCATTCTTCTGATCACTCCACCTATTTAATCAGGTAATTTGTAGTTCCTACCATCCCTCTGTGTCTCTCACCTCTGCCCCCAACTTGGTATCATCAGTGAAGAGGTTGATCTTATTCCTGATTCCATGTGAGATGTCTGCTATGAATATCCCAAACAACACTGTCCCCAGTTCCAATCCTGTGGCACACTGCTTGTAACTGCCCTTGGAGATGAGAACTCCCCTCAACCATTACCCCTCTGCTGTCTTCCCTGAAGCCAATTTTCAGTCCAGTTAACCATCTTAGTCCCAATCCCCACATACATCAATTCCCCCCCCCAACCTCCCATGAATCAAAGGCCTTGCTGAAGTCCAAAAATATGACATCCACCACATGACTTTTGTCCATTTCCCTCAGTACCCAGTCATAGTACTCAGCTACATTAGCCTGACAGGACCTTTACTAGACAAACCCGTGCCGATGACTGTCCTGGAGTCCATTATCCTCCAGAAATGTCACCGACCTCTCCTTCAGGATTGTCTCCATCAGTTTCCCCACAATGGATGTCAGGCTTACAGGTCTGTAATTGTCTGGTTCATCTCTAGGGTCACTTTTATGGAGGGACACCACATTGGCCATCCTCCAGTCCTGTGGCATGCACCTTGTGTCCAGGTAGATATTGAATAGTTCAACCAGTTACAGCCCTGCTAATACCTCTGCCAGTTCCCTTGACATCCTGGGATGTATGCTGTCTGGTCCTGGTGCCTTATCCACCCACCAAGCCCTCAGATCCTTTAATACCTGCCCTCAATGGTTACCCCATCTGCCACACCCTCACCCCACTCACCTCCCCACCCCTATGGAAGCTGCCTGCCCTTCTCCCTCATGAATATGGAACAGAAGTACTCATTTAATGCTTCTGCCTGTTCTGCTCCTTTTTCTGCCCACCCAGTCCTTCATGATCTGCACTATCTGATCCTTGCAACTCCTTCTTTCCCTAATGTGTCAGAATAAGTCCTTTTCCCCATCTTTGATTCCCTGAGTCAGCCTCAGTTCCCTGGAGGCTTTGGCTGCTCTAACACCCTTGGTAACTTCTCGGGACTTCCTCACATACTCACCCCTATCTTCCCCACTCCCAGAATTCTTGTGTGTATGGAATGCTGCTTTTTTTTACCTCACTTTATTTAAAACGTCCCTACATATCCAGCTTGACTTCTTAGATTTTCCCTTGTTGCTCTGCAGTTTTGGTACAGGTCCCAACAGCCTCCACAAACTTCAATGCATTTTTTCCCATTTCTGGTTTGCATCCCAGTAAGACTGAATTCCTGCCAGGTACTCTGCTAAGATTTCACCCATCCTACTGGAGTCGGCCTTTCTGAGGTCAACCACCCTCATTCCTGTACCAACCATCTCCCTGCCCATGTTGAGTATGAACCACATAGACTGGTGGTCACTCCCTGCTAGTGGGTCTGCCCCCCACCTTCCTTACAGCCTCCTTGGTAAACAAATATCTGCTGTGTGGAGTAGTGGTGGGTGATACCAGATACACGTGCAGGGACTCTTCTTAGTTGTTACATGCATATCTTCTCCACCATACCCCAACCCTCATGGTATAGTCAGGAGCTGTGGTAGCTTGGTGTGAATAATGGTGCTATGACTGCCACCTCATTCAGCTAGTGGGAAGGGCATGTAATGGCTAAGGAGGCATCCCGGCATGTGTATCTGGCAGCACCCACCTTAACTCCACACAGCAGATTGGTGATATTTATTTATTGTTTGTTTGTTTGTCTTTTAGTTTGTTTACCAAGTAGGTGCACTGATTCCGTGGACCATTTTCAGGCATGACCCAGGCCATAAAGATGGTACATTGGTAATATAGACAACACACTTACATTTCAAACATAGAAACATAGACGTTGTGGGCAAATGGGGACTGTACGATCCATCAAGTCTGCCCTTGGCTTTCTAGCCCACCCTACTTAGCTGCCTGCTTGTGTATCCCACAGTGCCTGTCCCATGGCCACTTGAATTCCCCCACTGTCTTGGCTCCCACTACTCCCTCTAGTAGGCTATTCCATGGTTCCACAATACACACTGTGAAAAAGAATTTTCTCATATTGCTTCTGAACTTTCCTCCCTTAAGTCAAAGGTTGTGCCCTTTAGTCCTGCTGTAGTCCTTTACCTGAAAAAGGTTCCGCATGGGCACCCTGTTGTTGCCTTTAAGATATTTGAATATTTCTATCATGTCCCCATGATTCCTGCATTGTTCTTGACAGCATAATTTGAGATCATCCAGTCTTGCCTTGTATGGTTTCTGATGCAAGCCCTACACCATCTGTGTTGCTCTTCTCTGTACCATCCATCCTATCAATGTCCTTCATGAGGTGTGGCCTCCAGAACTGGACACAGTACTCCAGGTGAGGCCTTACCAGGGACCGATTCAGGAGCATGATTACTTCATGCCTTCTGCTCATTATGCCCCTCCCTATGCATCCCAGCCTTTAGTGCTGCCTTTTCAAATTGCCTACGGACCTTGAGGTCATCTGCTATGATCACCCCTAGATCTCACTCCTGCCTGGTAGCCACCAGCTGCTGCCCTCTCACTGAGTACAGTTTCCCTGGGTTACACTTTCCTAGGTGCATGATCTCACATTTTTTTGGCATTGATTTTCAATTGCCAGGTCCTGGACCACTGCTCCAGTTTTTGGAGATCTGCTTCCATGCTTTGCTGTCACTCTGTTGTGTCTACCCTGTTGCCAATTTTGATGTAATCTGCAAACAGGCACACCTTTCCCTCCAGTTCATCCGCAATATCACTGATGAACATGTTGAAAAGGATCAGCCCCAGAACTGAGCTCTGCAGAACCCCGCTAGTCACCCTCCCCACCACAGACAGAGTGCCATTTACTATTACTCTCTGAGTTCTTCCATGTAACTAGTTTCTGACCCAGTATGTAACCTTGGACCCAATTCCCATGTTCTCCAGTTTTTTGACTAGTCTCCTGTGTGGAACAGAGTCAAAAGCTTTGCTGAAGTCCAGATGAACCACATCCACTGCCCCACCCTGATCCACTATTTTAGTGAACCAATTGAAAAAATCACCAGGTTTGTGTGGCAGGACCTTCCTCCTGTGAAACAGTGTTGATTTTTATCGAGCTGACCAGTTTGCGCCATAAAAGCTATGATTCTTTCCTTCAGCAGGGACTCCATCAGTTTTCCCATGAATAATGTCAGACTAACCAGACGGTAGTTATCTGGCTGTTCTTGCTTCCGGTCTTGTGGAGTGGTACTACTGTTGCACTCTTCCAATCCTCTGGCACCTCCCCACTCCTTAATGATTTGTTGAAGAGCACTGCTAAGGGGGCTGCCAGTCCCCTCCCAAGTTCTTTCAGTATTTTTGGGTGTATCCCATCTGGCCCCATAGCTTTACCTACCTTTAACTTGTCTATTTCTTCCAGGACCCTTTCCTCTGTGAAGGGACCCATGTCTGTTCCTTCAATCAGACACTTCTTTATGTCTATTGTTGGTCCGTTACCATCTGCTTCCTGTGTGAAGACTGATAAGTATTAATTCAGTGCCTCTGCCTTCTCCCCTTCTTGCTCTGTGGTCTGTCTGTCTTTTTTGTGATTCTAGCAGCGCCCCTTTTGGTCTTCCTTTTTTCACGTGTGTGCCTGTAGAAGGTTTTGCTATCCTTTTTTACTTCCTGAACTATCCTAACCTCTGTTTGAGCCTTTGCATTTCTTAACTGTTTCCCTGTCTCTTTTAGTTTCTGTTTATATTCTGTTTAGTCTGCCTCGTTCCCTGACTCCTGGTACTTTCTAAAGGCTATGCACTTGTCTCTCACCATGGCTGCCACCTCCTTGGAAAACAATAGTGTTTTTTTTTCTTCTTTTGTTCTTGCTAACCTGACGGGCATACTGTGATGTGACCACGGTTATTGCATCCTTCAACCTTGTCTAATATTCCTCAACACTCCCTTCTGTCAAGCCACTAAAGTTGTCTCTTAGGCAGGCCTTCATGTTTGTGAAGTCTGCTCTCCTGAAATCAAGGACCTTCAGTTTGGAGTGTGTAGAGTCTACAGTCCTTTTTACCCTGAACCATACCATATTATGATCACTGTTGCCCAGGTGGTTCCCTACTTTGACACCCATAACCCTATTGCTATTTGTGAATATTAGATCTAGAATCACTTTACCCCTTGTGGATGATGTCATTAGTTGACTTAGGCATTCTTCTTGTAGTGTGATTAGGAATTCTCTGCTCTTCTTTGATGCTGCTGTGTGAGTATTCCAATCTATCTAGGCAGATTGAAATCCCCCACCAGCACCATGGCTTCTTTCCCTGACATCTGGAAGATAGTTTCCAGGATTTCCTTATCCCTGGCTTCCTCCAGATTTGGGAATCTTTAGATTCTTCCTATCCAAATGGGTTTTCAGGTTCCAGCCCCTATTATGATCCATAGATCCTCTGTTTCTCTTAGTGCCTGTTGTATTTCTGTAACATTGATGGCATCCTTAACATAAATAGCTACCCCCCCTCCCTTTTTGTCAATCCTATCTCTCCTAAACAAGTTGTACCCCGGGATAGTCACCTCACAACCATGATTTTTTGTGAACCATGTTTCAGTCATGGCCACCCAGTCTAGTCCTGCCTCAGCTATTGGGGCAGTGAGGTCAGTCATCTTGTTAACCAGACTGTGTGCATTGAGACACAGTGCTGACCACTCTTGCTGTGTCACTTTGTTTGTCATGCCTCCTTTGATCTTATTGTTCATCCTTTTGTAGTTTTCCCTGTATATGTTTCCTCCCTTTTCATTATGATGGTCAATGTCAGAACTGGAAAGGGTTTTATGTTCCTGGCTGCCTGCTTTTGCTATCCTGGAGTGTGTAGATTTGGTGCTAGCTGGATGTGAGAGATAGCTGACTCTATGTGTGCTTCTCCTAGGGCTACTGTCATCTCCCCTCCTGCTAGTTTTAATGTCCTACATGGAAGTCAAATTTCTTGCTAAGTGCTCCAACTCCCTCTTTAGTCAGGTGGAGGCTGCCGAATTTGAAGAACTCTCTTTCCCAGAAGTTGCCCCAGTTTCTGACAAAGTGGTGCCCCTTTGTGTGGCACCAGTTCTTGAGCCACGCATTGAGCTCACTTATCTCTCCCTCTCTGATTTTTTTGCCTTTGTTACTCCTTCCTGCTGAAAAAAAGTTTGTTAAGGTCTGCCACTTAGTAGCACAACTAGAGACTGGAAGAGAGAAGGTCTCTTTCCCAGTTGGGGAAGATCAGTGAACCTCAGCAAACAGTAAGGCTAGGGTCTGGACCACACTTCGTGTATGTCTCCTAGGGTTGACCTTTGTGTCTGAGCTGTTGTTTCTGTATGAGAGTTTTATATTAGACAACCACTGTTTCAGTGGTGGGTAAAGCAGACAGTAAAGCTAGAGGCTGGACCGCTCTTGGGGTATGCCTCCTAGGGGTGCCCTTTGTGTCTAAGCTGCTGTTTTCTATTATTTGACCAGTACAAATGGTGATTTACATACAGCAGCTAGGAATTCTTGGTAAGTGTTCCAACTGCTTCTTAAGATGAGAGAACATCCACTGGCTGGGTCAGAGCAGAGTGATCAAGGATAGAAGTCACCTCAGTGGATATAGGAGACCAGACTGTGCACTCCAAGGGGGGTTAAGCCAGGTAGAACTGCTGTCAAGGAATCCCTGCTTCTGCACCTGTCAGAGTCTGGCTTCCCTCCATGATTGGTCTATCTCCCAGTCATGAAGATCAGTAAAACTTAGCAGAAGATAGCAGTCAATGGCTGGGTCTGAGAAGAGTGGTCAATAAGAGAAATTATCTCAGTGTAGATAGGAGCCTTGACTGTGCACTCCAAGGGGGATTCAGCCAGGTAGAACTGTCTTCAAGGAATCCCTGCTTCTGCACCTGTTGGAGTCTGCCTTCCCTCCATGATTGGTCTTTCTCCCAGTCAGTGAAGATAAGTGAAGCTCAGCAGACAGTTAGGCTAGAGGCTGGACCACACTTGGAATATGCCTCCAAGGGTTACCATTTATGTCTGAGCATTAACAGAGAAAGGTACAGGAAATAGACTACATTGAATATATTGAGTGTAGCTAGTTACAATTAAGTGCAAGAATACAGCTGAAGCACAATACAGTAGCAACTAAAGTGTGGGTGCAATATACATGATGTACATTCAGACTTATGATGAATGTTCAGCATTGTACAATGTGATAGTTTAGTCTTTGGTACAAAAGAATTAAGACTGTCATTGAAGGGTAGCCCATTCCATACCCCCAGCCACCCACCTACCTGGGCAGCAGCAGAATAGGGGTGTGGATGCAGTCGAGGGTGGGTCAATCTTACAGAAGCAGCACATTTAATGTTATGTAAGTGTACAATATGCATTGTGAAACTAGTTAACTACATAGTGCAGTTACAGTGTAGTTATGCAGTAGTTACAGTGTAGTTAGTGACACTTAAAATTATCCTTCAGAAATAACTCACTCATGAAGCTACTGTAGTATAGCAAAATGGTTAAAAATCACTGCCCTCAAACCTGGAGAAATGGGTTTGAATCCCAGATCCACCACTTGTATACTGTATGACCCCCCCCCAAAAAAGGACTAAAAATAAACATGCAGTCTAATATTGTAAATTGCTATACAACAAAAAATCATTAATTGACATAATTACTTATTGACTTTTAACAGTGCTGAAGTTAAGGAATGTGCTGCTTCTGTGACATTATTTCCACAATTAATGTCTAACTAACATGTACTTACAAAGCAAGTACACAGAAATATACACTTAAAATAAAGTGTAAGAAGACGTGTAACAATGCTGTAGTTACTGTGGAATGTGCTGCTGCTGTGGTGTTGTTTCCACAGTTAATGCCTAACTAACATGTACTTACAAAGTAAGTATGCAGAAACAGACACTTAAAGTATAGGAAAAAGGGTGTAACAGTGCTGTAGTTACTAAGGAACATGCCACTTCAGTGGCATTGTTTCCACAGTTAATGCCTAACTATCATGAACTTACAAAGTAAGTACACATAAACAGACAGTTAAAATAAAGTGTAAGAAGAGGGCGTAACAGTGCTGTGGTTACTAAGGAATGTGCTGCTTCTGTGACATTGTTTCCACAGTTAATGACTAACTAACATGTATTTT
Source organism: Neoceratodus forsteri (assembly GCA_016271365.2). Lineage (NCBI taxonomy): Eukaryota > Metazoa > Chordata > Ceratodontiformes > Ceratodontidae > Neoceratodus > Neoceratodus forsteri. The sequence goes on from CM057455.1 coordinate 244,941,150, forward strand.
CAAAGTAAGTACACAGAAACTGACACTTGAAATAACGCATACGAAGAAAGGTGTAACTACTATATACTTACATTGAATGTCAATGTTGTAGTTCTCACGTACGCTTTCTTCAGAAATCAGTCCCTCATGCACTTACTACATCTACATTGGTTACTTATACAATAAAAATAATTGACATAATTACTTATTGGCTTGTAACAATGCTGTAGTTACTAAGAAATGTGCTGCTTCTGTGACATTGACCCACACCTCTTCTGTACCCACACTCCTGGCCTGCTATGGTCCAGGTGGGTGGGTGGCTGGAGGTGGGGTATAGCTACATACCATGCACTTTAACACCAATCTACTGTGTGGCATGGTGGTGGGTGGCAAAGGATACACAGTTAAGGACCCTTCCTAGTGTGTGGTTATACAAATTCCATGATGTGGTAGTTACACGTGCAACCACAACTGTCTCTCTTTTGGCTCAAATTGATTTATGCTGGAAGGGTAACTACTCATGTAACAGCTGTTGCAAAGTGCAACAGAAAAAAATATTTATGCTGGAAGTGTAACTACACATGTAACAGCAGTTGCAACAGTAACTGTGGTAGCTACCAGTTCATGCAAGTTGTGTAACTACACTAAATCACAAATTTGAAACTAGTTAACTACCACATTGTAGCTACATGTAACTACACGGAAGCTACATAGTAGTTACATTGTAGTTATACAGTAGTTTCAGTGTAGTTAAGGACACTTAAAATAAAGTGTAAACTCCATATTTAATCAGATACCAGTTTTGCTTATGTATGGTGTTACAGTACCTGTGGGACATCCATTCAAAATCACAAATCATATCACTAAACCATTACAAATTTGGTTGGGAAATAGTTGTCACAAACAGGGCATTATCACTTCAGCTCCTGAATACAGTAAGCCTCAGAGGTATGGCAAGTGAGGCACACTAACCACAATTAAAATTGAAAATGTTCCCACAGAAACATAGACTGTTGGCAGTAAAAGGCCCGTTGGGGAATCATGTCTCATCATTCCTATCTAATGCTGAATGAGGCTCCTCAATACGTCTCCCCCCCACCTTGACTTTCCAGTGTGGTCTTTACCAAACTTTTGTATCTATCCCACCCTCTTTTCAATCCTCCACTGATTTTGTACAGATCATCTCCTTCAGCAGCCTATTACTTCCTTCCATCACCCTTTCAATGGACATGTACTTCTTGGTATCTCTCTCTTATACCTGCTCCACTCCAGCTTCATAGAGTTAACCTGGTGCTTGTGTTCCTACTCAAGCTGAACAATTTCTCACCATCCATTTTATTTAACACTTAAAGGTATTTCAATGGGATTTAGCAACTTAGTGAGGAGTTGTGCTTGTGCAGCGTTGTTGATAGTCAGAAGGTATTTGAATGAATGTGTTGTTGATTGTCATAGTTGAATACTTTGGCTGTTCACAATCTCTGTTCCTTGGGGAACTACAACCCTGTTGAGGTACAGTGAAGGCAAAGGAACCCTCTTGAGGAGGGTTCCATCCCTAGAGATGAAGCAGGAACATAATTCCGTTAGGCTAAAGGTACCTTAGGAAGGAGCCCCAAAAAGTACTGAGCAACAAGTAGTGACCACAAAGCCTGAGTGAGGACAGACTGATGGCAGCTAGTGGTGATAATGAAAAACAGAGACTGAATTGAGGAATGACTGACATATATCAGAACTGATAGCAGAAGAGGCATGACTTCCATAAGGGGAGAGGAAATGGCAAAATGGAAGGCTGGCCACCATCCAACCCCAACTCACAGTGGAAACCTACCTGGGTAAACATTTTACTAATATCTATGTACTACATTATGGACTACCTGTTGCAGACACTACATAATGTTTATTACTTTCAGCATGGAGAAGAGGAAATAAATCCTGTGAGATGGAAACTTCTGGGGATCCAATGCCTTGGTCACCTTCCCTCCAGACTTGTGAGAAATTAGTAAGAGCTCAGCTACAGCAATTTAGAAACCCAATTCAGGGGAAGATATTTTAGAGAAAGGGCTCTCACTTTATTCCTCTAACAGGAAAGTTTTGGGGTGCTGCAACCCAACCTCTGCAGCTAAAGGAGGTTTCCCACAAAGGAGGCCCACCACCTGAAGAAGGATGAGGAGAGCAACAACCGCTAAAACGCGCTCACCTGGCCTCCATGAGAGGAGGCCTAGAGAGGAAGCTGAGCCCTTGAAGGGTAAGGCATATGAGCTGAGCTCTTGAGGTTTAGAACTTGGAGTTGCATGATCTTCACCCTTGAGTGATCTTCACCCTTGAGTGTTAGAGGAAGTGAAGGAGGTGGAAACCAGGTGAACATTAGGTGGCTATAGGGAAAATAGCTTTTGAAGGGGTTGCTGATGTAGTCTGCATAGCTAATGGAGCCCCTGTGGATTTAGAGGCCCCACCCTCTGGCAGCGGACATCTTAAATGCTATATTAACATGTGCCACTGATTTGACCTGCATGGCTAATGCTTCCCCACTTCCCCCAGAGTATAGGACATACTTATCCGAAGGACAGAAAGAGAAGGACTCCACCCTCAAGATGTAGACTTCTAGGTGGCAGAGTGAGACTGTCAGTTTAAAGGTCAAAAGCCCTGGAAGCGATGCTATGGTTGTGGCTGGCATGCATCTGAATGCAGGTGTAATGGGAGGCTAATTGTGACGCTTAATGGCCATGATCATGTGGTAGAAATTTATTTATTTAAATTTTGATTATTGGGTGGGCCATCTGAGACAGTCAAGTCCCTTTCTTGGGGTGACCGGGGGAACCAAATGTTCCAAGCATGAGAAAACAGTTCAGATAAATAAGTACAAATATCATTGGACAGTTACATACATTCATGGACTAAATTAGCCATCCCATTCATTGGGAGACTGTACAAATTACAGATGTCAATTGCAACATAGGTGAACAAACCATAAGGTTGATACAAACATACAATATAATCATAGTAGATTCAATTAGAACATAAGTGCAGAGTATAGACAATTGGCTGTGTACAGACTCATAGCCCTAGACATTGATCTCGCATACCAGGAGAGTGTAGGCAGCAGGTGGAGACGTTTAGAGAAGATTAGATACAGTTCCCATTACAAACAGGAGGCCTGTAAAATATTCCCTATATTGTCTTTTGAAGAGAGCAATAGTCTTGCAGGAGAGTAGTGAGTGTGGGAGGTCATTCCACTTTTGTGGTGCTGCGAAGGAGAAGGATCTTCTTCCAGCAGCTAGGTGAGTCTTGAGCAAACAGCCTCAAGAGGTGTCAGGATCTGAATGCTCGTGGGAAGGGTTTCAGGGTTAGTAGGTTAGATATACTCGGAGGAGGTGGGAGGTGTATTAGCTTGAAGGTGGTGCAATATACTGGGAGGTTAAGTTTGGCCATGAAAGATGGTCAACCCAAATTGTTCAGCATGCCATGTGACAGAAACTAAACATAGGTAAGGCTGAATGGCTAACTAAGACATTGAATAACAACTAGGACATTGAATGAGGCTGAATGATATGAGTTTGGAATTAATGATGAATGCATACCAACCAGTTCCATGGGGAGGTTAGTGTTAGTTGATGATGCACTGCAAGTCAGGTAGGCTGAGGCACTAGAAGCAACAAATACAACTGCTATGGCAAGCAGCAGCATATGGAAACTGAAAGCTAGGAAACAGTAGCTACCTAAGTGAACTACAGCAGAATCCAAAAAGGAGTGACTGCTTAGCAAGGAGCCAGGTGTAAACATTTAATGATTGTAGCTGAACTAAGAGATTTGCCAAAGATATGGAAAAAACAGCAAAATGGGAGTCTGAATAGCACAAGTCAAATGAAAATGATGATGGCAGGACACTGGGAAAACTAGAAGGCCCCAAAAGAACCAAAACAGAAAGAACCACAAGGTACATGAGAACAGAGTGCAACAAGAACAGAAGAAAAGAGCAAAGTTAGGGGGGAAGAAAGAAAAATACTGACCTAAAAGGCTAGAGAGGCAGGGAAGGACCGGTATGGTCCTTTTCTGCCATCAAGCTTCTATGATTCTATGATATGATTCTAGAAAGTCCAAAATCACAAAGGGAAAGTGGGAAACAAACACTGGGAGAAAAAGGCAAGGTGGGGGGCGGGGGGCAGAGCTCCAACAGAGTAGGGCTGGTAACACTGTTCCATTTGAAATCTGGACCCCAGGATCAAACCCTGAATCCATGGACCAGGATAAATATGGACTTCATCGCAGAAGTACATTTCCGGGTCCGTGGAAAGTAGGGCATTTTTTTAGCATGCCTAAGTTGCATGTAATTGTCGCTGGAGGCACCAAGCAGAACAAAGAGTGAGGAGAAGAGGGTGGAACGGAGCCCAGGAGCTGGAGGACCACAGTCACATGGTGGGGAGATCTGAGCTTGGGCTGCAGCTGCTGCCGTCGGTCGGTCGGTCAGTCAGCTGTGTCATCGACTTGGTCTGTTCTCAAAATGTGGAACTAGGCATTTGTGCCACAAAAATTAAAACACAGCTGTGTGGTAAAGTACTGGCATTATTTTTGTTTAATGTGTATCTTTGGTTTCACTGTGGCTGTCTGTGTACAGGCTCAGGTCACGGTCATGCTGGCAAAATAAATGTTGACTAAGTTTTGCCATCCCAAGGAGAAAGAGAGAGAGACTAGAGCACTGGGGGTCAAAGAGCAATGTTATAGCCCAAGAAATTACAAATAAAGTGAATTGTTGGTTTCATTGTGGCTGTCTGTGGGTCCAAGGCATGGGCATGCTGGAAAAATAAATTTTGATTTCTGCCATCCAGAAGAGGAGGAGACAGAGTGAGAGAGAGAGACACACACTATACTACTGTGGCTGTCTGTGGGCCCAGGGCATGGGCATGATGGCAAAATAAATGTTGACTAACGTGTGCCATCCAGGGGAGAAAGTGAGAGAGACTAGAGTACTGGAGGCCAAAGAGTAATGTTATAGTCCCAGAAATCACAAATAGTGTATTCTTGGTTTCATTGTGGTTGTCTATGGGCCAAGGGCATGTGCATGCTGGCAAAATAAATGTTGACTTGTGCCATCCAGAAGATGAGACAGAGATACAGAGAGAGAGACACTAGGGGCCAAAGATAAATTTTACAGTCACAGAAAGCACAAAGAAATTAAACTTGGCCTCAGTGTGCTATGCAGTGTGTGTACACTGTAGTGTTTAGGACATGTAGAAGGTATCCTTAGAATGGCAGAAAAAGGGGAGATGTTGTTGGGGGATCTGAATATGCCAGATGTTAACTGTAGTGCATTTGCAGCAGCCACTTCCAAGAGTGGGGTCATTCTAGATGCTCTGCAGGGGGCATGCCATAGACAACTAGTATTGGAACCCACTTAAGAGGGAACAATCTTAGACCTGGTACTCTCAAATGGAGATGGAGAGAGGATCACAGATTTAGAAATGGGTAGTCATCTGGGAACTAGCGACCATCGAACAGCATGGTTTATGATAAACACAGCAGTAGAGTCAAGCCATAAAAAGGCAAAGATACAGGACTTTATGAGGGCTGACTTTGCCAAAATGGGTGAGTGCCTAAGGAATACACTAGCAAATGGGCAGGAAGGAGGGTTGGAAGAACAATGGGGAATAATCAAAACTGCCATCACAGAGGCAACAAACCTTTGTGTGAAGCAAATAAACAAAACAAAATGATGTAAGAAACCACTATGGTTCTCATAGGAGGTGGCAGGGAAGGTTAGGGGGAAAAAAGAAAGCATTCAGGAAATATAAGGAAACACAGAAGAAGCAGAAAAGAGAACTGTATCAGCTAAAGCAAAAGAAAGCAGGGAATGCAGTCAGAACAGTAAAGGCCCATACCGAGGAAAAGATAGCTAACTCAGTCAAGAAGGGGGATAAAACCTTTTAGAGATACATCAAGGAGAGAAAGAAGACCAAGGGAGGGAGATTGAGGCTTAATAAAGGGGAGGGAGGTTGGACAGAGGGTGACTGTGAAAAGGCAGAGATACTAAACAAATAGTTTTGTTCAGTATTCACAAATGAAGAGGGGGAGGTACCTAAGCCAAACAACAGAAACACTCTGGATATAGGGATTGATACCAGCCCATTCACAGAAGAAAGAGTTCTAAAAGAACTCTTAAAACTGAAGGTGGACAAAGCAATGAGACCTGATGGGATTCATCCCAGAATTCTAAAAGAACTAAGGGTAGAACTAGTGATACCACAGACTACCCTCTTTAACAAATCATGGGAGGATGGGGTGGTACCTGAGGACTGGAGGAGGGCAGATGTTATTCCACTTCTCAAAAGTGGGAGCAGGGCAGAAGTAGGAAACTACAGACCTGTTAGTTTAACCTCAGTGATAAGGAAAATGATGAAATCACTTCTGAAGGAAAGAACTGTTGAGTACCTAGAGACCAGCAGGCACAGGACCCAAGGCAGCATGGATTCACAGTGGAAAGGTCATGTCAGATGAATCAAATAGATTTCTTTGACTGGGTGACCAAAGTAGTAGATCAGGGAGGGGCTGTGGACAGGGCCTACCTAAACTTTAGCAAGGCATTTGACACAGTCCCAGACAAAAGATTAATATGCAAGTTAGCCAGCCTTGGAGTGGGTCCCAAGATGGTAGCCTGGGTAAAGAATTGGATGGAGAACAGGACACATAGGGTAATAGTAAACTGAGTCCACTCTGAAGAAAGGGGGGTTACTAGTGGGGTACTGCATGGTTCAGCAGTAGGACCGGTCCTCTTCAATGTCTTTATAAGTGACATTGCAGAGAGATTGGAAGGAAAAGTATGTCTCTTTGCAGACACAAAGATCTGCAACAGAGTTGATACACAAGGTGGGATGGAAAGGATGAGAAGGGACTTGGCAAGGTTGGAGGAATGGTCAAATGCATGGCAGCTTAGATTCAATGCTAAGAAGTGCAAAGTAATGCACCTGGGAAACAAAAGCCCAGGGGAAGAGTGCACAATTGGGGGTGAGATACTAACAACGACAAAAATGGAAAGGGACGGGGGGTCATATCACATGACCTTAAGGTGGGCAAGCAGTGTGAGAGGGCAGTAAGGAGGGCTGGGGAGATACTGGGATGCATAGGGAGAGGCATCACCAGTAGAAAACAGGAAGTTGTTGTTCCTCTGTACAGACAGCTGGTGAGATCCCATCTGGAGTGATGCATGCAGTTCTGAAGACCCAATCTCCGCAAAGACATAGACAGGATAGAGGCAGTACAGAGGAGGGCAACTAAAATGGTGCAGGATCTGTACTAGAAGACATAAAGAGAGAGACTTAAGGAGCTTAATATGTATAGCCTCTAGGAAAGGGGGGACATGATAGAAACTTTCAAGTACCTCAAGGGAATCAACAAAGTCCAAGAGGGTAGCATCTTTCAGAAAAAGAGGTGTGCAAGAACCAGGGGGCACAATTTGAAGGTAGAGGGGGGACGAAGTGTTTTTTCTCAGACAGGGTTGTGGATGCATGGAATGGGCTTCCTGAGGAGGTTGTGGAGTTAAAAACAATGGTGGAATTCAAGTATGCATGGGACAGTCATAAGGCAATTCTAGGGGGTGGAGGTAGGAGGAAGTAGGCTGTTGGTTAACTAGGATCTGCAGCTTATCCATTAGGTAGGGAAATGGGCAGACTGGCTAGGCCAAGCAGTCCTTATATGCCATTAAATTCTATGTTTCTATGTAAGGCAGGCAAAATAATGCTTGCATCTGTTTATCTGTCTCCATCTCTCTATTTCTCTCTCTCCTGGTCGTGGCACTCTCAGCGTCATGGGTCTGAGCTGGATATGCTACCAGTACAGCCTTGACATGAAGCGTCTAACAGCTATTGTTTTTATTTAGCAGTTTACTGTAAATTTTATACAAATCATGCATTAAATTATTTCCTTTGGACCTCTGTGATTAACATGACCTACTTTGGCCAATGTTATGCATTTTTTCACATTTTTTCAAATATTTGTCAATAAATCAGAACTAAGCTGAATAAATTAGGAATTCACCGTGTTCGGGTTCTTACTTAATAAGGGTCATAACTTTACTGAGTTCTCCCAGACCTACAGCAGAGCCTCCAGCTGCAGCAAGAAACAATGCTTCTGAGTGAGGCTGGAGGGAGCTGACTTACATAGCTCAGGCAGGGGGCATGGCTGGTTCCTCCCACTCACTGAATTACAGGCATAGCCTCTAAATTTAATGTTTCAGCTATATCCCATATTCCATTTCCCATCTTGCCACAACTGTGTACATGTTCAGACCTGCTAACCTCTCATATGTCCTTTGCTGATTTCCCTGGAGTAGCTTGGTTACCCTTATCTGCACTGCCTTCACTCTGACACTGTCCTTTTTCAGATGTAGACTCAAAAACTCCACAAAATACTCTAGGTTAGGCTATACCAGTGACCTATACAGTGGAAATATCACCTTCCTTCTCCTACAGGTTATTATTCTTCCTATGCACCCCAGCATCCTTTTTCACTGCCCCCTGTCCCATTGTTTTGTACTGCCTTCATGCCGTCTGATATTACCACTCAATTTTCTTTTCCTCTGTAGTACTTTCCACTACTACCTCCCGTATCCTATGTTCTGTGCTAAGATGTTTTTTGCTCCAAAGTACATCACCTTGTATTTTTTGGCATATAAGCTGCCATACCTTCAGCCATCTTTCCAATTTACCTATCTTCTCCTTCAAATTTTTGACCCCTACTCACTATCCACTCAGCCACAGATCTTTGTATCATCTGTGAAAAGCCATATATTGCCCTGTATCCCTACCCCTACCCCTATGCCGTAGATAACAATATGGAAAAGGCCAGTTCCATTGTCACTTATCCTATTTCCTAACCAGTTTACCTATGCCAAATCGACAACACTGTTGTCAAAGTCTGACATAGCGAGATCCCCAGTGTCGACTGGCAAACTTTCACCTGTCCAACACTGGTGTGTTTCTCTCGGGGGGTTGTGCCCCCCGAACCACCCATGTGGGGGGCTGTGACCCCCACACCCCCCCTTCTATAACTTACCAGCTCTGAGTAGGAGTTGATTAGAAGGGGAAGTGAAACACGGTGAAAGGGCAAAATTTTGCCCTCGGGTTCCTCACAGTGACAATTTTGAAACCTTTCGAGATTGTCGCTGTGAAGGATTTTGCCATGAAAGTTTCACTGTTCGGTCAGCACACCTTCCCAAACCCCTAGTTTTTCACCCTACTCCAAAGTCTAGCACATTCTTTAGAAAAAAAAAATAATGTAGGACAGTATTAGACTTTATTGAAGACAAGGTGCAGTATGTCCAGTACTTGTCTCTTGCCAACTGCTTTTGTTAACCAATAAAAGTGATCAATCAGGTTTGTCTAACACAACCTCCTCCTGTAAACCCATGCTGTTTCTTGTTCTGCAGTCAGATCATCTCCAGGAAAGTTACTATCCTTTTCCATACTATGGTCTGTAGCAGTTTACCCATGACAGATGTTAGGTTGACAGGTCTGGAGTTACCTCCATCATCCCAGCTCCCACCCTTATGTTGGTGAACTATCATGTATTCACTGTCCTCCAGTCACTGGGTACTATGCCTGTCTCCAGTGAGGTATGAACTGCACAGCTAGTGGTTCAGCTAGGACTTGCCACATTGCCATAACCACATGTGGATGCATTCCTTCTAGGTCCATAGACATATCCATTTGAAGAGTCCTTAAGCCTCCGAATACCCTTTTAACCCAAATGGCCCTTCCACTATCCCTTTGCCTGGTGGCACAGTCAGACATCAGTCCCTTGCCCTCCACTGTGAACATTGACCTGATATATCTATTCAGAATTTTTACCTTCCTTTATCTTCCTCTTCACACTCCTCCCTTTGCTTTAGCTTGACTATTTCTTCCTTCATTTTCATCATGTCCTTTATTTAGTAAAAGATTATCTAATCTCCCTTTTTCATACCCTCTGCAAATCTCAGTTCCATGCCAGCCCTAACATGCCTCACTTACCTGTTGGTCTCCTTTATCCTACTGTGAAAATCTACCCCATCCCCTCTGCTTGGCTTGTTCTGTATTTTTCAATTGGCCTTTTCTTAGTTAGCTCTTATGGCTCTCCTACTTCCTTTGTGAACCAAAATGGTTTCTTACCCCCCCCCCATCTTGCTTATTACACTTACACAGAGATCTGTGACCTGTTACCCCTTTTGTTATGAAGACACATTTTGCTTCCACCCCCTCTGTCTTGCTTTCCCACAATAGCTTCTCCTTCAGCGCTTCATGTGCTCTTCCAAAATCAGCCCACCTAATGTCCAGGATGCTAGCCTGAGACTCATTTTTCTCTGGTTCCAGTTTCATGGTGAACCAAATTGTATGAATGTTGTTGGTTCCCAGTGGAACAAGCCCCCTCAACCCCCCCCCTCCACAGTCCCTATTGGTAAGCTCTCAGTCTAGGATGGATGACTCCCTAGTAGGCTTCTTCTCACTGTGTACTACAAATGCAACCTGGAAGGCTACCAGCTGTTTGCTTCTTGCGCTTACTGTTAATGGGATCCTCCAGTTCTCCATCTGGCATGTTGAAGTCCCCCAGTAGCAACATCCCCAAGAACTGCTGCCCTTTTTGTCTCCTCCCCTAATTCTCCACCCACTTTTGAGATGGTGGTCTATAAAACATATTGCAGAGAAATATCACCTGTAGGGAAACAGTGTGACAAGGCATCAGGTAAAGCAAATAGGATGCTGGGATGTATAGGCAGGGGCATCACCAGCAGGAAAAGGGAGGTCATAATTCCGCTATACAAGACACTAGTGAGGCCCCACCTGGAGTACAGTGTACAGTTCTGGAGACCATACCTACGTAAGGACATAGACAGGGTAGAGAAGGTTCAGAGGAGGGCAACAAAGATGGTGCATGGATTGCATCACAAGTCCTATGAAGACAGGTTGAAGGAACTGAACATGTACTCCTGGAGGAGAGGAGGAGAGAGGGATATGCTACAGACATACAAGTATCTTACAGGGAGAAACAGAGTGCAGGAAAACACTATTTTAAGCGAAAAGATGTTCCAGGACTAGAGGTCATGGGATGAAGTTGGAGGAGGACGATTCAGAGGAAACATGAGAAAGAATTTCTTCACAGAACGGGTGGTGGACAAGTGGAACACCCTGTCAGAGGAAGTGGTGGGGGCTGAAACAATCACGGGATTTAAGAATGCATGGGATAGACATAAAGGAATTCTAGAGGTCATGGGTAAGGGGAAACAGACTTCTAGGAAAACAAACTGAACTTACAAGCTCAAATGGGCAGACTGGGTGGGCCATAGGCCCTTATCTGCCAACACTGTCTATGTATCTATGTATCTATGTATCATCCACACTAGAGCCATGGTGCAAAGGTGGCATAAACAGTTTCAATTTAGACATATTACACTCACCACTCCAGTGACACTTTTTCCTCCAGTTAGATAGCTCAGACACACACCACAAACTGCAGTGTGCTATGATGTACATTCAGCATTTATTTAGGAAGTGAAAAGCAACACAACAAATAGTGCAGACCCAGTGGGAGTCGGAATCACACTTATTCAGATATTTTTTATCTCTGCCATTACTACCTGCACCCATATTGTTTCTGTGTATTCCTTGTGTCCTTATTCTCCATCTCTGAAGCTTTTATACTTTCCAGTACATACTTCCAACCCTCCCCCTCTTTTTACCTCCTTTTCCTTCCTGAATACAGTGTACCCTGGGATGGTAATATCCCAGTTGTTGTACTGAATCATTCATGTTTCCATAATCAACACCACATTACCAACCCTTCCCCTGTCTTTACCTCCTTATCCTTTCTGAACACAGTGTACCATGTCAAGGTAATATCCCAGTTGTAACACTGGGTCATTCATGTTTCCATAATCATCACCAGGTCCACTCTTAACTTAGCCACGACTGCCTCAAGATCACTGATTTTATTCCCCAAGCTTAGAAACATAGACTTTGATGGCAGATAAGGACCATTTGGCCCACTGAGTCTGCCCATTTCCATACCTATTGGATAAGCTGAAGATCCTAGTCAACCAGAAGCCTACTTCCTCATTACCCCTCTCCTATTCTCTTCTACCCACCTCTATAATTGCCTTATGTCGGTCCCATGCATACTTAAATTTTTGACCTACAACCTCCTCAGAAAGGCTGTTCCATGCATCCACCACCCTCTCCATGAAAAAATACTTCCTCACATTGTCCCTGAGCTGTCTCCCCTCTCTCTTTAAATTGTGCCCCCTTGTTCTTGTGCATCTCTTTTTCTGAAATATGCTGCCCTCTTGGACTTTGTTGATTCACTTGAGGTACTTAAAGGTTTCTATATTGTCCCCCCTTTCCTCAAGGGTATACATATTAAGCTCTTTTAGTCTCTCTTCATATGGCTACTGGTGCAGACCCTGCACCATTTTGTTTGCCCTCCTCTGGACTGCCTCCATCCTGTCTATGTCATTGTGGAGATGGGGTCTCCAGATCTGCATGCAGTACTCCAGATGGGGTCTCACCAGCTGTCTGTACAGAGGGATAACAACTTCCTGTCTTCCACTGGCGATGCCTCTCCCTATGCATCCCAGAATCCCCCAGCCCTCCTTACTGCCTTCCAACATTACTCTCCTACCTTAAGATTATCTGATATTAGTACCCAATTTTTCTTTCCATTTTGGTTGTTTTTAGTACCCCCCATTGTGTACTCTTTCCCTGGGTTTTTCTTTGCCAGGTGCATTACTTTGCAGTTCTTTGTATTGAAACTAAGCTGCCATACTGTTGACCACTGCTCCAACTTTGCCAAGTCCCTTCTCATCCTCTCCACCCCTCCTTGTGTATCAACCCTGTTGCAGATCTTTGTGTCGTCTGTAAAAAGGCATACTTTTCCTTCCAGTCCCTCTGCAATGTCACCTATAAAGACATTACAGAGTACTGGTCCCAGTACTGAACACTGTGGTACCCCACTAGTAACTCCCCATTCTCCAAAGTGTGCTCTGTTTACTATTACCCTCTGCGTCCTGTTGTCCAGTAAATTTGTTACCCAGGTTATCACCCTGGGACCCACTCCCAGGCTGGCTAACCTGTTTATTAATCTTTTGTGTGGGTCTGTCTCAAATGCCTTGCTAAAGTCTAAGTAGTCCATGTCTACACCTCCTCCCTGGTCTACTACTTTGGTCACCCAGTCAAAGAAATCTATTAGATTCATCTGACGTGATCTTCCCACTGTAAATCCATGCTGCCTTGGGTCCTGTGCCCCACTGGCCTCTAGGTACTTGACAAGTCTTTCTTTCAGACGTGATTCCATAATTTTCCCTACCACTAAGATCAAAGTAACAGGTCTGTAGTTTCCTGCCTCTGCCTTGTTCCCACTCTTGTGAAGGGGGATCACATCTGCCTTCCTCCAGTCCTCAGGTACCACATCATCCTCCCCATGATTTGTTAAAAATGGTAGTCAGTGGTGTCACTAGGTCTCCCCTTAGTTCTTTTAGAATTCTGGGGTGAATCCCATCAGGTCCCATTGCCTTAACCACCTTGAGTTTCAAGAGATCTTACTTCGAGAGGTCTCTTGCAGTAGGTAATTTCATATAGGGCTGAAGCTGGCAGGCATCAGGACCCCACGGAACAATTTCTAGCTAGCATTCTCTGGCGGGGGATCGCCCCCATGTCAGGTGACCAATGTCATGTGACATCAGTATAAAGGGGCGGTCCCCCACACCTGCCTTCCAGTTCTTTCCCCGCTGTTAGCTCATGTTAGTGCCTTGTGGTTAAGTTCACTGCTTTGTCAGTCAATCGTCAGTATTTTTACTGTTAATTTCTCAAATTTTATTTGAATTTTCATCAGTTTTTCTTCAGCTGCCATGTATGTCATCCCTGACTCCATTTGAGCACAAGAACCAGTGCGATTCCTGCGGTGCCGAGCTCCCGCACAAGGACGGACACTCCCAGTGCCTCTTCTGCTGAGGCCCGGATCACTCCATGGAGAAGTGCCTGCACTGCCTGAAATTCAGCGCTGCCACCTGCAAACGAAGGCAGCAGTCCCTGGAGGCCCACATTTTAAAAAAGAATATGTCCTCCATGGAGAAGGAGCTGAAGAAGCTTCAGCAGACCTCTACTTCCCCTAAGGGTCACTGCAAGAAGAAGTTGAAGCACCAGGACCGGGACTCCTCTTCCGTGGTTCCTGCGACTTCAGCTGGAGTTGTGGTGCCGAAAGTAACATCCCATCCAGGGGACCATTCTGTGAAGGCCATCTTGGAGGCTTGCAAGGTGGCGACGACCCTCCTGTCAGGCTCATGCTCAGGCCCCTCAGGAGCCTCTGGGTCAAAGGAGGCAGCTGCTCCTGGTAGTCCTGTCACCATGTGGTCTTCTGGTTTGAGTGGCCCTGGTAAGCTGGACGTCAGCTCCCCCGACACCGCACGGGTAAAGCCGATAAGATGCCTGACCCTTTGGGGTGGTTCATGGCCTCCAAAGCACCTGCCAAGGCTGCCCTCCCTTTGCGGCCTTCATTGAGCATTGGGTCTGATAAGTCAGACGCCGGCTCCTCCAACGCTTGCCTGGACCCCACCGGTAAGCCAGACATTGGCCCCTCTGACAACCGCACAGCATTAGAGCCAACACCGGACCTTTTGGACCAGTTTGTCATCCGCGGCTTGCCGCAACATTCGAAATTGCACTCAGAGGCTCCAGTGTCTCCTTTGTTGGACCCCGGGGATGTTAGTCCGCCTTTCCTGGGTGATGCAGGTATGCTGCCATTAGGCCTCCCTTCCACTGGGCTGGATGACCTGATGTCAGACCCTCAGACGCCGGCTTCAATGCTGGCCTACCTGACTCTGGGCAACATCCCCTTGCCGGATGCCATCCCTATGCCGGACCCATTGCCTGCTGGGCCTCCCATTCCAGACCTGCCCACTGGGCCACTCCCAGGGCCTTCTGCTCCTTCAGAGCCCCTGGTGCCCAGATATCAGACCCCGTCATATCCATCGCCGTCCTACCCAACACCGCAGTATCTGGTGCCCCAGTACCCGATGCCAGGCTTCCCGCCATTGGGTTATGGATACTCACCATATGGATATCCCCAATATCTGTATCCCCCCCATCTCCTTCTCCACTGCCCCCTCAGCCGCCAGTGGACCTGAAGGAGACTCTGGCTTCCTGGTGGGCTGAGGCCAAGGCTCAGCTCACCAGGGAGGTGGAGAGCCATCTTCCAACGCCAGACCCAGTTCAAGACTCCCATCATTGGAGGTGAAAGACTCCCTGCCCCCCTCTTGACACCAGAGGTGAGCCCTCTGGTTCCAAGGCAGGGGAGTACACGCTTCCCCAAGGACTGCCCAAGGAGTCTGTTCTTCCCCCACACTGAAAGGGGTCTTCTTCTTCTTATTCTTCTTCTTCCTCTTCAGAGACGTCGGATGTCTCTGATGGGTGCTCTGATCCATATGAGCCATGCACTGCAGACAAGCCCAGGCTTGGACTCCTCTGAAGATCCCTCCGGAAGATCCTTCCTTTCTGGAGTTGTTGCATAAGATCCAGACAGTTCACCAGTGTCAATCTTTGGAGCCGGATCCGCAGTGGAAAAAACTCACTGTGCATCAGGATCTGCCCTAGACTGCTCCAACTCTGATTCCACCCCGGATCAAGCCTCATGTGGACCTTGTTTCCACCATTTGGAAACAAACGTTGGCATTAGCCCCCTTCCGAGGAAGGCAGATAGGCTATACCAGGCTCCAGAGGATGATGATTCTCTGAATTCACACTGTAAAGCCGATTCAGTTGTAATTAGCACCATTCACAGCCATACGGCTAACCCTAAGCATCTGAGCTCATCCCCACCTGACAAGAAATCCCATCTTCTGGACCAGTATGGAAAGAAGTTCAGGGAATATGGGCCCTTAATTATGTTGCTCATATGGGGGATTACCAGAAGGCAATCCTTATTGAGGTGGAAGCCAAATTGAACTCCCTTCCTGAGTCTCAAACTAAGCAGGAAGTGGCAGATCTAGTCTGGTCTGCTCGTTCAGCCAGTCAGCACATGGTTCATACCACGTATGATGCAGTGGACTCTGCTGATTGGAGCTTGGCTTTTACCATGGGTTTGCGGCATCATGCCTGGCTCCAAGTGTCAGGATTGGTCCTGGAGGTGCAGTCTGCTATCCAGGACATGCCCTTCAGGGGTTTGGTGCTGTTCAATGGGGATGTCAAGGACATCATCACCGATCTGCAAGAGAAGGGTGCTGCACTAAAGTCTGTCGACTCTATGTACAGGCTCCCTCAGGGTCAGCATCACCCTTTTTGCAAACATTCTCGGCCCAAAGCGAAACCTCAGGGCAAGCGGGCCAACAAACGTTGGGCCCCTCCGGCTGCCAAGCCACCCCCAAAAAAGCAGTGGGAGCTTCAGCCGCAACAGTGCCACACACCTCTTGACTCTTCTCCTCTCCTCTCCTTTCCCACAGCCTCTGGACCTTCCAGAGGGACCAGTAGGAGGGAGGATCTCCTTCCATCTACCTGGTTGGGAGAGGATCACTTCAGACACTTGGGTACTCCAGCTGATAGCAGAAGGACACTCAATGGAGTTTCTACAGAAACCACCAAAAATTCCCCCCCAGGTAATCTTACTCCCTGGAACATATTCTTCTGGTTCGGGAAGAAATATCCTCCCTTCTGCTGAAGGCGGCAATAAAGCCTGTCCCATTCCACCTTCAGGGGACAGGTTACTGCTCCTTTTTCTTTCTGGTTCTGAAGAAGTCAGGAGACGTGAGGCCTATGCTAGACCTCAGCTCCCTGAACCTGTTCATGGAGTATAAACAGTTCAGAATGTTCTCTTTGCAGAGCCTTCTGCCCTTTCTTTGGCCCGGGACAGAGGCTGTGCGCTCTGCACATGCAGGGTGCCTACCTGCATATCCCTATTGCCCTTCCCACCGCAAATACCTTTGCTTTTCATTTCAGAGAGCCACTTCCAGTTCAAGGCCCTCCCATTTGGCCTTTCCTTGGTGCCCCAAGTGTTCACCAAATGTCTTTCCATGGTAGCGGCCCACCTGCGTACCCAGGGAGTTCAGGTTTTCACGTACCTGGATGATTGGCTCCTTGCAGCCCCGTCCAGGGAGGAACTCCTGTGCTCCCTTTCCCCTGCAGGTTTTTTACCAGCCTGGGTATTACCATCAACCAGGCCCAGTCCCATTTGATCCTGTCCCAGAGGCTCCAGTTCATCAGGGTAATCCTGGACATGACCTCTGGCATGGCATTCCTACCACTGGACAGAGTGGCCACCCTCCAGGCTCATGTAAGCCTGTTGTCCAGTCGCAGGTGGTTCAGCACTAGGTCAATCCTTCACCTCCTCGGGCTCATGGCAGCTGCTATTCTGGCAGTCCCTCGCACTCGGCTCCACATGAGGATCTCTCAGTGGACACTTCAGTCTCAGTGGGATCAACTGGTGGACGACCTAGATCTAGAAGTCCTGGTCTCCAACCCGAAGGTTCGGGATTTGCAATGGTGGATGGTTCAGGAGAACCTTTGCCAGGGAGTTCCCTTCTGCCTCTCTCCCCTCCCAAACACTGACAACAGACACCTCTGGAGACAGTTGTGGAGCCCACCTTGGGTCTCACAGAACCCAGGGCTCCTGGTCCAGGCTCAAACAAACTCTTCACATAAGCGTGCTTGAGCTCAGGGCCATGCTGTATGCTCTACATGCTCTGCATCTGTATCTGCTTCCCGATCATCTGGCTGTCCAGACAGATAACGTGTGTAGTATGGTACATCAACTAACAGGGAGGAACTCATTCCTACCCTCCTTGCAAGGTGGCGATGCAGGTTTGGGCAGTGCAACACAACCTTCACCTCATTGTGGTTCATGTTCTGGGGGTCAAAAACACATTGGCAGACCACCTCAGTCAGTCGTCTGCCCAGGCACATGAGTGGGAACTGGATCAAGGGGTAGCAGATGACATCTTCCTATGCTGGGGAACACCTCAGGTAGACCTGTTTGCATCTTCTCACAATGCAAAACTTTCTGCCTTCTGCTCGCTCGATAAAGGGTGATACATTTTTTGGAGAGATGCTCTGTCTCTAGACTGGAAGGGCAGATTCGTTTATGCTTCCCCGATTCCCTTGATTCCAAGTGTCTTACATAAACTCAGCTCAGTAGGAGCTTGCATGATCTCAGTTGCTCCTTTCTGGCCCAGGCAAGTTTGGTTCTATCTTCTGCAACAGTATTCAGAGGAACCTCCTCTTCCTCTGTCGCAACTTTTGCTAACCCAGGATCAAGGGACCCTGGTCCATCCAGGCCTCAAATCCCTTCAGTTGCATGCATGGCTCCTGCAGACATAGCTCAAGCCTGATTTGGGGTTTCCCCGCTGGTGGCTGAGATTCTGGTGGAGGCCAGAAAGCCCTCCACTAGATCTACCTATTCCATGGAATGGAAACTGTTCTCTAACTGGGCCTCTTCCAAAGATTTTGAGCCATTCTCTTGCTCTGTCGGGAGGCTTCTGAACTACATGCGTCATCTCTTTGATCTGGGTCTCAGTCATTTCTCTCTGAAAGTTCACATGGTGGCCCTCTGTGCTTACCATGTTCCTTTTGGGGGCAGAACTTTTGCGCAGCTGGAAGTCTCCAAGACTTCTTAGAGGGGTTCTCCACTTATGACCCCATATTCGCATTCCTGCCCCTTCTTGGGATCTGAATTTCATTCTCAAGAAGCTTACCCTGCTCATTTCGAACCAGCAGCCTCAGCGGACCTAAAGTTCCTTTCCTGGAATACTCTCTTCCTTGTGGCCATTACTTCTGCTCGAAGGATTTCCAAGGTTCAGGCCTTGATGTGTAAAATCCCGTATTTGATTTTTCACAAGGAATGTGTGGCTCTGTGTACCAACCCTAAGTTTCTCCCTAAGGTGGTAGTGGAATCTATGCTGAATCAATCCACGTAACTGCCTGTTTTCTTTATGCAACACTCCAATCAAGGGGAGTACCTCTTGCATACTTTGGATATTCACCGCATTCTGAGATACTACACCACCAGGACGAAAGATCTCAGAAAGACTAATCAACTGTTTGTCTCTTTTGCTCGCAAAAGAGAAGGCAATGCTGTCTCCAAGCAATGCCTATCTAAATGGTTGGCTCATTGTATCACTTTTTGTTATGACAAGTATCACAAGACCCTGCCAGGTCAGGTCAGAGGCCACTCCACCAGGGGTGTCACTGCCTCTGCGGCTTGTTTTAAAAATGTGTCTGCAGCTGACATTTGCGCAGCTGCAGCTTGGACTTCCATCCATACCTTAATGAAACATTACAAATTGGACATTGCCTCTTGCCGTAGAGCGGGCTTCGGGTTGGCTGTTTTGCAGGGTCTCCTTTCCTGAGACCTTCACAGCCAGAGGATCTACTCCTGAGTAATTTTCCTCCTCCTGTGTGCTTCTCCTTGTTCCAGACTGCTTGGGACTCAGTCCTATAAGTAATTACCTACTGCCAGAGCCCTCTCGAAGAAAGATAGTACAGTTACTTAAGAACTTACCGTAACAGTAGATCTTTGAGAGAGGCTCTTGCAGTAGGTAATACCTTCCCACCCTCCATCCCCCTAAGCTTTTTCAGCTTCTTTTCCAGAAAGGGAAATTGCTGCTGCTCTGTCGTCTTGCCTTTTTTGGCCCTTAGCTGGAAAGAGCTGGAAGGCGGGCATGGGGGACTGCCCCTTTATACTGACATCACATGATGTGGTTCACCTGACGTGGGGGGGGTCCCCCGCCAGAGACTGCTAGCTAGAAATGTTTCTGTGAGGTTCTGACACCTGCTGGCTTCAGTCCTATATGCAATCACCTATTGCAAGAGCCTCTCTCAAAGATCTACTGTTACGGTAAGTTCTTACGTACTTTCTTTCAGGACCCTTTCTTCTGTGAATGGACTGGTATTGACCCCCCTGCCATGAGTGCTTGTATTGTTTGGTTTAAGTACCTCCCCATTTTCTTCTTTTGTGAATACAGCGCTAAAGTATTTATTCAGTATCTCTGCCTTGTCACTCTCGGACCTCCCTTCCCCTTTATTAAGCCTCAATATCCCTCCCCTGGTCTTTCTGTGCCCCCTAATGTATCTATAAAAGGTTGTAGCCCCCTTCTTAACTGAGCTGTCTATCTTTTTCTCAGTTTGGGCCTTTGCAATCCTGACTGCCTTCCCCACTTCCCTCTGCTTTAACTGATACAGTTCTTTGTCCTGCTCCTTCTGTGATTCCTTATACTTCCTTAAGCTCCAAGTGTGCATACACATAACTCTCCAGATCACCTAGTTTCTCCTTGTACTGTTCCCAACCCATTCCTTTATTCACCTGACCTCCTATTAAACCTTAGCTTTGCTCCCTTCTGCCACTCACTCTTTGGTTACCTGCAACCTTCTCTTCCATAGCTTTTCCCAGCCTTTTCCTATTTCCCCATACTTTGCTTTTGGTTTCTTCCACTTTGTTCTGTAGCACAGGGGAGGGTGAGCCATCAAGACACCTCTTAAGTGAGTATGTATACCTTTGTACTTCAGATCTGCCTACTCATGTTATTTTTAAGGGCCCACAATGTACTCTTTAAACTTAATCCTAAGCCTTCGGGTGCTGTCCTCAGAGGAATAAATTGCATCCCACTTTAATTTTCTTCTGTCACTCCAAAAGTGCCCCCATTCCTCCTCCCTGCATCACTCCTTCCATGCATTAAAGTGACTGATCAAAGTATTTCTCCACTCTCCCCTGTTCCAAGCTGCCATTACCTCAGAAAAGGTCACATAGGCTACTGCTTGTTTGAACCCTACTACCTAGTTTTCTAAAGCTGTCTGTAACCTCCCAGAAGTTTGCCAGCTGAGTTATTGATCCACAGATGGACAATGATACTGAGGTCAGATTTTCTTCACACCCCGACTATACTAGTCTCTACATTGCTTGCACCCCTCTTAGTCAAGTCTCATGGCAGACACTTCCAACTCCATCCCGTTGCTCCCCTAACCCAATTACTCCTTGGGAAATTCAAGTACATAGGTGTTCATCTGGATGGAAAGAGTAAGCATAATCTTTTCCAGGACATAGCAGGTCTAAGTATTGATGCTAAGTAATTACATAACAGTGTAGAACTCAGTTTTTCTCATATACTGTATCTGCAACCATGAATGTTTCTGCAGACTTTATAGCGGGATCTCCTCTGAGCTGGATCTGCAACCGACTCAGAAAAGGGTGCAGTGGACATAAAGCACTCTGCTGGTATCTGCTAAATGTGGACCACTAAGCAGGCATCTGAACCTCCGAGGATTCTCTTCAGTCCTGAGAGGGGACTTTTCTGCTCTTCACCCCTTACAGGAACTTTCTCTGGAACAGTTGTCCAGCCAGTCTGACCTGGCATACTACTCTCAAGGCTCTCTTTCTTTGTGTACTTTATTACAACATGGGAGGACAAGCCAGACCACTGGTGCAGTGGTAGGGCTACTGCTTGTGGCACCAATGACCAGAGGTTGGGAGTGACATCCAGAATCCGAATCAGTGGGTTGGGTGGATGAGAGGATTGGGTGTCCCAAGGACTGCTCTCCTCCTCTGGGGATGGAGGGGATCAGTGAAGCAGAGGCTGGGTGGCTGGCACACTGACACTGCAGATGGGGCCAGAGGCAGGGTAGACACCTGTCATGCTTCACGCAGCAGCATGCACCTCACTGCCATTGGCATCATTGCCTGCAACCTCCTCCATGCCTGGTGAGAAAAAATGAGAAAAAGGCTGCTGGTTGGTAGGACAAAACTGATCCCTCACAGGCTTTACATCTAGCCAGCTGTGTGCCTCTGGAGAACTGGATCCTGTTTCAATGGGGCTATAGGAGGGCCCTGCCAACCTCACCGGGGGGGTCAAGCCCTGGGGGAAGATCTGGAGAAAGTAAGTCCCAGTGGACACGGGGTGGTGGGGCTAGGGGGACCAGTGGATGGGGGACGGTCAGCAAAGTGGGGGATAAAGAAATGAACAAAAATAAAAAAACAACAAAAAACATCATGGTAGGGCCTGTGACAACCCACCTCTCCCTCTGGGCTGAAACAGCTTTTAGAGAGGTGTCTGTCCTCAGGTATTCACTGCCACCAGCTGGAGTTGTACAGCGCCAACCTTCAAGTTCACAAACTTGAATAAATAAATGTGCTGTTGAAAAAATTAAAGACTGGTAGTGTGTGTGTCTCTCTCTCTCTCTCTCTCTCTCAGGTGGCAGATGCTATACAGAGTTTACCTCAGCCAGTGGAAACCAAATATTACCTTAGAAAAATGACATCACAGTCACAACTGTTGAGCAAATAAATAGCTTTTTACTTAATAGAAAGTGCACTGAGCATTTACAGGATATATATTTACAACACAACACAATAACACTCATACAGGAAAAGTAGACAAATGTTTTAAATAACAGATGGCAAAAGAAGAAGGCTATTACTGAAATATGCTAGTACTAAACTTACCCTTCCCTGTCCTTTCAAGAGACCGCTGTGCCCTATGCTAACTGACAGCTCACATGGACCTAGCTGGAAGGGTAGGTTCTAATCTTAGATTCTTCCTCCAGCTTCAAAGTAAGAGGAACACACTTCATTGTCTTTCAGCCTGTTATATATTCTCCTGGGAATAGGTAATGCCTATTCCCCTTTGAATGCACCAACTATCTAACATGTATGTATTTAATTGTCCCAATCAGACTGAACCCCTGTCAGTGGCCAATTATATTCCCTTTTAACCTTAAGTTTATATTTGAATGAACCAATCCATTCAAACTGGCCTGTGTGTGTGGACAGGTCTGTGTGTGTGGAGATGTCTACTCGAGATTTATGACCCAGCTCTTATCTAGCAGCTAGGGAGGACTGAGAATTCCTGCTTGTGGATGCTGCTGGACAGTAGGTTTTATCCTCTGTGTGTTTTTTTCCAAACTGCTAAAAAAAACACCAGCTAGAGAATCCAAACCATTAACTCTTTCCATCCCATTTCTGTCACATCCCTCCCCCACCAGATAATGAAGACCTGTCCCTTGGGTCACCCCAAGTGACACTGCCATTCATGCAATTACTGGGAAGTGCCCAAAAGTATCCAGCCATGCCATTAGCCTGTATAGATAGCCCATCTACATTTGCATTTTGTTTGCCACTGCGATGCTGGATAGTCATGTTGTATGCCTGCAGTACCAAACTCCAACATAGTAGTTTTCCATTTTGCCCACTTGACCTATGGAGCCAAATCAAGGGATTATGATCTGTGACCACAGTAAATTATCTCCCATATAGGTAAGGCTGCAGCTTCTGAAGGGCCCACACTATTCCCAAGCATTCCTTCTCGATTGCGGCGTATGCCTCATCTCTGGGCAAAAGCCTCCAACTGAGGTACACAACCGGGTGCCCCTCCCCCTGCTGGGTAACTTGGCTCAGCACAGCCCCGGCCCATGATCTGATGCATCCTCATGGACCATAAACTTTAGACTATAACTGGGGCTAGCCAATACAGCAGGGCTGCTTAAGACCTTCTTTAGCTCCTGAAAAGTGACCTCACAGCCGTCTGACCACTTCACTGTATCTGGCTTTCCCTTCTTGGTTAAGTCTGTCAGGGTCTTAGCCAGATTGCTATAGTGAGGAACAAACCTTCGGTAGTACCCTGCTGTCTCTAGAAATGCCCTGCCTGTTTCTTTGTGGTAGGAGTAGGCCAGGCCAGGATGGCATCAACCTTGGCAGACTCCGGGCGGATGTGTCCACTATCCACCCAGTGCCCATTGTAGGACACTTCTGCCATACCTATCTGGCACTTCTCTGCCCTGACTGTCAGACCTGCCTTCTTCAACCTGTGGAACACATCCCATACATTCTTGATGTGCTCATCCCAGGTCTGGCTGTATATGGCTATGTCATCCATATAAGCCAATGCAAACTCACCTACCCCAGACAGAATGCGATCCACAAGCCATTGAAAGGTTGCAGGTGCATTCTTCATTTCAAATGGCATTACCTCAAATTTGTTTAAACCAAATGAAGTAACAAAAGCTGATCTCTCCCTGGCTGCAGGGGTCAGAGGTACCTGCCAATAGCCCTTTGTTAGGTCAAATGTGATCAAATACTTGGCTCCCCCCAGTCACTCCAGGGTCTCATCTGTTCTGGGCATTGGATAGGCATCAGACTCTGTGCAGCTATTAAGCCTCCAGTAATCAACACAGAATCATGTGGTGCCATCCCTTTAGGGGATCAGTACCATGGGGGATGCCCAGGGGCTACTAGATTCCTGGATTACTCCAAGTTCCAGCATCTCCTTGAGCTCCTCTTTCACAATCTGCTTAATGTACTCAGGTACCCTGCAGGGGGCTGTTTCAGGGGAACCTGGGTCCCTGTATCCATATGGTGCTCTGCCATCATGGTGTACCCCAGTTTCCCTGTGAACATGTCCTCAAATTCTCTCAGCACACCCCTAATTTCTTGCACTTGGGCTGGCATCAGCTGTTCCAAGAGGGTAAGTTTGTCCACAGAGGATGCAACCCTGGCTTCCCCAAGCAGGTCCACCAGTGGATCCATCTCAGTTTCTTCCTCTGGGGTACTGCATACAGAGAGGACCATTTCCTTCCTGTCATGGTAGGGCTTCAGCATGTTAACATGATACACCTTTTGTCTGCATCTCTTGTCTGGTAGGTCTATCATGTAATTGACATCACTAACCTTTTGAACAATGGAGAATGGCCCCTCCCATGCTGCCTGTAATTTAGTCTGTCAGATAGGGATGAGTGCCATCACTCGCTGTCCCACTTCATATTCTCTGGCTCAGGCCCCATGGTCATCCCAGACTTTCTGACACTGTTGTGCAGTGGCCAAGTACTCCTGAGCAAACCCCATGAGCTCCTTAAGGCAAGTCCTGAAGTTCAGGACATACTTCACAACAGACTCCCCTTGGGAGGCATGGTCACCCTCCCATTCATCCTGAATCAAATCTAGGGGCCTCTGAACCCTATGAACACATAGGAGCTCAAAAGGTGTGAACCCTGTGGACTCCTGGGGGATTTCCTTGTATGCAAATAGGAGATGAGGCAAATATTTGCCCCAGTCCCTCTTATGCTGGTCAGAAAAAGTCCTTAGCATGGTCTTAAGGGTTGAATTAAATCGCTCCACCAGACCATTAGCTTGGGGATGGTATGGGGAGGTTTTGAGCTGCTTTACCCTACACTTCTCCAACAAACTACTCAATAACCCTGACATGAAACTGGCAAACCAATCTGACAGTATCTCCAGGGGAAAGCTGAGACGGCTAGATATTCCCAACAGTGCATCTGCCACTGGTTCTGCCTCAGAGGATGTTAGGGCCACTGCCTCTGGGTATCTGGTGGCATAGTCGACAACTACCAGGATATACCACTTGCCAGTGTGACTTGGGGTGCTCAATGGCCCCACTATGTCCACAGCTGCCTTCTTGAAGGGTTCATCAATAATAGGCAGGGGCACCAAAGCTGCTATGACTTTGTCCCCCATTTTCTCCACCCGCTGGCACTGTGGACAAGTCCTGCAATAATCTGCCATATCGTTGCCAATACTAGGCCAGAAGAAATTGTTGGCTAGATGCTTTTTCATGCGCCTCACCCCCAAGTGCCCTGAAAAAGGGATATCATGGGCGAGGGCCAAACGCTGCTGATGGTGAACCTTAGGGACTATCTGCTGCTGGAGCACATCACCATCCAGCCCTTCCTCTGTTGTACATTCTCTGTACAGCAGCCCATTGTCCCAGTAAATGGACTCTTTACCCCCCCAAGGACACTCAGCCCTAAGAGCTATTTCCCTCAGTTTTTGCAAGGTAGGGTCAGTTCACTGTGCAGCACTCAGCTGCCCTCGTCTGACCCTTCCCAGTGCCCCTTCAGAAGGAAGTCCTGTGGGCTCCTCTATTGGTGACTGGGGTTCTGGACTGCTGCTTCTAGCCAGCCCCTCCCTTGTGCTAGACACTTCCTCAGCTACTGAGGGTGTGGCTAGACCACCCAGAGTCACCCCCTCTTCACCCTCAGAAGCTTGCCCTTGTGCCTGACTATGAGTTACAGCACACACCAGTTTTTTCCTGGGGTCCAAATCCTTTCCCACAATCATATTTACAGGTAGGTCCTCTACAACTACCATCTCCTTTTTTCCATGGCCCCCTTCCCAGCACAGGAAGACTCTAGCCATTAGTAATTGGACTGGTGGCCCTGTGAATGCCTGGACCCTGGAGTATTTTCCAGGTACTATCTGCTCTGCCCAGATGAGATCCTGCCTTACCAGGGAGATGTCAGTGCCTGTGTCCCACAGTCCCTGTGTTACTATTCCATTAACTGTAATGGGATGCAGTTTCTCATCCAAGGAGAGTGGTGCTTCAGACTGGACACACCCTACAAACACACCAGTGCTCTTTTGATCACCCCTCCCCCATACCTCTGCCCCTTAACCAGTTTCTGAGGGCAGTTATATCTCAAGTGTCCCACTTGATTGCAAATATGACATTTCTTGGGTCCTGTCTCTTGAGTCCCCTTAGAACCAGAGGGTTCTACTTTGGAGTCAGGTGTAGGCTGGTTTCCTTTGAGCTGCCCCCCCCATGGAATCCCTTATAACTATGTGTTGCCCCCCCACCATAAGACTTACGCTGTGTGTATGGCCGGCTAGACAGATACATGTCAGCGCTTGCTGCCACCTCTGTTGAGGAGGCGCATCCCCGGTCTAGGATCCATACGCGCATATCCTCAAGTACAATTTTAAGGAATTGTTCTCTCACCAATACATCCTTGATCAGTTCTACAGTGGTTGCTTCAGCCCTCTCCACCCACCTATCAAGGTAAGTACGTTAAACCTACAGTTCTGCATAACTGTCTTCTGGGCTTTTCTATAACTCCCTAAATTTCCTTCTTTAATCCTCAGGAGTTAATTCAAAATGTTTCAGCAACACTGTTTTACCTTTATCACAATCAGCATAGTCTTCATTACTCATTTTAGAAAATGCATGCTAAGCCCTCCCCGTAAGTAAGGGTGTGAGATAAGTTGACCAGGAAATCTTAGTCAATTTTAATTGGTCACATACTCTCTCAAATGACCTTAAAAACAAATCAAGGTCATCTCCCTCTTTAAGCTGAGGGAACAATTTAGAATTCATTTTGGCTTCATGATGCAAACTCACTTCACCATTACTCACAGTTTGCTGGCTGCGCAGGGTCATCATCTCTTTCTCGTGCTGTTGTTTCTTTTCTCTTTCTTCACAATCTTTCTGTCTGCCAGCCTCTTTTCTTCCAGTTCTTTCTCTGCTTCCAGTCTTTTTGTTTCTGCATCCAACCTTCTTGCTTCTGCTTCAGCATCCAGTCTTTTCGCCCCCAATGCCTTGTTTGCAGCAACAGCTGCAGTCACAGTGCCTCAAGCTGGTTTCGGGGGTATACTGCCTCAGTTCCGGACTCACCCCCAGAAACTGTCTGCTTTTGATCATGTGCCAAGAGTGTAGCTATGAGGTCTGCCCTTTTCTTGTGTTTTAGACCTTCAAACGGAATCCCATTTTCCTGACACCTTTCACAAAGCTGTTGCACAGTAAGCGAGTCATACTCTGTGGAGTTCATTCCCTACTGATACGCTATACTGAGCTAACTAAAAAAGGAAAAAAACTGTTGTACAAGCGTATTCCCTTATATATCCTGTTTTGCAATGCTAAGGTAACTGTTCCACTGACAAACTCTATAACTCAGTGTGCTACACAGTCCGCTATCATCACCCTACCACTGCCAATCAATTGTGACAACCCACCTATCCCTCTGGGATGAAACAGTTTATAGAGAGCTGTCTGTCCTCGGGTATTCGCTGCCGCCAACTGGAGGTCGTCCAGTGCCCACCTTCAAGTTCACAAACTTGAATAATTAAACGTGCAATTGATCAAATTAAAGACTGGTAGTGTGTCTCTCTCAGGACGTGGATGCTACAGAGTTTACCTCAGCCAGTGGAAACCAAATATTACCTTAGAAAAATGACATCACAGTCACAACTGTTGAGGAAATAAATAGTGTTTTACTTAACAGAAAGTGCACTGAGCATTTACTGGATAAATATTTACAACCCAAGAGAATAACACTTGTACAGGAAAAGTAAACAAATGTTTTAAATAACAGAAGGCAAAAGAAGAAGGCTATTACTGAAATATGCTAGTAATAAACTTACCCTTCCCTGTTCTTTCAAGAGACCATTGTGCTCTATGCTAACTGCCAACTCCCACGGACCTAGCTAGAAGGGTAGGCTCTAATCTTAGATTCTTCCTCCAGCTTCAAAGTAAGAAGAACACTCTTCATTGTCTTCCAGCCTCTTATGTATTCCCCTGGGAAGAGGTGATGCCTATTCCCCCTTTGAATGTACCAATCATCTAACATGTATGTATTTAATTGTCCCAATCAGACTGAACCCCTATCAGTGACCAATTATATTCCCTTTTAACCTTAAGTTCATATTTGAATGAACCAATCCATTCAAACTGGCCTGTGTGTCTGGACAGGTCTGTGTGTGTGGAGCTGTCCACTCGAGATTTATGACCCAGCTCTTATCTAGCAGCTAGGGAGAACTGAGAATCCCAGCTTGTGGCTGCTGCCAGACAGTGGATTTTAGCCTGTGTGTGTTTTTTTTTTCCAAACTACTAAAAAAATACCAGCTAGAGAATCCAAACAATTAACTCTTTCCTTCCCATTTCTGTAACGGGGCCAAAGAGCATTTTCTTCCTTTGGCCCCTTAACCTGGAATACCTGGAATTCTGTTCCACCTAATGTTAGGTGATCTGCAATATAAGAGCAATTTAAAAATGGCTTGGGAACCCAAATAATAAATATATTCCGATGCTACAAAACAAAATGGCACTATTAAATGCAGTCTGAAAATAGAGAAAGAACCAACATTTTGACTATAGGTCTTCCTCAGGAATTATCTAAAAGAGAAAAAAGTGAAGTTAGATGAGAGGTAAGGGGAAATAAGTGATATATATGGAAAGAAAATAGGGGAAGGATCTAGGATAATAAGCAAAGTAAGAATAAAAGCTGGAAAAAACAAGAAAAGTGCTGATGGGGATGGAAAGGCATAGCAGGAGTGAATGAGCTTAGGAGTCAAGTGGAAATCAATTAATAGGACTTAGTAAGAAGGCTAAATGGTGACAAATGCAGCGGAAGGAGAAAGAGACAAAGACATCCATAGGAAATGTAAACAGATGTGTACACATAGCTGAAATACCCATGTGAGCATGCTGACACACACACACACACACACACACACACACAACACACACGCACACACACACACACACACACACACACACACACACACACACGTCTAACTCTTGGGTATTCCCTAGTGTTACACCCTTGCCTATTACCCTGGATACTAGGCTAAGGGGTTTGAGTTTGCTAACTGATAACCATTTTCAACAATGCGCGGTGCCTCCACTCAGAGTGCTTTATGTGGGCTAGCTATTACAAGGTATGACCTCCTGAGATGTTATACCACCCACAAATATCATTTACCTTTCCCAGACATGCCCCAGTAAACATTTCCCAACATTTTAGCAGTTTGAAAATTAATGACTCTCTCTAATGATATGCTCACACTCAGGAATTCAATAACAGTAACAAACAATTTATTTGGGGGACATAGGAGCTAGGAACAGGGAAGTGGAATAGAGGTTATATGATTGGCTATTTGCATATGTACACTGATTGTTTGACTTTTGCAGGTGAACCCTCCAGCTGGATGGCTACAGTACTAACCAAGAAAAGCAATCACATATCTCAGTTCGACAAATGATACCCAGAGCCCTGGCTAGCTAGCTGCTGAAAAATAGTTGTTACATAGACAATTGTTATTTTACTCACACTGGTACCAGTCCCAGATACAGATGAAACCCTGCAATCTCATACCATACTGGATACCCAGATTCCAAAGTCCTAGATGTTGCAGGCCTGGTGGACATTGCAGCTGGTTGAGTTGGCTGACTTTTGATTTAAAAGGGAAGGGCAAAATTCAGAGAACTACATTCCTACAATGGCTGTAGATACTAGGTAAAATGAAGGCAGAGATTGCCCTGCTTGTAGCAGAAGTAACAAGATTTGACCCCACTGGTCACAGCAAGACAGGGATTGCCCTATGCATCAAGGAAAGTGAATGTCCCAAGATAAGCTACATAGCTAGATTTTGGATTTCACATCCTGAATATTCAGCACATTACAACTCAAAAGTCACATCCAGAATAATTTCTCCATATTCATTGGAACAAAGTCACATCCAGTACATTTAAATACCAAACAAGGCATCCATACACTATAGAAACATAGAAACATAGAATTTGACAGCAGATAAGGACCACTTGGCCCACCCAGTCTGCCCATTTCCCTACCTAATGGATAAGCTGCAGATCCTAGTTAACCAGCAGTCTACTTCTTTCTACTCCCACCCCCTAGAATTGCCTTATGACTGTCCCATGAATGCTTGAATTCAACCACTGTTTTTAATTCCACAACCTCCTCCAGAAGGACATTCCATGCATCCACAACCCTCTCTGTGAAAAAAAATACTTCCTTACATTACCTCTGAGCTGCTCCCCCCCATCTTCAAATTGTGCCCCCTTGTTCTTGCACACCTCTTTTTTTGAAAGATGCTACTCTCTTGGACTTTGTTGATTCCCTTGTGGTACTTGAAAGTTTCTATCATGCCCCCTTTCCTTGAAGCTATACATATTAAGCTCCTTAGTCTCTCTTCATATGTCTTCTGGTGCAGACCCTGCACCATTTTAGTTGCCCTCCTCTGGACAGCTTCCATTCTGTCTATGTCCTTGCGGAGATTGGGTCTCCAGAACTGCACACAGTACTCCAGATGGGGTCTCACCAGCTGTTTGTACAGAGGGATAACAACTTCCTGTTTTCTACTGGTGATGCCTCTCCCTATGCATCCTAGTATCCCCCCAGCCCTCCTTACTGCCCTCTCACATTGCTTGCACACCTTTAAGTCATCTGATATGACTACCTCCAGGTCCCTTTCCAATTTTTTTTTGTTAGTATCCCCCCCCCATTGTGTACTCTTCCCCTGGGTATTTATTTCCCAGGTACATTACCTTGCACTTCTTAGCATTGAATCCAAGCTGCCATACATTTGACCATTCCTCTAACCTTGCCAAGTCCCTTCTCATCCTTTCTACTCCACCTTGTGCATCAACTCTGTTGCAGATCTTTGTGTCATCTGCAAAGAGATATACTTTTCCTTCCAGTCCCTCTGCAATGTCACTTATAAAAACATTGAAGAGGACTGGTCCTAATACTGAACCCTGCAGTACCTCACTAGTAACCCCCCTTTCTTCAGAGTGGACTCCATTTAATATTACCCTCTGTGTCCTATTCTCCAGCCAATTCTTAATCCAGGCTATCATCTTGGGACCCACTGCCAGGCTGGCTAACTTGTATATTAATATTTTGTGTGGGACTGTGTCAAATGCCTTGCTAAAGTTTAAGTAGGCCATGTCCACAGCCCCTCCCTGATCTACTACTTCGGTCACCCAGCCAAAGAAATCTATTAGATTCATCTAGCATGACCTTCCTGCTGTGAATCCATGCTGCCTTGGGTCCTGTGCCCCCTGGCCTCCAGGTACTCGACAGTTCTTTCCTTCAGAAGTGATTCCATCATTTTCCCTATCACTGAGGTTAATCTAACAGGTCTGTAGTTTCCTGCTTCTGCCCTGCTCCCACTTTTGTGAAGGGGAATCACATCTGCCCTCCTTCAGTACTCAGATACCACCCCATCCTCCCTTGATTTGTTAAAGAGGGAAGTCAGTGGTGTCACTAGTTCTACCCTTAGTTCTTTTAGAATTCTGGGATGAATCCCATCAGGCCCCATTGCTTTGTCCACCTTCAGTTTTAAGAGTTCTTTCAGAACCCTTTCTTCTGTAAATGGGCTGGTATCAACTTCTGTATCCAGAGTGCTTCTATCGTTTGTTTTAGGTACCTCCCCCTCTTCATTTGTAAATACTGACCAAAAATATTAGTTTAGTATCTCTGCCTATAATCAGAAGGCAACACTTTTATCAAGCATCCTTATTCATTTGAACAAAGTCACATCCAGTACATTTGAATACCAAACAGGCATCCGTAGACAAAGTCTCATCCAGCACATCTAGATATGTAACACTTTTATCAGGCATTCTAAGATGAAATCAGGCAAAGACAGAAGTAGATTCTCTCCAGAATAAATCAGACACAATACGCTCTAGGGCCTCCTGTCCCATGAAGTGACAAATGCAGCTTGGCTGGTAACTTCATGAGGGCAGAAACTAACCCATAGGGCAACAACAAATATCAGCACATTTATATGATTAACTATCAAAGCATCTTGATGTATCTGCAATTGCCCATTTGGGCAGCAGGCAAAATGCATCTGCACAATTTCCAAAACAAGGCAGTCTATGTTGGGGCTTAGTGGCCAAGACTGATAACTCTAAGACCTCATGCAAATCAAGCAGAAAAAAATATCTAGTAGCAATGCTTGAGGCCCCCAAGATTACTTTTAAGTCTTCTCCCTTGGGTGTACAAAGGTACTCATGCAGGTCCTCCTAGGGTCAGATCTGCAATCGAAGGCATCTTGGTGTTCTTCAGTTCTTTCAGAACTGAGGAATGGGTCAGTGCTCTCACTGCTGTTTGGTGACATCTGGTCTTTGGTCCACATCTTCCTCCAACATGAGAGGGAGCGCTAGCACCTGGAGAACAATCCTGGTGACCTCCAGACTAGCAGTTGCAGAACAAACTACAGTTACTTCAACTTTAAACTTCATTAAGAATATAACAAACACCCCCTCCAGGCTGAAGGGGCTTAGCTAAGTGGCCCATTCCTGGAAGCCTGGCAGGGTCCTTATCCCCCCCTTGGGAGGCTCTCAGCAGGCTGTCCTCTTCTCACTCTTGCAAAAATCTCAAAACTGACTTCCAGAGGAGGTGGTGAATTCAGAGACCATAGAGGGATTCAAGACCACTTGGGACAGACACATGGGGCTAAGGGGAAGGGAAGGGGAGGTGTCTCAAGTTTTGGTAGGTTGGACTAGTGAGTTAAGAGGCAGACTAGATGGGCCATGAGGTACTTTTCTGCCATCACCTTGTATGATTCTATGATTCTACTTTTGCTCCTTGAGTTGGGGGGATATACCTGTCTGTTGAGTCAAGTTCAGGTTCACCCCATATCTTAGCTCTAGTGGAACTCATCTGTTCCCATCTGGGAGACTGTGGCTTACCCTGCATTGTGGGGCTCTTCTCCCACTGCTTGTAGAGAGGGTAGGACAGAGAGAGATGCTAATCCAGTGATGCAGGTGGCTCATGAGTCAGCAGAGGTGGTGCTTGCTGGGATCTCAGACATCATGTTGCTTGTGCTACTGGATTTTTGGTCTTGCAGTTACTTCTCTGGTGGAGGCGGACATGCAATGACATTAGAGCATGGTTGGGCATGCTCCTGTCCCCAACATGCTGATGTCCACCACCTCCACAAATCCCAGCCTCAGCACTGGTGCCAGGCTAACAGACACCTAACCATCATATAAAGGTCAACATGTTGCCAGGCACCAGAACACTTCCTCTCCAGAGAATGCAAGCAGTCCATCAAATGCTCTGCCTTCTCCTCCCTGGCTGACCCTCTGACAGCCCAGGGTTCACTCTGAAGCCCAGGTCATCTACAATGCAAGTGGTAATGCTTCTGCTGTGACAGTAACCTGTCCCATCCAGATACATCGGTGTGTGTGTGTGTGTGTGTGTGTGTGTGTGTGTGTGCGTGTGGAGACCTGGGTTTGAATTTCTCAGTCCCTGCTTGCATACTGTGTGACCCTGAGCAAGTCACTTAACCTCCTTATGTTCCCAGGTCACAACTTGAAACAAGCTTTGACTTAGTGTGCCTTTCTTGGTTAAACAATTTCCCCTTTCCCTTTCTTCTTTAATAAGTGCTACAAGATCTTAACCTTCTGTTCAGACCGATGAAAGGTCCACATTTTCTGATGCTAGATGGGTGCTATCCCTTATAATTACAACTGCACAAACAAACAAAAAATCTGCACTCTATAAGTGCCATCACACTAGCAGATGTATATATATATATATATATATATATATATATTCAGTAGTTTATTTGTTTCTCCAAAAGGCCAGTACAAATCATACAACACAAAACCAACTAAAGATTTTTCACAATATTCCACCAGTACATTCAGAGTGATTATTCCATTCTCCTAGAGTCCTAGAGTCATGCTAAAGCAGTATACAATCCTAAAACAGTTATATTAAAGCTCATTATATGTCAGCTATGCCATAGATTTAGCAAAAAGTTAAAATTCCATTAAAGCAGGGGTCCATTACTTTTTCCTGCTCTAATTTCACAAATTAAAAATTATAATACATACACTTCCATAGATTGTAAAGCTCAGTAAAGGTTGGATTAGAATAATTAACATTTTAACACTTTGTATTTTAAATATGCATAATTCTATATAATATATATATATATATATATATATATATATATATATATATATATTATGGTAGCACAGTTAGGGTTGAGGAGCCATTTACATGTTAAACCTAATATATTGCAACTTAATAACTTTGCAACTGTTCAATGGATTTGCCTGATATTTGGAACACATGATCAAGAACCATAGAACTTGGAATCTGCCAACGTATGTACTGTTCGGATATACGGCTGCAGAGTTATTAAGCGTGATCTGCGTGCACATTTACACTTTTTTGGAATTCTTTGGTCATCTCTAGAGGTTGCACAGTTTACGTGACTGGTCCAAAATCTTCAGGGGACATGTGGCCAGGGTCCCTGATGTGCCTTTTGAAGATTTCATGAAAAAATATTAAACGGTTTAAAAGTTATTAAAAAAAAAAGTTCCCACTATAAGTCAATGGGAAAAGTTAGCAAAAAGTTCGACAGTGTCGCAAATGCAATTTTTACTTTCACAAATGGCCCTTTTACTGTCACAAATCCACCATTTTGTTTTCAGTTGGTAATCAGAAAAATGCTTGGCATTTAAATTTGGGACCCTCTACCAACCTAATTCTTTTTGTATTCACCTAGTTGGACCCTGAGGATGCTAGGCATGTCTTTATTTTGGGGTAAAACACACTAGAAATATGTTTTTCACATTTCTGGAAAAAGTACTTTCACAAAGTACTTTTGCATTTACGACACTGTCGAATGAATTTGCGAAAGCTTTCACAAAGTTCGACAGTACTTTTCAAGGCTGTGTGAAAATGACAGCAATGTTTTGGCACCCTGCTGCAAAAGAACGGTTTGGTCTTTTGGGCTAAAATTTGGAGGGCATGCAGCCAATATCTCATAGATGTGCCTTTCATTATTTTGGTGAAAAAATATTATAGGGCGGCAAAGTTACGGCATGCAAAATTGACACTTTTTCTGATAGGATAACATTACGCGTCTGGCCACAGACATATAAGAATTCTTGCCACTTCTGCTGCAAAATAACGGTTTCATTGAAATTTGAGAGAAGAAAGCCAACATCCCACAGATGGGCCTTTTACTGGTTTGGTGAAAAAATATTACAGGAAGCGAAAGTTATGGCACTCCGAACTTCTCTTTTTTCCCATAGGATAACATTACGGTGTTTGCCACGTCTTTCAGGGCCCATATCTCGGAAATGATGCGAGATACAGACTTTTCATCAGAAAAATGCTTAGCCTTACTGGGAGCTAAGTACAAAAGCAGCCAGGAAAGTCATAAATCATATCACCTTTAAAATTTTTTTCTACGTGGTACAGTTCCTGAGATATAAGCAATTTACTATTCCAACTCCTCATTTTCTGCTCTGAAACCCATTATTATGCATACATTCTTTGTACTCACTGTCTTTCTCTATGCAGCTTTTGGGGAAAATTAGCCTGTGCGCTTACATTACTGTTACCCTAACCATTTCTGCTTGCAGTTCCTTAACTGTTTCACTTACTGTTCCCGTCTATGGCACCATGTGCGTTACCCATTGTGTTTCCATTTGCACTTGTGTTTGTGTTATTTTGACCATTTCTGTCTACAGTACTGTTTATCTTTCTGTTTCACTTTGCATCACCATGTGCATTACAATTTGCATTTGCGGGCACCGTGTTACTATGTAACAAGACGTCACATGGCAGGAGCATGGGGCCCAAAGGGCCCCGCGCTCCTGCCGCCACATTACATTCACTATTTTTTATTATACTTCTCAAAAAGAAGGTAAATTAGAGGAAAAAACTCTATTTAATGCATTAGTTAAGGTTGTTCCACAGCGACAAAAGTAAGGAATTGGGTGTTAGGTTGAAAACCCCTATTAGATTACCACGCCTTCAATCGGGCATTGGGGGTGCGATTAGTTTTTGGTCCCAACTCTCATCCATTCTCCTATACCTCTGCTTCTTCACACATCTGATGGGGTGAGAGTTAGGGCCATGACCCCAATGCGCACTCGATGCCGGTTGGGGTGTGGGCGGGGGTCCAAGGGGGTCTTTCAACCCTAACACCAAATTTTTGCACTTTTGTCACTGTGTAACAACCCTAATTAATGCATTAAATGGATTTTTTTGCCTCTAATATATGTATAGATAAAGAGCTATTGTTAAAGTCACCTATTTCATTGTTAACCTGTTAGGGTCCACATATCAGCACAGAACAGCTCAAACATCCAAAATCAGGTAGGTGACATACCTTGGGACTAAACATATGGATCAGAAATCCCAGACCAGTTCCATAGCAAGATATTAGCAAAAGGTTTCAGATTACTGTGAGAGTCCATCTTTTATATATACAGTTTTTTTTTCAGTTCAAAGTTTATTAATACATTTTCCACAATAACAGGCAGTTACAAGAAAAATGAGATAAAAGTACAGACATAATATACAGGGGTAACTGCCCAACCCACCCATCCCTCCTTACTGCAGTAACCAAACTTAGTATCCCCTAAGTGCTAAGCTCTTTACCTAAGAGCCCACATGGCCATTTAGACTAAGACATGATTAAGGCTGAGCCAGTGAAATGAGATAGTGAAGGGGATCCCACATTTTGGTATATGCTGCCAATCTATTATGAAGACTGGCAATCACTTTTTCTGTACGTAGATTGGACAGGATTTCGTGTACCCATTCTTGTACAGATGGGGAGATCTTGTCTTTTAAAAGACGTAAAATAAGCTTCTTAGCTGATAAGGCAATCATGGAAATATGAAACTTTCTTACTTTAACTCTAATAGGAGACAGGTCCCCTAAAAGGCAAATATCAGGAGTGAAGTACTCTTGAAGACCCAGTATAGGGTCCAGGGAAGTCTTAATTGAATCCCATAAGAGGAAAACATTGGGACAAGACCAGAACATACAAAGAAGTGTTCCTTCTTCCTACAAACACTTAATACATATATTGGAATTCAAGAGACCCCATTTCTGTAATTTAACCAGAGTGTAATACAAATTATGTAATATATGATATTGCATGAGACGCAGTCTGTCTTGAGAAACATATTTATGACAGGATCTCCACAGGGATTGCCAGTTCAGATGGTACTGAGAGAGGATAGAGTCCAGAATATTGTAGGTCCAAAGGAACCCCCATATCTCCTGTAAAACAAAACCTGATATAATTTAGATATGACACCTGAAGATCCAATAAGTGAAGAAACCTCAGGTATTAGGACTGTGACAGTCTGGAATGGGGGGCTATTACCAAAAATTATTGTAAGTAGGTGCCTTAACTGTATAACCTTGAAGTGAGATGGAACCGGAATATGAAATTTCCTGATAATATCTCCCACTGACAACCATTGCCCATCATTGTCCTTGAGAGAGAGAAGTTTCCCATCCCCCAATTGAGACAACCATTGATGGGGAATCTGATTCTTATTAATAGTGAAAGATGGGGAATTTCAGATGGACTGGGCCAAGTCCAAGTGGGAAGTATATTGCAAAAATGAGCACAATTGTGCATATACCTTTAAAGAGGTAAATATTGTAGGGCATTCCTCAGTCATACACACCTGGGAAATTTTAAGATAGAATAAGGTAAGGGGGTCCAGATTCTTGAACTTAATTTCATTCAATTCAATCATAAGCCAAGCCGGTTGCTCTTTTTCTGGGCTGGGAGATACCCATCTCAGACATTTTGCTAAATGACTGGCCCAATAATATATAGCTAGATGGCGAATCCGTAAACCCCCCTCAAGTTTTGGAGCTGCCAATTTGTAATAGGCCAATCGAGGATACCTATCAGCCCAAATAAATCTAGTGAATATGCCATGCAGCTTTTGAAACCAAAGTAGTGGGATGAAAGTATTGAGAAGAGATAAAGGTTAAAAAATTCTGGGAAATATATTCATCTTAATTATGTTGATCCCACCCCATAATGAAATGGGAAGTTTGGACCACCTATTGAGATCATGAGTTATCAGCTGTGAGAAGGTTTCCAGATTTTCCTTAAACCATGTTAGGGGGGTTACGAGATAGTTTAATGGCCAAGTATTTGAATGACCTGGGAGTCCAGCAAAAACCCAGAGGACTAATATCATTTTTGAATACTTTATGATTTAATGGGAAGAATAAGGATTTGCTAGTATTCAGTTTGTAATTGGACAGGTCACTAAATCTTGCTATTTCACTCAACAAGGCCAGCACAGAAGATACCGGATGAGATAAATGTATCAGCAAGTCATCCGCATATGCAGCGACTTTAATTTCATGACGCCCAACCCAAATACCTTGTATGGAGGCATTATTGAGAATATTTTGGATGAGAGGTTCCAGATATAAATTAAATAACAGAGGATATACGGGACATCCCTGTCTAGTCCCTGAATGGAGTGAAAAAGGTTTGGAGAAGGCCCCGTTCCCAGAGATCCTTGCTGTAGGGGTTTTATATAGTGTAGCAATCCCGGATATGAATATAGATGGGAATTGAAAAGCTTCCAAAACTCAAAACAAAAAGTTCCAATTCACTCGATCAAAAGCTTTCTCAGCATCCAGGAAAAACAATCCTGCAGGGAACTCGGCGTCCCTGGTAGCTGAGAAAACATGAGATAGGGTACGCAAGTGATCAGATGATGAACGCTCTTTCATAAATCCTACCTGGTTTGTACCTATTAACTCAGGGAGAACTACAGTTAACCTATTGGCTAGTATCTTCGAGAGAATTTTAATAGCCTGATTTAGAAGGGAAATAGGTCTGTAGCTCTGAACAAGCTCAGGATCTTTATCTGGTTTAGGGAGAAGAACAATCAGAGCCTCAAAGAGTTGAGGATCTGCTTCTGCCCCAGTTAGAATATATTGAAAAAAAGGACAAAGTACTGGTAATAAAAGATCCTGAAAAACTTTGTAAAATAGGGAGGAGAATCCTTTGAGGCCTGGGACTTTGTCTGCAGGAAATCCACTGATAACCTCAGCAATTTCCTCCTGTGATATTGGGGTAACCAGAAAACCCTTGTGTTGTTCTGAGAGGGAGGGCAGGTGGGAATCCTTCAGATAACTCTCCATACTCCCAGGACAGGGGGGATACTCCATGTCACTGTACAAACTTGCATAATATGTGGCAAATTCCTGCACTATTTCAGTAGGAGATACTTTCAGGGACCCATTTGCATTGCCCTGATCGGAGGGATAAATCTCACCGATTCTTGTTGCTTAATACGCAATGCCAGCAGGTGCTCCACCTTTTCTCCCTGATCCATGTAACTAACTCTTGTATGAATAATAGCTAATTCTGCTTTTTCCCAAAGTAACTCTAAATATCTATCTTTCAACACTAGGAGTTTCCTCTTGTCTTCATCTGGGGCATTAGCAGAAAAATTATTTTCAAGTGACCTAATTTGGGATAGTAATTATATTAATTCCTTCACCTGTGCCCTTTTCCTACCCACTGCCATACTAATAAGGATCTCTCTCATGAAGGCCTTAAAGGCCCCCCACAAAATATCCGGCTTTGCACTATCTAAAGGGTTGGATAAAAAAAGGACTCAATTTGCTCCCTTATGAGCTTGCAATATTTAACATCTTTAAGAAGTTGTTCATTAAGTTTCCATCTGGTTTCCCTGTTTGGTAAATTAAGGAATGCCAATTTGCACAACACCAGTGAATGGTCAGAGACAGGGCCAGGTTGAATCGAGGAAGTCTTAACCCCAGGTAGGAGAACCTGAGAAATAAATATTTAATCAATACGGGACTGCGAGCCATGCACCATTGACCTGAAGGTAAACTCCCTAGAATCAGGATGCAAGACACGCCAGACATCGCAGAGCCTGCACTGGTCCACTAGGTCTTTAAAAGCCCTCTGCCCTGAAATGACCACTCCTGGTCCACTACCTGTCCTGTCAAGATTAGAATCTACAACTTGATTAAAGTCACCCCCCAAAATAATCCTGATGGGTAGCATTGGAAGAATAACAGATATGAGTCTCATAAAAAACCCTGGATCATCTATTTTAGGGCCATATATACTACCAAGTAAAAGTGGCACTGACCAGAGAGTACCTTTAACTAGGATAAACCTTCCCTCAGGGACTCTAATGACCTGTGTAGAAACAAAGGGCACACCCCTGTTGATAATAAGCACGACCCCGCCACTGTTAGTAGATCCCTGGGCACTATAAACAGGCCCACCTGTTGCCTCCTTAACTGTGAAGCTTCAGTTTCTAATAAATGGAA
Organism: Neoceratodus forsteri; assembly: GCA_016271365.2. Lineage (NCBI taxonomy): Eukaryota > Metazoa > Chordata > Ceratodontiformes > Ceratodontidae > Neoceratodus > Neoceratodus forsteri. The sequence goes on from CM057455.1 coordinate 244,981,766, forward strand.
TTCCTGTAGGAAAGTTATCTGAGAACGTAATAAACTTAAATGCTTGAGAACCTGATATTGTTTGGGTTTTTTCCTGATCCCCTTAACATTCCAATTCACAAAAGTCACTTCTTTGGCCATCTAATAATAGCTGTTAGACTTGATATGCTCAGCCCAGCACTCAGGATACATAATACATGCAACTCTACTCCCACAGTTACTGCAGTAAAGCCCTTCCTCCTCCCCAACCCCCCCATCATTGGCCCATTCCCTTCCCCCAGCCACTCCCATTCCCCCTAACAAAGCCCCAAATGCCCCACCCCCACCCAACCCCTACACTGCCACAAGCAATGTTCAGCACAGTACTGGGTCTTTTCCTCCTCTCCCACCTCCTGATACTGCACCTCTGCTAATGGCAACAAAACTTACATTCCAAAGTAATGATTTGAGAAAGCTAACAATGTTAATTACCCCCCAAAAATTAGAGAACGGCCTTGGGCTTCCAATGCCTGAACACGCCTATGTATTAGCATGATAGTAAACTAAAAAAGTGTACTGCCAAACTCATGAATATGCCAGATAACCTTGGGAGCCAGAGTGAAACTGAGAGTAAAATTAGGAATAACCTTGCCTCATGGAAAAGCTATGCAGAAACCAGAAGCAGATCGGGAACCCAGTGAAGGGGAATAACCGTTTCCTCAGATTGAGAACAAAGATCAAGAAAAACATTGCAGCCATAGCCCAGGGGAAGAAAATCTTCCCTGAGATTACCAACCCTAGATTGCAGGAAATCTCCTTGGGGAAATTTGTTGCCCTGAACTCGGGACTATTGAGAAGATTAAGGGAGATCCCCCTCGAATTAAGAGCTGCACAGCTATGGATTACAAATATTTAGTACACCCTCTAGTGGCCACAACCCGATCCTGACATGGTGAACATAAGATGCAGAGAAAGTCCAAGACCACTCTGATATCCAATCCATGTAAAGAAAACATTAATCCTTGAATCAACAAGACAAACTCCCCCTTCTATTCAATTTACAAAACTGAATATACTGAGACATGGAGCTCTGTTCCCAAATAAGCAAACCCTGAGACCCCAAGTGTCTTTGCCCTTAGCTGGAGTTGACCTTCTGAGATTAGTGCATAAGGGACTGTTAGCAGGCATGCCTTGCACTGAAGTAGAAAAATGGAAGTGGTTATCCCTCTATACAGACAGTTGGTGAGACCCCATCTGGAGTACTGCATGCAGTTTTGGAGACCTCATCTACGCAAGGACATAGACAGGATGGAAGCAGTCCAGAGGAGGGCAACTAAAATGGTGCAGGGTCTACATCAGAAACCATATGAAGAGAGACTGAGAGAGCTTAATATGTATACCCTTGATGAAAGGAGGGACGGGGGGACATGATAGAAACTTTTAAGTACCTCAAGGGACTCAACAAAGTCCAGGAGGGTAGCATCTTTCAGAAAAAGAGATGTGTAAGAACAAGGGGGCACAATGTAAAGTTAGAGGGGGATGGCTCAGGGGAACTGTGAGGAAATTCTTTTTCATGGAGAGAGTGGTGGACGCATGGAACAGCCTTCCTGGAGAGGTTGTGGGGTCTAAAACAGTGGAGGAATTCAAACATGCATGGGACAGACATAAGGCAATTATAGTAGGGGGTTGCAGGAAATAGGCTGTTGGTTAACTAGAATCTGCAGCTTATCCAGTAGGTAGGGAAATGGGCAGACTGGGTGGGCCAAGTGGTCCTTATCTGCCATCAAAGTCTATGTTTCTATGTTTCTATCCCCCCAGTCCAAGTAATAAAACAAGAATTTCCAATACAACTCGTTAACATTATCTCCTCAAGGAAGGAGAAAATAACCGTTCCATTCCGCAACTCCAAGCAGCTCTTCATCCCATGGACAGGGCCTCTCAGGGCTCTCGAAACAACTCTGGTAGCATGGATTTAAGGCTTGACAGGACAACTGCAGGATCATTGTAGTTAAGCCAGGATCCATTTATGAAAACTTGTAACCTGGCCGGGTATCCCATCCTAAATTTCAGGCCTGCGGCAATAATCTTAGACACGATGGGATGAAATGCTTCCCGCTTCAGATGAACCGAACCAGGCAAATCTTGTGTGATTCTCAGTTTTGTATTCTCCCAATGAACCTCTTGTAAAGCTCTCACTTTCTGCAAGAAATGCTGTTTCTCTAGGAAATTCAAAAAGCGACAGATAATAGGATGGGGGGGGCATCCGGAGAAGGCTTAGATCGCAGAGACCTGTGAGCTCGCTCTATAATATATACTGCGCTGAAGGGAGAGGGGCCAGCTACCTGTTCCACCAACTTCTGTGTAAATGCCACAGCATGCTGGCCCTCTTCTCCCTCTGGTAGCCCAAGTATCACCACATTGTTTCTGCGGCAATGGCCCTCTAAATCTTCGAGCTTGGCCTTGAGACAAGATAACTTCTGTCGCGTAGACACCAATTCAGGATCGAGATTCTCTAGCTTTTTCCTCCATCGAGACTATTCGAGCTGTATTATCAGAGACAGTTAACGAGACTTCATCCAGTTTTCTAGAGAGAGTTTTCAGGTCCATCGCCATTTCTTTCATTTCTTCTCGAAAGGGCTTAAACTCTTCTAAGAACCTGTTGAGCAATAAAGGTTCTTGTTCCCTGACTTGACTCAAAGGATCAGGCCTCTCTGGCCCACCCGAGGCCCGGGATTTCTTTGAGGCCTTTTTGGGAGTAGCAGGGGGGTGTGTTTCTGAGGGGCTTTCTTCATGTAAGCCTCCATCCGCCAATCTAGCACACAAACCAGACTTTCAGGGTATTCAGATAATAGTAAATCACAAAAGTAGAGGAAATGGAGAAATATAAACATCTAAAATTGTTGTGAGGAAGCCTAAAGCAGCAGACTGTGGGAAGGGAGCTCCTAAGGTGAACAGAGCAAGAGGGGAAGAAGAGGGGCAGTTTAGAGGTACAGTCAGGGGAATCTCGGGTTACTTGATGGAGGCTGACATAGAGTGTCACAATAAATTTGAGCTACTAAGCAACCTAGAGGGGGAGGAAGGGGTTGGTGGAAATGAGAAAACTATACAGAGGCCGGAGGGAGTCTGATACCCTAGGGTATCACAGACCGGCAATGGAAAGGATAGAAATAGTCCCAGAGGGAGAAGGGAAACATATATGTTAAGCAAATGGGGAGAAGCAACATATTCCAGACATGAGAGGAGAGCATGATTGGAGAGAAACTGGGAGACAAGGAGGTGAGAGAGAGCCCCTTTCAGCAGGGGGTCAGTACCAAGGATGGGGCCCTGCTAAAGGGGACCCACAGAGAGCCTCTGAGGCAGGGGTACTATTACAAGGGGAGGATGGCGGTGTGGGGAAGAAGAAACCATCAGGGCCAGGATAAATGGTTCAGATAAGAGAGGTTAAAGGGACACCTATTCAGAGGTTGAGTTAAGTGGGCAAAATAGCAAGGAGGCAGAAAGGGAGGGTGACAAGGGGTCTCTAGTAAGGCAGGAAGACTCCCGAAATTGAGATCATGAATAAAGGGGAAGGGGGCTGAGAGGGCATAGTGGAGGTAACCATAAGGATGATGGCGGTGTTAAGGTTCTGTTATTGGGAGACTCGATGATTAGGGGTATCCAGGAGGGGACAGGGGGTGGATGCCATAGCCAGGTGAAGGTAGTGTATCCCTGGCTGACACTGCACAGAGCAAAGTTCATGGTGTATGAAATGGTTAGGGATTGTGGAGGGAAACCGGATTTCCTGGTGCATTTGGGAACTAATGATCTAGAGGAAATAGCATTTTGAAATCCAAGCAAGGTTCCAAGAACTTGCCAGAGTCTGTCGGGAAAATGGATGCAACATTCTTTTCGAGATATTGCCAGTACCAAAGGCCTCAGTGGAGAAAAAATGAAGCTCACAGGAGGTTAATGACTGGCTCAGGAAGTGGGGTGAAGGAGTGGGTTGGGGTGTTAGGGAACTGGAATGGAGTTTGGGAGGATAAGGGACTATATGCCAAGGACAGGTTTCATCTTGCCCCATTAGGAAGGAAGTCCTAAACAGGGATGGCTGACTACATACAAGAAAGGTGGGGTTTAAACTTGTGAGGGGAAGGATAAGGAAGGGGCTGACCAGAAGCCCTCTCCTCCAGATGAGGGGAGTAGCCTTCACGCCCAAGGGGGGAAGGGTGGAAACAGATTGGGGATGGAGGTTTCAGGAGGAGCAGAGGGAGGATGGAAGTATAAGGAATCTGGGTGGGGTTCAACAAAGAGAATCAGGGATAAGGGGTGGGGTTGGTGTTAGTAAATGCCAGGAGCTTGGGAAACAAGTTGCCAGAGTTCCAGGCCATGCTGTTCGGGGGGGGGGTGGATGTGGCGGCGGTCACGGAAACGTGGGCCAACAAAAACCATGACTGAGACCTAAATGTATGGGGGTACACTATGCTCAGGAAGGATAGAAAGGAGGGCAGAGGGGGTGGAGTGGCTATGTTCATTAGAGATGACATAGAAATTGCTAGGGTAGAAGAGGCAGAGGGAAACGGGAGGCCTTATGGGTCACTTTCACGATCCTCAGCAGGAAATAAAGGTCAAGCTGGGTGTAGCATATAGGCCCCGGGATGAGTGAGGTTCTAGAGGATGGTTTGCTGGACAACATCATTGCCCAGTGTGGACCAAAAGGGGAAGGAGTGGTGTTGATGGAGGACCTTAATATGCCAGGTACAAACTGGGGAACCATGTCCTCTAAGGTGGCCAAGGAGCAGAGGCTGCTGGATGGCTTCCAGGATGTTTTCTTAACACAGCATGTGATGGAGCCCACAAGGGAGGGGCATGTCCTGGATGTGGTTCTGGCAGATGGGGATCTGGTAAGGGACATGGTTGTACAAGACCCCCTGACTGGGAGCGACCACAATACTGTCTGGTTTCAACTAAGCATGGGGGGGGGAGATCTAGGACACTGGCAGTGGACTTCAGGGGGGCAGACTTCATGGGCATGGGAAATATTCTCAAGGATCACTTGATGGGGATTACCTCAATGACAAGTGTGGAAAGGAGATAGGAGGTCATAAAACGGGGACTTCATGAGGCAGTCAGGATCTGCACAAAGTTGAAATGTAAGGGAGCAAGGTCACATAAACCATGCTGGTGGTCCAGTGAGGTACAGGTAGCAGTCAGAGAAAAAGAGGCGTACAAAAATATAAAACAACAAGAGGGGATAGGATAAGGAAATGTACCAGCTTGCATCTAGAAAAGTCACCCGTATGGTGAGGGGAGCAAAGTCCAGTAAAGAGCAGCGGCTGGCACAGGGGATACATGGAGGGGAAAAGGGGTTCTTCCGGTACATTTGGGAGCGGAGAAAAACTAAGGGCCATCTCAGCAGATTGAGATCAGAAGGAGGGTGGGTGGAAGAGGCGAGGGACCAGGCAGAGGTATTTAACAAGTACTTTGCCTCTGTGTTCACTAGGGAGGGGGATGGGATATCTACAAAGCAAGGCACGAAGGGGATAGAAACATCAGTAAGTGGGATCAGGGGAGCAACAAAAATGGAGCAAGAGGGAGAGAGAGGTACCCCAGGGGTGTCATATCTGGGTAAAGATAAAAAGGCCAGTAAGGTGGAGGGGATGGATGATGCTATCTCTGCCAAAAAGGTGTGGTTAGCCCTCAAGGCCCTAAAGAAAGACAAATCTCCTGGGCTGGATGGCATTCATCCGAGAGTACTATGGGAATTGGCGGACATACTGGCTGCACCCCTGGCGGAGCTTTTCAGCAGGTCACTTGAGACAGGGAGGGTACCTAGGGATTGGTGAGAGGCACATGTGGTACCAATCCATAAAGGGGGGTCGAGGGAAGTACCAGGTAACTATAGACCCATCAGTTTGACCTCGGTGGTGGGAAAATTAATGGAGAGTATACTAAAGGAACGATTGGGGGTGTACTTGGAGGAGGTGGGAGGTCTGGATAGTCGGCAACATGGGTTTGTGCCAGGTAGATCATGTCAAACCAACCTTGTGGAGTTCTATGAATGGGTAACATCAGAACTGGACAGGGTAAGCCTGTGGATGTATTATTCTTGGACTTCAGCAGGCGTTGACTCTGTCCTCCACAATGGTCTGGTGGAGAAACTGATGGGGTTAGAAGTAGGCCCTTTGATGGTCAGATGGATTGAAAACTGGCTAGCTGGATGCACTTAGAGAGTAGTGGTCTGTGGGAGTCTCGAACCCTAGAGAGGTTGGTAGTGGGGTACCGTGAGGCTCGGTCCTGGGTCCGATCCTGTTTAATGCATACATATCGGACATCAGGAGGCTATAGGTGTGAAATGAGTCTCTTCATGGATGACTCCAAGATGGGAGCAGTAGTTGAGGGAGAAGAGGGAGGTTGGCCCTGCAAGGACCTGGACACCCTGGAAGCTGGGCTCACATGGAAATTAAATTTCAATATCGCCAAGTGCAAGGTGTTGCATCTTGGTCGGGGAAACCCTAAACACAGGTACACCCTGGGAGGGGAGGCGCTGGAGGCCTCAATAGGGGAAAAGAACCTAGGGGTCATGGAGGATGCATGTATGAATAACTTTGAGCAGTGCAGGAGAGCGTCTAGCAAGGCAAACAGGATGTTGGGATGCATCGTAAGGGGGATCACCTCTAGGAGCAAGGAAGTGATTCTGCCGCTGTACAATGGACTGGTTAGACCACATCTTGAGTACTGTGTACAGTACTGGAGACCACATTGAAGAGGGACATACAGCTCCTGGAGAGGGTACAGAGGAGGGCAACAAAGATGATACGAGGGCTAGGGATTTGACGTATGAGGACAGACTTAAGGAGCTCTGCCTGTTTTCACTGGAGGAGAGGAGACAGGGGACATGATTGAGGGTCTTCAAGTACCTCAAGGAATACATAGGTAAACATGGAGGATCTTTAGACTAAATCAGGGAGGCATCACCAGAGGGCATGGTTTGAAGTTGGAAGGTGGAAGGGTAAGGGGAAAAGAGGAGGAGGTTTTTCACTGAGCGGGTGGTGGACCCTTGGAATGCACTGCCTGGTGAGCTAGTTCAGAGATCCACAGTGGAGGGCTTCAAGAGAGGATGGGACAGACACAGAAAGTGGATGTATCAGATGATGTCCTGTCCCAGGGGGGTGGGGATGGATGACACGGGTTTCTGGAGCACAAGGGATGGGAGGGTCTCAGCACCCAACTAAGAATCTAAAGTTCGAGCAGACTCGATAGACCGTAAGGCCTAATCTGCTGGCAAATAGTATGTTAGTATGTAAAATAGATGATTAAATGATCAGGAGGCAGGAGCTTAACTGAGGAGCTTCTACTCAGCACTCTGTATTACATGATCCCGTATATGCAGTTTATTTCAGGACACCATTATTGGGCTCCATTCAACCCAGAGTCCTCCATTTCATTCCTGTAGAATGCTAATTAGAGTATCAACAGCTCCCCTCCACAAGCACTGGAGTCCAGCTGCTACTGATAAAATACCAATGAATAATCAATAAAGGAGTCCATCCTGAAACTTGGCTCCAATAAAATTACAGTAATCCTGCTAAAACCCTCTCTCATCCAGATTTACATGAACATACATCAAATTCCACCCCATTCAGGGTGACCCATATGTCACTGTGGCTCCATGCAGGGAGTCCTGTAAGGTAATGCATAATTTAGAAAGGTAATTTAGACAATAAAAAATGAGCTTTGCATAAGTAAACCCATCACATAAAAGGCCACAAAATGAGCAGAATATCATAATCCTGCAGCATCAAATAATGTCACACAGGTTACTCCATAAATATCATAGGCAAAAATGGGGGGAGGGGGAAAATTAAATTTTCCTTTGTCATTTCATAGCAGCAGAATTAAATAAGAAATTCTAACTAGCATGCATCTTTGTACACCTCAGCTTCGATGCCTTCATAAATGAAATCTATAGATTAAAGGTCTCAGTTACATGTTCAGGAGACTAACAGATTTCAATAAAACAGTTGGCCTCAGTGGCTTTTGTCAGCAGCAAATGCTCACGGAAATCATGCCATGGTAAAGGAAAAAAATACATAAGCCAGGAATATGAATTCAAGTCAGGAGTACAAATTCCATCAGTAGAAGTTTCATCCCCTGATACTGATTTTTAAAATTCTGCTCAGGCATCCTGCTATTAACACTCATTCAGCCAAGTAGCACAAACACAATTTCAGCATGAATACAATACCTTATACAGGGGAAGAAAACCCCCTAACCAGCCCTCATTTTTGTACAAAACATCATTTTAGGCAGGCCAGGAGAGGACCATCAAGGGTAGAAACACCAGCCATCTAGTTCTCCTCTCTCTGATCAGGGGTAAGAAAACACAGGAGACCAGTCTCCAGTGGAGGTTTGCCTGATTTCCAACTTCCAGTTCTGCTACTTTCAGGGTCTCTTGCACTGAATCTTGTCATCCTTCACATGTCTGTTTACTATCTGTAAAACAAAAAACAGCAAGTGCTCCACTGAGCAAAGTATGTTATGTAACAAGTGTTGGAACAAAGGCTTATAATATCAATTTTTATAATAATGCACTTGGATTCACCTCAGGCCTTACCCAAAAATTGTTTAATAAATTAGCAAAAATAAATATCCACATGTGATATTATCCTAGGCTCTCCAGATTCAGAAATGATGGTGAAAAATACTGTTGCCACACTTTGGATTATATAAGAGATAAATATATTTTATTCACTTATGTACAAGTCCTAAATATTCATAACTAGCATGAATATCAAGCATAATAAAAATAATGTGAACATAAAGTATAATGTAAACAAAACAGGTTTTAGAAAATCGAGTAAATCATATAAAACAAATAAAACAAATTTCAGCAATAAGCAATGTAAATAAATAAGCAATATTCAGCATAATAAATGACAGATTATACTATTTCTTTAGCATACTTATAAATAGCATGACCTTTCTTTTTACTATGAGAACTTGCAACTCATTACACTAGTGTTTCAGATTACCGTGGTATGACACTTGTTTTAACTTTATAGTATGTAAAAGTTATTTTCTTTAGAGTTAAATTCAAGCTTAACAATAAACCCAAGGTTTGGAGCTAAAATGCACTAAGTTATCACCCCAGGTAGCCAAATAAGTACTAAAAGGATAAAGGAATACTTATGTTTTAGTTATCTGTAGATGTGGTCTTCTACTTTTTAGCTTTCAAAATTTTGGTAAGAATGATGAATGTCCTTGGTGGTGAGTCTGGCTTTAGTCTGCTGTTTCTTTCCGTTGAACCTGGAACTGTAGAGTCTTTTGACATCAACGAAGCAATGCAGGCTGGATCCTTCTTGCTTGACATCACAAATCATCAAAAGTCACTTCAGGATTTAGTGTGAAAAATCAGACAAGATTTTAGCAGTTCAGCACAGTCTGTAGGAAGATCTCTCCCTGTGGACAGCAATGCTGTTTTGAGTAACTGGACTCTGTGACTGTTTTCTGGTTCAGTTCATTTCTGCTTTTAAACCTGCAACTCTGGACTCAAACTGCTATTTAAATTCTATGGTAAATTCCAAAGTCAGTCTCTTGTTCAGGCTTTTAAAAGAAATTCCAAAACATTACTTTTAGTCCAAATTCTCAGCATGCAAAACATAGGCCTTGCTTAATCCAATACTGGAAGGAAGTCCTTTCTGTAACAGTCAGTTGCAGCAGCTGGTTTAGTACCCACTTACGGTGGCAATGTCAAAGACAAAATAATGTTTCAAACAGTTGTGGCTTCAGGCTTTTGGCCTAGTACAACTCCCAATCTCATCCAAAATTGTCAGGGCATCTAACATAGGTCTTCACACACAAAAGAATCAAGCAGTTCTGGGCCTGCTTTGCCAGCATCCCATTTATGTCCCACTTACTGGGACCATCAAGTTATGATTGGTCTGAGTACTCTTTGAGGGTGTTACTGTTAGCTCCTCCTAAGCCATTTTTTATCAATATGACCTCATCCTGAAAAACTAGTTTTGATATAAAACGTTTCTTTCTTGCATCTATATGCACTTCTGTACATATATAAAATTCACATTTTTAGATACAACATAAAGAGAGGATTAATTTGAGACCAAACATGATGGTGTCAATCCTAATATAAAATCTATAATTTATAAAAGCATTATAAAACGTTTTCCTTTATAGATATCTAAAAAGTATTTACAGATTTCAGAAGTATATTTTTTTCCTGTTTAAAATGGTGTTACTTTGGCATACCTGCTATAGTTAGGAACTGTATAAATTTAGCAAATTTCATTAAGACAGGGATTTCCTTTGTTCAAAGTAAATGAACCATGACCTCACGTTGCTATCAAGAGGCTTATAATCCACCAACTAGTTGTTTCTATTAGATAAACACTTTACCCTCATTCCACTGAAAAGGTGGCAAGGTCAGCTTACTATAGACACCAAACTTTTCAATATATTTAAAACAGTTTTGAGGCTACAGATTTTTGTAAATATCTCACAAAACACTTTGTTGATGGGTTTAAAGTTTACTCACTGGCCAGGTACATGCATTTCCAATAACCTGTATATTTTTGAAACGTATCAGAGTTTTTGTATATTTTCTATAAATGAAAGTCTTAATTTCTTAAAGCCAGTCTGAATCTATGTTAACCTCTAAGATTTGCTCTGGCTGGTACTGAAAAACAAGATTGCAAATTATGTCAAGTTTCAAGCTCCTCTGCTACTAATTGGAAAAGGCCATTCAATTTAAACAGACTATCCGGGAAAATGCTTTTTTCCCCCGAAGTTGACCATATATGCGGTATTCCCTTTTCATGGCATCATTCTTTCATGTCAGTATTCAAGCCTTATGCAGAATTGTCCCAGTTTTAGAGTTTCATTTAGACATTAATCTGACCGGAAACATTTATAAGATTTAATAATTAAGCCAATATAATATTATAATAAAATATTTTAATCAAATTAGTTCTGTTCCTACATTTCCCCTTTGAATTAAAATGCACCCCAAAAATGCATTTTGTAATTCAAAACAATAATCCTACTATATATGGGTATATACAGTAGTTTTAAGCATTGCAGGGAAACCAAAACCTAAAGGATAAAATTGTGTCATGTGGTAACATATGACATCATCAGCACATTACATCATCGCATATGACATCATAGGATGTGGCATCACTAGATTACATCTAGGGACGGAAAACTTTACTCATAAACTCTAGAAGTCTCACAAACAAATATGGAGAACTTAAAATTCTCTTGTCTTCACATGATATCCATATAGCATGTATTACTGAAACATGGTGGGATAATAATGATTCCTGGGAGAAATCAATACCTGGTTATAACCTTTTCCATAAATCTAGATCTTACAGAAAAGGTGGGGGCATTACAATATACGTACATCATTCCATCAAATGCATGCAATTGCCTTGCGACAACCTTGAAGCTGAAACTATCTGGTTCAAGTTAATACCGTCTAGCCGCCCTAAAGTTATAATTGGCCTTTATTATAGACCTCCATCTAATACACATGAGAGAGATGCTATTTTTCTTGATTTGCTTGCTAACCTGAACCCAGAGGATAATCTAATTGTGTTGGGGGACTTCAATCTCCCTGGTATTGACTGGAAGTCTTTAAAGACAGGTAACAAAACTGAACAACTATATTTGGATGCATTTGAACAGCTGGGTTTAGATCAATTAGTACATGAAAACACTAGAGTAAATAATGTTCTGGACCTTATATTGACAAATACTAGTGATCTGATTAACAAGATACAAATTCTACCACCTCTGGGTAATAGCGACCATTCTAAAGTCCAGTGTACAATAAGAGCAGTGGAGCAGACCCATAATTCATGTACCAAATTTGAAGGAGCAATTAAATTAAATTTAGCAAAAGCAAACTTCACAAGTTTTGGGCAAGATCTGGCATTGTGGGAATGATTTGAGGCTTTTGACGGTAAAAACACTGAGGACATGTGGTCTGTGTTCCTTAACCATCTTAATCAGTTAATTACCAAATATATTCCAACCATTAAATCTAAACAAATGAATGGTAAAAAATCTAATCCTAGATGGTTAAACAAACAAATTAAATGTTTAATCAATAAAAAGGACAGACTATTCAAGAAATATATGAAAGATAAAACACAGAAGAATTATTTAGCACATAATAAACATGCTAAATTACTCAAGTCATCTATTAAAAAGGCAAAAGCCCAGCAAGAATTTACCTTGGCCAACAAAATCAAAGATAATAAAAAATCTTGTTTTGCTCATAACAATAGTAAAAAGATTCATCATGCATTACTGGGACCTTTTAAAGACAATAATGGTGGTCTACTTAATGAACAAGAAACAGTCAACATACAAAACAATTATTTTTGCTCTATTTTTAATCCTGGTAATACACCTCTTACTTTTGACACTTTAACTCCCTTAGTTGAAAATATTAAGATAACATCCACAGAGGTAAAGAACAGATTAAGTAAACTAGACATCAATAAATCCCCAGGCCCTGATAATATTCACCCTAGAATTTTACAACAACTTGCTGATGATTTGGCAGAACCACTAAGCTTTTTATATCAAGCATCCTTAGATAGAGGCGAAGTCCCTCAAGCCTGGAGAAATGCCTTGGTTGTTCCTCTCCATAAAAAAGGATCAAGATCTGACCCATCCAATTTTAGGCCTATTAGTTTGACATCACTATTAGCTAAAGTTATGGAGGATATTTTAAAGGATATTATAGTTGACTATATAACAACAAACAAATTTTTTGATCCTGTACAACATGGCTTTATTAAATCTAAATCATGTCAAACAAACTTATTATCCTTTTATGGAAATGTTAACGAAAAATTGGACAAGGGCAAACCAGTGGATGTGGTTTTTATGGATTTTGCAAAGGCGTTCGAAAAATTACCTCACGAGGAATTAATACAAACTCTGATTAAAACTGGAATTAACAACAAAATTATTAATTGGATAGCTAAATGGCTGATGAGTAAAAAGTAGAGAGTGGTGGTTGGGGGTGTGAAGTCTGATTGGTTTGAGGTCACTAGTGGTGTGCCTCAGGGTTCGGTGTTGGGACCATGCCTCTTCAACATCTACATTTCATCATTGCAGCTCAGCAATCCTCATATATGGATTTCTAAGTTTGCTGATGATTGCAGACTGGGAACATCTGTGACTTCAACAACAGAGGCACTTTCCCTGCAACAGGCCATAAATGAAATTTATGAGTGGACTAGAACTTCCAAACTGGAACTCAATATTTCCAATTGTAAAATCATGCATATGGGTCATAACAACAATAAACACATATATTATCTTGGGAATAATATCTTGGCAACAACAGTAGAAGAGAGTGATTTAGGTATCAAAATTACACCAGATTTAAAGTTTAGATCACATTGCAAACAAGAAGTTAAAAGGGCTAATCAGAGTTTAAACTGTATTTTGAGACATACTTCTTGCAGACATGAAAATGTGATTATTCCATTGTATGGTGCATTGGTGAGGCCGCACCTCAAGTACTGTATGCAACTGTGGTCACCTCAGTACAGAGAGGATATTGTGAGAATCGAAAGTGTTCAGCATAGAGTGACAAGATCAGTGTTAACCTTAAAAAATCTGTCCTACAATGAGAGATTAACTAAACTCAATTTATATACCTTGGGCTATAGAAGACTAAGAGGAGATCTTTGTATGATGTTTAGGATATCACAAGATGCTACACTAAGAGAAGATCTAAAAATGTCATATAGAACAGGCTGGTCTGGTGTTTATAAGCACTGTATGCAACTAGAACTGCCTAAATGGAATACCAACTTAAAGAAGCACTGGTTCACCACAAGGGTGGTGTCTGCATGGAATTGCTTGTCGATAAATGTGGTAGGGAGTACTAGCATGGACATTTTCAAATCTCGACTTGATAAATATCTACGTTTTAAAATTTAAAAAAAATGGCGAGCATTATGGACAAAAGTCCCGAAGCTTGACTTAACTTATGAAACTTATGAAACATCATTGGAGATGTACTATTTTGCATAGATAGGTGTACAGTACTACATGAACTAACTTGATTACCACTATGTACACTTTTAAAATAACATTTTTACATTGTTCTGAAGATTTCAAACACAACAAATTGTCTTTGTTCATTAACTTTAAAAATCAGCACTACAATTAACATTTTAGCTAGACTCTGATTCCTAATCACCACTCATAGATTCATTTAGAACATTTTTCCATGATTTATTGCTTTCACAATATTGCCTCAGCTGATTAATATGAACCCATTTAGGTACTACTGTACTTCTCCCATGCTTTTCTGCTTTAGTTCAATTTGGTAAGCTACAGGTGAGATTTTGTCAGTGATCACAAAGGGTCCTTGCTAACTTTGAAGAAACTTTTTGACCTTCACTTTATCTTTTCTGTAGTTAAAGTAAAATACTTTATCACCAATTTGATACTCTTTTGGACTAGTTTTCCTGTCATAATATGACTTAGAAGATTCAATACTTTTCTCTAAGTTCCTCTGAGCAAATGCCGAAGTTTCTCACAAATGCTGTTTTAAATGGGTTACAAATTCCTGTGCTGTAGTGGCATGTGATGAATTTACATTTCCTGTGGTATACAGGAGATGTAAATGTAACACCATCTGTCTTCCTGCCATCATTTTAAAAGGAGGAACACCTGTAGACTTATTAGGAGTAGCATGTATGGCCATTAATACCAGTGGTAACTTTACATCCCAATCTTTTCCTGAAGAACTGATACATTTGTTCAGTATCTACACAATTGTTTGATTAGTGCATTCCACCTGTCCAGATGACTGTGGATGGTGGGACACATGTAGTTTCCTCTGTATACCTAGAATTATCCACACATTCTCTATTACCTCTCCTGTGAAATGAGGACCTCCATCAGATTCTACTCTTAATGGTAATCCCCATTGACTAAACACATGGTTTATTAATAAGAAAACAGTGGTTTCAGCAGTGTTATTTGGAGCAGGTATACACTCAACACATTTTGTGAACAGACAAGTAACTGTCAAAAGGTATTGGTTACCCCTTGAAGATCTGGTAACAGGACCAATCCAGTCAATCTGGATGTCTGACTAAGGCATAATGATGCTTTTTGATTGTAGTGGTGATCTATGTCTGGGAGTAGCTGGTTGGAACTTGCAACAGGTTATACACCATTGTGCACACCCTGCAAAATCATCATACATGTGGGGCCAGTAGGCTATCTCTTTCAAGGTTTCATAAGTTCTTCTATCCCCCTATGTGCTCCTGATGGTTCATCATGAGCATGTTGCAACATAATTCCCCTGTGGCCTAAAGGAACCATCCATTGGACCTCATGTGGGTTTTTATTAGTTCTTACCAAAAGATCATTCCATAATTGGAATTTGTCCTTCTGATTATACATGGCTCTCAGGTCCTGACTATCCAGGTAGGTCATTGTTAGAAATCATGCTTTCAGTGGGATTCTTAAAGAAACAATAACATTTTCCTCCCACTTCATCTTCTTGTTGCATTTTCACTACATCAAAGTCAGGTTTTTCACTATACAAGTGTAGAACCTTATTTTCAGGTTCCTGCCACTTTTGTCTGTGGGGAACCACATCCAACTTAGCCTGGACAGGAGGGACAAAGTTCCATTCTTTTCCACTTAAAGCACCCTCCCTAGCTAGAGAATCTCTTAGGTCATTTCCTGTTTTGTCTGGTCCCTGAACTTTGGAGTGTCCTTTTACCTTTTTCCAATAAACAACCAACTTATTTTCCTGAACCAACTGATCTATGGCTAAGATAAGGTCTGCATACATCACATTACTGCCTTTTAAATTGATCATACCATTCACCTGCCACCCTGGTAAATGTGCAACGAAGTCCTGCCTAACTTAATCAGAATCAGTGCCAATTACAATGACTTGTAACTTATGTTGTACTGCAGTCTGTACCACTATATAGGTGGCTGCCAGTTTTGCATATTGGTTAGAATTAGGACCGAGTTTGTACTTGATAGGAGTACATGGTACATTATTCTGCCATACCACTCCTAAATCAGACCATCAGTCTTCACCTTGCCAGAATGAACAACCAACAACATAGGCTCTAGGCAAATTTTCACACACATTTTCATCAAAGTGGTGGTGCCTGTTATGTTGGTACACCAAATCCAACTCAGGAGATAGGTCAGGGTCTTGTACTGGAAGTTCATCTATAGTACAATAATGTGTCCCCAGGTCTGCTAACCCTTGAGCTACTGTATTTCTTTTGTTCTTTGCATACCTAACCTCTAGGGATAGGCCCTGGAGTGCTAAGATCCAGACCACAGTTCTGCTCCTAGACACATTTCCATCCTTAAGTTTCTGGCTCCCCAGAAGGGTATAGGGGTTGGTGACCAGTCTCTACAACTTTTTTTTACCACAAATGTAAGTTTTGAACAATTGTGGAAAACAATGCCTTTTCACAATCTGAAAACATTTTCTCAACATCACTCAACGTTTTACTCGCATAAGCAATAATGCATTTGTATGAATCATGTTTCTGATATACCACTGCACTGATGCTGCTACTAGTATGTCCTACCTACAGATAACAATCCTTATCCATTTGTGGGTTAGCAAGACATGGTTCTTGACTCAGACTATCTTTTAAAGTTTGCATGGCTGTCTCTTGCTCTCCCCTCACACCCAGGGTTCTGACTTTTTCAGCAGCCTGGTGAGAGAACAGGCAATTTCTGCATAGTCCTGGATAAACTGTCTTGAGTAGTTAAAGATCCCTAGAAAACTGTGTAACTCTTTTAAAGCTTTGGGTGGACCAATTTTTTGGATGGCCTCAACTTTGGTATGCTGAGGACAAAGCCCTGCAGGACCAACTTCATGCCCAAGATCATTTACCCTATCTCTGAACCATTGTCCCTTTGGTAAGGACAACTTGGCAGCAGCAGCCTTTAGCTGGTTTAACACATAGGTGACCTCAGCTAGGTGTTCCTCAGAAGTGTTGCTTTTGATGAGTAGATCATCCACAGAAACCAAATTTTCTCTGCTTTCCACAACAGGCATGGCCTTGTGCAGAAAGATATTGCAATTCGCTGGTGAATTTAAGTACCCAAAAGGACACCTATTCCATGTGTACTGTCTCCTTCCAAAGTTAAAAGCCAATTTATATTGATATTTTGGGTCTACTTTTAATGTTCAGAATCCATTTGCTATATCTAGGGTAGTGAAATATTTGGCACCTTGAACTTTGGCCAAACTTTGGTCCAAATATGTCATGGGCCAGTGAAATAAAGACACTTGTTGGTTTAACTTTCTGTAGTCAATTGTGAATCTCCACTTTCCTGTCGGTTTTAGTACAGGTCAATGAGGGAATTATAAATAGAGTTTACTTGTCTTACAATTCCTCACTCCATTAAAGTATCCAGTATCTCTTGTATTTGTTCATAAGATGCTAGAGGTATTCTGTACTGGCGTTCATAAACTGGACCTTTACTAGGGTCGGTAGGTACCCTGGTAACATGGAGGTCAGTTACCCCACACTCATGAGCATCTTTTGCAAACATGTCCTTAAACTGAAGGAACATCTCACAAACCTTTCCTTTTTTTACTTCGGTTTCACAATTACAATTTTTATATAGCTTGCTCAATTTTTTCTTTAAAATTTGGGAAGGAAAATTTCTACCTAATTCTACCTCATCTTATATTACCTCAGAAACATTTTCAGCATCAATCACTTGAACCTCTTTAAATAGTTTTGTTTCATTAACCATAGTGGACAGTACAAGGTAATCATTTTCAACTTTACATGCCTGTATTTCTTCCTTATCTACTGGACACGTCTCTTGAAAAGCAATTAAACCATTTGGTATGGACCTTATTTCTTCATCTGTGTCATCCTGAACAATGTCTTCTGGTAACTCCCCAATAACTGGAACAGTTAACTCCAAATCATAAAAGTATTCCCCTTTCACCACCCCTAACTCACAGTTAGCTGCTATAGTGATAGGCTCTATGGTTGGGTTATGTACCAAGAGGTCCATTACTCTGCTGCTCATGTCTAAGCAAGGTATTGAGTGGATTTTTAAACCCATTTCACTAAGTGCAGTCTTGTCAGGCATTTCTTGGCCTTTCTTTACATTGATCCTAAGAGAGAAATTCTTGACATTACTTGGAATTCTTGTAGTGAACTCATTTACCACCTGGCACACTTGAGGAATAGTTTGCCCAGACCTCAAGGCCTGTGGTGCCACTTTTATTGGGTAAGGGTCCCCCCTTATTTGTGACTAAAGAACATCATTGGCTAGGTCAACATACACACCCAGTCCTACAAGGATGTCTAACCCCAGGTACATGGGAGATTTTAGGCCTTGTACTACCTTTACAGGGTGTTGTATTTTTTTTGCTCTGTTAGGAAGTTCAAATCACAGATACCTATACTTTTCACACTAGTGGTCTGATACGGACATTTTCCAACCACTCCTGTTTCTTTACACATGTGAAACTAGGCCTCTGCCTTTTTAACATCTTGTAAAACAGTTCACTAATTAAACAGTGCTCATAACCTAAGCATAACACAGAATTCACTATCTGAAAATTCTCTGCTTTGATGGGCACCTTTAATCTGCCTTCCTCTGACCTTATTTTGCACAGTAAGGGCTCATGACTTAGTGGCCATGTTTCATTTCCACCATCTCCAGAGGGTGTTAGGTACTCTGAATTTAATGTCTCTGTGTCAACTGCAGGGCGTGCTTCTGAGACAGCAAGGTCCACTTCCTTGGTGAAGAAAGTGAGGCCTTTTGCATTAATCTCAGACTTTACCACATCATGCTTTGACAGACAAACCACATGAGCTTTGCTTCTGCATGGAGCCAAGTTTTCAGGATCACCTAGTACAGACACATCAGGTATATCAGAATGTACAAAATTCAATTTAATTGTTGCGTCATTTTTCTCAAGATAGCATGATTCTGATTGTTTAGCAACATTAAGACTCTTCCCAAATGGAATGGGCTGGTTTACCTGTGCCCACAGGATTCCATGGAAATAGTCAATGATAGGCCAGCATCTTTTTAGGAGGTCATTTCCAATCAAGAAATCATCCCCATTTCTATCAGTAATATAAACCCAATGGCTGACTTCCATCTTGCCAAACCTCAATTTTAGCCACAGTTTACCTAGGGTCTGCTGAGACCCCCCTCCATAACCTACTACTTGTAAGCCATCAGAAAGGGTTTTTAGTACCTTAGAGTCACCTACTGCATCAACCAGCTTGTCATAAAAGCTTCTGGACATCAAGGTAACTTTCGCTCCAGAGTCAACTAAAGCTTCATGACTTAGGCTTTTTTCAATGTTGATGTCAAAGTAAAACCTATCTGCCCCCATTTTAGGGATTAAGTTACCCAGGTAGAATTTGCTTTTCTTAACTCCTGGCAACATGGCAGATTTACTGAGACACTCTACACCGCCTGTAACAGTAACTTGGGATACCTCTAGAGTAAGGTCAGGTTTTGCATTAGCACTCTCATTTTCCAATTTCATAGCAGTTTTATTACCATTGTCAACAATTGCAATTTCATTAACCTGGGCAGCATTAGGAAGGACATAAAGCTCTAGTCACTGGCTAGTATTATTATTGGTTCCACTGTTACTTAAGGTTGCAGATGGGTTCTGCACAGGTGTAGGAGACCCAGAAGGCAGAAGAGGAGGGAGGACCAAATGCTGGAGCAGCAATTTTAAATCTCCCATCTCCTCCTTTATTTCCTATATTTTCTCCATGGCTGGGGAACCAGGTCGAGATCTGTCTTGGAACCTGTAACCATCTTGCTCATTGTTATAGTTTTGTCACCCCCCCTCATAGGCACCTCTACCACCCCTATAGTCATTGTTGGATCCTCTGTAGTATCCTCTCCCATACCCTTGGCCACATCCTCTACCAGTATCATAACCTTGATAGGAGGGTCCTTGGTTTTGGTATGGTTGAGGTTGTGAGAATTGCTAAGGGGTGTGATAGAACTGTGACTCAGTGCCAGGTGGTGAAACCACCACAGGGGAAGCTTGGGCAGGGTTGATAGTTTGCATTACTACTGTGGGGTCAGGCACAACCTTAGGCTGCTCTACAGCTTTTCCTGGTTGAATGTTGTTACTTCTTTTCTTTCTTTGTCTCCTGTTTTTGGGGGTAGATAGCTGACTCCCATAGCCAAAGTATCTGAGGTAGTTACTTCAGACACTTAGACCTTAGGATTGGGGCCCTCTCCTTTTTTCTGTGAAGGAGAGTCATTACCTATGTCCCTGAGTGTTCTGCCTGTCTGGAAATCCGGTGAATATCCCTGGATCTCCTGTTAAGCTCAAGTGCAATTGTGTCCTAATAGCAGGGGGTAAACCTTGGTAATATGCATCTCAGAAGTCATCTGAATCACTGTCTGAGTGATCTTCTGCTCCCAAGTACACATCCTTTAGCCTACAATAATATTCCCTAGGACTTTGATCAGCCCCACACTGCATTTGGTAGGCTGTCAGTCTGCCCCTTAGTGCGGTATTTACCAAACTCCTTTTTTAGGAATTTATACAGTTTGTCATGTTTGTTCCTACTTTCTCTAGACATTCTTGACCACTCTGCTCAAGGATCATCAACAGACCACCTAATCACAAAACTCTGTTCTCCCTCATCAGTTATGCACACAGATTTGAAACACACTTTTAGTTTTTGAATATGCTTCTCAGTGCCTCCTTTTGCAGATTGAGAATTATACCTCTCACCTACCAGTCTCAAAGCTTGAGTAACAGTTTTTATTTTAAATACCCCATTCCTTTTCAGAAATCTTTTTATTTTTCCTGGACTCATCAGATAAGTCACCTTCAGAATCAGAGCTTCCTTTTTGCCTAATTTTATATCTCTTTTTATGCTTATCACATAGTTCTTCTTCTGAACAGGAATATTCCTTTTCAGGGGAGTAGTCATCTGGGCCAGATTCCTTACATGCATTTATTCTTACATGATTTTTACTTTTGCTTTTGGTATCACCATTTTGGGCCTGTAAATCTCTGACTTATTTTCCTAGTTTATAGAGGTGTTACTCCAAAAGGGTACACTACTCTTTCCATTGGCTATCCTCCTTTTCTGTTTGTGCACTGATCTCTCTGTCTTTATGTATTTTTTCTTTTTGCACTATTTCTTGTTTTAACTCCTTTTCAACACTAGAATGAACAGGTGAGTGTGGTTGGCCAGGGACTGTTCCATTTGTGGGTCCTGCACCATGGAAATACCAAGAAGGACAAGCCTCATGTTCATTACCCTGGGGTAGATACCCTAGGGGTGAACAGCTTATGCTTCTTTGTTCCGAGGTTTCCTCTTTCCATTTGGCTAAGAGGTGTCTTTCCCTGTCTGGCCATGGTTTCTTATCACTCTCATATTGCTCTTTTACATTACTATACATTTGTACCATTTAATTTAGCTCCTTGGTAACCTGTTCATTAACATTCTTTAATTTTGCTTTTCCCTTTCCAAAGCTGTGCCCCACTCTTTGAGCTTCTCATTAGTCTTTAATATTTTGGCCTTCTCTGCCTCTGCAGCCGAGCACTTCTCTTTCAATAGTTCATTCAAGTTTTTCAAGGCAGCAATGTCAGTCTTTAAGTCGATTAGGACACAGTCGCCATCAGATATTTTCAAATTACTTACACCTAACTGTTTTTCTAATAGCTGAACTTGGCCTGTGAATTTACTATATTCCAGTGATTTTTCTTGTAGTTGTTCCCTTAACTGTCTTGCTTCCCTTGCTAAACATCTTTTTTTTAACCCTCTTATTTATCCCCCTTCCTACCTCGGTGTCCACTCCTTTGGACTGCTCATACCCTTTGTGCCACTCACCCAGAATCTGCCCCTAGAGTGCTTCTCTCCTCCCTCTTATCTGCACATTGGGATCTGTCCTGGAATCGGTGGTCTTGGGGGAGCCGTCTTCATCTAGGACCACCGAAGGGCTTATCCATTTTTCTGTGCTCCCCTCAACCCTGCCCCCTGGGACACCGGCGCAAGGACGTACGTCCAGAGAGATGACGTGCTGACGCACATCTCTTTCAAGTGCCCAACAGTGTCCCCCCTCCCCGACTCTATGAATGGAGCTGTCAGTCCCCCTCGAGAGCCCGTGTTCCCACCGGCTCTCTTAGGGTGTCAGGTGCATATTGCACCCCTGGTGTCCCACCCCTGAGGGAGGAGAACATCCATTGGGATGCTCAATCCTCCCTCTCCCAGCCGACCCCCGCCAACCTGAGTCCATTCCCGAACCCGGGTCACCGGCATGGCATGAGGTGTGGCGTCCAACACCTCAACCCTCAGTGCCACCGGGCCGGCCTTGCTAAACATCTTTGATCATGACTTAGCTGGTCAATTAGTTCTAAATATTTTTCATTCACTCTTTCAAGATCTTTTATTCTTTCCTCCTTACTCATAACTAAAGACTGGGAAAATACTGGAGAATGTATCACTGCATCAGATTTTATAACTTTTGCATATAAACTTTGTACTGACATGGTTTTGTAATAATAATCACTACTTTAACAATAATACATTTTAAACAATAATGGTAATCACAATGCTTATGTAATACAATTTTAAACAAAGAACCAAATCTTTTTCTTGAGGTACTTCAAAAGTCCTTTTACTTGCAGCTTTGCTACCAATTAGTTCTATCTGTCTTTTTCCACTGTCTAGGGGTAATTTTATCTTTAAATCCTTGAGAAACAAGAACAGAAAAATATTACTTATTCAATTTAGTAACTTGCAAACAATAACTGTAATAATATTTATTTCTCATACAACCTCAGTGTGGGCTGTTATTCACTAACAATCATCTCATGAACAAGAACCCCAAAGATGTCAGAACAAAGGCTTATAATATCACTTTTTATAATAATGCACTTGGATTCACCTCAGGCCTTACCCAAAAAATATTTAATAAATTACCAAAAATAAATATCTGCATATGATATTATACTATGCTCTCCAGATTCAAAAATAATGGTGAAAAACACTGTTGTCACACTTCGGATTATATAAGAGATAAGTATATTTTATTCACATATGTACAAGTCCTAAATATTCAGAACAAACATAAATATCAAGCATAATAAAAATAATGTAAACATAACATATAATATAAACAAAACAGGTTTTAGAAAATCAAGTAAATCATATAAAACAAATAAAATAAATTTCAGCAATAAGTAGTGTAAATAAATAAGCAATATTCAGCATAAAAAATGACAGATTATACCATTTCTTTAGCATACTTATAAATAGCATGACCTTTCTTTTTACTATGAGAAATTGCAACTCATTACACTAGTGTTTCAGATTATCTTGGTATGGTACTTGTTTAAACTTTATAGTATGTAAAAGGTATTTTCTTTAGATTTAAATTCAAGTTTAACCATAAACCCAAGGTTTGGAGCTAAAATGCACTAAGTTATCACCCCAGATAGCCAAATAAGTACTAAAAGTAGGATAAAGGCATACTTATGTTTAAGTTATCTGTATATGCAGTCTTCTACTTTTTAGCTTTAAAAGTCTTTGTAAGAACTTTTGTTGGATGACAAATGTCCTTGGTGGTGAGTTTGGCTTTAGTCTGCTGTCTTTTTCCCTTGAACCTGGAACTGTAGAGTCTTCTGACATCAATGAAGCAATGCAGGCTGGATCCTTCTTGCTTGACATCACAAATCATCAAAAGTCACTTCAGGATTTAGTGGAAAAAATCAGACAAGATTTTAGCAGTTCAGCACAGTCTGTAGAAAGATCTCTCCCTGTGGACAGCAATATTGTTTTGGGTAACTGGACTCTGTGACTGTTTTCTGTTTCAGTTCATTTCTGCTTTTGAACCTGCAACTCTGGACTCACTGCAATTTAACAGCACTACATGCTTGCTGGCTGGTAAATTCCAAAGTCATTCTCTTGTTCAGGCTTTTAACAGAAACTCCAAAACATTACTTTTAGTCCAAATTCTCAGTATGCAAAACATAGGCCTTACTTAATCCAATACTAGAAGGAAGTCCTTTCTGTAACAGTCAGTTGCAGCAGCTGGTTTAGCACCCACTTGTGGTGGCAATGTCAAAGCCAAAATAGTGTTTCAAGCAGGTGTGGCTTCAGGCTTTTGGCCTAGTACAAGTCCAGTCTCATCCAAAATTGTCAGGACATCTAACACAGGTCTTCGCACACCAAAGAATCAAGCAGGTCTGGGCCAGCTTTGCCAGCATCCCATTTATGTCCCATTTACTGGGCGACATCACCATCAAGTTATGATTGGTCTGAGTACTCTTTGAGGGTGTTACTTGGTGCCCCTCCTAAGCTATTTTTTATCAATATGACCTCATCCTGAAAAACTATTTTTGATATAAAACAACTTTTCTTTCTTACATCTATATGCACTTCTGTACATATATAAAATTCACATTTTTAGATGCAACTTAAAGAGAGGATTAATTTGAGACCAAACATGATGGTGCTGATCCTAATATAAAATCTATAATTCATAAAAGCATTATATAACTTTTTCCTTTATAGATATCTAAAAAGTATTTACATATTTTAGAAGTACATTTTTCCTGTTTAAAATTATGTTACTTCGGCATATCTGCTATAATTAGGAACTGTATAAATTTAGCAAACTTCTTTAAGACAGGGATTTCCTTTGTTCTGAGTAAGTGAACCGTGACCTCACATTGCTATCCAGAGGCTTATAATCCAGCCGACTAGTTGTCTCTATTAGAAAAACACTTTACCCTTATTCCACTGAAAAGTTACCAAGGTCAGCTTACTATAGACTCCAAACTTGTCAATATATTTAAAACAGTTTAGAGGCTACAGATTTTTATAAATAGCTTACAATACACCTTGTTGATGAGTTTAAAACTTACTCACTGGGCAGGTACATGCATTTCCAATAACCTGTATAATTTTGAAATGTATCAGAATTTTTGTATATTTTCTATAAATAAAAGTCTTAATTTCTTAAAGCCAGTCTGAATCTATGTTAGCCTCTAAGATTTGCTCTGGCTGGTACTGAAAAACAAGATTGTAAATTATGTCAAGTTTCAAGCTCCTCTGCTACTAATTGGAAGAGGCCATTCAATTTAAACAGACTATCCTGGAAACACTTTTATTTTTCTGAAGTTGACCATATATGCGGTATTCCCTTTTCATGGCATCATTCCTCCATGTCAGTATTCAAGCCTTATGCAGCATTGCCCTTGTTTCAGAGTTTCATTTAGACATTAATCTGACCAGAAACATTTATAGGACTTAATAATTAAGCCAATATAATATTATAATAAAATATTTTAATCAAATTAGTGCTGTCCCTACACAAGGACAAAAAAAAAACAGTCCTCAGGCAGCGCTAGCATACCTTTAGATGGGATAAGATAAGCCCATCAACATCAATGGAACATCCACTCAGTCAGGGTCTTGTCCCCTCAAATCCTTTCGGCTCCTATCAGTTCTACTTCACTCGTTTTACTTCTTAGTCTTGTCCATTTTCCTCCTGAGATTCCACAATGTTCAAAGTTATTAATCTCCTCCTCCTCCTTGCTGAGAAAACATCAAATGCACCACAAATGGAAGCTTAGACCATTTATACTTTGAATGAGACTCTTATACTCAGTGCTCTTATAGGCCAAAATCAGATCAATCATATCAAAATTGTTCATTCTTAATAAAGAAACTGTTCAGTGCTCTTTCCAAGTTCAGCTAGTGTCTGAGCAAATAAGCACGTCTCCATAATATTACAACCATGGAAATGAACTTCTTAGCATGCCACTCTTGCTGTGCACATTATACAAAGGCTGGCAATGTGTTAATCAGAATAGCACTTATTGGCAAAAATATAGTTACCAGACTCGGTGCAGCAAATCCTGAATCAAAATAACATTAGTTTCATTCAAGAAACTGCCAAATGGAGCTTAAAAGAGTTAAAAACTAAAGATGCTATCTTAGCATGGCATCTGGGGGAGTAGAGCAGCAGCGTGGCCATTGTGCTTCTCCACCCCTTCCAAGAAGAATGTCCTGCAATATGTTGTGTCTGTCTGATGTATAAGCAATTAGACAGGACAGGGTGTGCTCTAGACACATCTAGCACATGATCAGGGACGTAGTAAGGCATGAGGCTGCAGGCAGAGTGCCTTCAGCCCCTGGCTGTGTGTTAAAAGTGTCTAGTGCATACCCCGGAGTGTCTTATTGCGCTTATGAAATGAGCATCTCAATAGTACATGCATGTCAAAGTTAATATTATTAAGACTGAGCAATAAAAAAAGCTAAATCTTTGTTTTTATTTTAAATAAAATAATTCCTCCACTTGCAGGACTTTGGGGTGTGTGTGTGTGTTTTTTTTTTGAGTAATGGACTTTTGTCCAACTGTAGCCACCCACCGTAGCTGCTCTTTTCAAGTGCTTGTGATGGCTGTCCCCATCCCACATGCACACTATTTCTACAAAATTCCCAACCCCTAATGTTTTGTTTTATTTTTTTTTTAATTTAGCCACATGCCAGTGGCTGGATGATCATGCTGCCAGCATGGAAGAGTTAGCATTCACACTGCAAGATTGCCAGCTATGAACAGACAGTAAGAAGAACTGTGAATGCTGTTTTTTTTTTATTTCAGTTAAGCCTGATGCAGGGAGTTAACAGCTTAGATGTTGTTTGATAGCTAGGGAGCATTGGTGAGGTACAGCAGGAGTGAGCAAGTCACAGATCTGGTCAATCATTGAAGAGGAGCTAGAGTGAGCAAGCCAGTGGGTGGAGGGGGAGAGGTTGTGGCAGGCATTGATTTTTTTTATGTGCTGCTTCTAGCTTGCCAGCACTTAATGATAGCCATGCACTAGACATTTTCAGTGCATGGCTCACAACCAATCAGAGGTTTCAAAATCCTGAACCCATTTCATAAACCACAATAAAATATTTTGCTCATTTTGACAATATGTATGTTTTTTGTGACCCTTGCAACTGTTATTGCAACAGCACTTATAGACTGCAGATCTTTTGTTTGTTTAATCTTTACCTTCCACCTGGATAATGAGCAGAGATGAGCAAAACAGACCTGGTTAAACATCTCATGCAATGGACGGCACCTCAGCATTGCAACATAACCCTCATACTGCACTACAGTGTCAGTTATGGGTATTAAGCTGCAACATAACCCTCATACTGCACTACAGTGTCAGTTATGGGTATTAAGCTAAGTACCTAGTGTGGGGGCTAGAGCCATCAACTTTCTATTCTTGCAGAACCAGAGGTGGAATACTAGGTACAGGCATCGGTATAGTCATATATGTGACTATGACATATTTGACTGACAGGATTCAGATTATTCCCACAAGACACTACATGCACTACAGTTTATAAGCTCCTTGACCACTGCAGGAACAGCTATAGGACATCTGCAGGATGGTCTGGTTCCACTTCAGCATTCCATTCATGGTCCTCTGTAGTACCTGTTCAGTTCTCTCCAGTATGTTTTCTCAACCATGGGACCATAGTTTGAATGAAGAAAAATTCTGCACGAGGGCATAACTCAACAGTTTGAATTTCAGTAGGCCATTCCACAGCTGCTGGGGCATTTTATTTTTCTATCTCATAGTACTGTAAGCTCCACTGAATACTAAGGGATCAGGTGTCTGAAAATGAATGTCCTCATCTAAGTAAAAATTATCACCTTCCTTGTCTGAGCTGGTACTGACTCTCTCTATTTTATTTGATGTACACGCAACTGGTGTCTACCAGTACTGGGTATGGCACTTGAATCAGTCATTTTGGTAGTCCATAATGTACTACACACCCTTCCCATAATATCTTAGCAACTGTTGAACATAATGAGTAAAATGTTTTTTTTTTTAAATATCAGGATATTGCAGTAATGTTTCTTGTCTTACTCCAACTGCAAAGAATTCCTACTAACAAAGTCCATGGCCAAACTGCTGGAATTGTTAATGAGAAAATGTTCCCTTTGTTGAAGTTTTTGTGTCTGATGTACTTCACAGACCATTAGCAATGCTTATCCACTTCTGACACTATGTAAGGCCAGTAGAAAGCTGCCAATACAAGATTCAGGAACCTGTTTCTTAATTTTGAAGCCCGACCTGTGACTAGCAGTTTATAGAATTAAATTTAAGTTGGAAAGAACTTCTCTAGTGGGAGTCTGGGCACACTTTTTCCTTTAAAATGCTTCAATTTTATGCTGGTGCACTTTTACACTCCATTTTTTCCTGGTGCACTTTTATGCTTTTGTGGGGTGGTGTATATTTTACACAGTAATAGCCAGTCCCTTCTTAAATTTGAACATGGCACAAAATTAGACATTTTATGTCACTTCTTGATCAGAATTCTAAGCATGTTTTATACCATGTCTGCCTCTTTCAAGACACTGAAAAAACACTCAACCCAGAAAATCCAGAGATAGTATAGTGCAGTGGGTTAATGCTCTGAGCTGGAAACCTGGAGACTTGGGTTTGAATCCCACAGCCTCCACTTGCATACTGTGTGACCCTGCACAAGTCACTTAACTTCCTTGTGCTCCCAGGTTGCACCTGTAAAAAAAGCTTTTCGCTCAGTGTGTCTCTCTTGGTTAAAAAAAATGTGCTTGAGAGAGTCAGCAGTTTAGAATGAATATTGGACAAAACTACAATATTGAAGGTGACCTTTCCTTTTTGTCTTTTAATACTTTAGAATGAAATCTCCAATCATTTGAAAAAGACTGTGGATGATATCTATGAATGCTTATCAGAACAGTTTGAGTTGGTGCTACAACCAATGAAGCAGAACAAAGAAACTGTTCCAGGTAAGGGACTTCAGTCAGAGACAGGAAATGCTTTTCTAAAGAATTTAAAATAGTCCTAAATTCTAGCAGCATCCATAAAAAATAAGTCAGGCATTTTTCTGCCCCCATAATGCTTTAAAAATCCACACAAGGTGCTGGATTTTCAAAGGCTGATGCAGAACTTGCATCAAAACCTACATCAAAGCCATTTTTTGGCACAGCTGTCCCAAACTCCTATGCCACAACTGCACCCATTTTTCTGTTGTCAGGCACAGCTGCAACACTTTCCTAAGTTTACGGCAGCTTGTGCCAAATATTTGGTATTAGCCTTGTAAAAAGGGTTACTCAAATGCCACAAGCTAGACCAGGGAAAAGTTGATCAAACTTGTGGCATTAGGTGCAAGGGATTGGAAATCTATTCACCAGATGGAATAATGCCACTAGTCCCATGCACCAAACGATCAGTGCACTAAGGGCTTGTGACAATCTCATGCCTTTGAAAATCAAGCCCAAGCAATCAAATTGCTTGTATAGATATTCTGGGACTTTGTATTGCTCAAGCATGAATGAAATTTATTATACCACATCCATGGCTTCTCAGTATATGAATGGCTAGTTTTTTCCTAATGCAATGAATTTCATATGTTACACAACTTCTGTCTCTATTTATTTCTCTGTCTCTCACTTACTCTCTTTACATAAAACATACCCAGCTAGGCAGTGAGAGCACCAAACTAGTAAGGAAACAGATAGACAGATTGGTAAGGAAGGTTGGTAGCAGGGGATGCAGCGTCCAGCTAGAACACAGCAACAATTGAAATGTTAAATGTTTTTGCAATCATTTACTGGGAAAAGAAGGCATCTCATTTAAAACTAGAAAGCTACAGGCTGGCCTTCCAGTGCAGAAGCAGAAGCAGAAGCAGAAGCATAAGGTGTCAAGTGCAGATGGAATATAAAAACACATTTATGAGTGGTAATACTATAGAAACATGAAGATAGGATGTTGTGGTGTGCTTATGAGGATCCTGGAAGATACATTTATTTTAGGGAACTTAAAGAGGACTAAAGGTGAGGAGGAATAAAGGAAATGTGTGGTCCATGTTCATCCCCAGACCATGATTATGTTTGCTAATTTTATAATTTCAGTCATGTTCAGCCTTCTCAGTTATTCATTGTCACTGTCCAAGTAATCACTTAGCACACTCACCCTCTGGCATTTACCAGTGGTGAGAAGTTGGGACATCTGCCACATAGACAGAAATTCCAGAGCAATCAGAGGCAGGGCAGTAGCAGTGTTCATCCCCATTGATAACTCACAGCATATGCATACAGTATTAGATGTATTAGTTGCATTAGTAGTGTTGGCTATAATGCTAGTCAGAGTTATTGGATTACATTTTTTTTGTAATGTCACCAATAACCATGATCAGAGAAAACCTTTAACCTATGGATGGTGTGTACCTGGTCTTCAGCAAAGCCTTTAGTACTGTATGACACAAGAAGTTAGTTCATAAAATGGAGACTATAGACATAAATGGTCATGTAACACAATGGATTAAAAACTAGTTATGAAGCAGGTAACAACAGGTTATAATTAATGGTAATCTATTCCTATGGGAATAAATGACCAGTGGAGTCCCAGAAGGTTCTGTACTAGGACCAACATTGTTTAAAGCAACAGTGCAGTGAAATTGGGTGAAAAACTGGACCCAACCTTTTTTCACCTTGATCAATTCCAGGCATCTTATAGTTTTATTTGGTGGTAAAATGTTCTAGTTCCACCAATATTTGAGTAGATTATTGATGTTTTCATTTAGTTCTTTTCTTAAGAAAAAATATGGCCACCACATTTGACTTAAACGTACCCATTGTATATCTGATAAGGGTTGGGATTGAGAATATAAAAAAAAATCATGATACACAACATAGAAGGTACCTAGAAAAGTAGATTTGACAGGTAGGCTAATATTTTTATGAACTGTTGCTGAAACTAGCGTTTTGGAAAAAAGCATTTTTTGTTGCACTACAGCTTTAATACTGGATATTCACAAGTGATCTTAACGTACACATCAGCAGATGGGTTGCTGAAATTAATTAGTTTAGGTTTAGTGTTTCGTCATTTGCTATTACAACAATTAAAACAGCAAACACAAGAAGATGCAACAATATACAATAAAAATAAGATTGATCAAAAAATATTACATACTGTACCTCCTAGTAAAATAATAAATATCAAACAACAGTTAAACGTATGCGAGCCTGATTATTCTGTTAATCTAGAATTCCATTCTTATAAGTTAAGTAAACAGTGATCAAATCATTACCATCTCACTTAAAATACCAAATAGTTTTCCTATTACAGTACTGATTAGTATATAATCATATTAGTTACATTTCCATTGTAACCACATTCATTATATCAAATAAGATACATTTCCCTGTAATTTGAATTAGATCCAGACACATTAATTATTCAAATTCCACTACCATAGTTATGGTACTAGTGCATTCTTGTATGTCAGAATCAAATAAGCTTCCCAAATAAAGGTACCAAACAAGACCATGTTTCATGTATCTTTATATTATGCTCTATATTGAGTCTACATGTAAAGACTTCCTGAAAGAAAGGCTACAGTTAATTAAGCAAAAACATTTTCTGCACCTTCTGTCCATAAAATTTCACATATCAGACAACAAAATTGCAACTATCTCAACAGCAAATCAAACACATCAATTTCAAGTAGTCATGCATGGATACTTAGACCCCCATATTCAAAAAGGGGGGATGCATGGTGCATCTAGATGTGCCACCCAAAAAATTGCACTGGCATAACACAATGAGATATTCAAATAAGATGCATGATCCCAACTGGTTGCACAAAGGGGGTGCATCAGCCAATGCGCCTAGCGCATCCAGGGTCTGGTCTGATTACCACCTGCCCTGAGCCCCCAAAGGTGATATTGAGCTATAAAATGCAAATGTGCTCATTGGGCATGCATGGAGCAAACAGGACCTCATGCATGCCCATTATGGGCTCATTTGCATGATGCACCTGACAAGATGCGTCAGACCAGTCTGCCCCCCCACCAGATCTCTGGCCATGCAAAATAAATGTATTTCCTCATGTTCCATAGTGTAGGGTACCCCCCTTCCTTACCTGATCCCCAACCCAGTATCATAGGCAGCCCAAAATACCTTTTCTGTAGTGTAGTGTCCCCCCATCCCGTACCCCAATCCCCGTTTGATCAATAATCCCACTCCATATCCTTTTCATAGTGTAGGGTTCCCAACCCCATATTCAGCCCAGAATCCCCATTTGAATAAGAATTTCCCACTGTATATTTTCCATAGTGTACTGGTGGTAGGCATGACCCCCTCCCCACACGCCATGCACCACCCATGCTGGTGACTGGCACAGACCTCCACACCCTGCCACAGCCAGCTGCTGACTGATCTGATTGTGAACTCATGCTGTACATAGAACAAGCACATTGGTGACAGCTATAGCAATGCTTGCTAATGCTTGTGTCAAGTCTTCTGAAGTCGCAGAGTCACTCAATCTCCTTGCTCTACACTCGGCAGCTTCTTTTACAGGAAACTAAGAAAAGTGATCTTTACCAATACAACTGAGGTGATTTTTACACTAAATTTTGCTGTTTCTATATGTTTTGTAGCATACTGTTTACAGGAGTGAACACTGCTCTGTCAGTCTTCAGTGAGGGACCCTCCTACTCACTCGTCCTCGGCTCCACAGTCTACACTCAAAACCCATACACAAGCAATTATAAAAAATAAAGTATAGGCAAGTGTGTGTTGAAGGATGCTTTTTCACACACCCGTGATGACCACATAAGCCTCTGAGCTTTGCTCTCGAGGTTTATGGGTCATCACACACCTTGGGTGTATAAAAAAATCCATAACACATACTTTCCTATCCATTATTCTTTATACAATGATAAGACAAAGTGGTTAATTTGTGGATTTCAATATGTACCAAAAATAAATATATAAACAATCTTGTGTTGTACAAAGAAAAATAAAAAAAAGGTAACAATCTGCGCTTTTATTTAATTTGAATCAGCTTTGGTTTAATTTAAAATGCATGACATAGGTAATGATGTCACTACAAGGGATGTATTTAAATGCACCTAATTCATTTTAACCCCACCCCTTGATAAAGGTTGTGAAACTGAAGTGCTGGGGACAGTTGCGCTGTATATTTGCTGTTTGGCTGAATAACTCTACACGTACAGTACATACTATTTGAAGTTTTGTAGTTCTTTCATGTTGGAGAAGGAGTGCATCCACAGAGTTGTTTCTTGTTTCATCTGAGGGTAAGGCTTTACCCTAGGCAGTGCACCCACAGTGTACACTGTGCATGGAGGGACCCTATCTGTTGTTGCATATGCACAACAAGCCAGCATTGCCAGCAGGATTCTGACTACTACTGAGGTCGGTGACAACACAGGCTTAGTTTACATGGCTGTCCATGCACTATCCTCTATACACAACATTATAAATTAGGACATCATTCTTGGCTAATCAGGATTGTTTATTTCTAAACATTTCAAGTACTTCTTTTCCCACAAAACATCTCATGCAAACAGTTTTAATGCTACAGTTCTAAGTTCAGATAGAGTAGTTCATTTCTTCACACAGGGATTTCTCTGATTTTCCACATCTAACAGTTGTATTTTAAATTCAAGTTGCATTTCTTAACAGAAATCTCATATATATATGTGTACAGTTCCCATGTGTATTGCAGCTACAAGAGGTTCTGCTCAAGTCCTTTGTGTCACAGAACTGCTCAGCTTCCCTTTGTAGTTCCGTCACCAGAAGAACTCAAGAATGCACTCTTATAACCATAAGACACATAGTAACTATACATGCAAGTATATACCAAATTCTATTCTATTCTATTATTCTAAACTAAATCTGAAAATGCTTGCAGTATTTTGGGGCTGCATCACCTAAGTGGCTCAGAGTCTTGAAAGCTATTTCACTCTTAGGATGTTCTTATTGTTAAAGCAGGCAGGGGATCACACTCCAGGAATAATACCAATTTGTAGAGGTTAAAAAAACAGATTGGATCAGTACTTTCAATTGTAGAAACATGTTATTATGTTATAGCCATGCAGAGAGCACTGCACTTACCTGGAGCTTTAGACTAAAACTCAGATCTTCATCAGGGGGCCCAGTGACGAAGAACATAACTGAGTCTACGTCTGAAGTGCTAGGTAAAAATTGAAGATACAGATCTAGTCTGGATTTTTTTACCTCTACAAATTGGTGTTATTCCTGGACTGCAGTCTCATGCCTGTTGTTCCTCTTGATTTGCTGAAGCAGTGCAAGTACACCATCAGCTGCAGTAGCACCTTTGAGTAGTTTTCTCTGAGACACATTGCTCTGAAGCAGCCATGTTGGCTCTGACCAGACTTTGTTTCAATGAGAAGTTTTAGTGACTTTTTTTTTACCAAATAAGCTTCAATGTAAGACATTTAACTTTGTGTGGGTTGGGGGCCACAGTGGATATTGGGGAAACATATTTGGCTACTGTTAGATATGTGACCCATTGAGCTGTTTACCACTAACCATGAGACAATAAATAATACAGCCCTTATCTACTTTTTAGGGGTCATAGCTAGTATTGGTAAAATGCAGTCAGTTTTTGGTTAGAAAGATTTGTGATTTGTGTGAGCAGTTTGCCATGGAATTTGAAACAGTACATATACATATACATATACATATACATATACATATACATATACATATACATACATATACATATATACATAACAGTCCTAGCCTATTTGTTTAAGGATCTGTGCAGGACCTGAGCATCTAAAGACAGCCTGTGGGGCATATTGACTCCTAGGCTAGTGCACTGGAACTAACAAGTTTGAGGAGGCATACCCCTATCAATATAGCTGACTTTGGGCTGTTCATTTGTTGGAGTCCAACCCCCTTTAGCTTGTTGGAGATTTCTGCTGCCCCCCAACCTATGGTTGAGGAGTATTTTTTTGGACCATGCATGACATAAAAAAGACTGGATTGGTACACATGATTAATTTTTAATGCTGGATGTACTATTCCGCACTCTTTTCCCTAGATAATATTTATTAATTATGGTTCTTCAGCTCTAAATGTCTGTCACCTCATTTGCATGAAAGCACTTTTTCTTTCTGCATATGATTTGCATATCCATAGCTTTCTTGTGTGATGGACTTCATGAGATGTGAACTTTTTTAAACAACACTGCATATCACAACTGCTGTTTGAGTGAAATGTGCAAGCACTTCTGTAATTTTTGAACTGTTTTATACACATAAGTAATAAGCGATTTTGAATATTTATTTAATCTGGGTGGATTTGACTGTTCTCTGAATTTTTGTGAGCCAGCTGGCTATTTTAATAAATAAATTATTCAAAGGAGACATCCTTAGAGTGCCAAAATTGTGAGTCTGGCAAAGTCATATTTTCAACTGATTGTCTGACATGTCTAGGTGATGGATTTCACAGTCAGTGGAGGTGTGGAGCTTTCTGGCTTTCAAATTCCTATGCTTGTCGATTGAAATTTCATAGAATATGCTTCTAAAATGCATAATTTGCCACCAAATTCTTCAAAATTTATTCCTGTGAGCAAATACCCCAGACAACCCTTTTTTGGAAAAAGTCAGTGATGGGGGCATGTCCATTAACACTTTCAGATATGGATGACGCAGTAATCTTCTGGAGCTGCCCCAGCCCCAATTCTCTCCTGCGTGCCCTGCAGGGTTTTTTCATTGAAGCTGAGACATGGCTCAATTCCCACCGCTTAGTTCTAAACTATAAGAAAACAAAATCTATGATCTTTACCCATCATTGGAGTCCTCATCATGACTGCCCACTGACCATCATCAACTTAATAGGATCCCCTCTTGAGCTGGTTGATTTGTTCAAATATCTAGGTATCTCCCTTGACGTGTCCCTCACCTACCATGCACATATCCAACAACTGCTCCACTATCAGCTATAGACTTGGGCTTCTGTACCACTACAAACACTGCCTTTCTCCCAATGGTGATCTGCCTGGCTGTTACCTCTTCAGTCCTCTCCCTGGTAGATTATGGCATTGTCATCTAAGGCACTGCTGACCCCACTGCATTGTGATACAACAAAGTCACCCTAAACAAAGCTTGTAGACTGGTTACAGATTGTGACAGATGGATACACTCCTGTGATCTCTACAAGTCATCTGAATAGTTGCTATTTGACACCCATCTTAGGTACCATACTTGTCTCCTGGCCAAGGAAATCCATCTTGGTCAAGCTCCGCCTGGTCTGCATAGCCTCATCCAACCTTCCCCATTGATCAGAACCTACATTAGCTCTACTAGGGGGTGACTGTGAAAAGGCAGAGATACTAAACAAATATTTTTGCTCAGTATTTACAAAGACAGAGGGGGAGGTACCTAAAACAAACAGTAGAAACACTCTGGATACAGAAGTTGATACCAGCCCATTTACAGAAGAAAGGGTTCTGAAAGAACTCTTAAAACTGAAGGTGGACAAAGCAATGGGGCCTGATGGGATTCATCCCAGAATTCTAAAAGAACTAAGGGTAGAGCTAGTGACACCACTGACTACCCTCTTTAACAAATCATGGGAGGATTTGGTGATACCCGAGGACTAGAGGAGGGCAGATGTGATTTCCCTTCACAAAAGTGGGAGCAAGGCAGAGGCAGGAAACTACAGACCTGTTAGTTTAACCTCAGTGGTAGGGTTAATGATGGAATCACTTCTGAAGGAAAGAATTGTCGAGTATCTAGAGGCCAGAGGGGCACAGGACCCAAGGCAGCATGGATTCACAGCGAGAAGGTCATGCCAGACAAATCTGATAGACTTCTTTGACTGGGTGACCAAAGTAGTAGATCAGGGAGGGGCTGGACATGGCCTACCTAGACTTTAGCAAGGCATTTGACACAGTCCCCAAAAGAGATTAATATACAAGTTAGCCAGCCTGTGAGTGGGTCCCAAGATGACAGCCTGGGTAAAGAATTGGCTGGAGAATAGGACACAGAGAGTAATAGTAAATGGAGTCCACTCTGAATAAAGGGGGTTACTAGTGGGTACTGCAGGGTTCAGATAGGACCAGTCCTCTTCAATATCTTTATAAGCAACATTGCAGAGGGACTGGAAGGAAAAGTATGTCTCTTTGCAGATGACACAAAGATCTGCAACAGAGTTGATGCACAAGGTGGGGTGGAAGGATGAGAAGGGACTTGCAAGGTTAGAGGAATGGTCAAATGTATGGCAGCTTAGATTTAATGCTAAGAAGTGCAAGGTAATGCACCTGGGAAACAAAACCCAGGGAAGAGTACATAATAGGGGTGAGATACTAACAACAACAAAATGGAAAGGGACCTGGAGGTAGTCATATCAGATGACCTAAAGGAGGGCAAGCAATGTGAGAGGACAGCAAGGAGGGCTGGGGGGATACTGGGATGCATAGGGAGAGGCATCACCAGTAGAAAACAGGAAGTTATTATCTCTCTGTACAGACAGCTGGTGAGACACCATCTGGAATACTGCATGCAGTTCTGGAGACCCAATCTCCGCAAAGACATAGACAGGATGGAAGCTGTCCAGAGGAGGGCAACTAAAATGGTGCAGGGTCTGCACTGGAAGACATATGAAGAGAGACTTAGGAGCTTAATATGTATAGCCTCAAGGAAAGGAGGAGATGATAGAAACTTTCAAGTACCTCAGGGAATCAACAAAGTCCAAGAGGGTAGCATATTCAAAAAAGGGTGTGCAAGAACAAGGGGCACAATTTGAAGATGGGGGGCGGCTCAGAGGTAATTTAAGGAAGTATTTTTTCATAGAGAGTGTTGTGGATGCATGGAACGGCCTTCCAGAGGAGGTTGTGGAGTCAAAAACAGTGGTGGAATTCAAGCATGCATGGGACAGTCATAAGGCAATTCTAGGGGGTGGGGGTAGGAAGAAGTAGGCTGCTGGTTAACTAGGATCTGCAGCTTATCCATTAGGTATGGAAATGGGCAGACTGGGTGGGCCAAGCGGTCCTTATCTGCCATCAAATTCTATGTTTCTATATTTCTTTTGTAAAGGAGTCTATGACTCAAAGGGTTGTAACTGCACCCTTGTATTGGAATTCACTTCCACTTGATGTTAGGATTGCTCCCTCTGTTTTAACTTTTAAATAAAGGTTAAAAGGTTATTTATTACATAAATCTGCTTGTAACTGTAATTTGTAATTTGTATTTTTTGATTTTGTATTGCTGTTGATTGCATTTGTGTATTTTTGTATGTTTTTTTTTTTTTGTCCAGGTTGGGCCTGAAAAGGGACCTTTGGTCCAGTGCCTTTACCCGGTTACCAAAGAATAAATGAAAATGAAATGAAAAATTCTGAATGTTATTAAATAAAATAAAAATCTTGCTGATGCCACTGTTACATATTGTACACAAATAAGTGTATTCCTCTACTTGCTCAAACTTAAGACCATTTATATACCATCTGTGTTCATCTGTTCTTTTGTTCTTATTAGCTGCTATTACTTTACTTTCATCTAGGTTTATTCTAGATCTATTTCATTACTCAAGGTGGGGGCTCCAGCGACCTGTACAGTGGCAGGATCACCTCACCTTTTCTGCTTGAAATGCCCCTACCTATGCATCCTAGCATTTTGTTGGCCCTTATTACTGCTTTTTCACATTGGTTGCTTACTTTCAAATCATCTGAAATGAAAATTTCCAGATCTCGCTCCTGCCAGGTGATTGCTAGTCTCCCCACCCCCAGGTGGTAGTCAGTACCTGGGTTGTTCTTACCCAGATACATGACCTTGCATTTCTTTGCGATGAATTTTAGTTGCCACATCCCTGACCATTTTTTGAGCTTGAGAAGATCACTTCTCATTTGCTCCACCCCCTGTGCCATAGCCATTCTGTTGCAGAGCGTCATGTCATCTGCAAATAGACATACCTTCCAGCCCAGCTCCTCTGTGATGTCACTGATAAACACATTGAAGGTGATGATAATGATGATAATGATAATGATGTATGTTGTGGGAAAACTTATACTTTCCATACTATTTTTTTGTTTTTTTGTTAAACTTTGGGGCCAAGTGACATTGCAGAAATGCTGGAAGGGAAGGTCTGCAGAGACCTGAGAAAACTAGAGGAGTAGTCAAGCATATGGCAGCTGGGTTTCAATACCAAAAAGTGCTAAATAATATACTTAAGGGACAGAACCCCAGGGATGGAGTATAACATAGGTGAAATGGTATTGATGACCATCAAGCAGGAAAGAGACCTGGGAGTAATCATATTAGATGACCTACAGGTGGCCAGGTTGTGCAATAAGGCAGTAGAGAGGGCAAGTAGGATGCTGGGGTGCATAGGTAGGGGTATTGCCAATGGAAAGAAGGAGGTAGTGTTGCCTCTCTCTATAGATC
Organism: Neoceratodus forsteri; assembly: GCA_016271365.2. Classification (NCBI taxonomy): domain Eukaryota; kingdom Metazoa; phylum Chordata; order Ceratodontiformes; family Ceratodontidae; genus Neoceratodus; species Neoceratodus forsteri. The sequence goes on from CM057455.1 coordinate 245,020,991, forward strand.
ACTCTTAAGACCACCACCCCCAAGAGTACTGTGTCCAATTCTGGAGACCACATCTCCAAGACAGAGAGCGGAGGCAGTTCAGAGGAAGGCAACTAACATGATGCAGGGTCTGCATCAAAAGCCCTACAAGAAGAGACTAAAGGACCTTAATATGTACACCATAGAACCAAGGAGGGAAAAGGGGGATATTAGAGACCTTTAAATACCTCATGGGGGTAAATAAGGTACAGGAGGGGAGTATTTTTCAGAAGAAAAGGGGCTTAAGAACAAGGAGACATGCTATGAAGCTGGGGGGGTATATTCAGGAGAGATGTGAGGAAGTACTTCACAGAATAAGTGGTGGATTCTTGGAACAGCCTTCCAATGGAGATTGGCGGGGGTGAAAACAGTGGTGGTGTTTAAGAATGCATGGATAAGCACAAGAGAATCATAGTGGAAAAGGACAGGGGAAGAAAGAGCTGTAGATTGGGCATGGTATATGGTAATAGTGTAGGTAGTGAGAAATGGGCAGACTGGATGGGTCAAGCAGTCCTTATCTGCCATCAAATTCTATGGTTCTATGTAAGAGTTGACCTGGGTCATTAACACTTGCATCATCCAGCATATTTTTGCTATAACCCCATCACAAAATATTTCTGTCAGTTCCCCTGATACCTGAACATTGTCTTCCTGTTCTGAGCAGTTCCTTTTGGCTCTTAAAAAATTGTCCATAGTGTATACTATTGATAAGTTTCCTGGGGTGGAAGCTTTATGCATGTAACACTATGCTTTTGTCTGTATCCTTACAATATATTCTGTTTCTAAGTCTAATGTGTGTCTTAAATACCTTAAGATCAAAAAAGGGATTGAATCTTAGCTAGATATGAGAGTCAATTCCACTTCCCTCAGACACCAATTCTAATATTCATGAAATTCTTCCAATTCTGACTGTGTCCATTCCAGATGATTAATATATCATTGGTGAATTGTTTCCCAAACTTATTTTTTCCTTTAGATGGATTCTGGCTGTTGTTAAGAATGAATCTGTCTTCAGATGTGGCCATGAATATATGTCCATACCTTGGGGCCATGCTTGACCCTGTAGCCATTCCCCTTATTTGCAAGTAGTAATAATTTGTATATTTAAAATAATTTTTAGTTTATACTAGCTGTGCCATATCAATTAGAAATGCATTAGGTGGGTTCTCCATTTCTGGTCTGTTTTTGAAGAGCAATTTCTAAAGCTTTCAGACCCCATTCATGTCTGCTGCCTGTGTACAAATCATTGACATTGAATCATGCCAAATTTGTATTGGTGTAATTCAGTTGCTTAATCAGACTGATGACATGTCCTGCATCTTTTAGTTAGGCTGGTGCTGTTTACACTGTTGGGTTAATGAAGTAATTGAGAAATACTGATAGGAGCTCTGGAAATGAATTGATTCCAGCTATGATGGATCTACACAGGGGATTTGTAGTTGATCTATGTATTTTGGGCAGGATGTATAATGCAGGTGGAAAAGATTTTGAGTTCAGTAAGGTAATATTTTCCCATTCCATGAGCCACCCTCCTGGTGGCATAAACTTGGATTTATATCCAAGGACTAGACTCAACTCTTATTTCTTGATTTCATAACTATCAAAATATGTTTCCTCTGTAATGTTAAAGAATTGTCTCCGTCATAATTGTCTAAAAAAATATTTCCATGTCTAGTGTGGGTGTAAATAAATCTGCTCTATTATGAGGGCAAAATGTCAACCCTTTACTCAGAACACTCATTTCATCAGTGTTGAAAGTTCAATAAGAGAGATTATAGATGGGTACCTCATCTATTTGTTCTGTGATTTGCCCCCCCCCCCCTTCCTGGTTAGCAATCCTATGTGCGCATGATCTTTTTATCTTTCTAGTTCTCTTTCTCTTCTGAGTCTTTGTCTTGCTCTCTGCCTCTTTGCTTATTTTTGTTTGTAGTACCATGCCTTGAAGTGATAGATTCTGCTGTTTCATAAATTAGATTGTATGTGTTTCTCTATTACTGCCTTCTCCGCCTCTGCCCATCCCCCCTGCCACTTCAACCCTTATCTCTCTATCTGTCTAAAAACTCCCCTTCTGAACCTATATACTCTCTGTCAGAACTATGGTCTGAGTATTGTGATGAATCTGAATCTGGGTTATACTGTATATTTACCTATTCCTGTATAATGGTTTGCATTTGTTTCAAGTGTACATGTTGTTATTCCTATAATCTTGAAGGTCCCTTTTGAACTTTCAAATATTTGTATTTTTGATGTCTTTCTCTATTTCTTGTACTGTCTTGCTAAACTTTCTCTAGTATGGTTTTATATTTATCAAAGTCTGGTTTCTTTTTTTAGTCTTCTAATGTTTTTATTTCTGTAGCTACATGCATTTGTTCTTTAGCAAGGGAATACTGGTTTCTAGCTTAGTCCCATTTCTTTTCTAATGTTTCATTTTAAAATCCCAGATTAGTTCAACTAATATTTTTAAGTCCCTTGGGATGCATTTCTGTTTTACATATTAACTTAAAGTAAATAAATGCATTTTATATCACACAGATTGTTGTTTTACATTTTCCAACTTTGAGCTTGTGTTTTTATGCCTGCAGAGCCTGTAAGCTATTTTTTACTTAGGATTCCAACTAAAATGTGATCTTCCTCTTTCTGTGGAATTCTAAGAGGTACAGCTCTATTGTTAGCTAGGTTATCTACATATTCTATAATACCCATATCACAATATGTGCCCAAACATGTATACAGTTATTGAGAATTCAGTACAGAGGTTTGGAGGGGGAGGGCTGGGGTTGGTGAGAAGACTAGATTTTTTATATATGTTATAGAGGTGTGGTAGTGCCCCTCTAGTTAGGGTTGAGTAGCTTGTTAAATGTTAAGTCTCAAATTTTGCACATTAATATGTTTGTCTCTATTTGACGACATGAGCCAAAATTGTGCATCTATTGTCTAGGAGGCAAGGTCTTGATGTGTAGGAATTTTTGTGATGGCAACTTGTGCTGTTCTAAGAACTACATTTGTCAAGTTCTGAAAAAAAAAGCTTTTTTCCTATACATAACATTGCTTTTTTTTTTTGTTCTCACCTACTGCCTACATGGAAAGAAATTTTTGCCCCATACTTGTAGGGTGCATGTGTCATGTCCCATGGTAGTGCCTTTGATAGGTCTGGTGGAAGCATATCAAAGAGTTTCAGAGTTATTAGGGTTTAGATTGTTGTGTTTTCTTTTACCAATTATTTTACCAGGTGAGACACAATAAGCTGAAAGCTTGTTTGCAGGTGCAACCTGGGAGCATGAGGAAGTTAAGTGACTTGCTCAGGGTCACACAGTATGCAAGTGGGGGCTGTGGGATTCAAACCCAGGTCTCCAGATTTGCAGCTCAGAGCCTTAAACCACTGCGCCATACTGCCTCCACAACCTGACCTGTGCATGCACAGTAGCATTTTTCAGATAATGTTCTGTGGCGAAAGGTAAACTTTGATTTCACTTGCTTCCACTTCTTTGCCAGGGCAACAAACTTTTTTCATGCTGTGCCAACCACCATCTTGTTGATTTCTTCCACCAACCGACAAAAGTGGAAAACACATGGGATTTTTAAAAACAAACATCAGATTCTGATGTTTGTTTTTACACATTATGACCAGTAATACATTTTTTGGGCACCCAAAATCCCGAGTACCCAGCTTAGCAAGAGCAGCACTTCCCCCGCGCTCTCTGGGTGAGAACACTGAGAATGTCTTGACTTTTGCAGCTGCAGCTGAAGTCATGCTGCTCACTGCAGAGTTGATTGTAAACTGCTCTTTTTCCTGGTGTCTAGTGGCACCCCCCACCCACCGATTGCTGTCCCTGATATCTAGTGGCACCCCCTACCCTCCAATCGCTGTCCTTGGTGTCTAGTTGCACCCCTACCCTGTGATTGCCATCCCCTAAATCTTATTTATTTAATTTGTAGAGCTGACATCAGGGGGACCAATGCCCGTGTCACCATTATAAGCCCCCCAGTGATGTGGAACACTGAGGGAGCCCACTCTTCATGTCTCAAAATATTTATTTCCTTGTTTTGTACCAACCTGTGAAAAGAAAACAGTCCCTCAATGTATTTTGTCTTAAACTGAAAAAAATCATCCCTCATCATCCCTCATCATCCCATCTGTCTCCCTCCCCCATTCTGACCCTCCCACTGAGCATCCACCACCCCACCACCCCTTGGTCTATACTTACCACTGGAGGTTGTATGCTGTCATCTTCTGTGGACCAAGACATGTCTGCACTCTTCAAAGCTGAACCATGAACTGAGGAATCTAGGTAAGTGCTGTATAATGGATTTCAGTGGCGTTTTGAACTTATGTTTATAACTTTACCACTTTTAGGAAATATTTCACCAAATTTTCAACATGGTCTTTTTGAGAACCCCCCTCATGAACACTGGCACTGTCATATTGTGAATTAGGCCTGGAAGGTGATTTCACAATCATTGTGTGAAATCACCTTTCAGGAGTGAATAATGAAATTTCACAACCAGTGTTCATGAGGTGGGTCACAAAAAGGCTATGTTGAAAATTTGGTGATCACATTTTTAAAAATGGTTGAGTTATATGAGTTCATTGAAATTTTTCTACTCATGTGCATATCTTTGGTAATTTTCAATATTTTTACTCCAAATTTTCAACATAGCCATTTTTTCACACCACTTCGGGCAGGGAGGCGGAGGACTGGTGTTTTATGTGAAAGATAGCATAAAAGCCACAGAGATTCAAGGGGAACAAGGAGGGTGGGAGATACTGTGGGTTAAGCTTGAAAGAAAAACAGGGTCAGCCATCCACACAGGGGTAATTTGCAAACCACCAGTATAGGTGGAGGAGCTGGATTTGGAGATGATGGTATCCATGCAAAGGATGATGCAAGGGGGAGGTAGTGCTGGTTGGCAATTTCAGTATTCCAGATGTGGACTGGAGCCTCCCAGCAGCAGTGTCAGGCAGCAGCAGGTTTATCCTGGACTCCCTTCAGGGAGCCTTCTTTAAACAACTGATCATGGAACCCACATAGCAGGAGGCAATATTGGACCTGGTGCTCACAAATAGGGACAGTGTGATGGGTGACAGGGATCATAGTGGGGAAGCAACTGGGGAACAGTGACCACTGGTCAGTGTGGTTTGACATAACTGAAAGGGCAGAACCCAGGCACACAAAATGAGAAACCTTGACTGTAAGAGGGCAGATTTTGGAAAAATGGGTAAATGCTTGGAAGAGGCACTAAATGGAATAGGGAGGAAATATGGGGTGGAGGAACAGTGGCAGTATTCAAAACAGGGATAACAATAGCAACACAATTATGTGTAAAACAGGTAAGCAAGGGGACAAGGAAGAGGAGATCAGCATGATATTCAAAGGAGGTAGTGGAGAAAGTGAACTCCAAACAAAATCACATTCAAACAATACAAAAAGTCCCAGGCAGAAGGGGCCATGGAGATGTGCCAAGAGAAATAAAAGGTGGCAGGGAGGGCAGTAAAAGAAGCAAAAGCACAGACAGAGGAGTGCATTGTGAAATCTGGTTAGAGAGGACAAAACCTTTAACAGGTACATAAGTGAAAAAAAGAAGGCAAAGTAAGGGATAGTGAAGCTGAAAGGGGAGGATGGAAGTAGAGTGGAGGATGACAACAGCAAAGCAGACATACTGAACAGATATTTCTGCTCAGTCTTTACAGAAGAGGGGTGGGTAATGGGCCAGAAGGGAGTAGAATGAGTAGGAAGACCATGGAAATGGATACAAGTCCATGGGAATGGGTCCTAAAAGAACTGGAAGGAATAAAAGTCAGTAATGCCATGGGGACAGATGGGGTACACCCCAGGATGCTGAGGAAGCTAAGAGAGGTGGTGGATGAAACTCTGGCAACCCTGTTTAGCCAGTCACTGTAAACAGGAGAGGACTGCTGATGTAGTCCCTCTATACAAAAGTGGGAACAGAGAAGAAGTGGGAAACTACAGACCAGTCAGCCTGACCTCAATAGTGGGGAAGATCATGGAAACACTACTGAAAAAAAGAATAGTGTAACACCTGGTTGCCAGTGATCTTCAGGACCCAAGGCAACATGGTTTTATTAAGGGGTAAGGTTGTGCCAGACTAACTTCATTGAATTTTTTTACTGGGTGACAAGGGAGGTGGATCAGGGGGGCAGTGGATGTGGCCTACCTGAACTTCAGCAAGGCCTTTGATACTGTGCTGCATAGAAGGCTGTTAAATGAGCTGGGGAACATGGGAATGGGCAGGACATTGGTGTGGTGTGTGGAGAACTGGCTGGATTGCAGGACATAGTGGTGGTAAATGGCTGTCACTCTGCAGAGGGAAGGGTGGCCAGTGAGGTGCCACAGGGATCAGTGCTGGGTCCAGTCTTCTTCAACATCTTTATCAGTGAAATTACATAACACCTAGAAGGGAGAATTTGCCTATTCCCTGATGACACAAAGATCTGCAACAGGGTGGACTTGCTGGAGGGTGTTGATAGAATAAGGAGAGATCTGCATAAGCTTGAGGACTGGTCAAGGGAATGGCAGCTGAGATTTAACACAAACTGAGCCAGATGGCATTCATCCGAGAGTACTATGGGAATTGGCGGACATACTGGCTGCACCCCTGGTGGAGCTCTTCAACAGGTCACTTGAGACAGGGAGGGTACCTAGGGTTTGGCGAGAGGCACATGTGGTGCCAATCCATAAAGGGGGGTCAAGGGAAGTACCAGGTAACTATAGACCCATCAGTTTGACCTCGGTGGTGGGAACATTAATGGAGAGTATACTAAAGGAATGATTGGGGGTGTACTTGGAGGAGGTGGGAGGTCTGGATAGTCGGCAGCATGGGTTTGTGCCAGGTAGATCATGTCAAACCAATCTTGTGGAGTACTACAAATGGGTAACATCAGAACTGGACAGGGGAAAGCCTGTGGATGTATTATTCTTGGACTTCAGTAAGGCGTTTGACTCTGTCCCCCACAATGGTCTGGTGGAGAAACTGATGGGGTTAGGAGTAGGTCCTTTGATGGTCAGATGGATTGAAAACTGGATAGCTGGATGCACCCAGAGAGTAGTGGTCAGTGGGAGCTCTTGAACCCTAGAGGTTGGTAGTGGGACATGGAGGCTCAGTTCTGGGTCCGATCCTGTTTAATGCATACATATCGGACATCAGGAGGCTATAGGGTGCTAAAATGAGTCTCTTCGCTGATGACTCCAAGATGGGAGCAGTAGTTGAGGCAGAAGAGGGAGGTTGGCCCTACAAGGGGACCTGGACACCTTGCAAAGCTGGGCCTCACCATGGAAATTAGAACTCCACATCACCAAGTGCAAGGTGTTACATCTTGGGCGGGAAACCCTAAACGCAGGTACACACCCTGGGAGGGAGGCATTGGAGGCCTCAATAGGAAAAGACCTAGGGGTCATGGTGGATGCATGTATGAATAACTCTGAGCAGTGCAGCAGAGCAGCTAGCAAGGCAAACAGGATGTTGGGATGCATCGTAAGGGGAATCACCTCTAGGAGCAAGGAAGTGATTCTGCCACTGTACAATGAACTGGTTAGACCACACCTTGAGTACTGTGTACAGTACTGGAGACCACACTTGAAGAGGGACATACAGCTCCTGGAGAGGGTACAGAGGAGGGCAACTAAGATGATACAAGGGCTAGGGCATTTGATGTATAAGGACAGACTTGAGGAGCTCTGCTTGTTTTCATTGGAGGAGATGAGAGACAGGGGGGACATGATTGAGGTCTTCAAGTACCTCAAAGGAATAAATAGGGTAAACATGGAGGGGATCTTTAGACTAAAGCAGGGAGGTATCACTAGAGGGTATGGTTTGAAGTTGGAAGGTGGAAGGGTGAGGGTGGAAGAGAAGGAGGTTTTTCACTGAGAGGGTGGTGGACCCTTGGAACGCACTGCCTGGTGAGCTGGTTCAGAGTTCCACAGTGGAGGGCTTCAAGAGAGGGTGGGACAGACACAGAAAGTGGATGTATCAGATGATGGCCTGTCCCAGGGGGGTGGGGATGGATGATAGAGGTTTCTGGAACACAAGGGGGGGGAGGGCCTTGGCACCCAACTAGGGATCTGAGGTTCGAGCAGACTCGATAAACCGTAAGGCCTAATCTGCTGGCAAATAGTATGTTAATATGTTAGTATATTGCTCATGGGGCACAAAACCTCAGGAAATACATATTAGCTTGGGGGGGGATATAGAATGCTCCAAGCAGGAAAGAAACAAATGGGTTATCATCTCTTATAGCCTCAAGGTCAGGAGTCAGTGCAACAAGGTGGCAGGAAAAGCAAACAGGATACTGTGATGCATTGGTAGGGGTATCAGCAGCAGGAAAAGGGAGGTCATAATTCCACTATACAAGACATTAGTGAGGCCACACCTTGAGTACAGTGTCTAGCTCTGAAGGCCTTACCTATGTAAGGACATAGACAGGGTGGAGAGGAGGCAGTTCAGAGGAGGGCAGCCAAGATGGTGCAAGGATTACATTACATAACCTGAGGACAGGCTGAAAGACTTAAATACATACTCCTTGGAGGAAAGAAGAGAGAGAGGGGATATGACGGAGACATAAAATACCTCAGGAGGAGGAACAAGGTGCAGGAAAACACAATTTGTCATAGAAAAAGATGTTCCAGGACTAGGGGCCATGGGATGAAACTGGAGGGGGGAGGATTCAGAGGAAACATGAAGAAGTATTTCTTCATGGAGAGGGTAGTGGACAAATGGAATGCCCTGCTGGAGGAGGTGGTGGGGGCTGAAATGATTACAGGATTTAAGAATGCATGGGATAGGCATCAGAGGATCCTGGTAGTTAGGGGAAGGGGACAACCTAGTTCTAGAGAATCTTGAAGAAGCAAAGTTGCAATATACTAAAGTGAGGGAAAAGAACAAGTAGACCAAGACCCATAATGCTGTTAAACTAAGCCAGTGAATAATAAGATAGTTTAAAACTGGAATTGATTAACTTATCAAGACAGTATTTAAAAGTGTTCCTAGTGTCGCTAATAACAACATCTAATGGAAGTTTATTCCATGGTCCAATAGCATGAAGGGTAAATAAAAATTTCTGGCTAGTGTGTTTAAATGGTTTGCCAACAAGCTGCAATGGATGACCTTTGGTATTGTGTGATGAGGTCTTGAATTCAAATCCTAACTCAAACATAACATAGGAATCCTAAATAACATCATAGAGAAATAGAAGGTCACCTCTAAGGCATCTAGTTGAAAGTGACATAAGCTTAAATGTTTCTAATCTATGTTCATATGATACAGATTTAAGTCCAGAAATATGTTTGGTAAATTATCTTTGAACTTTTTCTAGGGAGTTGCCATCAGATTTCTTATAGGGGTACCACAACTGTGAAGCATACTCCAGATGTGGTTTAGCATATGACCTAAACAGAGGCATTAAAATATTGCGATCTCTAGATCTGATGTTACGCAGGATTGGCCAAACAACTTTACTGGATTTACAAATTACATTTTGCAAATGTTTTGAATGGGAGAGGTTGTTGGATATGGTAATTCCCAGGTCCCTCTCATCTGTAGAAGCGCAGAGCGTGGAACCATCTAATGAATACAAATAATTAACATTTTTGGATCCCAAATGCATCACTTTACATTTGGTTGTATTTAATTTAATTCCCCAAGTATTAACCCAGTCAGAAATGGTATCTAGAGCTTGTTGAATAGTGGCTATTTGATCGATATTTGAACAAGGTCCCCCAATTTTTACATCATCTGCATATTTGGTGGTAATAGATGAATAATTATTGGTTAAATCAGAGATAAATGCTTGAAAGAGACAGGGGCCAAGGACAGAGCCCTGTGATACCCTGCTCAGAACCCTACCTGTGTCAGATAAAATATCGTTTATTATCACTCTTTGTGTCCTATCATACAGCCAATTATAAATCCAATTAATTATGTATTTATTAATATTAAGTTTCTCAAGTCTATGAATAAGGGCCTAATGAGGCATAACATAGAATGCCTTGCTGAAGTTGATGAAAATTATATCACATGGTATTCTGCTGTGCAAAAGAGTACTAAAATGTTCATAAAAACAAGGCAGATTAGTTAGCCGTATGTGCGCAAAATTGACAGACTAGGTTGGCTGTAGGCCCTTATCTGCCATCAACATTTATGTATATATGTACTTCATGAACAGTACAGCTATCATTTATCACATCTTATCTGAAATGTGCTTATGCCCCTGTGGCGCTGAATGGCATTTTGGGACAAATTTGAACTTTTCACGTACAGGGTTTATGAGGTGAGGTCATAAGAAGACTATGTTGAAGATTTGGGGTCAAAATATGAAAAAAGGCCAACGTTATGACCATTCACTGCAATTTTGCTATGCCCGCTCATAACTTTGGAAATTTTAAATATTTTGACCTCAGATTTTTGACACAGTCATCGTATTACCCTAACTCGTGTATGTCACAGCTGTCATTTTCTAAATCCTGCACAAAATGTGTTTTCGCACCTTTGGCACAAAATGGCATTTCAGTTGCACAAAATTATGTTTTTGTCGGGTTTTGAAAATGTTCTGTACTGAGTACATGAGGTGGGATAATAAGATGGCTATGCTGACAATTTGGTCACTGTTGTCTTATAAATGGAAGCACAGGGAACAGAGGGCCCTGTGCTTCCATAGCTACATGCATATACGCAACTATGGAGAGATGGGAGAGCAGGGCCTAAAGAGCGATGAGCTCCCACAGGCAAAAAAGGATATGATTATACTATGTCAAAAAGTAAGGAAATAAATTGCAAAAAAAAAAATGCATTAATTCTCTAGTTACAGATAATCCACGAAGTAGGAAAGTGTGGCATTAGGGTTTTCAAAGTTAACAGCCTGCACCCAGCCTGCAGTGCACACACCAACAGGCGTCGGGGTGTGCCTTGGGATCATCAGCCCTAACGCTCACCCTATTCTCCTATACTGTACCCATCTCAGCTTATTTACTTATTGAATGGGATGAGTGTTAGGGCTGATGACTCCAAGGCACAATTCTGATGCCTGTTGGTGTGTGCAGCTTGGGTGTGGGGTGTTAGCTTTGAAAACCTTAACACCACATTTCTGTAGATTTGTGGTTTTATCCCTAACTACAGCATCGATGCAGTATTTTTGCAATATATATATGTTATAAGTTATATGTTATAGCACCAGTATATTAGGGTGAAAGATAACTTCCATGTTAAACCTGAGTTTTTGAACCTTAATAACTTTGAACCGTTCAATGGATTTCCATGAATTGTGGCATGCATAGTCTCTAGGAGTAGATCTCTTGATGTGCCAAATTTCATGTGAATCTGTTTTGTGCTGTCTGAGATACAGAGTATTGAAAAAACAGAAATTTCAATGTTTTATATATATCTACTGTATATATATATATATATATATATATTTGTAAATACTGTATATGTAGCCAAATCTTATAACCTTAATAACTTTGGAACTGTTAGATGGATTTGCAACAAATTTAGTGTTTATAATCTCTAGGGGTTGGTCACTTGATGTGCCTAACTCTCACCCCATTACATGTGTAAAGAAGGTATGGTGGTGCAGTATAGGAGAATGGGGTGAGAGTTAGGTATGACCACCCCAACACACACCCCAATGCCTGTTGGTGTGTGGAGGGTGAGGGGATTGGTGGTGGGGTGGTAGGGGTGGTAATCCTAATGTTGAATTTCCACACTTTTGTCAGTGTGGAAAGAACTCTGATGCATTAACAAAGTTTTTTGCACAGAATTTCCTTTCTTTTTAAAAAGTTAATGTAAGTAGTAAATGGAATGTCTTGGTGGGAGGGCGGGGCTCGAAGCTGCCCAGTTGTGCATAATTATATGTGTTTGTGGGAGTGCAGATAAGCATGGAGCAGTATAGCAACCCTATAAGGCAAGGGGGCCTTGTAACAGTAATTTGTCCATATCTTGGGAACCATAGCAGCTAGGAAAAAAAATTAAATGTGGATGAAACTGTGACAGTGAGCACTGCTCGAGACCTACAATCAACTGAATCCTGATCTCACTTCACTTCTGAGATGTGGACACCAAAAAGCAATGTGAGTGCTAAGTCGGAGGGCATAATAGTAGCCCACAGCCATGAAAATGAGCAATTGGAACACTAATTTACAAATATCTCAGGAACCATACAAGCTAGAGAAAACATTCTAATTTCATGGGTTTCATGGTGTTTCAACCTAGTTCTAAACTTACTCCCCCTGCAAGGGGGATTAAGAAATTTTGTGACAAAAAGTCCATATCTCAAACCTTTTTCAAGATATGGGCCCCGAAAGGCGTGCTGATGGGCACCACAATGTTATCCTATAGAAGTCTGTATTTACACAGATAAAGTACTTTTGTGATCACCTGGGGACTGGAGTAGGGCAGCAGTGGGCCCCTTGCACAAGACTAGAAGTAGGGAGGAGACAGGCAATTACAGACCTGTAAGCCTGACCTCAGTGGTGGGGAAGCTGATGGAGTCCCTGCTTATGGAGATGGTAGTGAAGTTCCTGGAGTCAAGTGGTGGAAAAGACTCAAGGCAGCATGGCCTACCTGGATTTCAGTAAGGCCATTGACATAGAAGGTTGCTTAACAAATTGGGAAATCTGGGTGTGGGCTCTAAGGTTGTAAAATGGGTTGGTAACTGACTAAAAGGCAGGACCCAGAGGGTGGTAGTAAATGGCATAAAATCAGATGAGGGGGAGGTGACCAGCAGGGTTCCACAGGGATCAGTACTGGGTCCAGTTCTATTCAATGTCTTCATAAGCAACATTACAGAGGGACTGGAGGAGAAAGTATGCTTGTTCACAGATGACACCAAGATCTGTAACAGAGTCGACACATAGGAGGGGCTAGATAAAATGAGAAACAACCTAAGACTAGTTGAGGAATGGTCAGGGGTTTGGCAGTTGGGTTTCAATGCTAAGAAGCAAGATAATGCACCTGGGACACAGAAACCCAAGAGAAGAATACAGAATGGTGGGGCAGGTTCTAGCCACCACAAGTCAGGAGGAAGACCTGGGGTTATCATATCTGATAATCTGAAATCAGCCAAACAATGTGAAAAAGCAGTGGGGAAGGCAAGCAGAATGCTGGGGTGCATAGGAAGGGGCATAACCAGTAGGAGGAGTGAAGTGATGCCACTGTATAGATCACTGGTGAGGCCTCATCTGGAATACTGTGTCCATTCTGGAGACCGCATCTCAGGAAGGACATAGACAGAATGAAAGCTGTCCAGAGAAGAGCAACAAAAATGATACATGGGCTGCACCATAAACCTTATGAGGAAAGACTCAAGGAACTAAACAGTTATTCATTGGAAGAGAGACGAGAGTGAGAGGTGATATGATAGAGACTTTCAAATACCTTAGAGGAATAAACAGGGTACATGAAGGGTGCATATTTCAGAGACGAAAGTGCACATGGACAAGGGGACATAACATGAGACTGGAAGGAGGGAGGCTTAGGAGGAATGCTAGGAAGTATTTTTTTCACAGAGAGGGTGGTGGATCAATGGAACAGCCTACCAGTAGAGGTGGTGGAAGCAAAAACAGTACAGGTATTCAAAAGTGCATGGGATAAACATAAAGGCACCCTGCTGTACAGCAGAGTGGGAGAAAGGCAGTCCAGATAAGAGTAGGGCTGGCCAAACTAAGTAGGGAAATGGGCAGACTAGGTGGGCTGTATGGTCCTTATCTGCCGACAGATTCTATGTTTCAATGTTTCTATCACAGGAGCTGTCAGCTGATTGACAGATTTGATAAGTATAGGAAATGTTACCATGACGATGTGCTTCTCTTGTGGTGCAGAGGATAAGGCACAGGGACAGAACTGTAAGGATCCTGGGTTTGAATCCAATGTCTCTAAATTTTTTTCCACCTGCAATGAAGGTGAAAAAATGTAGATAGCCTGGATTTGAATCCCAAGACCATTGCATGCTCTTTTCTTGTGCTTAGTCCTCCATGCCACAGGACAAGCACAACCACAGATGTGCTTTTTGTATATTTGTCAATGTTGTGAATTATACGTGTTTGGATGCAAGTGGATTCTTCATGTTTAAAAATGTAGTATATGCAAAAATAGGCTATGTCTATTTTTGCAAGTGCCATTCTTTCAAACATTAAGCATCTACTTGCTGCCAAACATGCATACTGACAGCCACAAGTCCCCCCCCTTCCCCAGTAGCGTGGGACCCTGTGAAGCCCACTCCCAGTGTCCCTGTACATGTATCTCCTCCCCCTAGGAGTGTTGGACACTGGGGAGACCACTCCCAGTGTCCCATAAACCTGCTTGCTCAGCAGTGTGGGACACTGGGGAGCCAATTCCCAGTGTCCCAAAATGTGTGTTCTCCTGCTTACCAATAGGCAAAGAAAACAGTCCACTGACATATTTTTTAATTTTTTTAAATCTGGAAAAAATAAAATGGTCCCTTGATATTTGCATGGTTCCCCTACCCCTACCCCCACCCTCTCACTGAGAAGCCACCACCCCACACCTCCTCCTCACCATGTACTTACCTCCAGAGGACTTCTGTTGTCATCTTCTGTGAACTGGAACATGTCTACACTCTTTAGAACTGAACCACAAACTGAGGAATCAAGGTACAGTAAGTGCTGTATAATGTATTTTGACTGTGTTCTGAACTTATGTTCATTACTTTGCCATTTTTTTATATTTTTTCACCAAATTTTCAATGTGGGCCTTTTGGTTCGCTGCCTCATGAACACTGTGACTGTTGTTTCATTAATCAGGCCAAGAAGGCAATTTTGCAGTTGCTATGTGAAATCACCTTTTGGGACTGATTAATGAAATGACAGTGCCAGTGTTTATGACGTGGGGACCTCAAAAAGCTCATATTGAAAATTTGGTGAAGAAATTATTAAAAATGGCTGAGTTAAGTGCAATTGCTGAAAATGTTCTATGCATGCACATAAATTTTGAAATGTTTTATATTTTGACTCCTAATTTTCAACATAGTCATTTTTTTGCACCACTTGATGAATAGTACAGCTGTCATTTTTCACATCTTGCCCAAAACATGTTTTCGCACCTGTGTCATGGAATGGCATTTTGGCATGGATTTCAAAATTTTCACTTCCAGGGTTTGTGAGGTAGTGTCATAAGAAGACTACTAAATTGAAAGCCTGGGGTGAAAATATGAAAAAATACCAACGTTACAAACATTAATTGCTATTTTGGTATATCCACCATAACTTCAGAAATTTTGAATATTTTGACCCCAAATTTTCAACATAACCTTGTTATTACTCAGTGTAATGTATGTCACAGCTGTCATTTTTCAGCTCCTGTCCAACATGTGCTTTCACACCTGTGGTGCAGAATGGCATTGCAGTTGTGCAGAATTATGTTTTGGCAAGGATTTGAAAATGTTCTGTGCTGGGTACATGTGCTGGGGTAATCAAATGGCTATGCTGATAATTTGCTTATGCATCTATGGAGAGATGGGTACACAGGGTCCAAAGGACCCTGCGCTCTCATAGTAAAATATGGAAAATCACAGAGCATGGGCGCACAGGGTCTGAAGAGCCCTTCACTCCCACTGTGACATAAGGACTGTTATGGAGTTCAGGCCCTGCGCTCCCACAGACAAATAAGATAAAAAATAAACTATCTGAAAAAGTAAGGAAATTCACTGAAAAAAAATCATTAATGCACTATTAGGGTGCAGCATCAATAGCAGAGAAATGTGACCTTAGGGTTCCCAAGCCTAAGACCCCACCACCACTGTACATGCAAGAACAGGCATGAGGGGTGTGCTTTGGGGTTGTGAAGCCTAATGCTCACCCCATTCTCCTTTGCTATACCCATCTTACCTTATTTACTAATGGAATGAGGTGTCATGAGGCAGCAAACAGGTGGGGGCTAAGCTTCCTTCGGGGAGTGGGGGTGCCAGGGATAAACAAATAAAAGAAAATCTGCACTTAAAATATTTTAAATTCACAAAGTTACGAGTATGTGTAGTGAAATTGCAACAGTCATAACTGCACCATTTTTCTTAAATCGTGACCCCAGATTTTCAATGAAGCCTTCTTATGACCTCACCAGTTACCCAGTATAGACAATTTTCAAATCCTTTCCAAAACACAATTCTGCAAAACTGCAATGCCATTCTGTGCCACAGGTGCAAAAAATATTTTGGCCAGGATTTGAAAAATGACAGCTGTGACATACATTAAGAGAGGTAATAAGAGGACAATGTTGAAAATATTGGGTATAAATATTGAAAATTTTCAATGTTACGCATATGCGTAGCGAGATTGCAATGAATGCTCATAATACAGCCATTTTTTTGAGATTTTGATCCGAAACTTTCAACATAGCTTTCTTATGACCCCACCTCATGAACAATATGATTGTCATTACATCATTCTCACTGGAAAGGTGATTTCACCAACTGACCACAAAATCACTTTTCCAGCATGAGTTGCCTAACAACAGTCATATTGTTAATGAGATGGTGTCCCCAAAATGCCATGTTGAAAATTTGGGGCCCAAATCCCCAAAAACAGCCAAGTTATGGATAAAAGTTAAAAAAACCCTCATTGAAATAACATTGAAGCACATTTACCTTAGTTCATTTTGCAGTTGCCATTTTCAGTAGCAACATGTGTCTTCAATTGGCAGAGCAGGTCTCAACTCTAGGACCTCCTGAGGTGTCTGAGGGTCTGTGAGGATCTCACAGGGGTGTGGGGAGAAGGGTGCACAGTGTGAGGTCGGGTGGAGGGTACAGGCTTAATCAACTATGGCTGGTTCTTTTTTTACAAGTTAAAAAAATGTAAAATACATTGGGGGTAATTTTTTTCTTTTCAGGGAATAAAAAAATGAAAAACGGACTTTGAGGGGGGATATCATTGCCACCAATGAAGACAGGGACATTGGAGGGTGGGGGGTACCATTAGACACCAGGGAATAAAAATTTGGACCATTGTGACCACCCCAAAAAAGTGTCTTGAGAAAGAAAGAAATATATATATATACATATATACATACAGTATATATATATATGACACAGGGTGGGAGGGTGCCACTAGACACTAGGGAATTTCCCCATGGGGGTTAACATATAAAAAACACAAAAAGAAAGGAAAGAAAAGAAGAGAAAAGGAACACAAACAAGGATTCTTTTTCACCAGGCCAAATCCTTTCCTGTCAATCTTTTTTGGTGGTGGAGGAAAAGGATCCTGTCTAGTAAAAAAGGATCCTTTTTCCAACCAGATGGCTGTGGTTTTGACAACCAGATGGCTCTGACAAAATCTTTTTCCGTCAGCTAGTTTCCTTTTACGCCATTCCTTGTGCATGATGCAAAAAAGAAAATCGACTGGAGAAAAATGATTTCCCATTCTGATGAACAGATGTCCCTTTTCACAACCAGGTAGCTGGCAGGGACATCTGGTCATAAAAAGGGGCATCTGATCATCAAAATGGAAATCCTATTTCACCAGCTGATTTCCTTTTTCGCATTATGAACAAGGAATGGCAAAAAAGAAAGTTAGTGAGTGGCAAAAAGGATTTAAACTGTTAAAAACAATTTAGGGACATACACATGTCAGAAAACACACAGAACAGCTCAACTCCCAATGAGCAAGTTACATACTGTACTTTGATGTCTATAACAAACAGCCATGGGCAGAGTTATGGCATATTTCTTTTTAGCAAAATCAAAAAACAAGATGGCTGCTCATGAAAAAGGATTTTTTTCTGGTGAACAAGGATTGGCCCCTCAAGAAAAAGGACCCTTATTCATCAGAGCAAAATCCTTTTTAGTTCCATTCCTCTATCATAAAAAGTAAAAATCCCATTGAAAATTATGGGATCTTAAAAATGCTACAACTTTGGAACAAATTAATATTTTGTCACCAAATAAACTTAGGGCACTTATGTGACCCAAGTTCTTTCTACCATAAAAATTTCAGACCACAGTTCAACACCATCTGTGCACAGCACAATGATAAAAAGCTGCAAAAATGGGCAAATGTTTACTTTTTTTCACTATCCAGTTCTCAGAATTCACAAATCCAAGAAGTGATCTTCTCCAGGAGACAGCACATGCAAAGTTTCGTGCAACTCCATTGAATGGTTGCAGAGTTATTAAAGTACAAACTTTGAGGTCCTGTTCAACCATAATATAAGGGTGCTACTGCATGTATATCTATCTATCTATCTATCTATCTATCTATCTATCTATCTATCTATCTATCTATCTATATATCATGGCAAAAAACTCTATCTAATGCATCAGTTGGGTATATATATATATGTATAAATATATATGTATCACGCCCCCCCAAGGGTCGTGAGGACAGATCGTGCCCCCAAGGGTCGTGAGGGCAGAAGGAAAAAGCCCTCCCCCACAGCAGTCCCACAGATCGCACCCCCGAGGGTCATGAGGGCAGAAGGAAAAAGCCTTCCCCCACAGCAGTCCCACAGATCGCGCCTCTGAGGGTCATAAGGGCAGAAGGAAAAAGCCCTCCCCCACAGCAGTCCCACAGGTAGGCAGTTGACTGGATTCGTCTCTTCTCTGTACTCGGCTGAGGAGGGCAAAAGACACGGCGCCTTTTTTTTTCAAACCAGACAGTGCACCTCAAAGCTCATACATGCTGCTTTCTTTCAATTTATGTCACCTACAGAAGTAGATAAAATTAATGTCCCTGTGCTAACCAGTTACCAATGCTTGAAATGTATGTATGTGAGGTGATTCTTGAAGCGAGTGTAAACTCAGTCTGGCAGAGCAAGCTTTAAAGTCAGTGTAATTGGAGTATTTTTACTAATTCTTGAACCACTGCAGCTTTTAAATCGCAGCCGTGCTGCTTACTTTTATTTTATCTAACTTCTGGTTATATTCCATGCTTTAAAGCTCGTGTAATGCCTCAGTACTGTAGCAATTTGAATTGAAAGCTAGTGTAACAGAGTATTTTACTTATTTCAGACACACTGCAGCTTTTACATCCCAGCCATGCTGTTTACTTAAATTTTATCTGATTTCTGGCTATATTCCATGCTTTACAGCTCGTGTAAGCCTGAGTGCTGTAGCAATTCGAATTCCAAGCAGTGCTTGGAAACTAATTTCCTCTGCCTCGCAGACTGTGTGCTTCGACATTCGATCCCCACTGTTTTGCAGCCCCTCCCTAGACATTCGACCCCCACCCCATTATTTTGAAGCCCCTCCCCAAACCTACCTGCTATTAATTTCTCCCTCTTTTCTCCTTCACCTCCACAGATCAAACCCCTGAGGGTCGTGAGGGCAGAAGGAAACAGCCCTTCCCACAGCAGTCCCACAGGTAGGCAGTTGACCAGATTCGACTCTTCTCCGCGCTCGGCTGAGGAGGACCCCACCGAAGCTGAGCATTGGCTCACCACCACCCCCACCATCACCCTTGGTTGACATTGATCTATATAGTAGCAGACGTGATGTTCAGAACCAATCAGCTGTGTTTTCCATTAGCAAGCTATCCTGCTTTGCCACTAGTGGCTGCTACTGCATTTAACACAGTTTCCACTGCTTGCTGCTCTAAACCACCATGCTCCAATCCCTTCCACTGTGCCTTCTTCTTTTAATTCCATTCTCCTCTCCCCCCACCTATCCCACACTCTGCTCTCCACTATAGTGACCCCTCGCCACACACCCTCCCATCCTCCACTTTTTCTCCACCCCTGCCTGGCCCATCCCTATACTCCCACTTCCACTCCATACACCCTTCACTGCTCCACTCTAACCTACTAAATCTTGAGGCTTTTCTTGGGTACTTAAACCTCCATGCCCCACCCTCCAGTAGCAGATCTGGTAAATGCAAGCAATCCCCCTTCCTCACCATACCACTTCTACTTCTACTCCTGGCTGGTGACATACATCCAAACCCAGGGCCATTAGCACCTTGACCAACCTCATCGGGATCCACACCCCCCATCCACCCTGCCCCCTGACTCCCTCTCCAAGGGCTTCCGTATATTTCACCTCAACACCAGGAGCCTCCTTCCCAAACTTGATGCCCTCACCATCTGGGCCACCCATTACCAACCAGACATACTTTGCATCATGTAATCCTGGCTATCCACCCGACTCTCCAACCCCACTCTTGACATCGCTAACTATAGCCTGTTTCGCCAGGACCGCGGGAAGCGCGGCGGGGGCATAGCATTGTACATCAGGCACTCCATCACATGCTCCATAATAGTCAAAGAATCCTGTCCTTCCTTCCATGAATCCATGGTTGCTCACCTGTCCCTTCCATCGTCCATCCCCCCTCTATGTTGGAGTTCTGTACACCACACCAAAATCCTCGCCATCTCAGCAATTTCCTCGAATACTTCTAATGGCAAACTCATTCTACTAGGTGACTTCAATCTCGACTGGCTCTCCTCCACCAGACCCACTGCCCTAAGGACTGAGGCCCTAAATCTCTCCCAGTTAATCCAGGAACCTACCTGTCTAAACCACCAGTCCCAAAGTCATACCATCCTGGACTGGATTCTATCTACCCATCCACAGAGGATCACCTCCTCAGGCATCCTCTGACACCCTCAGCGACCACTGTATAACTTATTGCACCCATAAAATCAACTCCCCACACTCTACTCCCAAATTCATCTGGTCTTGCCCCCTACACTGCCTAAATGAGTAGGCCCTACAGCATGACCTAATAATAGCAGACTGGTCTCCAGTCTTTTCTGTGACAGATGTGGACCTCGCCCTATCCCACTTCTGCAACATTCTGCACAGTACCTGGGACACCTATGCTCCTCTTAGAAAAGCTAGAGTTAAATGGCACCATCACCCCTGGAACCTCATTGCCCTGTGCTGCTCCAGGGACAAGGAATGGAGGCTATATAAAGCCTCCCTTGCCACCTGTGACCTCCAAGCTTACAAACACCTTAGAAACAAATGTACAAAAGCCATTTGGCAATCCAAGTCCTCCTACTTCAAGGCACAACTTACACAGAACCAGAATTCCCCAGCATCCTTCTGGAAGGTGATCAACTCCCTCACCAACCCACCCTCAAAGTAGACATGTCCTGTCCTAAATATTGATGGCAAACCTGTCTCAGATCCTGCCTCAGTAGCTGAACTGTTCAACTTGTTTTTCATTTCATGTGCCCTGCCTGACTCTCCCCCTCCACTACCCAACTATTCTGAATCCTCCCCCACCTTCTCTGGCTTCCACTTTTCTCCTTTCACTTTCCTGGAAGTCTACAATGTTCTCACCTCCCTAAACCAGTCCAAATCCAGCCCTGACGGCATGCACCCCAGATTGCTCTGCTTCTCGGCCCAAGCCATAGCTGCACCCTTAACACATTTGCTCAACCTTTCACTCACCACAGCCATAGTTTCTTCTGCCTGGAAATGGGCCAAGATCCTCCCTCATCACAAAAGTGGGTGACCCCTCCCTGCCTAGTTAACTATAGGCCCATCTCACTTCTCCCGTCTCTAGCAAAAATCCAAGAATCCCTCATGCTCTCAAAACTGTCTACTTTTTTCTCCTCCAACAGCTCCCTCTCACCCTTTCAGTCAGGATTTAGAAAACACCACTCCATTATTACTACCCTTCTGTGAGTTACCGACTCTATCCTTACTGCCATGGACAACAGCAAAACCACCACTGCCATTTTCATTGACTTGTCAAAAGCCTTCAATTCTGTCTCCAACCCCCTGCTGCTCTGCAAACTTAGCTCTTTTGGCCTCACCCAACCCGCCATCAACTGGTTCCACTCTTACCTCCAGAACAGACAGCAGTCCGTACAAATTGGAGACATCCTCTCCTCCCCTCTACCCATCCTCTCAGGAGTCCTCCAAGGCTCCATCCATGGCCCCATCCTCTTCTCCCTCTTCATAAATGACCTCCCCCTCACCTGTCTCTCCTCAAATGTGCACCTGTATGCCGACAACACTATCATTTATGACTCGGGCCCCTCCCATGGCAGTGTCCTCTCAATTCTTTAAAATGACTTCAACAGAGTCCAATCCTGGTTCCTGAAAAAACAGCTAACACTCAATGCTAAAAAAACTGTAACCATGGTCTTCGGCTCTAGACAAAAGCTTGCCTCCCTACCTGCCCCCCCTGCAAGCACCACCCTGGACAAACTCCCCACTCGAGCTAGTCCCTGCCTTCAAGTACCTGGGAGTCCGGCTGGACAGCTACCTCAACTTCTCCACCCATGTCGAGGCCATCTGTGCCAAACTTTAGCTGAAGATCGCCATTCTCTATCGCCACAAAAGCCAGTCTTCCCTTTTCCACCCGTAGTGAACTCATGCAGAAAACAATCCTGCCTGTGCTGGACTATTCAGACATCATCTACGATATGGCCCCAAACTCATCTCTTTCCAAACCTGATATACTACTCAACTCTTTCTGTCCTTTTGCCACTGCCTCCCCCACTTACTCTTCACTGTCTCCTCTACACCACCCTTTCCCTGGCCCTGTTCTCACACAGGAGAACCATCCACAATGCCTCCCTCATAGCTAAATATTGGCTAGGCTCCCTACCCCTTACCTCACTTCCTGCCTTTCGCCAGCCAATTCTCTAGACTACTCCCTCCGCCACAGGGAGGCATTCACTTTCCACTTCTTGTGCCTCCACCACACTGCTGGCAAAGCTGCCTTTTCACACAATCTCCCCCTCCTACGGAACAATCCTCCACCTTACCTTCACCAGGCCTCATCCCTTTCAGCTGTTAAACAACTCCTTAGGCTCCTCCCTTCACCTCCCTGCCATAGATGCTCCACAGGGCCCACCCCTACTTGGGCCTAACTCTCGGAGGCTGTTATGGCCATTACTGTACAGCAGGTCCCAAAGTGGATTCGTGCCTCTCCATCATATAATTACAGAACTTGTTTCTACCATACTGCAATTGTATAAATCCTGTACTGTTTTTCTGATGTTGTACTTACTGCCTGTATTCTGTAATACTGTTTGTACTTTTTTCTGATGTTGTACATACATAGAAAAAAAACATAGAAAACATAGAAAACATAGAAAACATAGAATTTGATGGCAGATAAGGACCGCTTGGCCCACCTAGTCTGCCCATTTTCCTACCTAACAGATAAGCTGCAGATCCTAGTTAACCAACAGCTTACTTCCTCTTACCGGCCCCTTGGACTGCCTTATGCCTGTCCCATGCATTCTTGAAGTCCACCACTGTTCTTGACTCCACGACCTCCTCAGGGAGCCGTTCCATCCATCCACAACCCTCTCAGTGAAAAAATACTTCCTCACATTACCCCAGGCCGTCCCCTCTATCTTCAAATTGTGCCCCCTTGTTCTTGCACATCTCTTTTTCTGGAAGATGCTACCCTCTTGGACTTTGTTAATTCCCTTGAGGTGCTTGAAAGTTTCTATCATGTCCCCTCTCTCCCTTCTTTCCTCAAGGTATACATATTAAGCTCCTTTAGTCTTTCTTCATATGTCTTCTGGTGCAGACCCTGCACCATTTGGTTGCCCTCCTCTGGACAGCCTCCACTCTGCCTATGTCTTTGCGGAGTGGGTCTCCAGAACTGTACACAGTACTCAGATGGGGTCTCACCAACTGTCTGTACAGAGGATAACAACTTCCTGTTTTCTACTATTGATGCCTCTTCCTATGCATCCCAGTATCCCTCCAGCCTTCCTTACTGCCTTCTCACATTGCTTGCCCACCTTTAGGTCATCTGATATAATTACCCCCAGGTCCCTTTCCATTTTTACTGTTGTCAGTATCTCACCCCCCATTGTGTACGCTTCCCCTGGGTTTTTGTTTCCCAGGTGCATTATCTTGCACTTCTTTGCATTGAATCTGAGCTGCCATACATTTGACCATTCCTCCAACCTTGCCAAGTCCCTTCTCATCCTTTCCACTCCATCCTGTGTATCAACCCTGTTGCAGATCTTTGTGTCATCTGCAAAGAGACATACTTTTCCTTCCAGTTCCTCTGCAATGTCACTTATAAAGACATTAAAAAGGACTGGTCCCAGTACCGAACCCTGTGGTACCCCACTAGTAACCCTCCTTTCTTCACTGTGTACTCCATTTACTACTACCCTTTGCGTCCTGTTGTCTAGCCAATTTTTTATCCAGGCTACCACCTTGGGACCCATTCCAAGGCTGTCTATCTTGTGTATTAATCTTTTGTGGGGGACTGTATCAAATGCCTTGCTAAAATCTAGGTAGGCCATGTCCACAGCCCCTCCCTGATCTACTACTTTGGTCACCCAGTCAAAGAAATCTATTAGATTCGTCTGACACGACCTTCCCATCATGAATCCATGCTGCCTAGGGTCCTGTGCCCCACTGGCCTCAAGGTACTCAACAATTCTTTCCTTCAGAAGTGATTCCATCATTTTCCCTACCACTGAGGTCAAACTAACTGGTCTGTAGTTTCCTGCCTCTGTCCTGCTCCCACTTTTGTGAAGAGGAATTACATCTGCCCTCCTCCAGTCCTCAGGTACCACCCCATCCTCCCATGATTTGTTAAAGAGTAGTCAGCAATGTCACTAGTTCTACCCTTAGTTCTTTTAGAATTCTTGGGTGAATCCCATCAGGCCCCATTGCTTTGTCCACCTTCAATTTTATTAGTTCATTCAGAACCCTTTCTTCTGTAAATGGACTGGTATCGACCCCCGTCTTCAGAGTGTTTCTCTTGTTTGGTTTAGGTAACTCCCCCTCCTCTTCCTTTGTGAATACTGAGCATAAATATTCATTCAGTAACCCTGCTTTTTCACTGTCACCCTCTACCCACATTCCCTCTCCTTTATTAAGCTTCAGTATCCCTCCTTTGGTCTTCTTCGCTCCCTAATGTACCTATAAAAGGTCTTATCCCCCTTCTTAACAGAATTGGCTATCCTTTCTTCGGTTTGGGCCTTTGCTATTCTGACTACCTTCCCAGCCTCTTTCTGCTTTAACTGATAAAGTTCTCTGTCCTGCTCCTTCTGTGTTTCCTTATATTTCCTGAATGCTGCCCTTTTCTCCTTAACTTTCCCTGCCACCTCTTTTGTGAACCATAGCGTTTTTTTCCTTCATTGTGTTTTATTGATTTTTTTTATGCAAAGGCTTGTTGCCTCTGTGATGGCTGTTTTGATCACTTCCCATTGTTCCTCCACCCCTCCTTCTTGCCTGTTTGCTAGTGTTTTTCTGAGGCACTCTCTCATTTTCCCAAAGTCAGCCCTCCTAAAGTCTAGTACTCTAGCTTTCGTATGGCTTGATTGTATGGCTGTGTTTATTGAGAACCACACTGTTTGGTGGTTACTTGTTCCCAGATGGCTACCCACTTCTAAATCTGAGATTCTTTCTCCATCCCATTTGAAAGTACCAGGTCTAAGATTGCTCCCTCGGTCGGTTCCAATATGAGCTGTCTGAGACATGCCCCTGTAGGGCATCAAGAATGACCCTGCTCTTGGATGTGCCTGCAGCAAAGGTGCTCCAGTTAACATCTGGCATATTCAGGTCCCCATCAACAATATCTCCGCTTTTCTGCCATTCTAAGAAAGCCTTCTATCATTTCCTTGTCCATTCCCTCCCCTGAGATGGGGGTCTGTATACAACCCCATGTGGATTGTGGTGCCATTTCCTGTCTCAGGGTGACCCAAAAGTGCCTCATCTGCTCCCTGTTTACTCTTTAGTTCTGTTGCTTTGATCCTTCCTTTACATAGAGCTACTCCTCCTCCTCTTTTACCCTCCCTGTCCCTTCTGTAGATTGCGTATCCTGGTATGTTGACATCCCATTCATGGTTCTCTGTGTACCATGTTTCTGTGACTGCCACAATATCCAGGCAACCCTCTTCCATCAAGGCCACTAGTTCAGGGAGCTTGTTACACAGACTACAGGCATTGGTACTCATCACCCTCCACTTTTTGATAGCCTTACCCCTTTTAGCCCCATTTCTGTCCTTACTGCCTTTGCCTTGTTTTACATTTAAATCTGTTCTGCTCCCTAATAACTTCTGTACCCTGGCATTTACTTCACTAATCACCATGTTTTGTGGGAGGTTCAAGTTTCCCAGCTCCTTTTCAGTGCCTCCCCCCTTGGCTAGTTTAAATGCTTGCCAATGAAGCATTTAAACCTCTCACCTAGGATCCTGGTTCCCCCCTGGACAGATGCAGACCATCGCACCAGTATAGGTCTGCATTCCTCCAGGTGGCTCCCCAGTCCCCAATGAAGCCAAAACCCTGAGCTCCACACCAGTTTTTCAACCACTCATTGAATTCCCTGGTGAGAAGTGCCCTAGCATCTCCTTGCCATGAACAGGCAGCACCTCCGAGAAGGTTACCGTGTCAGCTACTTGTCTAAGGCCCCTTCCCAACTCTACAAACTCCTCTTGCACTGCTCTGATCCCATTCCTAGCCAGGTCATTTGTCCCAGGTGGACAATGACATCAACTCCCTCCTCATGCAGCTTCTCCACGATCCTGAGGGTTCGCTTCCTGTCCCCTCCGGCGTGGCACCAGGAAGGCACCTTACCTCCACCTCTCCCATTCCCCATTTCTACCCCTAATGATTGGGTCCCCACCAGGGTTGTTTCCTTCCCTGTGGGGTCCCATGCCACCCTCCTTTGGGTCTCCTTTGTGAAGGTCCCCAGCATCCTCCATGGTCTCCACTACAGGTGCCTCCATAGAGGAACCACTATCCACCAGAAGAGTGAATGAATTGTGAAGAGGTACAGCTGGAGAATGCAACTCTGTTCCACCACCCTCTCCTCCTTGAGCCCACCCTGGTCCAGCCACTCCTTTTCTTGGCAACCTCTGAGGTAGTGGCATTGGCCTGGTGGTCCCTGGTGGGGGAGGAGGTTTCTGAATCCTAGCCAGGTCAGCCTGGAGACAGGCAACCTCCTCTCTCAGACCAGAGGGTGCAAGCAAATAGGGCAGCATCGCAGCCTCAGAATGTCTCCAGGAACACTGCGCCCCACAGCCATTGCACTGCACCACTCCTATCATGTCTTATTTTGTGTCCCTGTACTGTTTCTCTGGATGCTTACTCTCTCCTCTCCTTACAACTCTCACCCTTTCTGTTCTGGGATAGCAACTTCCTATCTTCTTCAGTAGTCTCCTTCTTTCTTGCTCAGTATCACACTACCAGCAGCTGGGGAGAGTGAGCTACTTCTACTTCAAGGTTGACAAAACCAATGTTTCTCTATGATCCTTTCCTTCCTACTACCAAACAGGAAGTTCCTGTTGACAGTTAAATCCAGTGGCTATAAAAGTAGAACTGGCTTTGGGTGGGTGGGATGGAGGCAATTTCTAAGAAAAAGGCTAGCAACAGGAAGTTGTAATTTGACTCACCTGCTTTTCTAGTGTCTAAACCACACCCCCAGGTAAGCTCTCTTTCCTCCTACTGGTTTAGCAAAGTCACCTGATACAGTACCTTACCCTGCACAGAACACACACTGCCTTTCTTTCTTTCTTTTCTTTTTTTTAACCCTAAATAAGACCCCTTCTACTTCTAATAAAGTTATCTGTCTACTTAATCTTAGCTGACACTGACTCCTACTGAGATATAAGTTTTAAATTAAGAAGAAAATGTAGCTTCTTTTAGTTAGCTGCTTTCTGCTCTACAAGCAAGGCTGCCTGTAATCCTAAATACTATAGCACCTCTTGTATAACTCAGTTTACACTTGTACCTGGATTGCATCTGGAAACGAGCCTCAGCTCAGTGTGCCTTTCCCAGAAACCAAATTTTAAATAAAAAATAAATAAATAAAAAAATGTATAGATATATAGCTATATAGGGTAAATGATGGGCAGGAGTGTGGTATAGAAAATATTTTCACTCCTGCAGAGTGAGTTCTGGATACTCACAAGTGCCGAATGCACAAGTGAGAGTATCCTGAGCTCACTCTGCAGGAGTGAAAATATTTTCCATAGCACATGATTTGCACATCATGTGTGCTATTTATACAATGGGGGTGGGAGCTCTTCTGTTACAATTTGTTTTATTTTTGTTGGTGTCCTCATTTCTGTTGTTTGTATGACTGAATGGGTATGAATGGTGTGTCTGTTAGATCTGCTATTGGTTGTTTGCTGTTTGATTGCTGACTGGTTGGTGTTCTCTGTAGTGTGCTGTGTGATTGGGTCATTTGTGTCTGAGGGTGGGAATTTCTTTTAGGCTTGGGAACAGAATGATTGTGATTTTCTTTACTCAGATATAGTTTTTATGTGTTTAGTGACTTCTTTTGGTGTTTTCCTGTCATTTTTGTTTATGTGCAATTTTTATGCTGTCTGCTTCGGCTTCAGTGTGTCCTTTGACAGAGTCTGCTTCAATGTTGTTTACTGCTGTGGGTACTTGCTGACTTAAGTTTCATGTAACAGGTTTCACTTTCCTTTCCGTGGTGTGGAATGGTGACTGATAAAAAAGAGAAAAGTTCGGTAAAGAACATTATTTAAAGTGCTGACAGGTAGAGGAGAGCATTCTGATTCAGAGAAGAGTTCTTGTGCACACTTTTGGGACTGCTTGAGCAAGTGCAGCTGGAACACATGTAAAAAGTACTTGGATTAAGATGTTGGCTTTTAACTTTGGGATAGGTTGTTTTAAATGATATTTATCATCTGCAGTAGGAAACTTGTGCATTTCTTTGTAATGCAGGAAGTGAAAAGACAGGGATATTAAGTGGCAGGAGTGGGTATACAAAGAGGGAGGAAGCTGACATCAGCAGCGTATGTATAAAAAGCATTTCTTTTAACTCTGCTGATGTCAGCATCATTTATCACACTGCAGTGAAAATAACAGGATTTATCACCAGCTCGGAGCTCCACCCCCATTGTGTGTGTATTTATATATACTGTATATATATATATATATTCATGGAAAAAAAATCTTTTTAATGCATTAGTTAGGGTTGTTCCACAGTGACAAATGCAAGGAAATTCAGTGTTAGGGTTTAAAGCCCCCCTTGCACCCCTCCAGCCTGCCCCCCAACTGGCACCAGGGTGTGCATTGGGCTCATCAGCCCTGTTACCCCATCACATGCATAAACAAGCTGAGGTATAGCAGAATGGGGTGAGAGTTAGGACCGACGAGCCCAACACACACACCAATGCCGGTTGGAGTGGCAGACTGGGGTGCAAGGGGGGCTTTCAACCCTAACACCAAATTTCCTTGCTTTTGTCGCTGTGGAACAACCCTAACTGATGCATTAAATGGAGTTTTTTGCCATGAATTTCCCTTCTTTTTGAGAATGAGGACTATAAAAAATGAATAGAATGCGACAGTGGGAGTGCGAGCCCTTTGGGGCCACTTTCCCACCACGTGATGTGCAGTGACATAGTAACGGTAACTACAATGCAAACACAAGCATTAGTGGTTACGCACATGGTGATGCAAATGTAAAAGGTAATACAAACATTAATAGAAACACAAATGCAAAGTGACGGCAAAGCGAACAGTGACACAAATGGAGATGCAAGCATGTATGTAAACACAACTGGTAACTCGCACGGTCACAGTACCAGTATTGTAAACACAAATGCTAAGTGTTACAGCAACAATAACGCCAAAGGGAACAGAAATGGAAAGGCGAACACAAGCACATACAGAAACGCAAAGTGTAATGCGAACAGTCATGGTACCGCATTTGCAAGTGCAGATGGTAATGGTAACAGCAAAAATAACATCAAAGGAAACAGAAATGGAAAGACAAACGCAAGTGCATATGGAATCGCAAACCGTAACGCACATGGTCATGGTACCACAATTGGAAATGAAAATGGCAATGGTAACAAGTAAAATAATGCCAAAGGAAACAGAAATGGAAATGCAAAGGTAAGCACGTACAGAAACGCAAACTGTTATGTGCATGGTCACATTGCTGCAATTGCAAACGCAAATAGTAATGGTAACATCAACAATAACACCAAAAGAAATAGAAACGCAAACGCAAACACAAGTGCATATGGAAACGCAAACCGTAATGTGCACGGTGATGGTACAGAAATTGTAAATGCTAATGGTAACGGTAACAGTAACAATAACTCCAAAGAAAATGGAAACACAAATGCAAGCGCATAAGGAAACGCAAACCGTGATGCAGACAGTGGTGGTACGGCAATTGGAAATGCAAATGGTAATGTTAACAGCAGAAATAATGACAAAGTAAACAGAAATGGAAACACAAATGCAAATGCGTACACAAACGAGAATGCAAAGAGTAATGCACATGGTGGCATACATGGGAACGGTAAGGTAAATGGGTATGGAAACACAAGTGGGAATGGTAACTGTAACAGTAACGGAAGTGCACACCCTGTATTTGCCCAACAGCTGCATAGAGAAACCCAGTGTGTAGAAAGAATGTATGCATAATAATGGGCCTCAGAGCAGAAAATGAGCTGTTGTAATACTAAATTGCTGATAGCTCAGGAATAGTATGACATAGAAAAAAAATGTAAATTTCACGTGATTCATGAGTTTCCAGGCTAGGTTTTCATTGGATAAGTAGGCTTTGCATTGTCACAACAAAAATTCCATATCTTGCACTGTTTTCAAGATACGAGGCCCGAAAGGCGTGGCGTACACCACCATGTTAGTATATGGGAAAAAACATCAACTTTGGAGTACTGTAACTTAGCATCCATGCAATATTTTTTCACCAAATCACCAAAAGGCACATCTGTGAGATGTTGGCTGCCTTCCTTCCAAATTTCAGCCCAAAAGACCAAACCATTCTTTTGCAGCAGGGTGGCAAAGAATTCCTGTCATTTTGGCTATAGTCTGGAAAAGTAGTGTCGCAATTTGCAAAAGCTTGCAAAAATTTGCGAAAGTGTCACAAGTGCGACACTACTTTGTGACACTACTTTTTCCAGAAATTTGAAATACACATTTCTGGGGTGTTTAACCCCAAAATAAAGACATGGCTAGCATCCTGAGGATCCGACTAGGTGAACACAAAACAAATTGTGTTCCTAGAGGGTCCCAATTTTAAATGG
The DNA here is from genome assembly GCA_016271365.2 of Neoceratodus forsteri. Lineage (NCBI taxonomy): Eukaryota > Metazoa > Chordata > Ceratodontiformes > Ceratodontidae > Neoceratodus > Neoceratodus forsteri. Next base: position 245,051,933 of record CM057455.1, read on the forward strand.
CAAGCATTTTTTTGATCAGTAACTGAAAACAAAATGGCTGATTTGAGACACTACTAGGGCCATTTGTGACACTAAAAAGTGGATTTGTGAAAGTATTGAACTTTTTGTTAACTTTTCCCATTGACTTATAATAGAGACTTGTTTTTTGAATAACTTTTGAACCGTTTAATATTTTTTCACGATGTCTTCAAAAGGCACATCAGGGATCCGGCCACACGTTCCCTGAAGTTTTTGGACCAGTCTCTCAAACCGTGCAACCTGTAGGCGAGAGAAAAGAATTTGCAAAAAAGCATAATTACGCACATGGATGTCTCTTAATAACTCCCCAGCTGTATATCTGACTGGTACAAAAGTTGGCAGATCCCAAGATATATGGTGTCCCCCCCCCATGCCTGCCAAATTTCAGGCAAATCTGTTGAATGATGGCAAAGTTACTAAGGTGCAAAATTTCACCCTTTAACCTTAAAAGTGCTACTCAACCCTTACTATGGTAGCACTACTGTGCTACCATGATATATATGTTATGGTAGCACGGTAGTGCTACCATAGTTAGGGTTGAGGAGCCATTTCTATGTTAAACCCCAAAACTTTGCATCTTAATAACTTTGCAACTGTTTGACATATTTGCCTGAAATTTGGAATACGCAATCAAGAATCATAGGCCTTGGGGTCTGCCAAGTTTTGTACCAGTCGGATATACAGCTGTGGAGTTATTAGCTTGGATCTGCGCCGCTATGCTTTTCTGGAATTCTACGGTCGCGCCCACAGGTCGATGTGTTTGTGGACCGGCCCAAAATCTTCAGGGAACGTGTGACGGGGTCCCCTAATGTGCCTTTCGAATATTTCGTGAAAAATATTAAACGGTTCAAAAGTTATTCAAAAACAGTTTCCATTATAAGTCAATGGGAAAAGTTAACAAAAGTTCGACAGTGTCGCAAATGCATTTTACTTTCGCAAATGGGCTGTTACTTTAAAGCGTCCCATTTTGTTTTCAGTTGGTGATCAGAGAAATGGTTGGCATTTAAATTTGGGACCCTCTAGCAACCTAATTCTTCTTGTATTCACCTAGTCGGACCCTGAGGATTCTTGCCATGTCTTTATTTTGTAAAACACCCCAGAAATGTTTTTCAAATTTCTGAAAAGTGTTATTAAATTACTTGTGCTCACGAAAGTGTCGAACATTTTTGTGAAAGCTTTCGCAAATTGCGACAGTAGTTTTCCATCTGTGGGAAAGTGACAGCGATTCTTTGGCACTGCACTGCAAAAGAACCGTTGGGAGTTTTGGGCTGAAAGTTGGAGGGAACGGAGCCGACATCTCACAGATGTGCCTTTCAGTATTGCATTGAAAAAATATTACACGGCAGCAAAGTTATGGCACTCCAAAGTTGATGTTTTTTCCCATAGGATAACATTACGGCGCCCGACGATTACAGAAATCCTTTGGCACCCTGCTGCAAAATAACGGTTTGGTCTTTTTCCTGAAATTTGAGGACGACAGCCAACAGCCACAGATGTGCCTTTCAGTAGTTTGGTGAAAAATATTACACAGTGGCAAAGTTACAGCACTCCAAAATTGACAGTTTTCCCATAGGATAACATTCTGACGCTCGCCGCATTACAGAAATCCTTTGGATCCCTGCTGCAAAATAACGGTTTGGTCTTTTCCTGAAATTTGGAGGGAAGACAGCCAACAGCCCACAGATGTGCCTTTCAGTTGTTTGGTGAAAAAACATTACAGGGAGGCAAAGTTATGGTGCTCTGAACTTTTCTTTTTTTCCCATAGGATAACATTACTGCGTTAGCCGCGCCTTTCAGGGCCTGTATCTTGGAAACGGTGCGAGATACGGACTTTTCGTCAGAAAATGTCTTAGCCCCCTATTGAGGGCTAAGTACCAAATTAGCCAGGACAATTGTAAATAATATGACTTTTAAATTTTTTTTCTACGTCGTACGGTTCCTGAGATATAACGTATTTAGTATTCCAAGTTCTCATTTTCTGCTCCGATACTCATTATTATGCATACATTATTTGTACTCACTGTCTTTCTCTATGCAGGTTTTGGGGAAAACCAGCCTGTGCGCTTACATTACTGTTACTGTTGCTGTTGCTCTTTCCGCTTGCGGTTCTGTACCTGTTTCACTTACCGTTGACGTCTGCGCCACCATGTGCGTTATCCTTTGCGTTTTCATTTGCGCTTGCGTTTCTGTTATTTTTTGCCATTTCTGTCAACAGTACTGTTTATCTTTCTGTTTCACTTTATGTCACCATGCCCATTGACATTTCTGTTTGCAGGCACCATGTTACTCTGTGACAACACATCACGTGGCAGACCGTTCCGGTCTACGCCACCATGTGCGTTACCCTTTCTGTTCTCATTCACGCTTGTGTTACCATGTGTGCCACTGTTAGCATTTCTGTTTGTGTTGCTGTCCCTGTTACTATGCCACAAGACATCATGTGTTGGGCCCCGCACTCCTGCCGCTGCATTACATTCACTATTTCTCATTATCATTCTCAAAAAGAAGGGCAATTAGAGGCAAAAAACTCCATTTAATGCATTAGTTGGAGTTGTTCCACAGCAACAAAAGTGAGGAAATTCACTGTTGTTGAAATCCCTGACTTTCACACCCAAACCGGCATTGGGGTGTGAATTGAATCGTGGATCCCAACTCTCACCCCATTCTCCTATACTTCTGCTGCTTTACATGTGTCATGGGGTGAGAGTTAGGCTGATGATCCCAATGCACATCCCAATGCCGGTTGGGGGTGGGCAGGGGGTCCAAGGGGGTTTCAACCCTAACAGCTAATTTCTCACTTTTGTCACTGTGGAACAACCCTAACTAATGCATTAAATGGATTTTTTGCTCTTATATATATATATATATATACATATATATATATATATATATGTAGAGAGAGAGAGAGAGAGAGAGAGAGAGAGAGAAATAGGGGATACATGATGTACAGGATGGGATATGGAAAATATTCTCACTCCTGCAGAGTGAACTGTGTATTCTCATGAGTGCCGAAGGCATGAGCGAAAATACACAGCTCACGAGGCAGGAGTGAGAATATTTTACATATGCCATGATCTACCCATCATGTGTACGATTTATACTACAGGGGTGAGAGCTGCAGGAACATTTTTTCTGAGTCTGTGTGTTTCCTGCCCATTCTGTGTGTGCTGTCAGTGTGTGTGTGTGTGTGAGTGTGTGTGTGTGTTCTGAATGGACTGGGAGTCAGAAACACAGGTGAGTGTGTTTTGCAAAGCTAATTGAGTGAGTCAGAGGCTCAGTAAGAAAGACAAACTGCTGCAGGTAGCACTGAGAAACATAACCTGCTTTGTAAAAGACTTTGATTTAGAATTCAGGTTGTTTTGAAGCTGAGATCAGAACAGTAATGGGCTAGCAATGTTAGAAACACAATGGGACATAGGTGAGAGTCTTTTCCAAAGCTAATTGAGTAAGTTGCAGCTTCAGTGAGAAAGAGAAACTTTTTCTGAAGCAGTTTCCTTTAGAATGCAAGCTGCAGTGCATTTATCCTCACTCTGGTGACATCAGCAGAGTATGGATAAATGTCGGTATCCTCACTTTGCTGATGTCATCAGGATTTATCCTCACTGCAGTGGAAACAACACAGGTTATCCTACTGAGAAAGCTCTCACCCCATGGTATAAATTTATATATATATATATATATATATATATATATATATATATATATATATGTATACATACATACTTATATAAAATGGGTCTGATGTTTTCTGCGTCCTGCTTGGTTAAGAGGCTCCTTTGGCCTTGTCCTTATCAGGGCATATTGTGCCAGCCAGTACTTCTCTGCCAACCAGGTCACAGTGCAGCCAAAGAGCCATGCCTGGCACAACCTTTTATTCCATTTTTGCTGAATCATAGACACTCCAGCCGGTAACACCCCCCCGACAAATGCATTCTGCAGTCCAAAAAATTAAGTTAAGTAAATCTTTAATACACCCCCAACAAATGCATGCTGCAGTTCAAAAACTCAAGTTAAGTAAATCTGTACAATTCACCTTCAAATGTTCCCTTGTCACAAGCGAGCAGCCCCATCTGACAAGCAGAGATCGGCAAACACTCAGAGATACAACCACTCACCCATTCATTGGTGGTGGACAATCAGAAACCACTCGGAGATAAAATCGCTTACTCATTCACATGGCAACTTGTTGGGGACACTGTCGCACAAGCACTCACTTCTCAATTACAATCACTTCAGCAAAAAAAAAAAATGTTTTTAATTCAACTCTGACCTGTGCTGCAAAGTTGGTCACAATCAAGCTACTGATGCGTGTGGCTGCCAGGATGTGGATTTTCAAATCAGACCCACTCCTCCAATAGGGCTAATGCGAGCATAGCATGCATGCTGCCAAGAGACAGCTTTTAAAAGAAAACTCAGACCCACTCATGTGCTGTTAGATTTATACACTCGTTCTTAAATGTAAAAAAAAAGAAATGTGTACCTTACGCAATCGGACAGTAAGCAGACAAATAAGTACAGCGGCTACTGTAGGACATGCTCCCTCTTAGTAACAGATGCTCACTCACAGGCCAGTGGCTACACTGAGCACTTCTAAGTACCAGATACTAGATCAAAATATAAGTCTGTATGGGGGGGATCTAATGCTAGTAAAAGCAGCAGTGATGAGATTTTTTTTTTACTTTTCTGTTTGTTTTTTTTTAATAATAATTATTTGGGGTACCCATTATATAAGTGGAATAAGACATTTTGAGGTGTAGTTTATGGGCTGATAAAAGCACTTCCCAGGTGCTAAAGGCACTCTGCGCAAGTGTCTTTTGCCTCATTACACACCTGGGGCATACTCTTATCAGCCCATAAACCACACCTCATCATGTCTTATTCCTTACATATATTATACCTGCCTGGTAGGGAAGCTATAGTTAGGATTGTGCAGCCAGTTCTATGTTAAACCCCAAATTTTGCACTTTAATAACTTTCCAACCATTCGTCTGATTCACCTAAATGTTTACATGCATGGTGTGGTACCATAGATCATTGGATCTGGACATTTATGATCTTATCTGTGTCAATCTTCACCATTCATCACCTTTGGATTATTGGCCAGAGGGCATGACCCTGTAGGAGCTTCTTTTTTTTTTTTTTGATGGATGGAGTCAATGCACCATCGGCACCACCCTCGAGGCCAATGCACTGTGTGGCACTCGTGGGTTGGCCGTTATGTGCTGTCAACTCCACCCTCCTTGCCAGTTCTTTGTCTCCCGCCATTGAGGTCACCTCGTGGGATGCTTTATGAGCAAATTTGAGGCCTACCTGCTATGCAGCTTAATCCTTTAGAGTCCGTGTCAATTTTTCCTCAGTGCTGAAGTCCGTCGGCTCCCTTTCTGCCATTCTGTTAGCCACACTCGATGTCACCCGGTAATATCTTTCCATTATTTTTGTTATTATGCGATGTCGAGTCTTATTTGGTATTTTTTTCTCCATAGGTCATGTCTCAGTAGAAGGGCAAGAAAACATAGAAACATAGACTTTGATGGCAGAAAAGGACCACTTGGCCCACCCAGTCTGCCCATTTCCCTACCTACTGGACAAGCTGCAGATTCTAGTTAACCAACAGCCTGCTTCCTGCAACCCCACACTATAATTGCTTTGTGTCTGTCCCATGCATGTTTGAATTCCCCCACTGTTTTAGACCCAATGACCTCCTCAGGAAGGCTGTTCCAAGTATCCACCACTCTCTCCGTGAAAAAGAATTTCCTCACATTACCCCTGAGTCATCCCCCCTCTATCTTTCAACTGTGCACCCTTGTTCTTACACATCTCTTTTTCTGAAAGATGCTATCCTCCTGGACTTTGTTGATTCCCTTGAGGTACTTGAACGTTTCTATCATGTCCCCCTGTCCCTCCTTTCATCAAGGGTATACATATTAAGCTCTCTCAGTCTCTCTTCATATGGTTTCTGATGTAGACCCTGCACCATTTTAGTTGCCCTCCTCTGGACTGCTTCCATCCTGTCTATGTCCTTGCATAGATGGGGTCTCCAAAACTGCACACAGTACTCCAGATGGGGTCTCACCAACTGTCTGTATAGAGGGATAACCACTTCCCTTTTTCTACTTGTGATGCCCCTTCCTATGCATCCCAGTATCCCCCTGGCTCTCCTTACTGACTTTTCACATTGCTTACCCACCTTTAGGTCATCTGATATGACTACTCCCAGGTCCCTTTCCATTTTTGTTGTTGTTAGTACCTCCCCTGCTATTGTGTACTCTTCTCCTGGGTTTTTGTTTCCCAGGTGCATTACTTGCACTTCTTTGCATTGAATCTAAGTTGCCATATGTCTGACCATTCCTCCAACCTTGCCAAGTCCCTTCTCATCTTTTCTACCCCTCTTGTGTATCAACTCTGTTACAGATCTTTGTGTCATCTGCAAAGAGGCATACCTTTCCTCAGACCCTCTGCAATGTCACTTATAAAGATGTTAAAGAGGATTGGACCCAGTACTGAGCCCTGAGGTACTCCACTAGTAACCCCCCTTTCTTCAGAATGTGTTCCATTCACTATTACCTTCTGTGTCCTGTTGTGCAGCCAGTTCGCTATCCAGGCTACCACCCTGGGACCCACTCCCAGGCTGGCTAACCTGATTATTAATCTTTTGTGCGGGACTGTGTCAAATGCCTTGCTAAAGTCTAGGTAGGCCATATCCACAGCCCCTCCCTGGTCTATTACTTTGGTCACCCAGTCAAAGAAATCAATTAGATTAGTCTGACATGACCTTCCTGCTGTAAATCCATGTTGCTTTGGGTCCTGTGTCCCGATGGCCTCTAGGTGCTCAACAATTCTTTCTTTCAGAAGTGATTCCATCATTTTCCCTACCACTGAGGTCAAACTTACAGGTCTGTAGTTTCCTGCTTCTGCCTTGCTCCCACTTTTGTAAAGGGGAATCACATCTGCCCTCCTCCAGTCCTCAGGTACCACCCCATCCTGCCATGATTTGTTAAAAAGTGTCAGTGGTGTCACTAGGTCCCCCCTTAGTTCTTTTAGGATTCTGGGGTGAATCCCGTCAGGCCCCATTGCTTTGTCCACCTTAAGTTTTAGGAGTTCTTTCAGGACTCTTTCTTCTGTGAATGGATTGGTATCAACCCCCCTACCCAGAGTGCTTCTATTGTCTGGTTTAGTTAACTGCTCCTCATCTTCTTTTGTGAATACTGAGCAAAAGTATTCATTCAGTATCTCTGCCTTTTCCCTGTCTCCCTCTGCCCACCTCTCCTCTCCTCTCCTTTATTAATCTTCACTATCCCTCCCTTAACCTTTCTATGCTCCCTAATGTACCTATAAAAGGTTTTATCCCCCTTTTTAACCGAGTTGGCTATTTTTTCCTCGGTTTGTGTCTTTGCTATTCTGACTGCCTTTCCTACTTCTAAAAACTTCTAAGACGGGATGGCCCCCCCCCATGCGACGGTGCCCATGCGGCCAAAAATACTCAATCACCAACCAGCACGACCGTTGCCTTACATGTCTTGGCCCACTTCATGACATGGATTTGTACGATGCTTGTTTCTCCATGGACCACCGGATCATCGAACAATGCACGTGGAAAGTGGGGCGAGCTCCGCCGACTTTCATGCAGTGGGTATGCACTCGTCGGGCCAAGCTGTGTCCTCTCTGCCTTTCCTCCAGGTCCCCTCCCGGTTCTCTATGGACCGAGGAGGAGGGGTCCTCAGCCTCTCATAGCCTAGCTGTGGCCAAGGCTTTCCTGCAGTGCAAGAGGCCCAGTCTGTTCCCTCTGGGGGATGGGTGGGAGGCATCACATTGGTAATCGCCCCTTCAGGGTGAAGGCTCTCCTGGTGTCGGACCCATGGTTTGGAAGGCCCAGGTCAGCACCGTCCTCGACACCATCTGTCTGCTCTGCTTCAGTCCTCGGCACCATTCTCGGTGCCGTGGACCCTGACAGATTCATCATTGGTGCCAGTCCATCACTTGGTGCTGTGGCTGCTGTTGGTGCTGTTTGCAGAGCTGATAGTGCTAGTGGCACTGTGGGAGGTTCTATGGTGCTGTCTCTGACTTTTTCTTACCTCTGCGCCATCCACCGTGCCCAGGTTAAGCATGGTGCCATGTCCAGTTCCAGAGCTGTTCGCAGTTCCAGACCTGGGCACAGTGCCATGGGGGTTTCGGATCTTGGCGCCATTCACAGTGACTAGAGTGCTGTTGGAGCAGTCATTGGCACCATCTCTGTCCTCGGCACCACTTGCAATGCTGTGAAATGGTACAGCGCTGTGGTGGTCTCTGGCCTCGGTGCTATTCGTAGTGCCAAGAGTGCTGTTGGAGCCATCATCGGCACCATCTCTGTCCTCGGTGCCATTCATGGTACCGTGGGGTGGGATGGTGCCATGTCAGGTTCTGGCTTAGAGACTGCTGTCCTGGTTGGAGCCATGTCCTCTTCTGCCACTGTTCACGGTGCTGCAGAGGACACTGGTACCGACTCGGGTATGGTCTCTATTTCTGGTACTCTATTTGGTCGGGATGGCAGCAGGCACCTGCCAACTGTTTAGTACAGGGTTTCAGTCTCCACCTCTTTGGAGGAGGAGTTGGACTCTGAGTCAGACAGGCAGTCTGGCTCCTTGGAGTTAGCTGCTGGTGTGAGCACCCTTGTAGTGTCCTCAACAGGCCAGAGTCAGCTCCCCTCTGAGGAGCAGACAGTGACTACCAGGGCTGGGGTCAGGGATTCTGACCAGCAGACAGTGGTGCAGGCCACCATTGCACTGCAGCCCAGCCTTGGAGGGTTCTCTGACCCCTCAGTGGTGGTACCCCCTCAGGTGGTGTGCCTAGATCACCCAACTTTGGGGCCGATCAGAGCACCCACAGGAGGGGAGGGTACTGCGCCCTGGATAGCTCCTTCAGGGGCCAACCAGGGCTGCCAGTTACCTAGGCTAGCTCTCTCAAGGAGGAGGGTGCTCTCAGATTCCAAGGGGTTGAGGGGCATGGGGTCTGTGCAGCAACCTTTTTCTGGAACCCACCCGGGCTCTGGGAGAAGCTGTAGCACGGATCTCCGCTCTTCCCCCTCAGTTTCTTTGAGATGGCCTTGTTCTTTGGAGGTAGGGGACAATCCTTCTGGACCTACACAGCCCCGGTCACCTCACAGGGGGGATTCTTCCGGGTACAGCAAAGGCAGTTCCAATATGGTTGTTCAGCTGTCAGCTGTGGAGTCTTCTGGAACACCTTCTTCTTCTTCTGGTGCTTCTGGTGCACTCCCTAGCCCAGGCGGAGGTTAGTCAATTTCTCTTCTTGACTCTGCCCCATCCCTCTGCCACATTCTCTGGCACTCCCAGGCATCCTTAGTCCTAGTGGGCCTCTTTCTTGGGAGCAGTTCAGGGCCATGGCTGCTCAATTCCCAGCTTATGTCAGGGCAATGGACAGACAGGTTTTTCAATTCCCCCCCATGCAGCCACTCTCTGAGCAGTTGAGGTCCTGTGACTCCTCATCCCCCTCTTCTGGGGGTGAGGAATCCTCTGTCCACATCTCCCCAGCTGCTGATCTTGTGGAGTATCAGTGATTCTTTATGAGGATGTTGGAGGACCTGCACATCACCCCTCCCACTCAAAGCAATCCAGAGCACTCAGTGCACGCCTTTCTAGGTGACTTGAGTGAGGACACCCTTGTGGTGCCCCCCTGGCCTGCTCCCTTTCAGGAGGCATCATTGCGTTTCTGGCAGAGTCCCTTCTTCAGAGTTCCTGCCCCTAGGGATCTCTGCCAGTGGTATTGCACCCACCCAGAGTCTCCAGGTTCCATGCCTCATCCTCAATCAGGATTGACGCAGCTGGACACTGCTGATGGGCTTCGCTCCCTTCCCTGTGACCGGTCCCCACATCAAGATTCCTTGGATTCTGACTTCTGGGGGAGGAGGATGTTCTACTCACCACAGTTGCTGCTCTCTATCACAGCACACCAGGCCCACTACGCATCCTATGATAGGTTCTTGTGGTCCAGGCTGGATCAGCTCCCAGCCTCTTTGTCTGACATGGAGCAAACCAGACAAGCCATCGCACTCTCTGCACATGGCCTGGAGCTAGCAAGGCACCAAGCAAGGGCATCATACAATGCCAATGAGGTAGCTACCAGGGTCGTAGGGACATCGATCTGCACTAGGCAGGCGGCATGGCTGCGTCTTTCCCAGTTGTCACCCTTAGCCCGATGTAAGGTGATTAACTCCGCTTACCAGAGAACCTAGCTCTTCTTCCATAGAGTGAGACAGCATTTGTCGGGGCAACTTCCTTCCCCTCTGGGGGGGTCCTTGTCTCACTCTCCCCACTCTCAGGCCTCCCCAGGCCCTGAAGGTTCTCCCTCTTAGGGTGTCACCCACTGAAAGCTAAGGGACTCTGTCCTTTAGGGTACAAATCCCCTTTGGGGGGGCTCAGCACTCACCCAAAAGTGATGAATGGTGAAGATTGATACAGATAAGATATGAAAATGATGTACCTACTGTAATTATGATCTTTCTGTGTATCTTCACCATTCATCACGATCCCGCCTGCCATCCCCCTGGGGCCTCAGTCTCTTGGTCCCCCTCCCTCTCTGTGCCCTCTCTCCCCCCCTTTCTTTTGTCAGGAGTGGGATAAACAGAGGCACATAGGGGGATGATGTTTTTAAGGCGAGAGTGGTTAGCAGTGGGGGCACTCTTTCTCCAGTGCTCTAGCTCCATCCCTGTGGGGTGGGAGTTGGCAGTTGCCCTCCATTCTCTTGTTCCCGTCAATCCTTAATTTCCTTTGTCCATTGGACATATCCTTTGTTATTTAAAAGAAACTAAATTTTCTCACACCAAACATTTTTCCTTGGGGGGCGAATTCCCTGTGTCCTATCTTTCTTCCAGAATAGCCATTTTCTGCCTTTTGGAGATATTGCCAGTGATTCTGTGCCTTGAATTCTGTCAATGAGCCCTTTGACTACTCCTTGTAGTTCCTATACAATCTGGAGACAAGTCAAGGTCCAGGGTATGGTTGTTACCTCTCCCCCCCCAAGCTTATCCTAATTCCTTCTGTCTCCTTTTCCTATTTTCAGAGATTGAGGTCCCTATCCAATTCCCTTAGTCTTCTTCTTCTTCTCCTGTCCTCTCAGTCATTTATTTCTTCTTTTGGTTTATACATCTTTTTCTTTGTCCCTTGGACTTCCTTGCCTCACCCTCCCAACCTTTTTCCTCACCTCTCTGGTGACTCAAAACTGGTGGGAGGGTGGAGTAGACAGCACATAATGGCCAACCCGCGAGCGCCATGCAGTGCTTCTGCCTTGAGGGCAGTGCTGATGATGCGTTGACTCTGCCCATCAAAAAAAAAAAGAAACTCCCGTGGGGTCATGACCTCCTGCCAATAACCCAAAGGTGATGAATGGTGAAGATACACACAGAAAGATCATAATTATGGTAGGTATGTAATTTTCATTTCTGGTTGGATTTTCAGTTGTGGAGCTGCAGAACATGGAAAGGTGTGAAAAATTCTCAACTTTTTCAAATTCTTTGCTCATCTCTACAGCCCAGATGGTTTGTCCGTGTGCTCTGAAGTTTTCAGGGTATATGAGAACTGGGTCAAGGAAGTGCCTTTTGAATGTTTAGTGAAGAAAGTTTAATCCATTGAAAAGTTATTAAACTTTAAAGTTTCCCATTGTAGCCTATGGGAAAAAATATGTGTACCACAAAAGCTTTTAAAAGCTTTCACGAAAGCAAAATTTCCTTTTGAGCTCTGCTGTTTTGTTTTTGAGCTGCTGCCATTTTGTTTTCAGTTAGCAACATACGAAATTGGCTATAGTTCAAATTTGGCCTCACCTAGGTAAACACTAACAGTTGTGTTTACCTAGTCGGGCCCTGATCAATACAGCACACTCTCTTGTTTGGGGTAAAACTCCCCAGAAATGCCTTTTCTGAGATCGTACGTCCTGTAGTGTCACAAATTGTGACAAAATGGATGCAACACTTTTGCAAATAGTGAAAGGGATGTGCCCATTCTCTCACAAATTTTTCTGAAAGTGTCACAATCTGTGACACTACTACATCAAAAAACAGGAATTCTTTGCCACCCCACTGCTCCTAAATGATTGGGGCTTTTGGGCTGAAATTTGCAGTGTGGCAAGCCCTGGTCTCACAGATGTACCTTTTGTTGGTTTGGTCCCAAACAATTTTATGCTGTCATTGTTACAGTGTTCCAGAGTTGAGAATTTTCCCATAGAATAACACTGCGGCACCTGCATCATCTTTTGGTGCCCGTATCTTGAAAATGATTCGAGATACAGATTTTTCGCTCTGGGCAGCTTAGACCTTTAGGTAGATTAAGCTTTCATGGAGGTTTCAAAGTCAGGATTACAACTGAAGTGGAATTTTTTTCATATTCGGTGACAAAAGTTTGGAAATTTGATGTTGTGGTTACCACCCCACCCTCCACACACCAACAGATGTTGGGTATGCCATGGGGTCATCAGGCCTAACTCTCACTCCATTCTCCTATACTGTAGCATGTCAGCTTGTTTACACATGGAATGGGGTAAGAGTTGGGCCTGATGACCCCATGGCACATCCCAACATCTGTTGGTGTGTGGAAGGTGGGGGGTTGGTAAGGGTGGTAACCCTAACATCGAATTTCCAAACTTTTGTTTCTGTGCTATCAACCCTAACTGATACATTAACAGAGTTTTTGCAATGAATATATATATATATATATATATATATATATATATATATATATATATATATATATATATATTATGGTAGCACAGTAGTGCTACCAATTAGGGTTGAGGATCCATTTACATGTTAAACCTAAAATTTTGCACCTTAATAACTTTGCAACCATTAAATGGATTTGCCTGAAATTTAGAATACATGATCAAGAACCATACATCTTGGGATGTGCCAACTTTTGCACTGTTCAGATATACAGCTGCGGAGTTATTAAGCGTGATCTGCATGCACATTTACACTTTTTGGCAATTATTTGGTCATCTCTACAGGTCACACGGTTTGTGTGACTAGTATGAAATCTTCAGGTTCCAGATGTGCCTTTTGAAGATTTTGTGAAAAAATATTAAATGGTTCAAAAGTTATTCAAAAAACAAGTTCCCATTATAAGTCTGTGGGAAAATTTAACAAAAAGTTTGACAGTGTCGCAAATGTAGTTTTTACTTTCGCAAATGACCCTTTTACTGTCGCAAATCCACCATTTTGTTTTCACTTGGTCATCAGAAAAATGCTTGGCATTTAAACTTGGGACCCTCTAGCAACCTAATTCTTTTTGTGTTTACCTAGTCATACCCTGAGGATGCTAGGCATGTCTTTATTTTGAGGTTAAACACCCTAGAAATATGTTTTTCAAGTTTCTGGAAAAAGTACTTTCGCAAAGTACTGTTGCATTCATGAAAGTGTTGCAGATTTTTGTGAAAGCTTTCGCAAAGTTCAACAGTACTTTTCCAGTCTGTGGGAAAATGATAGCAATTCTTTGCCACCCTGCTGCAAAAGAACGGTTTGGTCTTTTGGGATGAAATTTGCAGGAAAAGCAGCCAACATCTCACAGATGAGCCTTTCAGTATTTTGGTGAAAAAATATTGTAGGGCAGCAAAGTTACGGCACTCCAAATTTCTCACTTTTCCCCATAGGATAACATTACGGCATCCGCCACATTACAGGAATCCTTTGGCGCCCTGCTGCAAAATAACAATTTGGTCTTTTGGGATGAAATTTGGAGGGAAGAAAGCCAACATCCCACAGATGTGCCTTTTCATGGTTTGGTGAAAAAATATTACAGGAAGCCAAAGTTATGGCACTCCGAACGTCTCTTTTTTTCCCACAGGATAACATTACGGCGTTCGCCGCGCATTTCAGGACCCGTATCTTGGAAACGATGCGAGATACGGACTTTTCATCAAAAAAATGCTTAGCCCCTATGGGGCTAAGTACAAACCTAGCCAGGAAAGTCATAAGTCATGTGACTTTTAAATTTTTTTTCTACGTCGTACCGTTCTTGACATATAAGCAATTTAGTATTCCACCTCCTCATTTTTCTGCTCCGAGACACATTATTATGCATACATTCTTTGTACTCACTGTCTTTCTCCATGCAGCTTTTGGGGAAAACCAGCCTGTGTGCTTACATTACTGTTACCATTACCATTTCTGCTTGCGGTTCCGTACCGGTTTCACTTACCGTTCACGTTTACGCCACCATGTGCATTACTCTTTGCGTTTTCATTTGCGCTTGTGTTTGCATAATTTTTACCATTTGTGTCTACAGTACTGTTTCTCTTTGTGGTTTGCTTTATGTCACCATGTGCATTACCATTTGCGTTTGCGGGCACCATGTTATTATGTGACAAGACATAACATGGCTGGAGTGCGGGGCCCTTTCCTGCCGCCGCATTACGTTCACTATTTCTTGTTATCATTCTCAAAAAGAAGGGAAATTAGAGGTAAAAAACTCCATTTAATGCACTAGTTAGGGTAGTTCCATAGTGACAAAAGCGAGGAAATTTGGTGTTAGGGTTGAAAGCCCCCCTAGGACCCCCCCACACACCCCCAATTGGCATTGGAGTGCACATTGGGGTTGTCGGTCCTAACTCTCACCCCATTCCCCTATACCTCTGCTTGTTCACACATCTGATGGGGTGAGAGTTAGGGCCAACAATCCTATTGCGCAGTCCGATGCTGATTGGGGGTGTGGGGGAGTCCTGAGGGACTTTCAACCCTAACACTGAATTTCCTCACTTATGTCGCTGTGGAACAACCCTAACTAATGCATTAAATGGAGTTTTTGCCTGTAATATAAATATATACAGTCATTGCAAAAAACTTCATTTAATGCATCAATCAGGGTTAAAGTGACAAAAGTGGGGAAATGAGACATTAGGGTTGAGCCTCTAACCCCCCCACCCTCCATCCTCCACCGACTGACAGATGCCGTAGTGTGTGCCATGGGGTTATGAGGCCCAACTCTTACCCAATTCCATATGTAAACAGGTTGACATGCTACCGTGGGGAGAATGGGGTGAGAGTTAGGCCTCATGACCACATGGCACACCCAGACATCTGTCAGTCTGTCAGAAAGATGGGGTGGTGGGGTGTTAGGCTCATCTCATTTCCACACTTTTTAATTCAACCCTAACTCATGCATTAAGTGACGTTTTCAATGAATGTCCTACTTTTCAAAAGTGTAATATAACTAGTATATAGCATGTGTTGGTGGGTCTCATGCTCCCACCAAGCTGCCTATTTGTGCATAACAATTTGCATCTGTGGGAGTGTGGGTCCTCTGGGCCCTGCGCTCCAATTTACACATACCTATGGAGCCATACAGCAGCCCTATAGGGCAAGGAACCCTTGCAACACAAATTTGCCAATATATCGGAAACCATAGCAGCTAGAAAAAAATTCAAGTTTCATTGTAATCATTGTAGTAAGACGTTCACACAACAGAATCTGTATCTCGCAATGTTTATGAGATATGGGCACTGAAAAGCACTGTGGGTGCTAACTTTGAGGGTGTAATACTGGCCCATGGACCTGAAAATGAGCAATTGGAATATTATTTTCCAAATATCTGTGCAACCGTACATGGTAAAAAAAAAAAAAATGAAACTCATGGTATTCGGGGTGTTCCAACCTACTTCTGTACTTAGTCCTCCTACAGGGGACTAAGAATTTTTGTGACAAAAAATCTGTATCTTGAACTATTTTCAAGATATGGGCACTGAAAGCTGTGACAGGCACCGCAGTGTTATTCTATGGGAAAAATCTCAACTTTGTGATGGCATATCTATGGAACTGCTTAACTTTCCAACACCTAAATTGCATAATTTACATCAGTAGGGCATCCCCTTAATACTCTGAAAACTGCAAATCAAAAGACCAAACCGTTAAGTAATAATGCAATGGGAAAGTTTTTAAAAGTTTAAAAATTCCTAGTTTGTGAGGTAGCAAATTCCCTGACCATCAGATGAATCCCTGTTCATGAGCTGTCAAAATTGTCATCTGCGAGAAATTCTCGACCATCAGATTTGGCCATCTGGTCCCTAAGTGACAGTCAAGGATTTTGCTACCTCGCGAAAGAGGATCGGGTGATGGACAAGGATTTTGACAGCTTGCAGACTGTGATTTTGTCAACTCACAAAAAAAGATTCAAAAAACCAACCCCCTTTCTTGAGCTGACAAAATCCTAGTCCATCACTGGATCCTTTTTCGCAAGGCAGCAAAATGCTTGACCATGAGTCAATCCTTGTCCGCGAGAAAGGCCATCTGGTCACAAATGGACGATCAAGTATTTTGCTAGCTCGCGGAAAAGGATTGGCTCACAAACAAGCATTTTGGCAGCTCACGGACTGTGATTTTGAAAGAGAATTCAAAAACCCAATCCCCTTTCGAGAGCTGACAAAATCCCAGTCTGCAAGCTGATCCTCTTTCTCGAGGTAGCAAATTCCTTGACCGTCACCTTAATCCTCATCCATGAGAAGGACCATCTGGTCACAAAGTGATGGTCAAGGATTTTGCAGCCTCGAGAAAGAGGATCGGCTCACAAACTGGGATTTTGTCAGTTCTCAAAAGAGGATCATTAGTGAGTCACGGTCAAAGATTTTTTAAATTAAAAGGCTATTTTTTGACGAAAATGAAGCAAACCAAAGGTATGTGTTTTTAGAGGGCATCACCCTGAACAAAATCCATGCCTAATTACAAGAAAAAGGCACCCGTGTAAGAAGCTATGACATTCTGTTTGGGGAAAAAAATGAAAACAAGATGGTGTCTCGTGGACAAGGAATTTTTCTGGTGGACCAGAATTTTGTTAAATCCTCATTTGCGAGTTGACAAAATCGTTGACCATGAGCCCAATCCTCTTTCGCAAAACATACATATAAATCTTGGAGTGAACTGAACATGCTCAGAACCCAAAAAATTAAAATTAAATAACTTTGGAACAGATTAATATTTTTTAACCAAACTAATGCTGGATTGTTCTTTGACCCAGACTCTTTCTATGTTCCAAACTGGTCCCAGTGCCATGGGCAAAAAATGTGTCAAAATTGGTGAAAAATGCTTTTTTGCAGCATCTCATTGCACTGAAACCGTAAGTCCAACCAAAATTCAACTTGGTAAATCAAGAGACCTACCATACAGCACTGCACATTCCAAGTTTTGTGCAAATCCATTGAATGGTTGCAAAATTATTAACGCACAGAAACTGAGGTTTAACATTAAAGTGCCTACTCAACCCTAACTATAGGGGCATGACTGCACCCCTGTAAAATATATATATATATATATATATATATATATATACACACACACACACACACACACACACACACACACACACATATAAACATATGTATGTATGTATATATATATATATATATATATATATACATATATAAAAAAACTCTGTTTAATGCATCAGTTAGGGTTGTTCCACAGTGACAAAAATTAGGAAATTCTGTGTTAGGGTTGAAACTCCACTTGGCCCCCTCCAGCCCACCCCCCAACTGGCATTGGGGTGCACATTGGGGTCTTTGGCCTTAACTCTCACCCCATCAAATGGGTGAAGAAGCAGAGGAATAGGAGAATAGGGTGAGAGTTATGACCGACGACCCCAATGCGCACCTCGATGCCGGTTGGGGGGGTGGGCTGAAGGGGGCCAAGTGGTGTTTCAACCCTAACACCAAATTTCCTTGCTTTTGTTACTGTGGAACAACCCTAACTGATGCATTAAACAGACTTTTTTGCCTCTAATTTCTCTTCTGTTTGAGAATGACGATGAGAAATCATGAATGTAATGCAGCGGTGGGATGTCTTTGTGATATAGTAACAGGAACAGCAACACAAACACAAGGTGGAAATGAAATGGTAAGAGTAACGAAAACACAAGCGCAAATGACAAAGCAAAGGGTAGCGCGCACGGTGGCGTACACAGGAACAGTAACACAAACGGGGAAATAAATGCAAGTGGAAAGAGTAAGTGTAACAGTAACGGAAGCACATACCCTGTTTTTGCCGAACAGCTGCATAGAGAAAGACAAAGAATGTATGCATTGTAATGGGCATTGAAGCTTAAAACGAGCATTGGAAGTACTTAATTGCAAATATCTCACCAACCGCACAATGTAGAAAAAAAATTTAGATGCCACAAAAATCAAGTTTTCCTGGCTGGCATTTCATGTTGGGCTACGCAACTCACACTGAAAAATCTGTATCGCGCATCATTTTCGAGATAAGAGCCCCAGAAGGAGCGGCGTACGCCACCATGTTAATCTATGGGAAAAATGCCAACTTTGGAGTACCGTAACTTCGCAGCCATGGAATATTTTTTCACCAAACTATCAAAAGGCACATCTGTGACATGTTGGCTGCTTTCCCTCCAAATTTAAGCCCAAAAGACCAAACCATTCTTTTGCAGCAGGGTGGCAAAGAATTCCTGTCATTTTGCCATAGCCTGAAAAAGTAGTGATTTGCGACACCTTTTGCAAAAATTTGCAAAAGTGTTGCAGGTGCGACACTATTTTGCGACACTACTTTTCCCAGAAATTTGAAAAACATATTTCTGGGGTGTTTTACCCCCAAATAAAGACATGACTAACATCCTCAGGGTCCGACCAGGTGAACGCAGAAAGAATTGTGTCCCTAGAGCATCCCAATTTTAAATGCCAAGCATTTTTATGATTGCTAACTGAAAACAAAACGGCAGATTTGTGAAAGTAAAAGGGCCATTTGCAAAAGTAAAAAGTGCATTTGCGACACTTTCGAAGTTTTTGTTAACTTTTCCCATTGACTTATAATGGGAACTTGTTTTTGGAATAACTTTTGAATCGGTTAATATTTTTTCACGAAATCTTCAAAAGGCACATTGGGCACCCCAGCTGCACATTCTCTGAAGTTTTTGGACCGCTCACACAAACTGTGTGACCTGTAGGTGCAAGCAAAGAATGTGCAAAAAAATGTAAATGTGCACATGGATGTTGCTTAATAACTCCACAGCCATATATCTGACCAGTATGAAAGTTGGCAGATCCCAAGATCTATGGTTATGCCCCATGCCTGCCACATTTCAGGCAAATCCATTTAACAGTGACAAAGTTATTAAGGTGCAAAGTGTGACCCTTTAACATTAAAAGGGCTCCTCTTCCATAATCAGGGCCCCTGGTGTTCTGCGGCAGAATATTCTGATTTCTGCGGCATGATTTATTCATTTCTCTGGAAGAATGCAGTCCTGTCATTGGCTAAATATGATTTCATCTCATCGATGACATCATATGCTGAGCATAGAGGAGGGGCTTCAGGATAAACGAGGTTGGAAAGAAAGCCTGACACTATGGAAAAACAGTATATTTGCATGAAAATTTACAAAAAACAATGAATTCTGTGGCACTATATATATTCTGCAGCATGATGAAAATTCTGTGGCAAATTCCGCAACTGCAGAACCAGAGAATTCCAGGGGCCTTGACCATAATATAAATACACAATCAAGAACCATTCATCTTGGGATCTGCCAGCTTTCATACTATTCCGATATATGGCTGTGGAGTTATTACGCGTGATCTGCGCATGCATTTAGGCTTTTTTGGAATTCTTTGCTCATCTCTATAGGTCACACAGTTTGTGTGACCAGTCCAAAATCTTCAGAGAATGTGCAGCCACGGTCCCCATTGTGCCTTTTGAAAATTTCGTGAAAAAATATTAAATGGTTCAAAAGTTATTCAAAAAACAAGTTTCCATTATAAGTCAATGGGAAAAGTTAACAAAAAGTTTTAAAGTGTCAGAAATGCAGTTTTTACTTTCGCAAATGGCCCTTTTGCTGTCGCAAATCCACCATTTTGTTTTCAGTTGGTCATCAGAAAAATGCTTGGCATTTAAATGTGGTACCCTCAAGCAACCTAATTCTTTTTGTATTCAACTAGTAGGACCCTGAGGATGCTAGGCATGTCTTTATTTTGGGGTAAAACACCCCAGAAATAGGTTTTTCACATTTCTGGAAAAAGTACTTTCGCATTTGCGACACTGTCACATGAATTTGTGAAAGCTTTCACAAAGTTTGACAGTACTTTTCCAGGCTGTGGTAAAATGACAGCAATTCTTTGCAACCCTGCTGCAAAATAACGGTTTGGTCTTTTGGGCTGAAATTTGGGAGGGGAAAAAAGCCAACATCACACAGATGTGCCTTTTAGTGGTTTGGTAAAAAAATATTACAGGAAGTCAACGTTATGGCACTCCAAACTTCTCTTTTTTTCCCATAGGATAACATTACGGTGTTCGCTATGCCTTTCAGGGCCCGTATCTCGGAAACTAGCCAGGAAAGTCATAAATCATACAATTCTTTTTCTACATCATACGGTTCTTGAGATATAAGCAATTTAGTATTCCAACTTCTCATTTTCTGCTCTGAGACCCATTATTATGCATACATTCTTTGTATGCAGCTTTTGGGGAAAACCAGCCTGTACGCTTACATTACTGTTACCCTTACTGCTTCTGCTTGTGGTTCTGTACCTGTTTCGCTTACTGTTCCCATCTGCGCGCCACCATGTGCATTACCCTTTGTGTTTTCATTTGCACTTGCATTTGCATTGTTTTAACCATTTGTTTCTACAGTACTGTTTATCTTTGTGTTTTGCTTTGCGTCACCATGTGCATTACCATTTGCGTTTGCGCGCACCATGTTACTATGTGACAAGACATCACGTGGCAGGAGCATGGGGCCCAAAGGGCCCTGCAATCCCACTGCTGCATTACATTCACTATTTCTCAGACTAATTCTCAGAAAGAAGGGAAATTAGAGGCAAAAAAATCCATTTAATGCATTAGTTAGGGTTGTTCCACAGCGACAAAAGTGAGGAAATTTGGTGTTAAGGTTGAAATCCCCTCCTGGCCCCCCCGCCCACACCCCCCACTGGGGTTGTTGGTCCTAACTCTCACCCCATTCTCCTATGCCTCTGCTTCTTCACACATCTGATGGGGTGAGAGTTAGGACCGCAACTCCTCACGCACCCCAATGCCGGTTGGGGGTGTGGGCAGGGGGTTCCTAGGGAGGCTTTCAACCCTAACATCAAATTTCATCGATTTTGTCACTGTGGAACAACCCTAACTAATCCATTAAATGGATTTTTTTGCCATATATACGTATATATATATATATATATACTATAGTGGCACGGTCACGCCACTATATTTAGGGTTATGAAGGCACTTCTGTGTTAAAGTCAAAATGTTGATGTTAATAACTTTGGGGCTGTTCAACGGATTTGCCTGAAATTTGGTATGCATGGTGGGGTGGTCTTTGCTCATGAAAACTTTGAAAAATGCAAAATTATCCAGTTTTGGAGGCAATTTTGGGGATTTTCTCTGTGGCTCTGCGTGGCCATTGTGTGGTGTGCTGCTCTGTGAGATGGCTCATCTGAAAGAGCTTAGCTGGCCAAATATGATGATTTTTGTTTTGTGAAAAAATATTGAGGCATTCAAAAGTTATAGCACTTTTAAGTTCCCATTATAAGTCAATGGGAAAATTTATGCAGTTGTTTTGCGAACAAAGAATGGGGTTCTGGCCATCTGGTCCTGACTGATGGTCAAAGAATTTGCAGCCTCATGATTAAAGAATCTTTGCCCCCGAGAATTCTTTGATCGTGATGTCCGCCATCTTGTTTTTGAATTCCGATCGAAAAAAATCAAATATCTCGGCTCAGGGGTGACTTCTGAAGTAAAACCTGGATGGGTTTTACTCAGGAGGCCTCGTTCTATTGAGCCATGCCTTTGGTTTAGTCTAAAATGGTCAAAAAATAGAGTTTTAAACATTTGAAATCTTTGATCGCGGCTCGTTAATGATCTTTGATCGTGAGCCTGCAGATTCTTGAATCGCGAGGTTCTTTGATTGTGATCTTGCATCGTGAGGTAAAAATACATTTTTCTCAGCTCACGGGTAGCCTAGGAACACAAATGAGGGTGGGTTTTGTTCAGGGAGCTTCGTTCTGCCGAGGCATGTTGGTGGTTTCATTCAATTCTGCCTAAAAGTCATGTTTCAGCATTTTATATTCTTTGACAGCAAGCGTACAATTTCTTTGATCATAAGCCTGCAAATTTCTTTGATCGTGAGATTCTTTGATAGTGATCCTGCATCGCGAGTGAGGGACAAGATGGCCCTTTTAAAAATTCTATTTTCTCAGCCCAGGGGTGACTTAGGAACACAAATGAGGGTGGGTTTTGCTCAGGGGACTTCGTTCTATCGAGGCATGGTGGCGGTTCCATGTAATTTTGCCTAAAACTTAAGTTTCAGAATTTTTTATTCTTTGATCATGAGCCTGTAAATTCTTTGATCGTGAGCATGCAAATGCTTTGATCACAAGATTCTTTGATAGCCATCTTTGATCCCAAGATAGGGACAAGATGGCCAGATTTTATAATGCATTAGATAGGGCATTTTCACCAATCTTTAAGTTTAAATGTCTTGGAAACAGTTTGGTCTTTTTATTTGAAATTTGGAGGGTGTTCTCAGCATGTCCTGTAGATGTGAATTACAGAGTTTACATGTCAGAGAAAAGTTTTTTTGTGCGGAGATATTGCATGACTCAATTTATGTGTTGAATAGAGTGTTTTGCATTCTGCTGGTGGCTTGAAATTGATAGGGTGCCTAGCCTTAGTGTCATGGATGCAGTTTTCAGTCGTTGTGCCTGTCGGGTCACCCCTGAAAAAGGGACCTTCGGGGCTCAGTGGGTCTACCCAGTCATCAAAATTCAATAAATAAAATACATAAATAAAATGTTAACAGGTGTGGAATTCTGCTTCTCTGATGAACAAAAATCTCAAACTGTACCATGTTATATCTCGGACACAGTTTGGTGTTTTACATTGAAATTTGAAGGGTGTTGATGGTACACACACGTTTACAAGTTGGTGGGAGCGCAGGGCCTGGAGGGCCCGTGCTCCCACCAAGTTCCGTAGGTTGGTGGGAGCACAGGTCCCAAAGGGCCCGTGCTCCCACCAACTTCCGCAAGTTCTTAGTTTTGTATTCTTTCTCAAAATGTAAGAAAATTCTATGCAAAAAACTGTGTTAGTGCATCATTTAGGGTTAAAGCATAAAAAGTCAGGAAATGAGACCTTTAGGGTTGCCCCTTCCCTCCAGACCTGCCCATCATCCCAAGATTGACAGCTGAATGAGTGTGTCATTGGAGTTGTGAGGACTAAATGTCATCCCATTCTTATTTACTGTGGCTTGTGAATGTGATTTCAGATGGAATGGGGTGTCATTTAGGCCTTGCAACCCCAATGACACACCCTGTCAGCTGTCAATCTTGGGATGATGGGCTGGTCCGGGGAAGGGGAAACCCTAAAGGTCTCATTTCCTGATTTTTTATGCTTTAACCCTAAATGATGCATTAACACAGTTTTTTGCATAGTATATATATATATATAAAATTTAGTTAGGGTTGAGTACCCCATTTAAGATTAAACTATGAAATTTGGCAGCTTAATAACTTTGCCACCATATGATGGATTTGCCTGAAAGTTGGCAAGCATGGATCAGTACCATAGATCTCTGGATCTGCCAAGTTTTGTAATGATCGGACATACGGTTGTGGAGCTACATAGCGCCATATTATGTGGTAATTATGCAATTTTGTGCAAATTCTTTGCTCATGCCTACAGGTTGCACGGTCTGTGTGACTGATCCAAAACCTTCAGGGAACATGCAGCCAGGGTCTCCGATGTGCCTTTCAATGATTTCGTGAAATAATATTAAACGGTTCAGACGTTATTCAAAAAACAAGTTTTCCATTATAGTCAAAGGAAAAAGTTTACAAAAAGTTCGACAGTGTTGCAAATACAGGTTTTTAGTGTCGCAAATGACCCCTGTAGTGTTGCAAATCCACCCTCTTGTTTTCAGTTGGTGGTTACAGAAATGCTTGGCATTTAAATTTGGGACCCTCTAGGGACACACTTGTTGCTGTGTTCACCTAGTAGAGTCCTGAGGATGCTAGCCATGCCTTTTTTGGGGGTTAAACACCCAAGAAATATGTTTTTGACATTTTTGCAAACAGTAGTGTAGCAAAGTAGTGTCACGCACTTCGAAAATGTCACAAATCATGACACTACTTTATGACATTATGCCCAAAAGAATAGGGAAATTTTGCCACCCTGCTGCAAAAGAACAGTTTGGTCTTTTGGGCTGAAATTTGGAGGGAAGAAAATCAAGATCCTATAGATGTTCCTTTATGTGGTTTGGTGACAAAATAGTAGAGGGCTGCAAAATTACATCATTCTGAATTTGACAATTTTTCCCATTAGCTAACATTACAGTGTCTGCCGCGCCTTTCAGGGCCTTTATCTCGAAAAGGCTTTGGGATACGGACTTTTCATCAGAATGTGCTTAGCCTCCCACTAGGGGGCTAAGTAAAAAACTAGCCAGGAAAGTCATAAATAATATGACATTTGTTTATCACATCTCTATTTTTCCTCCTGCAGCCACAATCCCTGCCTACCTCAAGCCACCGCTCCTCCTCACCACCGACCCCAGAGTTGTGCATGCCCAGCTGGCATACACAGCTGTACCATCAAGAGGGGCCCCCTCTGATACCCCCACACCCGGGCAGGATCCATTACCGGCACACGCCTTGGTCCATGCATTTGCCGGCCAGTGAAGCTGAGGCTATCAAGCTGTCATGGGTTGTGCTGCCATTTTCCTCCTGCTGGTTAGATCCCCTGGATTGCCAGCATGTAATGATGTCATGTAGGCTCCTATGTCTGCCACACACTACCACCTTTTTTTGCACCACTCTAGTAGTGCCCCCGGTCATCACCAGGGGCTGCTACAGAGCGGTGGTTCCCTGGATTCATCCCCAGGATGAGAGAGCAGTCCTCTGGATGCTCAATCCCATCCTTCCCCTGCTGACCCCTGATGCTCCAGGCTCGCATCCGAACCTGGTTGGCCAGCGTGGCATGATGTGTGGCGTCCAGCACCTCAACCCTCAGCGCCACCGGGCCAGCCAATAATATGACATTTTAATTTTTTTTCTACATCTTACGGTTCCTGAGATATAAGCAATTTAACATTCCAAGTGTTCATTTTCTGCTCCGAGGCCCATTATTATGCATACATTCTTTGTAGTCACTGTGCTTCTGAATGTACCTTTTGGGGAAAAACAGGGTGTGTGTTTTCCTTACTGTTACAGTCAGCATTTCCACTTGCATTTCCGTTAGCGTTTCCATTTCCATTTCCATCACCATGTGCGTTACCCTTTGCATTTGCGTTTGCGCTTGCATTTGCGTTACTGTTACCATTTGCGTTTCCATTACTGTTTTTACTTGCGTTTCCTTTACATCACTGTGTGCATTACCATTTGCATTTGCGTACGTGCTTCCGTTTGCTTTTGCATTTCTGTTTCCTTTGGTGTCATCGTTAGTGTTACCATAAGCGTTAGCATTTCCAACTGCGTTACCTTGACCGTGCGCATTACGATTTGCGTTTGCATATGTGCTTGCGTTTGCGTTTCCTTTTCTGTTACGGTTCCATTTGGCATCATCTTTGGTGTTACCGTAACCACTTCCATTTCCAATTGCAATACTGTTACTGTTTGCGTGTTTGTTACCGTTTGCATTTCTGTTAACCTTAGCGTTTGCTTTTTCAGTAGCATTTCCATTGTTGATTATGTTACTGTTTCCTTTTGTGTCACCATTGCCGTTACTATTTGCATTTCGGTTTGCGTATCCAATTTTCACTTCACTCGGTCATACTGTTTCTGCGCAGCAAAGTGACAAAAAAAAATCACATGGTGGGCCCTGGACTCCCACCACCACATTCCATTCACTATTTATTGTGCACATTCACAAAAAGAAGGGAAATTCATTACAAAAAACTCCATTTAATGCATGAGTTAGGGTTGCTCCACAGCGACAAAAGCGAGGAAATTCGGTGTTAGCGTTGAAAACCCTAACTGTGCATTCCCCCCACCCCTACCACGCACACACAAACATACATGCAAGTAGGGGAAGGACCAAGGCAAAAAACACAACCAATCACCAGCAGGTAGCAGGAATAACATGCAACTATGTAAACCACAAAACCGCACACACATGCTCCCATCAGGCTGTCGCATGGGGGCGTCACTGCTAACTCTCATCCCGGACATTCAATGCACCGCTTAACACATATTACTACACATAACTGGATATCTTGGGCCACACACTGCCACCAACACATAACATACACTACACATATGATATTTTGGGGTTCGCAAGATCCAAAACAGGATTTTGCACAATCCCTGAAATGCTATCAAAAATCACTTTCACAAATGCAAAACTGTCATGCTTTGACACTTTCATGTTTTGCGACAGTATTTTGTGAAAGTATTCTTGTAATGACTGAACATCTTTGCCATCATCCTGCAAGCAAACGGTTGGGTCCTTTGGCCTAAAATTTGCAGGATGGCAAGACCTGGTCCCACAGATGTGCTTTTTCCTGCTATTGTGCTAAAATACTTCAGGATTACAAAGTTACACTCTTCCAAAATTGAACAATTTGCCATAGACTAACATTGCAGCACCCGTGATGCCTTTCGCCAGCCATATGTTGAAAACAAAGTGTGGAATACCATTTTCTCTAGTGCCAGCTTGGTTCACCTTTATGTGAACTAATCTCAAAGAACCTCATGTGCCTTGAGCTTCTCAAGCCTAACATTCACCCCATTCCATTGCTAAATAAGGTCTGATGAGTAGACTTTATGAGAATTATGAGAGCATTAGGCTTGAGAAACCCAAGGCACACCCCACACCTGCACTCCTGCATGGTTTGGGAGGGTGGGGTGTTAGGGTTGGAAACCCTAATGCCTCATTTCCCAACTTTTGTTGCTTTGACCCTAACTGGAGCATTAATGAAGTTTTTTACAACTTATTTCCTTACCTTTCAAGATAGTATAATAGTATCTTCATTTTACTGTGGCAGTGCAGGATCCTTTCTACCCTGCACTCTCATCCCTTCATAGATGTATAGCTATATGTAACTGCAGAACACAGGGCCTGGACTCCATTTATAGGACGACAGTGACTAAACTGTCTGCATAACCACCTTATTCCCCCACCTCACGTACCTGGTGCAGCATATTTTCAAGTCCCCATCAAAATGCAATTCTGTGGAACAGCAACACCATTCTGTGCCACAGGTGTGAAAATGCATTTGGGGCTGGATTTGAAAAATGACAGCTGTGACATACATGAGGTGGGGTAATAAGAAAGCAATGTGGAAAATCTGGGGTCAAAATATTAAACATCTCCAAAGTTACAAGCACGAGTAGCAAAATTGCAATGAATGGTCATAGCTTTGGCATTTTTTTTTTCATATTTTGACCCACAATTTTCAACATTTATTTATTTATTTAGTACATCGGAATACAAAATTTGAGTCATAGACTCTTTTGCAAAGGCTCCACATCAACAAAATGCATAGGATAAAGGGGAACAACAGTAGAGGGAAGCAAATCAGTAGCAACACAATCAAACAATTATACAAGACAAACTGAAGCAGGCCTGGGGGGGCCCCAGTTATAGGCAATAAGACAAGATAATAAGCATAGCAGGGTGGAATAACCCAGAGTCCAACAACTGATGAATCAGATACAAATGTAAGGCAACAGAAGGAAGCCAGGGGTACAATACACTGGTGTGAATAAACCACTGGACCAGGCAACATCAGGTGTAACACTGATCAGTAGTAGTCACAGGCTGATTGTTCAAGGAGATAGGTCTTGAGGGCTGTTTTGAAAGGGCCAAGGCTAGGTAACAGGGAGATCGTAGTTAGGAGGTCATGTAGCCACATAGGTGTCCAGTATAAAAAGGCTCTTTGACACAAGGAGGTTCTGCAGCGGGGTACAAGATGGGATGACCTAGAGGCACTTCTGGATATTCAGGTGGGGGGGCTATTGAGACAAGAGAGTCAAGGACAGGTACATAGATACATACATAGATACATAGACATACTAAAGGGCATGGGATGAAGTTGGAGGAAGGACGATTCAGAGGAAACGTGAGGAAGAATTTCTTCACAGAACGGGTGGTGGACAAGTGGAACACCCTGCCAGAGGAAGTGGTGGGGGCTGAAACAATCACGGGATTTAAGAATGCATGGGATAGACATAAAGGAATTCTGGAGGTCAGGGGTAAGGGGCAACAGACTTCCTGGAAAACATAAACTGAACTTACAAACTTAATTGGGCAGACTGGGTGGGCCATAGGCCCTTGGGGCAATTCTGAAAGATATTTTCTTGGCAAGGATGCATGTATGATATTTAAGTCTGGTTTCCACTTTTTGCCAATTTGCTGATTTGTACAAGTCGCAGGTGTGTATCAGTCTGTTATAGCCAGTGACCAGCCTGCAGGGTTTATTCCGGGCATTTTTTTACCTGGGAGAGGGAGGCTGGGTCAGCTGTACCATAAATCAATAAATCATAGTCAATGAGGGAGAGAACAAATGCAGATACTGCCAGATGGAGCACCTCAGCAGTGAGGAAGTGTTTGTGTTGGTATAACAGCCCAGTCCTGGAGTTGAGGGAAGACAGGAGACCTTTGATGTGAATATGGTAGGAGAGATGGGTATCTAGGGTTAAGCCCAGATACTTGAATGAAGAGACTTGCTTGATAGGGACATTGGCAGAGTTACAAATGGAGATACTGAAGCAGCAAAGCTGATTTTGGTAGTGGGTAAAAACCATAGATTTGGTTTTATTACAGTTGAGGATTAACTTATGGACCACAAACCAGGATTCAATAGTGTGGAAATGCTCTTGAAGCAAATCTTATAGGGCAGAGGGGTGGGATGGCTTTTGAAGATAATGGCATCATCTGCATAGAGAAACATGTTACCAGGGCAGGATTAGGGAAGTGAGTTGAGGAACAGACTAAATAGGAGAGGGCCAAGTATTGACCCTTGGGAGACCCCAGAGTGAACAGGGCAGCAAGAGAAGATAGTGGACCCAATCCTAACCTGCTGGAATTGGTCTGACAAATAGTTGGCAAACCAAGACACTGCCCCAAGGGTGAGGCACACAGATGGAAGGGAGTGAAGCAGCAAGGCATGATTGACAGTGTCGAATGTCTTGGTAATATCTATGTAGACAGATCCTACCAGGTGTCCATTGTCAAGGGCTTGATGTATGAAGGATGTGTACTCAAGGAGCACAGTAGTAGTGCTATGCCCTTGATGGAAGCCATGCTGAACAGGGGAAAAGTGATTATATTTAGAAAGATATTCAGTGAGCTGGTCTGAGACCACTTTTTCCAAGGCCTTGAAAAGGGGAGGGAGAATGGAAATGGGGCTCTGGGGAGCCCACCCACAGTGTCCCAATATGCCCCCCCTGAAAACCAGGCCACCCCTGCCAGTGCCAGTGTAGGGACACTAGGGAGCCCATTCCCAGTGTCCCGATATGTCTTCCCCACTGAAAGGCAGCCCCATAGCCAGTGCCAGTGCCAGTGTAAGGACACTGGGGAGCTCACTCCCAGTGTCCCCAAAACTCATTTAATAATGCCTTGTAAAGAAGAAAACCATCCTTGACATCTTTTTATTTTTTTATATCTGAAGAAAAGAATGTGGTCCATAGTCGTCCCTGTAGTCTCCTCCCCATCCCCACCCTCCCACTGAACACCACCTCCCACACCCCACTCACCTACATTTACCCCCGAAGGTCAGCCCTGTCATCTTCTGTGGACCAGGACATGTCTGATCCCTTCAAAACCGAACTGGGAACTGAAGAATCAAGGTAAACTTCGTATAATGGCAGTCAATGGCGTTTTGAACTTATGTTGATATCTAAGTCATTTTTAGGTATGTTTGCACCAAATTTTCAACATGAGCTTTTTGGGAACCCATCTCATGAACACTGGCACTGTCATTTCATTACTCAGCCCCAAAAGGTGATTTCACAGTCGCTGTGTGGAATCACCTTTCGGGGCTGATCAACAAAATGACAGTGCCAGTTTTCATGAAGTGGGGTCTCAAAAAGCCCATATTGTAAATCTGGTGAAAAAATTGTGAAAAATGGCTGCTTTATGAGCATGCTTTGTGCAGTTTCTACAAAGGCACATAACTTTAGTGATTTACAATATTTTGACTCCAAATTTTCAACATTAAAATTTTTTCACGCCATCTCATGAGTAGTATAGCTGTCTTTTTTAACATCCTGCCCAAAAGGTGCTTTTGCATCTGTGGCACAGAATTGTGCAATTGCTGTGTGAAATCACCTGTCGGGATCAATGAACGAAATGACAGTGGCAGTGTTCATGAAGTGGGGTCCCAAACAGGTCATGTTGTAAATTTGGTGAAAACAACTCTCATCAAGGGCTGAGTTAATTTGAAAAAATAAGGAAATTCATTACAAAAAACTTCATTTAATGCACTGTTAGGGTTGAATGGTTAAAAGAAGAAAAATGCAGACTTACGGTTCTCAAGCATAAGGCCCACTCCCACATGCAGGAAGATACATAAGGGAAACTTAGGCTTCCCAACCACAACATCCTACCCACACCCTTGGCTTCCAATTGTAAAACCTCACCCTCACCCTGCATGCAGGAAGAGGTGTGATGAGTGTACCTTGGCATTTCAAACCCTAATGCTCAACCCATTCCAAGACTAAGTAAGGTAATATGGGTACAGAATAAGAGAAGGGGGTGAGCAGTAGAGTTCGAAACACCAAGGTACACCCATCCCACATGAAGTCTAAGAAGGGGAGGTAGGTATTCTGGGCAGACTAGATGGATCGAGAGGTCCCCCTTCTGCTGGCAAATTCTTATGTTCAAGAGGGTAGCATCTTTCAGAAGAAGAGATGTGCATGAACAAGGGGGCATGATTTGAAGACAGAGGGGGGACAGTTTAAGGACAATGTAAGGAAGTATTTTTACACATAGAGGGTGGTGGATACATGGAACAGCCCCCCCACGAGGAGGTTGTGGGGTCAAAAACAGTGGGGAAATTCAAGAATTTGTGGGACAGACATGAAGCAATTATAGTGGGGGTTAGGAGGAAGTAGGCTGTTGGTTAACTAGGATCTGCAGCTTATCCAATAGGTAGGTAAATGGGCAGACTGGGTGGGTCAAGTGGTCTTTATCTGCTGTTAAAGTCTATTTTCCTTTTTTTTATATTTCTTTTTTCCCCTCTTGCTGTCCCACTGGAGTCGCACCATCAGGAGTCACCCATTAAGCCTGTCCCTGCCAGTATCTTGCCTGTCAGTCTTTCAGGTGGGGTCAGGGTGGGGGACAGAACCCAGAATCTTACCTGTCTCATCAGGGCACCGGCACATCGGGACCCAGCTTGGTGCTCCATCTTCCAGACTCCAATGTTTTTTTTTCATATTCCTGTGAGACGTTGAGGGCCCGTATGTCAATGCGTAAGCACTGACATCAGCAATGTCCCTCCCTCCCTTTCCTCAAAGTAGTAGCCCCTAAGGCTGATTGGTCACTGGCCTACACCTCGACCAATCAAGCCCCCAAGACAGTGTTCCTCCCCATCCTTTCCTTGAAGGATTAGGTGCTGAGGCTGATTGGTCGCTGGCCTATGCCCTCACCCAATCAAGCCCCCGAGACACCAGCTTGCCGTCGTGCCCCCAGCCTCTGCCAGGGGTTGCTGCATGCCGGGTTGAAAGACCCTCCTTCCCCCAGAGAAGGTGAGCTAACATCAGACGTTCCAGTCTATCTCCCTCCAGCCAACCTCCAGCGGCCTGAGCTTGCTTCCAAACCTGGGTCACTGGTGTGGTGCGAGGTGTGGCATCCAATGTCTCAACCCTCAGTGCCACTGGGCCAGAAAAGTCCATTTTTCTATGTTTCTGTTTCTTACCCAGTTTACCACCATTGGACACACTCTTAAGCTACCCAGATTGCTTACTTGTTTCCTATGAGAAATGGTTTTGAAAGCAGAGCTGTGCAGAATATAACATTTTGCCCACAAAATGCCTGTGGAATGCCCAGTCTGATTCCATAAAGTTGTGAGGAATTTTCACAAAAATTATGCAGAATTTTGCCAGATTTTAAATTTCTGTCATTTCACTATAATTTTACAAGTACATGTTCACATAACACTACATTTGGAACATAAACAGTAGCTAATGGCTTACAAATGTGTAAACTTTCAGAATCATAGGATGAAAGGGGACAGAGTTATGGGTAGCCAAACATTTAATCAAAATTTATTTTTCAGTAATTATGTGATAATTATAAAATTTCTAATCCAGATTTCTTTACAATGCCAGGATTTAGAGAAGCACACAGCATGGGTATATGTACCAGGTTTTAAGTCTCAAGCTTCAATGGAACTTGAAGTTATAGGTAGCCAAACATTTTGCCAAAATTTCAATTTTTGTAATTTTAGCACAATTTTGATAGTATTCATTGAAATGTTATATACCATTTGACAGGTATACAGGTTATCACTACATTTGTATATTGTGGCCCTGATATTCAGAAGGGTTGCACATGGCCCCGGCGTGATATTCAAACCGTACTACAGAGTCCAGATATGTGAATGGATCCATTGACATATCTGGACTGTGTAGTATGGTACGGGCTGCACGACCATTGGCTCACGCTGTGGATCAATGGGCTACAGCCCTACCATTCACTGTCAGTCGGTGGGTGGTGGGGCGGCAGGTAGGTGGGATGCTGCCACCCACTGCTAATCGGGGGGAGTGGGGCGGTGGGGTGGGGATGGGGGTACCACTGGTCCACCAGAGATATTAGATGAATGTGTTTTATACGTAAGCCCGTGATTGGGCTGCAAGTGGTCCACTGGACCACCGGGGATATTAGACCATTAGTTAAACATATGCCCACGATCGGTCTGCAAGTGGTCCACTGGACCACCAGGGATATTGGACGATTAGTTAACTCAACATATGCCCACGATCGGGCAGTGGGGCACATTGCCGCACTGTGGAGGGGGTGTCCCAACGGCTGCTGCCTGGCCTGGTGCCAGGTGCAAGTCGCTGGGGATCGGCGCACCTGCATGAAAATGGAGCCATAATGACATGCAATTGGCCCCATTTGCGCCTTGCATGCATTATGGCCCCATTTGCATGTGCACTTTTGAATATTGCAGTTGTTGTGCATAGCACAATGGAACTTGCGCTAGCGTATCCCCCTGTTCCACTCTGGCCACTTAAGCTGGTGCAGTGCCACTGCACCATGTGCACTGCGGGTGGCCAGTGTGTGATATTCAATGATGCTGTGCCATGGCGCAGCTCCGTTGAATATCACCCTGTCAATGCCCCTGTGCAGCCAAGTTGTGCTGCACCTTGGCTTGCACCACAGCATGGCACAGTCTGAATATCCGGGCCTGTATGTACATACTGTAGTTTCAGATTTCTATTTTTAAATGGGACTGAGTCATAGCCTGCCAACATGTTGCCAAAATTTAAATTTCAATTACTCCCCTCTAATTTTAAAACAATGTATCCAAATTTAACCAGAGCTGAAACGTTTAAACTACTATACCAAATGGTCATTTCTGAGAAAGTTCATGTTGCTGCTTTAAATGGGATCATATTAAAAGTAGTCAGGCTTTCACAACATTTAAAAAATAAATTCACAAGAATGTAAACTACAAGGGCAGGATTTACAAAGAAGATTCGCCGAGCGCATTCCAGGTGCGCCTGCACAATTCAGATGCACCAAGCACAGACAGAGCGATTCACAGAGGCATGCACTATGACATGCGCTGAGTTCATCCCCACTGTGAGTCACCCAGACACAGGACAGTACGACTGGAGATGCTCCAGTGCAATAGGAGATGCACCAGGGTACCCTGGATGCCCTGAGCCATACAGAGGAGCAATTCAGAGCAAGCGGAGAAAGCCAACAGTGTAATAGGGAGCAACCATGATGCTGGAACAACAAAACTCACAGACACAGGAGTTGATAACAACATGTTTATAAATCAGTAAAACCAGATAAACAACTGTACAACACAAAACCCAGAACAACAAAGAAACAAGGGGCTAAATACATAAAGTATATACAGAGCAAGGCCCCAGGAAGAGACAGAGGGCCACTAGCGCTGCCGTGCCCCACCACACCACACCCTAGCATGGCCACATAAGGGCAAGCACTGAAGAACACTCCACAGGGCAGCTGACAGGCACTGAGCCATCCTGGATATAGGCCCCAGGACTGCTTGGATGGCCACATGAATCCTCCCCTCCACATCAGTTGGGCACTACCCCCAGCCTCGGCATGTCGGTCCTGGAGACCTACAGCAATGACAGAGAGAACACACACTGAGGGCCTGAACATAGACAAAACCTCCACCCAGCAGTAACCCACAGCAGCAGAACCACAGCAACAGCAGAATGCACTGCCTACATGTCCCTCCATGGGCACCAGGCCTAGCACCCAGGAGCCTCCTCCTCCTCCAGGCCTCAAAAACAGCCATGGCCCTCTGTCTGGCCTCTGGGCCTGCAAAACACAACAGACAGAGAGCACCATGAGTCAATACAACAGTGTCAGAAACACACTACAACACTGACATGCACAGGTGGTGTAGGGACAGCCATACATCGCCACTGTGCAGGATACACTGCCACAGTGCCACCCCCTCAGGCATGTGTTCATCCAGCACACAGTGGTAACCATCTGTGCAGTCCTCAGCAGCCTTCACACAACCACAGACCTGCCCATATGCTCCCCCATAGCACACATGATAGGGTCGCACTGGGAAAGTGCAGCCACTGCCATGTGTGCAGGATGACAGTGACCCAAGTCGATACCCCATGAGGGCCTCAACACACACACACACAGTATGTGCTACAAAAGGAGTCAGATGAGTAACACCTACCTGGCCTTGGCAGTACACCCTGTCATGCATGGCAATGCAGCTGCCCCAGTCTCTCCTGGTCCAGCCTCTGGAGGGCACCGAAATGATGCCTACGCTGCTCCCTAGTGTGTGGCAGCCCAGTGCATTGCACCAGCATCCTGGCAATGGAGGCCCACACCTCAGCCCTGGGCACATGGAGGTCCACCTGCCCAAATAGCTGCCCCTCCACTGACTTAACAAGAGCCACCAGATGCAGCAGCTCCACCTGGGACCAGTTCATGGCCCTAGGGGATTGTCTACCAGCTCTAGGCATGTCCTCACTGACAGGTACTGTCTCCCAGCGCAACACAGTAAAGCACAATTGAGTACCCGATATGTACCATGTGAAACACTGAGGCAGTACAATGGGCATAGTGCGTGAGGTGCGATAGGCCAGAGGCAACATGGCATGCGTAATGCCAGCCACTAAAGCGTGGTGAGGTCACTGCCGGGTCGTGCATGCATGATGTGCGTGCAGCCACCATGTTGTGCACGGCATGCACTACGGACACCCACGGCACACAACACATGATCCATGACCACTACAACCACTCAGTGCAGCATGTCCCATGCATGTGGGTATACAGTGCATGATGCAGGATACAACACAATGGCCGGCATCTCCACAGCAGCGTATGGAGTAAGCAGCATAGCGGTGCATAGTGAAAGAAGCGCCATTACACACGGTGAGCACGCATATGTGACAGATGTGCCATAACATCATAGGCGTATATCAGAGATGCTCCTTGTAAAGTGAAATGAGCTGGGGGCAATTAAGCAAGTCACAGACAATGCACTGTAAACCGCCTCATTCCACATGCATAGGCATATCAGCTGATTAGCATCTCATTACCAGATGCCCAGGCCTCATTTGCAGGCCCTGAGCCATAAATGCTCCCAATTCTGCATGCTGAGATCAGGTGACTGAGAGGGAAATGAGCTTTGAAGGTGAGTACGCAGCTATATTTACATGGGCTACAGAACTGACAGGGGATTGTACATGTGCATGCATGCCTCTCAATAATTGCATCCCCATATGAGGAACAGTGCCTCCCAATCTGTAGGACACATGCACATAATGTGGAACAAAAGCCCACAATGTGGAACACTGAACCTGTGCAGTACATAGGATGCACAGGACACTGGTAGGCCGGTTGCCATCATGTCCAGAACACCTGTCACATTATCATGGTGTACACATGGCAGCATATGGGATGCAGTACCGATGTACACTGGTAAGGTTGCCGGTGGGACGCGGCCTTGCACCATGGAACTCAGTGGTTCTGCAACCTACATGGAGGTACTGTTCCCTGTATAGTGGAACTGTGGAATGGTATGTGTGGCAGGTTGGTACTGGCCATGTGTGGTGGATGCAGCGATGTGCTGCAGCACTGTCTGAGGCACATGGCAGCACCTGTGCAGACGAGATGTCAGTGTCACTATGCCACACACTGGGGCTGGTTGCACCATGGCTGTCGCCGACCAGCCTGTGCCCCTCCAGTGTCACAAGTGCGATACCCAGTTTGGGTGGGGTACCACTGCATCCACATACACATGCCACTGAGGTAGTCGGTCATGTCCATGGCAGACTGCACCACTTACCCCCCTGGGATGGCAGCAATGGCACCCCAGCTGTGGACCAATGGACATGCATGGCAGGTGCACTGTCCCCAACTAGCCATGTACCATGGGGCGCCAATCATCATGCCAGAACACCTACTCACAGACCACCACCCAGACCACCTGCTGTAGGGAACCTGGTAGGGTCAATAGACAGAGGCAAGTGGAGTGGGAGCATGTGTACCCACGGGCATGCCTAACACCTGGATGCTTCCCCCAAAAGTAGCCACTATGTTGGAGGATGCAGGTGCCGCCAACAGGCAGTGACCAAATTTCACAAAGGATGAGGAGAGGGCACTCATTGAAGCATGTCACCTATGCCTGACTGTCTTCACTGGAAGGAGAGGCAACTGGACTGCACGGGCAGCATACTGGGAGGAGGTGGCCCGGTCAGAGAATGCTGTGGCACCATACAACTGCATGGTCCTGGAGTGTCAGAAGCACTGGAAAAACAGGTGTAGGAGGGTCAAGGAGAAGGTGGCCAACATTCAGGCCTCCCTACAGTGGACAGGAGCTGGCCCAAGCATGACAGAACAGCTTAGCTTTAATGAGGCCCTCCTGGCACCAGTGTGTCCCAGACAGCCATGCAAGGTGCCCCCGGAGGTGGGTTCCAGACCAGTGGCAGCCCTTCACAGCATTGTGAGTAGCTGTGTGTCCTAGATCGGCCCCACCCACCCATGTGCCAAGGCCACCATGCCTGTCCCTATGTGCCTTGCACTGTCACCATATACCCAGGTACAGCAACCTGGAAACGGTCACCCCTGGCCAGATGTGACATGTACCGTAGTGCCACAGCTGCCATGCCACTGCATTGTGGGGAACGAGTCCACTGTGCATCCATGTGGCATGTGCCACCTCTGCTGTGCAGTGTACATGTTGCAACAGTGATGGGCACAACCAAACCATGGTCTGTATAGCGTTGTCCTGCCATGGTCAGGCCTGCAACCTTGGCACCATGTGGATGACCATGTACTGTAGTGCATCCCCAATGTGATGTATGTGCTCTGTGCATTAACCATGTTCTTCATTCTTCCCTTCACAGCACCATCACGGTTCCAGTGTGCAGCTGTGGCAACGGCTGCATGTGGTGCCCTCGCAGGCAATGATGTGGCCCCGTCTCATGGGGCAAATGACACCACTGTGGATGACTCTGCATTAGCACCATCCAGGTCCCGAGCAACACTGGTCATGGCCTTGGTGCAGGTGGGTCCTGCAGGCCCATTGGCCTGCACTGGCAGGACTGCCGGTGGATACACCTCTTGGTTGAGGTTCCTGTCTGGGTTGTCTGATGATGACCCAGATGATGCGGTGGACATTGCTGACACCCTCCTTGTGCTTGCCAGTGGCATGCAGGGGGAGGACCATGGCACCACCACCACCATGGTCATCACCGCCACCACCAGCGCAGTCATGGTGGATGCTGGTGCACACGGCATGGGGATACCTGTGCATGTGGCCCCAGTTGTCACTGATGTTCCCACTGTGTGAGGTGGAGCTACAGATGTAGCACAGCAGTCCATGGCTGTGGTTGCTGTGCCCCCTGCAACACTGCCAAGTGCGGTGCTGGCAACATTGGTGGCATCCAGGCAGAGTTCCACAGTGCACGCACCTGCTGCATTGGCCTGGAAGGACACCACCCATGGGCAGTCAGTGATGGTACCCAACCAAGCCCCACCCATGTCACAGCCTGCCAGGGTGCAACCACCACCCAGAGATGCACCACATCAGACTGATACATCCCCTGCTCATCGGCAATGCCACCGTGAAGCATCAACTGCCGATGACATGGAGGTCTACCTCGTTGTCCTGTGGGTGACTGTGGAGGAGCAGGAGGCCCTCTGTGCAGAGTTACATAGCCAAAGGACAGTGATGGTCCAGAAGCATGAGTCCACAGCTGCTTAGAATGCACAGATGCTGGCAGAGGCATGCATCATGTGGGTGGGCATGACCACAGCTCTGGAGCAGATTGCAGCTGCTGTGTAGGCAGTGGCTGCCTCTGCAACATGCTGTGGACATTGTGCATCCAGTCAGATGCCCAAGAGCACATCCCACACACCCTGGTGGTGGAGCCAGGTAAACCCCCTGCCGCAGACTCCATCCCTGCAGGTCTCCACACCCACCATCCATGACTCGGGTGGTGGCCATGGCTTGGCCACTCCATTGGGCACCCATGCATGGTCTCAGTGCAGTTCCCCATCAGAGTCGCAGGCGATGCCCCCTTTGGCCAGTGGTGACACACCCACCACCAGCCATGGCAGAGGCTACCCCATGTCCATGGTCGCCGGGGTGCTGCCCCGTGATGCCCATGTCCCCAGGCCTGAAGTGGAAGGATGGCACATCTGTGTGTGCCTGACGCCCTGCAGGTGGTGTCAGTGGCAGTGTGTGTGGTTGTCACCCTACCCACTGCAGCCCTGGCACCACTCTGTGCTATCTGTGCAAGACCACCTGTGTATCTGTGTGCACCACTGTTGTGCCACGTGTCATGGGACTGATGAGTGTGTTCTAGTGTCTGCCATGCTCAT
Organism: Neoceratodus forsteri; assembly: GCA_016271365.2. NCBI lineage: Eukaryota > Metazoa > Chordata > Ceratodontiformes > Ceratodontidae > Neoceratodus > Neoceratodus forsteri. The sequence continues at coordinate 245,090,919 of CM057455.1, forward strand.
GCACTGGCTGCAGTGCACACTGATCCATGATGTCTGTGACATGACCCAGGCGGTGCATGGTTGTTGCATGCCTAGTGTGTGTCTGTGTGTCACTCACCTTGTGTGTGCCTGTGTGTGCCACTGTGTGGTGTCCAATGTCCACTGTGCCCACAACATGCAATCCCCACACCGTGGTGCACACCATGCACACATACTTGCTTGCATACTCACCTGTGTGGCCCAAAGTGTTCCTTCACAAAATGCCTACAGTGGCCCTCACTCAGGTTTCCAGCCTCAGGTCCCTCCGACCCTGCCCTGCGTCACCTCCCTGGCCCTCTGGGGGTGCTCTGTTCCCCTTCCCCTACCCACTCCTACTCCCCGGAACTGTCACCCCTCACCAACCTCGACATATATTCCACAGTCTAGGGCCAAGTTGTGTAGCATGCAACAGGCCAGGAATATGCCACAGGCCTTCTCAAGACTATACTGTAGGGCACCACCTGACCGACACAGGCACTGGAAGCACATCTTCAGCAGGCCGAAGACACACACTATAATGGCACGTCTCGATGTATGTCTCACTGTAGCACTCCTCTGCCTCTGTTCTGGGACATTGGAAGGGGGTGAGGAGTCAGGGCCTCAGTGGATATGCGGTGTCACCTGTGAGGGTAGATGTGTGTCCGTTAGTACATTGGGTAGCACTTTGGCATGTGCCCTGTCCTCAGCCCTGGCCTCAGTGGTGTGTGCACCTGTCTTGATCTACTGCCCGAGCATCCCCATTGCAGGCAGTCCTTCAAACTGACCCCAGCTGCACCTGCATGCCCCCATCTGTTGTGTGGTGCACAGTGCTTGCCTGCCACCCTGTGTCTACCTGTGTACCCTTGTGGACCCCTGCTGTCCCAGGGCCCATGCACCTGCATTACACTGTGCAGGTTGCCCATGGCCCACCCTATGTGTTCCAGCCTTGATGCCCTCCTGCACTGTTGGGGCCCTGTTACACACACCCAACAGATGGCCACTTGGTATGTCCCCATCCTCAAACCTCCTGCATAGTGCCGACTGGTGCCATATGAATGCATCATGTGTGCTCCCAGGGTGTGTGGCACAGACATTGGTGATGCAGCCTGTGGCATCGCACCTCACCTGGCAGTTCATGGAGTGGTAACCCTTCCAGTTGATGTATGTGATGGTGTCCTCACCAGGAGGTGTGTGGATTGCCACATGGGTGCAGTCAATGGCCCCATGATGCCTCGCATGCATGCCACCCTGTAGAACCCCTGCATAACTTCTGTCCACTCAGCCTGCATGCTGGGGAAATGGATGTATTCTGAAGCAAGCAGTAGCAGTGCGGTGAGGAACTGTGTGAGAAGGTGGGACATAGAGGTCTGTGAAATGCCAGTGGTGTCCCCAGTAGGCCTCTGGAAGGTTTCCGTGGTGAGCAGGCACATGACCATTGTTACCTTGGTCTCCACTGGGATGGCATGACCTTGTGCAGTGGGTGCCTGCATCACATCATGGCACAGTTCGCAGACCTGCCTCAGCATGGCCCTGTTCAGGTGGCATCGGCCTACTGTCTCCACCTCAGTGAACTGCTCAAAGTACAGCCTGGCATGATACCGCTCTGGGGCTGACCACCTACTGTGCCTTTCACCACCCTGCCTCCTCCTCCTCATTGGTGCACCTGCAATGGCAACTGCTGCTGGGTTCATTTTGCTGCGGGGTTCTCTGTGTGGCCCTCTGGCTCAGTACCTCTTTCTTGGTGTTCTGGCTTGCTGGCTGACTGGCTGTCTCTGTCTTTCCTTCTTTCTCCCCCGCTGGCTCAGGCAGTGTGTTGCTGCAGCAATTCAGTCAATGACCTGCAGGTGGGCTAGACTTAAGTCTCCTTCTTTTGTACTTATCTTTCTATGGCACATCTTGCCTTTGCCTTGGAGATGCCCCATAGATGCACAGTGGATATGCACTGTGAATCAGATTGTGCTGTGTATGCATGGGTAAGCCCCCTGTATATGCACTGCATATCATTACATTGCACCTATGGTGCATGTCATTTGGTGTAGGGCATCGTGGTTGTGCTGGCATATTCACCCTGTTTGTAAATTGTTCTATGGCACATTTTTTACCTGCGCCGGTGCATCTGAGATGTGCTAAAGCACATCTCTTTTGTGAATCCTGCCCTCAATGTATAAACTCCTGAAACTTTAAAACTAGAGAATGCAATATCATTAATTTTGGCAGGTTCTTAAACCTTACAATGAGACTGTGTGTGCCAATTTTATTAAATGCTTGCTGCCAGAAATTGCAAAACAACATCTGTACTTAAAGTCAAATCCCATGAGGCTTTGTGAAAATTGTAGAATTTCATGATAAATGCCATAAATCGGGAATTCGCTTATTTTACTCAGCCTTAACTAGGGAATTCTAGTTAAAGGTTAGGAGTATGAGAGGCATGTAGTGTGGGGAGGGTCAGCAGGTTCAGGAGTTAGATGCACAGTTTTACCATGAAATGGACAGCTGAGCTGGGTATCACAACAGTGGTAGACTCCCAGGTTGGATCAGGGAAGTACAGAGTGTCAACAATTCCAAATTGAATGCACATTTAAGGATCATATCCAGTAAATTAATGATCCAGGGAACATGATGTACTTGCAAGTCTGGGACTTAGAGGTACTCAAGAAGATGTAGCAGGGGAAGACAATGTCTGAGACAGCAGGAAAGAATTCTGGCTATTCCAACAGGGTAGGTCAATGGCAAAAGGAGTAGAAGACTCCTTTTAAGAGAGTTTGTCTCTATAAAGAACAAACCAGATATCAGTGCAATCAATAGTTCTACTGAGTCAATCTGGCTATGCCAAAAGAAAAGGGGAGGGGGGGTAGTCACCCAGAGAGGAACAGCAGGACTGCAGAAAGCTCAGCTCAGTTTATCAAATGAAGTATTGATACGTGCATTGTTAATGTTAAATTCCACAAAGGGAATTCTGGAAGCTTCATCTACTGTGTATGTTATCATAAATATGTGAGAAAATGTTACCAATGATTTTTTTCTACTACAGATTTAAAACTGCTAAACCAATTTATCCTGTTGTGTTAGACACCAGGATACACTATGGATATGAAAGTCTCATGTTAAGTCTATGCTTGCGAGAGCAGAGAAGTTAGAAACATGCACACTTTTGAGAGTTTTGACAACATTTTGCAAATATTGACACAGTAAAAATTTGAACCCCGAGAAATCTGTAATACAATTCTTTCCATATTTAGACAATTCTATAAGCATTACAAAAAGGTTACTCATGCTAATTTACACATGCCTAGCTCCAATGGTGCCTGAGTTATATGCAAATAAAAAGTGTTCACAACATTTCCCTCAAAAAATAAAATGACAGATTTTGAGCACATATAATTTTGAGACAATGTAGCATATTGTCATGAAATCTGGCACTTTGTTAGATCACCAATCATTAAGGAATCATGTCAAATTTAAGATTTCTGACAGAATAGGTGGCTGAGGCATATGCAGCTAAAAATGTTCATGAAAGTTCACACAAAAAATAAAATTATATATTTTGAACACCAATAATTTTAAAACTTTCCTTCCAAATTTAATGATATTTGGCACGTTACTGGCCATCTACCCAAATAGTGGCCATGCTAACTCGCAGATCTCTAGCTAAAGTGATGGATGATTTATGACCAAATTACTATATTTTAGAAATTCCACAACATTTCAACTAAATTCAGTGAAATTTCATGGAACTACATGAAATTTCATTGAAATTCCACACATTCAAAATGTTATCATTCTACACAGCTCTAGTTGAAAGTCTTACTGAAGTCTTGGTAGACCACATCCACTGCTCCACCCTGATGTAATTCCTTGGTCATCCAGTCAAAAAAATCTATCAGCTTCAATCCATGCTACCTTGGGTATTGTAACCCAATGGATTCAAGATATTCCACAATTCCTTCCTTCAACAATGATTCCATTAACTTTCCCACCACTGAAGTCAGGCTGACTGGCCTATAATTGCCAGCTTCTTCTCTTCTACCACTTTTGTGAAGTGGGACTACATCTACCCATCTCCAGTCCTCCAGAAGCACTCCTGTTTTCAATAAGCTATTACATAGGACTGTCAGAAGTGCAGCCAGTACCTCTCTGAGATCTCTTAATACATTTTTCATTGTCTACTTTCAGATTAGTGAGTCCCTTCAGGACAGTCCTCTGAAAATGGACTAGGATACACTTCCATACCTCCAGTGCTCCTATTACTGTCCTGTGGCCCCTCCCCTACATCTTCCGTTGAACACTGTATTTGTTAGGGATATCTGCTTTTTACTGGTCACCTTCTGTACAGTATCCTCCTTTCCTTTTTAATTTTAAAATCCCAACTCTGGTTTTTCCATTCGCTTACATACCTAAAACATGTCTTGTCCCCTTCATCATTGCCTGGGCTATTCTCTCATCAGTTTGTTCCTTCATGCTCCTCACTTCTCTCCCTGCTTCCCTTTTTTCTTCTAATACACCTCCATGTCCTCCTCCATTTACATCTCCTTATACCTTTTGAATGCTAACCTTTTAGTCTTTATGTTTTCTGCTACTTCTTAAACAAAACATAGCAGTCTATGTTTCTCTCTTGCTTTTGCTCACTTGCTTGATGCAGAGGTTTGTTGCCTTCCCTATGGCCCCTTTTAGCTTCACCCACTGTTCCTCCATCCCACCCAGGTCAATCTCCCAGCAGGTCATCCCTGAGGCATTTGCCCATCTTTTTAAAATCTGCCCTCCTGAAATCTAGGACCCTCCCCCTTGTGTGGTTAAGTTCCATAGCCATCCTTATATTGAACCACACTATACCATGATTACTGTTCCCCAGGTGGCCTCTACCTTGACGTCTGCAACATTGTTGCTATTACTAAGTACCAGGTCCATGTACAGTTTCTCATAGATAGATAGATAGATAGATAGATAGATAGATAGATAGATAGATAGATAGTATTTATTTATTTGTGGCATCCTTCCCCGGAGGCTAAGTGCACCATTACATACAATAAAGCCTAACTCTAAGCAGATATACAACTTGATCAAACTTAAAAAATATATAAATATAATATAAATAGCTTAAAAATTAGATAAATAGCTAAAAGGTGTTTCAATTGTTGAGCCCTCTTGCTATTAATACATTTTCAGGCCTCTTTTTAAGGCCTCCACCGAGGCCCCTTCCCCTCAAAGCACTAGGCAGGGAGTTCCAGCGGACTTGGCCCTCCACTTCAAATGCCCAGTCCTCTTACATTTTCAGCCTTGACCTCAACACTATCTGGAGGCCCTAGTTGGAGCAGGCAACAGAGTATATAAGGATGAAGAAGTTCAGCCAGGTAGCCCAGGCCCAGTCCATGTATGGCCTTATAGGCCAAAAGACCCAACTTAAAAAAAAATACGTCATTTGATCAGCAGCCAAAGCAGATCATGTAGTGCTTGAGAGATGTGCCACAATCTTAGGAGGCCTGTTAGTAACCAAGCTGCTGTGTTCTTCAGCAACTGCAGGAGTCATAGAATACCTCCACTGACCACCAAGTTGTGTGTGTGTGTGTGTATATATATATATATACATATATATATATATATATATATATAGAGAGAGAGAGACAGAGAGACAGAGAGAAAGAGACAGACAAATAAAACATAAGAGAGTGCCAGCAGAAGGGGACCATATGATCTACCTAGTCTGCCCATGTGGGCTACCCCCACCACAGTCTTTTTTTCCTTCCTAAGTTTCTGCAGTGCCTATCCCATGCTATCTTGAACAATGTTACTGTCTTTGCTGCCATGATTTCTTGAGGCAGTCTGTTCCAAGGCTCCACCCCCCTTTCCATGAAGAAAAACTTCCTGGTGTTGGTTTTGGATCTACCTCCTTGAAGGTGAATGCTGTGCCCCCTTGTTTGTGTAGACAAGCTTTCTCTGAAAAGGTCCTGAGTTTGTACTATGTTAATTCCTTTGAGGTATTTGAATGTCTCAGTCATATCCCCCATCCCTTCTCCTTTCCAGTGAGTAGAACTCAAGATGGTTGAGTCTTGACTTGTAGGGTTCTTGACAAAGTCTATGAATCATCTTCGTAGCTCTTCTCTGAATGGTCTCCAGATGATCTCTGTCTTTCATGAGGTGTGGTCTCGAGAACTTGATGCAATACTGTAGGTGCAGCCTCACCAAAGACCTGTACAGTGGGATTATCACCTCCCTTTTTCTACTTGTGATACCCCTACTGATGCATCCAAGGATGCTATTAACTTTCTGTGCCACCTGTTTGCATTGCCTGGTTGTCTTTAAATCATCAGGTATGAGTACTATTAGATGCCTCTCAACCTTAGGTTCTGACAGTTGTTCCCCACCTAGGGTATATTTCCTGCTCTTCCTGTTCTTTCTCCCAGGTGCATAAGTTTACACTTCTTGGTGCTGAATTTTAACTGCCATTGTGTTGACCATTCTTCCAGTTTTTTTACATCAGAGTCCATTCCTGTGGCCCCCTCTTGCATGTCTACTCTGTTGCAGAGCTTAGTGTTATCTGGGAACAGGCATACCTTTCCCTTCAGTCCATTAGCAATATCACTGATGAATATGTTAAATAGACTTGGCCCCAGTACTGCTCCTTGGGGGACTCCATGGGTTATCCCACCTTGCTCTGACATAGTGCTGTTTACCATGACCCTCTGGGTTCTCCACTGGAGCCAGTTCCTAACTCAGTTGTCTATTTTATACCCCACGCCAGTGTGTTCTAACTTGCTTATTAGTCTCCTATGTGGAACGGAGTTGAAAGCCTTACTGAAGTCCAGATACACCATGTCTACTGCTCCACGCTGGTCCATCATTCTGGTCACCAAATCAAAGAAATCAATCATGTTTGTCTGGCATGACCTCGCTGCTGAGAAGCCATGCTGCTTTGGGTCCAGTTTTCCATTTGCTTCCATATATTGCACAATTCTTTCCTTCAGTAAGCTTTCCATAATTTTCCCCACCACTGAGGTGAGTCTGTCTTGAAGGTAGTTACCAGCATCTTCCCTGCTCCCACTATTGTGCAGGGTACCACTGTGGCTTTTTTCAAGTTGTCTGGGATGCTGCCACTCTCCAGGGACTTATTGGAGAGTAATGCAAATGGGGAGGCAAGTTCTTCTGCAAGTTCCTTAAGTATTCTTGAGTGGACATTATCAGGTCCCATTGCTTTGTTGGTTTGTAATTTTTTTCAATTCTTTTATTACCCTTTCTTTTGTGAAGGGATTTGTGTCAGTTTCACTGGTGTGGTGTCCTTCATTTCCTAGTACTGGCCCACTACCCTGTTCCTTTTGTGCGAAAACTGAACAGAAGTATTCATTCAGAGCCTCTTCCTTTTCTTTGTCGGTCTCCATGTTCTGCTCCTCTCTGGTTCTCAACCAAATGATAACCCCTTTGCTTTTTCTTTTCTCCCATATATATCTGCAAAAGGTCTTGTCCCCCTTTTTAACCCCTTCAGCAATTCTTTCTTCTGTTAGTGTTTTGGCTATCCTAATCACCTTTCCTGCTTCCTTGTGCCTTGCCTTGTATTCCTCCATGTCGCTCTCCCTATTTGTCTGTACTTTTTGAAAGCTTTTTTTCTCCTTTATTCTGAAAGCAACCTCCATAGAAAACCAAAGAGGTTTTCTCCTCTTCTTAGTTTTGCTGATCTGTTTGGTGCATTCTGCTGTGGCAAGAGTTATTGCATCCTTTATGGCCTTTCAACTTTATTCCACATCACCCCCTGCAACATCTTTGAGATGTTTTTTAATGCTTGTTTTCATTTTGATGTAGTCAACCTTCCTGAAGTCCAGGATCTTCAGTTTTGTGTGATTTGTGTCTTCTGCCCATTTGACTGTGAGCCAGACTGACCTATGATCACTTGACCTATATTAATTCCTACTTTAATGTCTGTGATCCTGGTACTGTTTGATAGTATGAGGTCCAGGATTGTCTTTTCTCTGGTGGATGATTCCACCAACTGGTTTAGTCCTGTCCTTTTTAGAGCTATGAGGAGTTTTCTGCTCCACGTTCAATGCAGCTGTGTAGATGGACCAATCTATACCAGGCAGACTGAAGTCTCTGATGAACAAGTCACCTTTATAGGCCATCGTTAGGATGGTTCCAGGTAGCTCATTGTCTATCTATCCATTGAGATGGGGGTTTGTAGATTACACCCACTTGGAGTGGGGACTTTTCCCCAGCTCCAAGGGTGATTCATATGGCTTCAGACTCAGTGTTTGCTATCTGTACCTCTGTGGCCTTGATTTCTACCCTTACATAGACAGCCCTCTCTTACCTTCCTTAGTGGTCTCTCCTGTACAGAGTGTACCCTGGGATAGAAACATCACAGGTATGGTTCTCCTTGAACCAAGTCTCTGTTATAGTTACCTAGTCAAGGTTAGCCCCTGCCATTATAGCAGTGAAGTCCAGTATCTTGTTTACTAGGCTACGAGCATTGAGACAGAGTGCCCGCCAGCTTTGGATGTGTCTGTTTGCTGTGTCTTTCCTTCCATTATGTTGTTTTTGCTTCTTGAGTGGTTTGGCTTGGGCTGCACTTGTTATGTCCTGGTCAGTGCCTGATGTCTTGTGACCTGTTGCAGAACTAGCAGGTGGAGAGAGGAGAGACAACTGCCATCCTTGGTGCCATAGCGGGTGCTAATGTCCTCTCCCCTTCCACTAGTTTAAATGACTGATAAATACTTCAAACTTTTGGCCAAGTGCACAGGTCCCCTCCTTTGTCAGGTGTAGGCCATTGACCCTGAAAAAATCTTGCCCCCAGAAATTCACCCCGTCTCCCATGAAGTGATGGCCCTTTTTCTTGCACCAGTCTTTTAGCCAGGTGTTCAAGACAGTGATCGCCTTTTCACAGATTTTCTGCCTACTACCTCCCTTTCCCCATACATGCAAACTTTCAGAGAAAGAGACAGTGGATGAGATAGAAGCCAGTTTTGTCTGTGAGGCTGGATAGCTGTGCTTTTGTTTCATCTACAGTTCAACTAGCCAGGTTGTTTGTTCCTATATGAATCAAGACATGCACATCCTTAGCCATGTTCCACATTATTCTTTTAATGTGGTTTAAGTCCCTTCAAGCTTATGTCCCAGGGAGGCATCTGATCACAACTACAGAGTGTCAATTTTGCTGTAGGTGAGATTCTAGTCCTCTTATCATAGAGTCTTCAGTGATCAACAAAGATTTTTTGTTGGCGTTCTTTCATGAAACAACCTGAGTGGTATGCTTATTTGTGTTCTGTGCCTGGATGTGAACTGATTTATTCTGTGCCTTGATAGAATGCTTGGATGAAAGTGGCGAGTACCTATTTGAAGTCTGTATCAGTGAGTTGATGCACATTTGCTTGCCTTGACTCTTCAACGTGGAACATGACTTGGGGCATTGACTGTCTACCAGCCCCAGTCTGGTTGTCCTCTGAGGTAGTGGTGATGCTGCATGGGGGTGGTATCCTGCTGCCAGTGGATTGGTGTAATGTACAATTGTCCTGAGTTTGATCCTGAGGTATGTTATTTCAGCCCATGTGGCATGGAGCTGAGAATGCAGATCTCCAAGTGTCCAGCATGTGGGACAGTGTCCAGTTTTTTGAGCAATTTCTCTGTTGAATAATGTCCTACAGTGTTTATAGTCTACTATGTCCATGGTTGACTAAACTGGTTACGGATGAACAATAAATTTTTTTTTTGTTAATATATAGCACTTCTTCCTGTTCTTAGGGAGGTAGTGGGATGATGAAGAGATGAAGTGTGGACAAAAGTAAATAGAAAGCCCTGTGCAAGAGTTGTTATCTAGTGTCTCCTCTTGCCATTATGAAGGAAGTATGGATGAAAGAACAAGAAAATGTAATTCTCAAAAGAACTAGAAAGTATAATTTTATATAGAAAATATAAACTTTTTTAAATATAGCGCTGCCTCCTATTCTTAGGGAGGAGGTGGGATGACATAGAGATAAAGTGTGGATGGATGTATATAAAAAGTCCTGTGCAAGTGTTGTTATCTAGCACCTCCTCCTGCTGTTTTGCAGGAAGTGTGGATGATAGAACTAGAAGGTCCTGTGCAATACAGCAATACTATATAGTTCTTCCTATGTTTGGGAGGAAGAGTGGAAAAAATGTAATGGAAGTCCTATGGAGGAAGTGTGGACAAAAGAACTAGAGCAACAGATATATAGGCAGACAGACAGACAAACAGTATTTGTTTACAGGGCGGGTGCACTGATCTTGTGGACAGTATTGAGGCATGACGTGGGCCATTAAGATGGCACAAACAAGTTAAAAAGAAAAACAAGTACAAAAGATAGAGGGAGCAGCGAGTAGTTACAATATATATGAGGAACATAAGTGGCATGAAACAACTAATACAGAATTTGAACAAAATTGGGTATAAAGTGATCACAGTGCAAGTTAAATATATTGCACAGAGTGTATCTCATGGGTCTCATAGGTAAAACAGAGCTAGATAGACAAAAGTCCTTTTACTAGCCATATCAAAATTAACCTGAAATGTTATGCTTAATAACGTAACTATCCAATCTACTCTTAAAGATGCTCATACTATCACTGGCTACTACTGCTAGTGGGACCATATTCCATATATTAGTTATTCTTAGGGTAAGCCAGGATTTCCTTCTTACTGATCTAGGACAAGCTACCACCAGTTGTAGGGGATGGGCCCTAGTGGTATAGGATAATTCCCTAAAACTCAACCCCAAGAGTTCTCATAGGCCAGGATCAGTGAGTGATTTAAATATCATGCACATGTTGCCCCTTAATTGTCTGTATTCCAGTGGGTAGAGGACCAAGATACTTAATTTTGTATGATAGTCATGCCCTTTTACATCCCGTATACGATGAGTGGTACATCTCTGAACTTTTTCAAGTGTCGCTATTTCGATTTTCCCACCTAGTGACCAAAAATGGGCACAGTAGTCCAGGTGGTCTCACCAAGGAGGTATACAGGGACAAAAGGACTTCCTTATTCCTACACGTAATATGCTTATTAATATAGTGCAGGATACTGCTGGATTTCTTTATGACACAGTTGCAATGAAATTTAAAGGAAAGATCCTTTGTTACTACAATAGCCAAATCACTATGTTGCTCCACTATATTAAGTTTACTTCCTCCAAGTGTATAGGTCCTATGTCTGTTTAATCTCATAACACAACATTTGTCAATATTGAAGGCTAAATTTTTCATCTAATACCCATTTTTCCAAATCATTCAATGCTCTCTGAAGGTGTGTATGATCTTCCCGATTATCCTCTGTATAGCCAACTCTAGTGTCATCTGCAAACTTAGACACCCAGACACCAGTAGCAGTACTTATGAGTAGTAGTGCAGTGCCCATGATAATTTTTTTTAATATTATAACAGTTTCCAGAGTCAAATATCAAAAGCAACAATTTCCAGAGTCATTGTAGCACTCTGGTTTCCCTTGGACGGAGTCAGTCTATCATGGGGAGGCATTTAAAGGTGATGGTAGAAGTGAGGGAAGTTTTGTAGTGGGATTTAAATAGGGGATGTGAACCCAGAGTACTTATAGGAGCAGATAGGCTGTTTCAAATATTCGGGGCAGTGGAACAGTAGGTCTTCTGACCCATACATATGGTGACTTGTGTCTGAAAAAAACCAAAAAGGTAATATCACATGCATGCCAAAAATAGAGCTACAATCAACATTTTGACCACAGGTCTTGTTCAGTAATTATCTAAAAGAGAAAAAGGCAAAATTAGTGAAGAGGAAATTAGAATAAGGTATATATGAGAGAAAACAAAATAGTGGAGGATCTAGGAGAAAAAGAGATAATAGACAAGGTAAGAATAGAAGAGGGAAAACAAACAAACAAAAGATCAATTTCAGTGTTTTGCAGTAACTGCTCATTGCTGTTTTTGATTTAAACTTAGATGTGTAAGCTTTTAGTGGTACTCTTATTTCTTTGCTGTCTTAGAATTGTTTTTGGGCTGTTGAAAATGTAAAACCTAGATCGGTGTGCTTGTAGCGGTGGTGTATTCCTGTGCTATCTTTAATTGCTGCAAATTTAGTCTTGTCTTGTCTGGCTTGCCAGGTAGCTTGGGTGAAGGGTGCTAATTGTCTGACCTTTGACCTCAGCTACATGATAACTGGAGGTGGGGCTAATTCAGACTTGAGGCAGCAAGTTGATTTTTATTTTCTGAGAAAAAGACAGAAGGGGAAGGACTCAGATTCATTCTAGCGCTTTGCAGTAACTGCTTATTGCTGTTTTTGTTTTAAACTTAGATTTGTGGGCTTTTAGTGGTACTGTTATTTATTTGCTGTCTTACTTAGAATAGTTTTTGGGCTGTTGAAAATGTAAAACCTGGTTTGGTGTGTTTGTAGTGGCGGTGTATTCCTTTGCTGTCTGTAATTGCTGCAAATTTTGTTGTGTCTTGTCTGGCTTGTCCTGTATCTTGGGTGAAGTGTGCTAATTGTCTGACCTCTGACCTCAGCTACATGATAACTGGAGATGGTGTAAAACCAGATTTGAGGCAGCAAGTTAATTTTTGTTTTCTGAGAAGAAGCCAGAAGGGGAGGGACCCAGATTCATTTCAGTGCTTTGCAGTAACTGCTCATTGCTGTTTTTGTTTTAAACTTAGATATGTGGGCTTTTAGTGGCACTGTTACTTCTTTGCTGTCTTACTTAGAATTGTTTTTTGGTCTGTTGAAAATGTAAAACCTAGTCTGATTTGCTTGTAGTGGTATGTGTATTCTTTTGCTGTCTTTAATTGCTGAAGATTTATGACCACCCTCCCTGCCCTGCCCCCACTCTTAATTATATTTTCTGTTAAGTCTAATTGACAGGAGCTAAGCACATGGAATAGCAGGGGTTATGGAGAAGGAGGGGCATAAGGGGGAGGAAGCCCACCCTCAGCACAAGTGTTTTGACTCATTATTTTTATTTGTGTTTTGTTTTCCTTCTTTAAAAAAGTATCTAAGGATTGGTGGCAGGATTTTCAGGACAGTAAAGTAATACAGAAGGAACTACAAGGAGAGCTTCAGTAACAGACAAGTACTGGAATAGCAGTATAAGTGCAGCATAATGTGGGGAGTGGTGCAATGAAGTGGCTGCGGGGCAGCCATATTTAGGCAGACCTTCTGGATGCTGAGGTGCTGCCCTGTCTGCAGACATCTCTCTGGATTGTGAGATGAGGTAGCCAGGCTCAGAGTGGAAGTAAACTGGTTCAGGAGTACCTTCACCCCTATCCAGAGATCACACAGTCCAGTGCTGCTACCTCAAAGGATGCTAAGAATGAGGAACACTTGGATGATGGTGGGCTCAGGGAGGGTTTATGCGGGCAGGCAGAGGTACACTGCAGATCCTATTCCACTCCAGAACACATATGATGCACTGGCAAACAGGGACAACCAAACAGAGGTACCCTGAGAAGTGGAAGGGAAGGATGTGGAGATCAACCAAGGAGGTGACCTCAATTGGGAGAGCAGCAGACCCCAGAGAAGAAGGAAGTGAATCCTGGTGAGAGACTCTATCATAAGAGGGACACAGCTAGGTACACAGGAGGGGAGAACAGGGAGATGAGGTGCCTACAAGGTGCCATGTCATGGAGGGATGGGAGGATCACTAGGAAGGCAAGACAGGAGGGTGAGCTGAATGTCATTATCCACCAAAGTACTAATAACCTGGAAAATGGGGAGCTTAAGGAAGTTCAGGAAGAGTTTAGGAAATTGGGAAGGGGTCACCAGCAAGTAGCTATGTACTTTTGCCACCTTCTCAGAAGTACTACCTGTGAGAGGCATGGGAGAGTGTAGGGGCACATGCACCAAGAACTTTAACTGGGTGTGGGCAGGACAGTAGTGTGGTGGGTAGGTAACTGACTGGGTGGCAGGACACAGAGGGTGGTGGTAAATGGCTGTCACTCCACAGAGGGAAGAGTGACCAGTGGGTACCACAGGGATCAGTGCTGGGACCGGTCCTATTCAACATCTCATCAGTGACATTGCGCAGGACCTAGAAGGCAGAATTTCACTGTTCGCTGATGACACAAAGCTCTGTAATAGAGTAGACACACCAGAGGGTGTAGACAGAATGAGAAGCGACCTGCAGAAACTTGAAGAATGGTCAGGGGTTTGGCAGTTGAAATTCAATGCAAAGAAGTGCAAGATAATGCATATGGGGCACAAAAACCCTGGCACAATATATCAGTTGGGGGGTGAGGATATAGCATGCACCAAGCAGGAAAGGGATCTTGGGGTTGTCATCTCTGATGACCTCAAGGTAGGGAAACAGTGTGACAAGGCAGCAGGTAAAGCAAATAGGATGCTGGGATGTATAGGCAGGGGCATCACCAGCAGGAAAAGGGAGGTCATAATTCCGCTATACAAGACACTAGTGAGGCCCCCACCTGGAGTACAGTGTACAGTTCTGGAGACCATACCTACGTAAGGACATAGACAGGGTAGAGAAGGTTCAGAGAAGGGCAACAAAGATGGTGCATGGATTGCATCACAAGTCCTATGAAGACAGGTTGAAGGAACTGAACATGTACTCCCTGGAGGAGAGGAGGGAGAGAGGGGATATGATAGAGACATACAAGTATCTTACAGGGAGGAACAGGGTGCAGGAAAACACTATTTTTAAGCGAAAAAGATGTTCCAGTACTAGAGGGCATGGGATGAAGTTGGAGGGAGGACGATTCAGAGGAAACATGAGAAAGAATTTCTTCACAGAACGGGTGGTGGACAAGTGGAACACCCTGCCAGAGGAAGTGGTGGGGGCTGAAACAATCACAGGATTTAAGAATGCATGGGATAGACATAAAGGAATTCTGGAGGTCAGGGGTAAGGGGCAACAGACTTCTAGGAAAACAAACTGAACTTACAAGCTCAAATGGGCAGACTGGGTGGGCCATAGGCCCTTATCTGCCGACACTGTCTATGTGTCTATGTATCTATGTAACTGATGGTTGAAGAAATGGTGCTGTGAGGAAGGGGTTGGATTCATTGGTGACGGGGGACCCACCTGGAGGGATGGAGGCATGTTCAAGCCTGATGGCCTGAGTCCATACTGGAGGAGAGTCAAAGCACTCAATGATAAGTTTAAATGTTACATGGACAAGCATTTAAACTAGCCAAGGGGTGTAGCAGGCCAGCAATGAAGGTACCTAATTGCCCACCCCCCACAGCTAGCAGTGGAACTAGTGAACATGAGGAGTGGATATTTCTACAAAGAAGTGTGCAAAAGATGGAGATAAGCGCCCAAGAGGTGGATAGGCAGAAAGAGGGCAAAATTCAACAGAAGTGCAGACAGCAGGAAGAACTAGGGATAAAGTACAATCAGGGAGGTGGCTGGAGTAGAACAGCTAAACAGTCCAGGGAGTTTAAATCATAGAAAACCATGTGTGCCAATGCCAGGAGCCATAGCAACAAGATGGAGGGTCTGGAGCTGTCATGGTGCAGTCAGACCTGGACATTGTGGCCATCACAGAGACCTGATGTAATGATAACCATTACTGGGAGATGGCCATACCTGGCTACAACATATTCAGAAGGGACAAGACAGGTAGGAAGGGAGGAGGAGTGACACTTTATGTGAAAGATAGCATAAAAGTAACAGAGATCAAGGAGAAACAGAATGGGGTAGAGATACTATGGGTTAAGCTGGAAAGGAAAATGGGCCAGCCATCTGCACAGGGGTGGTGTATAGACCACCAGTCCAGGAGGAAGAAACAGATAGGGAGCTAATGCTAGCCATCCAAAGGATGGCAGACAAGGGTGAGGTGGTGCTGGTTAGAGACCTCAATATTCCAGACATGGACTGGAGCATCCCAGCAGCAGCATCAACCAGGAGCAGATTTATCCTGGATTCCCTTCAAGGTGCCTTCCTCAAGCAACTGGTCATGGAACCAACTCAGCAGAAGGCAATACTGGACCTTGTGCTCACAAATGGGGATAGTGTTATGGGGATAACAGTGTGCCAGCACCTGGGGAACAATGACCACCAGCCACTGTGGTTTGAAATTACAGAATGAACAGAAACAAACTGCACAAATACACATATCCTGCATTTTAGGGGGGGAAGACTTTGGGAAAATGGGGAGATGCTTGAAAGAGGCATTAATGGAATTGGGGCAGGAATCAGGGGTTGAGAAACAATGGGAAATATTTATAACAGGGATTACAAGAGCAACATAATTATGCATTAAACAGGTTAGCAAGGGGAAAAGGAAGAGGAGGACATTATGGTTTTCCAAGGAGGTAGTGGAGAAAGTGAAAGCCAAAAAGATTGCACTCATGCAATACAAAAAGATGCAGGCAGAAGGGGAAAGGAAGAAGTACCAGAAGAAGCAAAGGGATGCAGGGAGGTCAGTAAGGGAAACCAAAGCTCAGACAGAAGAGTGCATTGCAAATTCAGTGGGTAGTGGGGACAAAACCTTTTACAGGTACATAAGTGAGAAAAGAGAGGCAAAGGGAGGGATAGTGAGACTGAAGAGGGAGAATGGGGGCCACATGGAGGATGACAACAGTAAAGCTGACATACTGAACAGGCATTTCTGCTCAGTCTTTACTGAGGAAGAGGAGGGTAATGGATCTGAAGGGAGTAGAAGGGGTGGGAACAGAGCAGAACTGGACACAATTCCCTTTACACAAGAAAGGGTCCTAAAGGAACTGGAAGGAATAAGTTGGTAAAGCAATGGGGCCAAATGGTGTGCACCCCAGGGTCCTAAAAGAACTAAAAGAGATGGCAGTTGAACCTCTGGCAATCCTGTTTAGCCAAACACTAGAAACAGGGGAGGTACCCAAAGACTGTAGGACAGGAGATGTAGTCCCCTTATATAAAAGTGGGATTAAAAAGGAAGTGGGGAACTACAGACCAGTCAGCCTCACCTTGGTAGTGAGGAAGATCATGGAAGCACTACTGAAAGAGAGATTGGTGGAACATCTGGGTGCCATCAGACTACAGGATCCAAGGCAGCATGGTTTCACCAGGGGGAGGTCATGTTAGACCAGCCTCATTGAATTTTTTGACTGGGTGACAAAGGAGGTGGATCAGTAGAGGGCAGTGGACATGTCCTATCTGTACTTCAGCAAGGTCTTTGACACAGTGCCAATAGAAGGCTCTTAAACAAACTGGGGAATATGGGAGTGAGCAGGACAGTAGTGCTATGGGTAGGTAACTGGCTGGGTGGCAGGACACAGAGGGTGGTGGTAAATGGCTGTCACTCCACAGAGGGAAGAGTGACCAATGGGGCACTACAGGGATCAGTGCTGGGACTGGTCCTATTCAAAGTCTTCTTCAGTAACATTGCACAGAACCTAGAAGACAGAATTTTCCTGTTCACTGATGACACAAAGCTCTGTAACAGAGTGGGAACACCAGAGGGTGTAGACAGAATGAGGAGGGACCTGCAGAAACTTGAAGAATGGTCGGGGGTTTGGCAGATGAAATTCAATGCAAAGAAGTGCAATATAATGCATATGGGGTACAAAAACCCTGGAACAACATATCAGTTGGGTTGGGGGGTTGAGGATATAGCAAGCACCAAGCAAGAAAGGGATCTTGGGGTTATCATCTCTGATGACCTCAAGGTAGGGAAACAGTGCGACAAGGCATCAAGTAAAGCAAATTGGATGCTGGGATGCATAGTCAGGGGCATCACCAACTGGAAAAGGGAGGTCATAATTCCACGATACAAGACACTAGTGAGGCCCCACCTGGAGTACACTGTACAGTTCTGGAGACCATATCTACATGAAGACATAGAGTAGAGAAGGTTCAGAGGAAGGCAACAAAGATGGTATATGGGTTGTATCACAAGTCCTATGAGGACAGGTGAAGGACTTGAATATGTACTCCCTGGAGGAGAGGAGAAAAGGGAGAAAGAGGATATGATAGAGACATACAAGTATCTTACAGGGAGGAATAGGGTGCAGGAATACTCTGTTTTTTTAGCAAAAAAGATGTTCCAGGACTAGAGAGCATGGGATGAAGTTGGAGGAAGGGCAATTCAGAGGAAACATGAGGACAAAGTTCTTCATAGAATGGGTGGAGGACAAGTGGAAAACTTGTCAGAGGAAGTAGTGGGAGCTGAAACAATCATGGGATTTAAGAATGTATGGGATAGACATAAGGGAATTCTGGAGGTCAGGGGTAAGGGGCAACAGACTTCTAGGAAAACATAAAGTGAACTTACAAGCTCAAATGGGCAGACTGGGTGGGCCGTAGACCCTTATATGCTGACAGTGTCTATGTGTCTATGTATCTAAAAAGCTGTTGATGAGTATGAAAAGACATAGTGGGAGTGAATGTGCTGTGGAGTCCTCAAGTGGGATTAGAAAGTGGGCTATATTTTAGGAGCTTTCCTATTGGATGAGAGCCACTACAGGTGGGTACATTACCTTTTGATAGATGCCCGCTTCTAAACAAGTGCCAATTCAGGGTGCCCCGTTACTTAAAGTATCTTTGGGCCACCTCGAATTTCCATGGACCAGCTGCCATTTTTACCCTTGCTTAGCAAGCGAGAGACCTCCTATCCCCAACATGACAATATGCCAAAAAGTAAACGTTCTCTCACTTGCCACACAAAACTGCTTTTTGAATGTAAAAAAAACACTTTTCATTCCTACCCAAAGTGTTTCTGGAGCATATTGCTGCCACCATTGCCGATCTCCCACCAGACGCATTACACATGTCCCACTCAGCATGCTGCTAATGTCCCACTTGGCGCCACAAAAAATCATGGTTTGAACAGGGCAAATGTACAAAAAAATTATAAAATAAATCTTTAACATAAAAAAAGAACTTAGCAGTCCTATGTCTCTTCCCGTCCCTTCATACTGAACTTCTGTGTGTACACATGCATGACGTAATGGCTCGTCTCCGCAAGAGCAGCACATTAATAAAACAAAAAAAAGGGTTGCAAACATTAATACGGTAAGAGAAAAGTATACTAATACATAAAAAAAAAAAATTACTGAATGGATCCCTGTGTACAGAGTGTGTGAGTGTGTGCTTGTGTGTGTGTGTGTGTGTGTGTAAAACCACGACAACTAACTTCAGCAGCCACAAGTACAGAAGCTTAAGTAGTACAAAAGTCCATAGTTAAAAAAAAAACAACAGGTGGAGGAACTACTTTTTAACAAAATAAATAAGATGCTTAATTATTGAACACTTTAACATAAAATCTATTTGTTTAAGCACATAAAATACAGTACCCATGTTCTAAGTGCAATAATACCCTCCAGGGTGGGTGGTATGTGTAATAATGGACCTTTCAGGGGGTATAAGGCCTTCCACCTGTGGCACTGGACCTCATTTTAGCCCTGCGTGGTCTGGTATTGCCCTATACAGCCCACCGTGTTGGGTAATATTGCTAGCCTAACTAACAGGGCATAGTAAGAAGGCTGGAAGATGACAGTGTTGGGGGAAGGAGACAGAGACAGAAACCTGTAGAACATGAAGCTATATATGCACACATAGCTGGATGCCCACAAGAGTATGCCCCCCCCCCCCACACACACACACTGGATGAAAATGTGTGCAGGCACACCCTTCCATGCAAATGTAGCATGCACACACACATGTAGGCAAAGATATGATGGGGTTGGGATAAAAAGGACAGACTACAGTGGTAAGCCATAAGGTGGCTGAAATATGTTAGTAGAACATAAAACTTTTAAAGAGCTCCTGACACCATTGTGACAACTTTGAGAAAATGTAATGTTTGGCACAAGTGAGCTTATATTTTAATATTGTTTCTGTATTTCTCATTCTTCTTTATTTCTAAGGACATGTGCGTGTAAACAGGATCATGCCCTATCAGTTCTGGCTGCTCGCCTACATATGACATCACAGTTCTGTTTATGACATCATATTCGGTTGCTGTGGGGATAATTTTGATGCCATAAACGGCAGATTATTTATTTTATTTTTTTAAAAGTTAGTAACCAGGAATAGCACCATGACCAGAAGCTTGTTTCCAGGTGCATTTCGGATTATGATGTCATATGTAGGCTAGCAGAAAGGGCAGATAAAGTCTAAGGGATGGTAAGCCTCTTTCATACAGCTGTCCTCAGTAATAAAGAAAAAAGGTAAATAATTATAGAAAATACATGAAATATAAATTGAACTGTCTAAGTCTCACATTTTTTGCAAGTTTTTCTAATGGTGTCAGGGGCTTTTTAAACTAGAGGGCTGCAGGGAGGCTAGGAGGATGATACGCTTACTATCTGTGTTTGTTTTTTGGCCAGAATCCCAGAAACCCTGCTGAAGGACACAAACAAAAAAATCAGTGATGTTATGGTTCCTGGAGATAAAATGGGATACAATGGGTTTATCAGTGTCTTCATTCTTTGCTACCCTGTAATGTTCCCTGAACTGGTCAATCAGGCATCTGCCTGTTTCTCTGATGTAGATAGCTACATGCTTCCTGCAAATAATACAATCCATCACAGTACTGAAAGTGCATGAGAAATCTTAGTGCATTTTTCAGTGTTTTAGTGCACAAAGACCATCAGTCTGACTGAAACAAAATTTGGCAAATCAAGAGATTTACCATGCTCCACCATGCATACCAAATGTCTGGCAAATCCTTTGAACAGGTCCAAAGATATTAACAAACAAAATTTTGACTTTAACATAGAAGTACCTTCATAACTTCTAAACATAGTGGTGCAAGTGCACCACTATTATATATATATATATATATATATATATATATATATATATATATATATCTAGGAGAGAGAGAGATATATATAGAGAGAGACAGAGATAGAATGATAGATAGATAGATAGATAAATAGATAGATAGATAGATAGATAGATAGATAGAGCACATTTTTGTGAAATATTTCATGGGTGCGAAATGCGGAATTCTGCCAGCAAAATGTAGAATTTTGCTAGCGAATGGCAAAATTTCACCACTCGTAGGCAAAATTCTGCCATTTGGAGATGAAGTTCTGCATTTTGCCAGTGAAATTCCGCATTTCATACTTGCAAAATATTTTACAGAATATGTGAATTTCGTGACATATTTCACATAGCAAAATTTGCGATTTTGATGGAATTTCACCAGTGAAATTAAAGTTCACTGCATCTCAACTTAATTATTGATGCATTTATGTTTTTACATTTGTTTTTGTTTATTTTTTGTTTTGTTTTTGCTAGCTGGGTAGTTCCACTGGAACTAAAATTTCCATTTTCATAGCAGGCCCATGATTAGCTACAAAGAAGAGGTACATACAATGGCCACAATGTGTGAGATACAGAGTACAGACAGTTTGGATGCATACTACAACCAGAAAGGGTTGCATAGTTACAAAATGGGGTAAGGTACAACACACTTGAAGATAAAGCTAAAAACATAATAACATATGAGTGATGATCACTAGTGACCTGAAGCACTCTGCACAGTGTAAGAAAGTAGCAGCAAGGGCAAACAAGATGATGGGATGCATAGCTAGGGGGATCAGTAGTAGGAGACTGGAGGTTATACTACCCTTGTACAGCTCACTGGTGAGGCCACATCTAGAGTATGGAGTTCAGTACTGGTGCGCACATCTCAAAAAAGAAATTAACCTGCTGGAGAAGGTCCAGAGGAGGGCTACAAAGATGATACCAGGTCAGCAGGGTAAGGCATATAAGGAGAGGTTGAGGGCATGGAACCTGGAGGAAAGGGGGGGCATGATTGGGACCTTCAAGTACTTGAAAGGGATAAAAAAAGGGTGGATAAGGAGGGTCTCTTTAAGCTGAGTGGCAACCATAACATGAGAGGGACAGTCTTAAGCTGGAGGGGGAGAGGAGGTTTAGGAGAGAGGTCAGGAGGCACTTCTTCACAGAGAGGGTGGTGGACACTTGGAATTCACTACCAGAAGAGATAGTCTCGTTGAAGACAGTGGGCAGCTTCAAGAGAGGCTAGGATAGGCATTGGGGAAGGTAAGGATCATGGGTACAGAGGATGGGAAGAGTGGGGAGGGGTGGCAGGGACAGTAGCTCAAGCTGCGAACCCTGCAATACCAGCAAACTAGCTAGACCAAATGGCCTTCTTCTGCTGGCTGCTTCATATGTTTTTATGGTATGTCCATATGGCAACTTAAATAATGTGTAACAACCCATTAAAATGTACTAAATTTTCAGTAAGCCAATTACAAAAAAACCAACCACATAAATAAAGTTTACCCTCTGGATTCAGATTTCCAGATTGGCTTGATTGAACAGCCATGTTTTCTGCATTTTTTGGAAACCATTAACTGAAGGTCAGTGTGAATATCGAAATGTAGTGTGTTCCAAATTTTTGGCTTGGTAACAGTAAATGTTCTGTCTCCCATTAACTTTAGATGAAAATTAGGAACAAATAAAAACTGACCACCAGAACATCATAATTCCCAGGCACTGGTTCAGGTTACAAGAAGATCCCAAAACTAATGTCAGCTCACTCTGTAAAGGGTCTCATATGTCAAAAGCAGCATCTTAATGTCAATCTGCCACCTAATTGGAAGCCAATGTGAAGGACATGGAGCAGGAGTAAGCTGAGTTCTGATGTCCTTTGTATTAAAAGATTAACAGCAGCACGTTGTACCAGATCAACTTCAGGTTTATGTTTATTTTGATATTAGTCATTTAGCCTAGGCTCAGTTCCAAAAGTGTCCCAGATAAATTAAAACAGTATATAAAAATAATAATAATAATAATCAATAGTAAACATAACTCATCAGCTACAGTGTTAACAATTTCATACTGACAAGAGGTTCAACAACATAACAGTTAGAAATATTTACCAATACTGACATCTTGTGCTATTTCTTAAAAAGTGCTCCTTTAACTATTTGGTTGATGGTAGTTTGCCAGGTAACAAACTAAATGTAATAGGTAATTTATTCAATGTGAGTGTCAGTGGCTCAGCAGTTAGCACACTTGCCTCTGTGGCCTGGAGATCAGAAGGCTGTGAGTTCTATTCCCACACTAGGCACTTATACTGACACTGTAGTGCAGCATGGGGGGGCTGCACTCCTGAGGTGCCAACTTTCAAGTGAGATGTTAAACTGAGGTACCATCTGCCTGTTCTGGTGCTAGTTCAGATGGATGTTAAAGATCCCATGGCACTTCCCAAAAAAAGAGTAGGGGAATATTTTATTCATAATTGAAAACAACATACAGTCAAATCAAGAATTGTACATACAAAATCATAAATAAAAAAGCAAAATAAACAAAGGAGTATTACATCATACTGAAAATGTGAAACAAAAATGTTATACTGTAAAAATACCCCTCCCTACTAAAAGAGTAGGGGAATAATTTATGCAAAATTCAACAGAAAACAAAAATAACATTGTATTACTTCATACAAAAAGAAAAATCCAGGACAGAACATGAAAAGAACAAAAATGAAAAGCAGCAAAATATATGAAACTGTTCCCCAATCTAACTGGTATAAAGGACCAAGAACAAAAACCCAAGGAAAAAAAAATAAAATTGATTAATGTCAGAAAAAAACATAATCATGTCAAAATAGTCTTGCTTCCTAAAACAAATCAAATCGAACCCCCACCCCTCCACTGAAAAACACAAACTAAACAGGAAACAAGTAAAAATCCCATTAAGAAAACAGAGACCTCTAGAGAAACTACACAACTAAGAGGACAGGTACACATGGGCAGAAAGGAAACACTAACAAAGGAAAAACATGTCCTCAGCCAGATCACTTCCAAAAATGAAGCGGAAACAAAATGCCAAAATGCAAAAACAAAAAGGGATTACAAAACCTCAGCCTAATGGTAAGATACTGCCCAAACCGAAAATTAAAAAAAGAAAAATGGGACCGAGGTTAACAAAAAAAAAACTCAGAAGTAAGAAAGATATCCCTGTTCTCCCAAAAATAATCTGAGGGGATAGAAAACCAAGGAGAGACCATATGTTGACCTATAAAGCCAGTAATCTATATAATATCTCTTTGCATAAAAATGAAACCATTTACTCCTCCATCATCCTGTATCAAGACAGGACATGTTTCTCCACCATAGTTTATATAAATCTAAGGATACTCATTTCCTCTCTAGTGCATGCCATCTAGAAAAATCTTTAGAAAGTAATAAAATAAGCTGATCACAAGTCTTCAGTTGTTTCCGAAGGGTTACACCACACCGGGCTTGACACAGTTGAAAACGAATAAAACCCATCAGAAGTCGTATGGTACAATTATCATATTTTATCCAAATCCCAGGTAATATCCCCTCCACCCATACATCAGGAGTCGGATCCAAAAAAGGAGTCAAGGGCCAGGTTAGATGAAAATGTTCCCAAAAAGAAAGGGCATGCAACAAAAAGATGAAACATAGTTTCAACAACCCCTCCACATACCCCTCCCCTCGGACATTCTCAATCTGCAAGCTCTTTACGCTTCAAATTCTCAGGAACCCTAATTTTTTATGTGTACAGAGCTACAAGAAATCCCACATATAATGAGGAACCCTCTTGCTATTTAAAAGTAAAATGATAGCATTCTGGTCCCTGCACAGCAAATCCACAAAACCAGGGGACTGAAAAAAATGAGACTCCATATACCAACCATACACCACTTTTCAGTTAGAGGAACATAAAAAACTTTTAATAGTTTTCCATACTTTTAATTTTGCTATTGCTTCCTTAAAATAAATAGGTAACATAGTCATCCTGGTTTGTCATGAAATACATTGTAAGGGTTCCCAAACCTCCAACAAAGGTCCTATAGTATCAACCACCAAAGGAGACTATATGTTCTGGATCCCTATCAAGGGAGGTAAAAAATTATAATAAAAAAAATGTATCAAAAAGGAAAAACACCAGATTAATCATACCCAAACCACCCATGCTCTTTGGGAGATAAGTAACCCTTCATTTCACAGGGTTCAATCAACTGCCCCACAAACATTGAAAAAACGCACTATACACAGAAGTTTCCAATGCCCGGGGATAGCTGCTAAGAAAAAGAAAAAGGACAAAAAATAAGTTTTAATCAAATACACTCTTTTATCCTTTGTCATACGCTATTTATTCCAACCCCACACCTGTCCTTGTGCTTCTACCAATTTTTGTTCTCAGTTATATGTTTGTGGATTAGGACCCCCAAAATAAATCCCCCAAATTTTGTGATAACCCAGAGTAATCGGTACTTCCCACACTGATGCCACATCAGTTGCATCATAATCTATGGACAATATACAACTTCTTACATGGTTAATAACAGAGCCAGTTAGGAAGGAAAATAACTGCAAAATATGCTTTGCTTCCCAAGCAGACTTCTGATCAGCTAAAAAAATCCCCAAATCATCTGCATATGCCATTGTGATAATTGGAGTATCCTCACTTCTCACCAAGAGCCCAGTAATTGAGTCTGTACCATGTAATGCTTGTAGAAGTGGATCCAAAGATAAAATATATAACAAAGGGCTAAGAGGGCACCTGTTTTACCCCCTGGTTAACCGCAACTCCCTGGCCCACCCATCCATTTATAGTGGACAGGATGCTAATCCCAGAGTAGCATGTCTGCAACCAGAAGATAAAAGGGTCCGGGAAACCATAGCACCTAAGAGCTTCCCAAAGACACTCATACTCTACCTAATCAAAGGCTTTGGATTGATCCAAACAAACTAAATGACCCATCAATTCCTGTGTGCCTCCGTTATGCAGAATTTCACAGAGAAGAACTAGAACATCTTGTAAGCATCTTGATGGAACCCCATTATACTGAGAGGGGTAAATAATGGAATCCAGAATTCCTAAAATTCGATTACTCAGAATTTTCATCAGTATTTTAATATCAGTATTTAGAAGGGAGATTGCTCTTCATTTACTCAAGAACCCCCTTTCCCCACCCTTAAATAATAAAATTAATAACCCTTCCAACATACTATCAGGCAGTCAACCCAACCGCAGACTTGTATTATAACAGTCACATAACTCTGGTGCTAAATATTCCCAGATAAATTTATAAATTTCATGAGGGAGACTGTCCTTCCCTGGTGCCATCCCAGGCTTCAAAGCCCAGATGACATCCTTCATTTCTATTTGTGAGATGGGCTCAGTCAAGAGAGCCCCAAGGTCATTAAGAATTTGTGGCAGTGCACAAGAGGCTAGCCATCGTTTCGTATCCAAAATGGGTAGGGGTTGACTCACAAAAGATTTCTTAAAATATGTAGAAATCTCTTCTAAGATATCCACATTACTAGTTACTTTATTGCCTCCTGTAGTGAAGAGAAATCATATATTTTTCTGATCTTTTAAATAACTAGCAGATTCAAAAGATAATGCTTCTGCTGTTTTTCCTTTAATCCCATATTTCTGCTTCTGTTCCAAGTTTCTCATAAAATTTAATTGTAAAAGGGCTAATTCTGTCTTAAGTGTTTTAATCTGTTGATGACAGTCCTTGCCTAAATGCTGATGCAAACCTGTCAAACAGCTTATTTTATTCCTCAAAATACACATTTTATCCTGTATAAATTTCCCATTGATACGTCCCATCTCCTGAAAGTAAGTCCTTATCTCCAGTTTAGTGTCCTCCTACCATTAATTTTTATTATACAGAAAAAATAAAGACTTTCTAGCTTCTAAAATGAAAATAAAACCCTCCCGTATCTGAAGAACCTCCATCAACGTGATATTCAATTTCCAGATACCAGGACTGCGTCTCTGTGCAGGGTGGCTACCAAGCACCAGTTTCAACATTCGGTGATCGGAGGTAGCAACATCCACCATTTTAGCAGATTGTGTCAAAAGGGATGGAGATGCAAAGAAATAATGAATGCGCGAAGCTCTAGGGCCACAAAAATAAGTACAGGGGGCTACTGGATACAATACATCATAGACATCGATGAGGCCTACCTCTTCAATCAGAAGTCTAAGACCAGATGCATCACAATAGATATTTTTACCTAAAGGAACAGGCCCTTGTGGAGGCAAAGTACAATTAAAATCCCCACCTAATAGAGCAGGATAATTCGTAATCAAGAAAGGTTTAAGGGACTGAAATAAACCTACCCTATCGTATTTTAACTGAGGGGCATAAACATTAAGCAAGCGAAAGGTCACCCCTTCCCATTAAATATCTAATAACAACACCCTACTTGCTAACACCTCAAGATGCAGAAGTGCCCGAACCTTAGTAAAAAAGCAAATCCCCACCCCAGAACACAGATCCTTCCCTTGCGACCAAAAACAATCCCCCCATATCCAGCCATCAAAGGCCACAGTTAACAATTCAGGGGAGTGTAGTCTGACATCCTGAAAAAACACACAATCTAGATTGCTTTTATAAAACTGTGCAAATGTACTAGAATGTTTGGTAGAAGACTGAATGCTATTCACATTCAAAGATGCCACTCTAAAAGTAAAGGAAGCCAGAGTCACAGATAACGGAACACAGTCACTTTACTTTGCTAGATGCCCTCATAACTCTTCCATTCTTCAAGGCCACTACATTCTGATCTTCTTGCCCCTCTGACTCCCCTTGAACCCCCGGCTGTGAAGCTGGGAAAGATGATTGTTCCCTCTCCTCCATGTCCGAGTGTTCCTCCAACAATATTGAATATACGTTTGAATCCTCCAGAGGCACCTCAGGGGGTTTCTTTTTAGATTTCAGTTTGTGTATAGTCCCTTTACCTTTTTCCCTAGTTACAATAATGAAAGCCTCATCTGTAGGCAACTGAGCCGAAGGATCCAAAGGGGGTAGTGTCTCCACAATCAGGGCTACTATGGTAGAAACCTCAGATTGAGGAACTGGGGCCAAAGGGTCTTGCCCATCAGGGGAAACAGTAGGAATGAGAATTTGAGAGGGTCCAAGTGGTCTTCCCACTAAAGGAACACATGTTTGTCTCATGGCAGTGTGGATATAATGATCCTGCTTGCCAAAATTGGCATCTTTAGTGTTCTTAGCAGCCTGAGGACAGTCCAAAAAGGTATGCCCCATCTCATCACACAGATTACACTTTAGAGCTTGAAAACAGTGGGCACTAAGATGACCAGTTTCTCCACAATGAGAGCATTTCAATATTTCACAGGTTGTGCTAATATGCCTGGTGGACCCTCATTTAAAACACACTCAAGGTTGACCGGGTTAAAACAGGAAACCTTTATCTCTCCCAATAAAAAGCAGTTAGGGAGATGTATAATTCATGATCCGACTGTTGCAATTTAGCCTTACATTTCCACCCCCCATTCCAGAACCCTTCTTCATCCATGACTGGCATCGGGTTCCCCTGGATGGAACACCATTTTCCAGCCAATACACAATGTCTGTGATGTTTACCCCTTCAATATGAAATAGCACAGTGATGACCCGAAAAAGTTGTTTAGTCAAAGGAATGACAAGGAAATCCACCCATAAAGGGTTAGTTTTAAGGTTCACGTAATGACACCAAAATGTTTCCAAAAGAGCAGGGGTTCGAAAGCTAATGTCAAAATGAAATTCACCTTGAGCGTGTATTGGGGCATAGACTTCAGATGGATAAAAACCCATACTTTGTTTTAGTAAAATGTTACCAACAAAAAATCAATTCGGGGGCTGGTCTCATGGGCCCACTTACTGCAGCCTATCTGCATTGTGGCATTTTGCCAGCACTATAGGTTTATGAAAATGACTGGCATAAGTAGGTTTAGTAGGCCCAGTATTATCTGAACTGGGGTCACCATCAGGCAAGGGGTTTTTAGCATGTTCCTCAGCCAAGGCATTAGTATGCAAGGTCTGGGGCTCCACATCAGGAGCAGGGCTAGGTGCTGTAGAGGTCATTTGACATGTAACTCCCATAATGACGGTATGATTAAGAGTATCACTTATCTGCAGTTGTGGGGGGGAATTCGGTAAGGGAATTGCGGGGTCCGGTCTCCAGTGTCCATTTCGAGTAGGTATCCAGCCAGCGTCCTGCAAGGCCTTGTCAGGCAACCAGAAGCCTTCAACCTCCATACTCCAATCTCTTCAAGAAGAAAGTTCTGTCCCAGTCGGAGATGATCCAGTTCTTTCATCTGCTGCTAGAAGCTTCATAGGACCAGTGGCTCTGTCAACGCTTGATGATGTAACCGAATGTTTTTGCTTACTGTCTTCTTCTGGTTTGAGCTTCTTCATGGAAATTTGCTCACTTACTTGAAGCAATTCTGCTTCTAAACATTTTTGATTTTGTTCCAGGCTTCATTGGTTAGTATCCATTCCTCACAAGGGACCGCTAACTTGGGCGATATGCTGGCCACCCAAAGGATGCATTCCAGCTGTCTCCACAGCAGATCCCTTGACCTGAGACATCACTAAAGGTCTGTGTTGCTCTTGAAACTCATCCAGTGGATCCATCCAAACACCTCCATCCCACATCCTGCTGCAAAATGAGACTACTCCACAGCAGCAAGGGTCCCCCTACAGGTGAGTAGGGAAATTTCCCCAGTGCCCTGGCCAAAGTCCCCCCCCATTCACTAAAAATACCACCAACAGCTTAATCTGGTTCAAGGTCAGTTGGCATTCATCTGTATCCCTTCCCCCTCCCCTGGGTCATTCCTGAAAATAGGCAGAATTTGTCTAGTGCACTTACCCAGTCAACAAAAACTAAATAAATAAATAAATATTCCAACATATGGGACCATGAATGGTAAATGATTGGCTCCACTTAACAGAAAGCATGCATGGTACTTCGACAGTAAGGCTATTAGAAGAATGTGTGACCACACGAGAGTTCCTCACAGACACTTTGGGCCAGATATATAAAAAAAAGGGCAAGCACAGTGCAAATGTTTGTGCTGTGCTTGTACCTGCACTCACCCCTACTGCTGCTATATTTAGTCAAATAATGAGTGACACTATCTGACTGAATATCAGGCTGTCTCGATGCAACACTAAGTGTGGCTGTGCTGCCCCAAGATGGACCCGGCAGTACATAGCCCACAGGGAATAGTGCAACCTGAAAAGGGACAGCATCAAGACCCCTGTGGGCCACATTCAGCCCAGACATATAAATGAGCCCATTGGGCATGCAAGACACTATGGGGTTGTTTGCATGCTCATTATGGGTTCATTAGCATGAGGTGTAGCAGCCCTTTAGTGCCACTCACAGCCCTGGAATTAGAGCCCTGTTCTTCCGGTCTTACAGTAATACCCCCCCCCAGTCACTCGGTTAAGCACAATTATATAGTCCCTGTTGTTCAGTGGTCCCCCCCCTCCCCCCGATTGCAGGTTTAAAACAGTTGCTCATTCAAAAGTATCCATTGGTTCCCCACAAAATTGATCACCCATTCTAAAGTATACTGTACAATCATGCCCTGGTGTCTTGTGGTACCCCCCCCCAAATCCATTCCACTATATAAAGTCAATATCTGGTCTCTAGTGGTACTTTCCCCCCAGCAACCATTGCAAGTACAGTAGACATTCCATGGGGTCCAGTGGTTATCCCTCACACTGTTGCTGTCTGGCTAAATACAGTTATGCATTCCCTGGTAACCATTGGTTCCCTTATCCCCTGATCACAGTTTAAAAAGGTTATTAATTTCCTGGTAACCAGTGGTTTCCCACCCTCCCAAGCACCTGTTGTAGTACCATTCCCTGGTGTCTAGTAGTACCCTCCCAACCCTGAGTACATGTTGTACTGCACACTGTCATTCTCTGGTGTCCAGTTATACCCCATCCCCACCCCCAAACATCTGCTGTATGTACAGAAGACATTTCCTGGTGGCCTAGGTACTCCCCCCACCCTCAATTGCCCATTTAAACACAGTTATATATTTCCTCCTGTCCAATGATTCCCTCCGCCCCATTGCCCAGTTCACATAGTATAAGTATTCCTTGGTAGTCTAGTGTGACCCCATTACCCCGATCGCCCATTTACACTGAGGTATTCATTCCCAGGTGGTCCAATTGTTTCCCCCACCACTGATCATCCATTTCTACTATTACTACTGAACATTGGTATTTCAGGTTCCCCCATCTGACCCACCCACTAGCATCCCACCTCCCTGCACACACCCCATTACCAAGGTGGCCAGCACTCCTCCAAACTAGATACAGCGACCAGCACAGCCTTCTTCTCACATTTGTGCTCAACCACCATATGAGCTGTCAGTGAGGTGAATACAGTGCAAATTTTAAATATCCCACTTCACCAGCATGCATGAGGGGACCATCTCATGGGCATAGGGACAATGGTATTTCAGAAATGTGGTGCTACTTGGTCGGGGAGGGAGGCAGTCCCTGGCTGCTGAATATGGATCTGCCTGGAGTAGTCATGCAAACCCAGGTTAGCGCACTGGCCCCAGATCTCTTAAATACACAAGGGCTTTCACTGTAACACATTTTTTTTATTAATATCAATAGATGAAGTTCCCTTCTTTGGTCCAGTGGAAGCCATTTTAGTGAGTTAATCAACTGATCACAATAGTGGGTAGTGTGAGGTGCTCCAGATATAAAATATGCCAGTTGATTTGTTAAAACATCCAGTTTACTAAACTGACCATCACCACCCCCTCAGATATAATATCCTCATACTCTATAATAGGCATAGCCATTTGCTTTACTGTACTTTTCCTTACATCTAATAATAGTGAATCGCAATGTCTATAGATGAATCCTCACCTTGGGTCAACCTTTCTGACAATGCTTTCAATGTGATGTTTCCACTCCAACCATATCCCAAAATAATATATGCACAGGGCCCTGGGACAACAGGACCTCACCCTTCATTACAATTGCCAGCTAGTCCTCCCTGCAGCTACCCTACTGCGTTATGTAAATAACATCACTTCAGATTCTTTTGCATTCAAAATCAAATTATCTTGACCTAGAAAATCTAGTAGCCAAAAGCTAGCTGGAGGTCCAACTGTATGTAACAAACTGTCTGACCCATGCAATAGAAAATCATATCATTAGCACATATGCACATAGAAACATAGAAAGGTGACAGCAGAAGGGGACCAAGGTCCATTTAGTCTGCCCATTTGTTTGCATGGACTCCTCTTGGGCCATGCCTGCTTGCATTGAACTCTTACTCAAGATGAGTACCCGCCCTCGACCCTGTGTCGCATGTATATCCTGTCCCAACCAAGTTTAATGGAGGTGATTGTTTTGGCCTCCACCACCTCAGTGGGTAAACTATTCTAAGGTGCCACCATCCTCTCAGAAAAAAAGAACTTCCAGATATCACATCTGAACCTCCCCCCTTTGAGTTTCCAGTTGTGCCCTCTAGTATTAGAGTTGTGGGACCTAGTAAACAGTTCTGAGTATGGCACTTTGTTGATGCCTTTTAGGTACTTAAATGTCTCAGTCATGTCCCCCTCTCTCACCTGGCCTCCAGTGACAATAACTTTCAGTTCTTTCAGGTGTTCCTCGTATGACAGGTCATGTAATCCTGTTACCATCTTTGTTGCCCTTCTCTGGACCATCTTTTATTTTTATTTATTTATTTTAGTTGTTTAACCAGGAGTAGCACACTAAGCTGAAAGCTTTTTTTACAGGTGCGACCTGGGAGCTCAGGGAAGTTAAGTGACTTACTCAGGGTCTCACAGTATGCAAGTGGAAGCTGTGGGATTCAAACCCAGGTCTGGTCTGCTGGATGTCACCAGATTTGCATCTCAGAGCCTTAAACTACTGCGCTAGACTGCCTCTCATCTGTTGATGTCCTTCTTTAAGTGTAGGCTCCAAAACTGGATGCAGTACTCTAGCTGAGGTATCACCAGGGATCTGTAAAGAGGTAGTATTACGTTTGTGATCCTGCTGTCAAAGCTTCTGCTGATGCACCCGAGCATTCTGTTGGTCATGCTACATGCAGAGTTACACTGACTGGTTGCCTTAAGGGACTTATGAATTAACACTCCGGAGTCCTAGCTTCCCTTCCTATGATGAAGTATTAAGTTGCACCCTGTTCAACCAATATTCTGTTCTAGAGTTGTTTTTGCTCAAATGAATCACTTTACATTTCTTTGCATTAAAGTCAAGCTGCCATTGGTTGGACCATGCCTCAAGTTTTCCTAGGTCAGCTTGAAGTTTGATGATGGACTCTGCAGTATCCACCCTTCCTCCCAGTTTAGCGTAATCAGCAAACAGTGCTAATCTGCCATTTATGTCATCACTAAAGAAAATGTTGAAAAGCACAGGACCGAGGACAGAACCCTGGTGAACTCCACATATGACATCTCCCTTCCTTGAACCCACTCCATTGATTACCACCCTTTGGCTGATACCTTGGAGCCACGCTTTTATCCAGTCGATAAACTAGTTTGAAATACCCCTGTCCTTGAGTTTAGCTAGCAGACGCTTTTGTGGAATGGAGTCGAAGGCTTTACTGAAGTCAAAATAAAGCAGGTCCACTGGGTGCCCTATGTCTAATTTGGGAGGCATACCAAACTTCCCTAAGGGAAGCAGGGAAGGCAGTAAGGCAGGCAAAGGCCCAAACTGAGGAAACAGTAGCACAAACAGTAAAAGAAGGTGACAAGACTTTCTATAGATACATTAGTGAAAGAAGAAAGTCCAGAGGGGGTATTGCTAAGATCAAAGGGGATAAGGGGCATGTGATGAGGAGGACCATGTAAAGCATCTATCCTAAATAGATACTTCTGCTCAGTATTTACTACAGAGAAGGTAGGGCAGGGCTCACAGCTCTGCACCATGAACACAGGGGGGAGGGAGGTGTGCACTAGTCCCTTCACAAAAGAAAGGGTCCTACAACAACTCAATAAGCTCAGGGTGGACAAGGCAATGGGACCTGATGGCATACATCCCAGGGTACTAAAGGAGCTAAGGGTGGAACTAGCAGAGCCATTATCAGAACTGTTTAGTGAGTCTTTGAGCACAGGAGAGGTCCCAGAAGACTGGAGAAGAGCTCAAGTGATCCCGCTCCACAAGAATGGTAGCAGGGAGGAGGCAGGAAACTACAGACCAGTCAGTCTTACCTCAGTAGTGGGCAAGATTATGGAGACACTCCTTAAGGAAAGGATAGTGCAACACCTGGAATCCATAGGAGCACAGAATCTAAGACAGCTGGTGGACCAAGGGGGAGCAGTTGATGTCGCCTACCTTGACTTCAGCAAAGCTTTCAATACTGTTCAACATAGAAGATTGATTAATAAGCACAGTAGGCTAAGGGTGGGTCAGACGTTGGTCAACTGGGTGACAAACTGGTTGATGGGCCAAAAACAGAGAGTGGTGGTAAACAGTATAGTCAGAAGAGATGCAACAGTCACAAGTGGGGTACCTCTGGGATTAGTCCTGGGACCAGTTCTCTTCAATATCTTCATCAGTGACATTGCAGAAGGACTGGTGGTTAAGGTTTGTCTGTTTGCAGATGACACCAAGATCTGCAACAGAGTAGATGATCCAGATGGGGTGGGCAGAATGAGAAGAGATCTGGATAAACTAACAAAATGGTCAAAAGAATGGCAACTGGACTGTAACGCAAAGAAGTGCAAGATCATGCACATAGGGAAGAGAAACCCTGAAGCCACCTATAGGCTGTGAGGGGAATTGCTGGCAGTCACAAGGGAAGAAGGAGACTTGGGCGTCATCATCCCCGATGACCTGAAATCATCCAAGCAGACCACTAAAGCAGTAGGTAATGTTAGGGGGATGTTGGGGTGCATTAGATAGGGTATCACAAGTTGCAAGAGAAAGGTAGTAATCCCTCTTTACAAGACACTGGTTAGGTCTCATCTGGAGTACTGCATGCAGTACTGGAGGCCACACCTTCACAAGGAAATTAACCAAATTGAGGCAGTACAGAGAAGGGCAACTAAAATGGTGCAGGGACTGCATCAGAAAACATATGGGGACAGATTAATGGAGCTCAATATGTATACCCTAGAGCAAAGAAGGGAGATAGGTGACATGATCGAAACATTCAAACACCTTAAGGGCATTAACAAGATGAAAGAGTCTAATATGTTTCAATATAAGAAAAATAGCAGGACAAAAGGACATAGCATGAGATTAGAGGGAGGCCGATTAAGGGATAATGTGAGGAAGTTCTTTTTCACAGAAAGGGTGGTGGATGCATGTAACAGCCTACTTCAGGAGGTGGTGGATATGAATACAGTGCAGGGCTTCAAACAGGCATGGGATACGCATAAGGGAGCAATACAGATGAGTGTGCATAAATAGGCCATTGACAGAGCAAAGGTCAATGACACATTCATAAGGTAGAAAAAGAAATGGGCAGACTGGATGGGCCTTGCGGTCCTTATCTGGTGCCAGCTTCTATGTTTCTATGGTGGTTACCCAATCAAAGAATAATATCAGATGTGTCAGGCATGATCTTCCCACTGTGAATCCATTTTGCTTGCGGTCTTTGAGGTTGTTCTTGTCCAGGTAATCAACTATGCCTTGTTTATTCAGTGTTTCCATCAGTTTGCACACCACTGATGTCAGATTAATGGGTCTGTAGTTCCAAGGCTCCTCCTTGCTCCCACTCTTATGCAAGGGGATCACGCCAGCGGTTTTCCAATCCTCTGGCACTACCCCAGTCTGGAGGGAGAAGTTGAAAAGTCTGAATAATGGTTTCTCTAGTTCCATAGCTAATTCTTTTTTTTATGTAGGTGTTTAACTACCTTCCTCCTCATGGCTGCCCCATCTAACTGATCCCCCAGCCCCATCACCCCGGTCTTGCCAGAACTTACCCAGAGCGTGTCTGATTGCCGGGTGTGGGGTCAGTGAAGGATCGGTCTTCATCCTGCAGCCATGAGGTATTTTCCTCCATTTTTGTCCTTTTCCCCAACCCTGGGGCACACGTGCAGGACATGGGTACATGGAGGCGTGTACACATCCGCAGTGGTCCCGCAGCACTCTCCCTTCCATGGCAACCTCAGTCCTGTACCTCTAGCAGTCCTCCACCTGGGGCTGTCATTCAGCAGTAGTGCCAGTCTTCCTTCCCCGGGACAGGAGAGCAGTCCTCTAGATGTTCAATCCTCTCCTTCCCCTGCCAACCCTCATCTTGTTCCCAAACATGGGTCACTGGCATGGCATTAGGTGTGGCATCCAGCACCCCAACCCTCAGCACCATTGGGTTGGCTCCTTGGCTAATTCTTTTAGAACCCTAGGGTGAATGCCATCTGGGCTGGGTGAGTAATCTTGATTTAGACTTTCAAGAGCTTTCATGACTCTTTTGGTGGTAAAAGCTTGAGT
The DNA here is from genome assembly GCA_016271365.2 of Neoceratodus forsteri. Taxonomy (NCBI): domain Eukaryota; kingdom Metazoa; phylum Chordata; order Ceratodontiformes; family Ceratodontidae; genus Neoceratodus; species Neoceratodus forsteri. The sequence goes on from CM057455.1 coordinate 245,127,005, forward strand.
TCGCATAACTTCTGGTTTGCTTGAAATGCCAGTTACTGGCATGGGCCCATCTCATTCCCTGGTAAAGTCTAAGCAAATGAATTTGTTGGGAATTTCCACCTTTTGTGTATCATCTTGGACTACTGTTTCACCATACTTTAGTTTCACCGCCCCTTGAGAAGTCATCCTTTTTTCCTGGATGTATCTAAAAAACTGCTTGCTCCCATTACTGACATTGTCAGCTATGCTAAGCTCGGCACTTACTTTGGCTTCTCCTATAGCACTTTTGGCTTTTTTGCTTAATTCCAGATATTCTTCCTAGGAGGTATCAGTAGGTTTTGTTTTATGGTTGAGAAAGGCTCTACATTTGTCTCTGATAGCTGCCTTGACTTCCGTGTTGAACTACTTAGGGTTTTTACGCTTGTTCTTTTTGGTTGCTGTCTTTGCAAAGGTGGTTTTGGCATCCATGATAGCTTGTTTGAGTACCATCCAGAGGTTGTTGACATTGGAAAATTGCATAATATCCTCTAGTCTCTTGTCAGTGAATTCTCTCATCTTAGCAAAGTTTGCCTCTTTGAAACTGATTACTGATGCCCAAGATTGGGCATAAGAAGATCCAAGGTGTACAGCAAACCATACAGTGTTGTGGTCACTGTCTGCTAGGGGTTTCCTCACAGATGTAGCATCCACTAGGTCGGAATTAGTAAGGACTACATCTAGTATTGTGTTAACCCTAGTAGGCTCGACTACTAGCTGTGCAACTTGGCTGTCCTGTATAGTGTCTACTATGTTTTCAGATCATGACACTGCTCTGTTTCTTCTGTATTGAATCTTAAAGTCAGCTGTCTGGATCTTTTTCCTCAAAATATTTTTTGCGACAGTAAAGGGATATTGTTCCCAACTGCTTGCAATCCAGTTGCAACTCACCACCCATGGAAAGTGTCTTGCCATAATATCTGTGTACATTCCTCCTAAGAATCAGGCCTCTGGTTTCAGACTAGCTTTTGACTATCTATCAGAAATCCATGATAACTCTATAGTCCTAATGTTAGGAGACTTCAATATAAATTGGTTATCCCCAGATGCAACACCATATAAGGATGCCATCGCAGTCATTAATATGGTCCAACTTGTTCAGTCTCTCACAAGGGAAACTACCACACCAGTACAAGCACTCTTATAGACTGGATACTAACTAACCAGCATCAAAGAATAACTAGTACCACTGTGCTAGCTGACATGCTCAGTGACCACTTGTCTGTCATATGCATCTGGACCAACAAGGCACCAAAAGCCCCTCCCAGAAATATAACCTCAAGAGTTCTAAAAAATAGAGCAACTTACCTCCCTCATAACTCATCTTTGCATGCAAGACTGAACAGGGGTCTATGCTGCCACTGATGTGGACACCGCACTAAAGTGCTTTATAAACACTTTTAATAAGTTCTGCAATATATTTGCTCCCTTTCAAATGAGGAAAATCAAAGGGTCCAGCGAGACTTGAATTGTACCATAGATCCTTAATCTTATGAGGATTAGGGATAATCTATTGCACATAGCTTAGAGTGCCGGGTCTGACACTGGCCTCCAAAATAACAAAACAGCCAAGAATATGTGCACCAGTGCTATCCACCAAGCTAAAAGATCCCATTTCAAGAGAGAATTAAATAACTCCAGGTGCAACAGCCACAGTTTCTGGGGGAATATTAAATCCCTAACAGGTAAAGCAAGTAAAACACCTCCCTCACTGCTCAGTATCAATGGAACAATTACCCAAGAGCCGAAAAACATCTCGGATGCCTCAACAAGACCTTCACAGACCTTAGCGGAGTGCTTCCCCAAGACTTTCTTTTACGCTTGGATCATACCAACCTAAGCAACAACTCAGCCCCATCAACAAGTTCAACTCCACCCTTCTACCTTAAGATTCTCACTACAGTTGAGGCTAGAAATTACCTGGTAAAAGTCCTTGGGAAAACTGGATCCTGTGGTGACTCACTTGACCTCAAGATCTTAGCGCTCACCCTAGATTCCTACTCTCCCCTCTAACCAAGATCCTAAATCTCTCACCCACTACAGGCAAGTTCCCTAAACTCTGCAAAGCTGCTGTGGTCTTCCTGATTTTTAAAAATGGTGGTAGAACTAATCTTGCCAACTAATGGCCGATCTCAATTCTTCCTCCACTCTCAAAAGCTCTGGAGAGAATAGTCTATGACCTGTTAGTTGAATACTTAGATAAATACAACCTTCAGTGTCCACAGCAGCATGGTTTCAGGAAGGCCCATAGTACTACCACGGCCTTGGTGGAGTTTACTGGTTACATTCATGATGCACTTGATCGGGGGCTACTTTTATTAATCTCACCAAAGTCCTTGACACTGTTAATCATAATTTACTTCTAAACCAATTGACTCAGTTAGGGCTAGCCACTGATTCATTGGGCTGGTTCTGGAGTTAAATTTCCAAGAGAGTGCAGCAGGTCAAGATCCTCAATGTATTTTCTGACCATCATAGCATTACTACCTGGGTGCCCCCAAAGCTCTATATTAAGCCCCCTGCTTTTCAGCCTGTTTTTGAATGATCTCCATAAAATATGCCAGTACAAGATCCTTCTATATGCAGATGATGCTGTGCTATACACTTCGCAGACAGCACCAGATGCTCTGGAAGAAATGATGCAAACTGATTTTAGTGCAGCAGAAAACTGGTTCCTTAATTCAAAAGTCCTGCTTAACTACAAGAAAACCAAAACAATGTTTATCTGTCATCAAAACTGCTTTAAATCATATCCCCTCAAGGTATATAGCAACAAGCATGAGATACTGGACATGGTCAGTAGCTTTAAGTACCTTGGGGTCATCCTTGACTGCTCTCTCTCATTTGGCCTACACATCGACCTTGTTGCTAAAGCAGTCAGTGCCAGAATAGGCCAACTGTATCAGCACAGACATTGCCTCACAGAGAGTGCCATAAAGCTTGCAGTTAACAGCTCACTGCTTTCAGCCATAGATTTTGGCTTGGTTGTCTATAGAGCAAGCACTGACACTGCCCTTATGAGAACAAGGACTGTCCTAAGCAAAGCCTGCAGACTCATGCTGGGCACATGCTGACTAACTCAGACATGTGAGCTATACTCTAGCACTGGATGGCTAACCTGAACAACAGGATTCAATATCAGGTTTGTCTGCTAGCTAAAAAAAATCTTTCTTTGCCTTGCACCCCGAGATTTGCAGAAACTCCTCAGTTATTCCACTAACCACAGACAAACCAGAGGTTCTGGCAAAGCAGTTTTCCATATTCCCTTTCACCACACTTCGCAAGGGCAGCGTTCTTTTGAGCATAGGGCCCACCTTTGGCTAAATTCTCTCAGCACTGATATGCTCATGGAACCTAAACTAGGCCTGTTTAAAACCAAATTACTAATGTATTTGGTTGCTCTCAGAGCATGCGACTGTGACACCTGAATCTGATGCAATCAGTTATATGTCCAACTAAGCAATTACCCCTCCGCTTCCCCTGATGCCATTCAGATATATGCCCAACTAAGAAATTACCCCTACCTCCCCTGCAATACCCCTCATCTAACATATCCTTACTTACTAGCAGTTTTCACCCTTCTACGACACTGTCCATCCCTACACCTAATTACCATACCTCTATTGTATCTTTGGGGCCTCCCTTTCACATTTTCCCATGCCCCCACCCTTCCCCACCCTGTAACCCATACTCTATCCTCACCTCTTGCCTTCAGCAATGAAACCTAACCAGTGGATTCTTTCCTGCTCCTACCCTACCCTCATTATCTCTTAATTCTTCCCTCTCTATCTAATACTAATACTATCTCCTGTTTAACTCTTACTGTACCATGATCTCCTCTGTTAGCAGCCTTAGGTTTAACCCCTATACAGTACTGTTACTACTTCCTTTTTTAGTACTATTGTAGGTTTTTCTCAGTTGTTATACCTTGTGTCTCTTAGTAGTCATTTTACCCAATTTGATGTTTTTTACACCACTGTACTTGAACCTGTAACAGAAAACTACTTTTAGTTGTTATATGTCTACTATTTGTATATTTGTCTGTAACATTTCACCATGGAACCTTTGTAAATGAGCTTGCTAGCTCAAAGGTCTTAATCTGAGAATTCAAAAAATAAATATATGTTTTGGTTCCTGGAGGATTTGGAGGCAGGAACAGATCAATCAATGTCTTTCATATTTAGGTCCCTACTATTATAGTGTCTCCCTTAGAAGTGACTCCCTTGATTTCTTCAATCAGTTGGTTGTCCAGGGTTTCAGAGTGATTGGGTGGTTTATGTATTACTTCTATGTAGACTTTCTTTCCCAATGATGTACCAATATAAACCCACAGGGATTCAACAACTTCTTTCTTTATACCATCAAGTGATGTTGCCCTTAAATCTTCTTTTACATAAAGTGCAATCCCATCTCCCACCCTTTGAGCCCTTTTTGTCCACTCTAGAGAGTGAGTAACAAGGCATGTTGAGGTCCCATGTATTGGGAGGCCCAAGTTTCTGTTATTGCCACAATGTCCAGATTGGATTCAGAGAACAGCAAGAGGAAGGATGTGCTGTTAGAACTTCACTACTCCACTGGGACTTAAGAACTAGAACTCTACTACTGGGACCTTCAATTTAGGGTAAAATGAACAAACAAAAAAACAAGAGTTAGTGTGTTTGTCTGAGTTGGGTGAAGGGAACTGTTATATGTGCAGTTAGCAAGGTGAAGGGTACTGTGAATTAGGGAAAGTGGCTTAGGCAGCAGGAAGCCAGCTGTTTGGATTTAAAACTGCCCAAGACAGCTTTTGGCAGAGAACAGCAAAGGAAGGAGGTGCTGTTAGAATGTTACTACTCTACTGGGACTTAAGAACTAGAACTCTGCTACTAGGACCTTCAATTTAGAGTAAAAACAAACAGACAAAAAAAAAACAAATAAGAGTTAGTGTGTTTGTCTGAGTTAAGTGAAGGGAACTGTTATCTGTGCTGTTAGCTAGGCGAAGAAGGGAACTGGGAATTAGGAGGCATGGCGTAGGCAGCAGGAAGCCAGGTGTTTGGATTTAAAACTGCCCTATTTAGCTTTTGACAGAGAACAGCAAGAGGAAGGAGGTGCTCTTAGAACTTTAATACTCTTCTGGAACTATATAGACCTCCCATCCTCCCCTCCATCTCCCCCTCCATCACTTAGCCAGTTCCACTTTTATAGGCACAGGATTTGACTGACAACATGAACTTTCTGTGTGGGAGCAGGAAAGGAGTGATCACAGAGGCACAAAATACTCACCAACCTAGAAGGAAAAGAGTAGATCTCCATACCCCCCACCCCAATTCCTGGAGATCTGACTCTGAGCAAGTAAGAAGGAGACTACAAAGGAATACAGAAACTAGAACAGTAAGAGCAGGAGCTTTAAGGGCATGGAGGCAGTAGGAAAGTAGGTGGAAAAAAAATGAAATAAAATAAACAGAGAGGAAAGAGTAAGCATACAAAACAACAGTTGAGGGGATACAAATAAGACATGATGGGAGTGGTACAGTGCAGTGGCAGTATTCCAGGAGATGTTCTGGAGGATGCGGTGTTGTCCCATTTGCACTCACCTCTCTGGGCTGAGGGAGGAGGTTGCTCATCTCCAGGCTGAGTTGTCCAGGATTTGGGGGACCTCCTCTCCCACCCAGGAACCACCAGGGCTACTACTGCTGCTGCCTCAGAGGTTCCCAAGAAAGAGTAGCAGTTGGACCATAGTGGGCTTAGGAAGGGTAAGGGTGGTGGAACAGAGGGGTGCATCCCTCCAGTTGTTCCTCTCCACAATTCATATGCCATTCTGGCAGAGTGTGGTTCCTTTATAGAGGCACCCTAAGTGGAGACCAAGGAGGATGCTGGGAACCTTCACAAAGGAGACTCACAGGAGGGTGGCATTGGACCCCACAGGGGAAGGAAACAACTCCTGTTGGGGGACTCCATTGTTAGGAGGGTAGAACTGTGGGAGGGGGGAAAGGGGGGTAAGTTGCCTGTCTGTCACCATGGCTTGGAGGGACAGGAGAAAATCCTCAGGATCATGGGAGTAGCTGCCTGGGGAGGAAGCTGGATGTCATTGTCCACCTAGGGACAAATGGCCTGGCTGGGAAAGGGATCAGAGCAGTGCAGGAGTTTTGTGGAGTTGGGGAGGGGATTTGGACAAGTAGCATGCATGATAACCTTCTTGGAGGTGCTATCTGTCCATGGCATGGGTGAGGCTAGGGTTCTCTGCACCCTGGGATTCAATCAGTGGTTGAAAAACTGGTACAGAGCTCAGTGTTTTAGCTTCATTGGGACTGGGGGTCCACCTGAAGGGATGCAGGCCTATACTGGCACAATTGTCTGCATCTGTCCAGGAGGGGAACCAGGATCCTAGGTGATAGATCAAAATGCTTCATTGGTAAGCATTTAAACTATAGATCTAAATGCTTCATTGGTAAGCATTTAAACTAGCCAAGGGGGAGACAGTGAAAAGGAGCAGGGAAATCCTAGCCCACCCCCAAAAAATCAGGGTAGTAAGTGAAGTAAACACCAATATAGAAAAGTTGATAGGGATAAAGCAGGGGAAAATGGAGAAAAAGGCAAAGGCATTAAGGACAGGGATGGGGCAAAAAGGGCTATGCCATCAAAAAATGGAGGGTAATGAGTACCAATGCCCGTGGTCTAGGCAACAAGCTCCCTAAACTGGTGGCCTTGATGGAAGAAGGATGCCTGGATATTGTGGCAGTCACAGAAACATAGTACACAGAGAACAATGACTGGGATGTCAGCATACCAGGGTACATAATCTACAGGAGTTACAGGGAGGGAAGAAGAAGCGGAGGAGTAGCTCTCTACATATGGGAAGGAATCAAAGCAACAGAATTAAAGGGTAAACAGGGAAGAGAGGAGGCACTGTAGATCACCCTGGAGAATGGAAATGGCACCACAATCTGCATGGGTGTTGTATACAGACCCCCATCTCAGGGGAGGAAATGGAAAAGAAAATGATAGAAGACATCCTTAGGATGGCAGAAAAAGGGGAGATATTGTTGATGGGGGACCTGAATATTCCAGATGTTAACTGGAGCACTTTTGCTGCAGCCACATCCAAGTGTGGGGTCATTCTCAATGCCCTACATGGGGCATGCCTCAGCAAGCTAGTGTTGGAACCCACTCTGGAGGGAGCAATCATCGACCTGGTGCTCTCAAATGGGGACGGCGGGAGGATCTCAGATTTAGAAGTGGATAGCCATCTGGGAACCAGTGACCACCAAACAGTGTGGTTCACGATAAACACAGCCTCAATTCAAGTCATACAAAAGTGAGGGTACTGGACTTTAGAAGGGCTGACTTTGGGACAGTACCTCAGAAAAGCAGTAGCAAACAGGCAAGAAGGTGGGTGGAGGAACAATGGGGAAACATCAAAACTGCCATCACAGAGGCAACAAGTCTTTGTGTGAAGCAAATAAACAAATAAAAATGAAAGACAAAAACACTATGGTTCTCAATAGATGAGGTGGGGAAGGTTAGGGAGAAAAAGATAGCATTCATGCAATATAAGGAAACACAGAAGGAGCTGGACAGAGAACTGTACCAGTTAACTCATTACCACTTAGAGCAATTTTTGAAGTCTGAGGTTTCCATTGTTAAACCTTGATAAAAAATGGCTGCCAATGTATAATTGAGTTAAAGCTGAAGGAAGTAGGGAAGGCAGTCAGAATAGCAAAGGCCCAAACAGAGGAAAAGAAAGCCGACTCGGTTAAGAAAAGAATAAAATCTTTTATAGGTATATTTGGGAGAAGAAAGACCAAGAGAGGGACAGTGAGGCTTAATAAAGGGAGGGTGGGTGGGCAGAGAGGGCAGTGAAATAGCATGGATACTGAACTAGGGTTGCCAACTGTCAGGTTTTTTACCTGGTGATCAGGTTTTCAGGGTCCCTATCAGGTAATCCGGTTTTGCTCTGTGCTGGTCAGGTTTTTGAGCCATTTTGAGTGCTCACATACTTCTGAAATGGATTGTGTCTTCTCATTCATGTTTCAGTTACATGTCCAGCTTACAAATAAGTTCTGCTGTCAATATAGCCTTTTGTTTGTGAAAGCAGTCAGCCTGGGTGATGTAAAGCATGACAATTAACACCATTAGCACTTACTAAACTTAATTTCTTCAACTGCATCTTAAAGTGGCATAGCAGCAAAGCTGCCCCCACCTTTTGTAACAGCAACACAGCTAATTGTCTTCCACTTTCATTTGCTGATAAACATTTTCACCTGTAACAGAATTTAGGCATTTTACATATTTTAAACTATTTTCCTCAAGAAAAAGTATGGTCACTTCTCTGGCTTTGAAATAGTACTGTAGACATGAAAAAGAAATTAAGTCAAAAAATATATAAAGAACACATTATAGGAAACAACTTTTTTATTTTGTACTATGATATACCATGTGCACTGTTGTATGCTATTTTCAGTATTTCCCTTGTGTTCCCGCAGATCATATCTGTAAATGAGATTTATAATATCTCTGTAAGTTTATCTGGTAAACCAATGTCAATAAATAAATACATAAGTAAGTAACAAGGAAGAATCTAGGAAAGTAACTTTAACAGGTGCAGTATCTTAAGATTTTTGTTGAACTGCTGCTTTAAGCATTGTCTTTTATTGATATAACAAATGGCCTTCTAGGAGGAGCAATGCATGATGAGTCATGAAAAGGGGTGGGCTAGGGGCGGAGCTTATGATCCGGTTTTTGCCTCATCCAAAGGTGGCAACCCGATACTGAACAAATACTTCTGCTCAGTTTGCACAAAAGAAGAGGAGGGGGAGGTACCTAATCCAATCAATTAAAGCTCTCTGGATGGAGGGGGTCAATCCCAGTCCTTTCACAGAAGAAAGGGTTCTGAAAGAACTCCTAAAGCTGAAGGTGGACAAAGCAATGGGACCTGACAGGATTCACTCCAGAATTCTAAAAGAACTAAGGGGAGAACTAGTGACACCACTGACTATCCTTTTTAACATATCATGGGAGGATGGTTTGGTACCTAAGGACTGGAGGAGGGCAGATGTGATTCCCCTTCACAAAAATGGGAGCAAAGCAGAGTCAGGAACTTACAGACCTGTTAGCTTGACCTCAGTGGCAGGGGAAATGATGGAATCACTTCTGAAAGAAAGAATTGTTGAGTACCTAGAGGCCAGCGGGGCACAGTACCCATGACAGCATGAATTCACAGTGGGAAGGTCATGTCAGATTAACCTAATAGATTTCTTTGACTGGGTGACCAAAGTAGTAGACCAGGAAGTGGCTGTGGACATGTAGAGCTAGGGTTCTTGAACAAACTGAACCTGAATGGAACCAGGTCCATTTGTTTTCAGTCAGAACTGAATTGAACTAGAACCTCAGAACCTCCTAATTGAGGTAGGCAGTGAACCAGAACCAAACACAAACCTACCCTTTTTAAAATGCAGAACTGTGTTATATCTTTTGGTTGCCTGTATTTATTTTCCCTCCACTGGATGCTGCTGTCTGTTATGATTTTGATGGACTGACGTAGTTAAGAATTAAATCATACTGTCACTAACTTTACATGCAACTGTATTTTCAATTGCAAGTAGACCTGGAATGTGACTTAATAGGGGAATTCATTTAATTTAATGAGCTGCATGATGAGGAAGTCTTGGGATGTGTGAAGGCTAATAGGAGAAATGGAATTAAATTATTGCTATTACTTAAGTTAAAGATGTGTGAATCTAGTTAATTGAGCATGCAGTGTTTCTTATTGTTTTGTTTGTTTGGGAACTAGCTAAGACATTGCAGTCTTTTGTAACCTCACTATTACCTACTGTATAACAGACTGTACTTGCTTTGTAACAGGTTTTGCCACTAAATTAAATAGACTGCACATATTTAAACTTTCATATGCCATCATTAACTTATTTTTTAACAGCATTTGATATATAATTGTTTTTACATAATTTATTGAATGCATTGAATGTGCTCAATTAAATGTCTGGCTCTTTTTGTCCGTTGCATATTTTACATTGTTGAATTAAAGTAAGATGTTTGACAAATGCAACACTATTTGTGTTTTATTTATATTTAAGAACCACATTTTTTAAGAACTGAACCAGGACTAAAAAAGTAATAAAAATGCTAGAACCGAACTGAACTAGAACCACACCCTGTCAAACCTGAACTGAGCTAGAACCCCAGAAAATCACAGAACCCTGGCTCTGTGGACATGGCCTACCTAGAGTTTAGCAAGGCATTTGACACAGTCTCACACTAAAGATTAATAAACAAATTAGCCAGCCTGGGAGTGGGTCCCAGGGTGCTAGCCTGGGTAAAAAATTATCTGGACAACAGGACACAGAGGGTAATAGTAAACGAAGTCCACTCCAAAGAATGGGGGGTTATTAGTGGGGTACTGTAGGGTTCAATACTGGGTCCATTCCTTTTTAATGTCTTTATAACTGACACTGCAGAGGAATGGAAGGAAAAGTATGCCACTTTGCAGATGACACAAAGATCTGCAACAGGGTTGCGACACAAAGGGGGTGGAAAGGATGAGAAGGGACTTGGCAAGGTTGGAAGAATGGTCAAAAGTATTGTAGCTTAGATTCAATGCAAATAAGTGCAAAGTATTTCATCTGGGAAACAAAAACCCAGGGGAAGAGTACACAGTTGGGGGGGGGGGGATATTAACAACAACAAAAATGGAAAGGGTCCTGGGGTAGTCATATCAGATGACCTAAAGGTAAGCAAGCAATGCAAGATGGTAGTAAGGATGGCTGGGGGGATATTGGGATGTATAGGGAGAGGCATCACTAGTAGAAAACAGGAAGTTGTTACCACTCTGTAAACACACTTGGTGAGACCCCATCTAGAGTACTGCTTGCAGTTCAGGAGACCCCATCTCCGCAAGGACATAGACAGGATGGAGGCAGTCCAGAGGAGGGCAATTAAAATGGTGCAGGGTCTGCAAGAGAAGCCATACAAAGAGATACTAAAGGAGCTTAATATGTATACCCTTGAGGAAGGGAGGGAGAGGGGGGACATGATAGAAACTTTCAAGCACCTCAAGGGAATCAACAAAGTCTAAGAGGGTAGCATCTTTCAAAAAAAAGAGATGTGCAAGAACAAGGGGACACAATTTGAAGATAGAGGGGGAACGGCTCTGGGACGATGTGAGGAAGTATTGTTTCACAGAGAGGATGGTGGATGCATGAAACAGCCTTCCTGAGGAGGTCGTGGGGTCAAAAACATTGGGAGAATTCAATAATGCATGGGACAGACATGATGAAGGATGTTGGTTAACAAGGATCTAACAAGATTCAAAATCCTCAGCTCCACACATGTGTGCCACCTTGCAAAAAATTAATGTAGGATGAAACAGCAAAGGCACTGCAGGTATACTCTTTTCATCAAATTTATTAAGTGCATATATTTCACACAGCTGCCCTGTACTGCTGGGCAGCTGTGTGAAATATATGCACTTAATAAATTTGATGAAAAGAGTATACCTTCGGTGCCTTTACAGTTAACTATGATCTGCAGTGTATCCAACAGGTAGGAAAATGAGCAGACTAGGTGGGCTAAGTGGTCCTTATCTGCCACCAAAGTCTATGTCTGTGTTTCTGTGTTTCCATCAATGGTGCATGGAGCTCATTGATTTTGTTTCCCAAACTTCTGGTGTTAAGACTAAACACCTTCTATGCTTCCCTTGTGTTCTTTGGGGATTATGGAAATTATTTCTTAGCCATAGGTGTTCTGGTACAGATAGGTCCTGGACGTCTGTCTGTGGATTATATGATATGTGGTATGTTTTTCTTTTTAATGGGAGCTGTGAACTAGGAGCCATCTGATGGGGTGGGTTAGACAGATTGTTTGGCCACTTGCTGTGTTCCCTAGTTTAAACTCCTGATGTGCACATTGAGTTTCTGATCAAGTGTACTTACACCTCCTTTGGTAAGATGAAGACCATCACTCTTGAATAGCCTAATCTCCCAGAAGTCTTTCCAGTGCCCTATGATGTGGAATCCCTTGTCCTGACCCCAGGAGTGGAGCCAAGTATTACATTTGTTAATCTTTTCTGCTCTGATTGTTGAGTTACTTCCCCACTTTCCTCAAACTGGGAGGACTTCTGAAAAGGAAAGAGAGGATCTCATGGGCTTGATCAGATCTGCCAGTTTTTGTAAAGTTTTCTTTTATAACAGGAATGGTCTGGCTTGCAAGATCATTTGTGCTGATGTGAAGAACCAAATTGGGTCAGTCAGTATATTTGCTAATGATTCCCTTGATGTAATTTGTGTCCCTCCTGACCGACGTGCCAGGGAGACAATGGCGGAAATTGAATGGTCAGTGTAGTGTGACAAGTGAGGGTCAATACCCCTAATCATCCTGTCTCCTAGTATGATTGTGCATTTGCACTTAGTGTTCTCTGAGGCGGGTCATTCACTATTAGTTTTCTGGGTGATGTTTGTGTCATTTGTTGTCTCTGTTTTGACAAATATTCTCCTGGATACTGATATTACAGGAGCATCTGGATTTCACAAAATTGGTTGATCACTATCACTACTAATATGTAGAGTGATATTCGTAACTTTTGTTGATATTGTTATGGTGAAAGGTCCCTCCAACACTACTGCAATTCCAGAGAAGTGTACCTGTTACTGGTAGGAATCGGTTTTGATACCTGTAGGGCACTATGTGACTTGTGATGGCTCTTTTATTTTGGCCAGATGCCCTCTAGCCCCATAAATGGGCTTGCCAGGCTCCAGTGACCTGCCCCTCATACTCAGGGATACCCCCCAAGTGGGGCCGCTGACAGTGGAACTTACATGGCCAGAGGGGTCGGCACCGGAGCCGGCTCATTTGCGGGGGCCGGCATTGTTGTCTGATTTTTCTCCCCTGGAACTGAGGGGCATGCGATGATGCTAAAAGAGGTGGAGCATGGATGCATCCATGTGTGCTCTCCTCCAAGCATCTGCCCCTAGCTCCACCCTACTGCAGCATGGTGCCTTGTCCCCCAGCCTCTACCAGGGGGTGAGCAGGCACCAACACTGAAAGCTCTCCCTCCCTAGAGAAGGAGAGAAGTCTATCGGACACTTGATCCTACTCCTCCCCTGTTGACCCCTGGTGGCCAGTGGCAGCTTCTGAACATGGGTCGCCAGGTGATGAGAGGTGTGGTGTCCAGAACTTCAACCATCCTCGACACCAGCCCGGCTCAGGATGGCTCCCTTTGCCCCTTCATCCCACCACTTCCCATTCACCCTTATCTTTATTCCTTTGTGGCACTGGGGTTGGGAACATAGGTAGAGGGGTGTGCCTGCTAATGTATTGCTTCAGAGAAAAGATTTCCTGTTTGGCCTCAACCAGCTCAATTCTAAGTGAGGTAAACTGACTGCATACTAGGCAATGGCCAAGGTGGCAGAGAGAGCACTGAAAGGTGATTATGCCACAATACTGACAGCTAATAACATCCATTGTAAGGAGATCCTTTGTTTTATTTTATTTTTTGTAGCACCTCCCTGTATTAAAGCAGGAGATGCACCACCACTTCTGGGAGCCGGTGTTCCACATCAGTCATATATAGGGAAAACAGGATGCCTAATACAGATCCCTGTCAAACTCCCTATGAACCTGCCTTCATTCTGACCTTGAGCACCAATACTTCTATGGACTGCTTACATGTTGCTAAATAGTTCTTGCACCAAGTCAATGGCAACCCCTTTATGCCCATATCATGAATTTTTCTTATCATGATGCCATGATCAATGATGTTGAAGGCCCTGGATAGATGTATAAAGATGGTGTCAACATACAATCCATTCTCCATCACCATCTATACAGTACCTACAGCTATAAAATTGCCATAGTGGCATTATGATGTTTTCCATCTTCTTCCAAGATGTGTACTGGGTGTGCTTTGAAACAACTGAGAAGCTGCGTGGGATATACTATATTGGACTAGCTATCTGTAACTAATCTCTCTCTCTTGCTTACATCTGAGATGAGTTTTCCTCACTTTTACAGTGGTATTGATTTGTGTTTAATTATTTTAGTTTTTAATTCAGAAAGGGGGTTTTCAAAACTGCTTACCTTGTCAGCATCTTCAGAAGGGCTGAAATAGCTGCATATTTGATTTTCCTTTGTGGCTAACTGGACTGATTACTAGAATTCTGTGACAATCTGCATCAATATATATTGCAACATTTGGGGTTGTGTGATTTAAATAGCAAAGGCTGCAGTTTGTAATTGGATGCCAGACATAGTCTGAGGTGGGGGAAATTGTCTTCACAAGTCAGAGGCCTGCATCACAGCCAATTGTCTAGCTTGACTATTTCAGCATTGTTCAATTACAATAAACTACTGGTGGGATCCTGTTTGAGACAGAAGTCCATCTTCTTCCAAGTTGTGTATTGGGTGTGCTTTGAAACAACTGAGAAGCTGCGTGGGATATATTATATTGGACTAGCTATCTGTAACTAATCTACGAACATACGAAATTTGCCAGCAGATAAAGGCCTAGAGGTCTATCAAGTCTGCTCGAATGTGCAGCTAGCACCCCTTATTCTGCAACTGCCCCTCCCTTCCACCCTTCCCCTTCATTAACCCTCCCCCTTGTCCTGTCCCATCCTCGTTTGAAGCAGTCCACTGTTCTACTGCATACCACTTCTGCAGGTAACGCATTCCACCCAGCCACCACCCTCTCTGTAAAAAAGTGTCTCCTCATCTCCCTCCTGAACCTTCCCTGCTCCAGTCTCATATCATGGCCCCTGGTGGCCCTCCCCTCCCTTACTTTGAACAGCCCCTCTGTACCTGTCTTGTTTATTCCTTTCATGTATTTAAAGGTTTCAATCATGTCACCCCTGTCTCTCCTCTCCTCCAGTGAGTACATGTTCAACTCCTTCAACCTCCTCTTGTATGATAAATCCCCCAGACCCTTGATCATCTTTGTCGCCCTGCGCTGCACCCCCTCCAGTAACTTAATGTCCCTCTTCAGATACGGACACCAGTACTGCACGCAGTACTCCAGGTGCGGTCTAACTAATGACCTATACAGTGGCAGAATCACCACCTCCCTCCTCGAGGATATACCCCTTGCAATACGACCCAGCATTTTGTTGGCCTTTGCAGCTGCCTTCCTACACTGTGCCGAGTTGTTCATTGACCCTGTAATGAGCACACCCAGATCCTTCTCCTCCTCTGTCTGGGCTAGCTGCACTCCCCCTAGCTGGTGAGTCCTCCTTGGGTTCTTCATCCCAAAATGCAGCACCTTGCACTTTTGGCATTAAAGCCCAGTTGCCAGGTGTCTGACTAGGTTTCAAGCTTTGCCAGATCATCCTGCAACCCCTGCCATCCCCCTAGGTCATCCACCACCGCGCCAACCTTGGTATCATCAGCAAACAGACTGATCTTGCTCTTGATGTCCCATGATATGTCTGCAATGAATATCCCAAACAACACTGGTCCCAACACTGAGCACTGTGGGACACTGCTCATCACTACCCTTGGGTGTGAGAGCTCCCCACCCACCACCACCCTCTGTTGCCTTCCCTGCAGCCAGTTTCCTACCCATCTCACCAGCTTTGCACCCGCCCCTGTGCCTACTAACTTCCTTCCCAGCCTTCCATGTGGCACTGAGTCGAATGCCTCACTGAAGTCCAGATACAGGACATCCACTGCATGGCCCCTGTCCAGTTGCCTAGTTACCCAGTCATAGAACTCAACCAGGTTGGTTTGGCAGGATCTGCCACATATGAAGCCATGCTGTCTGCTGTCCTGTAGTCCTTTGGCCTCTAGGAGGGCCACCAGCCTCTCCTTCAGGATAGTTTCCATTAGCTTACCCACGATGGATGTGAGGCTCACTGGTCTCTAGTTTCCCGGTTCATCCTTGGGGCCATTCTTATGGAGGGGCACCACATGAGCCATCCTCCAGTCCTGAGGTACACACCCCGAATGTAGTGAGGCATTAAACAGGTCTGCCAAAGGTCCTGCAAGGACCTCTGCCAGCTCCTTCAGTACCCTGGGGTGGATGCCATCTGGGCCTGGCACCTTGTCCACCCTCAGTGCCTTCAAACCCTCTCGAACTCTGCCCTCCATGATTTCCCCATCTGTCACCACTTCCCCCACTGCGTCTGCCATTTCTCCCACCTTGCATGTCACCCCCCTCTTCTCTTTAGTAAATACTGAGCAGAAGTACTCATTTAGTGCTTCCGCCTTATCGTACCCTGCTTCCACCCAACCCCCCTCCTTCCTAATCCTTATTATGTGGTCCTTACAACTCCTTTTCTCCCTGATGTACTTAAAGAAGTCCTTCTCCCCCTTCTTAATGCCTTGTGCCAGCCTGAGTTGTGTAGATGTTTTGGCTCCCCTTACTGCCCTTGTCACCTCCTTCGATTCTGTCAAGTACTCCTCTCTGTCCTCCCCCCTCCCTGTTTTCTTGTACTTCCTAAAGGCAGCTCTTTTCCTCCTTACCTTTTCCATGACCTCCCTACTCAGCCAGCTCAGTTTCTTAGCTCTAGCCTTCTTGCTCTGGGCTTTGCAGCAGGTTTTTGTTGCCTCCACTATCCCCAGCTTTAAGAGCTCCTATCTCTGGTTAGTATCCATACTAGATTGAATTCTGGCCAGGTACCCTTTTACCACTTCCCCCATCCTCCCAAAGTCAGCCCTCCTGAAGTCCAGCACTCTTGTGCCAGATTCCACTCCTTCCTTGCCCATATCCAATGTGAGCCATACTGAGTGGTGGTCACTCCTGACAGCGGTTCCTCCACTGTAGTTCTCTCACAAAGTCCCCATTTGCCAGCACAAGGTCAAGGGTATTCCTAACCTGGTTGATTCACTGACCATTTGCAGCAGGAAGCTGTCCTGGAAGGCATCCAGCAGTACCTGCTCCTTCTGTTACTGGTTGTTGGGGTGCTCCAGTCCACTCCTGGCATGTTGAAGTCCCTCACAATCACCACACTACCCTTCTTGCAGGTCCTCCTGATCTGTCCCGCTAGTTCCCTGTCTAACTCCTCCATCTGAGATGGTGGCCTGTACACCACTCCCATTCTAAGAATCCTATTCTTGGAATCCTGGATTTGCACCCAAAGTGACTCTGTACTACCCTCCTCCCCTTCCTCCCTTACACACTTCAATCCTTCCTTCACATATAGTGCCACCCCCCTCCTTTCCCAGTCACCCTGTCCCTACGAAATAACCTGTATCCTGGTACAGACAGGTCCCAGTCATTATATTGGGTGGCCCATGTTTCCGTGATGGCTGCAATGTCCACCTCTCCCTCTGCCATGAGAACCTGTAACTCCACAGTTTTCCTCCCAAGGCTCCTAGCATTAAGGGTAACCACCTTCCACCCTTTCCCTCCCCCCCCATCCTGCCCTCCTTTCCTAGCATCACCAATAGTACTTGCCATTTGTCCTTTGTCACTGTTATGGGGGTTAAGCTCATATGATTTCCCAACCTATGGTCTCTGCATATCTCTTCCCCAACTGCCACCCCCCACTCTCTCTCTTGCTTACATCTGAGAGGAGTGTTCCTCACTTTGACAGTAGTATTGATTTGTGTTTAATTATTTTACTTTTTAATTCAGAAAGGGGGTTTTCAAAACTGCTTATCTTGTCAGCATCTTCAGAAGGGCTGAAATAACTGCATATTTGATTTTCCTTTGTGGCTAAGAAAACACCAGGCTGTTTTGGGGCTGGAGAGGTTTACCTGTGTCTGACTTGGATGTCTGGATTTTTCTCTGTTTGATTAGCAGGGTACTTTCTCTGTCAAATTGTTGTGTAGGGTATCTTGCTGACAGGAAGGCACTCATCGCAGCAGTGGGTGAGAGCTTTTAGCTGATTGCTTTGTGAGGACACAGTTTAGGCCCAACCCTTCCCACCCCTCACCCCCCACCCCTGGAAATACTTCCTTTATACCTGAGGTTCTGACATCATTTCCTCAAGAGTGCTAGGTGCATATCACTGTCATATCCTCTCTAGCACACTGCACTGACAATATAAGCATACACATTGTATAATATATATATTTCTATATAACCAATCACACACACATGCACACACACACAAATACAAACAAACAAAAAAAAGCAGATAAACATGTGGGGAGCAGTGCAATGTAATGGCTGTGGGGCAGCAGTCTTCCAGGAGTCTTTCTGGAGGCTGAGATGCTGTCCTATTTGCAGACAACTATCTGCCCTGAGGGAGGAAGTTGCCCGTCTTCAGGCCGCACTGGACAGTAGTAAGAAAATCTTCCCTCAGGCCACACTGGACAGTAGGAGGGGAACTTCCACCATCCAGAGAGCACTAGCACCATGACCACTACCTCAGAGGTTGCGAAGAAAGCACAGCAGTTGGACCACAGTGGGCACAGGGAGGGTGAGGATGGTGGAACAGAGGCACACCCAGTCAATTATTCCACTCCACAATCCATACACCATTCTGGGGGAGTGTAGCTCCCCTATGGATGCACCCGCAGAGAAGACTGATGACAACTGTCACAAGGGAAACCCACAGGAAGGAAGCAGAGGACACCCCAGGGAAAGGAAGCAGCTCCTGGTGGGGAACTCAATTATTAGGGGTATAGAACTGGGGGGAGCTTGGAAAACTGAAGTAAGGTGCCTGCCTGGTGCCATGGCTTGGAGGGACAGGAAGCGCATCCTCAGGATCATGAGAACAGCTGCAAGGGAGTCTGAGCTGGATGTAATTGTCCACCTAGGGACAAATGACTTGGCTCATCATGAGATTAGAGCAGTGCAGGAGGACATTGCAGAGTTGGGGAGGGGTCTAAGACAAGTAGCACACACAGTATCCTTCTCAGAGGTGCTGCCTGTCAAAGGCATGGGGGAGGCGAGGGTAATTAGCATCATGCAGTTTAATGAATGGTTGAAAAAATGGTGTGGGACACAGGGGTTTGGCTTCATTGGGGACTGGGGTTCCACCTGGAGGGACACCAGCCTATACTGGCTGGTGGTCTGCATCTGTCCAGGAAGGGAACAAGTCTTTTGAGCAATCGGTTTAAATGCTTTATTGGCAAGCTTTTAAACTAGTCAAGGGGGAGGCACTGATAAGCAGCAGAAAAATCCCAGCCTCTCCCTACAAAACAGGGTACTAAATGAGAAAAAGACTGCGGTAGAAAGGTCAGTGGGGGATGCTGCAACAGAAGGTAAAGCCATCAAAAAATGGAGAGCAATGAGTACCAATGCCTGTAGTCTGGGTAACAAGCTTCCTGAATTAGTGGCCTTGATGGAGAAAGAACATCTGGATATCATGGCAGTCTCAGAAACATGAGACACACAAAACCATGGCTGGGACGTAAACATACCAGGATACACTATCTACAGGAGGGACAGGGAGGGTAAAAGAGGAGGAGGAGTAGCTCTTTACATAAGGGAAGGAATCAAAGCAATAGAACAAAAGGATAAACAGGGAGGAGAAGAAGCACTGTGGGTAAATTTGGAGACAGTCAATGGCACCACAATCCGCACAGGGGTTGTATACAGACCCCCTTCTCAGGGGGAGGAAATGGACAAGGAAATGATAGAAAGTATACTTAGAATGGCAGAAAAAGGGGAGATATTGCTGATGGGTGATCTGAATATGACAGATGTTAAGTGGAGTGCAGTTGCAGCTGCCACTTCGAAGAGTGGAGTTATTCTAGATGCCCTACAGGGGGCATGCCTTAGACAACTAGTACTGGAGCCCACTCGAGAGGGAGCAATATTAGACTTGATTTTCTGAAATGGAGATGGAGAGAGGATCACAGATGTAGAAGTGGGTAGCCATCTGGGAACTAGCGACCATCGATCAGTATAGTTCACAATAAACACAGCAATAGAGTCAAGCCATACAAAGACAAAAGTACTGGACTTTAGGAGGACTGACTTTACCAAAAATGGGTGAGTGCCTAAGGAATGCACTAGCAAATGGGCAGGAAGGTGGGGTGGAAGAACAATGGGGAATAATAAAAACTGCCATCACAGAGGTAACGAGCCTTTGTGTGAAGCAAATAAACAAAACAAAACAATGTAAGAAACCA
Organism: Neoceratodus forsteri; assembly: GCA_016271365.2. Classification (NCBI taxonomy): domain Eukaryota; kingdom Metazoa; phylum Chordata; order Ceratodontiformes; family Ceratodontidae; genus Neoceratodus; species Neoceratodus forsteri. The sequence continues at coordinate 245,147,030 of CM057455.1, forward strand.
CTATGGTTCTCAAAGGAAGTGGCAGAGAAGGTTCAAGAGAAAAAGAAAGTATTCAGGAAGTACAAAGAATCGCAGAAGGAGCAGGACAGAGAATTGTATCAGTTAAAGCAAAAGGAAGCTGGGAAGGCAGTCAGAACAGCAAAAGCCCAAATCGAGGAAAAGATAGCCAACTCAGTTAAGAAGGGGGATAAAACCTTTTTTAGGTACATCAGGGAGCGAAGGAAGACCAAGGGAGGGATAGTGAGGCTTAATAAAGGGAGGGAGGGTGGGCAGAGGAGACTGTGAAAAGCAGAGATACTAAACAAATATTTTTGCTCAGTATTTACAAATGAAGAGGGAGGTACCTAAAACAAACAGTAGAAACACTCTGGATACAGAATTTGATACCAGCCCATTCACAGAAGAAAGGGTTCTGAAAGAACTCTTAAAACTGAAGGTGGACAAAGCAATGGGCCTGATGGGATTCATCCCAGAATTCTAAAAGAACTAAGGGTAGAACTAGTGACACCACTGACTACCCTTTTTAACAAATCATGGGAGGATGGGGTGGTACCCGAGGACTGAAGGAGGGCAGATGTGATTCCTCTTCACAGAAGGGGGAGCAAGGCAGAAGCAGGAAACTACAGACCTGTTAGTTTAACTTCAGTGATAGGGAAAATGATGGAATCACTTCTGAAGGAAAGAATTGTCGAGTATCTAGAGGCCAGAGGGGCACAGGACCCTAGGCAGCATGGATTCACAGCAGGAAGGTCATGCCAGACGAATCTGATAGATTTCTTTGACTGGGTGACCAAAGTAGTAGATCAGGAAGGGCTGTGGACATGGCCTACCTAGACTTTAGCAAGGCATTTGACACAGTCCCACACAAAGATTAATATACAAGTTAGCCAGCCGGGAGTGGGTCCCAAGATGACAGCCTGGGTAAAAATTGGCTGGAGAATAGGACACAGAAAGTAATAGTAAATGGAGTCCACTCAGAAGAAAGGAGGTTACTAGTGGGGTACATGAGGGTTCAGTATTAGGACCGGTCCTCTTCAATGTCTTTATAAGCAACATTGCAGAAGGACTGGAAGGAAAAGTATGTCTCTTTGCAGATGACACAAAGATCTGCAACAGAGTTGATGCACAGGGTGGGGTGGAAAGGATGAGAAGGGACTTGACAAGGTTAGAGGAATGGTCAAATGTATGGCAGTTTAGATTCAGTGCTAAGATGTGCAAGGTAATACACCTGGGAAACAAAAACCCATGGGAAGAGTACACAATGGGGGGTGAGATACTAACAACAACAAAAATGGAAAGGGACCTGGGGGTAGTCATATCAGATGACCTAAAGGTGGGCAAGCAATGTGAGAGCGCAGCACGGAGAGCTGGGGGGATACTGGGATGCATAGGGAGAGGCATCACCAGTAGAAAACAGGAAGTTATTATCCCTCTGTACAGACAGCTGGTGAGACCCCATCTGGAGTACTGTGTACAGTTCTGGAGACCCAATTTCAGCAAAGACATAGACAGGATGGAAGCTGTCCAGAGAAGGGCAACTAAAATGGTGCAGGGTCTGCACCGGAAGACATATGAAGAGAGACGAAAGGAGCTTAATATGTATAGCCTCGAGGAAAGGAGGGAGAGGGGGAACATGATAGAAACGTTCTAGTACCTCAAGGGAATCAACAAAGTCCAAGAGGATAGCATCTTTCAAAAAAAGAAGTGTGCAAGAACAAAAGGGCACAATTTGAAGATGGGGGGCAGCTCAGAGGTAATGTAAGGAAGTATTTATTCACAGAGAGGGTTGTGGATGCATGGAACGGCCTTCCGGAGGGGGCTGTGGAGTAAAATTCAGTGGTGGAATTCAAGCATGCATGGGACAGTCATAAGGCAATTCTGTGGGGGGGGGTGTAGGAAGAAGTAGGCTGCTGGTTAACTAGGATCTGCAGCTTATCCAGTAGGTAGGGAAATGGGCAGACTGGGTGGGCCAAGCGGTCCTTGTCTGCCGTCAAATTCTATGTTTCTATGTTTCTGAATCTTGATTGCTGCTTCATATATGATTACCTTGAAGGTAGCCATTTAGTTGGTTCACTGCCAATATCTCCAATACTTTCAAAAGCACTGGCAATGAGGAAATGGGCCTGTAGTTACTCAAAATGTTAATCTTGCCTGCATTAATATGGGTATGACCAGGTAATCCTTCCACTCTTTAAGAAAAATGTCTTGTGATGAAGACAAATTAAAAATATCTGACAATGGGTGGCAGATCACCAGAGTAGCTTATTGAGTGAGGCATATTGGAAACCCATGAAGTCTCCCTGCCTTCTCAGGATCCAAGGCCAGTAGTTTTGTGGCAGCTTCAGAGCCAGTTATTGTCCTAAAGCCAAAAGTGTGAAAATGGACCCTTAAATTATCACTGTCTTGTGATTCAGTGGGTAACAAGCTTATCCTACAGTCTTTAACCTTCTTTACAGAATTAATAATGAACTGGTAGTTAAACACATCCACAATCCTGATGAAACATAGAAACATAGAATTTGACAGCAAATAAGGACCGCTTGGCCCACCCAGTCTGCCTGTTTTCCTACCTGATGGGGATAAGCTGCATATTCTAGTTAACCAACAGCTTACTTCCTCCTACCCCCCACCAGAATTGCCTTATGTCTGACCCATGCATTATTGAATTCTCCCACTGTTCTTGACTCCACAACCTCCTCAGGAAGGCTGTTCCATGCATCCACAACCCTCTCTGTGAAAAAATACTTTCTAACATTACCTCTGAGCCGTCCCCCCTCTATTTTTAAATTGTGTTCCCTTGTTCTTACAGATCTCTTTTTCTGAAAAATGCTACCCTTTTGGACTGTGCTAATTCCCTTGAGGTACTTGAAAGTTTCTATCATGTCCCCCCTTTCCTCAAGGGTATACACATTAAGCTGCTTTAGTCTCTCTTCATATGTCTTCTGGTGCAGACTCTGTACCATTTTGTTGCCCTCATCTGAACAGCCTCCACTATGTCTATGTCTTTGCAGAGATGGGGTCTCCAGAATCACACACAATACTCGGGATGGGGTCTCACCAACTGTCTGTACATAGGGATAACAATTTCTTGTTTTCTACTGTTGTTGCCTCTCCTTATGCATCCCAGTATCTCCCCAGCCCTCCTTACTGCTTTCTCATATTGCTTGCCCACCTTTAGGTCATCTGCTATAATTACTTCCAGGTACTGATCGGCGGGTCTGGGGAGAGGGGGAGGCATCACTGACAGGAGGGGGGAGGGCTAAGCAGGGAGAAGAGATACCAGAAGTGGAAATCACAGCAGAGAAAGTGAGGGAAGTCCTCAGCTCCCTTAAGATGGACAAAGCACCGGGGCCAGATAAATTACATCCCAGAGTGCTGAAGGGAGTTGTGAGTGTCCTGGTGAAACCCCTGGTGGAGCTTTTCACCATCTCTCTGAGGACAGGGTGGGTGCCCCAGGACTGGAAGGTGGCGCATATAGCGCCTATCCACAAGGGGGATCAAGGGAGGTGGCAGGGAACTACAGGCCTGTCAGCCTGACATCGGTGTTGGGCAAGGTGATGGAGGACATTGTCTAGGAGAGGCTGTGGGGGACCTGGAAAAGTCAGGGTGCCTGGACGATAGACAGCATGGATTCGTCCCGAGGAAATCATGTCAGACAAACCTTGTGGAGTTCTATGACTGGGTGACGAGTGCCTTGGACCTGGGTAGACCAGTGGATGTTCTTTTTCTAGACTTCAGCAAGGCATTTGACTCTGTTCCTCATGTGGGCCAGTTGGATAAGCTGGGAGAAATGGGGGTGGGGAACCAGATGATCAGATGGATAGGCAATTGGCTCCAGGAACGGACCCAAAGGGTCGTAGTTGGTGGGATAGTCTCATCCCCAAGGAGGGTCATTAGTGGGATCCCACGGGGATCAGTCCTTGGGCCCCTCCTGTTCAATGCCTATGTCTCTGACATAAGGACAGGAATCAGGAGTGAGATGAGTCTCTTGCGGATGACTCAAAACTGGGGCAGTGGTGGATGGGGAGGAGGATGGCCCACAGGGGACCTGGAGGCTCTGGAAAGGTGGTCTAGAAAGTGGAAGCTGAGGTTCAATGCAGGGAAATGCAAGGTACTTCACCTGGGGCCAGAAACCTGGGCCAAGTGTACACCCTGGAAATGCTACAAGTCTCGATGGCTGAGAGGGACCTGGGGTGGTGGTGGATATCAAGATGAACAACTCGGAGACTTGTAGGAGGGCAGCATCCAAGGCCAACAGGATGCTGGGATGCATCGCTAGGGGGATCACCTCCAGAAGGAGGGAAGTGATACTCCCTCTGTATAACTGCTTGGTGAGGCCACACCTTGAGTACTGCATGCAGTTTTGGAGGCCACACTTAAAGATGGACATTAAACTCCTGGAGAGGGTCCAGAGGAGGGCAACCAAAATTATTTGGGGCTTAGGGGACAGAACCTACGAGGAGAGGTTTGAAGAACTAAATATGTACACATTGGAAGAGAGAAGGGACCGGGGGGACATGATAGAGGTCTTCAGGTACATGAAGAGGGTAAATAGGGGAGGAACAGTCAGGGTGCTTCAAAGGAAGTAGGAGGAGGCCACTAGAGGGCATGGGTGGAAGCTGGAGGGAGGAAGATTCAGGGGAGAAAGGAGGAGGTGCTACTTCACTGAGAGGATGGTGGAGCCATGGAATGCACTGCCTAGGGGGCTGGTGGAGGCAGAGATGGTGGAGGGGTTCAGGAGGGGCTGGGACAGGTACAGGGGAAGGGTTCTGGAAGCAAAATCCAATGCAGCAAGAATATCCGGAACTGGGAAGGGAGAAGCCAGAGAAGGCGAGGGGGCATCAAGGTCAGCACCCAGAGTGGGGGCTGACCAATCGAGCAGATTCGAAAGACTATTAGGCCTATTCTGCTGGAATTTTAGTATGTTAGTATGTCCCTTATGATTTTTGTTGTTGTATCTCACCCCCCACCCCATTGTGTGCTTTTCACCTTGGTTTTTGTTTCCCAGGGGCATTGCCTTGCACTTTTTTGCATTGAATCTGAGCTGCCATACATTTGACCATTCCTCCAACCTTGCCAAGTCACTTTTCATCCTTTCCACCCCACTAATGTATCAACCCTGTTGCAGATCTTTGTGTCATCTGCAAAGATACATATTTTTCCTTCCAGGTGCTCTCCAATGTCACTTATAAAGACATTAAAGAGGACTGGTCCCAGTACTGAACCTTGCGGTACCCCACTAGTTACCCTCCTTTCTTCACTGTGTACTCCGTTTACTATTACTCTTTGCATCCTGTTGTCCAGCCAATTTTTTTATCCAGGCTACCACATTGGGACTCACTCCAAGGCTGGCTAACTTGTATATTAATCTTTTGTGTGGGACTGTATCAAATGCCATGCTAAAATCTAGGTAGACCATATCCACAGCCCCTCCCTGGTCTACTACTTTGGTCACCCAGTCAAAGAGCTCTATTAGATTCATCTGACATGACCTTCCCACTGTGAATCCATGCTGCCTTGGGTCCTGTGCACTGCTGGCCTCTAGGAACTTAGCAATTCTTTCCTACAGAAGTGTTCCATCATTTTTCCTACCACTGAGGTCAAACTAACTTGTCTATAGTTTCCTGCCTCTGCTGTGCTTCAACTTTTGTGAAGCAGAATCACATCCACCTCCTCCAGTCCTCATGTACCTCCCCATCCTTCCATGATTTGTTAAGGGGTGTAGTCAGTGGTGTCACTAGTTCTACCCTTAGTTCTTTTAGAATTCTGGGGTGAATCCCATCAGGCACCATTGCTTTGTCCACCTTCAGTTTCAAGAGTTCTTTCAAACTCTTTCTTCTGTGAATGGGCTGGTACCAACCTCCCTATCCAGAGTGTTTCTCTTGTTTGGTTTAGGTACTTTCCCCTCCTCTTCCATTGTGAATACTAAGCAGAAATATTCATTCAGTATCCCTGCTTTTTCACGGTCACCCTCTGCCCACATTCCCTCCCCTTTATTAAGCCTCAGTATCCCTTCCTTGGGCTTTCTTTGCTCCCTTATGTACCTATAAAATGTTTTATACCCCTTCTTAACAGAGTTGGCTATCTTTTCCTCAGTTTGGGACCTTGCTATTCTGACTGCCTTCCCTGCCTCCTTCTGCTTTAACTGTTACATTTCTCTATCCTGCTCCTTCTGTGTTTCCTTATATTTCCTGAATGCTATCCTTGTCTCCTTAACCTTCCCCGCCACCTATTTTGAGAACCATAGTGTTTTTTTCCTTCATTTTGTTTTGTTGATTCACTTCACACAAAGGTTTGTTGCCTCTGTGATGGCTGTTTTGATTATTCCCTATTGTTCCTCCACCCCTCCTTCTTGCCTGTTTGCTAGTGCTTTTCTGAGGCATTCTCTCATTTTCCCAAAGTCAGCCCTCCTAAAGTCCAATACTCTTGCTTTTGTATGGCTTGACTCTACGACTGTGTTTATCGTGAACCAAACTGTTTGGTGGTTGCCTGTTTCCATATGGCTACCCACTTCTAAATCTGAGATACTTACTTCATCCCTGTTTGAGAGTACCAGGTCTAAGATTGCTCCCTCTCAAGTGGGTTCAAACACTAGCTATCTGAGGCATTCCCCTTTTAGGGTATCAAGAATGACCCTGCTCTTGGATGTGCCTGCTACAAAGGCACTCCAGTTAACATCTGACATTCAGGTCCCCCATCATCAATAGCTCCCCTTTTTCGGCCATTCCAAGGATGCTTTCTATCATTTCCTTGTCCATTCCCTCCTCCTGAGATGGGGGTCTGTACATAACCCCTTGAGGATTGTGGTGCCATTTCCTGTCTCCAGAGTGACCCATAGTGACTCATCTACTTCCTGTTTGCTCTTTAGTTCTGTTGCTTTAATCCCTTCCCTTACATGGAGAGATACTCCTCCACTTCTTTTACCCTCCCTGTCCCTGCTTTAGATTGTGTATCCCGGTATGTTGACATCCTAGTCATGGTTCTATGTGTACCATGTTTCAGTGACTGCCACAATATCCAGGCATCCCTCTTCCATCAATGCCACTGGTTCAGGGAGCTTGTTACGCAGACTATGGGCATTGGTACTCATCACCCTCCATTTTTTTGATGGCCTTACCCCTTTTAACCCCATCCCTGTCCTTACTGCCTTTATCTTTTTTTTGCAATTACCCCAGTCCAGCTTCCAAATTACTTCTATACCTTGGTGCTTACCTTGTTAATTACTGTGTTTTGTGGGGGGAGGCTGGGATTTCCCTGTTCCTTTTCAGTGCCTCCCCTTGGCTAGTTTATATGCTTGCCAATGAAGCATTTAAACCTATCACCTAGGATCCTGTTCCCCCTCTGGACAGATGTAGACCATTGCACCAGTATAGGCCCATATCCTTCCTGGTGGCTCCCCAGTCCTCAATGAAGCCAAAACCTGAGCTACACACTAACTTTTCAACCATTCATTGAATCCCATGGTGCGGAGTACTCTAGCATCATCCTTGCCATAGACAGGTAGCACCTCTGAGAAGGTTACCATACATGCCACTTGTCTAAGGCCCCTGCCCAACTCTACAAACTCCTCTTGCACTGCTCTGATCCCATTCCCAGCCAGGTCATTTGTCCCTAGGGGAATAAGGACATCCAGGGCCCTGCCTCATGCAACTGCTTCCGTGATCCTGAGGATTCCTGTCCCTCCAAGCCGTGGTGTCAGGCAGGCACCTTACCTCCCTCTCCCCTTCCTCCCCCACTTATACCTCCTTAGTGATTGAGTCCTCCCACCAGGAGTTGTTTCTTTCCCCTGTAGGGTCTTGTGCCATCCTCCTGTGGGTCTCCTTTGTGGAGGTTCACAGCATCCTCCTTGGTCTCCACTGCAGGTGCCTCCATAGAGGAACCACCCTCTGCCAGAATGGGCATATGAATTGTTGAGAGGTACAGTTGGAGGGATACACCTCTGTTCCACCACCCTCTCCCTCTCTGAGCCCACCTTGGTCCAACCACTCCTTTTTCTTGGCAACCTCTAAGATAGTGGTGGTGGCCCTGGTGGTCCCTGGGTGGGCGAAGAAATTTCACGAATCCTAACCAGGTCAGCCTGGAGATGGGCAACCTCCTTCCTCAGACCAGAGAGGTGCCTGAAAATAGGGCAGCATCACAGCCTCCAGAATGTATCCCGGAACACTGCCTTTCCACAGCCATTGCACTGCACCATTTTCATCATGACTTATTTTGTGTCCCCTCTCCTGTTGCTTTTATGCTTACTTTCTCATCCCTCTACATATTTTTCCATCCACTTTCCTACTGCCTATGTGCCCTTACAACTCATGCCCTTCCTGTTCTGGGACAGAAACTTCCTGTAGTCTTCAGCAGTCTCCTTTTTTCTTGCTTTGACTCAGATCTCCAGCAGCTAGAGAGGGAGAAAGCTATTTTTTTCTTCAAGGTTGATGAAACTAGTGTGTCTCAGTGATCCTTCCCTTCCTACTGCCAAACAGGAAGTTCCTGTTGTCTGTCAAATCAAGTCACTATTAAAGTACAACTTGCTTAAGGTGGGAGGATGGAGGGAGGAGGGAGGGTTGGCAATTAATAAGAAAAGCAGTAGCTTTTTTAGTCAGCTGCTGCTTGCTCTGAAAACATGATTCCGTTCTGCCAGAAACTAGCAGCAGGAAGCTATAATTGGAGACACCTGCTTTTCTACTGCTCAAGTCAAACTGCAATTAACTTCTCTCCTCTAATCCTGATCTAGCAAACTAAGTTGACACAGCCCCCTTGCCCACACAGAAAAACACACAGTGACTTTCTTCTTTATTCGTACTTAAATGAGACCCCCCGATTCTAATAATGTATCTGTTTGCTTAACCTCAACAGGCACTGACTCCTGCTGAAATAGAAGTGATTTATCAGTAAGAAAAGCTGTAGCTGTTTTAGTCAGCTGCTACTTGCTCTGAAAGCAAGATTCATTTCTGCCAGAAACTAGCATTTATAAAAAGAAAAAGCTTGGCAAATTAGTTTTGCCATGTCCGTTCAACCTATTTAACATTTTCAAGAAACTTGAAGTGTGGATATTACAGTGTCATCCAGCTCTTTCAAGAAATAATTTGCCCTAGCATCTCAAATACCTCTGACATGCTTATTTCTAGCTGCCCTATATTCAGTCCATGCTTGCACAGTATTCACATTTATGCTAGCGTACCAAGCTCTTTCTTGTATTTTGTGGAGTCTGACAAGAAGAGTGAAAAACCATGAGGAATTGTCCTGTTTAACCCTTCCAGTGTGATTTGCAGCATGTTTATTACAAACTGATGTAAATTATTTCTCTTCAAATTTCTAGGCATCCTCTGCACGTGAAATTAGAGTGATTCTATCTCAGTTTATCCCTTCTAATTCCAAAATGAAATGTATATAACTAAAGCTCTTAAAAGAGCAATGTTTAATGAGATTACTTTGCCTCCTGCATTTTGGCCTATTTTTTATGCGATAAACAAATTGTTAGTCTGAAATGGACTCCCACAAAACTCCAGACTCAGTGAATTGATCTGGTTTATTCTCAAAAAGTAGATTCAAAACTGTAGACAGCATGGGAGACCCTGGATTTATCCTTGTGGGTTCAGTGATCTATTGAGCTAGACCAAATCTATCAGCTACATTTTCCAAAAAAATTAACTCGCCTCCAGACCCATCCCAGTTTAATTACCCATCCATATAAAGTTGTGTGAGTCCCTATAAGGGGGCAGTCAACCCTCAGAAACTTCTACTTTTTCTGGCTTGTCTTTAGATGGCCCATAGCAACCCACAGAACAAGTAGGTTTAGTGGCCTTAAATAAAATTTCCAAGGCCAAAAGTTCAATACAACTTGGAATTATCTGACAGAGGCAACTCACAGATCCTTTTTTTTTAGGCAACTCAAAGAACTTAACACAATAGTCATCATACATCACCAACCCCTCCCTGCTTACCTTTATTTTTTCTCCACATTTCATACCACTCTATTGATATATACTGTATATATATTTTTTGTTGCTGGATAACCAAGACTCCGTTATCACCACACACTCGGGTTTTGTGGTGTACATCCTTTCACAGACATAATTAATTTTGGGGGTGAGGCTATGGGCCTTAAACAGTATGAACAAGAGCCCAGCTGGCCAGCTTGTTACAAGAGAGTCAACACTTTGACTGGGGCCCAGATTCTGATGTTTATCCCCACATGGTAACAACCATAGCACCGCTATAAATGTCCAGGCCAGCCATATTGTAATATTTCTCCATTTTCAGTACATCCAAACTCTTTGCAATCAATTCATGAATTTTACTTCCCACCTGTCTTTTCCTACTGTACTATTATAAAGACCACTTTTTTGTCTAATAGCCTTCCACAGGGTAATTGAAGACAGACACGTAGTAGTACTATGATTATGGCCCAGAACCCAAGTAACCAAAGGCTGCTATGCAATCACAGTACTAGTGATTTCACAGGGAAGACACCCCACATACTTTAATTGTAATGCTGACCCACAAAGCTGGTAGTCCATCTGTGAGAATTCATTACAACAGCAAAATGCAAGGGCCAATAACATTAAAAAACCTAGACTGAAGTTTAAAGCAGTTAAAATTTTAACATGTATTTTCTGGTCCATTTTTAAATGGTGAACATTACATAAATTTTAACTCCAGATGAACTCTCCACAATTTATATAGAGAAATTTTATACTTGAAGACTAAAGTCTATGTCATACGATATTAAAGCTTAACAGATCTAGGGCCTGATTCTCAAAACTTTGCCTGGGCACAAACCCATGTCTGTGCAGGCAAACCAGTCTTTGTGTGGAGTTGCTATTCACAGAAGCCTAGTCTGTGCACTCAAATTAGGTTTGCACTCAGCAAAGTATGTTGGGGGGCTGCAATGCAAATGAAGGGGAGGGGGACCTGAATATTGGCACAATCCAATTCAAGGAGCATTTGCACCATGCACGGGTCTGTTGTGTGGGAGCCCTTGCATGGATCAAATACCACTGACCAAGATCGTGCAATAATCTGCACAAACCTAGTGGTTGGCAGAGGTAGTACCTCCCACCCAACCCCAAACACAGTAGTCCCTGGTGTCTAGTGGTCCCACCCCAAAGTACATATTTATGTTTCCCTGGTGTTTATCGATCCCACCCCCCACCTGATGCCTACCCAAAATGCACATATATGTGTCCCTGGTTTATAGTGGTCCTACCCCCACTGAATACCCATTCCCATAACAGGGAAAGCTCACCAGGTTTTGTTATGCCCCTCTACGGCAACTGCTTTCCCACCACTGCCATATGATATGCTCTTTGCAAGTAAGTCCCCCCCAACAACACAGCCCAACCCTATTGGTGGTGAGTGTGCCCCTCCCCCCACCAACAGCACTGACAACTCAGCCCACCATTCCCCCTTACCTGACTGTTGGTGCCACAGTGAGTCAACAGCAAGTGACACAGCCCTCACATATCACCTTGGCTGCTCACCATCTGACAGGGAGCAGAGAGCATGCTGCTTATTAATAGGGCCCTATAATTCAGCAGCATGCTGCCTCTAGTCCAATTCAGCAGTAATGGCCAAAGTGGTGTGGGGAGGGTTGTATGGCTTGTCATTGAGTCACCACAGCACTGACAGCCAGGTAAGGGGGACTGGGAGGTGAGTTATCAGTGCTCCAGGTGGGAGGGAGCACACTAACTACAAATGAAGGTTGGGCTGGGGGGCTGAAAAGCCATGTTCGGGGATGGGGCTGTGTTGTTGAGGAGAAATTACTTTCAGAGGGCATACTAGATGGCAGTGGCAGGGTGGAAATGATCTTGGGGGGATGAGACAAAATGTAGGAGCTTTTCCGCTTATGGAGAGGGAAATTGGGTGGGGGGGTGGAACCACTGCACACCAGGGAAACATAGCTGTGTACTTTGGGCAGGCATTGGGTGGGGAGTGGGACCACTAAACAACAGGGATGCATATTTATGTTTTTTTGGTGGCAGTGGGTGGAGGGTGGTACTGCAAGACACCAGGGAAGCATAAATGTGTACTGCAGTGGGTATCAGGGGGGTGGGACTGCTAGACACTAGGGAAATATAAATATGTCCTTAGGGTAGGTGTCCAGAGGACCACTATATACCAGGGAAACAGGACTGCATATGGGGAAGAGGCTGGGGGGGGTGCTTAGCTCTGGTGCAGCCTATGCAAATGGACCCATAATGGGCATGTAAACGGCCACATATCACTTTGCATGTCCAATGGGCTCATTTACATGGCTGCTTGTAGTCTGGAGGAATTTGGAGAGGGGGTTTTCTAAATCCTCTGAAGGAGGCTGTAGTCCAGCCCCTTCTTAAGAAGTCCTCCTTGGGCCTGGACTGTCTGGCTAACTACAGCCCTGTCTCTAACTTGCCCTTTGTGGGTAAAGTTATTGAGAAGGTGGTCGCGCCGCGGCTGGATGATCATTTGACCAGCCACAATGTCTATGATTCTCTCCAGTCCGGATTTAGGAAAAGACATAGTACTGAGACAACTCTTGTCCAGTTATTAAATGACCTCCTAATAGCAAGAGGTCGAAGGACTTGTTCTAGCTTGGTCCTTCTTGATCTCTGTGCAGCATTTGACACTGTGGACCATGGTGTACTATTGGAGTGCTTGTGGTTTATCTGTGGGCTGTCTGGTACAGTCCTCAGTTGGTTTTGATCTTTCATCGATGGTAGGACTCAGAGGGTGGTGTCTGGGTTTTTTTCCTCGGCATCATTCCCCCTATCCTGTGGGGTGCCCTGGGCTCCATTTTGGTGCCTTTGTTGTTTGCGGTGCACATTCTGCCAGTAGGAGTGAGTATTAGGTGGTACAGTCTGAGTTTTTACTGCTGTACAGATGATACTCAGTTGTACATGCCCTTTGTGCCCAGCCAAGATGCTGCCTTTTCAGTTTTTAACAAATGTCTGGCCGAAATCCAGGACTGAATGAATGTGAGTTGATTGTGGTTGAACTCAGAAAAAAATGAGTTGTTGGTTGTGGACCAGGGTCACCAGGAGATGAGTTTGTTGGCTAGATCTCCCTTGGGTTTATGGCTTGGGGGTATCCAGTTAACTACCTCAGACCGGGTGCGGAACTTGGGCATTGTGTTTGATGACTGACACTTAAATCTCAGGTGTCGGCAGTTGTCAAAACCTCCTTTTACCATCTGAGGAACTTTGCCCGGGTGAAGCTCCTGGTTCCTCCTGATGATCTTCCTACTTTGGTCTACGCTTTCGTTAACTCCTGCCTTGATTACTGCAATGCCCTTTATCTTGGGCTACTGGGGGTTGAGATTCGCTGCTTGCAGCTAGTGCAGAATGCAGCAGCCAAGCTACTGACTGGTTCTTCTAGGTCCAGTCATATAATGCTTGTGCTCCACTGGTGTACTGGCTGCCAATTTGTTGGTGAATCACCTTCAAGTTCAGTTTGCTGACCTATAAGGCCCTACACGATCAGGGACCTGGCTACCTGAAAGATCTCCTTTGTCCCTACTGTCCCTCCCGCTCTCTCTGATCCACTGATGAGGGATTGCTAGAGATTCCTAGGGTTCGCTTAAAAACTTCAGGGGCCAGATCTTTTAGTTTTATGGCCCCAACCCTGTGGAATTCTCTACCTTGTCAGGTGTGAGATTGCCCAACTATCTGAAGCTTTAAGGAGGCTTTAAAAACTTATCTTTTCAGCCTAGCATATAATGAGTTTTGAATGCTGTTGTCAAATCTATTTTAATATTGTTTTACTTATTTATTGTTTTATCATGCAATGTACAGGCGCCTTGGTTTTGGAAAGGTGCCTTTTACAAATAAAGATTGATTGATTGATTGCTTTTGTGGATAGCAAATAGTGCAGCTGCACTATCCATTGGGGAGCCGGAATTCTGGTTCCATGTCAGGGCAGCGCTAATGGGGTTAGCACTGACTCGACCTGTCCCTATGTTCAATTGGCTAGCACTAGTGTGCTATATGACTGAGCATAGAAATCTCAGACACCTGGGCAAGCACAATGAGTACCACAGGGGCCGGTAGGTAACACCGGGTCTTTCAGACTGTTTTGGAGTTGGGGGGGGCAGGAGCCTGCTGATCTTGATACATTTGTGTATCAGTAGCTTCATTTTGACTGAACTGCACCATGGTGTACTCCAAGGGTGAAGTTACTGGCGAAGAGGCAAAGATGAAATTCCAATTAAACAGAAAAGAATTGGCAAAATTATTCATGAAAGTGAATTTGACAAATTCACCTTAACATTGCTGGCAAATGAAAGCTTTGCAATAACTCTACTCGGAGCTCAAATTATAAATGTGCACTAATCCTTTTACACCGAGATACCTTCTTTGAAATTGCATTCATCACCCCTTGTCCACTTATACAACCTGAATAAGTCTTGTCTCTGTCTATGTAATACTATCAGTTTAAATTTTGTATTCTAGAGCTGCCTGTCAGAATTGTTTTATTTATTATTTATGCTTATCTTTACCTTCTAGTGTTGTCTTGACTGTTGAATTATACTTGACCCTGTAGTTTTGCTAACTTTATTTAAATCAGTAAACGTTTATAAAAAAACTGTTTCAAAAGCACATGACATATGGAATACAGAACAACGACAAAGATGAGGTCATTGTAGGGCTGGGTGAAATTTGCAAAAGCTGATTTTGTGGAATACTCATGAAAGTCTGTGAAATGTCATGACATTTTGTGAATTATTTTTTTTAGGGTTTTCTGAAATTCTTTAATTGACCTTAACTCAATCAGTATTATAGCTAGACATTTGCAAATTTGGCATTCATATGGTCTGTAAGAGGCCATGAATGGATTTCAAATTTCTTAACATTTGAATGAGCGGCAGAGAAGTTAGAGTGTCTCAAAGTCTGACAATTTATTTAGTCATGTAAAAAATTCTGAAACTATTTCTATGCTTACAATGTAAACACATTTGGAGCTATATATTTAAAATGTATATGAGTACTTTCTTGAAAGAGTCATAGAAACTGTTAAATACAGAGGTAATTACGATTGTAATTTGTAAGCTACAAGAGCTCAACATTACACATTATTATTTTTTAAACTGTGTGATAATCTTCAAACTACAGTATTTAGATGTTTATACCTCCACTGCTGTTGCAGGTTTACACTCAAGATTTGGCATGCATACCAAAGTAAACATATCCTGAAATCTAATTAACTGTATAAATGTGGCTGGCAAAATTTGCTCAAGCATTCATGGATGCGTAATAAATAATGTCACTAGAATTCCACTTGTAAAATGTAACTTTCACAAAGCACTTATCACCACAGAATCACCTTACAAACACTAACATTATGACCTTGCAATACCCCTCCAACACTCCTGCAACAATGATGCCCAGCATCATGCTCCATCATAGCTAAAGAAGATATCCACATACCCAGTCTTTTCCCCACTGGATCACACCACCTTTACAAGGCTCTCTGCTGGGAGCTGGGACACCATGTCAGTGGCTGCCAGCTTCTTGGATCCCAAAAGCCTGGATTTTGCCCTCCTCTTGCTGCCCGTGCCCTCCACCAATTGGATGCAAACAGGGGCAGAACATAAGAACTTGCAGGTGCAAATTTTAATTTGGAGCACCTTCCTTCAGCCCAAGTCTTTCTTTACTGGACCATGCCTCCTCTCCAAGGCTCCCTGGTGTGAGCAGTGACTCCATGCAACCAGTTGCCAGCTTCACAGACCCCTGGAGTCTGGACATTGCCCTCCTCTTTCTTTTCTGTGCATGCCGCCAATCAGGTGCAAGCAGAGGGGACTTTGTCCATGCACCCCAGTACAAATTCAGCCCTCACCTAATGGCCTGTCTACCTAGCCACCTGTTCATGCAAAAGATCGTATGATAAGGATATTGAGGAGTGGTGATGGTGATTTGCATATGCAGCCCATGATGCTTTACAATGTTTGGGCATGTGTGATTTTGTATTTTCTTGAAACTTGGCTTCCCAGCCAAATGCCCTTTGGGGTAACCCTTGCCTCAGTGTTTGTGCACAGAGGTTCTTTGTCTTTTAAATAGTTTTTTATTTTAATGGGTTCACCACAACATATCCAAGACACACTGTCTTAAGAGTAGCTGGTCCATTCCACTGGGATGTCAAACAGATGAGGCATACTGATGAGTCCTGGTAGAACGAAACACATGTCTATGTCTTCTGTTAGCACCCTTTGCAAACTGTGTGAGAGGCCTTTCGGCACCATGCAGTTCTGCTTAAAGTTGGACCAGCATAACATTCTGTGGTGATTTGCATATGCAGCCCATGATGCTTTGCATTGTGTGGGCATGTGTGATTTTGTATTTTCTTGAAACTTGGCTTCCCAGCCAAATGCCCTTTGGGGTAACCCTTGCCTCAGTGCTTGCGCATAGAGGTTCTTTGTCTTTTGAGGAGTCTGCCTGGAGTCAGCCATTAGTCATCCAATTGGCCGGCCATGCTGCACAAATAGACTCCTCCATCATTTGTTTGCTCCACCACATTCCCCTCACTTCCCTGCTACTTGATTGCTCAGTTTTTAGCCTGCCTGCTTTGTTGTGACCTGCTGCTGTAGCCCTTACTAGTGCTTGTTTGTGCTCAATTACTATAGCTTTTGTTGTAACTTGTATTTTGCTCAGACTGTTACTCCACTGAACTATTATTTGCATTGCTTTTAACTGCTATGTAGTTTGTATAATTTTTGCCTACCTGTTCTGTCTGGCATGCTAACTCTTACTTTCGACTTGCTGGGCTCACTGATTATCTCTACTCCAAGTTTTGCATCTGCTCTGACTGCAATTCCCCCTAGTTTCTATATACTGTTTTGGCATATCTAATACCATACACCTTCCCCCTGCAGCTGCTTGTTGCTTTCCACCCCTTCTCACCTTTGTATTCTTCCCATCCTCACATGCAAAATATGCCTTGACTGCACCTGTGACTCTCTACCATTCCCTCCCAACTGTGACCAACTCTCCCTCTGCATTACTGTCTCCTCTCTTCCTCCTCCTTCTGACTCCCCAGCACCATGCTTCTCTGGCTGCCTGCCTTCTTAAGCTATCTCCTCCTACTCTCCCCTCCCCCTAATCTCACTCATCCCCCCATGTCCCCTTGTACTTTTCCTCCTCCATATCCCTCCCTTCCCCTCTCTCTTTCCTTTCAATTGTTTCTCCACCACTCTCACTCCTTGCTTCCTACTTCCCTACCCCAACTTACTCTCTCCACCTTAGTCTTCTTCCTACAAGCTCCTTAAACCTTGAATTTCCCTACATCTCCTTTCACTCCCTTTTCCCCAACTTCTCTTCCTTGTCTCCCCTAGACTTTAAAAGTGGAAGACACCTTCTTTTCTTACCCTTCTTCTAATCCTCAAACTCCTGACTGGAGACTTGGAACCAAATCCTGCGCCCCCCCACATCCCTCTTCCCTCTCCATGCCTAAAGGTCTTAGTTTCTTCCACCTCAATGCACAAAGCCTCCTCCCAAAGTCAGACCCTCAAGGTATAGGCCTCTACAGTACTCCCTAACATCCTTTGTATATCTGAAACCTGACTCCCTCTAGAGTCCCAGATCACATCTCTCCCTCCCTTATTTGCACTTTTTTTGCCAGGACAGAGGTGAGCATAGTGAAGGTGTTGCCATTTACATCTGACATAACATTTCCAGTTTTATCTCACTCAAAGAGGCCCTCTCCATCTCCCATGAGCTACTGCTGCTCAAACGTTCCTTCCCTTCCACCCTCCCTATCTTTGTTGGTGTCCTTTACGCCTCTCAAAAGATTACTCTCTACTCTGTCCTGAACTCCTTCTCCTCATTTGTCTCCCTCTTCACCTCTGGTAATCTTATCTTACCCGGGGACTTCAATCTAATCTGGCTCTCTCCTGCCACTATGCCTATCCTACACTCTATCAAACCCTTGAATCTCACCCAGCTAATCTCTGAACCCACCAGGCTCAACCCCCACTTCTCAAATTACTCCCTCCTTGACTAGGTACTATGCTCCCACCCCCATCACATCTCAGCTGCAGGCATGCTCCAAAATGTGTTCAGTGATCACTGCCATATCTATTGTATTACAAAAGCCTGCCCCCTCTCAATCCACCCAAAATACATCTGGCACAGGCCCCTCAGGTCTCTTGACACAGATGCTCACTTATGCAACCTGATCTCTGCTGACTGGTCCTATGCATACTCTGCCAAAAACAGTGACACAGCCCTCTCACACTTCACCACCATCCTCACTTGTACCTGCAACACCCATGCCCCCCTAGAAAGATCCAGAGTGAAATGCTTCCACCACCCCTGGATTACGCCTGACCTCCTAGAGCTTAGCAAATCTAGGGGTGTTGCATGGGCACACTTCAAGGCTTCCCATTCTGATTCTGACCTGCAGCACTACAGGTCCCTTAGAAACTCTAATACCAAGGCAATCCCTGAAGGCCCACTGCTTCAAATCCAACCTACAATCTAACCTAAATTTTCCCTCCAGTTTTTTGAAAATTATCCACTCCCTTTTCAACCTACCATCCCAGTCCACCCCCTCTCCATAGAGATGGCTCCCAGGTATCCGACCACATTGTTGCTGCTTCCCTTTTTAACAAATTCTTCATGACTTGCACGGTCTCCTGCCAGTCCTTAAATGTTCCCACTCCCCTGCCCCAATCCACCTCTTCCACAGGTTTTCACTTCTCTTGTGTCTTCCCACAGGAAGTTTTCTATGCCCTCAAGCCTCTCAAAATACAGCCCTAATGCCCTGGACCCAGACTTCTCTATGTATCAGCCCCTGCTATCTTTCACCTGCTCACCCACCTCTGGAACCTTTTCTCTTCCCTCTGTGTCAACTTGCTTCCCTGGAAAACTGCCAAAGTACTCCCCACCACAAAGGGTGTGGGTCATCTCCAGGTAACTATAGAATATCTCCCTCCTTACTTTCCTTGCTAAACTACAAGAGTCACTTGTTCACTGCAGACTAATTGACTTCCTACGCTCCTCTCCTCTCCTCTCTCATTTCCAGTCTGGTTTTAGAGAAAAAAATCCACAATCACCTCCTTTCTCCATGTTACTGACTCTGTCCTTACAGGGATGGACCAGGGTCATGTCACAGCAGCCATTTTTATTGATCTTGCTAAGGCATTTGATTTGGTATCCTACCCTCTCTTCCTGAACAAGCTGGTCTCAGTGGGTCTCTCTACATCTGAAGTTAAGTGGTTCCACTCTTACCTTACGAACCAGCAGCAGCCTGTTCAGGTGGGTGGTGCTCTACCCCCCTCTCCCCAAGGCTCCATCCTGAGGCCCATACTATTTTCCATTTTTCTCAATGACCTCCCATCCATATGTGTCTCCTCTCATATTCACATGTTTGCTGATTACAGGCATTTATACATCTGGTTCATCCATGTCTGCTGTCACATCCTCACTCAAGCATGATTTCCACAATATGCTACTTTGGTTCCATAACAACCAGCACAAAGCAAACACCAAGAAGACTATGTTCATAACCTTTGTTACTAGCCAAAAGCTAGCAAGGCTCTCACCTTCTCCACCCTCGGTGGTACCCGACTGGAGGTTGTCCACCATTACAAATACCTTGGTGCATTGCTTGATAGTAACCTGGATTTCTCAGCCCACATCGATGCAACACACTTTAATCTTTGCCCCAAGTTAGGCATTCTACACTGATACAAACACTGTCTCCCCATTGAAATCTGTAAAGACCTAGTTGTCAAAATGATCTTCCCTATTTTAACTATGTGGATGTGATTTACAGCACAGCCCCTCCCTCCATCTTCACCAGACTGAATGTCTTCCGTAATACCTTTTGTCATTTGCCTGAAACTCATCTCCCTGCACCCATCACTACTCCCTCTATTCCCATCACCCCCCCACTTTGCTTTATCATTTTAACTGCCCTGAACTCATTGGTAAATACTGGTTTGGCTCCCTCCCTTCTATCTTCTCTCCTTTCCCCCTCCATGCCCTACTCTTACCCCCTTCACACTAGAGACTCCCACTCTTTCAATATCCCTCACCCTTGCTCTCATCTTGATCAGGCTGCTTTCTCATATCTCTCTCTCTCTATCTCTTCTTTGCCAAGCTCCATTTTTACTACCCCTAAAGTGTCTATTAAAGCTCACCTTCCCCACTTGTTCCTGTCACACTCCCCTCTAACTCTCCATCCTCTGACCCCATATCTCCCCTTTTCTACTAACTCTACCACTCCTCTCTGTCCCTCCAATACATCCTCCCTTGCTGAACTGTTATCATCTAGGACATCTTGCCTGCCTGTTAGAAGAGGTTCAGGCACTCTATAAAAGGGCCATAGAGCCCATCCCAGTTGTAGAAATTAATCAGGGCTACTATGCCAGGTACCTTCTAGTACTGATGAGTTTACAAACCATCCAAAACCTTTAGGGCTTCAACCTGTTTATAAAATGTAATCAGTTTCACTTGGTCTTTCTTCAGTCCCTCCTTCTCCTCATCAGATGTGTGTGCCATGAAAATGAAGGACACTTACTCTATATCATGATTCGCAAGTCCTGCAGACAATGCCTGTGGTTTATGCTCCAGGTCTGGCACTATCAGTTTTGTGTCTTATTATTTGACTTACTATCTACACTGCTTATCTTAACCAAATGTTTTGCAGCAGTCATAGCTTCCCTCAGATGGGAAGGTGTCTATGTTTTCCCATACATTGACCGTTGGCAGCTGAAGTCCCCATTGAAAGAGGCCCAGTCAAAGGAGGCTATTGCTTATACACTATTCCACATCAGACAGCCCTTTGAGCAATTAGGCATTCTGGTAAACAAGCTGCAGTCAGTAATTACCACATGGCAGTTTCTCCAATACGTAGGGGCAGTTCTGTACATTGGGCAGGGTCAAGTGTTTCTTCCATCAGGCAGTGCAAGACACTTACAGTGACTATGTCTCAACCAGATGGCTCCTCAGATTTATAGACCTCAAGGTTGCTCTTATTCTAACAGTCCTGCTGGTCTGGGTTCACCTGAGGGTTCACACAATGGTTCTTCTGTATGCAGTGGGCTCAGCATTCAGACAAACTGGAGTGTCTCATACAAGTCACTCCTCTACTTCACCACCTCCTGCTCTGGTAGTTGAACTGCTCCATCCTAGAGACAGGATCACTGTTTTTTCATCTGTCCCCTCTGCTAGTGATGATGATGATGGATGCCTCAGGTTTGGGTTGGAGTGCCCATCTAGGCCCCTTAAAGGAGCAAGATCAAATTATCCCCCTAAGACATGGTTTTGCACAGCTAAGGCACTTACTTCTTTCTTTCCTCTGTTTGTATGGGTTTGCACAGCAACACTTTGGAAATGAGGGCTACAGGCCTTCGCTACCCTCCGTCTGGGTCACTAGCTATTAGTCCATACAGACAACAACTCAGTGATCTACTACCTCAGTGGCCAAGGCAGAGTCCACTTATACCCTCTCTTCAGAGATACAATGAAAGTCTGGCATTGGGCCATGCAACATGACAAGTTCCTGTATCAGTCACATTTCTGCCCGGTACCCTCAGTGCCCAAGCAGATTGTTTCAGCCAGTCCTGGGTGCTCTGGCAAGAATGTGAGCTGTTAGACTCCATCGTGGACAACCACTTCATAAAGTCTGGTCAACTATGCATTGATCTCTTTACGACTCCATACAAAGCAAAACTGCAGCTGTTCTGCTCCCTCACTCCAGGGTGGGAGTTTTTTAGGGAGGTGCATTGTCCACCTCTTAGAAACTGAGGTTCATGTATGCATTTCATCCACTTACTTTGACACAGAGGATTCTGAAGAAGTTGAGGGTTGAGTTGGCCACACTGATTCTGGTGGTTCTGTACTGGCCCTGAGAAATTTGGTTCCCTCTGCTGTAGCTATTGGCAGTAGAGCCTATGTCTCACTCTCTCTGTCACAGGAGCATGGCTCTCTGGCACATCAAGATGTTCAGTCCCTGCATCTCCATGCTTGACTTCTGAGAACACAGTCCTCTCCTGCTTTGGGGTTTCCCCTGCAGTTGTAGCTGTTCTACTGGTGACTTGTAAGTCATCTACCAGACACACCTGCTCACAAAAATAGAAATGTATTATAATCTGGTGTACTTCCCCCACAGCTGCACCCCTTTAGGTATCCAGTCAGTCTAGTTATGGACTACTTCCTTTACTTTATGGATGCAGGCCTCAATTTTTCTCTATTAAGGTTTGCTTGACTTTAGTGCCAGCTTTTCATGCCCTTTCTGATGGCAAATCGGTGGCCCACTTTGAGGCTTCTCACAGGTTCCTCAGAGATATTCTATGTCCGTACTTTCCCATCCATGATCTGTTTCTGGTGTGAGATGTTAATCTGGTTCTGCAGAACCTTACTGCGTCTCCCTTTGAGCCTACTGCTTTTTTTTTCAGCTGTGTTGCCGCTATTGAACACTGTGCCTCGTGGCTATGCAGTCTTCTTTCTCTACTCACTTCTGCAGCTGTTCCTGTGGTGGAATTCTGTCATCAGCTTTCCACCCTTCACTGTAACTATCTTATCCCCCTCCTTAAGTTTATCAGTCACTACTCACTACTCCTCTTATTGTTTTGTTGCCCACAGTTTAATGTACGTTTGCCTGTTTCGATATTTACTGTAAGGTATTTTACAGGATAGCAATTCTTTTTTATTCTGAAGTGTTTTCTTGTAAGTATATTTTGTTTTACTTATTTCCATACTGCAGTATTATTTTTGTACATTGTATCTTGGATTTGTTTTGTTCTTTCTTCTCCCTTCCCCCAAGACAAATCTGGAAATGAGTTGATACCAGCTCTGTATGTCTTTCCTGGTAAAACATTCTAATAAATAAATAAATGAATAAATGTCTGCTAGATGCATTTCTGAATTGCAGACTCTGGTTATAGAGCCTTCTTTATTTCATTTTCCGCAAATGTCAGGTTACCTTGCATAACAGCTCTTGTTTTCTGCTGAAGCTGGTTTCTGAGTGAATACTAAATAAGACAACTGACCTTCTGGTTTACTTTTTGACTCCTATGGATAGTGGGGAACATCATCTGCACGTGCTTGATGCCTGCCAGATGTTGCATTGGTACCTTGATCGTACCAAGGATTGTAGAAAATCTTCTCAGCTATTTCTGGCTTTCACCCCCTGGATGGTGGGCTCCCTATATTTCTAAGCAGAGTCTTTCCAAAACATTGGCCTGATGCATTAATTTCTGTTTTTGAAAGCACACAATAAGCTGCTTCCTTGTCCTGTATATACTCGCTCCTACCATGGGGGTGGCTACTCCCATGGTTTGTTTTCACAGTATGTCTGTAGCTGACATCTGTGCTGCTGCTACTCTGAGTACTGTACATTCAATAAACACTACAGTCTGGACATTGTTTCTCATAAACATGCTGGATTTAGCCTTCCTGTGCTGCAAGGCTTCCAAACTGTAGGTATTTAGATCCTTCCTTCCCCTCAGTGCTTTGATACTGCTTAGTATTTATTTCATGATGTGGCTCAATGGAGGGAGAGGTTTTTAAAAAAGATAGACTGATTACTTACCATAACAGCAGATCAGTGAGAGAATCTCTTACATTGAGCTACATTTCTCCCACCCTCCCTTCTTCTCTCTTTTTGGGCTGCAGGTGGTTATGTTGCCTGCTGCCATGTGTGGGATCTTCTTCTATGCAAGATTTTAGCATTATATTACTCTGGTTTCCATATCCTCTACTGCCTGCCTGATTTTGTCTTGGTTGCTTTGGTCTTTGCCGGTCCTCTGAACCTTCGAGTCGTCTCTAGTGGGGAACTGAGGCATGATGGGGCCGTCCACCTTATACAGTATTGGTAGCGACTATGCACGCTGATGTTGGCAGCCTCAGCTAGTAAAAATTTCTGGGTTGCCCTAACACTAATGGCGTATAGTTCTGTGATGTGGCTAAGTGGAGGAAATTTTCTCAAAGATATACTGCTACAGCGAGTAACAATTATTTCTCTTCAAATTATCAATTGAATTGAGTATTGTTTATTGGATTATTGTTAGTATAAATAATCTATATCATATATTCTAGAATGTAGGTCCAAATCAAATTTTTTATTTATTGATTGATTGATTTAAAGTGTGGTAACTCGGAAAAGTACATTAAGCCAAGGCTTATTTCCTGGTGTGACCCAGGGGAGGGGGAAGGGAGTACTGAAAGAATTAAATTACAAAACATGAGAGCGTGGTTACATAGGCCAAATGAAAGCTGTAGTAGCAATGTGGTGACCAAGTGTATTAACAGCATAGATTAATGCAATGGTATGTAGATTATAATCAGAGAGTACAATAAAGTGCACAGTGTCTGTCGGTTAGGTGACAGTGCTAGTGAGGTCCAAAGACAGACCTTGGGTGGATCCAAAAATAACCTTGATTAAAAGGAGGCTTAGAACAGGAGGAATCAAAAGAGAAAGGGTGAAATGTAAGGAGCGGATAGACAGGGACAGGATAGTGCAGGAAGATGTCTTAACTGGTGTCTAAAGGCAGATAGTGAGAGGGAGAGGTAGAGGTGAAATGGTTCCAGAGGGAAGGGAAGGGAAGAAGTAGGAGAAAGCATCTTGTCCTGCAGAGGAATGAGGCTGGGGAATGGAGAAGGTGCAAGAATCCCTAGAGCTGAGAGAGTAAGAAAAGGAGAGGATTGGGAGATGAGTGAGGAAATGTAGGAGGGTAGGGACTCAAACCAATATTTAGCAATGAAGGATGCACAGTGGGACTGGTGACATGACAATAGTGGGAGGATGGAGAGGGAGAAATAGACGGAGCAGTGATGAGTATGGAGGAGAGAGCTGGTAGTGAAATGACAGATGCTGTTGTAGAGGGTATCCAGTCTGGCAGTGGAAGAGGAATGGGCAGTGCCATAGAACACATCCGCATAGTCAAAAAACTGGGAGAACCATTTTGGTTACCAGCTCCCAGCAGACCTGTAGGGAGAAGCAGTACTTATTGTGGTACAGAGCATTGAGTTTAGGGTGGAGACTGGCATGGATGACATTGATGTGGGCAGAGAAGTCATGCTTGCTATCAAGTCTCACACCAAGGTATGTAGAGGCAGAGAAAACCACCGGATGAGTAACAGCCAGTGTGGAGAAAACAGAGGTGGGTGAGAGCCTGGCCAGTTTCTGGTTGGTGCAAAAGGTCATAGACACAGTGTCCTTGGTGTTGACATTGAGTTGGTTGGAGTGGAACCAGTGCAGTATGTTGTGGATGTCACGTTGCAGCAGACCTTCCACTGCTGAAACCAAAGGGTTGGATGTGAAAATGACTATGTCATCTGCATACATGGGGATATGCAAAGAGACACAAGCAGAGGGGAAGTCATTTAGGAAAACAGAAAACAGTATAAGATTCAGGATGGAGCCCTGTGGTACCCCTACTAGGATTGGGGAGGGTACAGATCGCCTCCCACATGCACCAACTGTTGATGGCCGATGAGGTATGATAGCAACCAGTTAACAGTAAACATTGAAAGGACAGCAGAGCTCAATTTATTGAGAAGGAGAGGGTGGGACACCGAGTCAAAGGCTTTGGCCATATCAATAAATATAGCTACATTGATATGTTTCTGATCCATCCCAGTGAAGACAGAGGCAGTGACTCACAGCAAGGAGGAGACAGTGGAGTGGTGTTTCCTAAAATCAGACTGGAAAGTGGAAAGGAAATCAAAGGAGTAAAGGAAGTCAGGGAGCCTAACATGGGCAATAACCCCCTTGAGCAGATAAAAGAGTATACTTAGTTTGGTTTAGCATTGATTTCTGATTTGAAATCTCTAGACATGTTGCAAAATTTAAAACAAAGGCAAATATTGCTAAACAAATATTTCAAGATCCAATTCTAAATACAGTAACTATTCTATTAATTCTGCCCTTACTCCCAAGGCCTCAGTGTTAAAGTTAATTTGACTATATACTGCCAGAAATCTGTATATTTCTATTCCCAGATAATTTAGGGATCTTCCTAAATAATTATTGCAAATGCCATCTGGGAGTTTTACCCTTCATGCTCTCTTATTGTGTGAGAGTAGCGCTGGATAGATAAAAAATGGTTACTTCAGTAAAAAAAAAAAAAAAACGTAACTAGTCAGTTACTGGCCAAGTCTAAAACACATCTGCCTCTTAACAAGATGGTCATAGGCTCTGATCCACATCAACTTGTATTTTGATATGTTGTCTTTGTACCATTATGTTGTATTCTCCTGGGTCATTCCTGAAAATAGGCATAATACTTGTCTAGTGTACTTACCCAGTAAACAAAAGCTAAATAAATAAATAATCATCATCATCTTCTTCATCATCATAATATTCTTCTTCTTCTTCTTCATCATCTTCATCTTCATCTCCATCTTTATCTTCTGCATCATCTTCATCCTCTTCATCTTCATCATCTTCTTCCTCTTCATCATCATCTTCATCATCTTCATCATCACCTTCATTTTCATCTTATTCATCTTCTTTATCTTCTTCATCTTCATCATCTTCTTCTTCTCCTTAATCTTCTTCTCCTCCTCCTTCATCTTCTTCTTTACTTCATCTTCTTCTTCATCATCATCATCTTCTTTATCTTCTTCTCTTTCTTCTTCATCTTCATCTTCTTTTTCTTCTTCATCTTCTTCATCTTCATCATCTTCTTCAACTTCTTTATTTTCATCTTCATCATTGTATTCTTCATCATCTTCTTCATCTTCTCTTTCTTCTTTAGCTTCATCTTCTTCAACTTCTCTTCATCATTTTCACCTTCTTTATCTTCATCTTTTTCATCTTCATCTTCATCATCTTCATCTTTTTCATCTTCTTCTTTTTCTTCATCATAGTCATCATCTTCTGCATCATCTTATTTTTCTTCATCATTTTCATCATCTTCTGTGTCATCTTCTTCATCTTCCTCATCTTCTTCATCATCTTCTCTTTCTTCTTCATCTTCTTTAATATCTTCTCTTTCTTCTTTGTCTTCATCTTCTTCTTCATCTTCATCTCCTTCTCTTTCTTCTTCTTTTTACTAACATACTAAAATGTCAGTAGAATAGGCCTAACAGTGTTTCAAGTCTGCTCGTTTGGTCAGCCCCCACCCTGGGAGCTGACCTTACTGCCCCCCTCTCTGGCTTCTTCCTTCCCAGTCTCGGATATACTCGCTGCACTGGTTTTTGCTTTCAGAACCCTTCCCCTGTACCTGTCCCACCCTCTCTTGAACCCCTCCACCATTTCTGACTCCATCAGCCTCCTGAGCAGTACATTACATTGCTCCACCACCCTCTCAGTGAAGTAGCACCTTCTTCTTTCTCCCCTGAATCTCCCCCCCAGCTTCCACCCATGCCCTCTAGTTGCTCCCCCCACCTTCAGAGCACCCTGACTGCTCCTCTCCTATTTATCCCCTTCATGTACCTGAAGACCTCTATCATGTCCTCCGGTCCCTCTCTCTTCCAATGTGTACATATTTAGCTCTTCGAGCCTCTCCCCATAGGTCCTATCCCCCAAGCCCCAAATCATTTTAGTTGCCCTCCTCTGGACCCTCTCCAGGAGGAGTTCAATGTCTCTCTTTAAATATGGCCTCCAAAACTGCATGCAGCACTCTAGGTGAGGCCTCACCAAGCAGTTATACAGTAGGAGTATCACTTCCCTTCTTCTGGAGGTGAGCCCGATAGCGATACATCCAAGCATCCTGTTGGTCTTTGCCACTGCCCTCCTACAAGTCTCTGAGTTGTTCATCTTGACATCCACCACCACCCCCAGGTCCCTCTCTGCCATCGAGACTTGTAGCATTCCCCCCCAGGGTCTACACTTGGCCCGGGTTTCTGGCTCCCAAGTGCAGTACCTTGCATTTCCCTGCATTGAACCTCAGATTCTGCTTTCTAGACTACCTTTCCAGAGCCTCCAGGTCCTCCTTTAGGGCCACCCTCCCCTCCTCCCATCCACCACCACCCCCAGTTTTGAGTCATCTGCAAGGAGACTAATTTCACTCCTGATACCCTTCCTTATGTCAGAGATGTAGGCATTGAACAGGAGGGGCCCAAGGACTGATCCCTGAGGGACTACACTAATGACCCTCCTGGGGAATGAGACTATCCCACCAACCATGACCCTCTGGGTCTGGTTCTGGAGACAATTGCCTATCCCTCTGATCATCTGGTTCCCCACTCCCATTTTTCCTAGATTATCCAATGGGCCCCCTTGAGAAACAGAGTCAAAGGCCTTGCTGAAGTTAAGAAAGAGGACATGCACTGGTCTACCCAGGTCCAAGGCACTCATCACCCAGTCATACAACTCCTCAAGATTTGTCTGACATGATTTCCCCAGGATGAATCCATCCTGTTTATTGTCCAGGCACTGCAACTTTTCCAGGTCCCCCCCAGTCTCTCCTTAACAATGCCCTCCATCACCTTGCCCACCACTGATGTCAGGCTGACTGGCCTGTAGTTCCCTGCCACCTCCCTTGATCCCCCCTTGTGGACAGGCATTATATGTGCCACCTTCCAGTCCTGGGGCACCCACCCTGTCCTCAGAGAGATCCTGAAGAGCTGTGCTAGGGGTTTTGCCAGGACATCCGCCAGTTCCTTCAGCACTCTGAGATGTAATTTATCCAGCCCTGGTGCTTTCTGCATCTTAAGGCACCTGAGGGCTTCCCTCACTCTCTCTACCATGATTTCCACCTCAGTTACCTCGTCCCCCTGCTTTGCCTTCCCCCCACCTGCCATTGATGCCCCCCTTCCCAGATCTGCCGGATGGTGAGGGTCCCCCTCCTCAGTTTTACTGTCTCCTCCCATGTATGATGCAACCCCCCATTTTCCTTGGTGAAAGCTGAGGCAAAGTACTCATTTATTACCTCAGCCTGCTCCCTGGGTCTTGTGCCCATCCCTCCCATTTTAATCCTGCTAATCTGCCCTTTCAGTCTTCATTTTTCCCCAATGTATCTAAAAAACCCCTTGTTCCCTCTCTTAATTTCCCTGGCCAGGTTCTGCTCCTTCCTTGCCTAAGCTGCCCTCACCACCCTAGTGGCCCTTCTGGCCATCAGCTCACACTGTCCTTGGTCCCTTTCCCTCCTTGAGCACTTGAATTGCCTATAGGCTGCCTTCTTTCCTTTCACCACCTCTTGAACCTCCCTGGTCCATCAGTAGGGTTTTTGGGCCCTACTGCATTTTAGTCTTACACTTGCACAGGTGCTGGTAGCATCCTGCACCTCCTTCCTGATAATTTCCCACCTACTGTCAGCATCCATGTCTGGTCCAATCCCATCCAAGTGCTCCTTAAGGATCCTTCCCATTTCCTTGAAATCCGCCCTCCTGAAGTCAGTTACCTCCATCTTTGTGCAGCCTTCTACCCCTCCTAGGTTCAGGCAGGACCAGACCATGGCATGGTCACTCCCCACCAACAGGTCCCTTACTTCCAGGCCCCCAAACTGGTCACTGTCTGCCAGGACCATATCCAGTATCCACTCCTCCCTGGTCGGTTCCCCCACCTACAGAGTTAGGAATGCATCCTGAAAGACATCTTACAACCTCTGTTCCCTGGCCGCCAAGGATGTCATAGTCTCCCTGTCTGTTCCTGGCAAGTTTAAGTCCCCCAACACCACCACCCTTCCCCTTCTCAATTTGCACTGTCTCCCAACATCTGCCACCAGGCTCTGCTTCTGCTCTTCCACCAGCGCAGGGGGTCTATACACCACTCCTATTTTTACTCTCTTGCCCCCCTTGTTATCAAGGTGACCAAATCACCTCCAAAGTTCACTCCACATCCTCCACTCCACCTATGGCTTCTTCTGCTTCTTCTTCATCTTCATGATCTTTATCTTCTTCTTCATCTTCATCTTCATCTTCTTTTACTTCATCTTCTTCATCTTTTTTCATTATCATCATCTTCTTTATTGTCATCTTCTTCATCTTCATCATCTTCTTAATCTTCATTATCTTCCTCATCATCTTCTTCTCTTCTCTTTCTTCTTCATTTTCATCTTCTTCTTTATCTTCTTAATCTTCATCTTTTTTTGTATTCTTTTTCTTCATTATCTTCTTCATCTTTTCTTCATCTTCATTTATCATCTTTTATCTTCTTTCTTCTTCATCATCTTCATCTTCTTCTTCTTTCTTCTTCATCTTCTTCATCTTCTTCTTCATCTTCTTTATCTTCTTCTCTTCTTCTTCATCTTCATCTTTCTTCTTCTCATCTTCATCTTCTTGTATATCTTTATCTTCATCTTCTTCATCTTCATCATCTTCTTCACCTTCTTTTTCTTCATCTTCATCTTCAACATCTTTATCTTCATTGTTATCTTCATCTTCCTTTCCTTTATCATCTTCCTCATTATCTTTCTTGTTTATCTTCATCTTCATCTTTATCATCTTTTTCGTCATCTTCCTCATCTTCATCAATTTCTTCTTCATCTTCTTTTTCATCTTCTTCTCTTCCTTCTTCTTTTCTTCTTCTTTCTTCTTCTTCTTCTTCTTATCTTCTTCTTCTTCTTCTTCTTTATCTTCATCTTCTTCATCATCTTCATCATCTTCTTCTTATTCTTCTTCTCTTTCTTCTTCATCTTCATCTTTCTTCATTCATCTTCTCATCTTCTTCATTTTCTTCTTATCTTCTTCATCTTCATCTTCATCATATTCTTTGTCTTCATCTTCTTCTTTCTTCTTTATCTTTATCTTCTTCATCTTTATCATTTCCTTCTCTTTATTCTTCATCTTCTTCATCTTTTTTCTTCATCGCCTTCTTCTTCATCTTTTTTCTTTATCTTCTTCCTCTTCATCATCTTCTCTTTCTTCATCTTAATCTTCTTCTCTTTCTTCTTCATCTTCAAATTCTTCATCTTCTTCATCTTCATCAGTTTCTTCATCAGTTTGATCTTCATTATCTTCATCATCTTCTTCTTCATCATCTTCTTCGCTTTTTTCTTTATCTTCATCTTCTTCATCTTCTCTTTCTTCATTTTCATCTTCTTTATCTTCATCTTCTTCATCATCTTCATCATCTTTATCTTCTTTATCTTCTTCTCTTTCTTCTTTATCTTCATCTTCTTCTTCTTCATCATCTTCATCATCTCCTTCTCTTTCTTCTTCTTCATCTTCTTCATCTTTGTCTATTTCTTCATCTTCCTCTTCTTCAACTTCTTCTTTATCTTTTTCATTATCTTTTTCATCTTCATCTTCTTCTCTTTCTTCATTAGCTTCATCTTCTTTATCTTCATTTTTTCTTCTTCATCATCTTCATCATCTTCTTCATCTTCTTCATCTTTCTTCTTCATCTTGATCTTTTTCATTTTTTTCTTCAACTTCTTTAATCTTTACTTGCATTATCTTCTTCATCTTCATCATCCTCTGCATTGTCTTCTTTATCTTCTTCTTCATCATCTTCTTCTCTTTCGTCTTCATCCTCATCTTCTTCATCTTCATCACATTCTGCTTCATCATCTTCTCTTTCTTCATCATTTTCATCTTCTTCACCATCTCTTTTTCTTCAATGCTATCTTCTTCATCTTTATCATCTTCTTCATCTTCTGCTGTCTCTTCTTTATCTTCACCTTCCTCATCGTCATCCTCTCCTTCTCTTTCTTCTTCATCTTCATCACCATCATCATCTTGTTCTTCATCTTCTTTTTCTTTATCATCTTCTTCTTCATCATCTTTCTTCTTTATCTTCATCTTCTTCATTTTCTTCTTCATCACCTTCATCTTCTTCTTCATCATCTTCATCTTCGTCAATTTCTTCTTTATATTCTTCTTCATCATCTTCTTCATCATCTATTTCTTCTGTATCTTAATCTTCTCTTTCTTCTTCACCGTTATTTTCATCTTCTTCATCTTTTTCTTCATCTTCATCAGCTTCTTCATCTTCTTCTTCTTAATCATCTTCATTGTCTTCTCTTTCTTCTTCATCTTCTTCTTCTTCTTCATCTTCATCATTTTCTTTTTCATCTTCTTCTTCATCTTCTTCATCATCTGTTTCTTCTGTATCTTAATCTTCTCTTCCTTCTTAATCTTTATTTTCATTTTCTTCATCTTCTTTTTCTTCATCATCTTCTTCATCATAACCTTCATCTTCATCCTTATCTTCATTTTCTTCTTTTTCATCTTCTTCATCTTCATCATCTTCTTCATCTTCATCTTCTTCCTCTTTGTCTTCTTCTTCTGCTTCATCTTCTTCATCTTCATCATATTCTTCACCCTCTTCATCATCTTCATCTTCTTCTTTTTAACTTCTTTATCATCTTCTCCTTCATCATCATCTTCATATTCTCTTTCTTTTCTTCATCTTCTTCACCTTCATCTTAATCATTTTCTTCTTCATCTTCTTCATCATCTTCTTCATCTTCTTCATCTTCATCATCTTCTTCGTAATTTTCTTCTCTTTTACGAACATACGAAATTTGCCAGCAGATAAAGGCCTAGAGGTCTATCAAGTCTGCTTGAATGTGCAGCTAACACCCTTATTCTGCAGATGCCCTACCTTCGCCTTCCTTCATTAACGTCCCCTTGTCCCTGTCCCATCCCCTTTTGAGCAGTCCACTGTTCTGCTGGAAACCACTTCACAGGTAATGCATTCCACCCAGTCGCCACCCTCCCTGTAAAAAACTGTCTCCTCATCTCCCTCCTGAACCTTCCTCGCTCCAATCTCATATCATGGCCCTTGGTGGCCCTCCCCTCCCTTACTTTGAACAGCCCCTCTGTACCTGGCTTGTTTATTCCTTTCTTGTATTTAAAGGTTTCAATCATGTCACCCCTGTCCCTCCTCTCCTCCAGTGAGTATATGTTCAACTTCTTCAACCTCCTCTCGTATGATAAGTCCCCAAGCCCCTTGATCATCTTTGTCACCCTGTGCAGCACCCCCCCAGTAACTTAATGTACCTCTTCAGATACGGGCACCAGTACTGCATGCAGTACTCCAGGTGTGGTCTAACTCACTGACCTATACAGTGGCGGAATCACCTCCTCCCTCCTCGAGGTATACCCCTTGCAATACAACCCAGCATTTTGTTGGCCTTTGCAGCTGCCTTCCTACATTGTGCCGAGTTGTTCATTGACCCTGTAATGAGCACACCCAGATCCTTCTCCTCCTCCTCTGTCTGGGCTAGCTGCACTCCCCAGCTGGTAACTCCTCCTTGGGTTCTTCATCCCAAAATGCAGCACCTTGCACTTTTTGGCATTAAACCCCAGTTGCCAGGTGTCTGACCAGGTTTTCAAGCTTTGCCAGATCATCCTGCAACCCTGCCATCCTCCTAGGTCATCCACCACTGCACCTACCTTGGTATCATCCAGCAAACAAACTGATCTTGCTCTTGATGTCCCATGATATGTCTACAATGAATATCCCAAACAACACTGGTCCCAACACTGAGCCCTGTGGAACACTGCTTGTCCCTGCCCTTAGGTGTGAGAGCTCCCACCCACCACCACCCTCTGTTGCCTTCCCTGAAGCTGGTTTCCTACCCATCTCACCAGCTTTGCACCCGCCCCAGTGCCTACTAACTTCCTTCCCAGCCTTCCATGTGGCACAGAGTCGAATGCCTTACTGAAGTCCAGATACAGGACATTCACTGCATGGCCTCTGTCCAGTTGCCTAGTTACCTAGACATAGAACTCCACCAGGTTGGTTTGGCAGGATCTGCCACATATGAAGCCATGCTGTCTGCTGTCATGTAGTCCATTGTCCTCTACAAGGGCCACCAGCCCCTCCTTCGGGATAGTCTCCATTAGCTTACCCATAATGGATGTGAGGCTCACTGGTCTGTAGTTTCCTGGTTCATCCTAGGGTCCACTCTTGTGGAGGGGCATCACATGAGCCATCCTCAAGTCCTGAGTTACACTCCTCGATTCCTCTTTATCTTCATCTTCTTCATCTTCTTCTCTTTCTTCTTCATATTCTTCTTTAGCGACAACTTCTCTTTCTTCTTCATCTTCATATTCTTAACTTCATCTTCATCTTCTTGATCTTTTTCTTCATTCTAATCTTCTTCACCATGTTCTTCTTCATCATCTTTGTCTTCAACTGCTCTTTCTTCTTCATCTTCATCATCATCTTCTTCATCTTGTTTTTCTTCTTTTCTTCTTAATTTTCTTCTTTGTCATCTTCATCTTTAATTTCTTCATTGCCTTTCCTTTTTATTTGTCTTCATCTTCTTCATCTTCTTTTTCTTCATCTCATCTTTATCTCTTTCTTCTTTATCTTCTTCATCTTCTTCTTTTCTTCATCATCTTCATCTTCATCATGTTTCTTTTTCTTCATCTTTCATATTATTTTTCTTCATCTTCTTCTTCATCTTCATCATCTTCTTCAGCTTCTCTTTATTCTTCATCTTCATCTTTCATCATATTATTTTTCTTCATCATCTTCATTATCTTCATCATCTTCTCTGTCTTCTTTATCTTCTTCTACATCCTCTTGTTTTCATCTTCATCTTCATCTTCTTCATCTGCATTTTCTTCTTCGCCATCTTTGTCTTCATCTTCATCTTCTCTTTCTTCTTTATCTTCCTCTTCTTCATCAACTTCTTCATCTTCATCATCTTCATCTACTTTATCTTCTTCTTCCTCTTTGTCTTCTTGCTCTTCATCTTCTTCTTCATCTTCATTTGCTTCTTCTTCATCTTCTTCTTCTCTTTTTTCTAGATCTTTTGTGGCAAGGACCAGTACAGCATCATACTACAGTATACTAATGTTCTGTGTTTTTATGTAAGGTGCCCAGATCCTGTGGGATTGGGCGTCGTATAACTAAACTTTCCCTCATCTCCTTCTTCATCTCCTTCTTTTCATTCTTCTGACTAACCAGCTCCAAATTTATTGAAACATAGAAACATCGGAGCTGACAGCAGAAAAGGACTGCAAGGTCCATCCAGTCTGCCCATTTTTTTTCTACCTTATGAATGTGCCATAGACCTTTCCTCTGTTAATAGCCTATCTATTCATTCTCATCTGTATTGCTCCCTTCTGCCTATCCTATGCCTGTTTGAAGCCCTGCACAGTATTCATATCCACCACTTCCTGAGGTAGGTCGTTCCATGCATCCACTACCCTATCTGTGAAAAAAGAACTTCCTCACATTACCCCTTAATTGGCCTCCCTCTAATCCCATGCTGTGTCCTCTTGTCCTGCTATTTTTCTTATATTGAAACATGTTAGAATCTTTCACCTTGTTAATGCCCTTAAGGTGTTTACATGTTTCAATCATGTCACCTCTCTCCCTGCTTTGCTCTAGGGTATACTTATAAAGTTCAGTTAATCTGTCCTCACGTGTTTTCCAATGCAGTCCCTGCACCATTTTGGCTGCCCTTTTCTGGACTCCCTTAATTTGGTTAATGTCCTTGTGAATGTGTGGCCTCCAGTATTGCATGCAGTATTCCATATTGGACCTAACTAGTGTCTTGTAAAGAGGGATTATTACCTCCCTCTTCTGACCTGTGATACCTCTACTAATACACCTCAACATCCCTCTAACCTTACCTACTGCTTTAGAGGCCTGCTTGGATGATTTCAGGTCATTGGTGATGATGATGCCCAAGTCTCTTTCTTCTCTTGTGACTGCCAGCAACTCCCCTCCAAGTCTATAGGTGACTTCAGGGTTTCTCTTCCCTATGTGCATGATCTTGCACTTCTTTGCCTTAAACCCCAGTTGCCACTCTTCTGACCATTTTGCTAGTTATCCAGATCTCTTCTCATTCTGCCCACACCATCTTGACCATCTACTCTGTTGCAGATCTTGCTGTCATCTGCAAACAGATAAACCTTACCCTCCAGTCCATCTGCAATGTCACTGATGATGATATTGAAGAGGACTGGCCCCAGGACTGATCCCTGAGGTACCCCACTTGTGACTTGCTATCTCTTCTGACTATACGTTTACCACCACTTTCTGTTTTCTGCCCATCAACCAGTTTGCCACCCAGTTGACCAACCTTTGACCCACCCGAGTCTACCTAGCTTATTAATCAATCTTCTATGTGGAACAGTATCGAAAGCTTTGCTGAAGTCAAGGTAGGTGACATCAACTGCTTCCCCTTGGTCCACCACTCTGGTTACCCAGTCAAAGAAATCTATGAGATTAGTTTGACAGAATCTTTCTTTTGTAAACCCATGCTGTCTTTGATCTTGTGCTCCCATGGATTCCAGGTGTTGCACTATCCTTTCCTTAAGGAGTGTCTCCATAATCTTGCCCACTGCTGAGGTAAGACTGACTGGTCTGTAGTTCCCTGCCTCCTCTCTGCTACCACTCTTGTGGAGCGGGATCACATGAGCCCTTCTCCATTCTTCTGGGACCTCTCCTGTGCTCAGAGACTCACTAAACAGTTCTGATAATGGCTCTGCTAGTTCCACCCTTAGCTCCTTTAGTATCCTGGGATGTATGCCATCACATCCCATTGTCTTGTCCACCTGAGCTTATTGAGCTTCTGTAGGACCCTTTCTTTTGTGAAGGAACTTGAGCACACCTCTCTCCCCCCTGTGTCCATGGTGCAGAGCTGTGGGCCCTGCCCCTACCTTTTCTTCAGTAAATACTGAGCAGAAGTATCTATTTAGGATAGAGGCTTTTACATGATCCTCCTCCTCACACGCTCCCTTATCCCCTTTGATCTTAGCAATACCCCCTCTGGACTTTCTCCTTTCACTAATGTATCTATAGAAAATCTTGTCACCTTCTTTTACTGTTCATGATAGTGTTTCCTTGGTTTGGGCCTTTGCCTGCCTTACTGCCTTCCCTGCTTCCCTTAGAGAAGTTTGGTATGCCTCCCTATCTTCATCCTGCTGCGTTCCCTTATATTTCCTGAAGGCCAGCCTTTTGGCTCTGACCTTTTCTGCTACTGTGTTTGAGAACCAAAGTGGTTTCCTTCTTCTTTTGCACTTCCTTTATCTCACTAACACAATGGGATGTTTCTTCAAGTATTGCATCGTTAATGCTTGCTCACTTTGCCTGTACCCCCTCACCTGTATTTCTTTTTGCCAGGGCTAGCTTAACTCTGTTGGCCATCTTATCAAGGTCAGCTCCTCTGAAGTCTCATATTTTGCCTTGGAATGGGATGATTTTGTTCTAGTGCCCAAATTGAACCATACCATGTGATGGTCACTGGCCCCCAGGTGACCTTCCTCCTGGAGATCTATGATCCTTTCCCTGGTTATTTTTATAGGATTATGTTTTGGAAGGAAGGAATACATATCAATAAGAATTGCATTCATGTGATGAAGAGATTATTTGGTAGGGATATGATGCAGGATCTTTGACTAATACAATCTTCAAGATTTTTTTCCATAGCTAGCTATAGTAGATTATAATAAGAATTTCTTGATTAACACTTCACTAAATTGTAAATGTGGTTATAGTATTGAAAATAATACAGAGAATAATGGCTGGGTAGAGAGTTATAAGGAGGATTTTACTCATCCCCAAGGTGTGGGATGCCAAATAAACCCTGAGAGTGAAGCTTGAGGGGTTTATTAAGCCATCCCTCACTGAGGGTGTGTGTAAAATCTGAGTTTTACACCGTCCACCCAGCCTTTATTTTATATAATCGCAGGGTTATGTTTTTTTGCCATGGCAATTATATAAAATAAAATTGCTTTCCTGTCCAGCCATGGTTCCATCTGGCTTAAGTGTGGTCCATGGCTGGTGAGACTTTTTGTTTGGCTTTATTTTATTTTAATTTTTGCAAGGTGCCTTAGAACTGTGGGGATGCAAGGCTACAGTCATTCTTCGTTGTTTAGAAAAACAAACTTTAATAATAATAATAATAAATTTTATTTTTAGAGCACAATTCTAAAACCAAAATGCTTTACAGAGTTAAAATGCATATAAATAACAGAGTAGACTATCCATGAAATGCTAATAATACAGAGTACAAATAGATCAGATAAAACAATCACTGAATACTTGCTTGACTAAATGGGTTTTCAGGGCTGCCTTGAAGCTCTCTGTGGTCCTGCATTCATGAATCTGCACCTTGCTTACCGCCAAGAGTGAGTGGCGGTCAAGGTGGTAATGCAGCAGTGGGAAAACAGCTGGCTTGCACATGCGGGGAGCGAGAGAAACCAAGCTTGCATTTGCCTTATAACCAGCTGGCTATAATGGCAAAATTATAACTGGATTTCCCTATGGGGAAAAAAGTGCCCTGGTAATTATAATCATATAATGTATGGGAGAGTGTGATTAAGGATGGAATTCAGATAATTCCTATTCTTGTTATGGTATCTTTCTACATTCCCTCTAGTATATCAAATTTAGATTTAAATGTGTAAATTAGTACTGGGAAACTCTTTATGATTTTTATGGATAATATTATTGAATTTCTGCTGAATCTTGTGGATGTGGACAAAGCCTCAAAAGTACTGAATTATTTAAGAATGTATTTAAAGACTGGAACCCAGAAAATGAAAAATGTGAACATTTTGGAAATTATTATAGTGAGTGATAGATAGATAGATAGATAGATAGATAGATAGATAGATAGATAGATAGATAGATAGATAGATAGATATTTTATTTATATAATACATAATTCCTGAGGCTCTGGGTGCTAAACAGTAAAATCACAGTTCAATATTATTTAAAATCACCAAACATACATAATAAAATCAATGTTAATACAAAATGTCATTCTATCAATAAAATTACATTATAAAAGCTAATTCAAATAGGTATGTTTTCAGTCCCCTTTTAAAGGCTTCCACCAATGCAAATGTTAATGTGTCAGTTTTTACTGTAACACGCGTCTTGATGGTAATACCACTTTACTTTTGCTCCAACTGTTAGAACATTATTTGAGTATGAATTTTTAAATGTATTGATTTTCATCTGAACTTTTACTGCATTGTGTATTTCCTGCCCAGTAGTATTGGGCATGAGCTTCTCATTTTTGTTGTACTTATTTACTTATAATTGCATTTTCTGAACATTGAACAGTATTTTTTAATTATAACCAAAAAATATGGGCACTCACCACCTCATATGTGCTAAATTACATCACCCAGAATTTTAAAAGATCAATCATATTTATTCAGAGCCATAACAGCCTGACACATTTTAGAAACCTATTCCATTATCAAAGGCTTTTCCTTTGATAAAGAAACATGTTTCCAAAATGCGGCAGGCTGTTATGGTGCTGAATAAAAACAATTAATCTTATAAAACTTTGTGTGATGTATTTTAGCACATATGAGGTGGTGAGTGCCCTTTTTTTGTTAGTTATTTTTATGCACTTTATTGTGAGCACCCTGCCCCAGTATGGTTCCTCCTTTTGCTGTATGTTAGTATTTTGTAATTGCTCTGTGCTTTCCCCTCCCCTAGAATGCATCTGGAAATGAGCAGCTACTATCTCAGTATGTCTTTCCTGGTAAAACATTTGAAATAAATACATTGATAAATAAATATGGAAATTACATTGATGTTGGTCACATAAATTTGAACAGTACTGAAATTCTGTAATGTTCTGTATTAAAACCATATCCTATCACCTTGGGGAAAAAAATAGCTGTTGCTTTAAAGTGCAGAAAAACAAAGTAGAATTACTGGTTGCCCTATGTAAGAACCCAAAATCAGTTAACTGTTTTTTTTGCCCCATGTTGCATCAAAATTGATGTAACACACTTCTGCTCATGCTTTTTACCCACAGCCTGCCCTCCCCAGAACAGTAATCATACTGCATCTGCTGTGAATGAGTTGTCTGTGGCAATGGCAATCTCTCTCTCTCTCTCTCTCTCTTTCTCTCTGTCTCTATCAGCTGTTTCATAACAAAACTTATGACAGCAGCTGAGAACAGATACAAATTTAGCTCTAAGTGCTTTGTTGTAAAAAAAACCTGTAATTTAAAAAAAGAAGATATTGATTACAGTGCAGTACATTTTCTAACACACCTTTAGTGTATGACACCAGTATAAACCACTCAACCTTTGGTATAGTGGTTTGTGTGATATAACATACTTTGGGTGTCTAGAAAAACTCTTTACATACTGTAACCCATAAATTATTCTCTATGTGGCCTATTAATGAAGCCCCAGCCACAGATACATGGTGTGAAAGTGATGTGCACAATGGTATATGATAGTATAACATGCATGTTACATCATGGTGGCATTCATGAACAACAGCGTGCCCTGTGCAGGGAGGGCAACTGCATACTTATGCGCCATGGAAATTACATATGCACCTAGTGTCATGGCTGCACAGCAGTGTGCACATGGTGCTGTATGCAGATTCACAAGCTGCACTACATCACCCAGGTATGTAGACCGGCATGCACAGAAATACATGAAATGAAGGGCAGCCATAAACACCAGGTGTGCAACATGGGCAAAAAAGGCATACCAGGGAATGGCCAGCATGCACAGTCCCATGGGCACAGCACCAGGTAGATGCTGCTGTGAGGACATCCCACAGCATGCTGGACACAGGACAACACCCCCCACAGGACACCCAATGGTGGACATGGCAGATACTGGCATTACATGGTGGATACTAGGAAATGGGCTGGACATAGGGCATAGCACAATAATGAAAGAGACAGACAGAGATGATGATACCTATGGCATGACACACCTTCCACCAACAGCAACTGAAAATGACACAGAGGATTGTGTGGGCACAGTGCAATGGACACACAGAGGTGCCAGTACACATGGGCATGGGTTGCCATCCTCCACCTTGCCCTTGCACCAGGACACTACCCCTGGAATTCAGGGTTGGACAGAGGACTGGAAACCATGGATTCAGGTGGTCCCCTGTGTGCCGGCTGCCAACACAGGGCTCAGATCACACGCAGACCCAAAACACAACCAGTACATGCCACTGCCACACATAGCAAGTTCTGTGATAAACACAAATACACCTTATGGCCCAGATGAGAACACCACCCCAAGGACCACCCGTGCATGTCAGTGGAGTGACCCTGTGGTCACTGTGATGGAGGCAGGGCCAGTGCACTCCCCTACAGCATAACTATGTACACCCCCAAGCAATGCCAGGTGTAGTGAACTGCCAGCTGAGATGCATAACATGCTACCCAAAAAAAACTCATTGGCAGACACACACCATCACCGGAAATGACAAGGAGAACAGTGTATGCATAACAAACATTTTTAATGATAGGGTGCCACTGGACAATAAACAATTGCTACACAGGCCAACATAAGTATTCTACCACTGGTCCCCAAGTCTTCATCCTCAAGAGTCCCCACTGGATCCCGGAGGAGTGGTGTCTGAGTGGTTGCATAAGTGCAGGACAAGGTGGCAGAGTGGTCTGCAAATCCCCTGGAAGAGAAAGGTGAGAAGACAGCCATAAGTGATGGGGACATGGCTGACACCAGTAGACACACAGATGCACCACAGGCGCTGGCACAACAAAACTTTGACAGCTCCTTGATGGCCCACAGGTGCCCCACCTCATCTTTATAATGTGCATCTACAAGACCTGTCCTCCAGGACAGGAGATATGGGAGATTTAGATACATCTGGTGCCACAGCAGCACCACCTCCAGTGGCACAGCCCTGTCCAGCCACACCTGCTGCTTCACTGTGAAGACATCTGGCCATCCCTGGAAGTTCTGTGGAGCAACAAAGAGATAGCAAAAAGGTTAGCAAGACAACACACAAGGACCCTGGATGTGCACAGACATGACCAATGGGGCAACAGATAGGTCATGGCACATAGGGGCACCCGTGATGGACGTTAAAAGACAAACACCATAGATGAGCATGCAACAGGTAGGAGGTGTACACACCATGGTTACCTCCTATGTCCAGGACCTGTGGTCCATGGACAGGACATTAGCACATAGTAGAAAGGAAAACAGCCACTCACCTCCATGGGTTCTGTGACATCCTAGAGGGTCCCCCTGTGTGTTGTCTATGTAGGTTGTGGAAGAGACCCACTACAGTTTACAGGGATACACCCCCAGCTGCCCAACAGGCACTGACAAGCCATCACAGTGCAAATAATGCTGCAGCTGCCATGCTGAGATGCAGAATGGCATGCTGGGTGATGATACTTGCTGGCATACTTGACCCTATAAGTGTGCTGGGTCACGGTCAACTGAAAGGGGACCTGCAACTGTGGCAGAAGCTGCTCCACACAATACATGGCGCAGCAAATAGTAGCAGCTGGATTGTGAATTGCAGCGGTCACACAGGGATTGCAGGCTGTGCCCTGGGCTTTTCATGAATGTCCTCTTGTGGGACAGTGAGAGGGTGAGGGATAGGGTTCAGAGGAGACAACACATCCAGGATGTTCAAGCCCAGTACAACTGTGGCTCAGCTCTGTGAGGAGCAGTGTCTTGATGTGTGGTGGTGTGTTCCCTGGTGGCATGGCTGTACCTTTGCCTTGCCCTGCCATGTGGCCTACTGTCCCAGGATGGCCATAGGCCCTGCTGCCTTTGTGTGTATCAAGGTCCCCTTGCATGCTGGTAGGCTACAACCTCTAGGATGCAGATCCTGCCCCTAACTCCTGTATCCCTGTTGGGCTGGTAGATGCCTCAATGTAGGCTCCCTGCATGAGTTTCCAATGGCCTGTGGGGCTGGCATATGACAGCTGGTGTGGCTCAGTATTCTCTGCCATGGTGACCTGGGCCCATACCATTGTCTGTAAGGTGGTGGCATGTGACTGTGCCCCGGGCTCTTTGTGCCCACCAGGTGGGCTATGGGTCACCATATCCAGGGCTGCAGGGGGGATGGCATGGCTGGCTGTGCCAGCCCTGGGTAGCAAATGGTTTGCTATCTACTCCAGGAAGTCTATGATTCATTTGTAGGCACACCATAGCCCACACACCTATGCCTTCAGGTCCTGCAAGGTGTCAGTGTTTTTCTGCTGGGCCTGCAGGCTGTCCCATTCCAGCTGCCACAGTTCAGGGTAGTAGGTTTACATGATAGAATGTGGTGCTGCACTGCACAGCTGGTTGGTTGGGCATGCTGAGACCCCTTGTCCCCACTGTCAGTATGCCTTTGTGGAGTGGCACATTGGCCCCTTATACCACTGGGTCATGTGTATGGGATGTTTGCCTGCCTGGCCAGATATGTAGGGCTGTGTCAGCTGCTCTGCTGGGCACTGTCCCATGGCACTGGATGATCAGCTGTGTGGTGACTGTGGGGTTGCTTCGGGACACGAGGGGCAATTGTTGGCTCCTGTCAGGTGTCAGGTCCTGCATGGTCTCCATCACCCCCAGCAGGGTCTCAGAGTCTGTGTCTTCCATGGTAAGCCATCTTCTGTACTGTGTACTGGGTTCCCTGCAGTGTACCAGTGGACAAAAGAACATTGGCTGGTTATGTACTGATGCCTTAGCAGGCATTAGCATGTGTTCAGCAGGCTACAGTGGGGGTCACATATCTGCACTGTCTTTCCTCCTGTGTATTCTCCTCCATGGCAGTCCTCATTGTTGCATGGGTGCTGACCATGGTCTCCTGCTCTGCAGGGTGCGATATAAGCAGAAATCAGCTCCAACACCTGCCTTCCAAGGTAAAATCCATTCTTGAAAAACCAGCAGCGGCAACAGCTTCAATTAAAAACAAGGTGATTTATTCTTGTAGCAATACTTTTAATTACAAGACCAGCACATCTTGCCTAATGCAACAGTGAAACACAGTAGCTAAGTACCTGACTGGTTTCATGCATGCGCTCTTCCTGAGGGAGACCGGTCCTACATGCAATCCATTATTTTATATTGAAAAATCTAGTGATCCCTTTAAAACTAATTATCACATGTGAACCCTAATTAAAAACAGTGGTAATTAATTATATCATCTTGTTTTCAATTGGAGTCATTGCTGGTGCTGTTTTTTTTTAAGATTTTTCAAGCATGAATTTTACCTTGCACGACAGGTGTTGGAGCTGCTTTCTGTTTATATGCCATTAACATTTTAGCTTGCACAGTACAGTGATTCTATCCAACACAATCTATATCCCGGGAGTCTTGTTACTTGGGTGGTCATGCTGACCAGCCATAATAACTTTACAGCATTGTTAACACATTCAGTATGGCTACATATTTTGTATTGTAGTCACAATCCAAGTATTAAATTGGTAATAGTTACGGACACAAAAAAAAAAACCTTGTTACATCTA
Organism: Neoceratodus forsteri; assembly: GCA_016271365.2. NCBI lineage: Eukaryota > Metazoa > Chordata > Ceratodontiformes > Ceratodontidae > Neoceratodus > Neoceratodus forsteri. The sequence goes on from CM057455.1 coordinate 245,191,014, forward strand.
CAGACGTACCTGCCTGCAACATCATTAGTGTGTGATACTTGAAGAAGATGCGCACTGAAAACCGGTAAATATTTCACAATCTGACCTCGTTTGGGGTATGTATATATGTTGGAGGAATGGTGGGTCTCCTTCATCCTACTCAATTTGAGGACAACACATAAGATGGGCACTATGGATACAAGAGGTATATGGATCTGAGGACAACGGGGTGTGACCTAAAGTGGAGAGGGACAGAAGATTGAGGTAAACACCAATGACCTTTTCTGGAATTAAACCATCACTTCAAACAATGGCTGCTATGTTGAGTTTGGTGTTTAGGAATTTTTTAAAGGAACCGTGGCAAATACAGTTATGAACTGACTTTCATCTATATTATGGAGAAATTAAGTCACCCTCAGCCCATGGCAAAAATATGGGACATTTAAAATGGACATTGATTGCCTAGATTTTGTCAATAATTAATGGCAGAGAGAGAGAGAGAGAGAGAGAGAGAGAGAGAGAGAGTATGACTAATATAAATTCCTGATTCGGAGGGTAGTAATTTGGAAATACCAATCTCAAGGGGAGAATAAACTAGATATTAACAAGTGTTGTATATATCAACCAATCTAGAAAATAGGGGATTTTGGAAAGGAAATATAATACTACTGTGTCTATTATAATTTATAAATTAGAACAGTGTCTCTATGAAAATTGAAGAGTGAATGGGTCTAATTAAAATAAAATGATTATGTGTTTTATATTTAACTTAGTAAGGACCAACTATTGCAGGGATATAAAAGAATGGAACTTGGTGTAACCCCCAGTCCCTGGTCTAGAGGCATATATTCTATCACAGATGGTCCAGGGGCAATAGGAGGGGGTCACATCAAGTGCTAAAACACCCAAGCAAGTGCACTCCCAAACACATTAGGAAAGCTGTGGCCTACCCTACTGGCATCTTAATTCACCTGTGCACTTTCGATCTCACCAACCAAAAATCTGGATTCTCCTCGAGTAGGGTCTCCTGACTCCTCAAGCCCCTCGATCCTATCTCAGACAATGGAGGAAACTTCATCTGGAATCAAAGCTTATTAAAGAATTAATTTGGCTACAAGGAGGAGGGAAAGTTTCATTTCATTAGTTCCCCATCCAGTTTAAATAAAGCGCATCACTACTAATCACTTCCCAACTAGCTTCTTAGTTTAGCTTTTGCATCACAAATGATTTCATCAATACAGGGGCCACATACTTCATCTAAATAAATAAAGCAGCTCCATGGGGCTATTTGAACCTTTGTTGTTTGGTTTGGTTTATTGTTGACAAGCAATATTATCTTTACTAAAACAAACACACATAAGTTACAAAAATAAACACTAAATTTTTCTAGAATTAAAAAAACTGTTTGTGCACATAATATACACCAATTTCTGTAAAAAAATACATTTAGTCCTACCACATTTACAGTATTTTAAAGTGTATAAGGTAATCTTCTATTATGAGTTAACTTAATTAACAAATCTATTGCACAAAGCAGGATCATATAAACATATTAAGGTGCAATCTTTGTTCACTGTCTCTCCTGATTACCTAGATATGTCCTACAGGATCTGGTATAATGTGTTGCTTTTTCCAATCTATAGTTTTACAAACCTTTGCAACATTTTCTAATACTTTAAGGTTATTAGATTTCAGCAAGTAGTTGAGCTGGTATATAGGTTCCATATCTAGAGATGTCAACAAATCCCCAAGATATAACTTTCTGTCATATCCATATAATGGGCACAATATCATCAAATGTACTAAACAGTCTTCCCCAAGCATGCACTGACAAATGTTAGCTGTAGATTTCCCATAAAATGTTCTTTAGGACTAACTGCCATATTATCTGAACCTAAATTGTGTAACCATTGTCCTTTTTCCTGGGTCTTTTATTTTTTTTTTAATATGGCTCTAATCTCAGTTCCCCGTTTTAATTATTGGCTAACCAGGAACTAATCTTACAATTCCTTGTTAAATCTATATCTCTTTGTATATGAATAGCCTTAATTCTGTTTTTAATTGTTATTTCCATGAGCCTCAAGGGAGTCAAAAGACTTTCCGGAAGACATCCCAACAACCCATATGGTTTAATCATTATTTCTAAGATATTTAAGCTTGGCCAAAAAAAACCCTTTCTGACTGTAAGTTATAGTCTCCTCTAAGCATGCTCTGGGCAATCTTTCCTATGTTATGTTATAGACCTTAATCCAATATACACTGATCTCTGCTTGATGTTACATTTTACTGGTAATTGTCCAAGTTCAAGTCTGGTCGGTGGGGAAGAAGCCCCTGGAGGTAAACCCAGGACTCTTGTAAAGCATATTCATAGGTATCTCTAATGTGTCTATATTGTCTTGACCCAAAATTTCAGCTCCATAAAGCATTTGACTTCTCAGCTTAGCGCTTAATGCTCTCAAAAAACCCTTAACAGAATGTCCTCCAAATTTATGCATGAATCTCTTAACAGTAGGTATATATCTTTTAACTGTTTGTACCGTCATTTTTTTATGTATACTCCATTTTAAATTGTAAGTAAATATCATCCCTAGGTAACAAAAGTTATTTAATCTATGTTATTATTGTGTCAGAATAACTTACTATCCCTCCCCATTTTTCTTGATACTTGTTACATATTAAATATTTAGTTTTTTCATAATTTATCTCCAAGGAAGGTATTTCACAACCATTATAACATGTATTAATACTTCTTTTGATTCCCAAATAGCTGGAAATTAAAACCACATCATCCACATAAGCCAGGTATGGGCAGTGCCTGGAGCCCACTCTTGGCCTGTGAAACCCAGGATGATACAATTCCTTCAATACACTATTCAAATGTAAGCTAAACAAAATTGGCAACAGAACACAACATCATCTCAATCCTATATTGGTTATGAACTTTGTTGTATCTCCTCCACTGTTATACCTTGTATTGGTGAAATTATCTATATACAAGGTGATCAACAAATTAAACATTGCTGGATCCAACTCATAACCCTCAATACTCTCCATAGCTTATCTCTTTTAACTTTATTGAAGCCTACCCTAAGATCTATAAATGCACAGTATGATTTTTATTTTTTAATATAAACATACTTATGTATTACTGTATGTGGACTAAGACAAAACATTCATCTATCGTGGAGTGGCCGGGCATGAAACCTGATTGAGCCTGATCAATTATACCAGCTTTAAATATCCAGTCCATCATTCTTTATGTAATACTTTTGTGAATAGTGTCTGGGATACATCAAGAAGGCTAACTGGGTGGTAACGCTAGGGGTTAGCTTTGTTCCCTTTTTAAAAAAATAGATATAATTATATTTTCTCTCCAAGAGGAAATCACTTTCCCAGTCTGTACTATGTGATTGTAAATGTTTTTCAGACAAGTGACCCATAATTCTGAGTTAATAAGAATATTATCTAAGGGAATTCTATCACGTCCTGGTGCCTTGTATCTTTTTAAAGAGGCCAATGCTTCAATTATTTCTTCTTCCTTGATCTCATCATTTAGTGGTACCAATGCTACAATGGGGCAGACTATCTTATTTCCCTCTAAGTCAAAGAATAAATCCCTATAATAAGATTCCAAAGTACCGGGGTCAATATGATTTTCAATTAAATCTGGATAATCTTCCCGTTCTTTAGCCATCATGTGCCGAGAAGTTCTATTATCTTTTGACCAAACTTCCCTCACAAATTCTGACCATAGTGTTGCCCTAAATTTGTCCTTTTTATTTTTCAGCAAATATTTATAATCTTTCCTTATTTTATTTAATCTGGTCTTATTTTCCCTTGTTTGGTTGAATCTTATAACTCTGGCAAATTTGTTAATATCTCTTTTAGCCATTTTACACTCAGCATCATACCACCTGCTGCCCTTTATTTCTTTATTGCAAAAGGCTTTAAATAATATAGATGAAATCTTCTGCATGATATTTTCTATATCCTGAAGACTTTCTACAGTATCCTTATTGTGTGTAATATCCATTATCCTCTCCCTAACTCCACATTCTGTTAGGAGTTGGTTTGAGTGATAGTTTTCTATCTACTCCCAATGTACCCCCTTTTTAACCCTTATAATTCTCTTCCCTTTTTTAGTGACAAGTGGAGTTCCTGTCCACAGATTTATCTTTGCTTCTATTAGGCTAGGTTCACTTTTAGCCATAATACCTACGTTCAGATCCCTAAGTAGTGGAAGTATATTATTAATCAACCAACATAAATCAATTGTTGAAGCTCCCCTAGTTCTCTTGTAGGTATATACCCCACTGAGGTCACTCCAGACCTACTATTTATGAGAAAGAAATTAGAAGGAAATGGGGCTGGCAGTATGGTCTAGAGGATAGAGCAATGAGCTGTGAATAAGCTTAGTACATCCAGAATACCTGAGTTTGATTCCCACAACCTCCACTTCCATACTGTGTGACTTTGAGAAAGTCACTTAACCTCCCCAGTGCTCCCAGTTCACCCCTGAAAACAGGCACTTGTGCCTAGTGGGCCTTACCCAGTTACCAAAGAATACAAATTATCTTCCAGAATGTTTAATAACTTTTTACCCCTTTCACATTGTTTATGATCCATCACCTTACATTTCTTTATCAAAAAATTCAGACTCTGAGCTGCACAGGCTTCACTCATTTCTCTAGTGGGCTCCACGCACTACCCAACCCTGGCATTAAAGTCACCCACTAGGATGATACTACAGTCAGGATAACTTTGTGTACACTCATCCAATAAGACCACCAATGTATCAAGTGTTTGTCTATCAACATATCTGGATCCTGCTGGTGGTATATAAGCATTCATAATTATATATTCCTTTTTGCTGATTACTAATCTGACTGCCAATATATAATCTGAATCTACTTCTATCTCAGTCTGCTCTACTTGCTTCAAGATTTTACACATCCTTAGTCCTCCAGATAATCTATCAAATTTTGTATTACTTTTGGCTTCCTTGGAAAACAAATGCATATCCATCAACATTTATTTTATATCTTGTCCAGGTTTCCTGAACACAAATGCATAAAATGTTTCAGAAAATTCATAAATGATGGATCTACTAATCTATCTATAATTCCTGACACATTCCATGATAAGATGTTATACTTCTTTACCGCCTTAATTATATGCTGTGATACCTTCTCATAATCTTTAAAAGTCTTTTTACTACACCCCAACTGCCAATTTTCTGTCTGATCTTGCAGAATCTGATATCTGTTATAGTTCTGCATTAAGTTTAATGACTGTTCTGATTTTGATGCTTTCTCTTTTCATTTTTGAATTTCTGTTTCTCTGTGTAAATAGATTTCTATCTTGTCTAATATTAACATTTTAGACAAGATTATCTGATAATTTGTTTCATTATTTACCACAATTGCAATTTGTCCATTGCTTTCCCATCTCATTGCCTTTTTGATTACTATATTCAACTCCTTTTGTCTTAATAGATTCTGTAACAGCTCCACAGTTTTTGTTCTGAGATTTTTCCTGCTTTCATTCAAAAGGCTATTAATTTAAAAAATAGTAATTTGGAATTCTTGTCTATCATTCTGTGCATTTTTCAGTCCTTCAAAATATTCTGGAAAGTTGTTTTTTATATTCACCATGCTCTCTAGTTCAAAACCAAGAGCTTTAATCTGATATTTTTGATTTTCTATTGCCTTAAGGATGTAGTATAGTTCTGAAATTAATAGAACCAACTCTGCATTATCCAGAGTAACACTCAAGTTATTCAACATTGTATCTTGTTTTTTATGTCCTTGTAGCACTGTTCCCAGTAATGTTTTAAATGTTGGTTACATTTTTCTTCTGTCTCTTCCTGTATTATAGCCACCTTACATAGGGGCAGAACATAGTTTCAAGAGTCATTCTAAAGATGTTTTTTTAATTTGTTAATTTCTCTTTGTTAATATCAAAGTCATACCCCATTTTCTTGTCACCAGCAAATTGTTCTTTTACCTTATTTTGACCTTTTGATATTTCTTCCTTTCTTCACCCTTTTCTTTATTACTTTTTTTTTTGCCTTTTTTGTATTTAAGGGTTACTGGGTTCTTTTACCCTTCTTTGTTGTTATTTTATTTGTCTCTATGCTTTGCTTAATGTCATTATTGTTCTAGTTTTTACTAGTTTTGATTTTGTTTTATTTCTATTTGATAAGATATGGTCATTAGAGCTCCCTATGCCTACAACCTCACTTCTACTGTTGCCATTTCTCCAATAATCTGAGGTATTACATCCTTTTGATTCCAGGGTGGTCTTTTTTGGTCCATCTATCCTTAACTCATTCAAAGGGCTATCTACCCAAATTAATTTGCTAGATTCTTCTTTCCCCTGATGCCTCTGTTTTGCCTTCCTTTCTTGTTTTAACCCCATGTCCCATTACTGGGGGTTATCTGTGTTAGTTATTTGCTAAGACTGTCCTGTCTATCACACCTTTGAGGCAACATTATTAGTTCTTCATCTGAATCTTCAGTATAATCTAGCCCTGTTTCCACTAAAGTAGTTATGTGTGAATTAGGAGGAAGACTTAAGTCCTGTATACTTAAATTCCTGGAAATCCCTTGTTGTCTTCTAACCCCTATACTAGGAGTATTTATCCAGGCAGTCTCACTATTTGTAATGACTATTGTTTTTTCCTCCATTTGCTGGATTAAAACTGGAGTCAATAAATTATTTTTTTTTTATTTTCTATACAAATTCCCTTAACAAAATAAAGGTCCTGCCAAATTAAAGTGAGTTGCTCATAAATCATAGAATTAGTCTATAGAGGATCCCTCAAGGCCTGTGTGACCTCTTTTGTTAGTGTCCCTAAATTTAGCATATCCAGTTCTATGGGGCTCATAAACTGAGTATTTTCCTTCTGGGACTATCAGGTCTTATTAGATTGTTCTGCCCATTTCTCCTGGTCTTCCTCTTGGCTAGAAAATACTTCACAGGTAAATACTGAGCTGTTAAGGCCTTGTTTAAAGTCCTGATATTTTTGCTCAGTCCTTTTATTGCTCTTGATCATGTCTCCTGTTTCCTCAACTATTTTATTAACTTCTTTATTTATTTATTAAATTTCGACCATCTGAAGTCCGGTGGTTATTCTGCTTACTATTGAATCCTGTCTGTGCAGGTGTACTCTGGCCAATCAAATTAGGAAATTATGTGATCCAATGCCTTAATTTGTTTTTCTCTATTCTTATCAAATATATACTTTATAAGTGGTTGTGTCAATTTAGGCTTAATAACATTTTTTTCAAGTCTATGCACCCTATGGGACTCATACTCCCGTTATTTCTATCTGCAGGTATCAGCATTGAATTAGTATGATTCCCACTGTCCATTTTTTTCCCTGTTGGATGTTCCTTTTTTATACTTAATTTAACAGGTCTGTCTCTAAATTTTGTTTTAGGCAGATTCTGTAATGTATTATCCATACAGTCATCATCAGTTATTGTACCATTATCTGTGGGTATCTTACCGCTCCTTGTTTCTACCAGCATATTGAATTACTATCATCATCCCAGAACCCTCAGAAAATGCAATTACAATTGAACACATTTTGTGTTATGTATACAAAAAACAGGTTATATAAACCCACAGCTGAGCAATCCGAATAATGCCTCTTGATTTGTCTTAAATTGTCTAACTTAAATCAGATTCTAAATTAGGACTATTCTTATTAGCTACTAATTGCTGATAATTGCTAATAACCAAACACCATTCAAGTTCTAGCTCAGTCAAGTAACAGAGGGTAGATATCATCCTGAATAAGTGTTAAATACTGTTGAGAAAAAAATAATAGCTATAAGTGACTTAAATATCTTGAACAAATTAGTAACAAAAAAGGGAGACCTCAGTGCAAAAAAAAAGCAAAAATTAAGAAACAAGCATTCCTAATATTCATATAACCCCCGAGTCCATGGTGCAACTCCCCTGAGTCCTTGATACAGATTAAAATCTAATCTGGATTCTGTGTCCCAAATTTGGTTTGACCTTTGAGCCATCCATGCTTTCCAAATCTCAGTAGAAGAGATTGAATATAGATCTTAAAATGTTACTTCCATTTGGTTGCCCCGATTCTTGTATGGTCCTGTAAAGTTAAAGGCAGCCTGTGATTAATTTGGTTGATGTTCTCAGTACAAGAATGGGCTGACACTTTCTTCTGATTTCTAAAGTGTCCAGGTCACTTTGGATGCCAAGTTTACAAGATTACAATGTCTTGCAGGCTGTTTTTACAAACACAGTCCTCTTCACTAAAAACAAAAACAGTACAAAGAGAGGACAATAATAGTATCCAGAATTATTATTTAACCTAGTTATTAACACTCTTTTCAAAGCATCTAAAGCAATGACACTAGCACTGATATTACACACTTTACATCCTTTGACCAGTACTTACTTTTAGTTATGGGGAGATTGGGTTCACCACGCTGAAGTGTCTCTATCTCTTTCTAGTGTATGGCTTAAAAAATGGCTACTGCAGTGAGTTGAACTCTCTTACATTGCTATTCTTCATTTCTTAAGAAGCCAAGGGAATATAGAGACTATAAAGCTAATCAACAGTTACTGGGATATGAATTTCACTGGAACTGTGGCTACAGACCATTGCACCGAACACTATTTAATTTAAATGTCTTGTTCTAAAAAATCACAACTATAGACGTCTTTAACGTGCCATGATAAAAGTGGAATAGTGCATGTACTTTCCTTTTTTAGAAAACAATACATCTACTCTGAGGGGAAAAAAAAGAAAGCTGTTAAGCTGTATAAGCAGTGTGACCACCCTTCCAGCCTGGGTGCTCAAAATGGTGATCTGTCAGACTAGATGCCAAAACATGCATTTTAATGAGGACTAGACACGTACTCAATTGGGCCAATCAGAATATCGCTTCCTGGAATCATCATACGAGTACCACAGGCTCATACATCAAATAAAATATCATAAGAAAAACATGAGAAAATAGCAAGACACAGGTTCAGTAATCCTGTATTACCATATTTACCAAGGTTTATAACATCAGAAATAACTAGGGACTAGAGCAAAGATGAGGGCTATGAAAGTCAGAATTCAATTTAATGAACTAAGAGTATAGTAAACTATTTAGCAGGTCATTAATATATAAAACCTTATAATGAAATACAACATCAGGTACCTGAGAACTTGTAACACTTGTGAAAAGGAATATACACTTTGAGGTACAATAACATATAATAAAATACACAGTTATGCAATATGCAGCTGACGGGGAATTCTCTGAAAATTCCTCTAAAAGGAACACCTGTCTGGTAGGTTTACTTATGCTTCTGAGTGCTTTCCTTCCAGAATTTGAGTCATAAAAGTCTCATAAAAAGTCTCAAGGTTCAGAAAGAGATTCGGGAACACATTAGTGTAGGTTAGTTTGACTCAAAGATGAACTACTAAGGCTGATAATCCCCCATGGGTCTTACTGGAACTTTCTCCTTGGTTAGGGGCTCTTGCCACTGCCAAAACTCCACCCAATGCTGGGATATTCAGAGGCCTTGCTCCACTCCTCTGCTCACTCTTAGTACTGAGCAGCCACAGAGATATACTGGCAACATCGGCAGTGATAAAAACACACTTTAATGTGGCAATGGTATTATACCTTTTATAATAAAAAATCAAGCATTTGTGAACTCCTACTATGTCTGATCCTCTACAATGGGCAACTGACTGCTCACTTCCAGCTCCAACAACCAGAATCCTCATACCACAGCAGCAACAGAGTTCCTCAAGCTGTTATTGCCACTGCTTTACCTGGTCATCAAACTGTTTCTTCTAAAGTAAGCTGGACCTTTGTGCAAACACTTTGGCTGGAAACATTTAGAGCAGCAGAAATGATGGATTTACAGGCAGTGCAATCAAGGATTCTCCTACTCTATGTACTTGGATGTTTTACCCAAGACACCTCTTGACTTAGAAACCAATAGACTCCTGGCTCTCTTGATCTGGAAAGCCAAACCTTTTCTCTTTATTACCGGGCTACCCACTCTTACTCTGCCACTGGTTGATTTCCTCTCTCTAGCGCGGGAAAGTATGCTGCTTCCTCCACCTGGCCCCTGGGCCTCGGCCTGAACCTACATGATTACCAAGATTTTTCCCTTTGACCCAGACCCTGTAATCCACTCAGTCTTGACTACTTGCTGGTGCTACCAGATTCTCAGCACCTGTTCCCTCTTTTCAGCTCAGTATTTCCTCTGTACAGCTCCACTGGTGTAGCAGCCCCAAAATCCAGCCCTGCTCCAGTACTTAAGCTCCCTGCTACTTGCTGCCCTGACATGGGAGAGCCCCTGGACACTGTCACCACCCAAGCCCCTTTGCCTTCACAGATAATGGCTTGCTTATGGCTCAACCTCCTGGTGCCCATTTTCTTTGAGGAATACCTGCACAGGCCCAGATTTCCTCTGCTACATCCTGGGCTTGCATTAAGCTCCAGCCAAAGACCACCCTCCAAGGTCTGCCCAATGACCTGTGACCTGCCCAGCCCTTATATACCAGCTCCCCCAGGACCTTCCCCCATGCAGGTCCCATAAATGGGCAAAAGGCCTCTCCCTGGCTCCATCTGCCCCTCAAGCCCACCCTGCCACACTGGGTATGAGGGAGAGAAACTGCCACTGGCCTCCCTCCTGTGAGGACCCTGCCACTATCCCCACTGCCTTGGCAGCCTAGGAAACACCTTCAACTGAATCTCTACAGGTTCTTCCCTATTCTGGGCTTCTATGTCTACTTACATTTCCCTGACCCCCAACGATGCACCCAATGATGCAGGACCTGGCTAGCCATCCTCTCCATGGAGCTCCCCTATCCAGCTCCATGACGCCACATCACTGCGAAAGCCATCCTGTCTGCACTTCGGGGGAGGGGGTCCTCCCCACTCACCAACCTGTACCAACAAGCCCCCTTTCCTGACTGCCTACATCTGCTCCTAAGTCACCCCCTCCAGCCCCAGGTATAATGCCTGGGCTGGAAAAAGCACCGAACACTTTGTCTCCTCTTTTGTATACTTACTAAACCTGTTATCTGCTGCAACCTTGAGGTATCCAGCAGCCAAAGTCCCCCAGAGCTCTAATAAATTCCCTAGATTTAGGGGAGAGTAGGAGGAGGAAAATGGTGCCTAAACATGGGAGCATAAGCACCTCATTTAAGGGGGCTTACATGAGTGTGTGTTGATTTTTTCCATGGCATTAGATACAATTGGAAGTATGAGCATATTAGGAATATTGACTGTCCTTGTTGTATTATAACTTACAAAATAAGAAACCAATGCTAAATACCCTAGAATAAATGAATAATATAATAATTCGTTAGTTTTATATGGATTATGTGTATATTTCTTTATTTGGCCTTTTGACCTACCTGTATTAAAAAACAATGTATCACACATGTTATTAATTTACTGACTATCCACATGTATTAGGATGTTTAGTCAAGTGTAATTTGGTCCTAGAGAAGCAATTAAGTTAAGATTTATGAAATACTACAAAATCTGCATTGTCTGGTAATACTGCACTTCATGGATTGCTGTTATAAGTCATTATAGCTGTTTTTAATTAGGGTTCAGATGTGATAATTAGTTTTACAGAAATTGCTTGATTTTTTTAAATATAAAATAATGGATTGCATGTAGGACCGGCTTCACTGAAGAAGTGCGTATGTCCGAAACCTGTCGGGGCACTTATCTGGTGTCTGTGTATTTCACTGCTGCATTAGACAAGATGTGCTGGACTTGTAATTACAAGTATTGCTACAAGAATAAGTCATCTTGTTTTCAATTGGAGTTCTAGCCAGTGCTGGGTTTTTAAGATTTTTCTGCAGGGTGCAAGACAGGACTGCTGATTATGCCATTCAGTCATATAACTCCCATCCTGTGTTCCCTGTATTGTACACCATACCTGGAATGGTGTCAATGTCATCAGTCTCCACCTGTTGGCAGACCTCAGTGAGAGTTTCAGCCACCATCCTTTTGATTGGCAACAGTGTTGGCATTTGTGTTTGTGTTCTCCCGTCTGTACCTCGCTGTGCCCGTTCCATGACAGCAAGCTTTCATTTCATGGCCAATTAGAGGTCATGTCATTTGTGTTTTATTGCAGCAAGTATCTGTGCCTCTGAACCAGCTGCATTCATGTCCGCTTGGATGTCAAGCCATATCCTGGCCTTGATCTCCACCAGGGTCTTCAGGAACTCCATGCCACACAGCATCCCATGGTTGTCTCAGATATCTGAGACCATGGTTGCCACTTGGCTGCCTGTGAATTTGCTGGACCAGGCCCTGGTGCTACCCCCACAACATGTGCCCTCGATGGCCCTCAGTCTGTCCCTGGCCATGATGTGTGGCTTCTTGTGGGGGTACGTTTGGCATGGGTGCAGCATCTCCATCCACATGTCCCACACTTACGCACTCCTTCACTGTGGTATTTACTTCCTTGAATATAAGCAGGATGGTGCACATGCCTGTATATGGTTGGGTCAATGAAGGGGGCATGCATATTTGCAATACAATGTTTTATTTATATATCAGCTTTTGTTTGCCGGGTAAGCACACTAGACAAGGAATGCCTATTATCAGGTGCAGCCCAGGAGATTACAAAAGTAGGCTTACAAACAGAATGAGAACAATTACAATGTAGTAAAATATAGGCATTGAACAGGGTGAAACAAATAAACAAGTACAGGATGATCAGATAAGCATATACATTAAGGTAAGAACATACAGACAGTAATAACAATTTTTGGTATAACACATGAGCTTTTAAGGTGGGACATTGGATGGCTGTCCCAGTTGATCCTTGCCTAACAGGGAAGGGATCACAGGTCTCCAGGTAGAAGGTCACCTGGGGGCCAGTGACCATCACATGGTATGGTTCAATTTGGGCACTAGAACAAAATCATCCCATTCCAAGGCAAAATATGAGACTTCAGAGGAGCTGACTTTGATAAGATGGCCAACAGAGTTAAGCTAGCCCTGGCAAAAAGAAATACAGGTGAGGGGGTACAGGCAAAGTGAGCAAGCATTAACGATGCAATACTTGAAGCAACATCCCATTGTGTTAGTGAGATAAAGGAAGTGCAAAAGAAGAAGGAAACCACTTTGGTTCTCAAACACAGTAGCAGAAAAGGTCAGAGCCAAAAGGCTGGCCTTCAGGAAATATAAGGGAACGCAGCAGTATGAAGATAGGGAGGCATACCAAACTTCTCTAAGGGAAGCAGGGAAGGCAGTAAGGCAGGCAAAGGCCCAAACCAAGGAAACACTATCATGAACAGTAAAAGAAGGTGACAAGATTTTCTATAGATACATTAGTGAAAGGAGAAAGTCCAGAGGGGGTATTGCTAAGATCAAAGGGGATAAGGGAGCGTGCGAGGAGGAGGATCATGTAAAAGCCTCTATCCTAAATAGATACTTCTGCTCAGTATTTACTGAAGAAAAGGTAGGGCAGGGCTCACAGCTCTGCACCATGGACACAGGGGGGAGAGAGGTGTGCTCAAGTTCCTTCACAAAAGAAAGGGTCCTACAGGAGCTCAATAAGCTCAGGTGGAGAAGACAATGGGATGTGATGGCATACATCCCAGGATACTAAAGGAGCTAAGGGTGGAACTAGCAGAGCCATTATCAGAACTGTTTAGTGAGTCTCTGAGCACAGGAGAGGTCCCAGAAGAACGGAGAAGGGCTCATGTGATCCCGCTCCACAAGAGTGGTAGCAGAGAGGAGGCAGGGAACTACAGACCAGTCAGTCTTACCTCAGTAGTGGGCAAGATTAAGTGCAAAAGAAGAAGGAAACGACTTTGGTTCTCAAATACAGTAGCAGAAAAGGGCAGAGCCAAAAGGCTGGCCTTCAGGAAACATAAGGGAACACAGTGGGATGAAGATAGGGAGGCATACCAAACTGCTCTAAGGGAAGCAGGAAAGACAGTAAGTCCCAAACAGGAAACACTAACATGAACAGTAAAAGAAGGTGACAAGACTTTACATAGATACATTACTGAAAGGAGAAAGTCCAGAGGGGGTATTGCTAAGCTCAAAGGAGAAAAGCAGGCACATAAGGAGGAGGACCATATAAAAGCATCTATCCTAAATAGATATTTTTGCTCAGTATTTACTGAAGAGAAGGTAACGCAGGGCCCACAGCTCAGCACCATGGACACAGGGGGGAGGGAGGTGAGCACTACTCCCTTCACAAAAGAAAGGGTCCTACAAGAGCTAGCTAAGCTCAGGGCGGACAAGGCAATGGGACCTGATGGCATACATCCCAGGGTACTTAAGGAGCTAAGGATGGAACTAGCAGAGCCATTTGAAGAACCGTTTAGTGAGTCTCAGAGCACAGGAGAGGTCACAGAAGACTGGAGAAGGGCTCATGTGATCCTGCTCCACAAGAGTGGTAGCAGGGAGGAGGCAGAGAACTACAGACCAGTCAGTCTTACCTCAGTAGTGGGCAAGATTATGGAGGTACTACTTAAGGAAAGGATAGTGCAACACCTGAAATCCATAGGGGCACAGGATCCAAGACAGCATGGGTTTACAAAAGGAAGGTCCTGTCAAACTAATCTCATAGATTTCTTTGACTGGGTAACCAGAGTGGTGGACCAAGGTGGAGCAGTTGATGTCATCTACCTTGGCTTCAGCAAAGCTTTTGACACTATTCCTCTTAGAAGATTGATAAATAAGCTGGGTAGGCTTGGGGTAGGTCAGAAGTTGGTCAACTGGGTGGCAAACTGGTTGACAGGCAGAAAACAGAGAGTGGTAGTAAATGGTATACAGTCAGAAGAGATGCAAGTCACAAGTGGGGTACCTAAGGGATCAGTCCTGTGGCCAGTTCACTTCAATATCTTCATTAGTGACATTGCAGATGGACTAGAGGGTAAGGCTTATCTGTTTGCAAATGACACCAAGATCTGCAACAGAGTAAATGATCCAGATTGGGTGGGCAGAATGAGAAAAGATCTGGATAAACTAGCAAAATGGTCAGAAGAGTGACAACTAGAATTTAATGCAAAGAAGTGCAAGATCATGCATATAAGGAACAGAAACCCTGAAGCCACCTGTAGGCTGGGAGCGGAGTTGCTGGCAGTCACAAAGGAAGAAAGAGACTTGGGCATCATCATCACCGATGACCTGAAATCATTCAAGCAGACCTCTAAAGCAGTAGGTAAGGCTAGGGGGATGTTAGGGTGTATTAGTAGGGGTACCACAAGTCATAAGAGGGAGGTTATAATCTCTCTTTACAAGACACTGGTTAGGCCCCATATGGAGTACTGCATGTAGTACTGGAGGCCACACCTTCACAAGGACATTAACCAAATTGAGGCAGTCCAGAGAAGGGCAACCAAAATGGTGCAGGGACTGCATCAGAAGACTTATGAGGACAGATTAACGGAGCTCAATATGTATACCCTTGAGCAAAGGAGGAAGAGAGGTGATATGATCGAAACATTCAAACACCTTAAGGGCATTAACAAGGTGAAAGAGTCTAACATGTTTAAATATAAGAAAAATATCAGGACAAGAGGACACAGCATGAGATTAGAGGGAGGCCAATTAAGGGGGAATGTGAGGAAATTCTTTTTCACAGAAAGAGTGGTGGATGCATGGAACGGCCTACCTCATGAAGTGGTGGCTAAGAATACACTGCAGAGCTTCAAACAGGCATAGGATAGGCATAAGGGAGCAATACAGATGAGTATGAATAGATAGGCCACTGACAGAGCAAAGGCCGATGGCACATTTATAAGGTAGAAAAAGAAATGGGCAGGCTGGGTGGATCTTGCAGTCCTTATCTGCTGTCAACATCTATAAGTGCTGATGTGCAGGAGATGGTTCCCCCATTTGAGCTCGGTGGGATTGGGGGTTAGGAACCAGGGAAGTGGATGGAGCACACCCTGAGGGCCATGTTGCATGCCTCTGTTTGCCCTGCCTTTGCCTCACCTCCTGTGGCACTTGCTTCTGTGATTTCTGCATGTTTTTTTAGATGGCTGGGGTACATAGCTGTACGCCCACACTACGCTGCATTTCCACACCATTTACATGCTTTCAGGAATAGAGCCCTATATTTGTGATTACGGTTTATTAGTTTAACAAACATTTTTGAGACTAGCTCTGAATAATTTCACTCTCTTCATCAGGTCAGGCTGAAAAGAACAGTACACTTGGAAAGGAAGAATTTTATTAGTGTTTGACTGTTTCTTGTAAGAATCAGTAGCAGAAGGCAGAACAATCTCAATTTGTATATTTTTTTTCCAGATTTAACTCACATTTGTGAAAGAGTCAGAGAGCTATGCCAGATATCTGGTATAGAATTTTCTCTTCCTGACCCTGGAGAATTTGAAAAAGAAATGGAAACTCAGCAGCAAGAACAGTCTACTAGCAGCCAAGGAACATGTGAGACTGAAGACATGGCTAAGAGCCTTTCCTCCAGCAGTGATACTGAGGAAGACACATGGGATATTAAAAACTGGGATAAGCTCTTGGACTCCCCCAGCGATACTGAGGTATATCTCATGATCAGTCACTGTGTATTCATTCATGAATAATCATTGTAGCACTCTCCTCTTAGGTGACACAACTAAGGGTAAACAGGGAAAGACAGCCTTTATAGTAATGCTTACAAATGCAGCCCATGTCTTAAAATAATATAACTACCACATTTTTATCATTGCCATCATTTGTTCTTTAATATCACAGAATTTGACAAATGAAGAAGTGATAATGGCTGCCTTTTGAGCCTGATGGATTGGAGTCAAATTATTCTGGTAAACTCTCAGAATTAGTGATATGCCTGCCACCCATGCTGTAACAGAGACAGAAGTGCATAAAAATTACATAAATGTGTGAATGCATTTAGCTGGAATACTCATCCTCAAAATAATACATGAATATCCTCACCAAAGGATTAAGACATTATTGTAATCTTTATACACTGCTGTCTCATTTACATCAATGGTGACACTCATGTCACTAAATTCTGAACATTTACCCACAATCCTTTGACACAGCTTCATTGGGTACCATGGAAAGTCATAATTAATTTCACACTTTACAAACTATGCAGTGACAAAATACAAGATCATCTCTGTGATTAAAATTCAGGAATTAAATATTCTGGGGTCTGATATTCAAATGTTTTTACGAGTGCTAACCAATGTTTGCCTGCACAAACTGGTTTTGCAGTGGAACCCAATATTCAAAAGGGTCAGTTGCACTGGCAAACAGGGTTAGCACCTGTGCAAACTACATTGTGGGAGGTATGCAAATGGCAGGGGCGGGGACATGAATATTGGCTCAAGATAATGTTCAGCAGATTTGCACCATACTAAAGGGTTTAGGGTGGTCCTTTTGACAAATACTGATGAACAAAACCTCCTCTTACTCCATGCAACCCTAGTGGCTGCCAGAGGTAATGCAACCAACTAGCCAGTTGCCTGCTAGGGGAACACGCCTGCCCTCGTGGTCTGATTGCCAGCCCATAGTTAAAAAAACTTCCTAGTGCTAGTGGCCCTTCTCTCCAATTGCCAGCCCTTAGTTTAAAAAAAAAAAACCTTGCTGGTGCTAGTGGTCCCTCCTGATCACCAGCCCATAGTTTAAAAAAAATAATTCCATGGTGCTAGTGGCTCCCTTCTCTTCAATTGCCAGACTGTTGTAAAAAAATGGCCTCCCTGGTGCTAGTGGCCACCCCCATCACCAGCCTGTTATAAAAACACCCTTCCTGGTCTTAATGGCCCCCTTCCCTCTGATCACCAGTCTGTTGTAAAAATCAGCCCCCCCATGCTAGTGGTACCTACTCCCTCTGATCGTTAGCCCGTCATAAAAAATGACCTGGTGCTAGTGGTCACCCATCCCTCTGATCACCAGCCCATTGCAAAAAAAACACCATCCTTGGTGCTAGTGGTTCCTCCATCCCTCTGATCACCAGCCCCTTGTAAAATGTACAGCACTCCCTGGTGTTCACTGGGCATGTTTACACTGTGCTTTGTAATTGCCCAGGGGTTTGAGGATGATATGTGGTTGGATAGCACAATGGCACTATCCAAATGGACATGGCTCCGAAGTGGGCCTCAAGAGTGGATAGTGCTGGAGTGCTATCTGCAATATTCAAAGGGACCCATGCAAATGAGTCTATTGGACATGCAAGGTGCTAAAGGGCCATTTACATGTTCATTATTGGAAGCAGATTAGCATGGCGCAACCCCTCTTTCCCGGTCCAAGACATATGTAGATATCCCTGGTGCTAGTGGACCCCTTTCTCCGATCATCATCCTGCTGTAAAAAACTTTCTTCTTGGTGCTAGTGGTCCCCAAAAATCACCAGCCTGTTGTGAAAAAAAACTCCCTTCCTATTACTAGTGGTTCCCACTTCCACCAATCACCAACTCATTGTAAAAAACATACTGCATGGTGATAGTGGCCCCTTCCTCTCATCACCAGCTAGTTGTAAGAAACACCCTCCATGGTGCTAGCGGTCCTCCCTCTGATCATCAGCCCATTGTATAAAAACCCTCTCTGGTGCTAGTGATCCCTTTTGTTGATCACCTACCCATAGTAAAACTTATAACTCTCCTTGGTGTCCAGTTGTCTCCCCCTCCGGCACTGATGTGAAGAAGTTCTTTTTCACAGAAAGGGTGGTGGATGCATGGAATGGCCTACCTCAGGAAGTGGTGGATACGAATACAGTGCAGGGCTTCAAACAGGCTTCAGAGAGGCATAAGGGAGCAATAAAGATGAGTATGAATAGATCGGCCATTGACAGAGTACAGGCCTATGGCACATTCATAAGGTAAAAAAAACTGGCAGACTGGGTGGGCCTTGTGGTCCATATCTGCCATCAACTTCTATGCTTCTATGTTTCTAATACGCCTCTCAGCCAATCAGGATTTTTTTACTCTCTGCAAGTTAGACACCTCTTATACAGTGAAGAGTTACGTCTTGCACTAAGTGTACTGATGTTATGGCAAGCACTCAGTCATAGCCAACAATTGTTCATAACAGTGGTTATTCAAACTCAGCATAAACAAAGAAGAGGGAAGGTTGATTAAATATATTTTTTCCTTTTTTAGAAAAATGCCATCATAGTAACCCACTAAAGGATCTTCTGTCATGAATATTTTTTTTTATCATGAGATATTTTATTTGTATTTTTTATCATATCACAATTGTCTGTGTACAAACAAGTGGAATGCTACGTGAAACATACAATACAGGCAACAATACTAGAAACATAGAAACTGTCAGCAGATAAGGACTGCTAGGCCCATCTAGTCTGCTCATAAGCTTTGTGCTTGATTACAGCTTCTGACCCTCCCTCTGATTTACCTCTGTGGTTGCCCTATGCCTGTCCCATACATGTTTAAATCCAGTCACAGTGATTGCTACCACCACCTTCTGTGGCAGACCGTACCATGCATTCTCCACGCTCTCTGTGAACAAAAACTTCCATATATTCTCTCTTAACCTGCCACCTTCCAATTTCATGTTGTGCCCCTCGTTCTTGTACTCCTCCTGTATTGGAAGATGTCTTCCCCCTGCACATTGTTTATGCCCTTAAAGCACTTGAATGTTTCTATTATGTCCCCTCTTTCCTTCCTCCCCTCCAGCGAATACATATTGAGGTCCCTGAATATCTCCGCATAAGTTTTGTGGTGCAAGCCATGTATCATCTTAGTCGCCCTTCTCTGCGCCATCTCCAGCCTATTAATGTCCCTTTGAAGGTGCAGCCTCCGGAATTGCACACGGTGAGTGCCTAAGGAATGCACTAGCAAATGGGCAGGAAGGAGTGGTGGAAGAACAATGGGGAATAATAAAAACTGCCATCACAGAGGTAACAAGCCTTTGTGTGAAGCAAATTAACAAAACGAAACTATGTAAGAAACCACTATGGTTCTCAAAGGAAGTAGCAATGAAGGTTCAAGAGAAAAAGAAAGCATTCAGGAAGTACAAGGAATCACAGAAGGAGCAGGACAGAGAACTGTATCAGTTAAAGCAAAAGGAAGCTGGGAAGGCAGTCAGAACAGCAAGGCCCAAACCAAGGAAAGATAGCCAACTCAGTTAGAAGGGATAAAACCTTTTATAGGTACATCAGGGATGAAGGAAGACCAAGGGAGGCTAGTGAGGCTTAAAAGAGAAGGAGGGTGGGCAGTGGGTGACTGTGAAAGGCAGAGATACTAAACAAATATTTTTGCTCAGTATTTACAAAGGAAGTGAGGGAGGTACCTAAAACAAACAGTAGAAACACTCTGGATACAGAAGTTGATACCAGCCCATTTACAGAAGAAAGGGTTCTTGAAGAACTCTTAAAACTGAAGGTGGACAAAGCAATGGGGCCTGATGGGATTCATCCCAGAATTCTAAAATAACTAAGGGTAGAACTAGTGACACCACTGACTACCCTCTTTAACAAATCATGGGAGGCTAGGGTGGTACCGAGGACTGAGAGAGGCAGATGTGATTGCCCTTCACAAAAGTGGGAGCAAGGCAGAAGCAGAAAACTACAGACCTGTTAGTTTAACCTCAGTGGTAGGGAAAATGATGGAATCACTTCTGAAGGAAAGAATTGTTTAGTATCTAGAGGTCAGAGGGGCTCAGGACCCAAGGCAGCATGGATTCCCAGTGGGAAGGACATGCCAGACAAATCTGATAGATTTCTTTGACTGGGTGACCAAAGTAGTAGATCAGGGAGGGGCTGTGGACACGGCCTACCTAGACTTTAGCAAGGCATTTGACACAGTCCCACACAAAAGATTAATATACAAGCTAGCTAGCCTGGGAGTGGGTCCCAAGATGACAGCCTGGGTAAAGAATTGGCTGGAGAATAGGACACAGAGAGTAATAGTAAATGGAGTCCACTCTGAAGAAAGGGGGGTTACTAGTGGGGTACCCCAGGGTTCAGTATTAGGACCAGTTCTCCTCACTGTCTTTATAAGCGACATTGCAGAGGGACTGGAAGAAAAAGTATGTCTCTTTGCAGATGACACAAAGATCTGCAACAGAGTTGATGCACAAGGTGGGGTGGAAAGGATGAGAAGGGACATGGCAAGGTTAGAGGAATGGTCAAATGTATGGCAGCTTAGATTCAAAGCTAAGAAGTGCAAGGTATTCCACCTGGGAAACAAAAAGCCAGGGGAAGAGTACACAATGGGGGGTGAGATACTAACAACAACAAAAATGGAAAGGGACCTGGGGGTAGTCATATCAGGTGACCTAAAGGTGGGCAAGCAATGTGAGAAGGCAGCAAAGAGGGCTGGGGGGATGCTGGGATGCATAGGGAGAGACATCACCAGTAGAAAACAGGAAGTTATTATCCCTCTGTACAGACAGTTGGTGAGACCCCATCTGGAGTACTGCGTGCAGTTCTGGATACCCAATCTCTGCAAGGACATAGACAGGATGGAGCTGTCCAGAGGAGGGCAACTAAAATGGTGCAGGGTCTGCCGGAGAAGACATATGAAGAGAGACTTAGGAGCTGAATATGTATTGCCTCGAGGAAGGAGGAGAGGGGACATGATAGAAACTTTCAAGTATATCAAGGGAATCAACAAAGTCCAAGAGGGTAGCATCTTTCAAAAAAGAGGTGTGCAAGAACAAGGGCACACAATTTGAAAGATAGAAGAGGCGGCTCAGAGGTAATTTAGAAGTATTTTTCACAGAGAGGGTTGTGGATGCATGGAACTGCCTTCCGGAGGAGGTTGTGGAGTCATAAACAGTGGTGGAATTCAAGCATGCATGGGACAGTCATAAGGCAATTCTAGGGGGTGGGAAGAAGTAGGCTGCTGGTTAACTAGGATCTGCAGCTTATCCATTAGGTAGGGAAATGGGCAGACTGGGTGGGCCAAGCGGTCCTTATCTCCCATCAAAATCTATGTTTCTATGTTTCAGTACTCCATGTGAGGCCTGACCAGGGTTTTATATAATAGCATCATTACCTCCTGTCTTCTGCTGGTCATACCCCTGCCTATGCACCCCAGCATGCCACTGGACTCTTCTGCTGCCCTTGTACTCTGCTTTAACATTTTCAGGTAATCTAAAATAATAACCCCCCGGTCCCTTTCTTCCTTGGTAACTGTCAGCAACTCTCCCCACCCCCATCCTGTAGCTCTCTAGGGTTTCTATGCCCCAGGTGCATCAATTTGCATGTCTTTGAATTAAACCTCAGTTACCACTCCTCAAACCATTTCTCAAGCTTCCCTGGGTCCATCCTAATTTTCTCCACCCCTTCAGGAGTATTGATCTGGTTACAGATCTTGGTGTCATCTGCAAACAGGCAGACCTTTCCTTCCAGCCCCTCTGCAATGCCACTAATGAAGACCTTGAACAGGACTGGCCCAAAGATCGATCCCTGAGATACCCCACTGCTCACTCCCCCTCTCCCCAGATTGTACCCCATTTACCACCACCCTCTGCCTCCTGTCCATTAGCCAGTTCCTAACCCAGTTTACCATCTTGTCTCCCATGTCCAGACTACCTATCTTGTTAACCAGCCTCTCATGTGGGACGGCGTTGAAGGCTTAGCTGAAATCGAGGTAGGTGATATCCACCCCTTCCCCCGATTTACTTCCTTCATCACCCAGTCAAAGAAATTATCAGATTTGTCTGACATAACCTACCCACTGTGAAACCATGCTGACTAGGGTCCTGGGCACTGATGGCTTCCAGGTGTCCCACTGTCCTTTCCTTAAGTAGTGCCTCAATGATCTTCCCCACTACTGAGGTGAGGCTGACCGGCCTATATTTCCCTGGCTCCTCCCTACTACCAGATTTGTGTAGAGGGATCATATGTGCCCTCCTCCAATCCTCTGGCACAACTCCAGTGTTGAGTGACTCAGTGAACAAGGCTGCCAGAGGTTCTACTAGTTCTCTTTGCAGCTCCCTTAATATCCTCGGGTGTATGCCATCTGGCCCTATGCTTTGTTCACCTTCAACCGAGCTCCATCAGGACTCTATCTCTTGTGAATGGACTGCTTGTCACCTCTCCCGCCTCGGTGTCTGTTGCTCGGCTGTGGTCCCTGTCTCTCCCCCTCTTCCGTGAATGCTGAACAGAAGTATTCATTCAGTATTTCTGCCTTATCCTTGTCTCCCTTCCTTATACTCTCCTTCCTCCCCTTTGAGCCTAACAACCCCCCCCCGTTTTCCTTCTTTTGTCTATGTACCTGTAGAATGTCTTGCCCCCTTTATTTACTGTCTGTGCCAATTCTTCCTAAGTCTGTGCCTTTGCTCTCCTTACTGTCCTTCCCCCTTCTCTTAGACACTCTAGGCACATCTCCCTGACCACCTCCTTTAGGTGTCATTATATTTCCTGAACCCTTCCCTTTTAGCACTTACTTTGTCTGTCACCTCTTTCAAGAACCATAGTGGCTTTTTCCTTCTCTTACCTTTTGATATCAGTTGGATGCGTTGGTTTGTCACTTCCACTATGGCTCCTGTTATGTGCTCCCAGTGCTCTTTCACCCC
The DNA here is from genome assembly GCA_016271365.2 of Neoceratodus forsteri. Lineage (NCBI taxonomy): Eukaryota > Metazoa > Chordata > Ceratodontiformes > Ceratodontidae > Neoceratodus > Neoceratodus forsteri. Next base: position 245,214,475 of record CM057455.1, read on the forward strand.
CCACCCTATTCCCCTTTTCTCCAGGGTTACTTTGATTTCTAGTGTGACTTGACTGAGTCCCTGTCACCATGCTGAACCACACTATGTGCTATTCGTTGGATCCCAGTTACCCTTCTGCCCAGACATCTGTGATTCTATCCCCATTGGTCATCACTAGATCCAGAATCGCCCTGTCCCTGGTGGGATCAAGCACAAGCTGCCTGAATCATGCCTTCTGCATGGAATCTAGGATGTCTCTGGTCCTGGCTGAGGAATCTGCCTGAGTGATCCAATCCAAGTCCAACATATTGAAATCCCCCATCAACAGAATTTCACCTTTCATTGCCAATCATGTATTTCATCCACTAGCTCCCTGTCCAATACCTCCCCCTCTCTTGGAGGCAAGTATATCACCCTTGTGCATATTGCTGCACCATTTCTAGGTTCAAGGGTGACCCACAGTACCTCAGCCTCCTCCTGCTTACCCTGTACCTGTGTTGCCTTTATACCCTCCCTGACGTTCAGAGTGACCTCCATACTTTTTTACCTACTTGATACCCCCTGAACAGAGCATAATCCGGTACATTGATTTCCCACCCATGATTTGCAGTATACCAGGTTTCAGAAATTGCTACTATGTCCAGGTCTGCTTCTACTATCAAGGCCTCCAGGTCTTGAAGTTTATTTCCCAGACTGCAGGCATTAGTTTCATTTTAATTTTTTATACTTGTGAATCTGATGAGCAAATCTGCCCGTTTCACAGATGACAAATTTGCTACCTTGGCCTTTCATATTGTGCATTTTAGATTACTCCCTCTGCTGCTGTTACTTATCTCCTGTTTCCTTCCCTGACCCCAGTTACCATTCTTGTGTGGTCCAATGGATGCAGAGTGTCCTAGCCTCCCCTGCCATGGACAGGTAGGACCTCTGAGAAGGAGACAGAGTGTACTACCTGCTTCAGGCTAACCCTCAGCTTTCTGAAATCTTCCTGTATTCTGACTAACTCCATCCTGTCTCCTGCTACAGTACATCATTCATCATCATGTGGATGATGACATCCATTTCCTCCCTCCTTGCTATTGCCCTTGTGATCCTATTGATTCACTTCCCCTCCCTCCATGCAAGGCTTCCTGGGATACACTTGACCTTCCTTTCCTTCCTACTAGATTTCCCTAAACTAACTTCCAAGACAATTGAGTCCCCCACCAGTAGAAGCTCCTTCCTTCTCTGGGATTTTCTATGCCCTTTCACCTAGGGCTCCATCATGGAGGACCTGTTCATCCTCTCTGGTCTTAGCTTCGGGTGCACCTGTGGGGCTATTCTGCTCCTCCAAAACAGTGTAGGAGTTGGTTGGGGGATGGGACTCAGACCCTTCACACCTTCCTTGAGCCCACCGAAATCCAACTCCTCCTCCTCCTGGGCATCCTTTGAGGTTTCAGTTGTGAACTCGGTGGCCTCTGGGTAGGGATGAATGCCCCTGTAACCTGATCAGCTCAGCTCAGAGACAGGTGACTTCCTCCCTCATCCCAGAGAAGTGCCTACAGATAGGGCAGCATTGCAGCCTCCAGAATGTCTGCTTTACTATACTGTAGGCACTGGAAAGGAAGGCACATACAAACAGATTTAATGAGTGTGCAAAGCATGGAATGTAAGTAAAACCACCATGTTTCAATGCACTAACAATATTATCACCATTGTCTGAAAACAGAAATTCAGTGGTGAGTCTGAGGGACTCTAAACACTCAGAAATGTTGTCACACAACTCTTCCAAAATAGTCAGCTGCATGATGCTTACCAAACTTGCTAATACAAAAAGCTGTCATTCTTAGTCTTCCTTCCTGTACACTGCTGCTTGTTAGTGGTGTCTGATTTTAAAAAAGCTCCAAAACCATCATTCTGTACCACAGAACTGTTTGCAGGTCCTCAGGAATAAATTCAGCTATTAACTGATTTATTGTTGATGAGACTTGATGTGATCTACTGTAGGCAGTTTTTTGTTCAAGCATCACATTAGTGGTGTGCTGTTTAGTTCATGCAGGTAGGCAAAAAACATACAGTTGCAGTGATGAAGCTATAGCTTGTCCAAATACTTTTGTCAGTGAAGTCAAACAAGTGTTTTTCTGACCTGTCTCTCACTCTTTTCACCATCACTGTTGTCTGTAGGATTTAAGTAATAATGCCCAACAGGGTGTGTGTTGTGCTGGGATAACATCATGCCTCAGGTGGTTGGGCACGAGGCCGCAGGCCGAGTGCACTCAACAACTGAGGCGTGCCGTTATCCCAAATGACACACACACCCTGGAGGGGATCATTGCTATTATACAACGGCTCATTGTTATACAGAATAAAAAAAATAATTTTAAAGATGTTTTTGTGTGGAAAAATATTTTTGCTTTTTAAGAGCAGATGAAACTATCAAGCAAATGCTCAGTTAGCTCAAGCTCATCAGCAGGTTCACAGTGAGGCTGAGACTAGACCCATGATGTTGTGCTGGGATAACATCATGGATCCAGCCCAAGACTGACCAATCAGAGTCCAGGATATGTGCTTGTCATTGTGTAATATTATTTTCATCACAGATATTTATCCCTTGGTCAGGATTGCTGCCCAGTTAAATTGTTGGATGTGTTCTCTGCAAATGCCTTTTTAGTAGAGAGGTTGTCTTAAACTGGCTCCTCAGTTTCTTCATGCTAAATTCCTGGCAACTAAAGGTGCAAACAGCAACACATTCATTTTGAGGATTTATATGAAAATAGCACCTCACAACTGAGGTAGAATGTTTTGTTGTCATGCCAGGAACTGCAGCAATTTTGGTGGCAGTTGTTTATGACCCTGATTCATGCCCACCGTGACTGTCTCCAGAAGAGCTTCCATGATTATTAATTGTTTTTCCACTACTATTGGCATTGGCTACTGGATGTTCTTGCTGTACGTCTTTTTTCTTTTTGGGCGAGAGAACCCAGGTGGCATCCTCTACCTCATCAGTATCATATTCTGATTCATCCCCCTTTAGAAGAGCATAACTGATGCATTGTGATCATGGTCTTGTTCTTGAACATTTACAGCCTGTTCTTCATCGGAGGAGCTGCTTTCTGATGAAGGAACCCAGTATGCATGAGTGGCATATTGTGGAGTGCCACATTTAGTGGTACTCATAGAAACATAGACTTTGATGGCAGATAAGGACCGTGTGGCCCACCTGGTTCCATTGACTTTCTAGGTCTAAGTGTTTTGGATACTATTTTTGTGTTTTACTTTCATTTGATTTTTGTGGCAATACTGATAGTGCTGCATTACTTTGATCAGGGGATTCACAAGCAGTCTTTTCTTTTTCTGATTTTGTTGCTTCATCTTTTTCTAATTGTGTTGCTTCATCTATTTCTGGTTGTGTTGCTTCCTTTTCTTCAGTGTTATTAATGATTGCTTCAGCAAGGAATTTCTCTTTTTTTCTGAATATGTTTTTGGGAAATATTTTTTATTTTTACATGTACCAGTTTCAGCCATACTGCTGGTGTTGGTCACATGTTCCATTTCCAAAAGATTATGATTCAGAATCCATTTTTGTTTGGTCAAAATGAATTGCTTACTTAGAAGGATTAGTTTGAAGACACAGATGGGCAGCACAAAGTCTGAGACATGACACCCCCCCAAAACACATGTGGCACTATATGACTTATTAGTAGTTCAAGCACAGAGATGGGCAACACAGAGTCTGAGACATGACATCCCCCTCTTAAAATACATCAGGTACTATATGACCTAACAGCAGTTCAAACGCAGAGATGGGCAACACAGAGTCTGAGACATGACACCCACCTCTCAAAATATATGAGGCACTATACTGTTTGAATTGTTTCTATTTTCATACCTCTAAAGGATCCCTGTTTAACTGTTCCTGACTAAAAGCTGATGTGGTCAGTTGTGTTTTTTATTGTTTTCTTTTGTATGGACAACATTCTGTGCAATTCCTTTCATGGAACCAAGAATTTGGAGTTTTGACTATGTCACATTTCATGGTTTCAGAATGTAAGCACAAACTTATTATCAGTACAGTGCCCATGGTTCTGAAACCATAAAGTGACATAGTCAAAACTCCAAATTCTTGCTTCCATGAAAGGAACTGCACAGAATGTTGTCCGTACAAAGAAAACAATGCAAAACACAACAAACATCTTCAGCTTTTATTCAGGCATGGTTAAATAGGGATCCTTTATAGATATGAATATAATTTACGAAAACAGAGACAATTCAAACAGCTGCACATAAGTAATCATTTCCTGTCCCCTTTAACATTAACAATGCACATATCACTACTTCATTTGATAAGCTGGGATTAGCTTTTTGTATTCCTGCTGTTCCTTTCTGGGTGACTATTCCCCCCCCCTTCTCTCTTAGCATAGCCAGATTGACTCAGTAGAACTACTGATCCCATGGATATCCTCTTTATTCCTTACAGTGACAACATTCCTTAAAATAATAGTCGCCTACTCCTTTTCCTATCAACTCACCCTGTTGGAATAGCCAGAATTCTTTCTCCCTGGTGCCCCAGTCATTGCCTTCCCCAACCACATCTTTTTGAGTACCTCTAAGTCCCAGACTTGCATGTACTTTTGGTTCTCCAGATCATCAGTTTGCAGGGTGTAATTCTTATATATCCTACATTCAGGTATGCATTATTGACTAAAGATGCAGCAAAATTTTATTTCACTGCCAAAATTATGGCAAAATCACTAATTCCGTCCAGCAAAACATTTTGCGTAATTATGGCCTTTCAGTGTTTTGCTGGTGAAATTTTGCCACTAATTTCGCCTGTGCATCTGAAGTGAAATTGGGCTTTTTGCTCTGCTGGTGGTCACATGATTGAGTCTAAACAGGCAGGAAGTGAGTGGTTCACTACCTGTGCTATATATCTCGAGGAAGCAGGCAGCATTTATACTGCTTGTGACTGCAGAGTGTCCTGTTACACCTAAATTGCTTAATTTGTGCTATTTTTTATAACTTTTTCTTGTTTGTCTTTGTCATAGTTCATATTTTACTACCTGCTGACTGTGTTTGTGTGTGTGTGTGTGTATGTGTGTGTGTGTGTGTGTGTGTGTGTGTGTGTGTGTGTGTGTGTGTGCGATTCCCCCCATCCTCGCTCTGTCTGAGTCTCTATCTCAGTTTCTCTTTTTTTTTGAATTGGTGGTATTTGTGGATTGTGGACATAATAGAGAAGGGTGAAGACAGTGAGGCACCTGTATGTGTGTTTCAGCTAATCATCATAAATGAAATACAACAGCAGGAGGCTTTTGGCTCCAGCACCAGCACCCAACAGCAAACTGTGCCCCCTCCCCAGCAGCAGGAGAAGACCATGGCCCCTCAACCACAGCAGCAGTTGAGACAATGCCCCCTCCCCAGCACCAGAAGGATACTGTTCTTCCACCTAGGCAGCAGGAGACCATGCCCCTTCCTGCGCAGCTGGAGCTGTCAGTGCCTGGGTCATTATCTGTGACCCTTCCCATGTCCCCATCATCCCCTAAGTTCTCTTGTCTGGGATTTTTTCTACTTAATATCAGTTGGTGACCCAGAGGTCCCCTGCAATCTATGCCAGCAGGAAGTGCATCAAGGAAAGTGTGGATCCCACTTTGGGACAACTGGCCAGTGTAGCCACATGGTACACTACCACCTGCTGTAATGGGACCTCAAATTGCAGGAGGTGGTGGCATCATCATCAAGTGCAGCTGTGGGGAGCAGAGTGGGTGTAAGCATTGAAGGGGGTGAATAGGAGGGAGGCATGGCTGGACCAGTTAAATGTCCTCACCGTACTTGCAGTACCAGAAAACAGCAGCAGTCAGTAACATCAAGACCCCTCCAGGGGCCCCCCATCCAAAGCCAGCAGCACAGGCAGCCCCCGCTCTGCCAGCAGTGCCAGTGACACACGCAGACTTATCCACTGTCCTGTCTGAGGTCCAGTATCTCTGACAAGAGTTAAATGATTTTAGACAGAAATTTAGTGATGCCTGGAGGGAGGGATTGCTAAACTGCAGTGTGATGATGACAAAATCATGGGCATCCTGTTTGAACTCCATGGTGGACCCACTGGCACTTAATGTGGGAGCACAAATTGTATTGTTTGTTTTCATTTTCCTATCTTCCATTCTGTTATTTGTTTGTTCCCCCCAAACCCCCCCCAAAAAAGCTATTCTCTCCTCTTTAATCTAGTTCCATTCCTTAAGTCCTCTTGTTTCTTTATTTTGTATGTAAAATAATTTTATTGACCATTGCTGTTGTGTTTGTTACTGACTTATGCTCCCTATAGAATTCAGTCCCTTTTCTTGTTCTCTATTAGTTCTCCCCACTCCTTGTTGTATTACCCTTGTTGTCCTGATCCTGCCTGTCATTTGCTATGCTTATTCTTTACCGTGTCCGTGTACCCCTCCCCTAATATACACCATATTCCCTTATTATTTGTGGTGTGTGTTACTTCTTAGAGCTGGTTACACCTACAAGATTCCTTTTAGCAATATAATGATGTGTAATGTAGTTTGCAAATGAAATACTGGCTTCTGACAAAAGCTGTTGGCCATCTGAGCCCTGTGCACAGACAACTGCATTTTTTTTGGAATTCAAATAGCTTGTTGGAGTTGCTTCAGCTCAAAGTTAGAGGTACTCACCACAGCACATGTCCATAAGGTGCTTATTCTTTATTCAATGCTCTAGTGTGGCAAGTAAATAATGTAAAACGTATTTCCATATACCCAAGTTAAAAACGTCCACTTCCCCAAGGCACCAACATTCCTTGTATGTATCATGAAGTACGGTGCCTTGAGGGAGCAGACATTGTTTATCTTAGTTACATGAGAGAATCATTTACATTGTTTGCATGCCACACTGTAATAAAGAAAGAGCACTTTATGGATATGTGCTTGTGGTGATTACTTCTTACTTTGAGTAGAAGCAAGTCACACAATGTATTTACAGACTCTGTGCACGGGGCCCTAGTGGCCCATAGTCTTCGACTGGTGCCGGCCTTTCCTTTGCAAACTCCATATGTGGGGAATGCAACTGAATTGTTGGTCAGTGCAATGTTTTGTTAAAGTTGTGTTGAAGGCGTTACCTGCTCTTTAATATGTTTCCTTCTCCTACCAATGAATGTCAAGTATTGTGCCTTTTGAAAAACTATTTCACAATGCTATGTGATGTCACATCACATATTGTTTTGTGCAGCATTACAAAGATGTAACATATCTGGTGCCAGCACTGACAACATGCCCCAGAAGGCCAGAATTCCCTAAATGTTTCTTCAATAATGTTACAGTACATTCAGACCTAAATCAGGGCTCAGTCATGCTGTTATATGTTGCATGCCTTCCACCAGGATCAAAACATGTTGTTTAGTCCACTGTTTACCATTGGTTTAAGGCCTAATCATGGTGTTGCCACTGTCTAACATGGCCCAGAAGTACAGAAATTTTTCCCAAAAAATGTTACAGTACATTCAGATAGAAATCAGGTCCCATACATGCAGTTACATGGTTCACATCCACCATCAGGATGCAAATCTGCTGTTTTCTGCACTGTTTCAAATGGTTTTTGGGCCTAACCTTGATGGTGCCACTGCCTAACATACCCAAGACCAGAAATGTTTCCCAAAACATTTTATAGTAAATTCAGGTAGAAATCAGGTCACTGTCATGCTGTTATGTGCTGCACGCCTTCCACCAGGAGCAAAACATGATGATTGGCCCACTGTTTACCAATGGTTTAAGGCCTAATCATGCTGTTGCCACTGCCTAACATGGCCCAGAAGTCCAGAAATGTTTCCCAAAAAATGTTACAGTAAACTCAGACAGAAATCAGGTCTCAGCCATATTTTTATATGGCACCCAAGCCACCACCTGAACCAAAACATAGTCTTTGGTCCACTGTTTACATTGCTTTCACACTGAATCTTGTTTCTGCGAGTGCAGAACAGGTTGTACATGTCCAGAAATGTTACAGGAAAAATGGTACATAAAGGTATGACATAAATATGTTTTGAGTCATGTGCCCTCGCCCCACCAACACCCAGACATTAAATTCCTGTTTTAGCCCTGTTTACCAATGCTTTCAGCAAGAATCTCAGTGCTGCTGGCTCAAAACGTGTCCTACAAGTCCAGAAATGTTTCCCAAAAAATGTCACAGTAAATTTAAACCGAAATCAGGTCTCAGCCGAAAGTGATTAAGAAAAGGGAAACAGGAACAGAACTACTTGAAATGAGTAACTGTTCCGATAAAGTTACCCAAAAAAAGGATCAATATGTAAGAAAAATATAACATACAAGTAGCAAAACAAAAATATTAAGACTTAAAAAAAATTACAGAAACTCACTCACAACTTGAGATAAATATGCTAAATATTATGAATTAGCCTGCTCTGCTTTCACATACACACACACATGCACCACACAGTTGACCCTCCCCCACTCAACTCCCTCACAGACAGACACACAGAAAACTGAAAATACTACCTAAGTTTAGCTAAGTATTATCCAAAGATACCAAAACAAAAAAAGGTTCTTTAGTAGCACTAGGAACTAAACATTGGGTACAATTAACTCTCAAAAATCACAATAAAGAGGTTTTTGAAGGGTTTATTGACTGTGATGCACCACACTGAACTGCTCGCAGACTCAACAGAAAATATACTGTGCAGAAAACAGCCTGCATATGATATTTTAGCTATTTACCCACAGTGCATTGTGATTTCACTGGAAAAACTGAAAAACATTGGCAAAATTCACTTATGCGGAAGTGAAATTGGAGAAAGTGGGTGAAATTTTGCATTGTGCAAGAGCAAAATCAGAGGCGAAATTACATTTCTCCTAGGTGACAAATTTCGTGTAATGCAGAAATTATGTGAAATATTTCACTTGGTGAAATTTTACAATTTCACACATCTCTATTGTTGACACTCTGTGCTTCCTTGCTCCAACTGGGGGGGCGGGGGTCTACCACTGGTGTGCTACCTAGCTTAGCTATCCATTTCTTGGTGAAATTATGCATCTAACTCCTGAACCTGGTGATTCCCCTGCACTACCAGCCTCTCATACTGCTATTCTTTAATTTTAATCCTCCAGATAAGACTTAGAGAAATTAGCAAATTCCAATTTTATGGAATTTTCATGAAATTCCACAATTATCACAAAGACTCCTGAAATCTAACTTTAAGTACAGATGTTTTTTTGTCATTTCTGGCAGCAAACAATTAATAAAAATGGCACAGTCTCATTGTACGGACTAAGAACCTACCAAATTTAATGGCATTGCATTCCCTAGTTTTAAAGTTTCAGTGGTTTATAAATTTGCAGCTTACATTCTTCCAATATTTAATTTTGAAACACTGTGAATGTTTGACTACTTCTAGTTCAATCCAATTTAAAGCTGTAAATATGTACTTTGTCAGAAATGACTTACATTTTTCAAAATCTCATTAAATTTGGATATGTCATTTTAAAATGAGAGGGAAATAACTGAAATTAAAATTTTGACAACATGTTTGGTAGGCTATATAATTCAGTTCCATTTGAAGTTAGAAATCTGAACATATGTACATATATAAATGTAGTGATAATGTGTATACCTGAAAAATGTTATAACATTTCAATGAGCATTATCAAAGTTATACTAAATTAATATAAATCTAAATTGTGGCAAAATGTTTGGCTACCTATAACTCATGCCCCTTTGAAGCTTGAGACTTAAAACATTGTGCACTTGCTCATGGTGTAAGTTTCTCTACATCCTAAAACTGTGGAGAAATTTATATAAGAAATTTTAAAAATAGATCAAAATAACTGAAAATTAAATGTTGATTAAATGTCTGGCCACAAATAGTTCCATCCCCTTTCAACCTAACACTCTGAAATTTAGTACACTTATAACAGCTGTTATTAAATGTCAACATACCAAATTAGGTAGCAGTTGGATAAGTAGGTTTATAATTAGAGCAAAATAACTGAAATTTAAAATGTGGCCAAATTCTGTAGAATTTATTCACAAATTCCATGAAATTCCATGGAATTGGAAAAGTAATTCCATAGGCATTCTACAGGCAGAATTGTGTGTTCTGCACAGCTCTACCTAGTAGTAATTCAGGCTCAGAGATTGGCAACACAGAGTCTGAGACGTGACATCCCCTCTCAAAATACATGAGGCGCTATATAACCTAGTAGTAGTTCAGGCACAGAGATAGGCAACACAGAATCTGAGGTGTGACAACCCCCTTCACAATCTGTATGGCACTCTGACCTAGTAGTAGTTCAGTCATAGAGAGGGACAACACAGAGTCTATGCTACAGCAGTATGACCTAATAGTAGTTATAGAATGGCAAGAAAAAAATCCTGGACTCTGATTGGTCAATCTTGGGCTAGACCCGTGATGTAAACCAGCACAACATCACAGGTCTAGTCTCAGCCTCACTGTGAACCTGCTGATGAGCTTTTGAATGATGAGCCGGATGAGCACATGGCAGATGAGCTTTTTTTTAGCATCTTCTCTTAAGAAACAAAAATATTTTTCCACACTAATAAAAACATTCTTTAAAATTATTTTTTTACTTTATATATAACAACGAGCCATTGTATAATAGCAATAATACAATGCCTCATGCCCAGTCACCTGAGGCGTGACGTTATCCCAGCATGACACACATCCTGTCAGGCATTATTGCTTAATTCAGCCATAGAGGTGGACAACACAGAATTTGATATATTGACAGCCCTCCTTCACAATCTGTATGGCACCATGACCTAGAAGTAGTTCAAGCCAGAGTTGGGCAACACAGAGTCTACATATGTATGACCTTTCAGGCAGCACAGAGATGGGCAAACCAAAAGCCCAATTTTCAAAGATTGATGCAGGGCTTGCATCAACTCCTGCATCAACCCCATTGTTCGGCGCAACTGTGCCAAACTCCTTTAATGCACCTACACCTGATTTTAGTACATTGGGTATAGTTGGGACATTTTCCTCACTTCATGGCAGCTTGTGCCAAATATTTGGCCTTAGCCCCATAAAAAAGTTCCCCTAAATGGCTCAAGTTAGACCAAGGGGGGAGCTGGGCTAACTAGTGGCATTTGGTGCATGGAAATAAAAATCCTGATTGGTACTGAGAGAATGCTGTAAGCCCTCTGCACCACATGATAGATGTACCAGGTGCTTGTGGCATTTGCAAGATTTTTGAAACTTGGGCCCAGGGTCTATGGCAGTATGACATTTCAATGCAGCACAGAGATGGGCAACACAGAGTCTGAGACATGGGAGATCCCCACCTTCAATATCTGTATGGTGTGCTCCTTCCCAGCCTAACAACCCTTCTTGTCTTTACATCCCAGACCTCCCAGTGAGTTGTAATATATTGTATTATTATGTACTATCATATCTCTGTTACTATATCTCATTATCATGTTTAGTGTATGCTTATATTTCCTGATGTTAGTGCTGTGGATATCTGTGTTCTCTGTGGGTGGCAAATATCTTGGTCAGGGATTTTACTTGTTATTTCCAGGATACTTTCCCAGTGCACAAAATCTTTAATCTATCGGGTTTTTATATAGTTGACTGATTAAGCAGTTCCTTTATGTAGCTGGTTCTTTCTACTCAGTGTTGTTATGTGTTCACTGAGTCTAACTTAAATAAACTATTTCATGTTAAAAAAAAAATCTGTATGGCACTATAAGCTCCACTCCCCCACAAAACTACTGAAACACGACGATCTTCAGACAGAGTCCTTCTGTCCTGTCTTACTCTGCTCCCCTTAATATTTTTTTCTAATTTTTTATTTTCTGCACTTTGCTGTTGAATTTGTTGGGCTCTCTGTCTCTCTGTCTCTCTCTCTCTCTCTCTCTCTCTTTCAGACTAACAAAAATGAGCGTTGTTCACTTTTTTTACTGTGGAGTCTGCAATGTCTGCACTTGCTGCTGTCTTCCCTGCTGTTGAATTCATTAGTCTCTCTGCCTCTCTTTTAACAAATGTTTTTTTACAGAGTACTCCACAGTCTGCTGCAACATCTGCACTGTGCTGTTGGTTGTCTGCTGTTGAATTTGTTGGTCTCTCAGCCTCTTCTCTCCCTCTCTAACAAAATGAAAAAAATGTCACTGTTTCTCTTCGCACACATGTGCACATACACACACACACACACACACACACAGTCTTCATTGAATGCAAAGCCCCAAGTGCACTTGATACTCTGTTTCCTAGGGATGCCCTGTGGTGGCTGACACAGAGGATTAGCTAGAACATGAGTCAATCATAGAATAAAGACGCTCATTGATTTGCTCCCTTTTGTGCCCCAGAATCATGTGTTTGCCATTGTTGGTCATGTGATAGTCTGGGGAGTTGGGAGTCCTCCACAGAAATTGAAAAAAAACACACACTTTTTTTCTTTCTGCACCTTTGTGCACCCTGCCCTGCCTTTTCCATGCAGTACTGGTGGTGACAGTGTTATTCCAGACTGGACCACACTTCTGAAGTGGGCCAACTGGTAATTTGGGTCGAGCACCAAAAGGCTAGGTTTTTCAAGTCTGAGCTGAGTTGGCCTGGTCTGGGGTGGTTCAGAACTGTACCACAGTCAGTTTGCCCATCCTTAAAAGAGACCATTTTTGGGGAACTGTTCCAAATACTGTGGATTTTTATCAGTTTGGGTTTCTCTCCTCAAGTTCCTGGCTTCTTTGGACATGTAGTATACAGACAACCATTACAGGATGAAGAGCTGGACAAGGTACTGGGTTCACATATCATAGAAATGGCAGGCTAGGAGGAGGTAGTAAAAATGGTGGACTTTAATCTACATGGGTTGGACTGGAAAGTCCCAGCTATCACCAGTACCAGGGATCAAGTACTGCTGGACAAATTTCAGAGTGGATTCCTGACACAGGGTGTCATTAAGCCCAGTAGGAAGAGGGCCATACTAGACCTGGTCCTGTCCAATTGTGTACACATTTAGGCTATAAAGGTAGACGTGCCACTTGCTGGAAGTGACCACCACATGGCGTGATTTCACCTGGACATGGGCAAAGGGATTGTCAGGACCAAGATGAGGATTTTGGACTTCAGAAAGGCTCAATTTAATAAGACAGGAGAAATTCTGCTGGGGCACTTTAATGGGTTCAGAAAGAAGATGGAGGTGGAACAGAAATGGACCATAATAAAGGAGGGTTTGATGGAAACCAATGAGTGTGCCAAAAAGCCAATGAGTGTGCCAAAATCAAATGCAAAAAGTCTAAGGCCAAAAAGCCCAAGTGGTTCAGAAGGGAAATGGAAATTGCAATAAGGGAAAGAAGGCAGTCTTCTGGAAGTACAAACATACTGTACTCAGAATACGGAGGATAAGGAAGTTTATTGTGCAAAATCTTGGGTGGTGATCAGAATGGTTGGAGAGGCAAAAATTACAAGGGAGGTGCAGCTAGTACAAATGGTAAAACTGGGTGAGATGGTCTTTTTCAAATATATAAGGGAAAAGAGCAATATTAAAGATGAGCTTGTCAGATTAATAAGGGAGGGGGTTGAGCAGAAGGAAGTGATGAGACAGCAGAAGTGCTTAACAAATATGTTTGATCCATCTTCACTAGAGAGAAGGACACACTAGTGCCACAAGGGAACAGAGGGGTGGATGCAGGGGTGGGGAAATCACAAATGGTGTAATATATGTGGACTGGGTGAATAAGGGTCTAAGGACCCTGAAGGTGGACAGGTCCCAAGGGCTGGATGACGTGCACCTAAGGGTCCTAGGAGAAATGGCGGAGGTGCTGTGGGTCTCCTGGCAGACCTGCTTAATACCTCTCTGAAGTCCAGGAGTGTGCCATGGGACTGGAGAATAGCACATGAGGTGCCCCTCCATAACAGTGGTTCAAGAGATGAAACAGGGAATTACAGGCCAGTCAGCCTGATCTTAATAGTGGGAAAGTAATGGAGACCATCCTGAAGGAAGGACTTGCGAGGTATTTCAAGGAAAACAGGCTGCAGGATGAAAGGCAGCATGGGTTTGTGTCAGGGCACTCCTGCCATACTAATCTGATTGACTTTTTCAGCTGGCTGACCACAGCAGTGGAGAAGGGCAAAGTGGTTGATGTCCTGTATCTGAACTTCAGTAAGGCCTTTGACTCTGTTCCTCATTGGAGAGTAGTCAGGAAGCTGGAAGACCTGGCAGAGGGGGCCAAGCTTTCTAGATGAGTTAAACACTGTCTGCAAGATAGAAGCCAAATGGTGGCTGTTTGGGAAGAGGAGTCTCAAAAGCTAGGCTAGTAACTAGTGGGGTCCCAAAAGGCTCAGTGCTCAGTCCGGTGTTGTTTAACATATTCATCAGTGACACAGCAGATGGGATCAAAGGTAAAATCTGTCTGTCTGTTTGCAGATGAGACAAAGCTCTGTGGGAGGGTAGACATAGAGGAGGGAAGACAGGAACTCTCAGAAGACCTGAGTAGGTTAGAGATGTAGACTGGCATTTGGCAAGTGGGGTTCAATGCTGAAAAGTGGATTTATACACTTTGGGGCAAAGAACTCAGGGACCAAATACCAGTTGGGTAGGGTGCAGGTATCGAAGAAGAATCAGCATTTATATAGCGCTTTTCATACACAGTATCCCAAAGAGCTTTACAAGCAATGCTAGACTGGTAGTGAAGTGACTGAAGGCATAAGAAGAAAAGGACCTGGGGTAATCATCCTGAGAGGCCTGAAGCACTCAGCACATTGAAGGAGAGCAGCATCAAAGGTAAGTCAGATGCTGGGCTCCATAGCTAGGGGGATTACCAGCAGGAAGGCAGTGATCATACCATTACTATACAGGTCACTTTTGAGGTGGCACCTGGAGTACAGTGTGCTGTATTGGTGCCCTTATTTTACGAAGAATGTTAACTTGTTAGAGACAGTCCAGAGAAGGGTAGCTAAGATGATCCAGGACTAGCAGAGCAAAATCTATGAAAAGAGCCTCAAGGAGCTCAACTTGTACTCTTTTGAGAACATAATGGAGAGGAGATATGATCAAGACCTTCAAGTACCTGAAAGGTTTTAACAGGGTGAATACCAAAGTCCTCTTCTTCCTTCATGGGAACAAGTCCACTAGGAGGCACATCTTTAAGTTGGTTGTAGAAGATTCAGGAAAGAGGTGTGGAGGCACTTTTTCACAGAGATGGTGGTAGCCGAGTGGAACAAGTTGTCAGAGGAAGTGGTATCCCTGAAAGTAGTGGATAGCTTCAAGAGAGGATAGGACAGAGTAAAAGGGGACAGTTGCTGGTGGGGGGGTTGGAAGGGGGCTTAAGGGTGTCAGGCAGATTTGAGGAGGAGGTAGGTCCCTCTATAGAGAAGGAGAGAACTGCACACTTTAGCAGAATATATAAACCATAAAGCCTTTATCTGCTGGCATATTCATATGTTCATATTTGTATGGATGAGTGTTTTTAAAATTAGACCAAAATAACTGAAATAAAAATTTTGGCAAAAGTTCATAGAGTTTATGCAGAAATTTGATTACATTTCAAAGAATCTGAATGCCAATCCCTCCTGGCTTCCACCGGTGGAATTTTACCTTCTGCATAGCTCTGCTAAGAATGCAGTAGGCTGTGTAGGTCTAACCAACCAGGTTTCCCACACTGTCTCATAAAATAATAGAACTCCCTCAAAACACATCAATGAACTTCAACCACGTTAACCTGTTGCTCTCTCAGTCATAAGAGAAGTCACTTTAGTCCAGCTCTTCAAATGTGTATTGACCTTAATACTGTGTCTTTGCCCGACTCATACCACTGCTGCCTCTAGTCCCCAAATCTTACCTTGTTGCAAGTCCCTCTTTCTCTATGCCTACCACTACTGATATCTTACCCCTCCCTTCATGTTCCAACCATAAGCTGCCGTGATTGCACAGTTTATTTGACTACTTGTATATAACTACACTTTTAGAATGCACATGCATTCTTTGAAGTTGAAATTCTGATTTGTTTAATAATTGCATACTGATTAGTTAGTGGCATGTATTAGTTCTACTGCTGCTGTTTCTGGTAACCCTGGGAGCTCAATGTAAAGTAATTGCTTTGCCTAAGAAAGGTAATTCTGGTGTGTAAAAGTTCTGTATAAATACATTTTTTTGTAAAAAGAGATTTCAGCCATATTGGTCCTTGCAAAACAGGAGAAGATGGAAGGTTTGATACCTTTTATTGGACCAACAAGTGTCTTGTACAAAGATGGAATTATACACAAGCTTTCGGGGCTACATAGGTCCCTTCTTCAGAGGAATAGCAAAACTGAGCAGCAAGCAGTATTTATAGCCACTGTGGAGCAATTAAAAACAGGACAAAAGGACATGGGAACTTAAATATATAAAGCAATTTAAATCTAACATTTCTGGACTGAATCGGGGCATCGGTTTCATGACCCACTATGGTAAACTGTAATTATTTTTAATTGTGTTCTAAATCATGTCTCTATTTATCACACTTTGGTTCTATAGCTCTCTTATTATTAATTTTTCTTTGAGTTCTGCCTGTTCTGTTTTTTTTACCTATACTGTACCTCACATCCTCCTTGCCTCTCCTATTAACTTCTGAGCTCAGTCCCAGCTACTCCCTCATGTTTTCACACCTCTGTTTATCTAGGCCTTTGTTCTTTTGTTTCTCCTAATTTCTTGATTTCCTGGCATCTATTAGGCATCTCCAGTCCATTCTACCATTTCAGCCAGCCTCTGATCTCTGATCCTATCTGCAAGATTTTGTCTTCCCTTTAGCTTCCTTTCATCTCCTACTGACCTGTTCCTACTATGCCCCCTCCCCATTTCTTATGTTTTTTGCACCTTAGACTTTCATCTCTAGTCCCCCTTTTCACCTTACTACTTCACTTCCTGATTTTTAATTGCTCCACAGTGGATATAAATACTGCTTGTTGCTCAGTTTTGCTATTCACCTGAGGAAGGGACCTGTGTGACCCCAAAAGCTTGTGTATAATTCCATCTTTGTACAAGACACTTTTTGGTCCAATAAAATGCATCAAACCTTCCATCATCTCATATAAATAAGTTGAAACTCATTCAATGCATTTGCAGAAAGTAATGTGTTATTTCCTAAGAATTGACCAAATCAATTATGTTGTGTTTCAGAATGAGAAAGAAACACCACAAGGCAGTCCTGAAATGGCAGAAACTGCAAGTGAGTGAAGATTCAATCTTTTTTTAAAGCACATTGTATATGAATGCTATTCAAGACAATGTTTACATGGCAGCAGGTTATGATTTCATAAACTGAGGATTATGACTTCATGGTTAGAGGATACAATGTGAGCAAATAAGGTCTAAGGAGAAGAGATACTGGAGATAGGGGCTCACAATCGGTAGTGGTAAGTTTAAATGCTACTTGGATGAGCATTTAAACTAGCTAGGGGAGGGATGGGGGTGGTAATACCAAACCAGCTTGCCCCCATTTGTTGTACAACAAGGAGGGAGGACCCAAAGGGAAGGCTGTTCCCTCAAAGCAGGGCCACAAGAAAACAGGGGTGGGAATAAGGCGGAGGACAAGTGGAGTTTAAATCAGGCTGGCAAGAAGAGAGGAGTAAAGGAGACAGATAATAGAGCGGAGGGTAACAAGGCAAGATGGGGTCAAGAGGATCTGCAGGAAATAGCACAGGCAAAAGGTGGAAGAAAGCAAAGAGAAAAGTGGTGGATAGTAAGGTATGAAGAGCCATATGTGCCAATGCAACAAGTAAGGGAAATAAAATTCCAGACCTGGATGCTGTCATGGAGGAGGCTAGCCTGGATTTGGTGACCATAGCAGAGTCATGGTACACTGACAGCCATGACTTGTGTGTCAGTATGCTCACCCCAAAGTTGGGAAGCACTCTAAGACATCCCTCTAAACTTCCCCCCAAAATACAAAAGACTGCAGCAGCAGCATTTTTTCTCTATCCTGTTATTTTCACCATTCTTCATTAGTAGGGTGGCCTCCTACTAAAGTATCTCTTGACTGTTCCGCCCCTCTATGTTTCCTTTCTGTCTCAGGTGCCATGTGTAGGCAGCTAAGATGCCTACAAACTAGACAAACCCCTGGGTTGTGGAGGCCCTTGTTATATGAGAAGTTTTGGACAAGATGAGTGGTTTGTGTATTTCTGCAAAATGAAGGCACTGTTGATTACCTTGGACCATTTCAGAAAGAAGGCATTTACTGATCTCAAGGCTATTATCAGGTTTAAATGTAATAGTTGGAATAAGGAGCCACCTTATTATTTAATTTTTTTCCTTAGGCTCCTTAGTCCTTTACACCAGATCACAAGCCAGAAATAGCGCTTGCAGCACCTTGCCAGCCCTGGTGTAACTTAGAGAGGAGAGCTGGCTTAAAGTGTCATGGAAGCCACAGAATGCTACAATGTGTGTGAGTTGGTAGCACTCCCCTAGCTGTTTCAGTGCCTCATCAGTGTAAAGAGCTGCCTCCTACTGTAGACCACTGCATGCAGTCTGAAAATTAAACTATTTGTGCAGCCACTTTAACTTGACGCAGCATGCAGCATGAAAATTATGGCCCCATTCATTCACACCAGCATTGGTCAGAGTAAGCCATGCTCAGACTTAGATGCCCTATGTGACCCCCTGGTCCAAAGCCAAAAAGAGCTCAAAGGAGTCTAGAAAGATGCAGGAGGAAAGAGCAAGGCTCCTCAAGCGTCTAGGAGACTGGAGCCTAGACACCAGCAGGGACTTTAAGGTCCCAGGAAAGTTTTTTTTTCCCTTTGTGAAACCCTAAATACAGGGTTTTAAGACTAAAAGGGGACCAGACAATTATAAGGAAGGGTAAGGAAAGGTCTTATGAAATAATAAGGCCCAAATGAAAAGGCAACCCATTGGCTATAAATTTCAGCTGATGAGATATCTAAAGGACAGGTAAAAAACCCTAAATGGGAAAAATTTTCTCTCCTTAAAGCCACCATGTATGTATAAAAGTCAAAAAGTCTAAAATAGAAGTACATATGAGCTGTTCTGGTGGCACTGAAGGTTGAGGTGCTGGATGCCACATCTTGCACCATGCCAATGACCCAGGGTCGGAAGCAACCTCAGGTGTCAGAGGGTCAGCAGGGGGAAGATGATTGAGCATCCCAGGGTCTGCTGTCCTGCTCCAGGGAAGGTGGGGAAGGACAACCACAGCTGCTCTGGCTCTGGTGGTGGCTGTGGGTCAGTGCATGCGGCAGTTTGCTGTGGGGACAGCATGAGCCAGCGTCGGATGTGCAGTGTGTGGAAGTGCGCACAGCTGCATCATTGATGCCATTTCATGCCCATGACATGGGGGGAACCAGCACATGGAAAAATCCTCAGGCACGCTAGATGAAGTCTGGTCCCATCAGTGCCGCACCACTCTGACTCAGGATGCTCCTTCAGGATCCTGCCCCCCTGGCTCCTGCAGTGGTGGGGTAAGTACCTGCCATGAAGCAGCCTGTGAGAGGAATGGAGGAGGGGGTCAGGCACAGGCACTGGGAGTGGTGTGGTGCCATGGGACCAGATGGATAGGGGGAACCATAGGCAGCATCCTCCGAGCCGCAGAGGGAATAAAGAGGTATAATAATAATAAATAAAAGTACAAATAACAGCTTTTTCTGTTGAAAGAATAACAAAAAAAAGTCTGATGTTCAACCGACTGAGCTATCTGGGCTCTCTCCTACGTGTTGCCATGCATGCCTCTGGCCTATGCTATGCCTATTAGGAGCCAGCAGCTGAGACAGATGCTTATTTATGGAAAGCTATAAGCCATGACACTGTATTGTGGGATGTGCCTAAGTCCACTAATGAATAATTAAGTATGCAGCTTTAATATCTTCTGTTTCCATTGAAATATAAGATATATGAAGGCTGGCAATGGTTTTGCATTTAATAAATTTAATAATAAAGTTTTATGTCTAACTGAGCCCCCAAATGCATGTATTAGAATCGGAATACTACTGTATTAGTTTAGGGGCAGATCAGTAGACCATGTAATGCAGCAGATAGTCTGTATAAAAGCACCTGTAGTGCTCAGTTGAGACAAATTAGCCTAGGGAGCAGTGCTGAATGTAAGTATTTCAGGTTAATGTGCACAGAAGATAGTAGAGAAGATGATGCCAAGATTATCCACACTGTGGCAGCACTACTAGGAAAGAGTAGCGCTGGAGCTCAGTTTGAGCTGGTGTATTATTTTATTTATTTTTGATTCTGAGTTAACTATTTTTAAGAGAAAATAAAATTCACACAAAGCAACTGTGTGTTTTAAAAACCTGTTCTGCTGTGTCTCGTATTATCTATTCCCACTCCCTTCCACATAATGGTGTCAGAAGAGGGATGCTGGTAGTCTGAGGTGTAAACAGAGAGAAAACAGTAAAGGGTACTAGTCTTGCTGCCAAGATAACCGAGCAGACATGGCTGATGATGTTAATGAGAAGAAGCTGGGTGTGGTGACCAAAGCCCAGACAGAGAGGACTGGAGAACCCCTGAACCTGGGGCTGAAGTTGAATGTTTGGAGGCAGAACCCCAAGGAAAAGGAAGCAAGAGAAAGTGAGGAGGATGGAGCCTCCAGAGGTTAGGTAGGAACCACCAGAGGACATCGCTGATCTGCTGAGATGGCTGGCCATATGACAAATAGAAATCAAAAGACAGAAGGATATCAACTTCCAGGAGAGGGAATGAGACCAGAGGAAAAAGACTTGAGGTGAGCAGAGACTTTAAAAGCCTTACAATCTCTAGGGACAGGGCAGGGACATGGTGGGGATGGAGCAATCTCCAACCCCAAAGTAATCAAATTAATTAAAATGACTGCATCTGACGATATCGAGGCCTATCTGACCACATTTGAACATGTGACCAGAGCATGTGGGTAGCCACAAGCACAGTGGGTGTTGCGCCTGGCATCCTATCTAACTGGGAGTACCCTGTTAGCCTACAGCAATATGGACACACACAGTGCTGATAACTATGACCTTGTTAAGACTGACATAATGAAAAGATACAATACCAGTTCAGAGACTTCTAGACAAAGATTTTGTGCCCTGAAATATCAAACCCATGATGCCCCCAGAGAGACATTTACCAGGTTAAGAGAACTGTGCTGGAAGTGGTTACAACCAGATGGTAAATCAGTTTCAGCCAGAATAGAAACCTTTGTTGTAGGTCAGTTTCTTCTAATTTTGTCTATTGTAGTACAGATGTGGGTGAAGAAGCAGAAGCCCGAGACTGCAGAAAAGGCTATCAGCCTTGCAGAGGATTTTCTTGCTGCCCACCAGCCCTACAAAAAGGGAGGAAAATGTACGCCTGAACCTCCTGTTGTGATGTCATCACAGCTGGTAAGACCCAACCCTCAGAACCGCAATGTTAAAAATTATGCTAGAAATAAGGGTAAAAAGTAGGTCAAGTGGGAGAACATTTCTTGCAGATACAGTGTGCAGGAATTGTCAGGGACTGGGACACATAGCAAGATATTGCCCCACCTAAAGAGTGGATAATGCCCACCTTGCCCAATTAAATACAGTGTACTTCATGACTGAAGTGCAAATTGAAGACAAAACTGTTCTAGGGCTAATAGACTCAGGCAGTGGGAATACCCTGATAAGACCTGAACTTATAAATACAGCAGAGAGGGGACCTGCCATGAATGTTATTTGCATACATGGAGTCACACATCACTACCTCACTAGCAACACCGCCATTAATTTAAAGGGTAAAACTACTGCAGTCACGGCAGGACTTGTGCCCAAGTTACCAGTAACATGTAGCATGACTACCCCGAATTTATATCTTTAATACTTCAAAAAGGAACTGTAACTGCAATGATTACCAGGGCCCAAAGCAAGAGGGACCGATTGCTTGGGGAAGTATTTCCCTTTGAGGGGGATGTCATCAAAGACCTGGGAAAAACAAAGCCATCTCTGAATGTCAAGAAGAGATTGCAAAGAAAATGGCATAGAGATCAAAAGGGACTACCAGAAAATGTGGCTTCTGTATTTGTAAAAACAAATATCTTAAAAGTACAAAATACAGATTTAACATACTGACATACTAAAATGCCAGCAGAGGAGGCCTAACAGTCTTTTGTGACTGGTCGATGGTCAGCACCCATACAGGGTGCCGAATTTTCTGTCCCCCTCCACTCCCCTGGGTCTCCCCATCCCCAGCCCCAGAAGTTCCCCATGTATTGGACTTCCTCAGCTTCACTCTCCCCCATACCTGTCCAACCACTCTTGAACCCATCCACAGTCTCTGCCTCCACCAGTCCCCCGGGCAGCACATTCTGTGGCTCCGCCACCCTCTCAGTGAAGTAACACCTCCTCCTCTCCCTCTTGAGTCTCCCCCCACTCTAGCTTCCACCTGTGTCCTCTAGTTGCCCCCCCTTTCTTTCCTTTGGAACACTCCGACCGAACCTCCCTTATTAATCCCCTTTATGTACTTGAAGACCTCCATCATGTCCCCCCTGTCCCTCCTCTCCTCCAGGGTGTACATGTTGAGCTCCTCGAGCCTCTCCCCATAGGCCCTTTCCCCCAGTCCTGAGATCATTTTGGTTGCCCTCCTCTGGACCCTCTCCAGGAGTGCAATGTCCCTTTTTAATGGCCTGATGTCTGTGGATGACGCTAGATATTGTTATTCCACCCCCCCCGTCATGCACTATTCATCCGCCGCTCTTCATGCCCTCTGCCCTTTCTTTGCCCTCTCTTTGCTTTTCCCCATTTACCAGCACTGTAGAGCTTTGGGAATTGCGCGTGGGGGGGTCTGGAGGGGCGGGGGTGTGTGAATAGTGGGGGATGATTGAGGGGGGTGCTTGCGTTCAAGTGGTTAAGTCCAGAAGATGCCCTGGGGCGAAATGGAGTGCTGAACGTGGACCTTCCTGTTTGGTCCCCATACCCAAGGGCACCGCCACTTTTGTAAATGGTGGGCAGGTGGTCGGGACTTCCCAGGAGTCCTATCCAACTCGGGCGGTGTTGTGCAATGCCAGGTCTGTTGTGAACAAGACTGCCATTGTAGCAGACTTGGTAGGCATGGTGGACCTGATCTGCATCACCGAAACTTGACTGGATAGTAATGCTGCCCCAGTTCTTGAGGCAGCAATTCCGGCTGGGTATTCGGTGATTCACCACCCGAGATTGGATCGCAGGGGTGGGGTGGGGGTGCAGTCTGTTTTAAGACCGAATTGGACCTTGCTAGTGTTCCAGTGGAGACAGATCCTTTGAATGTGTCGTGAAAAAAGCGGCGGGTGGGGCTACAGAATGGCGCTCGTCTATACGTCTACCGTGTGAGAAACAATTTCTAAAGGAAGTGGTGGACTTCATCGTCGATCTGGTATTTGAATCGCCCAGGTTGATGGTGCTGGTGATTTTAATGCCTGGATCGACTTACCTAACTCTACATTTGGTCAGCACTTCCTCCAATTGATGTGTTCATTGGGCCTCTACAGGTGGTTACCTCTGCCACTCATAAACATGGCCATTCACTCGATCTGGTCTTCCTGCTGGGGTTGGAGGCCTCCGATGTGGGGTGGAACCAGTCGGATGGTCTGACCACCACACTGTGAGGTTCAATTTTGCACCTCCTCGTGAGCCTACCCCAGTGGAGATGGTCAATACCGCCCTTCAGGATGTTACTCCCGATGGTCTAACTGCAGTTCTTGACCTATCAAATTTCCTGGGTTGAGCTTAAATCCTGAAGTGATGGTGCAAGCCTATAATAAAGCTGTCACCTCCGCTTTGGATTTAATTGCTCCCACCAATGTGTGGCCTCTCTCCCTTCGACCCCGATCCCCATAGTTTGATCGGGATCTGAGGGAGTTGCGGCAATTAGGTTGCAGGTTGGAGAGATGTTGGCGGAAATCTGGCTTAGATGCCGACCATCTTAGACTCCTAGAGCATTATAAACTCTATCAGTCAGCAATCACTCATAAGAAGGCAGTGTTCCTGTCCGGAGAAATTGCTGCTGCTCAGAATCGACCAGCCCAGCTCTTTCGAACTGTAGACAGGCTGTGCAACCCAGCCTGTCTGCAGGTTCGTTGAGCCTTTTCACAGATGCAGTGTGTGGAGCTTGCTCGATTCTTTGCAGATAAGGTGGCCGACATCAGGGCCGAGATTTCCGCTGCCCCCTCCATGGGAGTTGTGGTGGTCCAGCCCACGGTCACAAGCACACCGTTCGCCTGAAGTTCCTTCAAAAGGCCAGAAATCGAGGATGTTATGAGGACTGTCCAGGGTATGCATACCACAAGCTGTAGTTTAGACCCGGGTTCCACTGGCCTGATCATGGACTGTGGGGAGGTTATCTTCCCGGTTCTAGCTAGGATAGTCTGGTTCTCCCTAGACTCTGGTGAATATCCCCGCTCCCTGAAGGAAGCAGTGGTGACACCAGTGTTGAAAAAGGCATCTTTGGACCCCGACTCCTTAGCAAACTACAGACCCATCTCGAACCTCCCCTTTGTTGGGAAGGTAATCGAGAAAGTGGTGGCAGCCCAGTTGGACAACCATCTTGCCATCCATAACATCTATGATCCTCTTCAATCAGGCTTTCAAAAGAGGCACAGCACTGAGACTGCACTGGTTCGGGTCCTCAATGATCTCCTGATTGCGAGAGACCAGAAAAAATGGTCCATTTTGGTCCTTCTGGATTTGTCAGCAGCATTTGACACAGTAGACCATGGGGTGTTGCTTGAGCGCCTGAGATGCATCTGTGGGTTGTTGGGTTTGGTGCACAGATGGTTTACTTCCTTCCTCACAGGTAGAACTCAGAGGGTGGTATCGAGGATTTTTTCCTCCGATCCTACCGCTCTGACCTGTGGAGAGTCTCGGCTCTGTGCTGTCTCCCATGTTGTTTGCAGTGTACATGCTTCCCTCTGAGACATTGTAAGATGATATGGGCTGGAGTTTCATTGTTGTGCCAATGATACCCAGCTCTATCTGTCCTTTGTGCCTGACCAGAATAGAGCACTCTCAGTGTTTAACAACTGTCTCAGTGAGATCCAGGATTGGATGAGGTCCAGCTGGTTGAAGTTGAATTCTGGGAAGACAGAGGTGCTGGTTGTGGATCCCGGCCGCTGGATTGAGGGGTTGGGGGCGCTTCAAACCTCTGACTTATTCCTGGGGGATGTGGAGCTCCCGACCTCTGAACAGGTGCGAGAACTGGGGGTGATCCTTGATGATCAGCTGACATTGCATGCGCAAGTGTCGGTGGTTGTTAAGGTATTCTTTTACCATCTTAGGAACATCACCAGGATCAAGCACCTTGTTCCATCCAGCACCTACCCATGCTGATCCACGCCTTTGTGACCTCGCGTCTGGACTACTGTAACTCCCTTTACTTTGGGCTTCCTGGGGTTGATATCGCCACTTGCAGCTAGTGTAGAACTCGACAGCCCGGTTGTTTATGGGGACTTAATGTTCCTCTCATATTACACTGGTGCTCTGAGATCTGCACTGGCTGCTGGTTCAGTGGCAGATCACCTTTAAAGTTGGATTACTGACATATAAAGCCCTACATGGGTTGGGCCCTGATTACCTGAAAGATCTTCTGGTGCCTTACCTCCGACTTGACCACTCCGCTCAGACAACGAGGAGTTGCTAGAGATCCCGAGGGTAACTTTAAAATCTTCCGGCGCCCGAGCTTTTATGTTCGTGGTGCCGACCCTTTGGAATTCTCTACCACATTGGATTAGAGAGTGCATGATGGTGGAGGGTTTTAAAAAGGGCCTAAAATCTTTTTTATGGAGTAAGGCATTCGGAGATAATTTGGATGCTGATTAATGCTCTGTATTTAACTTAGTTTTTAATATGTTTTATTGTGTTTTATGTTGTATTTTATTGTAATGCGCCTTGATTCTAAGAAAGGCGCAGAGAAATAAAGTTTATTATTATTATTATTATTTTTAAGTGAGAGCTCCAAAACTGCACACAGTACTCGAGATGTGGCCTAACCAAGCAGTTGTACAGAGGTAGGATCACTGCCCTACTTCTGGAGGTGATCCCCCTAGTAATGCATCGCAGCATCCTATTAGCTTTTGCTGCTGCCCTCCTACAAGTCTCAGAGTTTTTCATTTTGACATCCACCACCCCCCCCACATGCCACTCTCACTTCAAGACTTGTAGTGTGTCTCCCGTCAGGGTATATACTTGGCCCAGGTTCCTGGCCCCCAGGTGCAGAACCCTGCATTTCCCTGCATTGAACTTCAGTTTCCACTTCCTTGACCACCTCTCCAGATCCTCCTGCAGGGCCACTCTCCCCTCCTACCCATCCACCACTGCCCTCAACTTCAAATCATCCGCCAAGCAACTCATTTCTCTCCTGATACCCTTCCTTATGTCAGAGGCATAGACGTTAAACAGGAGGGGCCCTAGGACTGATTCCTGGGGGACCCCACTAATGACCCTCCTTGGAGACAAAAATAGTCCCCCAACCACCACCCTCTGAGAATGTTCCAAGAGCCAATTTCCTATCCATCTGATCATCTGCTTCCCAACCCCCATTTCCCTCAGTTTAACTAACAGGCCACCATGAGGTACCGAATCAAACGCCTTGCTGAAGTTTAGAAAGAGGACATCCTCTGGCCTACCCTGGTCCAGTGCACTCGTCCCCCAATCGTAGAACTCCACGAGGTTTGCCTGACATGATCACCCTGGGATGAAGCCATGTTGTCTATCGTCCAGGTACCCCATTTGCTCCAGTACCCCCCTAGCCATTTCCTGATAATACCCAACATCACCTTGCCCACCACCGAAGCTAGACTAATGGGCCTGTAGTTCCCCACCTCCTCTCTTGATCCTCTTTTGTGGATAGGCACGATATGTGCCACCATCCAGTCTTGGGGTACCCCCTCATCTTCAGAGAGATGTTGAAATGCTCCACCAGGGGGCCACCAGGACATCCGCCAATTCCCTCAGCTCCCTGGGATGTTGTTCATCCAGCTCTGGTACTATCTCAGTCCTAAGGGACCTGAGGGCTTCCCTCACTCTCTCTACTGGGATTTTGACCTCCACATTCTCCCCCTTGGCTCCATGTTCTGCCTTCCCTCCACCTGATGGTACTGTCCCTTTCCCCTCCCTAGACAGGTCAGGGCTGCCGATCTCTTCGTGTCCCGCCCCTTCCACCAGTTCACTCCCTCTCCCCTGGAAAGGCAAAATCCTGCATCTTCCCTGGTAAAAACTGAGGCAAAGTACTCATTTAGTATCTCTACCTGCTCCCTCGCATCCTTTGCCCATCCCTCCCCTGTCCAAATCCTGCTGATCTGCCCTCTCACTTTTCTTTTTTCCCCAATGTATCTAAAGAACTCCTTGTTCCTCCTCCTGATTTCCCTGGCCATGATCTGCTCCTTCCTCACCTTGGCTGATCTCACTATCCTGGTGACCCCCCTGGCCATCAGTTCATACTTCCCCTGATTCCTTTCACTCCTTGAGTGCTTGAAGTGCTAGAGGCAGCCTTTTTTTTCCCCCTCACCACCTCCTGAACCTCCCGGGTTCACCAACAGGGTTTTCTGGCCCTACCGAATTGTTGCTTCACTCTTGCACAGGACCTGGTAGCCTCCTGTACCCTCTTCCTAATGATCTGCCACCAACTGTCAGCATCCATGTCTGGTCTTATCTCATCCAAATGGCTCTTAAGGATCCTACCCATCTCCCTGAAATCCGCACTCCTAAAGTCAATTACCACCATCTTTGTGCAGCTTTCCTCCCTCCCAGGTCCAAAAAAAACCAGACTGTGACATGATCACTTCCCGCCAATGGGTCCCTCACCTTCAGGCCCCTGATCTGGTCACTGTCCATCAGGATTACGTCCAGGATCTAGGCCTCCCTAGTCTGCTCCCACACCTGCTGGGTCAGGGACGTGTTCTGGAAAACATCTACCAACCTCTATTCCCTGGACACTGGGGACGTCATAATCACCCAGTCTGCTCTTGGCATGTTTAGGTCTCCCATCACCACTACCCTTCCCTTGCCCAGTCTACACTGGCCCATAACATTTGCCACCAGACTCTCTTCCAGCTCCTCCGTAAGTGCTGGGGTTCTGTATTCCACCCTTATTTTTACTTTCTTACCCCCCTGCATTCACAGGGTGACCCAAATTGCTTCCACATTCCCCTCTGCCTCCTCCACCCCTCCTATACCAATGCCGTTTTTGACTATTAGTGCTACCCCGCCTGTCCTTCCTGAACATAGCGTAGCCTTCCAGGTTTAGGTCCCATTCATGCCCTTTGGGTGGCCCAGGTCTCAGTGACAGCTGCCACATCTACTGCCTCCTCAACTAGCATCACCTGGAGCTCATGCATCATGTTTCCTAAGCTCCTCGCATTTATCAGGACCATCCTCCACCCCTTTCCCCTCCTCCCATTCCCCACCCTCATGTCCCTCTGTGGCTGCATGCTCCCCCCCCCGCATCATACCTGTTGACCTTTTTTCATATCCCTCCAACCCCTTAGGGGAGTGGAGCCCGAGTCCCTCTTTTATCGGTCCTCCTGCAACAGCCCCTTCTTCCATCTCTCCCCCCCTTCACAAGTTTAAACCCCACCTTTTACTGAAGAACCCAGATATTTTTAATTTTAGAATTTCTCTCCCTTCCAAATTGAGGTGGAGCCTGTCCCTAGCATACAGCCCCTTATCCTCCCAGGTTACGCATCTTATGGTGTGGCAAACCCTGGCTAGCTCTTGAAACCTTGCCTGTATCTCCAATTCACTATTCCCATTTATGTCATTTGTGCCCAGGTACAACAGTGTGTCTGGAGACTCTCCACATTCCCTTGCCAGTGAATATACCTTGTGCTTGGCCTTGTGCACTGTCAGGCCAGGGTGACATTTGGTTTTTACTGACAGGTTTTCCCCTCCCCCTGCCCCTCCCACTGGATACCCTGATCATGGAATCCCCCAAAGGAACACTCTAACCTCCCCTTGCCTCCCTGCTCACCCCCAAGTTTACCCCTTCCATGTCCGTCTTTGTCCCTTCTTCCAGCCTCTACCCCAGTCTGCTCCTTGCCCCTCCCACAATCTGGGTGTCAAAAGTAGCCCCCTCCCTATTGTCTCTGGTCATTCCCTCTACTCCAGTCGTGGGCACCCAGCACCTGAGTATCCTTTTTTGCATCGCTACCCCCCTGCCCCCACCAATGACTGGTTCCTCCTCCCAATCTGTTGGTGTAGCCTGGCTCATACTCACTTTCTTCCCAACCATGTTCAGTGCCCCCCACCTGCCACGCCCCTCTGACCCATACCCCTAGCTTCCCCACTTGCTACAGCCTCCACCTTGCTCATCTGATCCTCCTCTTTGCCCTACCCCATCTCCATCCCCTCAGCCTGTCCAGAGTCTCCCCCCTGTCCCCCACTTTCTGGCACACTCTGTCCCCCAACATTGAAATCCTTTTTATGGCTGTGGACAGAGCCTACAGCCATCTTGCTATCTGTAGCTAGAAAACGAAGTATCGTGGAATGCATGTGTTGGACTTTTCAATGTATCCTTTCATGCTAACCGAAATAAAACACTCCCTCCTTTCTGTTAAGAATGTTGGAGACATGACTCAAAGCTGCTTATCAGATGCCATTAGGAAACTGAAACAGCTTGTTAAATATTTGTTGCCTATTAAACTGGAGATTTGTTTACCCCTCTTCGGAATGCAACAATATGTACATTTAAACAGCTTCTTGCTACTAGTTTCACTTGGGAATGTATTGTCTTTCAAGAAAGATTCATACCTTATAAATGTCACCCTTTCACAGCAAATTTATAATTTACGCTGATTTTTAACTTCTGAAGACATTATCTGATAAGTACTGTCTCAGACATATGTCAGGTCTTAAGTTAACTACCCAGACTAAATATGTAGCAAACAGCATCAGTGGTTGGAAAACTAGTGCGGAGCTCAGAGATTTGGCTTCACTGGGGACTGGGGGTCCACCTGGAGTGATGCAAGCCTATACTGGCATGATGAGCTGCATCTGTCCAGGAGGGAAACCAGGATCCTAGGCGATAGGTTTAAATGCTTCATTAGCAAGCATTTAAACTAGCCAAGGGGGGAGGCACTGGAAAGGAGCATGGAAACCCTAGCCCCCCCCAAAAATCATGGTTGTAAGTGCGGTAAACACCAACATAGAGGTGTCGTTAGGGAGAAGGGCAGGGGTAAATGGGGAAAGTGACAAAGGCAAGAAGGACAGGGATGTGGCAAAAAGGAGTAAGGCCATCAAGAAATGGAGGGTAATGAGTACCAATGCCCGTAGTCTGGGCAACAAGCTCCCTGAGCTGGTGTCCTTGATGGAAGAGGGATGCCTGAATATCGTAGCAATCACAGAAACATGGTACACAGAGAACCATGACTGGGATGTTAACATACCAGGGTACATAACCTACAGGAGAGACAGGCAGGGGAGAAGAGCGGGAGGAGTAGCTCTCTATGTAAAGGAAGGGATAAAAGCAACTGAACAAAAGAGTAAACAGGGAGGAGAGGAGGCACTGTGGGTCACCTTAGAGATTGGAAAGGGCACCACAATCTGCACAGGGGTTGTGTACAGACCCCCATGTCAGGGGGAGGGAATGGACAAGGATATGATAGAAGGCATTCTTAGGATGGCAGAGAAAGGGGAGATACTGTTGATGGGAGACTTGAATATACCAGATGTTAACTGGAACATATTTGCTGCAGCCACATCCAAGAGCAGGGCCATTCTCGATGCCCTGCAGGTGGCAGGCCTCAGACAGCTAGTTTCAGAACCCACTTGTGAGGGAGCAATCTTAGACATTGTACTCTCAAATGGGGGCAGTGAGAGGATCTCAGATCTAGAAGTGGGTTGCCATCTGGGAACAAGTGACACTCAAACAGTGTGGTTGACGTTAAATTCAGCCACACAGTCAAGCCATACAAAAGTGAGGGTACTGGACTTCAGGAGAGCTGACTTTGTCAAGATGGGAGAGTGCCTCAGAAAAGCACTAGCAAACAGGCTAGAAGGAGGGGTGGAGCAACAATGTGGAATCATCAAAACTGCCATCACAGAGGCAACAAGCCTTTTTGTGAAGCAAATAAACAAATCAAAATGAAAGAAAAAGCCACTATGTTTCTCAAAAGAGGTGGCTGGGAAAGTCAGGGAGAAAAAGATTGCATTCCGGAAGTATAAGGAAACACAGAAGAAGCAGAACAGACAGCTAAAGCAGAAGGAAGCAGGGAGGGAAGTCAGAATAGCAAAGGCCCAAACTGAGGAAAAGATAGCCAACTCGGTTAAGAAGGGGGATAAAACCTTTTATAGGTACATCAGCGAGTGTAGAAAGACAAAGGGAGGGATAGTGAAGCTGAATAGAATGAACGGTGGGTGAGCAGAGGGGGACAGTGAAAAAGCAGGGATACTGAATGAATATTTCTGCTCAGTATTCACAAAGAGGAGGGAAGTGCCTAATCCAATTAACAGAAGCACTCTTGATAGGAGGGTCGATCCCAGTCCTTTCACAGAAGAAAGGGTTCTGCAAGAACTCCTAAAACTGAAGGTGGACAAAGCAATGGGTCCTGATGGAATTCACCCCAGAATTCTGAAAGAATTAAGGGGGGAACTAGTGAGACCACTGGCTACTCTTTTTAATAAATCATGAGAGGATGGTGTGGTAACCTGAAGACTGGAGGAAGGCAGATGTGAGTCCTCTTCACAAAAGTGGGACCAAGACAGAGGTAGGAAACTACAGACCTGTCAGTTTGACGTCTGTGGTAGGGAAAGTGATGGAGTCACTTCTGAAGGAAAGAATAGTTGAGTACCTAGAGGCCAGTGGGGCAGAGGACCCAAGGCAGCATGGGTTCACAGTGAGAAGGTCATGTCAGAAGAATCTAATAGATTTCTTTGACTGGGTGACCAAAGTAGTAGACCAGGGAGGGGCTGTGGACATGGCCTACCTAGATTTTAGCAAGGCATTTGACACAGTCACATAAAAGATTAATAGTCAAATTAACCAGCCTGGGAGTGGGTCCCAGGGTGGTAACAGGATAAAACATTGGCTGGACCACAGGACACAGAAGGTAATTGTAAATGGAGTCCACTCTGAAGAAAGAGGGGTTACTAGTGGGGTACCGAGGTTCAGTGCTGGGTCCAGTCCTTTTAATGTCTTTATAAGTGACATTGCAGAGGACTGGAATGAAAAGTATGCCTCTTTGCAGATGACACAAAGATCTGCAACAGGGTTGATACACAGGAGGCGTGGAAAGGATGAGAAGGGACTTGGCAAGGTTGGAGGAATGGTCAGAAGTATGGCAGCTAGGATTCAATGCAAAGAAGTGAAAATAATGCTCCTGGGAAACAAGAACCCAGGGAAGAATACACAGTGGAGGGAGGTAGTAACAACAACAAAAAGGAAAGGACCTGGGGGTAATCATATCAGATGACCTTAAGGTTGTAAGCAATGTGAGAAGGCAGTAGGGAGGCTGGGGGTATACTGGGATGCATAGAGAGGCATCACCAGAAGAAAACAGGAAGTTGTTATCCCACTGTACAGACAGTTGGTGAGACCCCATCGAGTACTGCATCCAGTTCTGGAAGACCCCATTCTCTGCAAGGACATAGACAGGATAGAGGCAGTCCAGAGAGGCAACTAAATGGTGCAGGGTCTGCTAGAGAAGTCTACGTAGGAGAGACTTAAGGAGCTTAATATGTATACCCTTGAGGAAAGAAGGAGATGGGAGACATGATAGAAACTTTAAATACCTCAGTGGAATCAACAAAGTCCAAGAGGGTAGCATCTTTCAGAAAAAAAGACGTGCAAGAACAAGGGGACACAATTTAAAGATGGGAGGGGGGCGATTCAGGGGCAATGTGAGGAAGTATTTTTTTCACAGAGATGGTAGTGGATGCATGGAACAGCCTTCTTGAGGAGGTTGAGGGGTCTAGATTTGTGGGACTATTCAAGAATGCATGGAACAGACATAAGGCAATTCATGCGGGGGGTAGGAAAAAATAGGCTGTTGGTTAACTAGGATCTGCGGCCTATCCTGTAGGTAGGGAAATGTGCAGACTAGATTGGCCAAGCAGTCCTTATCTGGCATCAAAGTCTATGTTTCTATGTTTCTATTTTCTACAATGCTTTTTAGGACAAAAATATATTGAGCTACAGCAAATACAAACACACGCACACACATACTCCATGCACACCGTCCTCATGGCCACAACATTCAAAATAAACACTGCATTCTAATATGTTATAAAACAATAATGAAACTGTTTATGTCAGTGAACACAGTGAAGTTCAGTTTAGAGCAGATTTTCTTTTAATATTTCTTATCCTATATTTTGTATTCTGGAAAGCGCAGGGGACATGCAACATCTCGCTGTCCTAGGGATCTTCATTTAAGCATTTTTGCACTGTATTTACTCTAGCTTTCCCAGATTAGATGCAATATCTTGTTTTCAGTGGGGTCATGGTTTTAGCATTTTGATAATGTATTTCTTCTGGGTAGCCTGGTCCAGGGCTTCCATATTCAAAGGAGATGAGCAGTACATCACGTCAGAAAAGGGAGATGTGCCATGCAACTCCAACAATGCACCACAGAATGATATTCAAACTTGTGGAATGCACCAACTGCAAAGGAATGGGCCAGGATGCACATATATAGTATGCCATGCAAGTCAAGGGTGTGTTCTCATGCATATGGCCATGAATAGCTGGCCTACCCTGTCCAGTCACCCACAAGCAGGCTGCAGAAGTGCACCCAGGTGCATAGCAGCCTGTCAGCCCTGGTGGACTAGAGGTACTCTCTCCCATCCCCGATTGATCCAACTCCATCCCAAAGAGCTCCATAGTGTAGGGCCCCCCCCAGACCCAATCATACCAGAGGAAACCATGGTCCATATCCATAGCATAGAGGACTCCCACCCACTGCCTCAGTGCGTAGACACTCTCGCTCCTCCCATAACTGACCTGTTGCAGAGACTGGCACTGCCCTCAACACCCTGCCACAACCAGCCACTGACTGTACTGGACTCAGGCCAGGGATCTGCACTCCAGAATGACCCAAGTGGCTGCACCGTGCATTGGGGCACTACACAAGCTGCGGGCCCACCAAAGTTTGCAGCCATTTGTATGTCCCTGGGAAACCGTAAGAGGGAATTGACATACCTCCAATGTATGCCTTGTCGATGCTGTATCTTCCTGCTGTCATACACCACTGCAGGCCCACATTCTCCCGCATTCCCCTGTGTAACATGCCACCCTCTGGACTGCTGAGTTATCTTGGGTGCCATGGGGTGTGGTATTCTGCAATGCCATTTGCAGGGTACGCTCCAGGCTATGGATAGTGCATCCGTGGTTCCCTGATTGTACAAATGAATGGGAGGTCAGCTGTAACATGCCTGTTCCAGGTCCTGTGTAAGTGAGTACAGCATTGGCTGTCACCCACACTAAGCAGTGCAAAGGCACCGGAACAATGACTCCACATGCAAGCGCCTGAGGTGTATGGCCACTGGGCGTTAACACACACACAGAGCTCGTGCCTATGTATGACACATTTCAGCATCCTACTGCCAGTGCCCTGCCACCCAAAATAAGATGCCATTTCTTCTGTGAACTATCCAGGCAAAATATATAGCAATCAGCAGGCATATTCTAGGAAAATACATTGTAAAAATGTGTAAAAGGAAGGCCACATTGAAACTGCTTCTCAGCAGATCTGCATTGTGCAAATTCATTAGAACTAGTGGGTAAAAGCATCCTAAAAGCTCTCTATAGCCATATCAGTTCTGACCAGGATTTATTTCTACTGGTGGGGAAACAGCAGAAGCAAAGTGCCCCAGAAATGGTTATTAGAAATAAATTTATTGTATAGGGTCTGTACAAAACCAAACACAGGAGAAAACATTGTAACAACTAATGGTGCCCTCATGTTTTAGGCAAGACTTATTATACCTAGGACATGATCTGCCCTGGGCTGAACATGCCGGGAGCGATAGAACCCTAGGCAGGATACTACAAAGATTCTTCTGGCCTGAGAGCCATGAAGGTGCAGCTAAGTACTGCCATGATTGTAGGGAATGTAAATTGATTGTTCAAACAGGGAAGAAAGATGTGGTCCCTCTGACACCCCAACCCAGGTCTTGACCCTTTTTGAGAGAATAGGGATAGACATTGTGGGACCCTTGGCTAAAAGCTTAAGGGGGAATAGGTTCATGCTTGTTGTACAGTATGTAACTATGCAACAAAGTACCCAGAGGCAATCCTCATGCGTACAGTCATGACATAAAATGTAGCTGAAGAACCTGTGAAGCTATTTAGTCAGGTGCAAATACCTAAAGAAATCTTGACTGATGGGGGAAGTAATTTCAATGCAGCTTTATTAAATTAACTGTATTGCCTTCTGGGAATAGTGGCAGTCAGGACATCTCCCTTTCACTCCCAAACAGATGGAATGGTGGAACGCTTCAATCAAATATTTAAGCGTATGTTAATGAAGTTTGTCCACGAGGAAGGGAAGGATTGGGACAAGTTCCTCCCCTTTGTGTTAGTTTCCTATAGAGAGGTGTCTCAGGAATCTTCTTGTAACCCCCCCTACAAATAGGGGCTCCTATAATGTCTTCCTGGGCTGCATAATGCCTACTGTCAGGATGGTGTCCTGTGTCCAGTAGTTCTAATTGTCTGGATGAGAGTGCGCCAGGAAGCCTCCGTGCTTGTCTCTTTAAGAAAGCAACAATGTAGTGTGAGAAAATTAGGTTGAGCTGGGTCCGAGTGATTTAAGGCTCATGACTCACCAGGCAGTATGTATTTCTGCTCCATTCTGCAGTCGCTATTTGCGCAGAGGGAGCTCTGTTAGGGAAAGTAATTATTTACTGTTTATCTGCTATAATAATAATGATAGAGGAGTTTGTATGACCTGCTTTAAATTGCAGCTTGAGCGTTTGAATAGGAGCCACCATTTTGGTTCTGGCCTTCCAGTGTTGGACTAATCAAATCTCAGGGAACCTAAAATGGAGACTGTCCCCAGAGGTCTTGTGGGATTGAAATTCTGTAGGATTTGTCATTTTAAGGGTTTTGTGCCTAAATGGACCTGGAGGGGGAGCCCTTTATATGACAGACAGTTCCCTTAGCCAACCAAACCCTTTAGATCTCAGAGGAAATACCCAGAACTGCCTGAAGCAGAAGTCAGTAGTGAGTTGGAGTATGGAGAGTAAACAGCTCGAGCCATTGAGCAGCTGCTCCTGTTAGGAGCACAGGAGAATCAGCAGGAGGGCTCTGCTGGCCTGCCTGTCACATCTTCAGTTTGGAGTATCATCTTGTGCATGAAATTTGGACGTTCTCAGATTTCTGGCTGAGACCTGCCTTGGGAGAGAGAAGAGTGTATAATTGCTAATTGTGAGTGGACTGAAGACTTGCTCCAGAAACAATTGGCCCACCAGATGCCAGGAGTGAGCCTCAGATTGAAACGTTTGCATACAGAGAAGCTGCAGTTGACAAACGGACTTCATCCGAACTGTGGCTAAATAAGCTAAGTGTCACAGATGTGCTGAATGTGTTTCATGGGTCACGATTTGGTTCCCCACGGTGAGTATTGTTACACCCGCTGGAGGCTTTTCCAGCACTTTTCCCCCAGACTTTATCTGAACTGTTCTTCCTGAATGGGCCCTGCATCTCAGCCTAGGCCATTTCCTGCAGTTCAGAGACATTCTCTGTGAAAGACCCACTTGTGGATTCGGCTCCCTTCTCAACAAAACTGAAATGCTAGTGACTACCAGGACGTGAGTTGTGTAGGCCCTGCTTCCCCTGGCAGTCCAGTACAACACCACAAGGTCTTCATCTCACCAGTCCTGCACCCTGGTCTGGGTAGCGTGAGTACAAAACAAAGTAGTTTCCTGCAACATAAGCTACAATCATTGTGTGTCATCTGATGTTCTTGTTTAGGTTTATTGTAACGGACTGAGTCATCTGGCTCTGGATTACAAATATTTGGGTTGAGTGCATGTTAATTGTTTTCCTTCTTTAGGGCCCCAACAACAGCTGCAACACCAGCCTAACCTGGGCAGTGCTTCACGCTAGCATGTTTAACATACTGGGTACTGGGTACCCAGGGTTTTGGGACTATGTTAAAGGGACTCACTGTACATGCTGAATCAACTTGAATCAAATTAGAAATACCAATCACTTGCTAGAGTTATGCTAGAGTTACGCCCCACCATTGTTCACTTCCACTGAATAAACCAGATTGTGGGTTTTCACGTTTATCCTGGCTAGTGTGTACCTTATTGGTTGGATCACTGCTGTGATACTGTATTGTTGCATCATTGGTCTTATTTTGCAGGGGGTCTCCAGGGCAGTTTCAGACAATTCAGCCCTAGTGATAAGTGCAAGGAGTGTGAGCATATCATTACTGTCATATAGAAAAGTAGAATGTTCTGTTGTCCCTTATTCACTTCCCCTGAATAAACCAGATTGTTGGTTTTCACATTTAACCTGGCTAGTGTGTACCTTATTGGCTGGGTCACTGCTGTGTTACTGTATTGTTGCATCACTGGTCTTATTTTCCCGGGGTCTTCAGGGCAGTTGCAGATGATCCAGCCCTAGTGGTAAGTGTAAGGAGTGTGAGCATATCACTACTGTCATATGGTAAAGGTGAATGTTCTGTTGCTGTACTGTTTAGACCACTAGAAAGGTTGGTGGGTGGTTATAACATCCTGGAAGGCTATACCAACAGCAGCTACGCTAACCCAAAACTATTCTTCCAGGTGGATGCATCCATTCACTGAGCTCAGGCCCCTCAACCTGTGCCTAGTCATGCAGGCAGGGCTAGTAGCCTATAGGCTAGAACCACGTAGGGGTTACATCTTGGAGGCAACACTGGGATTTTCACCCTCTAGTGGTCAGAAGGCTATTTTCCTTTCTCACTGCTATTTGGGCAGAGCCCTTGAGGCTGTTTAGATGTGGTAAAAGAGTGTTGGGAAAAGGCAAAGATATGAAACACCCTGGAATAGCTAAGTATATGAAACAACTAAGGCAGAGGTTGGTGTTGTACACTCAAAAGGCCCATGAGGCAGGTATGAAGGCCCATGTTACACAGAAGGAGGGGTATGACCAGGGAACCTCCAGCAGTAAGAAGTTCATGACAGGTGAACAGGTGTTGTTATTACTACCCACATTCATTAACAAACTCCTGATGAAGTGGTAGGGGCCCTACCGGGTGCTACACCAGACAAGTCCAGTAACATACGAGGTAGAGACTCCAAATACGAGACCTGGAAGAAAATTCTATCATGGGAATCTCCTCAAGAAATGGTATGAGAGACCCCGGCCAGATATAGGAATGTTGGTGATGCCTGAGTCAGGAGACACAGATGTAGATGTGGCATACAGTAGGCTGTCTACTATTAGGAAAAACTCTGTAGACTCCCTGAGAGTGTAAGAGTTGAGGCCCAGCAAGATGTACAGAAACTTCTAATGCTTAACATCATTGAACCTTCCAAAAGTGCACAGTGTTCCCCCATAGTAGTGGTTCCTAAGAAAGAAGAAGGCATAAGGTTATGCCTCGACTTCAGAGGGTTAAATCAGGTGGCACAATTTGACGCCTACCCTATGCTAAGGGTAGATCATATTCTAGACCTAATAGGAAATGCGAAGTTCATTTCCACCTTGTACCTCACCAACGGGTACTGGCAGATCCCCTTGGAGGCTACAGCCAAAGAAAAGACTGCCTTCAGTATGCCATTGGGATTGTTTCAATTTCAGACAATGCCATTCAGGCTCCATGGAGCACCGGCAATATTCCAGTGCTACATGGACCTGGTGCTGGCACCCCACTCTAATTTTTGTACAACATACCTGGATGATGTTGTTTTGAACCAAAATTGGGATACCCACCTAGTGCACCTGAAGGCCATGATAAGTTTCTATGTTTCTAATAAACAAGCTGGAATGACCATAAACCCCATAAAGTATGCTCTAGCCATGAAATAAACTAGGTACTTAGGGTTTATTCTAGGAAATGAGCTGATAAAACCCAAGATCAGCAAGGTGGAGGCTGTGGCAAATTGTCCTATACCAGCGACCAAAAACAGGTATGGTCATTTTTGGGTTTGGGAGGGTATTATACATGATTTATATCCAACTTTGCAGCCATCTCCACCTCCCCCACCGACCTAACAAAAATGATTTGGGAACAAAGTGCAATGGTCTCCTGCTTTATGTTTCTCACCAGTTTGAAAAGCCCCGATTTTAACTATCCCTTCGAGGTTCATTCTGACACCTCAGGAACTGATATATGGATGATTTTAAATCAAACCATTGAAGGAGAACAACCACCTGTGGTTTATATTCCACACAAGTTGCATGACAAGGAACAGAGGTATTCCTTGGTAGAGCAAGACTGCTTGGCTGCCAAGTAGGTGACTGAAGCTCTTCGATTCTTCCTGTGGGGAGCCCCCTGTACCTTAATCACAGACCATAATCCTTTGTGTTTCATTTCCCAAATGAAAACCAAAAATAATAGGATTATGAGGTGGTACTTGGCCCTGCATCCCTAAAAATTCCCAGTAAAACATAGAGCAGGTGCTTTATGTGTGAATGCAGATTTTTTGTCCCTTCATGAGGCTACCAATGAAACTGAAAATTTATAATTACAGAGGATAGTTTGTTGGTACTGTTTATAAATACTTTTTTGACACTCCATGGTATTTGAATCGTGTATGTATACCGTAGAAATGTACAACAGATGATGTGGTTTTTGTTGTACTATTTAAAAGGGACCCTGGGGTGGGGCTTGGAAGCGAGAGTGGGTAGAAGCTCCATCCTACCCCATGTGGTAAGGGGTAGCTTGTCTTGGAAATCAACCAGTGGTTTCCACTTATCCATGGGGTTATATGGCAGTATGGCCCCCTTGAAGTTGGGAAGTGCACTCTGAGACATCCCTCTAAACTTTCTCCCAAAATACAGAAGCCTGCTGGAGCAGCACTTTCTCTGTAGTCTATCACATTATTTTTACCTTTCTACTTTTGTAGGGTGACCACCTACCAGAGTATCTTTTAACTGGTCTGCTCCTCTACATTTTCTTTCCATCTCAAGTGTTATATGTAGGTGGCTAAGATGCTTCCAAGCTAGTCAAACCCCTTGGTTGTGGTGGCCCTTGTTACTTGAGAAGATATGGGCAAGATAAGGGGTTTGTGTATTTTTCCAAAATGAAGAAACTGTACATTACCTTGGGCCATTTCAGAAAGAAGGCATTTATTGGCCTTGAGGCTATTATCAGGTTTAAATGTAATGGCTAGAATAAGGAGCCACTTTATTATTTAATTTGTTTCCTTAGGCTCCTTAGCCATTTACACCAGCTCACAAGCCAGAAATAGTGCTTGCAGCGCTTTTCCGGTTCTGGTGTTCTTTAAAAGGGAGAGACAATTTAAAGTGTCACAGAAGTTACAGAATGCTAAGAGGTGTACGAGTTGGTAGCACACTCTTAGCTGCTTCAGTGCCATGTCCGTGTAGAGAAATGCCTCCTACTGTAGACCGCTGCATGTGGTCTGAAAATTAAACTATTTATGTAGCCTCTTTAACTTGTCGCAGCATGCAGCATGAAAACTGTGCCCCAGTCATTTGTACCAGCATCAGTTAGAGCGAGCCATGCTCTGACTTAGACACAAGGTGCAGCCCTTTGGTGCAGTGTCAAAAAGAGCTCCAAGGAATCCGCAAAGATGAACAAGGAATGCGCACGGTTCCCTGAGTGTCTAGGAGACTGGAGCCTAGACACCAGAGGGAACTTTTAGGTCCCAAGAGAGTTTTTTTCTCTTTGCAAAATGCTGAATAGAGGGTAAGAATAAAAGGGGACCAGACAAGTATAAGGAAGGGCAAGGAAAAGCCCTATGAAATAATAGGGCCCAAATGAAAAGGCAACCTGTCGGCTGTAAATTGCAGCCAACGAGACATCTAAAGGACTGGTAAAAACCCCTAACTGGGAAGAAATTGCTCTCATTAAAGCTACTATTTATGTACAAAAGTATACAATAAAAGTACATACAGTATAACAGCTTGTTCTGTGGAAAGAATAAAAAGTGGAACTCTCCTACCTGTTGCCATGCATGCTTCTGGTCTATGCTATTATGACCCACAGACCCAGACAGAGGCTTTTTTATGGAACTCTGTATGCCATGACACTGGATTGTGGGAGGTGCCTAAGACCACTAATGAACAATTAAGTATGCAGCCTTAATATCTGCTGTTTCTATTGGAAAAAAAAACATATATTAAGATTGCCAATGGTTTTGCATATAATAAATATATGTAAATTGTGTCTAACTGATCCCCAAAATGCATGTATTAGATCAGGAATACTATTGTATTAGTTTAGGGGCAGATCAGTAGACTATGTAATGCAGCATGTTAAGTACTGCATACAAAATCGGAGCAGTGGTAGATGGAGAGGAGGAATGGAAGCAGCTGCAGGAGGACCTACGCAAGCTAGAGGAGTGGTCAGAGAGGTGGCAGCTGGGGTTCAATGCAAAGAAGTTCAAGGTTATGCACTTTGGGGTGAAGAACCCAAGGAAAGACTACTGGCTGGGGGGTTAAGCTGGGGATCACTGATAAGGAGAAGGACCTAGGGGTAATGATAACAGGGACCATGAACAACACTGCCCAGTGCAGGAGAGCAGCTGCAAAAGTGAACAAAATGCTGGGATGCATAGTGA
Organism: Neoceratodus forsteri; assembly: GCA_016271365.2. Lineage (NCBI taxonomy): Eukaryota > Metazoa > Chordata > Ceratodontiformes > Ceratodontidae > Neoceratodus > Neoceratodus forsteri. Next base: position 245,256,023 of record CM057455.1, read on the forward strand.
GGGTTTTTTTGTCCAGGCGAAGAGAGGTGATCTTGCCCCTCTACAGTTCGTTGGTAAGGCCGCACTTAGAGTATTGTGTGCAGTTTTGGGTGCCATACCTAAAGTGTGATATTAGGCTACTGGAGGGGGTGCGGAGGAGGGCAACAAAGATGATATGTGGAATGGACGGCAGAGACTATGACAGCAGGCTGAGAGACCTGAATATGCACACCCTGGAGGATAGAAGGGGTACGGGGACATGATAGAGACATTCACGTATCTGAGGGGAATCAATAAGGATGAGGCAGATGGGGTCTTTAAGTTATAGAGGGAGAGGGTCACCAGGGGGCATGGGCTAAGAATAGAGGGGGGACGATTTAGTAAGGAAATGAGGAGACACTATTTCACAGAGAGGGTGGTAGCAAAATGGAATGCCCTACCAGAATGGGTGGTATCATGTAAATATGTGAACAACTTCAAAGGGCATGGGACAGGAAACAGGGAGAGTGAAGGTGGGGAGGTGGGGGTGGGCAATGGGATGGCAAAAGGGAGGGGGGTGGGGCAGCTGCAAACTAGGGGTGTTGACTGCACAGTTGAGCAGACTTAAATAGACCAGGTGGTTTGTTTCTGCTGGCACATTCGAATGTCCGTATGTACTTCAGATTAAAGTGCACAGAAGATAGTGGAGAAGATGATGTCAAGATTATCAACCCTGTGGCAGCACTTACTAGGGGAGAATAGTGCTGGAGCTCAGTTTGAGCTAGTTTATTGTTTTGTTTATTTTTGATTCTGAGTTAACTATTTTGAAGAGAAAAATAAATTCACACAAAGCAACTGCGTGTTTTAAAAACCTATTCTGCTGTGTCTCATGCTATCTATTCCCACACCCTTCCACAACCTGGATGTGGGCATACCAGGCTACTCTGTTCAGAAGGAACAGGGAAGGGAGGAGGGTTTGTACCACATGTAAGGGAGGGACTCAAATCTACAGAAATGCAGGGGTACATGGAGGAAAAGGAAGGACTGGAGGTGCTGTGGGACATCCTGGAAACAGGGTCCAGGGTTTAATAATAGGAAGGGAAAATAAGGAAGACTAGATGGGTCTATAAGTCCTTTTCTGTCAGTGCATTCTATGTTTTTATGTAGGCCCTATGGCTGCTATCCATGCACAAATGGTATACAGACCTCAAGCACTGGAAGAGGAGTTGGATAAGTACTTGGGCAGGCTGTCATCAGGATGGCAAATTAAGGGGGAGATACTACTAGATGGTGACCTCAACATGCTACATGTTGATTGGGATCTTCCAGTTGTAGCTTCAACAAGGAGAATGGCAATCCTTGACTCCCTAGAAAGGGCATTTCTCAGGCAGCTAGTCATTGAACCCAGTAGGGAAGAGGCTGTTCTGGACCTGTCGCTTACAAACAGGGATAGCATTTCAGATGTCACAGTGGGTAGTCCCCTAGATGCCAGTGATCACTATACAGTGTAGTTTAACATTAAGATAGGAGCAGAGGCAAACCACAAGAGGACTGCCTCAGAAATTGCCTAGTAGGTGGGAATGTCAGGAAAGGGTAGAGGAACTGTGGTGAAAAGTTATGGAGGGCATAATTAAGGAATTCAGCCTCTGCTTGAAGCAAGAGACTAAAAGCAAAAGAAGAGAGAGACTGTTATGATACTCTAGGAAATGGGCCACAGTGGTGATGGAAAAAAGTGTGGCATTTAGGAGGTATGAGGAAATGCAGAGAGAGGATGACAAGATGTACCAGGTAAAATAGAGGGAAGCAAGTAAGAGAGTGAAGGGAAGAAAGCCCAGACAGAAGAAAGGATTGCCAAAGAAGTAGCAAATGGGAATATGTTTTCTTCAGGTACGTAAGGAGTAAAGGAAAGCAACGTGAGGAATAGTGAAGATAAGTATGACAGCAGAGGGAAACTGCACAGAAGAAGGCCAAGAAAAAGCAGACATCCAAAACAGGTACTTCTGATCAGTCTTCACGGAGGTGGAAGGGGAATGGACCACTGTTGATCAGCAGGAATAATGAGGATAGGTCGCAGACTCAAGTCCATTTTCAGAGGAAATTGTCTTGAAGGAACTTGCAGCTCTGAAAGTGGACAAGGCACTGGGACCACACAGGTTAGACCTGATGGTACAGAAAACATTAAGAGAGGTGCTGGCTGCCCTGCTAATGGCCTTATTCAACAGCTCACTGAAATTAGGTGTTGTTCCAGGGAAGTGAAGGAAGCAGATGTGGCCCTTCTACAAAAAGCAGCATGGAGAAGTCTACTAACTATAGCCTGAATCTCTCCTCAGTGGCGGGGGAAATTAGTGGAAACACTGTTAAAGGAAGGGCTGGTAGTGTATTTTTAATCTAGTAAGCTGTAAGACCCAAGGCAGCATGGATTCACAGAGGTGAGGCCATGCCAGGTGCTTTTGATTGCATTCTTTGACTGAGTGACCAGCGAAATAGGTCAGGGAAGGGGAATGGCCTATCTGGACTTTTGAAATGCCTTCAACACACAGTCACACTGGAGACTGATTAATAAACTGTGCAGCCTAGGGGTGGGATACAAAGTGGTGAACTGGTTTGGAAACTGAATAACAGATAGAAGATAGAGGGTGGTAGTTAACAGCACTCACTCAAATAATGGAATGGTGACCAGTGGGGTGCTATAGAGCTCAGTACTGGCACCAGTCCTCTTCAGTGTCTTCATAGGTGACATTTCAGAGGAGGACAACTAAAATGGTGTTGGGTTTGCATGAAAAGTCCTATGAGAGGAGACTGAGGGATCTCAACATGTACGCCTTGGATGACAGAAGAGCGAAAGGGGACATGGTAGAGACCTATAAATACATCATAGAGTGAACAGGGTAAAGGATTTGAGCCTCTTTCAACTGAGGAAGACGGGCATATGAAGAAGCTGGAGTGGGGACTTTAGGAGGGATGGGAGGAAGAAGTACTTCACTGAAGAGTGGTGGACAACTGGAATAGACTGCCAGCAGAAGTGGTGGAGATGAAAATGGTAGGGGGCTTTAATAATGAATGAGATAGACAAAGGGGAATATTAGAAAATGGGCAGGAAGGAGGAAGGGTCACTAAAGACCATTTAGGATCTGTGGAGACAGATTAGGTAGAGGCCATCTGGGTAGACTTTGTGGGCCAAGTGATCACTTGCTGCTAACAAATTCTTTGTTTATATGATTCTACAGTTAGAGAAGAGGAACTGAGCAGAGACTTTAGATGGCTAGTATAAATCTTCACTTTACTTAATATGACAGCAGTTTTTTTTATACAGCGTGCCCATTTAAACTATAAAAAACTTTTCTGTTTTCATAGTGACTGCTGATGTAGAACCTAGAAGGAAAAAGCAAAAAAGTAAGTGTACAAATTATATATTTTACAGTTTTATCATTATTTATTAAAACACTCAGTTTACCCAGTTTTACTTGTTTTTTTGTTAGACACAAGTAGGCTATTAGCCCATCAGGAGTGTTTCCCACTACCAGTGGGTATATCCGTCTGTGTTTTTTCCCTGCCCAGTTTAAGTAATTTCATGTCTGGTTTTGAATTCATGAAAGTCTTTGGAATTTATAACTTCATTGGGAAGAAGAGTCCAAGCTTTAGCTGTCCTAACTGTAAAGAAATGTTCTCTCCTGTGTGAATTTGCTTCGAGAATGTTCAGCTGTTGACTGTGGCTTCCTAAGATTAACATTTCTTACTGAGTATTTAAACTCACACAGTTCAGCCACATAATTATTATTCAAGATTTTCAAACAACATGAAGTCTTGCTATATTATGACTATTGCAGTTTGTCCCACCATTAGAACTGCTCCGGAGGTGAAAGAGTTAACTGCCATGCAGGGCATGGAACTTGGAGTGCGAGCTCGGTTAGAGAAGCTCTGTCTGGAAGATTTCAAACTGAAACTGTCAGATTCTTTACTCCGCCTCACTGAACAGTCGCTCCAGAGATTCCTCCTACTGCTCAGTTCATTTCTCGGTTTAAACAGTTTTTCTCGGTTAAATTCAGCCTCGATTATTATTATTTTAACCACAAACCGATCGGTTCAAGCTCTGTCTGTGGTATTGTAAGTAATAGACAGGTTTATTTCTGTGTGGAACTTGTAAATGTTTATCGGTTCGGTTCGAACCGATCAGGTTGTTTTAAAACTTTATTCTCAAGCATTTGAAAGCTTTTAGAGTGCGGTTCCCGGTTCTTATCGGTTCTAAAAAGAACGGATTTCATTACGGTTTTTTCCACGACCCGTGACACGGTTGGGAACCGATAAAGATTATCTTGCCTGGCATGCCGTTAAAGACAGGATTTTTGGTTAGGCTGGCATTATGTCTGAGAAACCCAAAAGAAAACCCGGGCCCACTGGGTTTCAGCACTGTAGTGTCTGTGGGGAAGCCTTTGCCAAGGCTGACCCACACACCACATGTGTATATTGTCTGGGGTTTGACCACCTCAATTCAGACTGCCAGATTTGTAAGAACTTCCCTGCAGCTACCCTAGATAAGAGAGCTGGTAGGCTCAGGGAACGAGAGGCCAAAAAGTCCGCTGACCCGGATGGCCAGCCCGGGACTTCCTCGGGCAAATGTAAAGCTGACTCTGAGGAGCCAGTTCCAGCAAAGAAAACTAGAAAATCAGCAGGTGTGGAGTCAAAAATTCCTTCTCCAACTGCTGCAGAGATAGCTAAAGCAATACAAATTGTCCAGTCACTTTCTCCGGTTCCGTCCGAACCGCCACTATCTGGCAAAAGGTCGGTTCGGCCGGTTCCACCGGTTCAAGAATATGATATAAAAGAGTTTTATGAACCAGAGGACGGGGAGGATGATTATGAACAGTGTGAATGTGACTTTGAGAGTCTGGATGTGCCCATTGAACCGGACATCTCCCCAGACAGACCTTTAGAATCTCCCCCTACGCTTTCTGTGTCCCCTTCTCATTTTCTGTTTTATAAAAAGGTTGCTGAAACCCTCCAGCTCCCATTGGAGGAAGCTGTTGATGAGCAAGAGGAATCTGACTTTGTAGAAATGATGGATATCCCAGAGTCCAGGAGATTGTCTATTCCTTTACATAAATCATTTAGGAAACAAACAATAACAATTTTAAAAGCTCCTAATTCTGTGCCTCCTGTGGACAAAAAGATGGACAGGAGGTACACTTTGTCAGGTCCTGATACAGAATTTCTTTCACAGCAATGCAGTCATGTTGGGGTAGTTCAGGCTGCAGCCTGTGATAAGGCTAATATTCCCCTGGCTTCACATCCTCCTGACAAGAACTCCAGGAAGATTGATGCCATGGCTAAAAAACAATACATGGCAGCATCCTTGGGACTCAGACAAGCAAATTACATGGCTTATGTGGCAAGACACCAGAAATCTAGATGGGACACTGTCATGGCTTTGGCCAAACAGGCCCCTGGCCAGCTTGCCAAGGAGCTGGAGCAGGTGGTTGCTGATGGTATTGAGGCATCCAAGGTGCAATTCCATGCTGCTGTGGATTCCAATGATGTATCCTCTAGAGTCATGGCTACATCTGTAGCCTTTCATAGATTGGCTTGGCTCAGGTGTACTAGTTTGTCACAGGATACCCAAACTAAGGCTATGGATTTTCCTGTGGTGGGAAATTCTCTGTTTGGGGAGCAGACAGAGAATTATATGAAGAAAATGGATGAATATAGAACCACTTATAGGAGTGCACAAGCCAAGGAACGGCAAACCACTCCTCAGAGGCAGCCCCCCAGGGGTAGAGGCAGGCCTTTTCACAGGCCTTTTTACCAAACCCAGGCCTCCTCTTCGGCTTATGCTCAGAGGGGGTTCTTCAGAGGGAGAGGCAGACGGGGTGCAAGCAGGCCTGATCCCACCCCTCAGCCTAAAGCCCTGCCAAACAGGCACCCTGATGGGGTGCCCAGGGCCGGTTTTCCATTACCTGTAGGGGGCAGGCTGGCTTACTTCGTTCAGGACTGGGAGTCTTTAACATCAGACAAGTGGGTCCTGGAAGTAGTAAGCCAGGGTCTGGTTCTCAGCTTCAAAAAATTTCCAAAGATGAGAATCAGATCTTTTCCACCTGCAAATCCTCTAGAGACTTTTGCTTTGGAAACAGAAGTCTCAACCCTCCTGGCTCTCAGAGCTCTAGAAAGGGTTTCTCCCCTACACCAGGGCAAGGGTCTGTACTCCAGGTACTTCCTTACCCCAAAAAAGACAGGAGAATGGCGGCCCATTCTGGACCTAAGATATCTGAACAAGCACCTTTTAAAACCAAAATTCAAAACAGTGACTCTGGCAATGATTTTACCTTCTCTAAGGCCAGGGACTGGCTAGCTTCCTGGACCTCAAGGATGCCTACTTCCATGTTCTTATCAGAAGCTCCCACCGAAAGTACCTCAGATTCAAACTGCCCTCAGGCCATTACCAGTTCAGAGCAATGCCCTTCGGCCTTACCTCTGCCCCAAGGGTATTCACAAAATGCCTGGCAGTAGCAGTTGCTCATTTAAGAAGGCAAAAGATTGCCATCTTTCCCTACCTAGACGACTGGCTCATTGTGGGTCAAGTCTCCAGACCAGGTCAAATCACACCTGCAAGTTACCCAGCAGCTGCTCACCTCTCTGGGCTTTCTTCTCAATCTTCCAAAGTCAGTTCTGGAACCTGTCCAGGTACTCACCTTTATAGGTGCAGAATTGGACACAAAGCAGGCCAGAGCCTTCCTTCCCCTAGAAAAGGTAAGGAACCTAGTGGCCCTGGCCTCCTCCTTCACTCTGCAGGTCTCTCGACCAGCAAGGCACTTCCTACAGCTCCTAGGACACATGGCTGCTTCCACAGCTGTAGTGCAAGGAGCAAGATTTCAGATGAGGGACATTCAGTTCCACTTGAGAGCCTTTTGGTCTCAAAGAAAAGATCCCCTATCCAAGTTGATCCCAGTGACTCGAACCCTGATCCAGGCCCTTCAGTGGTGGCAGGATCAGAGCAATCTGAGATAAGGGGTCCCCTTCATCCCTCTATCTCACTCCTTGACTCTTACTACAGATGCGTCCCTTCTGGGATGGGGAGCTCACATGGGCGACCTCTCCACCCAGGGAGTGTGGTCCCCTCAGGAATCTCTGCTCCACATCAATCTGTTGGAACTCAGAGCTATTTTTCTAGCACTTCAGGTTTTTTCTGCATCTGTTCAGAACAAAGTGGTACAGGTCAGAACAGACAACACCACTACAATGTGGTACATCAACAAACAAGGGGCACTCGGTCTTGCGCTTGTGCACGAGGCAATGAAGTTGTGGTCTCTGGCTTATTCCCTGAACACTTCCCTCATAGCAGTTCACCTCCCAGGCAAGGACAATGTCCTGGCAGATGATCTCAGCAGGATTTCCCAGGGCCATCACGAATGGTCACTGGATCTCCGAGTACTGGGGATAGTTTTTGCCAGATGGGGCACCCCTCAGATAGATCTTTTTGCAGCCCCAGACAATCATCAGCTTCCACTGTTTTGTTGCAGACCCCTAGTGATGGGCTCAGTCCCCCTGGAAGCCTTTCTCCTCGATTGGGAAGGGAAGTTTCTATATGCCTTCCCCCCCTTCCCTCTCCTGTTCAAGGTGCTAGTCAAAATCAGATCTCAGCCCTGCAAGATGATTCTGATTGCTCCAGATTGGGCCAGGCAGCCCTGGTATCCACTCCTTCTGTCCATAGCAGTCCATCTTCCCCTGTGTCTCCCCAGGAACCACAACCTGTTAACTTGTGCCCAGGGGAGGGTTTGGTATCCGAATCTCAAATCCCTCAACCTCAAGGCCTGGCTCTTGAGGAGTTAGAATTTGCTGACCTACACCTTTCTCAAGGTGTTCTCGAAATCCTGAAAGCTTCTAGGAAGCCTTCCACTAGGGCTACTTACAACTCTAAATGGAAAAGGTTTTCCATATTCTGGGAAGCATATTTCCCCGGAATCTGCTGATTTGCCCATTGTTTTGGACTATATGGTCCATCTTAATTCTTTGGGACTGAGACCAGCTACCCTGAAAGTGCATTTGGCAGCTGTCTCTGCTTTTATTTCAGCAGGAAAGCCCTCTTCTCTTTCCGCTCACCCTGTATTTTCCAAGTTTTTCAAAGGATTACTTCATACTAATCCACCTTTCTGGGACCCTGCTCCTGCCTGGGATCTTAATGTTTGCATTGCTCAGCAGATGCAACCCCCCTTTGAACCTCTGTCTTCGGCAGAGCATAAGTACTTGACTTGGAAAACTGTTTTTCTAGTAACCATCGCTTCTGCCAGGCGCATAAGTGAGTTACAAGCTTTGTCAGTGGAGACTGACTTTATTTCCTTTCACAGGGATAAGGGAGTCCTCAGGACTAACAGAAAGTTTTTGCCTAAGGTGGTTTCAGATTTTCACCTTAATCAATCTATCTCCCTTCCAGTGTTCTTCACTGATCATTCCTCCGCTGGTGAGAGGAGGTTGCACAGCTTAGATGTTAAGATGGCCCTAAGTTACTACATAGAGCGTACCAAGGGTCACAGGTTCGAATCCCTCCAACTATTTCTCACTTATGGTGAGATTGGAAAAGGGAAACCTGCCACTAAGAGATCCATTGCCAGGTGGATTGTCTCTTGTATCCAATTTTGCTATCAAAAACTGGGAAGGTTCCCCTTCAGGCCTGAGGGCTCACTCTACCAGAGGTGCAGCTCGTCTCTAGCTGCTGCCAGAGACATCCCTATCTTAGAGATATGTCAAGCAGCTACTTGGAAAGCGGTACACACTTTCACCAAGCATTACTCCCTGGATATCCAGGCCAGGAGGGATGCTCGGTTTGGCACAGCCATGCTTCAGAGCCTATTCCCTAAGTCGGTTCTGTCCCTCCTCCATGGAGGTACTGCTGTGTATTCTGCAATAGTCATAATATAGCAAGACTTCATGTTGTTTGAAGAACAATTGGAAGAAACAACATTACTAAGGTGAGTAATTTTTTCTTATATACAGTGGTTGTAACAGATCACCTCTAAGTCTCCTATCAGTGAGTGTTGCAAGCCCAGTTTTCTTTAATCTTTCTGCTGGTTAACTTGGAGCGCTCCGGCTATCCTATGCCTCCCCAAAACCAGAACCACCGACTCATCTATCTCCTTCCCAGGCTACTATATCATCCGGCAAGACTGTGGCAAATGAGGAGGTGGTGTAACTATTACTGTCTTATGCAGTGTCAAAGAAAGAATCCTGCCTTGGATCCCACAAATTGATTCTAACTAAATTCTCCTTTCCAAAAACTCTCCACACCTTCACTGGGAATGTCTATGCATACCCCTGACTAAGTCAAGAAGTTCTTGCGGTGAGCATCTCTGCTCTCCTCCATTTGGCTCACCTGGGCAAACTTATTCTTCTTGGGGACTACAACCTTGACTGACTGTCCTCTTCCTCTAAACCCACTGTATCCAAGTTAGAATCCCTAAACCTCTCTTAGCTAATTACTAGACCTATCCACTACAACCCCCATTCCTCAAATCATTCCCTCATAGACTGGATTCTTTTGTCCCATCCTCACTGGATGTCTGTAGCTGGAGTACTCAACCCTGCTCTGAGACATCACTGCATCACTTATTGTATTAGAAAAACTCACCTACCCAAATCCGCACCGAAGTATATTGAAACACGCCCTATAAGCTCAATTGACATAAAATCCCTCCTCTCTGACTTACTGTCTGCCAATTGGGCATCAATTTACTCTACAGCCACTGTTGATTCTGCCCTTGCTCAGTTCGTTAGTATTTTCAACAGTGTCTGGGACTGCCTTGCCCCTTCCCCTTAAAAAAGCCAGGGTCAGGAAGCGCCACCACCCCTGGATTACTGCCCCATAGTTGCTTTCTGCAAATCCCATGACAAAGCCTGCTCAAACTTCAAAGCCTTGCTAACTCCAAACTCTAGACAAGCATATAACACTGTGAGAAATGCTTGTACCCTAGCCATTTGTCATGCTAAGGCAGACTACTTCAACTATCAACTCAACACTGTGCACTCTCTACCTTCTGAAATGTAGCACACTCCATTATCAACCCTCCGTCACAATCCAGCACCCCTACCTTCAAGCTCAATGGCACAGTAATAAAGGACCCAGTCCAAGTTGTGGATACCCTTAACACCTTCTTCACCACTTGTGCTTCTCCAGACCCTACCGCATCCTCGCTACCTGCCTCCAAACCTCTCCAAAGCATACATCAAAGGAAAAATTCCTTTTAGCCCCTGCTTCCACGAATGAGGTACTGTTTAACCTTCTACCCCTTGACATATCCAGATCTAGCTGCAATGGCCTTCACCCTAATCTCCTCTGCCTCTCTATCCCTGCCATTGCTCCTGCCCTTACCTTCATCATAAACATGTCCTTCTCCTTAGGCATAGTTCCAAAAGCCTGGAAATTGGCATGTGTTACCCCTCTCCATAAAGGTGGCGATCCCTCTTCTCTAGATAACTAATGCCCCATTTCCCTTCTCCCCACCTTAGCAAAACTTCAGGAATGCCTCATTCAAACCAGATTAACTGATTTCCTTACTGCTACACACTTCCTATCCCCATACCAATCGGGTTTTAGAAAAAAAACACTCCACCTTATCCTCCCTCCTCCGTGTCACTGACCTCATTCAATCAGCTGCTGATAAAGGCCACCTCACTGCTGCAGTCTTCATTGATCTGGCTAAAGCTTTTGACTCAGTATTCCACCCCTTTTTTCTGGATACACTTGAGGATGCAGGGCTCACCCCTCCTGCCATATGGTAATTCAACTCTTATCTCAATAACATACAGCAGTTAAAATCACATATTCCTCCTCTCCCTCACTTACTATCCCAACAGGTGTCCTATACTTGGGTCTATCCTGATTTCTATATTCACAAATAACCTCCCAACTGCCTGCTCCCCTCTCTCATTCATATGTATGTGGATGATACCATATTTTTCTCATTCGGCCTGGACCCAGCCACTATCCACTCTTCACTACAACAAGATTTCCCCTTAGTTCAGTCTTGATTCCAATCAAAACAATTCAAGCTAAGCACAACTAAAACAGTCTCTATGACCATCAGAACCTCTCAAAGATTAGCCAATGCAAACAATGCCCCACTCATCACCTCTCTTCATGGCACCCTACTAAAAACTGTCCCCTCTTATAAATACCTAGGCATCTGGATTGACCCACACTTAAACTTCTCTGTTCATATTGACTACTTAACCACCAAACTTAGTCCAAATTTTGGCATCTTCTTCTGGAACAGGGACTCTCTCCCCAACCCGGTACATCGGGAGCTTCTGACAGAGGTGATCATGCTGGTTTTTGACTAAGCTGACATTGTATACTGCACTGCTCCCTCCACCTCACTCGCCTGTCTTCACTCCCTCTACTATGTGTTCTGTCACTTTGCATCTCCTCACATCCAAGCTTCAAAGCTTCCCTCTGGTGCTTCCTGAAACCTTCTTCCCCCTGTTCCTGCTCCCCGTAGCCTACTCCACTGCCCCTCTCCTCCCCCAGCCAGATTGGTGGGGGCCTTAGCCTAAGCCTCAGCCCCACCTGCACTTCTTCTCCAGTCCCCGCGTAGAAATCCCTGTCCCGACTCCCTGCAAAGGGGCACTCCCCCTTCCCCCCTCACAGGCACTTACTATTGTCCTAGCTTCCATCTGCTCCACTGTTTTACCCCCTAATTTATCTCCTTTGTCCCACCCCTTTGTTTTGCTCCATCCCTACTCTGTCCTAAAGCCAGGGTGAAATGCTAGCCAATTTTGCAGAATTTGTAAAATTAATCCGCAATTTGAAGTTGCACTTCACCAGAAAGGTCGAATTTGTGAATGCGGAAAAATGGCAACTTCCCCTAGGACTAATGGTCCTAAGGCAAAGATAGTAGGGAGTCATAGGAGAGGAGTTATCGTGTGGGCTCTTTTTTGATGCAGAGGCTGACCTTCAGTGCAGTGTGTGAAGAGAGCTGGAGTCAGTTGTGTTCTCAGAGCTGTGCTCAGAAAAAACAACTTTTAAAACCCCTCAAACTGTGGAGTGTGTTGCCCAGAATCACCCTATTAAGGGTGTGCTGTGCCCTTGTGCCTGTGGATCATCAACCATGTACTGATTGTTTGGTCATTTTCCTACTTTAATTAATACTTTCTGTTTCTGCATTGCAGACAGTGCTGTAGTGTGCTTTAGGGAGGGGAGTTTCTGTAGCTCAAGTCCTGAAGCAGCAAAAGACAGGCTTGCCTTATAAGTGTCTCTCATTGAGTGGTGCTGTTTTTCATACTTAGTGCTATATTTCCTGTTTTCTACGCAGTGCTAGTTTAGTTATGTAAAACACTGGAGTTTGTTTTGCTAAATTGCTTCTGTATGTGCTTAGTTCAATAAAGGAATAATGCACAACAGGGTGCGTGTCGTACTGGGATAATGCCACGCTTGGGGGGGTTGGGCACGAGGCCGTAGGCCGAGTGCGTCCAATTCACCAGACGTGGCGTTATCCCAAATGACACACACCCTGGAGTGTATAATTCCCGTTATACAATGGCTCGTTGTTATGCAGAATAAAAAAAATAATTTTAAAGATGTTTTTATATGGAAAAATAGTTTTTATTTTTTAAGAGCAGATGAAACAATCCAGCTCAAGATCATCTCCACGTTCACAGTGAGGCTGAGATTAGTCCTGTGGCATTGTGCTGGGATAACACCATGGGTCTTGCCCAAGACTGACCAATCACAGTCCAAGATTCTTTCTTGCCATTGTATAATTATTCTTTTTGTTGCTTAGAAAGTAGCTTTATTTATTGTATGCATCGTGCCTTGTGTGAGCCTGAGTCCAACCCCTAGAAATTCCTGCTATGTACTGTTTTTTCATAAGCATGCACACACACACACACACACACACACACAGTACCTGGTGTTGTTTGACTAAAGTCTTCTGTAGTCATTGTGTGTGTGTGTGTGTGTGTGTGTGTGTGTGTGTGTGTGTGTGTGTGTGTGTCGCTAGTCCCAGTAGTCCCACTTCAGTATTTTTTTGTGTTGAAAGCTAAAACAAAAACAATTCTGGTATATTTGAATCATAGAATCCTGCTGGCAGAAAAAGACCATTTGGCCCATCTAGTCTGCCTGAAAGAAACATCCCCCCTCCTGCCTATTTTACCTCCCACCCCACCCTCCCTCACCTCCCTAGTCAAGTCCCATGTAGATATCCCATGCTCTCTTGAATTTGTCCACCATATCTGCTTCATAACCCATTCGGGCAACCTGTTCCATGCATCCACAACCCTCTGAGAAAAGTAACATTCCCTTATGTCCCCCCGAAATCTGCCCTCTTCCAGTTTGAGTGAATGATCCCTGGTGATTTTGATCTTAGTTTTAAGATGCTATCCCCTTTTACCTTACTTATTCCCTTCATGTATTTGCAGGTCTCAACCATGTCTCCCCTTTCTCTTTCTCTTCCTCTCTTTTTTCTCTTTCTCTTTTCATTTGTTTCTTCAGTTTGTTTCAGTGTAAAGTCCTGTTAAGTCATATGTTTGTGACTCCCCAGTTACAACCTTAAATCCCTCATGTATTAACTATTTAATAGAGCTGTGCAGAATGAGAATATTCTGAGTTCGCAAATTGTGATGACATTTTGTGAAATTCTGCAAACTTTCATGGAATTTAATCAGACCTTTCATGGAATATTTTACAATTTATTAATATAATCATAATGCGGTCATCTATTGAGGTACCGCTCTGCAATTTGGTATGATTAATTTATGGGAAGAGTTCTAATGATGTACCAAATAGCATGACATTTGGATAGCTTGTCTCAAAGGTATAACCGCTCAACAGCTGTCATTTTATTTTTGTGGGAAAAAATTCATAAAACATTTGGGTGGGATATTCAGAAGGGTTGCGTATGGCGCAACCCACTGATTTGCCCCGGCGCGATATTCAAAAGGAGAAAGTACGTGGCACAAATCCTGATGTGCCAGGGTGCATCAGTAATGTATGCGGCACAAGTGGGGGGGGGCGTGCCCATGCATACTCCACACATCCCGATATTCAGCCCGGGATGTGATGAGCAGATGCAGGTGCAACCCCTATCTGCACCGCACACTGTTGAGACAAAAACAAAAGGAGCAACAGCTGGCCACCCACAGATGAGCTGCCATGTTTCAGGGTGCAACACGGCAGCTGCCAGCTGTGGGTGGCCACCCGAGCTCCCGCGGCACCTTCGTGGTACAGCCCCCATGCCCGATCGGGCATAAGAAATAAGATATATAAGTCAAAATCCCTGGTGGTTCAGTGGACCGCTTCCAGCCCGATCACAGGTATAAGTATTAAATTATAACATTTCAAACCATCCCTGGTGATCCAGCAGTACTCCCTCCCCACCACCCACTGAGCCCCACCACCCCGCTCCCCACAGTCAGCGGCGGGCAGCAACTCCCCACCCACAAACCACCCAGCCACCTGCCGACTGACTGCATGCAGTACGGCTGTATGCCCACTGGGCCTGGCGTGGGCCAATGGGCATGCAGATTGTATCGTACTACATAGTCCAGATATGTGAATAGATTAATTCACATATCTGGACTGTGTAGTACAGTACAGTCTGCATGCCCATTGGACCACGCTGTGGGTGGTACCGCTGGACCACCAGGGATGGTTTGGAATATTATAATTTAATACTTATGCCCGCGATTGGGCTGGAAGCAATCCACTGGACCACCAGGGATATTGGACTGTTATATTTCAATACTTATGCCCACGATTGGGCTGGAAGCAGTCCAGTGGACCACCAGGGATACTGGACTTTAATATTCATACGTATGCCTAGGATCAGGCATTAGGGCACTTTGCTGCTTGTGCAGGGGGCGTCAGTTCCCGATGGCTGCAGCCTGGCAGGGTGCCAGGCACAAGTCGCCGGGGATCAGTGCACCTGCATGCATAAGAGGCCATAATGACATGCATATGGCCCCATATGCGCCTTGCATGCATTATGGCCCCATTTGCATGTGCACTGTTAAATATCACGGATGCTGCACCTAGTGCAGTGGTACTTGCATTAGCGCAGTCCCCTGCTCCTTACTGGCCACTTGCACTGGGGCAGTGCCACTGTGCCATGCGACTGTGGGTGGCCATGGAGCGATATTCGATGATGCTGTGCCATGGTGCAGCACTGTTGAAAATCATTCTGTTAACGACCAGGTGCATCCCAGTTGCACTGCGCCCAGACTTGCGCCACAGCCTGGTGCAGTCTGAATATCCTACCCTTTATCTGCATATACCTCAGCTGTTTATTAGACCAGAGATTTTATATTTGTCATGGTGACATGATTATAGGTGTTTTATCAATGTGTCAAATTCCATTTGATTAGAATTGATTATGTCAAAATTGTAAGTGTTCAAAATCTGTCATTTTTTGTTTGTGGGAAATTTCATAACATTTTTTATCTGCAGATACACCAACTGTCTACTGGGCCAGCAGTCTTAAACTTGGCATGACTATTTGATGATGATAGTTCTAAAAATGTGCCAACCTGCATGACAGTAACATACATCATCTCAAATGCATATGTGCTCTAAATCTGTCATTTTTTGTGAGAAATTTCATGAAACATTTTATCTGCATATAATTTAGGCACTTTTAGAGCTAGACATGTGTACATTAGTATGAATAACATTTTTGATAGTTATAACATTCTGTAAATAAGGAGATAATTTGATTAAAATGTTTTAAGTTACAGGGATCAAAATGTTTACTATGCAAATATTTGCAAACATTTGTAAAAACTGAAAAATGTGCATGTTTGTAACTTCTCTGCTCTTGCAGGCATATACTTAACATTTGAAATTAAAATCTGATGTCAGTGTATCCTGGTGTCTAACACAACTGGATAAATTGGTTTACCAGTTTAAATTTATAGAGGAAAAATATTGATAACATTTTCTCAAATATTTATGGTATCGAAGAAGCATCCATAATTCGTTTTGTGGGATTCCACATTCATAATGCATGTATCACTACTTCATTTGATACTCTGGGTTCAGTTTTTTGTAGTCCTGCTGTTCCTCTCTGTGGGCTATTTCACCCTTCCCTTTCTCTTTTGGCATAGCCATCTCAACTCAGTAAAACTACTGATACCACTGATATACTCTGTGTTCATTACAATGACAAAATTCCTTAAAATAAGAGTCACCAACTCCTTTCCTTATCACTCTATCCTTTGGAATAGCCAGAATTCTTCATTCTGTGTGCCCCCGACATTGTCTTCACCCACTACATCTTTTTTTTTAGATGGTATTTTTGCCTTAGTACTGGTCAGCACTCCTTATTCCCCATCCACTGTCCCCCCAGCACCATCCCCAAGGACCAGACCAACTCCCTTAAGTCTCCATGACTTACACTTCATGGTATGATGGTGGGGAGCATCTCAACCCACCTGACGTGGATTCAACCAGAGTGGTGCCATCTTAGGAGCAGCACCTGCGAGGGACAGCTTCATGTAACTGACCTTTTCCCATTTTCTCCCCCTTTGGAGGTGGGCCATGCAATGATGCCAGTGGAGAGAGTGCACACACATCCACACGTGCTCCTCCTGGTGTCTGCCCTAACTCCTCCCCATTATACAGTGTCAGCACACTGTCCCCCAGCCACCTCCAGAAGGCAATGGAGCTCTGAAAACTGGTGACCCCCTCTCCCCGGAGAAGGAGAGCAGTCCATCCGGTGCTCAATCTTTCTCCATCCCTGCCGACCCTGGTGGCAGGTGCTCACTCCCAAACATGGGTCCTATGGTGTAGCTCGAGGTAAGGCATCCAGCGCCTCAGCCCTCAGCACCACCAGGTCAGCATCACTGCATCTTTTTGAGTACTTTTAGGTCCCAGACTTGCATGTATGTCAGGCTCCTTGGCTCATCGGTTTACTAAGTGTGATCCTTATCTATCTTGCATTCAGTTTGGAACTGTTGACATTCTGTGCTTCCTTGGTCCAGTTGGGAGGTATACTACTGGTGTGCTACCCAACTCAGCTATCCATTTCTTGGTGCACTTATGCATCTATCTCCTGCAACTGGCGACCCCTGCACTACCTGCATCTCATATCCCTATCCTTTAATTTGAATTCCCAGATATGTCTGTGTGCAATTAGTAAATTCCAGCTTTTTGTAATTTTCATGAAATTACACAATTTTCCCAAACACCCATGGAATTGGACTTTAAGTGCAGATGTTGTATTGAACATTTTGGCAGCAACAAATGAATAAAATTGATACACAGTACCTTTGTAAGGTCTAAGAACTTGCCAAATTGAATAGCATTGCATTCTTTACTATTAAAGTTTCAGGTGTTTATAAATTTGCAGTTTACATTCTTGCAAAATTTTATTTAAAAATGTGAAACTTTGACTATTTTTAATTCAGTCCTATTTAAAGCTGTAAGTATGAACTATGTCAGAAATGACCATGAGGTATAGTAGTTTAAATGTTTCGAATCTGGTTATCTTTGGATATGTTGTTTTAAAATTAGTGGGAAATAATTGAAACTTAAATTTTGGCAACATGTTTGGAAGGCTATAATCTGGTCCCATTTGAAGGTAGAAATCAGAATATATATATATATATATATATATATATATATATATATATTAGTAATAACCTGTGTACCTGTAAAATTGTATAATATTTTAATGAATACTGACAAAACTTATACTAAAATGGAAAAACTCTAAATTTTGTTAAAATGTCTGGCTACCTATAACTCAGCCCCTTTGAAGTTTGAGACTGAAAACTTAGTGTACATACCCATGATGTATGTTTCTCTAGATCTTGAAATTGTGGAGAAATTTGGATAACAAAAATTAAGATTAGGTAGAAATAACTAAAAATTAAATTTTGATTAAATATTTGCTCACCCATAACTCTGACTCCTATCAGCCTACTGTATGATGCATGTAGTCATCAGCAATTCCCACTTGTATTGTGCTAACAGTACATTCTAGGCACAGTACTACTGTCAACCCACCCAATACTATTTTATTTCTCTGGTTTCCTATGTTAGCCCTCCCTTCTGCAACTCTGCATTCTGTTCCCTCCCTCACCATGCACTCTCTTAGTTTTCTTCTAAACCTCCTCATTTCCCTAATGCATCCCCTCCTCATAACAACTCCCACCCCCCTACCCCTGACCAGCATTCCCCCCTGTCCTCCCGCACTTCTCTACTTGGTCCCTAACAATGAGGTTTCCTCCTCTTCCCCTTCTCCTCCTTGGAATCACTTCCTTCTTTGACCCTGTGTCTCTCTTATGTTCATCCCTCTACTGTACACCTGTACACACCATTAATTTTCTCTCTCCTACTGACAGCCCCCCCCCCTTCTTACTAGGCAAGCCTCTAAGATACACTGGTATAAGAGTGCTAAACTCTGGCATCATGTAATGAGCTGAATATGTTTGGACGTCTCCTATGCTGCTCCGAGGCCCTGTTTTAAATAATAGGAATTTAAAACATCAAGATCAGCTTATTTCAAACTGAAATAGCTAAAGCTGATCTGAGAAGTCCTGCGGGCTTGTTATAGAAGGATCCTGTGAAATGCTTATGTGAGAGGAAAGCAAGGCAACCCCGCAGACAGTGAGTGTTTGGCTGTAGCAGTAGGCCGATTGTAAGCATCAGGATGGATGTTGAAGCTGGTGAGCCTCTGGCGGCGAGAACCCCTGCTACTAAATGGCCAAAGCCCCAGTCCCCTACTCCGAACGACCAGGAGGATGAACCAGGGAAGGAGGGAGTTCATGCTCAACTAATTCAACTAATTAGGATATTCAAGATATTAAAGTAATGCTGCAGGGGCTGGTGACAGATTTCACAGCAATGAAACCAGTGCTGCGTTCACTTGCGTAAAGATTGGATAATGCGGAGGCCCGGATCTCCTCGCAAGAAAGGAAAACATCTATGATGAAACAGGAATTGGTGGAGGTCAGAATGCAGGTTAAGAAGCTGGAAGAAAGAATAGATGATCAAGAGTCAAGAAACAGGCGAAATAATTTGATCATCGCAGGATTACCGGAGAGGGCTGAAGGGCAAGACTGAGTTACATTTATGCAGGATCTCCTGCTTAAGCTGCTGGGCCCTACTCCACATGGTGAGGTGTACAACTCAGAGAGAGCTCATCGGGCATTAAAGGAGATGCCACCTCCTGGAGCCAGACCCCGAGTGATATTCATGCGTTTCCTCAACTACAAGGAGAAATCGCATGTGTTATCTACTACTAGGCAAAAGAAGTCACTCCAGTGGAATGGTGCTTCGCTCTGGCTATTCCAGGATCAAACACATGCAGTTACAGAAAAACAGAAAGAGCATGTGGAAATCAAGAAAAAGCTCTACCTGGCTGGAATAAAGTTTCGCCTGCAATATCCAGTGACTTTGGTTGTGCGGCTGCAATCAGGGGAGAAGAGGTTCCTAACTGCAAAAGAAGCTCTCGAGGGGTTACGGTTGGAGATCTCCGAACTATTCAAGTCAACAACTCAAATGTATCCTGTAGAACAGGAGACTGTGTTAATTTAAAGGATTGGGACTGGGGAAGTGGGAACGAGTTTAATGCTTATGAAGTTTGCATGTACTTTTGGGTCATCGGATCACTGTTATATATTTTGGATTTAAAAGGTCTATGGAGATTTGGGGGGAGGTGGAGTCCTTTTTGGGACAGGGGAAGCAGATGTTCTAATTTCGCGTTGCTGGAGTGGAGGTTCACTGGCTGCTCTGAGAACTGGGGTGGGGTGTGGAGGTTGGGAGATGGACGAATTAGAGGGGGGTAACCAGAGGTGGGTACATGAAAGGGAATTACTTCGAGGAGGTTAAGACCGGAAACACTAATACAGATATTGGGGGGAACTAGAAAGTAATGCTTACATAGAAACATAGACTTTGACGGCAGATAAGGACAGCTAGGCCCATCTAGTCTGCCCATTTCCCTACCTACAGGATAGGCTGCAGATCCTAGTTAACCAACAGCCTATTTCTTGCTACCCCCCACAAGAATTGCCTTATGTCTGTCCCATGCATTCTTGAATTCTCCCACAGTTTTAGACCCCACAACCTCCTCAGGAAGGCTGTCCATGCATCCACTACCCTCTCTGTGAAATAATACTTCCTCACATTGCCCCAAACTGCCCTCCTTCTATCTTTAAATTGTGTCCCCTTGTTCTTGCAAGTCTCTTTTACTGAAAGATGCTACCCTCTTGGACTTTATTAATTCCACTGAGGTACTTAAAAGTTTCTATCATGTCCCCCCTCTCCCTTCTTTCCTCAAGGGTATACATATTAAGCTCCTTTAGTCTCTCCTCATACGGCTTTTCTTGCAGACCCTGCACCATTTTAGTTGCCCTCCTCTGGACTGCCTCTATCCTGTCTATGTCCTTGCGGAGATGGGGTCTCCAGAACTGGACACAGTATTCCAGATGGGGTCTCACCAACTGTCTGTACAGAGGGATAACAACTTCCTGTTTTCTGCTGATGATGCCTCTCCCTATACATCCCAGTATACCCCCAGCCCTCCCTACTGCCTTCTCACATTGCTTGCTAACCTTAAGGTCATCTGATATGATTACCCCCAGGTCCCTTTCCTTTTTTGTTGTTGTTACTATCTCCCCACCCACTGTGTATTCTTCTCCTGGGTTCTTGTTTCCCAGGTGCATTATTTTGCACTTCTTTGCATTGAATCCTAGCTGCCCTACTTCTGGCCATTCCTCCAACCTTTCCAAGTCCCTTTTCATCCTTTCCACGCCTCCTTGTGTATCAACTCTGTTGCAGATCTTTGTGTCATCTGCAAAAAGGCATACTTTTCCTTCCAGTCCCTCTGCAATGTCACTGATGAAGACATTAAAAAGGACTGGACCCAATACTGAACCCTGCGGTACCCCACTAGTATCCCCCCTTTCTTCAGAATGGACTCCATTTACAATTACCTTCTGTGTCCTGTTGTCCAGCCAATGTTTTACCCAGGCTGCCACCTTGGGTCCCACTCCCAGGCTGGTTCCTCCCTGGTCTACTACTTTGGTCACCCAGTCAAAGAAATCTATTAGATTCATCTGACATGACCTTCCCTCTGTGAACCCATGCTGCCTTGGGTCCTGTGCTCCACTGGCCTCTAGGTACTCAACTATTCTTTGCTTCAGAAGTGACTCCATCACTTTCCCTACCACAGAGGTCAGACTGACAGGTGTGCAGTTTCCTGCCTCTATCTTGGTCCCACTTTTGTGAAGGGGAATCACATCCACCTTCCTCCAGTCCTCGGGTACCACACCATCCTCCCATGATTTATTAAAAAGAGTAGCCAGTGGTTTCACTAGTTCCTCCCTTAATTCTTTTAGAATTCTGGGGTGAATTCCATCAGGACCCATTGCTTTGTTCACCTTCAGTTTTAGGAGTTCTTGCAGAACCCTTTCTTCTGTGAAAGGACTGGGATCAACCCCCTATCAAGAGTGCTTCTGTTAATTGGATTAGGCACTTCCCCCTCCTCTTTTGTGAATACTGAGCAGAAATATTCGTTCAGTATTCCTGCTTTTTCACTGTCCCCCTCTGCCCACCCACCGTTCATTCTATTCAGCCTCACTATCCCTCCCTTTGTCTTTTTACACTCGCTGATGTACCTATAAAAGGTTTTATCCCCCTTCTTAACTGAGTTGGCTATCTTTTCTGAGGCAGTCTCCCATCTTGCCAAAGTCAGCCCTCCTAAAGTCCAGTACCCTCACTTTTGTATGGCTTGACTCTGTAGCTGAGTTTAACGTGAACCACACTGTTTGATGGTCACTTGTCCCCAGATGGCAACCCACTTCTAGATCTGAGATCCTCTCACTGCCCCCATTTAAGAGTACGAGGTCTAAGATTGCTCCCTCATGAGTGGGTTCCGAAACTAGCTGTCTAATGCCTTCCACCTGTAGGGCATCAAGAATGGCCCTGCTCTTGGATGTGGCTGCAGCAAATGTGCTCCAGTTAACATCTGGCATATTCAGGATACCCATCAACAGTATCTCCCCTTTCTCTGCCATTCTAAGAATGCCTTCTATCATATCCTTGTCCATTCCTTCCCCCTGACATTGGGGTCTGTACACAACACCTGTGCAGATTGTGGTGCCCTTTCCAGTCTCCAAGGTGACCCACAGTGCCTCCTCTCCTCCCTGTTTACTCTTTTGTTCAGTTGCTTTTATCCCTTCCTTTACATAGAGAGCTACTCCTCCCCCTCTTCTCTCCTGCCTGTCTCTCCTGTAGGTTATGTACCCTGGTATCTTAACATCCGATCATGGTTCTCTGTGTACCATGTTTCTGTGACTACGATATCCAGGCATCCTCTTCCATTAAGGCCATCAGCTCAGGGCTTGTTGCCCAGACTACGGGCATTGGTACTCATTACCCTCCATTTCCTGATGGCCTTACTCCCTTTTGCCCCATCCCTGTCCTTCTTGCCTTTGTCACTTTCTCCATTTACCCCTGCCCTTCTCCCTATCAACATGCCTATGTTGGTGTTTGCCACACTTACTACCATGATTATTTGGGGGGGCTAGGATTTTCCTGCTTCTTTCCAGTGCCTCCCCCCTTGGCTAGTTTAAAAGCTTGCCAATGAAGCATTTAAACCTATCACCTAGGATCCTGGTTCCCCTCCCGGACAGATGCAGCCCATCATGCCAGTATAGGCTTGCATCACTCAAGATGGACCCCCAGTCCCCAATGAAGCCAAATCCCTGAGCTCCACACCTGTTTTTCAATCACTGGTTGAATCCCATGGTGCGGAACACTCTAGCCTCTCCTATGCCATAGATGGGTAGCACCTCTGAGACGGTTACCGCACATGCTACTTGACTAAGGCCCTTCCCCAATTCCACAAACTCTTCCTGCACTTCTCTAATCCCTTTCTTAGCCAGGTCATTTGTCCCTAGGTGGATGATGACATCCAGCTCCCTCTCCTGTGCAGCTGCTCTGGCAATCATGAGGATTCACTCCCTGTCCCTCCAAGCCATGGCGCCAGGCAGGCACCTTACCTCCCTCTCCCCTTCCTCACCCAGTTCTACCTTCCTAACAATGGAGTCCCCCACCAGGAGTTGTTTCCTTCCCCTGCAGGGTCCCCTGCCACCCTCCTGTGGGTCTCCTTTGTGGAGGTTCCCAGCATCCTCCTTGGTCTCCGCTGTGGGTGTCTCCATAGAGGAACCACACTTTGCCAGAATGGCACAGGAATTGTGGAGAGGTACAACTGGAGGGATGCACCTCTGTTCCACCACATTCACCCTCCCTGAGCCCACTGTGGTCCAACTGCTCCTCTTTCTTGGCAACCTCTGAGGCAATGGCAGTGGCACTGGTGGTCCCTGGATGGAAGAGGAGGTCCCACAAATCCTGGCCAACTCAGCCTGGAGATGAGCAACCTCCTCCCTCAGCCCAGAGAGGTGCCTGCAGATGGGACAACACCGCATCCTCCAGAACATCTCCCGGAAGACTGCTGCTCCACAGTCACTGCACTGCACCACTCCAATCATGTCTAATTTCTGGCCCCTTAACTGTTTGCAATCCTTAATCTTTCCTCTGTTTTTTTCTCTCTCTCCTTACTTTCTGCCTGTGTGCCCTTTAAGCTCCTGATTGTCCTGTTCTGAGAAAAGAATTTCCTATATTTCTCAGTAGACCACTTATTTGCTCAGAGGCAGACCTCCAGCAGCTAGAGGGGGCCGGAGAGCTACTCTTGCCCTTCTAGGATGGTGGGTCCTTTGTGGTTCTGTGATCACTCACTTCCTGCCCCTAAACAGGAAGTTACTGTTGTCAGTCAAATCCTGTGCCTATAAAAATAGAACTAGCTTTGGGTGGGTGAGGGAAGGAGGGCAATATAGTCCCAGCAGAGAAGTTCAGTCACACAGCAGTCTTTTCTCCTGGTGTCTTCTGCCAAGCTATTAGCAGAATCTTTCAAGGCAGTCTTTAAATGTAGCTTCCTTCTAGCTAAGCCACTCCCCCTACTTACCAGATCTTTCTACAAGTAATTTAAACCTGACAGCAGTTAAGTCCTTTCAGTCACCTGAATTTACACCTAGATAACTCTTCAGATACCCATTCAGTTCAGTTAACCCAAACACACACTTTTTTTTTGTATGTTAGTTTTTTACCCTAAATTAAAGGTCCAAGTACAAAAGTTCTTCTACTTTAGTCCCAGCAGAAAAGTTCAGTCACACAGCAGTCCTTTCTCCTGGTGTCTTCTGCCAAGCTATCAAAGATAGAGGAGTGAATGCTGTGGGGGGGAGTAGTAAAGTGGAGGGGAGGTTCCAATAGTGGGTGGGGGGGAGGTGAGCTCAGGAGGTGAGATGCACAAGGGTGTTGCACCTTTGCAGCTAGGGAATTGGCAGAAGTGAGATTAGGAGCTAACAGGCCAGTGCCGTTTATCAAATGAATGTGGCCTTTGGAGATGGGGCGCTCCATGGGATTAGCATTGGGTGTGAGCAAAAATGTTTCCATTACAAATGGGGTAAGTAGCGATCTTAGGGCCTTTAGAGGGAAACAATTCTAAGTGGTGTGATGTAATATTGCATCTTTATGTAAAGCAAAGTAAATGGTACTTTATGGTACAGTCGTTGGGGCAGATCTAAGAGGGAACTATAGAAGGGGAAATCTGGGTTTGGGAACCTTCTAGTGGCCCCCCTAAGGTGCAGAAGAATCCTGATCTACTATAATAGGTAAGGATGAGAGGCAGTTTTTGACAGTTGAGGGCAGGGCGCACTGTATGGGAGGGGCTGCATAGGATAAGAGGAAACAAAAATTTTAGAAAAGGAAGGCCCCCATGTACTAACAGTTTCGGGGGTTTGGGGCAAGGTCTTGAAGTTACCTGGATGAGGATGGGGCGGAGGGTAGCACGGGAACGGGTTCATCCTTGACTCAATACTTGGTAGGTGGACAATCTATGGATCGGGATTGGTGGGGGAGGGGTGGGAGGGTGGGTAAGAGAGAGAGTCCAACACAGGGAATAGGGTGGATGCAGACCTGGAACAAGCAAAGACAGCGGGTTTAATTAAAGTATTTTGAGGTTATTTTAATGTCAAGTATTAAAATAATTTCTTGGAATGTTAAAGGACTCAGGGGTAGACATAAGAGAATGCTGATTTTAAGGCATATTGAGCTAATTGGGGCTCATATCACTGCTTTACAGGAGACACACTTGCTGATGGAGGAACTGAATGGGCTTAAGAGACGATGGGTGGGGCAGGTATACGGGACAGGTAAGGAAAGAGCTTCAGGAGGGGTGGTGATATTAATAAGGAAATCATGCGCATATGAGGTGGTCCAAGTCAATGCAAGGGAGGACAGTAGAGGGATATATGTCTTGGGCACACTGCTGGGTAAGGCAATCTCGGTGGCCTCTATTTATGGTCCAACGCCCCCAGACCCTGGGTTCTTTGCCTCTATTGAGAGGGATATAGCGGATCTTCCATCGCCTTTGTTAATACTGACGGGGGATTGGAACACCTGCCTCAATAATCATGAAGATAGAATTCCACCATCTAAAGGACCCATGTCTAAGGCTCAGATTGCCTTGAACAGATTGCTCGAGGTGACGGCATTGGTAGATCCAATTAGGATATACTCGAAAGGGGGTATGACTATGACTTTTTACTCAGCAGCCCACAAGAGTCAATCCCGAATAAATTTCTTTTTGGTAAATACGGAGGTGATTGGAGAGATTAAAGAAATGACAACGGGGGGTAGAACTTACTCAGATCACTCTCCCATTCAAATGTCGTGGGAACCCAGACCCGCTCCTCCCAGGTTGCATAGGTGGAGGCTGAATGATTTCTTGTTGGCTGAGTCCCTGGTGAGAGACAGGTTAGAGGAGGCATTGTTGGAAATCATACAACACTAAATACCTACATTGCAAAATAAAAAGTTGGCTTGGCCCACTTGTAAGGTTTTATATGCGGGGGTGGCCCAGAGTATGGCAGCTCAAAGAAGCAGGGAGAGAAGAGTGAAAGAGGAGTTTATTCTGGGGGCAATTGCTTCATTGCCACCTCAGCAGGGCTCCTCAGGGGAGATTGATGCTGAACTTAAAAATTTGCGGAAGGAGCTGGGAGATACTGTCAATAGTAAAATAGAATATCAATTAGAGAAGATTAATGCCAGATACCTGATGCAGGGAGATGTTCCAGGGTGGTTGCTGGTGGCTAGAGTTAGGGAATGGGAAGCAAGTAGAATGATTACTTCCATTCAATACGGGGTAATAATCCCTCTGTACAAGACACTGGTTAGGCCCCATCTGGAGTACTGTGTGCAGTATTGGAGGCCACACCTTCACAAGGACATTAACCAAATTGAGGCAGTCCAGAGAAGGGCAACCAAAATGATGCAGGGACTGCATCAGAAGACATATGAGGACAGATTAATGGAGCTCATTATGTATACCCTTGAGCAAAGGAGGGAGAGAGGTGATATGATCGAGGAATTCAGACACCTTAAGGGCATAAACAAGGTGAAAGAGTCTAACATGTTTAAATATAAGAAAAATAGCAGGACAAGAGGACACAGCATGAGATTAGAGGAAGGCCGATTAAGGGGGAATGTGAGGAAATTCTTTTTCACAGAAAGGGTGGTGGATGCATGGAATGGCTTACCACAAGAAGTGGTGGCTGTGAATACAGTGCAGGGCTTCAAACAGGCATGGGATAGGCATAAGGGAGCAATACAAATGACTATGAATAGATAGGCCACTGACAGAGCAAAGGCCGATGGCACATTTATAAAGTAGAAAAAGAAATGGGCAGACTGGATGGGCCTTGCTGTCCTTATCTGCTGTCAACTTCTATGTTTCTATGTTTCTATGAAAACTTTTAACTGATACACAAGAGATGGCGGAGGCCTTTGCATCATACTTTAAAGGAATATACCAGGCTGAAGACCCAACTGGGGAGAAAGAAACTGAGAGTTTCTTAGAGGGGATCCCCTTACCAGCCCTGGACCCAAGACAGGCCAATGAGTTAGCAGCTCCAATAAGGGCATCGGAGATTCTTGGGGTGGTGCAATCACTACCTGCTGGTAAAACCCCGGCACTGGATGATCTCTCTGCCAAATTTTATCAGGTACATATACAAACTATGCTACCTTTGTTTCAAGAATTATTCAGTGCTATAATGCAGGAAGTGGTACCTCGCCCTCTGTTGTATCAGGTGTAAATCACATCGATTCCTCAACCAGATAAGTCTAGGGATGTCCCCGGAAATTATAGACCTATAGCCCTAATGAATCAAGACATTGAGATCCTTACAAGAATTATAGCAAACAGAATTTTGCAAATTGCACCTAGTCTAATCAGTCAGGAACAGGTGGGATTTATGCCGGGAAGGGGGGCACATGATGCTCTTAGGAAGTTGCATCACATACTAAGCTTTGAGCCTGATTCCCAGTTACCTTTAACACTGATATCGTTAGACGCAGAGAAGGCCTTCGACAGGGTCTCCCACCCTTTCCTTTTTGCCACAATGGACAGGATGGGGTTCCTGGAGGGTCTTCTTAGGGGTATTAGGAATTTATATGCTGCACCAACAGCTAGAGTATTATGCAATGGCTATTTTTTGCATGAAACACAGCTGGAGAATGGAACCCATCAAGGATGTTCTCTTTCACCAATACTTTTTAATATTTACCTGGAGTCCCTTTTGAGAGCTATCAATAGAGATGTGCATATTAAAGGAATTAAGATAGAGGGAAGGGAGATGAAATTCTCAGTTTTTGCAGACGATATATTGCTGCATCTGGAGGATCCAGCATCTAGCTTTAAGAGAGCAACAGAAGTAATAGAGCACTTTTCCAAGGTCTCAAACTATAAATTAAATTTGAATAAGACTCAAATCCTCCCCTTGATGCTGCATGTCACTAGGACTGATTTTATGCCACTGCAAATATGATGGAGGACAGATAACATTAAATATCTAGGTATTTGGATTACAGCGGATCTGGAAGGGGGTGGAAACTAATATGGGGGTAATTATATCGGTACTTAAAGGGGATATAATAAGGTAGAGTAAATTTCCTTAAAGTTTTATGGCTTGATTGGGTCTTATTAAGATGAATATATTACCCCGTTTGTTATACTTGGTATATTTAGCCCCATACAATATTCCCCAAAAATGGTTCAATATAATCGGGAAACTCATTTTGGGATTTCTATGGAAGGATAGGCCTCCTAGATTAAAGCACAACATTTTGCGCTTATCGCATAAAAGGGGAGGGATCCTACTACCTGACCTCCATATATATTATGTGGTGGGCCAGCTGGGTTTGATGAGCCGATGGGTTAAAGAGCTTGAAAGGGAGAGTTATAGCCCAACCTGGCTCCAAATGGAGAAACAAATATTAGGAGAGTCAGGCCTTGCCCCGGAAGCAATGCTATATGCTAATATTGGGAAAAGTTTTAAGAAAGGGTCTGGGAACCCAATTGTGAAAACAGCAGATGCTTGGTGGTCTTTCCTTACCCCTGTGCAGAGAAAGGGCCAAATGAGGGCTGGAGATCAGCCAGTGTTGGGTAACCCTAATTTTGTAATTGGGAACCGGGTAGTTAACTTGCGGTGAGCTAATCAGATGCAGGGTTTGAAACTAAGGGAAACCATTCAGGGTAGTAGAGTGGTCCTACCGGCAAGATGTGATGGAATGCTTTTCTTTCAAAAGCTACAAATTAAGCACATGATAGAGGGGGCGTTGAGGAAGATGGGGGGTATTACGGACAAGTTTTTCTCCTGGGGGATGCTTAAGGAGGTTGACCCAAGAGTTCACTCTCTATCACAAATATATAAAGTAATGCTGGAGTTTCTTAGCCCAAGCTCTGTTAGAAGAGTTACATTTTGGGATAAAGTGATGGTTCCTCGAAATTTAGATTGGGATAACATTTGGTAAAGCAGCAAGTATAATATTATACCAAAATATAAAAGTATGCAATTTTTTATTGTGTCTAATCTGTATTTTATCCCTGTGAAACTATGTGATAGAAACCTGAGACAGACAGATCTGTATTTTAGATGTGAGGGGGGAGTAGGTGATTTATTGCATGTGATCTGGGGATGTAGCAAAATATCACCCCTTTGGGGGAAAATCAAAAGGTGTATGGACCCAATGTTGGATTATTTAGAATTTATAACACCAGAGATATGTGTTTTGGGTGACTTTTCCCAAATTCCGGGTGTTATACCTAGATATCACCTCTCCTTGATGACGGCAGTAGTTAAAGCTTTTCTATTAAAACATTGGAAGGATGATCATGTATATGCTTACTATCAATGGGTAAAATAATTAATGGGGTTGTTGGTCAGAATAAAAAGATATCTTTATATGGGGGAGAGAGGAGGATTATATGTTAAAAGATGGGTGGCGCTAGATGCAGTCTATACTCTCCAGATCACAAATGGATAAGCACAGGCTGTCTGTTGGATGGGGAATAGCAGATGGTAACTATCTTGGGTTGCAAAATTGTTATTCCTGGTCACAATCCGTGTTTAGTGGAGATGACTATGATATATACCTGTGGGTTACTTTAGGTTGATGAGGGTCTGTTGATTTCAGCGGGGGGATAGGGGACTCTCTCTCTTTCCAGGGGACGCAGATGGGTGCCTCCCTTGAGAGGAAGATTTTGGAAAGCAAAGGGTGCTTTGATGTTGATAAGGGTACTGCTGTATGGGAATTTAGGGCAGGATAGGTAGTGTAAGCTTATACACAGGCCCATTATAATAGAGTAGGGTAGACATGAGAGGACAGGGTTGTTTTAAAGGGGGGGCTACCTGCTGTAGATGTATATAGGTGGGCTGTACATAGTTTGCACGGTCAGTTTGAGGCTGTGTACCCTGGCTCTGCCAGGTATGTGTATGTTTGTCTGTTTGTTTATCTTATCTATGGAAAATGAATAAAGATGGTTTAAAAAAAAAAAGAGTGCTAAACTCCATTATTTAATTATTGCACTCCTGCTCCTATCATCTGGAGACATAGATCTTAACCCTGGGCCTTGCTCCCTAAATGGCACAATACCTCCATCTGTTACCCCAATAGCCCTGTTACCTCACCCCTCTGCCTTCCCCTGAGGTTTGAAATCTCTGAACCTAAACATACGTAGCTTTCTCCCTATAATCAACTTACTCCAGCCCCTTGTTGCTTCACTAGGCTCTGACATAATTATTCTGAATGAAACATGGCTAAATAATAAAACAGATGATCTCCCCCAACACTCGCCATCCAGGGCTTTTCTATTTTATGTCAAGACTCATCCAGAAGGTGTAGAGGCATGGCAATATACTTTTCCTTGGGTATCCAATTCACTATCATTTATTCCGCCTCTGTCCCCAAAGTGTACGAAGTATTCATCTTACAATTCTCTCCCATTCACAATCCCTATTTTTATTGCAGGGGTCTACTGCCGCCCAGGCCTCAACCCCTCCCTAGTTACTGACCTCATGTCTACCATAGCTTCCAACACCTCCTTAGGTGAAGTCTATATCATAGGCAATTTTTACCTAAGCTGGTTATCCCTTTCCCTACTCAAAGTAAAAAACAACATTGCTGCCCATGATTTGACCCAACTAATCCTTGAATCTACTAGGATAAATCCAAAAGCAAGCAACCATTCCTTAATTAATCTCGACAAGGCCCCTGGCTGCACTGTCTCCCACCCTCACCCACCTCCCCCCATATCTCCACTCCTGCCCCTGCCCCCACCCACCTCCCGTACTCCCCCTTACCCCCTGCACCTTCTACCCCCCTCGATCTCCTACCATCACTTCTCCCCACCCACCCACCCTCCTTCCCTTGTCTTGCTAATAGCTCATGTCTTTGTACTGGTTATTACATGTCTGTAAGTCAATGACTATATGTTTGTAACTAAAAATGCTGACTGTTGCTACGCTGATGTAGAACCTTTGTAAAGAGCCTCGGCTCAAAGGTATTGTAATCCTAGATGAAATAAATTAAAAAATAAATAAATAATTGACTGGGCTCTCACTTCCCACACACAGTCATCAAACCTAGAGTGTTTCTACTATAGGTATCTCTGCCCCACTGACAGAGCTACTCAACCTCTCATTCACATTGGAAGCTCTCCCCTCTCTTAACAAGCCATTGTTCTTCCCTTCCCTAAGGGTGATGACCCATCTTTCCTTGGGAACTATTGCCCCATATCCCTACTTCCCACCCTCGGTAAACTGCAAGAACACCTAGTTCTTACCCAACTCTCTGCCTATCTCTTTCACTCTAACTTTTTCACACCCTTCCAATCTGGCTTTCATAAAAAAAACACTCCTCCACCACCTCCCTGATTAGGGTCACTGACTCCATACTCACTTGGGTGGACAGTGGGCAGATCACATCCACCATCTTTGTCGACCTAGCCAAGGCTTTCAATGCTGTCTCTTGCTCTATCCTGTTACACTGTCTCCCCACTGCAGGCTTGTCAGCTGCTACCACAAACTGATTCCGTGCCTACCTGGTAGGTCGGACCCAGTCAGTTAGAAAAGCAGATTCCGGGGATAAAAGGGATGGGTGGTATCTATTTTTGGGGGGGTTAGGGAGGAGGGTGGGCATTACTACAGTAACCCTGGGGATACATGTAAAGGGAATATACATCTCGTGTGCTGAGTGTAATTATTTTAGCTCGATTATCTCTCCTAGATGGCTAGTGAGTTAACATTTGTGTCTTGGAATGTTAAGGGGATCAGAAAACAACATAAGCAATATCAGGTTCTCAAACATTTAAGTCTGTTCAGTTCACAGATAACCTTTTTGCAAGAAACCCATTTATTAGAAGTGGAAGCTTTGCAATTAAGGAGGCAACAGGTGGGATCGATTTATAATGCCCAGGACACCATGAATAGTTGTGGGGTCATGCTCATGATTAACAGGAGTATTCCATTCTCTTCCACACAAGTGATTAATGATACCGAGGGTAGGTTCATCCTGGTTAAAGGTGCCCTCTGGTCTGTCCCAGTATTATTGGGCTTTGTTTATGGCCTTAATCTTAATGACCCTGGATTTTTCATGAGGCTTATATCTATCATTCTCCCAATGCTTCCCATTAAAATTATTTTAGGGGGAGATTTCAATCAAGTACTTGATCCTCATTTAGACAGACTGGGCAGTGGCCTGGGTGCGGCTACCCCTGGACAGAAGGCATTTAGAGATTTATTAGATCAATGCGGGCTCTGCTATGTCTCGCATGTTTTACACCCTGATTCTAGGGAGTTTACCTTCAGGTCTATGGCACATGACTCGCAGTCCTGCATTGACTATTTACTTATCTCTCAGTGTCTCCTGCCTGGGGTGAAGACCTCCTCGATTTAACCTGGCCCAATCTATGATCACTCACTAGTGGTATGCAATTTGATACTGCTCAATTCAACTAATAGGGAAACTAGATGCAAACTCAATGACCAGCTCCTTAAACATGTTAAATGTTGCAAACTTATTAGGGAAAAAATAGAATCCTTTTTTTCACTAAACCATTTAGATGGTGCAAAACCTGATATCTCGTGGGGGGCCTTCAAAGCTTTCATGAAAGGGATACTGATTAGCATGGTGGTTGGTAGGAAAAGAGAGCAGGAGAAAGAGCTTAAATCCTTATTAACCCAAATCAGATCCCTGGAAGTTAGTCTTCTGGCCAATCCTCTAGAGGAGAATACTCAGAAACTCCTGAAATTAAAGGATAAATACTTGGGGTTACTTCAAGAGAGAGCAGAACTAACCATTATTCGTACCAGAGCTAATTACACTGATCAGGAGGAGAAAGCGGGACGTTTACTGGCATTGCGTATTAAACAACAGGAATCAATGAGATTTATCCCGCCCATCAGGTCAGTGGCAGATGGATCTCTTAAGGTGTCTCCCACAGAGATAGCTCAAGAATTTGCTGCTTATTATTCTAAACTGTATAGTGACATGGAGCACCCCCCCTTGCCCTGAAGACATAGAGGGTTATCTAAGGGACTCCCACTTGCCCCTCTCCCTGACTGGTGTAGTGATGCTCTGATTGTCCCTATTTCCCAGGAGGAAATTGCTAAGGTTATTAGTGAGCTGCCTGCCTACAAGGTCCCTGGTTCAGATGGATTTTCTACTTTATTTTACAAGGTCTTTTGAGACCTTCTCTTACCAATACTTGGTCGCTTATTTCAGCAAATCCTATCTGGGGTGGAGACAGATACATATCTCTTTGAGGCCCTGATTGTCCTGCTTCCCAAACCTCATAAAGACCTTGAACAGGTTCAAAGTTACAGACCTATCTCGCTTTTAAACCAGGATATTAAGATTCTCTCTAAAATACTGGTTAATAGGTTGTCACTGGTTCTTCCTGGGTTAATAGGTACAAACCAGGTTGGATTTATGTAAGGGCGCTCATCTTCCGATCATTTAAGCACTTTGTTGCATGTCTTCTCGGCTACTAGGGATGCCAAGTTCTCTGCGGGCTTGGTTTCCCTGGATGCTGAGAAGGCATTCGACCATGTGAACTGGAACTTTCTGTTCTGCACTCTGGAGGCCTTCCACTTACCCTCTCTGTTTATCTCCTGGATTGCTGCCCTTTATAAAAATCCCTCGGCAAGAATTTCTGCAAATGGGCCCTTTTCCCATTCCTTCTCGCTTCACTTGGGTACTAGACAGGGGTGCCCCTCTCCCCTTTATTATTTAACTTATATCTGGAACCTCTTATTCAAAATAATCTCAATAATGATTCTATACAAGGGGTGAGAATAGGGCAGCATGAAGTTAAAGTCACTGCATATGCTGATGACCTGTTAATACATCTGTCCCATCCGGTATCCTCTGTCCCGGCCTTACTAAGGGAAGTAGCAAGGTTTAGTGCTCTGTCCAACTACAAATTGAATGCCAGTAAGTCCCTATTTTTCCCATTAAATCACAAAGTTTTCAAGACTGACATTAGCCCTTTTGGGCTATGTTGGACACTCAGGTCTTTCAAATATCTGGGTATCAAACTTTCACATAACCCCCTAGCATGGTTTAAGGAACATTTGGATTCCTTATTGCAGGGGTTTACACATGACCTTGAGAGGTGGTCTAAACTCCCTATCTCTCTGTGGGGCCGAACTAGCATAATTAAAATGAATATATTTCCTAGGATTTTCTACCTGTTGTTCCTTCTCAATGCCTTTATTCCTTTACTCTGGTTCAAAAAGGTACATGGTGTTTTCACTAGATTCATCTGGGCCGACAGGTATCCCCGTTTGGTTTATCATAAGCTGGTAGCCCCAAAGCTGGAGGGGGGCTGCGAATCCCCCATCTGGCTATATATCACTGAGCTAGCCACTTTGCGAAATGTTTGCGGTGGGTATCTCCCGGCCCAGAAGAAACTCAACCTGTCTGGCTCAAAATAGAATTGGATGCAATCAATGTCAATAATCTGGACCCTCTCGCATTATTTTTTCTTAGGTTATCCCAAGTAAGTGTGGCCGTAGAGTGTTCCACAATAAGGACTTCCTTAAAGGTCTACTCACAGTTATATTCCTTTTTGCAGTATTCCCCCGATCTGGACCTGGCCCAGTCTATCTGGAACTCTCCATCATTTACTATTAACAAGAGTCAAATCTCTCGTCTCTGGTTGCCTCAATTGGGAGAGGGGAAGCTCTTGGCTTTTACTGATGGTGGGGGGCATTAGTTACCAGTGGAAGAGATGGTTAGGAAATGTCTTATCCCGCTCTCTTCTTATTTCAAAGTCCTGCAATTGAAGCACTAACTTGTAATTACCCTGGGTAGTACTCCTCCTTCTCAGAGTATCTCTTCTCTGATACCCGAGGTATCCCCACTTTCTGGATCTTCTGGTGTAATTTCTAAACTATATCAGGTTTTGTTTCATAAAAAGTTCGGGGGTTCATTTGGGCCATAAAGATTTTGGAGTAATTTTTTCCCCCACCTTCAGCTGGATTGGCATTCTCTCTGGAAGTCATGTCATAAATTTATTTCTCAAGATAAACTGCGTCTCATGCAATATCATGTATTGCACAACTTATATTACTCCCTGGCTAAACTTCACAGGTGGGGCTACCTAGATTCAAATAAGTGCAACAAATGTTTGCAGGATGTGGGTACACTTTTTCACATGCTTTGGTCTTGTCCAAGAATTTCCACCTTATGGGTTTCAATCCAAACTTCCTTAGACCCCTTGTTGGGCCTCCAAGAATATTTTACCCCTGAGATATGTGTGTTAGGGGACCTGTCCTCTATCAGAGTCAAGGCGCGTAAATTTCACATTTCCATGGTTGCCTTGTCAGCTAAGAAAATAATTCTCCGTCACTGGAAAGACAGGTCCTCCCCTTCCTTCCAGGAATGGGTAAGAGAAGTATTATCTAACTTGAGCATGGAAAAAGCAATAGCCAGTCTACACAATAGTCTGGCAGTTTATACTAGAATTTAGGATCCCCTTCACTCACTGATCTCTCTGGTTCCAAACTAAACCTATACTAGGGTTGTTGCTTCTATATGGTTTTTTGATTAGAGGCTCGGCATCTACGGGTACCGAGATGGGTTACTGCAGTAAGGGGAGGTGGGAGGGGGCAGCATCCTTTCACTATGTATCAATGAGTCTCTATCAGTTTTCTCTGTATGCTGCTTTTTATGGTGGAGAATGTATGAATAAACTTTAAATTATAAAAAAAAAAAGAAAAGCAGATTCCATATCCTCAACCCTCCCTATCAACACAGGAGTCCCACAGGGATCAGTGTTGGGCCCCATACTCTTTTCCAGCTTTCTCAGCGACTTCTTGTCTGTATGCACATCTACCTCTATTCATATGTATGCAGATGACATGGTCCTTTACACTTCTGGCCACTCCCCCACTGATGTTACAACCAGACTTGGAACAATTTCAACAACATTCAGCACTGGTTTTGCTCACATCAGCTTTTCCTAAATGCCATGAAGACTGTCTCCATGACCTTCAGCACTAGGCATAGACTTTCAAGGCTCCCTTCCCTACCCACTTTCCACATCCTCAGTGGGACGGTCCTCGAGGACACCGCTTCATTCAGATATCTGGAGGTTTGGCTTGACCAACACCTCACCTACTCTGGTCACGTGGATGCCATCCTTAAAATGCTGTGCCCCAAGTTAGGCACACTATTTAGGAACCGAAAATGCTTCCCTCTCTCGGCTAGGTGTAAACTTGTCCAGAAGATAATCCTTCCCATCTTTGACTACTGTGACGTAGTCTACAGTACCGCACCTAAGACCTCCGTTGCCAGATTGGACACCCTCTTTAACTCCTTCTGCTGCTTCACACTCAACACTCATAACCTCACTGATCACTGTCAACTTTACCACACTTTGGCTTTAATCATCTCTTGATAACAGATGTCTCCTCCACTGTGTTAAATTCATCTCCAAATTCTGGTTTGGCACCCTTCCTACTTATTTCATCTCTTCTCTAACAATCCCCCCACCTTCCACCCATTCACTTAGGTCCTCAGTTTCCCACACTTTAGGTGTCCCATGCCATATGACTACTGTTGGCCAGGCAGCCTTCTCATACTGCTTCCCTAAACTGTGGAATTCCCTCCTCCCCAGATTTGCCTTTCGTCCTCCCCTTCCTGTATCTCCTCAGCCTTACACAATTACCTGTCTGTGAACTGCAATTCTGCAAATTATCAGACCATGATGCATCTAAGTGGGCTGTAATAGTTATCCTATTACCACACTTGTGGACCTTCTGTTCACTATGATGTAATAGAATATACATACCAACTGTAATTTCTTGATGCCTGTTACTGCTTGTTAATTGTTCTCTACTTGGTAATGTACTCTATGCGTAACTGGTACTACATACTATTTTGTTGTTTGCCTATGACTTATTTGTACGTCTTCCAATTTTCATATCTTAGCAATGTATACTGTTGTGTTGTTTATGTTTTATTGTATGCCTTCCAACTCTCCCACCCCCCAGGATGCACCATGAGATGAGCAACTTGTTGTTCAGTCTGCCCTTCCTGGTGAAACTCTTAAATAAATAAATTATGCTGACATTTGGTAAACATATGTAGGCCATGACTAAATGTCAGTAAACGAAATGTGGTGTCATTTGGGGTAATACTTCTAACACTAGAGCAAAATACCTGAAATTTAAAATCTGGTGAAATTCCACAGAATTTCTGCACAAATTCAATGGAATCTGAATGCTAATTCTGCAGGGATTCCACTGGCAGAATTTAACATTCTGCACTGCTCTGCTTTTTAATGCCCCCCCCAAAAGGAAAAAAAATCTTTCAGTTGTTCTTCTACTGTCTCTGTCAAGTGCTTTAAGTGTTGTATATGGTTCCCTGATCCCTAGTACCTTAAATAAATCCCTGTTGTGTAGTGTGGGTGCTGCTGGTGATTTAATTATTTACAAAACTGGTAACCGGGAAAGACACAATGAGTCAGGGCTCATTTCCAGGTACAACCTGGGGAAGGGGTAAAGGAAGAAACATGTTACAGGTACAATACAGTGTACAGAAATGCAAGTCAAAAGTCGACAAATTCAATACAAGAGAGTTGGTACACTGTGAGGAAATAAAAGTCATGGACAATCAAGGCAAATCACTGTAGCAACCACGGGTAAAGTAAGTAATCAAAAAAAGAATGCAGCAGTGAAATATTAAGCAGTGTTGGAAACAAGTGTAAAAGGAGCGGATGTAGGGGTGAAAGTGCACCAATCACTGCAGCAAGTATTGGAACATTTTTGTAGCAGGTGAAAGTGTGTGGTGATGCTAGTTCATGAGAAACCTGAACTTCAGCAGAAGGTGCTGCAGCTTCCAGTGGGTGTGCCTGCCACCCTACCATAATACTTCCCTTACGCCCTCCATGAACCGCTGCTGGCATGGATGGACCACCACCTTCACCACCTCCATTCATCACTTCCCTCTGCTTTCCCTCCTACTCAGCTTGGTGATTCACCATGAGAGGGGTCCTCTGGCTCCTGATTCCCATGTGGGTCCTCTGCTTGCCTTGGGGGACATGTTTATTACGTAGGTTGCAAGTGAGCACCCTAACCCCAATGATGCCTAGGTCTCTTGATTCCTATCCCTCTCTTCCTTCTATTATCTATCCAACTTTCCTCTCTTACATCCTCTACCTGCCCTCCGTCAATGCTAGACCTTATTTCTACTCTTCTTATCATATATTATTCCCTGTCTCCCGTTATATGGTAGGAGTTCTTTGCATCCGTTGGTTGAGACCTGTCCCCTTTGCCCCTCTGTCCTCTGTACTTCCTGTGTCACCCTGTGGTTCTATACCATTACTCATTGAACTCTTCATTCCCCCTCCCCCATCTAAATTCCCTCTCCCTCCACCTGCACTATAGTCCCACTGTTATCCCTTTCCTATCCTGACCTTCCTTGTTGTCCTGGCATGTACCAAGTTTTGTATGCATCTATACTTTCTGTAATCTACTGCTATTGCTTAACCATGCATCTTTTCACTCCTCCCAGGTATTGTTATGTACATGTTTGCCTACATCTTGTAAATTGCTCCAAACTGCTGTTAACTCTCCTGAGTTATTGTTCTTGTTACTCAGAAACCGATAATTGTATTCCATTGCTTTTTTTATCATAGAAATACTTTATCGACTTTTACTTTTGTTGACAGAAAGTTTAATAGGGCTTTGTCATTCATACATCCATTTCAGTGCTACAAATTCACATTTCAGGTTTATGAGATGCTGCTACATTATATTACAGTAAAGCTAGTATAGATCTGATCCTCATCCAGTGAAATACATTCCATAAAGCTATGAACTCAATTACTAATTTATTCCCAACATTATTCCTTGTTAAGTAGTTCATATAAGTAAGATAGAAAGCTGGTACCACTAAATGAAGTCAAGCCTGATTATGACTAACCTTATCCAGGAAGGTGAGAAAAAGAATAGTTGCCAGAAAAGGAACCATGGAGACGAAGATAGTGAGTAGAGAGCTACCTTAGTCAACTAGATATTCACCCCTCCCTCCATTCCATCTAGACTCCTTCAAATCAGTGATTGGTTGCTGTCTGCCTAAGAGTGGTGGGTGAGTTGCCTGGGGGAGAAGGGGGCTTTACACAATGTAGAGTTCAGGAACAATCCCCATTTCAAATAGTAGAAAGATGTTTTACCCCAAAAGTTATAGGTCAACCTTTCAAATGTGGCTAGTCTTGCTACCACTGAGTGCCAAAGGGGAATGGGGGGGTTGCGTTTGTCTCCAGGATAATAGCAACAGCCTCTTCACTTCCAACAAAACAGCCTACAGCCAGCTTACTTGAGGCCATGGTAGGAAACCAACAGGGGATGGATCCCCTAACAATAGGAGTGGATTAGAAATATCAATGGGAACCCCTAAAACCCCAGAGCAGTCCATTGTATGGCATTCCAGAAGTTAGTCAACTGCTGACATTCCCACATGATATGCAGCATGTTTGCAGGGCTACATCCACATTTCCAGCACTGAACATGAGGTAATATATCCCACCACTGAAGAGTCGCAGGAGTGCGATACCACCTAAGCAGAATTTTAAGTTGAATCTGCTGACTCCTAACATCTTGGTAAGCAGAATGGGCAAGGTGGAGGCATTTGGCCCATGCTCCCCCAGTAATGATGAGGTGGAGTTCTTCACTCTAGGCCCTCCTGCAAGGGTCAATGGGGTCTGGTTGTGCCTCCCGCCAGGTACTACAGAATTTACTGGTCATACCTTGTAAGGAGGATTTGTTGTTTAATTGTGACATCCAGTCCCACTGGGGATCTCTTGGGCACAGTGCCCGAATCTTGTGACTCGCACTACGGATCTGCAGGTATCTCCAAAAATCATTGTAAGGAGTATTTGGCCCTCAATTGTGTAAATGACATCACAGCATTAAAATCATGCATATATAAGTCTTGAATGATGCGGATCCCTTTACTTTCCCATTCCAGCCAGTGGAGCATTTTGTTATCCATGGTAAGAAGTGGGTTATGCCAAAGCAACAGATAATGATACGGCACGGATCTGGTTGACTTTGGAGTGTTGGAAGCTGCCATGAGACCAACCCACACTTACCTTGTTTCAACCATGACTGGAGTAAGTTGGTTAGTAGTGTTGTGAGCGCCAGTCAGGAGTGTCCCCAAAGGGGATTTGGCCATTAACTGAACTTCCAGTGACACCCATTGCGAAGGAGTGTTATGGGAAGGAACAAACCATTTTGTGACCTGTATGGAGGTATAGTCCCAGTG
This sequence comes from Neoceratodus forsteri, assembly GCA_016271365.2. NCBI lineage: Eukaryota > Metazoa > Chordata > Ceratodontiformes > Ceratodontidae > Neoceratodus > Neoceratodus forsteri. Next base: position 245,296,140 of record CM057455.1, read on the forward strand.
ATAACCTTGCTACCATGGAAATACTAGGCCTCCCTTGGTCCAGTGCACCTGTAGCTTTGCCCAACTCCACCGGGGAGATTTACCCTCCTAGATATAGGAGGCAATTATCTTACCCAATGTACAAAACATCTGGCAAGACAAAGCAATTGGGAGGTTGTTGAACAGGTGTGCCACTCTGGGTAGTAATAGCATACAGATTGTCGCCACTTTCCCAGGAAGTGATAGATTGAGGCATTTCCATCTGTTGACCTCTACCGAGAGTGAGGAGATTAAAAGGTTAAAGTTCTCTGATATGAGATTGTTCCAATGAACCGGAATATGAATACCAAGATAAGAAAAACCAGTTGGGGCCCACATCAATGCAGGGTCCTGCAGGCATAACCTCATGCAGGTTGCATTAAGGGGCATCACACTTGTCTTACTTTGGTTAATTTACAAGACAGACAGTTGCGTAAATTTGTTTAATATCTCCAAAACCTTAGGAAGCGAGTCCTTTGGGTGGGTCAGAGTCAGTAGCAAGTCATCCGCGTATGCAGCTGTAAGATACTCCTTCTGGCCCACTTTGATACCTTTAACCTCCTCTATGGCCTAAAACATTCGTGTGAGTGAATCTAAGGCTACCAGAAATAGTAGGGGAGATAGTGGGAAACCTTGTCATGTGCCTCTCTGCAAGATAAAGGAAGGAGAAATGTCTTTGTTAGTTAATATCTTGGCTGAGGGGGCATTATATAACACTTTGACCCATTGTCGAAAATACTGGCCAAATCCATAGTGATACAGAACCTCATGTAGATAGGGCCATTCGACTGAGTCAAAAGCCATAGTGAAATCCACTGCCAAGGCCACCATAGGGTCTTTGGAGTTCATTGCGATGCACTTCAAATCCAGTACCAGCCTTATGTTGTCAGCTGTAGATTGCCGCCTCGTGAACCCCACTTGAGAGGGGTGAATAATAGACGGCAGTACCTCTGCTAGTCACGTGGCGAGCACTTTGGCTGCAATCTTGCAGTCCACTGAGATAAGTGAGATTGGCTGATTGTTGGCACAGTTGAGCAGATCAGCTGCCTTTTTTGGCAGAAGAGTGATCAGAGCCTCCTTCATCGAAGACGGAAGGATCCCAATCCTATGCACCTCATGCAACACAGAGAGCAAGGGAGCACTAATATATGTGCCCAGCATCTGGTATAGTTCTGCGGTCATTCCATCTGGCCTCAGGGACTTACCAGGAGACAGCTGAGACAGAGCTGACATCACCTCCCCTTCGGTGAATGGCTGGTCCAACGCCTTCTGCACATCCTCTGTTAGTTGAGGAGATTTGGCCTTTGTACATAAGTCCCCAACCTGCATCTCCCACTAACTGGGTTCTAACTTAGAATGCGTTTGGTAAAGTCTTTTGTAAAATTGCTGCATGCAGGCATTCATTTTCAGAGGTGATGAAATCACTTCACTGTCTGTATTTCTAAGGGCATGTATCCTGGATAATGCCTGCTGCTTTCTCAATTGATATACTAACAATTTCCCTCCTTTCTCACCTCCTTCCCAATGCAGGTGCTTAGCTCTCAAAAGCACCAATTCAGCCTTCTGATACAATATAGTATTAATACGGTACTTTAGCCCCGTAATTTCTCTGAGAAGGTTGGAGTCAGCTGCCCCTCTCCCTGAACCTTTAAACCTAGTCTCGAGTGTTGCCAGCTCCTTTTGTAGCTTATCTAGCTCTGCTCTCCTCATTTTGTTTCAGTGTGTAGAGTAAGCTATAATATGCCCATGCAAAACTGCTTTAAACGCCTCCCAAACCTTGGCCACACAGGTATCAGCCTCATGATTAAGGGAAAAGTAGTCCTTAGTGAATTTCCTTATTTTGGTACAAAAGTCAGGGTCGCGAAGAAGGAGAGGGCTGCACCTCCATCTAGTGCCTGACCCTCCCTGGCCTGACGGAGAGTAACAGCACGTAACTGGTGCATGATCCAATACCAAGATATTATGGATTTTAACACAGGATATATCTTTAGCTGCAACAGTGTTAGCCAACCAAAGATCAGTCCTGTTTGAGGTTGTATTGGCAGCGGAGAAGAAAGAGTAGTCTCGTCCAGATGGATGATCTCTTCACCACACATCCACCATGCCCCATTCATCTATAATTTCTTGCAAAGTCCTCAATGCTTTAGGGTGTGATTGTGGAGTCATTTTGGATTTGTCGAGGAAGGCATCCAGGGTGAAATTAAAGTCTCCGCCCCAGAGGATCAGAATCTGTGGGTAGTCAATTGTTAAAGACTCTATGGCTTTGTTAAGATCCAACAGGACATCCAGCTGATCTATATTAGGGCCATAAAGATTAGCCAACACCATCCGCCCCCCTGGAAAAACAAACCTAACCACAGTCCAGCGACCTTGATTTGTCTGTAATGACTAGCTCTTGCACCCATGAACATGACTTTTTAACTAGTATTCCAACCCCTTTTGACTTGCTGGGTGCTGAACTCACTAACACAGCACCAACTCATGCATTTTTAAGCCACTGTACATTTCTTGCAGTGAGGTGAGTCTCTTGTACCACAGCTATGTCTGCCTGCAAGGAATGTAGGTGTCTAAGAACCATAGTTCTTTTAACTGGGTGATTTAACTGTTTTACATTCCAAGATACCAGGTTAATACCATCCTTTACGTTCTGTGTCATATTTTTAGGTTGAGTAGATAAGCCAGTATTCACCATCTAAGTCCAGATAAGGTAAAGAGTACAGCAGAAAGTGCACTGAAGCAGGGATGAAGAGTTGACCGGAAAGGCTTAGAGAAAAATGATCTGTTCAACTGTACAGCTCCCAATTACAGCCTAATATGAAAAAATAAACAATTGTATTAACATTATTAACTGGTCGGGCAAGGGCTGGTTGTCCCCAAAAAGACAAATATTTAACAAAAAAAAAAAAAAAAGAACTTGTCCGTTGCAAGAGTAACAATAATCAGAAACACCTTATATTAACTAACACCCTTATCTAACAGTGAAAAGGTGTATGTGTGCAATGCTTATCCCTTTGATGGGTAGCTAGCTGCACTGACCTGTCACTAAGAGGAGGGTAGAGAGAGAGAGAAAACAACCACAAGAAACCTGTTTTCTCCATCCCCAGCAAGACACATTTTAGGATAGTCATCAGGGGATAACTAAATTCCCAATGACCGAAGGGGCGGGGTGTGTGTGAGGGGGGTGTACTAAGGAGAAAGAGAGGGAGAAAAAAAAGCGAGATAGAGAAGGGTGCAGGGAATGCCCCATAAGTGTAACATCCACATCATTTTAACTTCAACCCCGACCCAAGGATAGCTAGGACAACTGGATGAGCCTGTCACCAGAGCACTCTTCATCCTCCAGTGCTCAGCCTATGAGTATTACAGAGCTCATACCATGGGCCGTACTCAGCATGTGTGGTCAAACTGCCCATCTGCCTAAAACAAAAGGGTGAATGGGGGAAAGAGGATGATCAACTCTTCTACTTAAGGCCCATAGTAACCCAACTCAAGCACCAGACACCAAAGAGGACTTTGGACCTACATAAGATTTACCCTTCTAACAAGAAAAACATTTAACACATTGCCTTTGGTATTCTATACTTTGATCACATGTGAATAAAGCCTCAGTCCCTTTGGCTCAGTAGATGGCGTCTGTAGAAGTTGCATCCACATATGTCAGAGTTCCAGGTCTCACTGGATAGTCCAGCAAATTTTGTGTATTTTCAGCATCTGGTTCAGTCTCAGCCCATGCAACATCTGCAATTGCTTCGATCATCATATCATCTGGAATTTCACCCAAGCCTTTAGAACTATGGATATCCTCTCTGATGTATTTGGCAGGAGGAGCACCCTTGATGTCATTAGTGGGGGAGTCACAACCATTGTGAGATCGTTGTCACAGTCTAGTAGGTTGGATTGCACCTGTTTGGGGTAGTGCTACTAGGAATGTAGGCTCAGCTCCATTTTGAAGAGTTTTACGAGCAGGTTTTCCACCTGCTGAGTCATGGGGTGGAGGGGAAAACCTGGAGGAAGCATCTGGTAGCAGTGCTGTCCGATCCACTCTCTTCTTCTCCACTGGAACTTCCCTTGTACTTTTATTCCACTGGGTCCCAGAGTCATGTTGAGGGCCTGGCTCCCATAGCCTCTTGGGAGTTGTAGTTCGGACGTTCAACTTAGGCCAGTATTTATGAACCCACTGCTCAATTTCCCAAGGAGTTTCCGCAACAATGTCCCTTCCTTCCCTGGACACATAGAAACAAGCCAGGTTCCTGTACCCATACTGGAATCCTTGTTCAGCTAACAGTTTTTTAAGGGGTAGAAATGCTTTTCTCCAAGCGGCTACTTCTGCCTAGAAATCCCTGAAAAAAAAAATATGAGCCCTTCCCCACATGAGTTCCCCCCTATCTCTAGCTGTATTAAGGATTCTTTCTTTAACAGAGTACCTTAGGATGTAAGCTATAATTGGCCGGGGGGGGACCCCTTGGCAGTGTTTGGCCTTACTTGGGACCCGGTGCACTCAGTCTAGTTCCACTGGTCCAGTCCATCTATCCCCCAGAATCCTGGGGATCTCTTCATTTAAGAACCTTTCAGTATTTTTTCCCTTGACCCCTTCTGAAAATCCAATAATTCTTATATTATTTTGTCTCCCCCTATTCTCCTGGTCCTCCGCTCTCCTACATAATGTAGCCAGTTTCTCATCATGGTCTTTTTAATTTTTGCCAAAGGTTAGAGTTGCTTGCTTCAAAATGCTCCATCTGCTGCTCCACAACATTCATTTTGTCATGGAGCCCCTTAACTTCCACCACTGTGCCTGCTAGAGTAGCAGTTATTGAGTCAACCCTTGAGAGAAGGGTTTCCAGCATGGAAGTGATATGCTGGAGAGAAGCCCCAACATCTACTGATGGTGTGATGTTTTCTCCGATTTTTGGGCTTTGCAGTAGTGCCCGATTTTGATGAGGATCCATGCCTTCGAAAGGGGGTAGCTCCAGTAGTGCACTCACTTTATGTTATTCTGGGCCCACTCTCCCCGACCACGCTTCACCGTCTCTGTGCGGCTAATGGCTGATTACACCGCGAATGCCCGACTACATGCATTCCAAGCCCAGGGACGCGGAACTACCTCTCTACCCACTGCTTCAGAACAAATCACACTGCAACCAGCATGATAAAGCTATTTCCAGCGGTCTGGTCGCAGCGCTTCACTGCTTTCGTGATCAGGGTGATGGCAGGTATGCTTCCGAAACTCAGGATCCCCCGATTAGAATGGATAGTGATGACTTCTGCTTGCTGGGGAATGGAGCTCACAGACTAGGCTTCCATCTCTCTCGGTGCCGAAACCACACCCGTATTCCATTGCTTTGATTGTATATAAATGTATTGTAATTTGACCTTGTTCCACCTAGGTGCATGTTGTAAATGAGCCTTGCTCAATGGTGTTAGCCTGGATAAATAAAGATTTTGATTGGTTGATTGATAACCCCAGACCTAACCCTAATGTCCCATAGGATAATACTGCAACTTTTATAAGCCATAACTCCATCTGACTTTGGAGTTAAGGGACACTCTATTCTTCTAAACAAGGGTTTCAATGTGTACTACAAAAGTAATACATGATACCCCGGAAGAATTCATATGGTGTGCACAACACCCCAAAATCACCTCCCAACTTGACCATGGTGCCAAATAGATAATTTAAGTCCACTGATCATCAATAATGCATCATATATGCACCTCCTAAAGGACTACAACCGTACCAAGTTTCAGATAAATATGACACAGTTTGACCAGATTATACCTAAAAAAAACCCAAAAGGAGTAGTTGGTGGACATCATTTTGACCAAGCTTCACCTTTGTGTACCTCAAGGAGAAGGTACAGGTGAAGTTGCAAAGCAAAGTTACCAATAGCAAATATCCTATAAACAGAAAAACTTCATGAGATGATCATTGGAAGCGAATATGGCAACTTTGCTGCAACATCTCTGGTGAATTAAAACTTTGCAACATCTCTACTTTAAGGAGAACTTTGCTGAACGTGAAAGTCAATTTTCCCAGTAAAAGTTGTGTTTTAAATACTGATTCCAATTTAGTTATTGTTCCGTCTATATGAGCCTATTAGTAACCTCAGTGGGTATTTCTGATTTATACTCTGTGTCATAGTGGTTGTGGGAATAAACTTCAGATAAGGCGAATTTACAGGTTTAACAAACACTGTAGTATGATATTAATTTTTACAAAGTTAGAAAAATAATAAATTAAACAAAAAAATTGCAAAGAAAATCACTACTTAGCATCAGTAGTTTCTCACATAATGCACTTCTGGATCTTAGAGCTCTTAAGACCCTTCTTATCTGCATTCAACATCTTGTCTGTGCAGACAGTAGAACCTCTTCCTCTCTCAGGGTTGAGCCCCACTGGACTGACTGAACTGCCCTCAGTGAAGAGGTTTTATATCTTTTGGTGGGGTCACATTATTATTATTATTATCTGAGTCTAGGATTACAAGTACCTTTAAGCCAATGCTCTTTTACAAAGGTTCCACGTCAGGGACAAGACAATATAGTGGTACACAGTGGAGCAAAATGCAATATGCAAATATGCAAATAAGGCAAGTGCAGGTTTAGAGCAGATTAAAACAGAATTAACATACAGTTTCATAATAATACAAGTGTAGCCTGCCAGAGGCAGCTGTCAAGTAGAACATAGATGCGGGAAGAAGAGTGGGAGAATGGGAGAGGGGAGGGAGTGGAATGAGGGGAAGATGCTAGGAGAGGGCACTGCAGCTTGGGCTGCTGAACTGAGCTGAAGGGGTCCGGCTAGGGATGACTGTCGCAGGTGCTGGCAGCAGAGAGGTGGAGACGGAGCCTTGATTTGAATTGACCAAGCATGGGAGTGGAGGAGATTTCAGTGTTAAGGCTATTCCACTAACAAGGAGCCCGATAGGCAAATGAGCGCTGGCCCATGGAGGTTCTGCAATGTGGGACAAACAGGCGATGAGATTCTGAGCCTCTTTTGTGATGGGGGTTACTACTAGGGCTGAGGAGAAATAGAAACCACTGGGGGTGCTAGGCCCATAGTGATTTTCTTAGCCATGGTGCTTGTTTGGTATTTTATGCAATTGGAGAGTTGCAGTCACCCAGGTTGAGCATAGAGGTCACATGTGTGGGTTGTGCGGTGGGACCCAGTGATTTGATGACATGCTTTGTTGAGTGAGGTGGAGGTACGTCTGAGGGCAGTAGAGGTGGCTATGCCGTAAATGATGAGGCCATAATCAATGATGGAGAGAACTGAGCTTTGCAAAGCAAGGCACAAGGCAGCAGGAGCTAGGTTGGTCCCATGCCTGTAGAGAAGGCCAAGACGCATGTTGGCAGCCTTAGTGACATTGTCAATGTGGGACACGTAGGATAGGTTACTGTCTAAGGTGATCCCTAAGTATTTGAAAGTTAGAACCTGTTCAAGGGTTGAGCCTTGTAGGTTTGAAATGATCGGGGGGGGTTCCATGTTTGTTGTGGGAGTTACAGAAAAGCACAGTCTTGGTGTTTTGCAGTTGAGAATAAGTCTCTGTGTACTGAACCATTTTTCCACTGATGAGAATCCAAGTTGGAGTTTTTATTTTGCAGGGAGTGCTGGTCCTTATGGGAGGAGAGAATTATGGCATTGTCTGCGTAGAGAATAAATTGTTCAGGGCAGGATTTAGGGAGGTTGTTCAAAAAGAGTGAAAAGAGAAGCGGTCCCAGTATGGAGCCCTGAGGGACTCCTGAATTGACTGGCAAAGCATTGGAGAGAGTTCCTGCAATCTTGACTTGTTGTGATCTGTTTAACAGGTAGCTTTGGAACCAGGCAGTAGAGTCAGGGGAGAGCCCTGCAGCTGTGAGTTGGCTGAGAAGCAGGTTGTGGTGGACGGTATCAAAAGCCTTTCTTAAATCGATGAAGAGTGCCCCAGTAAGGTTGCCATTGTCTAGGGAATTGTGGATTGCTGTGGTGAATTCCAGAAGGGTGGATGTGGTGTTGTGCCCTTTCTTAAAGCCATGTTGCTGAGGACACAGGATGTTGTGGTTGTCCAGATAGTCAGTGAGATGGTCAGCAACAATACGTTCTAGTGCCTTTGAGAGGGGGGGTTAGTATGGAGATTGGTCAGATAATTTCCATGGTGAGTCTTGTCCCTGTTCTTATGTACAGGGGTGACTATGGCAACTGTCCAAGGCAGAGGAAGAGGTTAAGAATCTTGGTGAGAGGTCTGATGACTTTGTTGAGCATGAGGGAGAGTAGTTTGAGGTCCAATGAGTCCCCGCTAATCCTTGTGTTGGCAATGGCCTTGCAGATGTACTTGCGAGTTTCATGCTGCTTGACTGATTTGAAATAGAAGGGTGGGTAGGGAGTAGGGTGGGGAGTGTTGGAAGTGTCGGATTCAGTGAAGAAGTCAGGTGGAAGAATGGAGCTGAGGTCAGTGAAAGCGGTATTGAAAGTATTGGCAATAGCTGCAGGGTCAAGCGTGATAGTGCCATCAATGTTAAGCATAGTTGGGGAGGTTTTCTGTGGTTTACTGGTCACTTCCTTGATGTTGTTCCCGAAAGCTCTACCATTACCCCAAGTGTTAGTAAGGACTTCCCTATGATAGTTGTTTTTGTGTAGTTTAATGGCCTTAGTGCAGTCATTCCGCGCACGCTTGTAGTTCTGGGTGGCTGTTGGTGATCCAGAGTCCTGGACCAAGAGCCAGAGGGGGTCCCTTGATTTTAGCCATGCTATTAGGTCAGCAGTAAACCAGGGGTTGCAGAGGAACTTACTGTAACTTTACGTTTTTGTAGGGAGCGTAGGTATTGCAAGCTTCATTAAAGATGGAGATGAAAGAGTCCATGGCTGTATTGACATCATTTGCCTTGAAGATTGGTGTCCAGTCAAGGTTCATGAGATGAGATTTAAGGAGATTCAAGTTTCCACGAGGGAGGATTCTATTGGAGATGACTGATGGTGGGGGTTTTCAGAATTTGTTGGACCACACACAGGTAACAGGAGAGTGATCACTGAGGGAATCCAGAAGGCTGGAGATTTTGGAGATTCGGGTGGGGTGGCTAGATAAAATCCAGTCAAGTAAAGACCTGGTACCGGTTCTGTAGTTGGGCCTGGTGGGAGAGTCAACCAGTTGTGTGAGGTGAACAGAGGAAATGACGTCCTTAAGGCCTCTAGGATCAGGGGCAAGCCAGTTTATGTTATAATCCCCGAGCATGATTAACTCAGAGTCAGGAGATAGCATTCGGGAGAATTCCAGGACAGCATTTAGGCCTTTCACTTGGTCTTTGGGGGGGATGTAGACTGCAGCAACTGTAAGTACTTTGCCATGGGCTCTAAGTATGATACAGATTGGGAGAATCTGTGCCAGTGAGTCTGAGGTCGAGGCAGTTATGGGGTGACCTAGGAGGGAGTCTTTAAGGTATAAAACACAGCCTCCACCTCTTTTAGCCTGCCGATCTAGCCTGAAAACATTGAAACCTGGCAGGGCAATTGCGTAGTCAGGAATTTTGGGTGAAAGCCAGGTTTTGACAAGAGAGATGACGTCAGACTTATGCAGGTTTGCGAAGACTTGTAGGGCATCAAGCTTCGGAAGGAGACTGCAAATGTTTAAGGATGCAAGGGAGACAACTCCAGTGTGTTTAGAATTCTTTGATGGCCCATTGGTTGGGGGGGCCAGAGTTAGGGTGACTATTTCCTGATGGAAGTAGCAGAAGGAGTGGAAGTTTCAGAGAGGACAATCACAGGGCCCTGATGGAGAGTTTTCGAGACCGCTCAGTGCTGTTTTTCTGAGAGGGCTGTAGTTGTTTCTCCCACAGAGGTGTCATGAATTGCAATGGGGGAGCGGTGGTAGAGGGTCCCAGGGACCATGTGTGGCTGAACCTGCGAGTTGCCACTTAAAGCAAGTAGGGGGCAGGGGTGTGGGAGGGGGAAAGAAGAGGGTGCCTGTGGAGTTACGAGGAGAGTTGAACCGGTAATTGGTCAAGGGTGAGGGGGTAGCAGGCCTCAGGGAGGTAGCAGAGTGGAAGGAGTGTCAGGAGAATTAGTAACCAAGGAAACATAATGTTGAGTGTTGGGGCAGAACAACAACTGTGAGTATGAGGCACGGATAGGAAGTAGAGGAGCACACAAGAAACAGGGAAGAGGTAAGTAGTGAGACACAGTAGAAGGAGAGATAGAGAGGTGGGAGGTCAGGCAGAAGTAGGAGTGGTAGAAGTGTGAGTAGAAAAGTTGGGACCAATAGGGATAGGGAAAGGGTGGAGGCTGGGGAGGTATGTGTGGTTTACGACTATTTAATTAAAGGCTGGAGGGGAGGGTGGGAGAAAAATGGCATTTTGCAATGTTTTGCTAGGGCGTAGTAGCCCAGAATCAGCATTAGAAAGGCAGACCACCGGTACCATACAAGCAAAGTCTAGTCAGAGACGCAGCAACCAAGGAGCCAATGTGGGTGACACGGAGCTGTCCTGGTTGGGTCTGCACTCTAACCCAGCTTCAGGATCTCCTAGGTGGCAGCTGGTGGTGGTGAGGACATGTGGCTGGCTTCCTGAGCCACAGCCGCTCCGGCGGCAGAGGTGGGCCCGAGTCAAGGGCAGAGATCTGCGGGGAAGGAGAGAGAGAGAGAGAGAAGAGAGGGGGTCAGAGATAAGCAGAGAAGGACAAAGGAGCAGTGATGCAGTAGTGAATCGGGGGGTAGGGGGATAGCAGGGGGTCCAGAGCAGAGAAGGAAGATTAACAGTTGAGACAGACAGAAAAATGGGGGGTGGCAGCCAAGAACAAGAGATGTAAATCATCTGCCCTGGCACCACAGGGAGAGGGAAGAGACACGGCTATTAACAAGGGGAGATTACACTAGGGGAACAGGAGAAAACAGCAGGCAGTGCAAACAAAATCAGCAGATAACAGCTATTTGGTATAGTTTTCAAATGTAGTTAACAGTAAACGGTGAGATGCAACAAAAAACTGGTTTTAGGATGGCAAACACAGGTCTAGCAAAAAAAGCGGTGTTTTGCAATGTTTTTCTATGGGCACAGTAGCCCAGAATCAGCGTTAGAAAGGCGGACCAATCCTAGGCAGAGCCGTACAAGCGAAGTCCAATCAGAGGCAGCAGCAAACCATGGGAGCCAGTGGGGCGACACAGAGCTGTCCTGGTTTAGTCTGCACTCTTACCTGGCTTCAGGATCTCCTAGGTGGCAGTTAGTGGTGGTGAGGGCAGGCGGCTGGCTTCCTGAGTCACAGCTGCTCCAGCAGCAGAGGCAGGCCCGAGTCAAGGGCTGAGATCTGCGGGGGGGAAGAGAGGAGAAAGGGGGTCAGAGATAAGCGCAGAAGGACAAAGGTGTGGTGATCCAGGAGTGGATCGGGGCCGGGGGCACAGCAGGGGGTCAGGAGCAGTCTAGGAAGATTAACGGTTGACACAGACAAAAAAAGGGGGGAGGTGGCAGCCAAGAACAAGAGATGTAAATCACCTGCCCTGGAACCACAGGGGGGGAGGGAAGAGACACGGCTATTAACCAGGGGAGATTAGACTAGGAGCACAGGAGAAAACATCAGGCAGTGCAAACAAAATCAGCAGATAACAGCTATTTGGTACAGTTTTCAAACGTAAACAGTGAGATTCAACAAAAAACTGGTCTTAGGATGGCAAACACAGGTGTAGCAAAAAAAGCAATGTTTTACAATGTTTTTCTATGGGTGCAGTAGCCCAGAATCAGCGTTAGAAAGGCTGACCAATCCTAGGCAGAGCTGTACAAGCAAAATCCAATCAGAGGCGGCAGCAAACCGCGGGAGCCAATGGGGCGACATGGAGCTGTCCCGGTCGGTCTGCACTCTTCCCGGCTTCAGGATCTCCTAGGCTACCGTTGGTGGTGGTGAGGACTGAGCCCTTTCTATTTACGTGTCTGGACATGTTGCTTCAAAACAAAGGGGGGGGGGGATTGTTTCAAGGGACTTCCTGGTTCAGTTAAAGGTACAGTGTACATCTCCACAGATATTGACTCTATATTTCTGATCCACAGTGACTAAGCACTTTTATAAAGCATACCACATTCCTTTGTTCAGCCTCATACATAGAACCTTATATAGTAACAGGTTTATAGTCTGAATTTATGAAAATACCTAAAGGATTTCTTATAACTGTACTAATCATGAAATTATCATTGCTTTATATGACTTCTGAATCCTTTTTATTTAAAAAGGCTTTATTAGCTGTATTTATTCCTATTTCAAATAGCCTTCATGCTTTCTGAACACAAAATTCACTTATTTATTTTACACAACACCTCTCTGGGTGTTTGGCATCCTTCCAGGGACTGGAAGGATGGAAATGGAAAAAGAATGAAAAGAGAGAACTAGTAGGATGTTTAGTAGGGATAGTAAAGAGCTTTGCTAGGTGGCCAATCTAAGGTGGGGGTGGGAAGAAAAGCAAACAGAAAAGTGTTAACTGTTGCACAACAGAAGTTTTGGTAGCTAGGAAATAAGGAGATAGAAAAGTGGTTCATCAGTCATAGCTGAGGGTGTAGCCTTACTCTGCCACACTCTGGGTTTAAGTACCTTTTCAAACCAGTGTAATCTGTAGTTTATAACCCTCCCTACCACATGATTCTGTAGTAGAACATAAATGCATTATGCCAACAAAGGAAGAACTGAGCAAGGACATAAACTATATCATACAGTTTGGTTAAATGAACTCCCCTACACTACTACTAGCCTCACGCGCCTTGTTCTCTTCAAATCTGTACTTCTGAATTACATCTTCCCTCCTGAGCACTGTTTCTGCCACACTTAATACCATTAGAAACCAGCTTGCCATGCCCTGGACCACATTATGATTCACTTAGGACCAACCTGACAGTCCTCCTAATGCTCCCCTAAACCATCCCTCCCCTACCCCACACCCTGACCCTTGCCCGCTTAACCCCTTTTCTCCCCACCTCCCCCTGTCACATCCTCAAGCATGTTTTATACCCTCACACCTACTTACCCACCTCCACCTGTCACATCACCAACTTGTTTCTGCTCGAGACCCTTCTTCTTCTTCTTCTTCTTTCTTCTTTTTGCTATCTGTTGCTGATTCTTCCTCCACACCCTCTTACCCAGTAGCCAGCTACCCTTGATGAATGTGTTGGTGTCATAGAATTTATTTATATGTTGCACTCATAAGAAAACTGATAATGCTACATAGTTGATATTTTGGAATATTGACTACCTGATACACCGCCCGAGATTGGATCGTAGGGGCGGGGGTGTAGCCATTATGTTTAAAATGAAGCTGAGTCTTGTGAATGTGCCAGTGGTGTGCACTCAATCCTTTAAGTGCATTCTGGGAGCAGCTGTAGGGTTCAGGATACTCCTCATCTACTGTCCACCTGGTGATGGTGGAGAATTCCTGAAGGAGTTTGCAGACTTCATTGTCAACTTGGCTTTGGAGTCACCCAGATGGTTAATGCTGGATGACTTCAGTGCCTGGATCGACGATGAATTCTCACAATTTGGAAATAATCTCCTCCAGCTAATGACAATGCTGGGCCTTACACAGGTGGTTACCTCTGCTGCCCATATAGGGGTTCATTCCCTGGATCTTGTGTTCCTCCTGGGGATGGAGGTCATAAAATTGGGGGTGGAGCCAGTTGGTTGGTCAGACCATCACACCATTAGGTTCAGCTGCGGAGCACCCCCAATTAGGCCTGCCCTTACAGAGATGGTCCAGTATCACCCTTTGAGGGGAGTTACCCCAGAGGGCCTATCGGCAGTGTTGGATCTATCGGGTCTATCAAGTGAATACATGAGTCCAGAGGATCTCGTATTTGCCTATAACAAGGTGGTGGGTGCTGCCCTTGACTTAATTGGTCCTGTTCGTGTTCGCCCACTCACTCTGCACCCCAGGACCTCTTGGTTTGATGGGTCCTTGAAGGAGCTGAGGAGAGTGGGGCGAAGGCTAGAGAGAGCTTGGTGGAAATCTGGTCTTAATGCTGACAGGTTTAGTTTGATGAACCATTATAAAGCCTACTGTATCAATCAGCAGTCACTCATAAGAAGGCAGAATTCCTGTCCAGGGAGATTGCTGCTGCGTGGAATTGACTGGCTCAGCTCTCTTGGACTGTGGACAGACTGTGCAATCCAGTCTGTCTTCAGGTTGGGAAAGATTTTTCACAAATGAAATGTGATGATCTTGTTCGGTTCTTCGCAGATGTGATTGCCAGCATCAGGTTGGGTATCAGCCCAACTCGTTCTATAAGGGATTGAGGAGATCGTTGGGAGGAAGCGAACACCTGTCTTGCTTGGTTTGACTTTAGTCAGCTGGAATTCACAGACATTGAAAGGATTGTCCAGACTTTGCGACCAACTAGCTGTAGTTTGGATCCGGGCCCTACACCACTTTTGGTAGGTTGTGTAGATGTTATCTGCCCAATCCTTACTGAAATTGTCTGGAGTTCCTTGGATCAGGGGGTCTTTCCTGATCCTTCGAGGAGGCGGTCATTTGACCACTCCTTAAAAAATCCTCCTTAGATCCAGACTGCCTAGCTAACTTTAGACCTGTCTCTAATCTTCCCTTTGTGGGTAAGGTTATTGAGAAGGTGGTGGCATTGCAGCTGGATGACCACCTTACAACCCACAATGTCTATGATGTTCTCCAATCTGGATTCGGAAAAATACGTAGCACTGAGACCGCCCTGGTCCAGGTTTTAAATGCTCTCCTAATGGTGAGAGATCGAAAGACCCATGCTATTCTAGTTCTTCTCAATCTTTCAGCAGCATTTGACATTGTGGACCATGATGTGCTATTGGAGTGCCTGCAGATTCTTTGTAAACTGTCTGGTACAATTTTATGTTGGTTTTGATCTTTCCTCGTGGGCAGGACACAGAGGGTCATCACTGGAATTTATTCCTCTGACACCCTCTCCCTGTCCTGTGGGGTGCTGCAGGGCTCCATATTAGCACCCATGTTGTTCACAGTGTATATGCTGCCATTAGGAGATATCATCAGGCAATATAGTTTGGGTTTTCACTGCTATGCAGATGATACCCAACTGTATATGTCCTTTACTCCAGGACAGGATGATGTGATCTCAGTGCTTAACAACTGTAGCTGAAATCAGAGATTGGATGAGCACTAGCTGACTAAGGTTAAATCCGGATAAGACTGAGGTGTTGGTTGTGGACCCGGGTCGCCCTGAGGCGGGTCTTAGGGCTGGGCTTCCCTCAGGCCTATGGCTTAATGTGTCCTGCTCCTGACCTCAGATCGGGTGTGTAACTTGGGTATTATTTTTGATGATGGCTTAACCCTGAAATCGCAGGTGTCTGCCGTAGTCAAATCTTCCTTTTACCATTTTAGGAATATCGCCTGGTGAAACACCTGGTTCCTCTGTCTATACCTTCCTACATTGGTCCATGCCTTCATAACCACCCGCCTTGATTACTGCAATGCCCTTTACCTAGGGCTTCTGGGAGTTGATATCCATTACCTACAGCTCGTGCAGAATGCAGCTGCCAGGCTTTTGACTGGGACATCTAGGACTAGTCATATTACGCCTGTGCTGCGTGAAATGCACTGGCTGTTGGTACAGTGACAGATCACCTTTAAGGTTGGGTTACTGACTTATAAAGACCTACATGAACAGGGACCCCAGTATCTACAAGATCTCCTTACTCCCTACTGCCCCTCCAGCTCACTCCAATCCGCCGATGAGGGATTGCTGGAGATTCCCAGGGTTCGGTTAAAAACATCTGGGGCACGTGCTTTCTCCTACACTGCCCCTACCCTGTGGAATTCTCTACCTTGTCGGATATGAGAATGCTTGACCATCTCGAGTTTTAAATCAGAGCTCAAGACTTATTTGTTTTATAAGGCTTTTTCTGAAGGTTTTTAAAATGTTAACTGTATGTTTTATCTGATTGTTTATTTGATATATTTTATTGTACATTGCCTTGCTATCGGAAAGGCGCTTTAAAAATAAAGTTTACTTACTTACTTACTTGTACGGTGCGTTGTTGCTCTCTTTACACTTTAATTTTACATTGTACCTTGAAGGAAACTAACAATGCTTTATAGCTGCTACCTTGTAACTCATATAACTTGTATTATTGCCCTTTTGCACCTTAATTACCTGCTCAGTTCTGCTTGATGAGGATCCTTTGTGCTTTTAGCTCAAAGGTTGCAATTCTGATTTAACAATAAATAAACAGTTCTAAAATGGTACTTTCTACCAGTGTGTAATATAGAAACACAGAAACATAGACTTTGACGGCAGATAAAGACCACTTGGCCCACCCATTCTGCCCATTTCCTTATCTATTGGATAAGCTGCAGATCCTAGTTAACCAACAGACTACTTCCTCCTACCCTCCTCTAGAATTGCCTTATGTCTGTCCCTTACATTTTTTAATTCCCCCACTGTTTTTGACCCTATGATGACCTCCTCAGGGAGATTGCTCCATGTGTCCACTACCCTTTCCATGAAAAAATACTTCTTCACATTGCCCCTGAGCCATTCCTCCTCTATCTTCATATTGAGCTCCCTTGTTCTGGCACCCTCTTTTTCTGAAAGATGCTACCCTCTTGGACTTTGTTGATTCCCTTGAGGTACTTTAAAGTTGATTTATTTCAGTCTCAGAGTAACGCCTTGTGAGAACAAGCTCATTACATAGGTTCCACGTCAGAGTTAGACAAACAGTGTAAACAGAAGTGATTGCTGTCATGTTCCACCTCTCCCTCCTTTCCTTGAGGGTTTATATATTGAGTTCCTTCAGTCTCTCTTCATATGATTTCTGGTGCACACCCTGCACCATTTTAGTTGCCATCCTCTGGACTGCCTCCATCCTATGTCATTGCAGAGATGGGGTCTCCAGAACTGCATTTAGTACTCCAGATGGGGTCTCATCAACTGTCTGTACAGAGGGATAACAACGTCCTGTTTTCTACTGGTGATGCCACTCCCTATGCATCCCAGTATTCTGCCACCCCTCCTCACTGCCTTCTCACATTGCTTGCCTACCTTAGGTCATCTGATATGACTACAGCCAGGTCCCTTTCAATTTGTTGTTGTTAGTATCCTTACATTTGTGTACTCTCCCCCTGAGTTTTTGTTTCCCAGACGCATTACACTGCACTTCTTTGCATTGAATCTAAACTGCCATAATTTTGACCATTCCTCCAGCCTTGCCAAGCCCCTTCCCATCCTTTTCACCCCCCTTGTGTATCACAGAAACATAGAAACATAGAAACATAGAATTTGATGGCAGATAAGGACCGCTTGGCCCACCCAGTCTGCCCATTTCCTTACCTAATGGAGAAGCTGCAGATCCTAGTTAACCAGCAGCCTACTTCTTCCCCCCCCCCTAGAATTGCCTTATGACTGTCCCATGCATGCTTGAATTCCACCACTGTTTTTGACTACACAACCTCCTCTGGAAGGCCGTTCCATACATCCACA
Source organism: Neoceratodus forsteri (assembly GCA_016271365.2). Taxonomy (NCBI): domain Eukaryota; kingdom Metazoa; phylum Chordata; order Ceratodontiformes; family Ceratodontidae; genus Neoceratodus; species Neoceratodus forsteri. The sequence continues at coordinate 245,313,570 of CM057455.1, forward strand.
ACCCTCTCTGTGAAAAAATACTTCCTTAAATTACCTCTGAGCCCGCCCTCTATCTTCAAATTGTGCCCCCTTGTTCTTGTAAGCCTGTTTTTTTGAAAGATGCTACCCTCTTGGACTTTGTTGATTCCCTTGAGGTACTTGAAAGTTTCTATCATGTCCCCCCTCTCCCTTCTTTCCTCAAGGCTATACATATTAAGCTCCTTAAGTCTCTCTTCATATGACTCAACCCTGTTGCAGATCTTTGTGTCATCTGCAAAGAAGTATACTTTTTCTTCCAGTCCCTCCACAATGTCACTTATAAAGGCATTAAAAGGGACCAGTCCCAGTACTGAACCCTGCAGTACCCCACTAGTAACCCCACTTTCATCAGAGTGGACTCCGTTTACTATTAACCCTCTGTATCCTGTTCCCCAGCCAATTTTTTAGCCAGCCTGCCACCCTGGGACCCACTCCCTGGCAAGTTAACTTGTTTTGTTAATCTTTTATGTAGCACTGTGTCAAATGCCTTGCTAAAGTCTAGGTAGGTCATGTCCACAGCCTCTCCTTGGTTTACTAGTTTGGTCACCCGGTCAAACAAATCTATTAGATTCAACTGACATGACCTCCCACTGTGAATCAATGCTGCCTTGGGTCCTGTGCCCTGCTGGCCTCTAGGTACTCAATAATTCTTTCTTTCTGAAGTGATTCCATCATTTTCCCTACCACTGAGGTCAAACAAATAGGTCTGCAGTTTCCTGCCTCTGCCTTGCTCCCACTTTTGTGAAGGAAATCACTTCTGCCCTCCTTCAGTCCTCAGGTACCACACCATCCTCCCATGATCTGCAAAAGTATACTTTCCTTCCAGTCCCTCCACAATATCACTTATTAAGACATTTAAAAGGACCAGTCCAGTACTGAACCCTGCAGTACCCACTAGTAACCCCTCTATCTTCAGAGTGAACTCCGTTTACTATTACCCTCTGTGTTCTGTTCTCCAGCCAACTTTTTTCTCAGGCTATCACCCTGGGACCCACTCACTGGCCAGCTAACTTGTTTATTAATCTTTTGTGTGGCACTGTGTCAAATACCTTGCTAAGGTCTAGGTAGGCCATGTATACAGCCCCTCCCTGGTTTACTACTTTGGTCACCCAGTCAAACAAATTTAGTAGATTAATCTGACATGACCTTCCCCCTGTGAATCCATGCTGTCTTGGGTCCTGTGCCCCACTGGCTTCTAGGTACTCAACAATTCTTTCTTTCTGAAGTGATTCCATCATTTTCCCTACCACTGAGTTTAAACTAACAGGTCTGTAGTTTTCTGCCTCTTCCTTTGTCCCACCTTTGTGAAGGGGAATCACATCTGCCCTCCTTCAGTCCTCAGGTACCACACATTCTCCCATAATTTGTTAAAAAGGGTAGTTAATGGTGTCACTAGTTCTCCCTTTAGTTCTTTTAGAATTCTGGGGTGAATCCCATCAGGCCCCATTGCTTTGTCCACCTTCAGTTTTAGGAGTTCTTTCAGGACCCTTTCTTCTGTGAATGAACTGGTATTGACCCCCCATCTAGAGTGCTACTATTGTTTGGTTTAGGTACCTCCTTCCTCTTTTTTGAATACTGAGCAGGAGTATTTGTTCAGTATCTCTGCTTTTCACTGACACCTCTGCCCTTCCTCTTTATTAAGCCTCACTATCCCTCCCTTGGTCTTTTCTTCACTCCTAATGTACCCATACAAGATTTTATCCCTTCTTAACTCAGTTGGCTATTTTTATGTTTGCTTGCACACATGTGCAAGAAACATAGTGCCATCATCTGAGTTTCTGGAGGTGTGGCACCCTGTCTTCTAATTCCCTCAACTGTGTTTGCAGGTGCGGCCACAGTTTGCCAATGAATGCAGCAGCTATCATGACAGTAGTTGAAAATGCAGTACCATACAGTTGAAAGGGAGGGCCACTTCAGTGAGCATGATCAGATAACTGAAGTGCTCTCTCCCACCCCAACAGCCTTCCGGTTGCCACACTGGAACCCACCCCAACATGGCAAAATTCTTATAGCCAGCGGGGTGCCCAATCCCTGGTAGTTCCACTGCCCCCCAACAGCCTTCCAGCGCCACACTGGGAGCCCACCCCAACATGGCAAAAATTCTTATGGCCAACGGGGGTGCCCAATCCCTTGTCAGTTCCACTGCCCCCCCAACAGCCTTCCAGCCGCCACACTGGGAGCCCACCCCAACATGGCAAAAATTCTTATGGCCAACGGGGGTGCCCAATCCCTTGTTAGTTCCACTGCCCCCTCCAACAGCCTTCCAGTTGCCACACTGGGAGCCCACTCCAACATGGCAAAAATTCTTATGGCCAACAGGGGTGTCCAATCCTCCATCAGCTCCACAGCCCCTCCAACAGCCTTCCAGCTGCCACACTGGGAGCTCACCCAGCGTGGAAAACATCCTGCATCGTCTTCCAGAAAAATAAACCCTGTAAACAAAACAACGGTCCCTCGGCAGTCTTCCTGGCCCCCACCTGCAACCCGTGCCAACCCTCTGTGCACCCTGCCTCCCCACACCCCCCTCACCCTATACTTACCTCCGGAGTCTGGCGCGATGATCTTCGGTGGACGGGAACTACGTCTGCATTCTTCAAAGCTGACGCAAACTGAGAAATGCCAGTAAGCCGTATAATGCAATAAATAGGATTTTTCAACTTTGATGCATATCTCAGACATTTTTGGAATTTTGGCAACAAATTTTCAACATGGGGTTTTGGGACCCCTCCTCAGAATTCTGGAACTGTCATGGCGTTAAGCAGGCTCAAAGGATGATTTTGCGGTCACTGCTGGGAAATCACCTTTTGAGACCAAGCCAACAAAATGTCGTGCAAGTGTTCATAAGGTGGGCTCCAAAAAGCCTATGTTACTAAATTCAGTGAAAAAAAATTCTAAAATGACTGTTTCTGGCGTGCGTTGCGCAGTTCCTCACGCATGCTCATAAGTTAGTGAATTTTTAATATTTGCACTCCAGATTTTCAACATTGCCATTTTACCACACCTCTTTATGAGCAGTACAGCTGTGATTTTTCACATCTCACCCAAAATGTGTTTCCATGCATGTAGCGCACAATGGCGCAGTCAGTGTGCGAAATCAATGTTTGGGACAGATTAAGAAAATCACAGTGACACTGTTCATGAGCAGAGGTCTTAAAATGGCTATGTTGAAAATTTGGTGAAAAAATTCCTAAAAATGACTGTTTTACGAGCTTACGTTGTGCAGTTTCCATGCACCCTCATAAGTTCATGAAATTGTAATATTTTCAGTCCAGATTTTCACCACTGGCATTTTTCCACATTTTCTTATGAACAGTACAGCTGTCATTTTTCACAACATGGTGGAAATGTGTTTTCACACTTTCAGCGCAGAAATGCGTGGTCGCTGTGGGAAATCATTGTTCGGGACAGATTAAGAAAATCACAGTGACACTGTTCGTGAGAGGAGGTCCCAAAATGCCTATGTTGACAATCTGCTGTAAAAATCCCAAATTAATTACATTTATGGGTGTCGCTGCACACTCTCTACCTACGTTCATGACTTCACCAGTCTTTTACAATTTTCACTGCAGATTTTCAACATTGCAATTTGTTACACCTCCCCATAAACAGTACAGCTGTCATTTTTCACACCCTGTTCGAAATGTGTTTTTGCACCTGTGGTGCCAATTGCCATAATTGCTCTGCAAAATCAGTTTTCAGCTAACGAACTGATATTGCCACTGTTCATAACGTGGGGGTCACAAAAAAGACATGTTGAAAATCTGGAGTGAAAATACCAACAAACACCTGAGGCGATAGGGTTTGCAACCATAATGCCCCACCCTGTAGAGACTGACAGGCATCGGGGTGTGACTTGGGATTGTCGCCTGTAATGCTTATACCATTCCACCCCATCCACACCCTGCAGCCAGTGAGAGGCATGGAGGTGTGCCTTGAGCTCATTTAAAGTTTACCCATTCTCCTATACTGCACCCATCTCACCTTATTTCCCGATGGAATGGGATGAGCATAAGGGCCAAAGACCCCAAGGCACACCGTGATACTTCTCGGTGACTGCAGAGTAGGTGTGGAGAAATGGCATGGCCATTAAGCCTGATGACCCAAGGCATACCCCAATGCCTGTCACTCTCTGCAGGGTGGTGGTGAGGTTGGCTTCAGTTCAATACATCACTGCCATTCCTATTATGAAGCTCTCTAACTCCTACACTACCGATGCCAATGCCAGCAAGCAAACATTTGGCATTGACAAATGCTTGTTTCCTCTGTTTGTACTTTTGCGATTCTGACTGTCTTTCCCACTTCCTTTTGCTTTAGCTGGCACAGTTTTATTTAAATAGGAAACACCCATTAGGATAACTAAAGGACTGGTAAAGAAGGAACAGAATAGAATTTAGAATCATTATTTAAAAATCTGCTTCTAAAGAGGCAAATTACATATTTTCAGTGCAGTTCTCAACAGCCAAGGCTGCATCACATTTATTCCCCTTTCAGGATATACTGTCTACGGACAGAACATAGGCAAACATGGAGGTGTGTACAGGCTACCAGCACTGGGAGGAACTGGACAGGGTTGTGGGAGGCCATAGGTGGAATGGCAAGCAATGGTGAGGTATTGATTTGGAGTACAATAAATACTGAATGAAATAACACTCTTAGGTGAATATTCATTCTTTGGACTTGGTTCATTCAGCAGGGGTTCACTCATTATGACTGTTTGGTGATGCTTATTTTTAGAAGCATCACCATCCCAGTGTTTGTCCCTATCCTAAACATGTGAGGTTGATTATGGGGGCTTTAATCTGCTGGATGTAGATTGGAGCATTCTGGCACCTCACAACTAGAAGCAGGGCATGCTAGACTCCCTGTAAGGGGCATTTCTTAGGCAGCTGATTACAGAACCTACAGGAGATGGGGCAGTGCTGGATCTGTTGCTTACAAAGAGGGACTGCATTTCAGATGTCATAGTGGGTAGCCCCCAGGTACAAGCAATCATCATATAGTGTGGTTTATTTATTTTTATTTTATTTATTTATTAAATTCTAAGATTACAAATACCTTTGAGCAAAATTACTGCTCTTTTACAAAGCTTTCCTGTCAAAGGATGTAGGGAAAACATACATACAGTGGTAGTTCATGGTTACAGGATTATCACAGCGAAGGCAAAGCTATAAACAAACGGTACATAATGGAGAGACATAGTGAGCCTGTTAATGAAAAAAAGATGTTTCATAGCAGAACAGTACATTATATAGATCAGATAGTGTATATAGTATGTCAGGGTTAAAGAGAGCATAGGTAGGCTAGGGGGCCATTGTCGGGAGGTGATGGGCAGGTAGCGAGAGTGCAGAGTAGGTAGGGGTTGGGGGACCCAAGATCTATAATGCCTACGAGAGGGAGGGAATGGTAGGGGAGAGATCTAGGACACTGGCAGTGGACTTCAGGGGGCAGACTTTGTGGACATGGGAAATATTCTCAAGGATCACTTGAAGGGGATTACATCAATGACAAATGTAGAAAAGAGATGGGAGGTCATAAAACAGGGACTTAATGAGGCAGTCAGGACCTGCGCTAAGGTGACGTAAGGCAGCAAGGTCACATAAAACATTGCTGGTGGTCCAGTGAGGTTCAGGTAGCGGTCAGAGAAAGAGAAGGCCTACAAAAATATAAAACAACCAGAGGGATAGGGAAAGGAAATGTACTATCTTGCATCTAGAGAAGTCACCCAGAAGGTGAGGGGGACAAAGTCCAGTAAGAGCAGCAGCTAGCACAGGGGATACATGGAGGGAAAAAGGGGTTCTTCCGGTACATTGGGGAGCGGAGAAAAACTAAGGGCCATCTCGGCAGATTGAGATCAGAAGGAGGGTGGGTGGAAGAGGCGAGGGACCAGGCAGAGGTATTAAAAGAGTACTTCACCTCTGTGTTCACTAGGGAGGGGGATGGGATATCTACAAAGCAAGGCATGATGAGGATAGAAGCAGTAGTGAGTGGGATCAGGGGAGCAACAGAAATGGAGCAAGATGCAGGGAGAGGTACCCCAGGGGTGTCACATCAGGATAAGGATAAAACGGCCAGTAAGGTGGAGGGGACGGATGATGGTATCTCCACCAAAAGTGTGTGGTTAGCCCTCAAGGCCCTAAAGAAAGATGAATCTCCTGGGCCGGATGGCATTCATCTGAGACTACTATAGGAATTGGCAGACATACTGGCTGCACCCATGGTGGAGCTCTTCAACAGGTCACTTGAGACAGGGAGGGTACCTAGGGATTGGCAAGAGGAACATGGTGCCAATCCATAGAGGAGTCGAGGAAGTACCAGATAACTATAGACCCACAGTTTGACCTCAGTGGTGGGAAAATTAATGGAGAGTATACTAAAGGAACGATTGGGGGTGTACTTGGAGGAGGTGGGAGGTCTGGATAGTCAGCAACATGGGTTTGTGCCAGGTAGATCATGTCAAACTAATCTTGTGGAGTTCTACAAATGGGTAACATCAGAACTGGATGGGGAAAGCCTGTGAATGTATTATTCTTGGACTTCAGCAAGGCATTTGACTCTGTCCCCCACAAAGGTCTGGTGGAGAAACTGACGGGGTTGGGAGTAGGCCCTTTGATGGTCAGATGGATTGAAAACTGGCTAGCTGGACACACCCAGAGAGTAGTGGTTGGTGGGGAGCTCTCAAATCCTACAGAGGTAGGTAGTGGGGTACCGCAGGACTTGATCCTGGGTCCGATCCTGTTTAATGCATACATATCAGACATCAGGGAGGTATAGGGTGTAAATGAATCTCTTAGCTGATTACTCCAAGGCGGGAGCAGTAGTTGAGGGGAAGAGGGAGGTTGGCCCTGCAAGGGGACCTGGACACCCTGGAAAGCCGGGCTCACACATGGAAATTAAATTTCAATATCATCAAGTGCAAGGTGTTGCATCTTGGCGGAAACCCTAAACACAGGTACACCCTGGGAGGGAGGAGCTGAAGGCCTCAACAGGGGAAAAAGACCTAGGGGTCATGGTGGATGCATGCATGAATAACTGAGCAGTGCAGGAGAGTGGCTAGCAAGGCAAACAGGATGTTGGGATGCATTGTAAGGGGGATCACCTCTAGGAGCAGGGAAGTGATTCTGCCGCTGTACAATGGGCTGGTTAGACCACACCTTGAGTACTGTGTACAGTACTGGAGACCACACTTGAGAGGAACATACAGCTCCTGGACAAGGTACAGAGGAGGGCAACTAAGACGATACAAGGACTGGGGATTTGACTTATGAGGACAGACTGAGGAGCTCTGCCTGTTTTCACTGGATGAGAGGAGAGACAGGGGGACATGATTGAGGGTCTTCAAGTACCTCAAGGGAATAAACAGAGTAAACATGGAGGGATCTTTAGACTAAAGCAGGAGGTATCACCAGAAGGCATGGTTTGAAACTGGAAGGTGGAAGGATGAGGGGAAAGAGGAGATTTTTCACTGAGAGGGTGTTGCACCCTTGGAATGCACTGCCTGGCGAGCTGGTTCAGAGATCCACAGTGGAGGGCTTCAAGAGAGGTGGGACAGACACAGAAAGCAGATGTATCAGATGATGGCCTGGCCGGGGGTGGGGATGGATGATAGGGGTTTCTGGAACACAAGGGGGCCTCGGCACCCAACTAGGGATCTGAGGTTCGAGCAGACTCAGCAGACCGTAGGCCTAATCTGCTGGCAATTAGTATGCTAGTAAAAAAAAATAAATATGTTGTCTCTAGTTGCTGAACACAGTGGGGTCTAGAACAAAGTCGTTCTGAAAGCTGTTTGAGTTTCTGATGTTTCTTAACATTCAACCGATTATGACAACAGAGCCAGTGAATGTCCCACATTTCTCTGGGTTTCTAGGGTTGTTTAAAAGTCCAGCAGAACCTGTGTCAAATTATTTGGACAATTGGAAATAATTCAGCTCCTTAAACTTAGTGGAAATAATTTGTTTATATAGAAGCTTTCTATGTTGACCTCTTACCATAGCAACAGTTAATTGCTAACTTTTAAGCTCAACAAACACATCCCTTATGTATGGAGGACAGATATTCAAATACCTAAGTACTCTAAGAGAGGCAGCTTCCCATTGAGGGAACCAAGGACTACACGTAAGGATATATAAAGGGATCCAAGACCTGTGAACATGAGCCAATACCGTCTTAGGTTAACAATAATATATAACACATTAAAAATAACACAGAATTCACTATTCCCAAACACCTGGAGTTTTAGGCAGACACAAAATATTCCTCTTCAGAGGATTCAGCCCGCTGCCCCATACAGCCTGAAAAAAAGTACTATATAAGGAAGCTTCTGAAGTTTGAAGGAGGAAATAATCAACAAATATGTGTAAAAGAGGCAAAAAATGTTTTAACAAGATAGACCCTTTTCAATTTTCCCATATGCCACGTGTTCCATACCTTCACCATCCTCAGAGCCCGGAAAGTTTAGGACTCCAATTTAAAATGTCCAGGTCCTGGTAACCAAATGTTATACCCAATATAATAATAGGTGCTCTAGATAAGGCAAACCCAGCAACTGAATCCAGGGAAGCTGTGGCTGACCAAATTGTCTCCCACACACTTTAACATGTTGAGAGAAGTCCCTGATAAGGAACCAAAGGACTGATTAATATCCATCACTAGTGTTGCAGACACTGCGTCACCAGCCAATGTAGTAAGGTCATCTACATAGGCTAAACCTCTATAAGGAATATCATAAGTATCCACATTATTTATTTATTGAATTTTGTTGACCCACTAGAAGTCCCTTTTTCAGGGGCGACCGGGGAGGGGGGATACAAATGGTAAGCAACTGAAATTGAACCAGATTAAGCTGTTGGTGGTATTTTTTTTTTAGTGAATGGGAGAATTTGGCCAGGACACGGAAATTCCCTACTCTGCTTCCTGTAAGCAAGGGGTCCCATTTTCATGTGGGACCAAGATGGCTGCCTCTGGACATGCTGTGGAGGACATGGAGGTGTTGGAGGCAGTGGAGCTGGTCTCTTCCCCTGTCTCTGTTCTGAGAGAGACCCCATCTTCTATGCCTATTGTGCTGCAATCTACTGAATATGGTTCTTCTGTGCCTTTGGATACTTCCCCTGCTGCTGTTGTGGATACTTGTGTGCAGTGTTTGCCTGTGGATCCTTCATTTATTCCTCAAACTGTGCTTACAACGTCTTCTAGCCCTGCTACTATGGATATGTGAGTCTTCTCCTCCTGTTTCTATGGATGTAGATGTGTTACTTAAAATTGAGGAACAGCATTATTTCACTGCTAGACAGCGTTTGTTAGCCCTAAGCCTCAGTCTGGTTTTGTACCTGCTGCTACTGACTCACCATCTGGGAAAGATTGTTTTACTGTCTCTTCGCTGATTCTGACACTTCCGCATTCTTTGCCTGTTGTTACGGACCCTACTCCTCCCTACTGCCTGTACTGACTGCACCTCTTGCTCAGCTTTCTCCAGAACTTCTTCTGTACAGGTGCCTGCTTCTGCTCTCCCTGATGCCTTGCACATGACGGACTGGTCTGTTGAGTCGGCCCTGGAAGCGGCTGGGTGGGTGAAGGATCCTACCGTTGGGACTTGGCATTCTGGTTCTTCCCCGATCTGTACTAGGCCACCTGACACTGACAAATTGCTGGCCTCTCCTGTTTTGAAAGACTCTGCTGCTTCTCTTGATCTTTCTTTGCCAACTGAACTCCTTCTGACTCAGAACCCAACTTTGCAATTTGGTCCTGCTTCCTCGACGCCTCAAGAACAACGGACTCTTCGGGACCCTGAGTCTCGTCCAGTTCCTGCTACTTCTACTGCTTCATCCCCTAAAACTTATGCTGCATGCTTCAACCCCTGTACATCAAGCTAAAAGACACAACGCTGTTCGGCTGCATTATTTGGGGGCTTACCTGACTTTCCTGACCGATTTTTGTAGGTTGCACTCTTTTGAAGGATTCTATGCAATTTGCTGCTTTTGAGATTCATGCCTTAATTCATGTTTCTTCAGAGTCTCATTTTGCTATTAGTTTTAAAACTATCACTGGTTTAGAAAAGTTTGGAGAAAATATCAGAGCTTAAAACTTCTCCTTTATGGTCACCGTTTAATGCCATTCCCTTAACTAAACCTACTCAGAAAACTGTTACTATATTGTTTTTGTAACGAAGGTGTCAGTCTTAATGATACTACTGTCTGGTTAAAGCAAAGATGTACTGTCCTTTCTGACCCAGAGGCTATCTTTGATTCTGAGAATATCTGGACAGGTGGGTGGAGGCGGGGTTATGCTTCGCACTTCGGAGGTTGGAATACAGCATCTCCCGAACAGCTTTATGCTTGGGAAAGACAGGGGAGTTCTTTTTTACCCCGGCCAGCCTAAAGCTTGCTACAGATGTGGCTCTCAGAATCATATAAGTAGTGTCTGTGACAAGATTAAATGGTCTGTTTGTGGTAACATTGGCCATGCAGGTTCCCAATGTGTGGATGAACCTCTTTGTGTCCTTTGTGACGAATTGGGGCACACTTTCCAGACTTGTACTTGGGCAGCTCACAACTCCCCGACTCTTGCTGATGGGGAAAAACAATGTTTGATTATTACTGTCGCACAACGTTCTCGTTTATCTGACACTCTTTCTAGACCTCAATGTGTACCCTTCCCTCACCCTGTTGTACCTGCTGTTGACCCCTCTTCTACTTTACATGAATGGTCTGCTTCTGTTTTGGAACCACAGGCCTTTACTACAGCTCTCCCTCCCCTTCCTCTGATCTTGCTATTTCTCCTCGGAAGAGGTCCCTATTCCTGTCTTGCCTAGTATTTCTGGGTCTTCCATGGACCCCCCCGAACCTTTTGTTAGAGTTACACGAGGATCTAAGAAGGGGACTTCTCCTTCTTCTTAGGCCCTGAAATCCTCTACTGTGACTCGTATGAATAAATTTGAGGTTTTACGCCACCCTCAGGACAACACGGACTCTGATGCGTGTTCTGTTCTTCCTCCCACCCTGATGTGACTCGGACACTGAAGCACCCATTGATAATATTGGTTCTCAAAAAGGAAAGCTAAGGCAAAACTGAAACATAGGGAAGGTACCCTAGGAAAGGTAGGCTAAGGTGACTTTTGTGTTTTAGTTTTCACTTTCCCGTTTCATGTCTTCAGCTTTCTCAGTGCATACTGTTAATGTTAACAGTATAAAGAAGCATGCTAGAGAGATGCAGTTTTTTCCTTTTTATCTGGCTTGACAGCTGGTCTCATCTTTTTGCAAGATGTACATTTCCATGCTCTTCCAGAAATTTCCAGGGCCACTCATGCCTGGACGTCTGGGCTCTCTTTTTGGTCCTTTGGACAGGACTCTTGTTCTGGTTTGGGTATTTTATTTAGTATGCCTGATGTTACTGTTGTTAAACTGTTGGATGTCTACCCGGGTCGGCTTCTGTTGTTGGATATTTTGATTTATTCTGTCCCTTTCTGGATTATTATTATTTACGCCCCTCAATTGAAATCCCACAGAATTGAATTACTGAAACTGATTCAACCCTATTTATACACATCAATGCATGTGATTTTTGGGGTGATTTCAATTGTGGGTTATCCACTAAAGATAAGTCTTCTACTTCAAAGACTACTAAGTTGTTTTGTGACACAAATTTTCTGAAACAGTTGCTCCATTCCACAGGTTTACAGGATGCATATTTATCTTTTCGATTGACATACTCCTACTTTTCACAAAGGCCCCTTGCAACCCATATTGATTTTTTTATTTCTTCCCACCTCCAACTTTCTGATGCTGTAATTCAAGTTGGAATTTTTGGATCATAATTTATTATCTATTTCTTTAGGCCCTTCCTTGACATCTCGTTTTGGCCTGGCATTTGGAAACTGAATGCTTCCCTGTTATCTGATTCACGTTTGTTAAGTCCTTAACTGAGTATATTCATAATCGAAAGACTATTTTTTATATGATGCCCCTGGGATTGGTGGCGGATCTAAATCTGGGCTCCGAACTTTATTTAAAACTTTTAGTAAACATCATCATGATTCATTGTATTTCCTTTATCACACTAACAGGCGATGACTCAAAATTACTTACTTTATCTCATGAAACTGGCCATGATTTATCCACCCAAATAAGTACTCTTAAGGGCGCATGATGGATTATCACCTTCTGAAGGCTACTTCTGTTCAGCATCAACAGCGTTTTGGGACCTCTGGTACCCGTGACACAGTATGTCCATATGCTTCTATTCGGCGAACAGTAGAGAGTAAAACCTTTACTACGCTGTTTGATGACAGTTTCACCGAGCTCACTGATATTTTGGATATCAGGCACCGTGTTACCTGTTATACACAAAAACTGTTTGGTCCCATGCCCCCCCATCTGCATCCATAATGGACTACTTTTCCTTTTTACAACTTCCTGATGTACCTTCTTCTGTTGTAGATATGTTAGATACTGAGATACAAGCACATGAAATTGAAGCAGTAATCAAGTCTTTACGTCCAAGAGTGACACCGGGCCTGGATGGTCTCTCCAGTGAGCTGTATAGATTGTTTTCTGCTGACCTGAGTTCTGAATTGGCTACAGTTTATAATTCTATTCTACACTGCGAACATCTTCCTTTAGAATTTAACATGGGTTGTTTATTTTACTTACATAAAAAGGGATGAAGATTACTCTCCAATTGGAGACCTTTATGCCTCTTAAATACTGATTTTAAAATATTGACCAAAATGTTGGCCCTCAGACTTTCTAAATTGGCCATATATGTGATTTCTACTGCACAATCTTGCAGTGTCCCTGGAGAGATATATATGGACCATCTAATTTTACTTAGAGAAATGATTGAACGTGGAAATTCTAATGTTTTACATGGTTTCATATTCTCACTGGACCAACAGCAGGCTTTTGATTCTGTACATCATGATTTTTATGGTCTACTCTTCGATATTATAAAGTACCTGATTATACCTGACTAGAATCCAGTTGCTATATCGATCTGCAACTGTTGTCCCACTGGTCAATGGATGGAAGGGCCCTATGCTTCCTCTACACAGAGGGGTTAGACAGGGCTGTCCCCTTAGTCCACTTTTATATGTTTTTTTTGGATCCCTTACTTCGTTCTATTAATTCGGCCCCAACAATTGTGCCACTTCCCTCAGCCCCATATTCCGTGTTGGCCTATGCAGACGATATGAGTCTCATGGTGGCTAATGTTGCCTCTGTGCGTTCTGCATTATGGCATTGTTCCAAGTTTAGGGCTGTTTCTGGTGCGGCCCTTAATCTTGATAAATGTGTAGGCCGTAGATTAGGTTCCCCTTTTGTAGATGAGTCTTCTGTTGACATTAGACTTTGTGATGACCCTATTAGGATTTTGGGCATTTTATACGGTAATGGTCTTTTAGATGTCCTTAACTGGACTCCCAAATTAGATTATGCTCAAACTATGGTTTAAGGAACAGAAACAGAACGCTATAAAAAATATAATAGAGTTTAATATCAAAAGTGCAGCAAATACAAACAGGAGAAAAAACGGACAAAATAACATTTCACCTAGACTCTGCTAGGCTTCATCGGAATAATATTATTCTGATAAAGCCTGTGAGTCAAATAATCTATTTAATCCGTCCCCTACCTGTTATTGCTACTGACTGCCATATGCATATTATCTTATAGTTCTATTCTGTTCCTAACTAACATGGTGCTTATTTGTATGTACTGATTGCTTGGAATATACAGCACCACACAATTCCTGGTGCTCCTGCTTTTTCTGTTTCTTGGTCAAACTATGGTTACACATTGGAATTCAAGGCAGATGAGTAAGAAAAAAAAGTTTACATGATTAAAACCTTTCTGCTTCCCCTTTTTCTCTTTCTGGCTTATATTTTCCCCCCTCCCCGGCAATTTGAAACCAGATTGCTTAGTCTCTTTTTTCAAGCCCTATGGGGTAGCCGCCTGAACCCCATTAAACGTCAGATCACCTATCTCCCTATTCGGGATGGAGGCCTAGCTATGGTCCAACCTGTTTTTTTTATACTAGGTTTTTTCTTGTTTCATAATATTAGACCCCTGCTGGTTAACCAAGATTGAGGTTGGGAACCTTGGTTTCTTGAATCCTGTGGTCCTTGGTTTCATAAATGGGAACTTAACAAATTGACGGTTTTAACACATTCCCCCCAGATTTCTGCTTATGTTAGGGATAGTTTTTTTCGTTTGAAACACTAGCAGATTACTAGCCATATGCTAATAACTGTCTCCAGAAAATCATTGTACAAGTATTTAGTGGACCGTGTATGTTTGGAGATTGTTGTTTTTCCCAAATGTCCTACGCAACATCTCCCTTCTTTGCTCACTTTACTTCGTAATTCTAGGGTTCCCCAAAAGATGTGGGACTTACATTGGCTTAGCTGCCATGAACATATCAACATCAAATGTAACCATAAACACAAATCACTACAGGACAGATTTTGTTCCAGACCTGAATGTCAGCAACAAGAAGAAACTATTTCACACCTTTTTTTTTTCATGTACATTTATTGTTTCTTTTTGGACTCTATTAGCTGCCAGATGGCATGAACCCTTGTTTGCTCTCATTACTTATGACAATTTGATGTATGGTTTTTTCCCCCTCACTTGGTCTCATTGGAATATTAATACGTTAAATTTGATTTTTGTAATAATCAAATGGCATGTGTGGAATGCTCGTTGTCTGTTTAATTTACAGAATCAGGATGTGCCTCTTCTTACCATTATTCAAAGGATCGAACATGACTTGAAGGCCATATATTTTTCAGAGGCAGAGCATTTGCCGTCTGACTCTTGTTGGAATTATGGACACTATTACCTTGGATAACTGATTCTGATTTTCCTGTTACATAATTATTTTGTGTTTTATTTTCTCTGTATCATTTCATTTTCTTTTCTGTTCAGTTGATGTTCAATAAAACTTCCCTACTCTTTTCAATTAGTGCCATGGGATCTTTAACATCCAGCTGAACTACCACCAATCCAGGCAGATGGGACCTCAGTTTAAAGTCTCATGTGAAAGGCGGTACCTCAGAAGTGCAGCACCCCCCTCATGCTGCACTACAGTGTCAGTATTGGGATATTAATCCAAATGCCAGATGTGGGAACTGAATCCACAGTCCTCTGATCTCCCGGCCTCAGAGTTGAGTATGCTACCTACTGAGCCACTGCCACATGGATATGTGTCAGCGATGGCATAGAATCCAGAGCCCACAAAAGCGGATCAATATTAAAAACATAGAGGAGAGGGCTGAGAAGGCAACCTTGTCTAACCCCTCATTTTACCAGAATCATTGGCCCCACCCGGCCATTAATAAGAGGGGATACAGTAGTTACAGCATATATGGATCATAACCAGAAAAGAAAAGAGTCTGGTATGCCATAACGTAGCAAGCACATCCCAGAGATAGTTATGTTCCTACAGTGTCGAAGGCTTGCTTGATCCAAAGACAGAAGAAACCCGGACAAACCCTCTGCATTGTCTCTTTCAATGAGTTCACATAAGAGAATAAGATGATCACTCGTATGCCTCCCGGGATAGAACAGGTTTGAGTAGGGGATATAAGATGTATGGCGCTTGCAACAACCTGGTTTGTAAAATTTTAGTGATAATTTTGAAATCAGTATTGAGAAGATTAATGGGTATCCAGTTGGTAAGATCAGTTTTATCTCCTTTTTATAAAAGAAACCAATAAGCCAAGCCATTTCAATGGAACAGATACAGTATTCAATAAAAGGAAAACACCACTGCCAATTCTTTAGAAATCAGTGGTCCAAGCATTTATGTAACTCAGAGTGAACCCATCTAATCCCGGAACTTTATTGTTGTGGAAAGATTTTATAGCCTGTTCAACTTGAAAAGCAGAAATGTCATTAGTGAGTTCAGTCACCAAATATGGAGGCCAAACAGGAATATGGGAAGCAGACAACAGTGTATCAATAGTATCAGGTGAGTGTGCATGTTGTGAGAAAAGAGAAGTTGCATGCTGAGATACAATCCTGAGGATGTTCTGTTTATCAGTATACTCATACCCATCTAAATCCATGAGATGGTCCATCACTTTATGTTTAACATTATTTTGACAATGTAAATAAGGACAGATCACCGCCGCATTGCCCTGAATGCCAAAGCTTTGATGTTTCTTTAAACAGTCAGACTATCTCAAATGAAAAGCCTGCATATCTTGTTGCAACAATTGAATTTGAGCCCTGAAATCATGAGAGGTTGTTCTAGCTAAGTACTGCAGTTTTTGTAGGTGCTTACTTTGAGTAAGGTACTGGATATAGGCAGTATTATGAAGCCTTTTACTTTCCAATTGCAACATTCATCTCAAAGCCAATTTGACATCTTCCCACCAGAGGGCAGGAGAGTCAAACATTTCAAAAACTGAGTTTTTATATGCCATAAAGTACTGGAGATTCTGCACTAAAGAAACCTGGGACACAAGAGAAGAATTAAATTTCCAATAACCCGGACCTTGTGAAAATGCCACTTCGGACCCCAGACTTAAGTGCAATAATTTATGGTCAGAAAATTCTATCTCTATAACCTGTATTGAGGAAATATGTAAAGATACAGTAAAAAGGAAAAAATCAATCCTAGAGGCCAATTGACCTTTTTGAAAGGTTGGATGTACAGTCCGATGAGTAGCCAGATAAGCATCTTTTAAATTAGATGTTGAAATCACAGATCTCAAAGTAGACATATCTTAAAAACCTTAGTAGTAGTAGACCTCACACCCCTATCTTGTTTATGAAGTCCACAATTGAAATCCCTCCCAGAATCAACAGAGAAGATAGTGTAACCCCAGGGATCGGGTTGATGGTATTTTTGTGTTAGTAGCGCTGTGCGGTGCCTCCATATGTAATCCCTACCTGGGACCTGGGTTCAGGGAGAAAAATGTTACTTGGCATATTGGCTAGGTTTGTCACTCTGCACAGGGGCACCCAAGTAATCCGGACACAGGAAGCAATAACTGAAATGTCCATACCAGGAGCTGGGATTCTAAAGTGTGACTTTTATTCCCAACACAACTGAACAATAAAGCATAAATGGACTCCCACGGGGCCACACTCCCTGGTAATGCAGATTCATCCTGACAGACACACATCTCTTCCACTATAACCCTCAGGTTCTGAATCTCTCTGGGCTCTCAGCCCTACTGGTACTCTTTTCAGAACTTCCAGCGTGACACTCCAGACAGCATCCTGGACTACTATCCATTGGGCATGGATTGTTTCTTGGTTGCTCCCTACTACTACCTATGAGCACATACAGGTTCCATAAAGGGAATATTCTCAACAGTCCCACATCTGGGTACTTTCTTCGAGCACTGGCCAAGTACCGGAAAGAAAGCAACAGGTGTCCCAAAGTGAATCTGTAGGGGTGAATCTGGTTACTCCAAGTGGGGGGGGGTCTCCCACCTCTTGCTCCCATAATTCATACCCAGCCATTCCTTTGTCCTAAAACACCTCTTCTATGAAAATTCTATTGATGTAGATTATCACTTTAAATATATTTCACATTCAATCTACAGTCTCTGAAACTCCAGTGTCCTGACTTGTGATGTACTTTTTAAATGGCATAGTCCATCCCTGTAGACCCCCATACATTAAAGGCGTTCAAGTCACACACTCCTTAAGCACTGTACTTGGCTGTCCTTTCCTGACTCACAGTAGCAGATACTTAAAACACAAAGTCTCTGGTGAAATATAGGCCCTTTTTAAGAGCAGACTCACCCCTGATTGCAGGTGCCTCACAGGCTTCTCTCACAGGAAAACCAAACAAATTCTTCATGGTGAGCAGCACAACATCAGGCAGCTTTCTTCCTCTCTAGTCGGGCCAGGGGATTGCCTCTGGAAGCTGTCTGTTGGCTCCCCCCATCCTTGCAGGGATGGGGCCCTAAACCAAATGGGGAGTGGTCTCTACCACTTCAACTAAAGTGTTTCTGTGTCCTCCTTATGGTGAGAACACACACTAAACTCCAAACTAGCTCTATATCAGAGCTGAGGGCTCTGAGGGCCTGCCCCTGCAGTACACCTCCTCCCTCCTCTATAGACTGCACAAGACTGACTTTGAAAATCCCAAACGTTCTACCTAACTCCCAGCTGCAGCATTCTATTGTGGCTTATGCTGCTGTGAGAATTCTAAAGGATGTTATTTCTCCAGCTCAGCAGAGACTGAGCATAGAGCAAGGCAGAGTGAAACCCATCTAACTGGTGCTTCACTAGCTGCCTGTCCCCGCCTACCACTAGATCAAACTGGGATTCTTGTAACCCCGGGTTACGGGGGGGGGGTTACACTCATCCTGGACCAGGAAAATGACTGTCCACAGTCATTAGTCACCTGGCTTAGGCCATCTCACCCTATGTGTTGACTACAGGGAGGTAGCGTTACCTTCTCCCCTACCATGTGCCAGCACAGGCAGACAACACTAAGTGCCTAGAGGCCTTTGGCTGACATATCAGCCTCTACTCTACCCACAAACTATGGGTACCTAGTGGTTCTGGAAGATTTGTTCATAGCATAGCCCTAGTAGATCAGCACTGTGGCCCTTACTGCAGGTCAGGACCACAACCTGTCTATCCCCCCTAGTCCTCTAGGGAAAACCTATCTGCCTTTAAACCAAATTCCCAAACAAAACAAACAGGGCAACCTCCCCCCAACCCTGGACACCTGCAACCACACCACAAGGGAGCTAATACCATACACTATGCATTACTCCCACACTCCCCCACAACCATACCTGTGGAAGGAAAAGTTACACATAACAGCCACAACATCCTGTACTTTAAACACTACAACTTTAACGCACTGTGAGGAACTTCACTGAGTCCCTCTTCCTCTTCTTGTCTTCTTGCAGGAACACCTTTGTTAGAAACAGAGAAAAACAAAACACTCTCCCAGTCTCCATACACAGTCTATCTAACCCCTACCATCAAAACACTGGAGAATCCCAAAAATATTTTTAGAAAAGTTGAAAACAGTATAAACAGTAAAACAGTAGAAAAACAATGACATTATTTACAATACACAATATCTGGGGGTGGAGTGTCCTAAAAGTCCCTTCTAGTGACAACAGTGCCCGAAGGCAAGTCCAATAGAGTCTCTACTGAGTCGGAGCCTGGTGAAGTACAGTTCTAGCAGGCTGAAATCCTGAAGGGGAGAGTCTTTGAGGACAGTTCAAACATCTGGAGTCTGCTAGTGTAGGGTGTGTACTGCAATGTCATAAAAATAGAAAAGTCTGGACTTATCAGTCCCTTGTAGAACCAAAACTGTACACCACCTGGTTCTTCAGCTGAAGACTCTGCCTGGCAATATTCTTCTGATACAGCTGGGCTGACATCTTCCAGAAAATGACAGGATGGCACATCTGGAAAACTGCTAGGTTGATGTAATCTAAGAGATGGAACGTTGGAACAGGAAAAGAAGGAAAAACAGCTGGTCTGAAGTCATCCGGGATCCCAGGCGATGAATCAGGATACAGCTGGGCTGGCGTCCTCTCTGGATTTGAAGTCATCTGGTGGGCCAGGTGATGGAATCTGGAAGGCCAGTACACTGCAAGACTGATGAATCTGGGAGCACTTGAATCCTGGAATGCCAGTCTGGTGGAACAACATGGAGCGGCAACAGCTGGATGGCACTGGCTACCACTGCTCTGCTCTCCACTTGGTAGGCATGGGCACATTCGCAGGTTAGTCTTTGCATTGTGGCCAAAAGTACAATGAGTCAGGTGCATGAATTATTACCCCATCTGGGCACTCATAATCCACACTGTGAAAGGTTTCATGTCCCTCTCCATCCACAATTTGAACAGTGTCAATAAACAGTGCCCTGCCCCTTTTCCACTGGCTGTATTTTACTTGCAACATTCTGTCTCTAACATACTTGTTTGTACCAGGATGCACATATTTCATTGCCTCTTCCATAATCCAGGATTTTCTGCTTTTTTTCAATCTCCTCCCAGACTCTCTGAGGAAAGGTAGGAAAGAGTATCCCATACATTTAATTCGCTTTCCTATGAACCAGTCTTTCCTCTTTACTACACTTGGTCAACCAGCGACCTCTGGCCTGGCTTAGGGGTGGCCAGTCCTGGTTCTGCCAGCTATGCAAACTTAAGGCAGCACAGAATGGGTCTTTAACTCTTCCTTGTGGGGTCAAGGCTGTAGAATCACTACTCTCTTTTGCTATCTGTTCCTCTGAGGCAAGATCTTGAGGCTGTGGATCCATACTTTCTTCACTAGGCCACATAGGTTCTTCCTCTTCGTCTTCCTCGCTAAGACTCTGTGCCCAGGAGTGAGCAGCCGTCTTCACTCCTGAGATTGTCCATGCTTCACTGGGCATGGAGGGTCAACACCTCCCACTCAACAGCCTCTCTTGTCTCATCCTCTCCTATGAGACTTGGGCTTGGCCCCTCTGCCCATGGATCTGCTGATACTCTTTCCATACCGTCTCTCAGTGACCCGGACCCAGACACATCAGAACTCTGTGCTGTCTGTTGATCTGCACCCTCTAGCTTTGTGCCACACTCTGCTGAACTTCCCTCATCAGGCTCCACCTGGTGCTGTGTGTTGCCAGCTGCAGGTTCTTGAGGCTTTGTCCATGTGGGAGCCAAATGAATCTTGGGTGCTTTACTCAAGTCATATTTCTCTAGGCACCCAGAACAGTGTGGTACCATGAAGATGTCCCTTCCAGCATGTAAGCACATCACACATACTTGTACTGGATATCCAGGAATCGCCAGATGAGGAGGCAATCGTCCCCCATAGTAATATCTCTCAATGTCTCTCAACTTGTTAACTTCTTCTACTATCACAGCCCGGGCATGATCCGGGTAATGGGCTAGACCTGAAGCCATGACTGCAGAGAAAAACAAACGCTCACTGTTATTTCAAGTCCCACTTGGTTAGAAAACTTTTACAAATGGCTCCTCTGCTGCTGTGTTTACATTACTACCCCACCCTGTAATGGCGATGGCACTCCTCATGCATCAACATTCTGTTTATGAGTCAAGCCACTGCACATCTGATTTACACACTATACTGATAAATATGCTCAAACTGCCCAAACTTGCACTGTTCTCTCTCTCTCAGCACACTTATATGATTTATTACAGACTTTTCACTCACTGAAATCACTGCTCTAGCTTACTGTCCCCTAAAGCCACAGTATTTCATCGCACAGGATTGCCTGTATTTCTTGCTGGCTGCATCTCTCATACAACTTACAGTCTCTCACATGGCTTTGAAAATTATACTGTTGCTGAACCTATAATTGTGCTCACAGTCTGTTGCTTAGAATTCTTGCTCTAGCTTAAAAACTTGCACTGTCCTTCTTTGCAAAATGATCCACTGCTACACACAGATTCAGCTGGTTTTAGTTAAAATCACACAGTTTGAGCTATTAACTTGGTTGGTACTCACTGTTATCATTAGCTTGTTTTGTCGATGGAAAAATGGTCTGCAGCCAGTCTTGGAGCCTCTGGAAGGAAGCGGGTTGGCAGTCCTGCTGATTGTCCCTCTGAACACCACACTTTGTTACCAATCGATTGAGATGCAGGTGGAGCCCAAATTTAAACAGAAAAAGTCCGATTTTAACTATTTTACAGTGTTTTCAATCACCACAATGCTCCTCCTAGCAAGCCTGCTTCACACTCCACTCACTCTCCTCTTGAATGCTGTGCAGTCGCTCTAGAGCTGGCTTGGGGCGGGACTGATTGCAGTCTCACCAATCACTCGACGGCATGCAAATGAGCCTCTTTCCTCTCGAGCTCTTCTCCTCCATGGCAATCGTTGAGCAGGCAAAATTTAAACTGTAAACCACACTTTTTTTTTCCAACTGTGGCTCCTCGGCAGGAGCACCACTTCAACCATTTTTCATGGCATTTTAGTCAGTGACTTCTCTTAGTCCATATCACAAGCATTTCCAACGTCTAGGGCACAAATCTTCTTTTGCTACCCACAGTTTTCCACACTTTTCTCTGTCACACAATACTTTTAAAAGCTGGCAAACACTGTAATTTGATACAGGACAAGGGCATACACACTCGGGCTTTACTGCTCCTTGGTAAACAGTTGGCATATTTTCAGCAGCACATAGACAGCAGCACACAGTGGCACATTCAGTTGGCAATGTTTCTACTTTTTTGGGCTACCTACTGCCAGACAGCCAAAACTCTAGCCACTATCCAAGCAAACTTTTTGCATTTTCCCCCAAAATGAAACCAAATCCCAGTGGTAGCCTCTATTTTTGTAACCCCAGGGGTCGGGTTGATGGTATTTTTTATGTTATTAGTGCTGTGCGGTGCCTCCATATGTAACCCCCTATCTAGGACCTGGTTCAGGGAGAAAAATGTTACTTGGCATATTGGCTAGGTTTGTCACTCTGCACAGGGGCACCCAAGTAATCCAGACACAGGAAGCAATAACTGAAATGTCCATACCAGGAGCTGGGAGTCTAAAGTGTGGCTTTTATTCCCAACACAACTGAACAATAAAGCATAAATGGACTCCCACGGGGCCACACTCCCTGGTAATGCAGATTTATCCTGACAGACACACACATCTCTTCCACTGTAACCCTCAGGTTCTGAATCTCTCTGGGCTCTCAGCCCTACTGGTACTCTTTTTAGAACTTCCAGCATGGCACTCCAGCCAGCATCCTGGACTACTATCCATTGGGCATGGATCATTTCTTGGTGGCTCCCTACTACCACCTATGAGCACATACAGGCTCCATAAAGGGAATACTTTCAACAATCCCATGTCTGGATACTTTCTACGAGCACTGGCCAAGTACCTGAAAGAAAGCAACAGGTGTCCCAAAGGAACCCGTGAGGTGAATCTGGTTACTCCAAGTGGGGGTCTCCACCCTTGCTCCCATAATTCATACCTGCAATTCCTTTGTCCTAAAACACCTCTTCTATGAAAATTCTGTTGCTGTAGATTATCACTTTAAATGTATTTCACATTCAATCTACAGTCTCTGAAACTCCAGTGTCTGACTTGTGACATACTTTTAAATGGCATAGTCCATCCCTGTAGACCCTACATAATAAAGGCGCTCAAGTCACACACCCTTCAGCACTGTACTTGGCTGTCTTTTCCTGACCCACAGTAGCAGATACTTAATACACAGTCTCTGATGAAACATAGGCCCTTTTAAGAGCAGACTCACCCTGATTGCAGGTGCCCACAGGCTTCTCTCACAGGAAAACCAAACAAATTCTTCATGGTGCCACAGCACAACATCAGGCAGCTTTCTTCCTCTCTAGCTGGGCCAGGGGATTGCCCCTGAAAGCTGGCTGTTGGCTTCCCCCATCCCCACAGGGATGGGGCCCTGAACCAACTGGGGAGCAGTTTCTACCACTTCAACTAAAGTACTTCTGTGTCCTTCTTATGGTGAGAACACACACCAAACTCCAAACTAGCTCTATATCAAAGCTGAGGGCTCTGAGGGCCTGCCCCTGCAGTGCACCTCCTCCCTCCACTACAGACTGCACAAGTCTGACTTTGAAAATCCCAAACATTCTACCTAACTCCCAGCTGCAGCATTCTTTTGTGGCTTATGCTGCTGCGAGAATTCTAAATGATGTAATTTCTCCAGCTCAGCAGAGACTGAGTACAGAGCAAGACAGAGTGAAACCCATCTTACTGGTGCTTCATTAGCTGCCTGTCCCTGCCTTCCACTAGATCTAATTAGATTTTGTAACCCGGTAACAGGGGGTTAAAATAGTAAATAAGGTTGGATATCCTTAAATAAGGAGACTCAATCAGCTTTAGTTTGGTGTGCATAAACATTAACAAACCTAAAATAAATGTTATTAATTTTGGTGTCTAGTATCAGAACACACCCAGGTATTAAATCAATTAATTTAAGAAAATGCACATTCAAGTCAGATCAGAATAAAATTGCCACCCCTGAACAGACATCTGAACCTATGGACCAATATGAGGGACCAACATGCCAAAGTTTAGTAGCAAGTCCCAATTCTGAAATAGTGTGCAATCTGGTATCTTGTAAGAGAATTACTTGCAAAGAACAGGTTGGGAAATAAGACAGGGCCAAAACCTTTTTTCTGTGACTCTTAATACTATTCATATTCAACGTTCCCAATGTCAGTGGGGACATATAGGCAGCAGAGAGTGAAAGCTAAAAATCAAAAAACAGTCAGGGGCGCTTTTTCCTCATTCTTCAAGATTTACGTTGCTAGGCCACAGGAGGCAGATGATGAACTTCAGATTCAGAAATGGGGTCAACTTGTGAAGACCACAGGGAAGAACCCTCTGAATCAGCATCTGAAATCTCAGAGGACTGAAAGGCCTTGTACCTATTGCTTAAAGGTAAATCCGAAGTCTTAGACATTTTAGGGGCTGGTTGTTCAGCTACCTGGGACCTTCGGAGGATCTCTTGCTAACTTGGGGGACATGACTAAAGAAGTCTCTCCAGTACCATCTCCTCAAAAGGGGAAGTATCAACACAATCTATTGGAGGCGGGGAAGGGGGAGAAGGCTCTGCTGCCTTCTGTAAGGCAGGTGAACCAGGAACAGCAATGGGGGAAGGGGACACAGCAGTAACATCAGGCCATCTAGGGGAGGTGGAAAAAGAATCCCTTTGAGCAATAGCTATCATCAGCCGCTGTTCAACATCATCCGAAGAGTCAGATTGGTTATTGGCTGCCCAGCTACAGCTCTGTTACATATGTCCCACAGAGTCACACAAGTTACACTTAGGCTCATTTAGACAATTCCCGCTATTGTGACCCAGTTCCTGACATAGGTTGCAAGTCACCTGGTCACAAAGGCTGCTTAAGTGAGTGCAGGAGGCACACTTGTAGCACACCTCGGCTGACACGCATAGAACAATACACCCCTATCCCTTCTAAAAAAGCAATTAGAAGGTGACTCAAGCCAGTGTCGGTAACATGAAGCATAACCTTCACCTTCCACCCCCAGTCCAGATATGTTCAGTGTCAAATATTGCCTCAGTGGATCCCAGAACCGAACAACGTTGTTTCAACCAATAAATGAAATCTGTGACACTTACCCCTCATTTCTAAGAGAACCATAATATTTTTATGTAGGTTTAGTAAGAGTGATAGCTTCAAAGGGGCCCAACAAAGGAGTATTTTCTAAAACGTTAAATTGTGCCCAAAACCTCTGTAACCCAGCATTCAGCTTGAAACTAATATCAAAAGTGGACTCACCAGACACATGAATAAGGGCATAAATTTCATTAGCAAAGAATTTCATTGAACCTTCAATAAAGTTTTAGCCACAAAACCCTACATGGAAAGTCTGACATACCCTCTTTATATAAAGGCGAACAGCATTATGACGCTTAGAAGGATATATAGGCTGATGAAAAGAGAAGCATAAGGTCTCTGAGTAGTCTTTCTAATCTGGGTCAGCGGTGCTTCAGGGGGCCCTTCCAGTGCAGCTGATGTAGAGAGTGCAGGCAAAGCAGGCTGTGGTAGTTTGTTAGTGTCCAGAGCAAGAACTGGGTTACCAGTAAGTTGTAACTCTGAAGACAGATGTAATGGGGAAGGAGCTCCTGACATGTTCTGATCAGGTTGTGGCAAAGTAGAGGGGGAAGCCACAGGGAAATCAATAGGTTGGGCGGTGATCCGATGAGAAGCTGGAGAAGTAGCAATCGGAGTAGAACCGGACACCCATTGACCTGTTACAGACTGCACCCATCCAGCATCGAGAAGGACAGTAGAAATCTCCTTATCTGATCGAGTGAGTTGTTCATCAGGGGAGCGTCTTAGGCCAGATACACAATCTGATAATGCCATTCCCAGCGCTCCCTCCATAGCAGACACAGTATCAACAGGCTCACACGCAATATGCACAGGTGCGGCAGACTGTCCAGACTGAGTAGAACCCACACTAGCACAATCAGGGTTCTCGACCATAGCAGGGAGCTGCAAAATGGGAGTGTCCTTTTACTGAGTAAATGGAAAGGTTCCCGACATTCAGTGCTTGTAATTGAGCAGACGCCAAAGCATTTTGCAATTCTTGATATCGGAGCGTATAACGCTCATCTTCTGCCTGTAGCTGCAGCACAAGAGATAAAATCTCAGGGGTTCCAGCACTATCTTCATTAAGAGGAAAGGAGTCACTCACCAGTTCTGGTTGTTGTTGTTTATTGGAATCAAATGGAGCATTCATAGTAAGAGGGTCTGGAGCCTGTAGAGAAGCACTAACGATCTGTAGAAATAACAGCATTCAACACGGCCTCTGATCAAGAAGAAGCAGGGAAAAGACCTTTTCTCCTACTTCAGTGGCATCCATCGCTCCTCCAACACATCTGTGGTCACCATCTTTGTGAAGAACCAGGATGACAAAGGTTCCCCTACAGGAGAGTAGGGGAATTTTATTGAAAAAGTGGGCTTCAACACAAGACAAAACAAAGGAAACATAAATCAAGAAATACAAAATCTCAAGAAACAGTCAGCAAATAAACAAAACGTCCAGTAGCATAGGTTAAACAGAGAGAAACCAGGCATCACAATGAGTCCATAAATGACGAGCCTTATCAGAAGAAAACCTCTGGAAGTCCAAGAGTTTGACACGCTGTCAAGTAAACTGAACATTAGATAACAAATCAGTATATTGCATAGATCTTTGTTGAATGACTAACATACAATGAGCATGCCGTAAAAAATAATGAACAACGACCAGAAACAAATAAACAGTATCAGCATGGCATTGTGGAAATGCGTTCTGAAAAGGACCATACAATAAATCTTGATAAGTTAGAGTAGAACACTGAGGGACAGACCAGCGGGCAGCAAGGCATTGCCAGAAGGCCCATGCATATGGACATTCAAGGAACAAGTGTAACTGGGTTTCCAAAATCTGCAAACAAGTATCTCTAGGACAATATCTCTCAGATAACTGTTTATGTTTACTATTAGCTTTCACCTAGGTGACCATAATTACTGAGCCATGTACAATCCCGGACAAAGGGGAATCTGTGGGTTACTCAATTGCTGAAGTACAAAAGGGACCCTCTCCCCAGGGCAGTCTGGAAAACCCAGAAAATCTTGCCATTCTGAAGCTAAGTATAGTTGTAAATTTGCTTCCTAGCCAATATTACTATCTGAGATGGGGAAATACCCCACTTAATAATATTCTTAAAATCATTACCATATTGTGGAATATGTAAAGAATGTGGCAGTGCACTAATATTTCTCTGTGTCCAAGGGGTCAAACAAGGGGAGAGCCAGGCATGCACTAATGATTTCCAAAGCTTGTCATCCGGTTTTAAGGTTGTGCAAATATTATAAGAAATGAATATACTAAAGTAAAAAGCTACAGGGTTAACCATGTTAACTCTTCCCTCTGCAATATAAAGATAAGTCAAGTCCCATTTAAGCGGGTTCAACCACGAGCCCCAAAAGGATTGAAAAAAAGACTAAGCAATCTAGTGACTACTGCTTGTGGGAGAGGGTATACATAACATAAATAAAGAAAAATCGGAAGGAGCAAGGTTTTAATAAGAACAACCCTTTTCTTTTAAGAAAGTTGTTGCCCTTTCCAATCATTCACCAGTCTATTGGCTTTGCCTAATTTTTCTTCCCAATTCAGCACTGCCAACTCCCAGGACCAAATTTCACTCCCAAAATAGAAATGGGCTCACTAGATGCAAAAATGCCCGCCAATAGGTTATTGGTGGGCAATGGGCTACTGCCAAGCACTACCCTTTTACACTTATCCAAATTCATCTTCAAGCCAGAAACACAAGAAAATTGCTCCAAGATGGACATTAAAGATTCTTCTGAAGAAGTAGGAACCAATGTTGAATCTAGATCATCCACGTATGCTAGTATCTTAATAGGAGGTTGATGTGGGGAAATCTGTATACCAAAAGAGATGATCATTTCAAGTCAAAAGCCTCAGTAGGATATCTATGCTAAACACATAGAGAAGTGAGCTTAAAGAGCAGCCTTGTTACACCCCTGTCTTATTTTAACCTTTCTGCCAAACCACCCATTAACATTAGGGCAAAGGAAAGAATACTCATATATCTCTTTAATCCAAGAAACAAAAACAGGAGGGACACCAAAGGCCAACAATGCAGAAAACAAAAAATGATGAGTAAGCCTATCAAAAGCCTTTTCCTGATCTAAACTCAAAACATAACCTGTAACCTGATTAAGCGCTCCTTGAAAAACAAATTCCCACAAAACAACCAAATTATCATGTTGCGTGCAACCTGGAACAGCACACATTTGAAAGAGACATATCAAATAAGGGGCAACCAGAGCCAGTCTATTCAACAAGATTTTACTTAAGATCTTAAAATCTTAATTTAACAGGCTAATGGACCTCTAATTACAGATATTCCGTTGGTCACCTTTTTTGTAAAGCAAAATCAATATTGCCTCCAGCATGGATTCAGAATATTTAGTGGAACTTAACATAGTTAAACAGAATGACTAGGACTGGGCCCAAATCTGATTTAAATGTTTTGTAGAAACCTGTGCTGATGCCATCAGAACCTGGGTCAGTATTGCTCGTAAGTCAAGAAATTGCAGACTCCACCTCTACTAGAGAGACTTCAGCAACAAGAAGAGTTGCATCAGCATCTGTGACTTGGGACAGATTTAAGGACTGAAAAATCTCACATACGTCTGGTTCAGGAGTGGGGGTACCAAAAAGCTCCGTAATATGGGAATCCACAACTCCTAACAAGTCCTTGGGGGAAGTAACAATTTGCCCAGAGGAAGTAGTCAATGCTGTGACTACCTTATTCTGCATTCTCCAATTACATTCCATAAAAGGGTCCAACAAACCTTTCTGGGTGTTAGTCCCAAAACGGAGTTCTTGTTGCAACGTCTGAGCCCTATCATACTGTATGGCTGTCATCTGTTGCTTAATAACCTTAATCTGAGCCCCATAATCATAAGGAGAGCCATCAGACATAGAGATAAGGCACTGGAGTTGGTGTCTAAGCTGCAAATAAGGCAAAAAGCAGCAGTGACCTGGAGGTGTGCTCGATGCTGAAACAAAAAGCGCCAGGACTGTTTGGTGTCCTCCCACCATTCCAATATATTAGAATAGCACTCAACTACCAAGAGCCTAGCCTGAAACTCCCTCCTCCATGCTGTTTGTACTGAGGCTTGCGAAAGCACAGATTCATTCTGCTGCAATTGTTTTATTGCATCGGTGCAGTATCCCAGGTAGATGTCAGCCACAGGGCTAAATGATCTGTGAATTCACAAGGCAGCAAACTCACAGCAGTAAGCTCCAAATTTTAGGATGCAAAAATCAAATCAATATGCGTCGAGAGAGGACCTTTAAAGAAAGTGTATCCACCAGATGGATGAGTGGCTCTATAGACCTCTACCAGGCCAGAGGAGCATATAGTACTGTTCATAAAAACAGGGTCACTAAATATCTTATCAGTTTGTGGGCCCCTATCAGTTTTAGAAAGCCCACAGTTAAAATCACCAGCCCAATGAAGAAGGACGAGAGGTGTGTAAGAAAGGTCGTATTTCTTTAAACAAGGCAATTCTCAATGCTTTAATTTGTGGAGCATAGATCATAACTAGAAGAAAGCGTACTGCAGAGTAGGAGATGTCCAATAAAGGGCTCTACCATGGTGAATATCAACTAATCTGGAGATTTTGAGGTCTGGGTTGGTAAATAGAACCCCCACCCCATCACAGGTATCAGTACCTGGGGACCAAAAGGAGGGACCCAGGTTCCATTCTCTGGAAGCCTGATGGAGATCAAAAAATGTTTTAAAATGAGTGTCTTGCAGACATATGATGTCACTGCACAAAGTACACAAAAAAAGCATAGCACCTGCTCGCTTTTGCAGACTTTTAATGCTATTAAGATTAAGGGTGCTTAAAGTGAGAGTATGCATGAAGGATGAAAAGAAAGCAAAGAAAACCAAAAGAACAGATCAAGGTGATTTACACCATTGTCTGGTTCTTTTGGCATATAACATCATTATCCTGTATGGTGTCTGTGTTCGAGGTCACAGAACAGGTGTCAGTCCCATCATCATCAGTCTCCCCTTCTGTGTCCTCTGAGGGAAGAGTCGCATATCTATTCCCTTTCTTCATAGAGGAAGACTCAGACTGCTGAGCCACCCCTACCTGTCTAAGTTTTGGGAACCCTTCTGTCCTTGCCTGGGTCATTTCTTAGTAGCAACTAATTGAAAGGAAGAGCCTCATGCCCTGTGGGTGCGGGTGGGGTATAGCATCTACAATCCTAGGAGGGAATAAACAGCTGGAGCAGGGGTCAAGAATAGTGCATCTAGTTCCAACTCTGCGGGGGTGTCGTCAACAGTCATGCAGGGGTCAGGAACCTGAGCAGTAGAGGCGGTTGATACAGACCGGTCCGGGTTTCCAGGCTTGTTCTCAGGTGTGGACACTCGCAGTGCATGTTGTTGTTGAGCCAAATTAATAAGACCCTCATGATTGGGGCAGTCATCGCTGTTATGAGCAGCCCAGGGGCTATAAGCATGCTCCATCTGTTCACACAGATTACATGTAAATAAATTCATGCAAGCAGAGGAGACATGACCAAAATCTAAGAAATGACTGCATCTCATGGTATCGCAAGCAGAGCTAAGGTGTAACCTGGAACCACATTTAAAGCAGGACCTGGGCTGCCCACTATAAAAAATGGAACCCCTATCCTTCCCTAGAAAAAAAAGTACTGG
The DNA here is from genome assembly GCA_016271365.2 of Neoceratodus forsteri. NCBI lineage: Eukaryota > Metazoa > Chordata > Ceratodontiformes > Ceratodontidae > Neoceratodus > Neoceratodus forsteri. Next base: position 245,344,284 of record CM057455.1, read on the forward strand.
GTAAATGTACTGGGCCCATATTGGTAGAATGCAGTTTCACTTTCACCTTCCAGCCACCATCCCAGATTTGTTCACTATGTAAAGTCGGGAAAGGTTTACCCAAAATTTCACAACATTGCCTCAACCAAAACAATATATTCTCCAGCTGTACCCCTTCATTTTCAAACATAACCGCAATCGTTTTAATCAAAGGTTTGGTGAGGGGAATCACATGAAAAGGAATCCAAACCGACGTATTCTTTAGGTTATGATATTGAACCCAGAACCTATCTAAATTAGAAATATGCTTAAAACTAGCGTTGAAGTTCCCATTCCCTAATCCTATAAGAGCATAAATCTCAGAAGAGAGGCAACGCATTAATTTTTTCAAAAGGTCCCGAGCAACAAATACTCTAGTAGAAAGATCCTCCAAACCTCCTTTGTAAAGGAGATGGACTGCATTGCACCTAGGGGCTGGTTCATCCCTAGACAAAAAGAGGTCAGCCATCTTAAACAGAGGATTAGGGACTGGTGCACCAGGTAGTGATACCACAGGGTCTTTAACTGCAGAGACCATCTCTGGAGCGGCCAACTGCTGAGGCACATCAGAAGGGCCAACTGAAACAGCAGGAGAAGACAATGCATTAGAAATAATAGGCAAAACAGAGTCATTACCCCTGAGTGAGTTGGAGCTCAGGTCTTGTGCAGTGTCGGTGGCCACTGGAGAGGAGGTAGCTGCTACCAAATCCTGAAAGGACCGATCCTGAGTATCTGGGGTCCAAGATCCAGAAGGCGTCAGTACCCATCCCACATCCTGTAGTGCCTGTTCAGGGATCCACTCAATAGAATCCACTTCAGAATCAACAAGGTCACCCCAAATTAGAGGATGCTGAGGCAGAGTAGATGAAGTTGTATCAATTGGTTCCGGTAAAGCTGTTACAGAAGGCACAGATGGCTTTCCTAGCCCGAGATGTTGCCCTACAGGTGGAGGATGCAACGATGCAGTACTAGAGTCCTGAGGCTGTAGTCACACGGGAACGGGCTCGTCCTTACTGCAAGCCTCCTGCAAGACATTTTCCTTGGTTGCGGTCACATGCGGTACTTCTGGGCTACAGTCTACCAGAGGTAAGGGTCAAGCAGGTACAGCAAGATTCGGAGCCAGAACAGAGGCATCCAAAGGAACAGCAAATGAGTCAAGAGCTGCATCCAAGTCCTGTAACTTTTGAAGCTGTTTCGCCTTTTCCTGCTGAAGAAATGAAAGGTGGGACAACACTTGGTCTCTGGCTACCGTGCTGAGTGGGTGCAAAAATAGCTTAGGCTGTACCGGGGACTGTGAAGAAATCTGAATCGGGCGAGGAGCAGCATCCATCAGTTCGGTCAAAACCACACCTACCATAGGCTCTGATGATAAAGCAACAGGATTAGATGAGGCAAAAACATCTGAGGCAGACGATCCCCCCCCTCCAAAAACACAACCATCTCCCTGGTGATCTAGTGGACTCCCTCATCCCTGATCTAACCATATAGTAATAGATATCATTCAGTGGTGGTCTAGTGGACCCCCACCCCAGCAGGCAGTGCCCCACCACCTCGTGCCCCCTAATTCTGAACCCCAGCTGGTGACCAGCACAGCCATCTGCTCTCCACCATGGCTGTACACCTAACTGATCTGTCATGGAGCATGCACTGTATACAGAGACAGAGCAGTTGGGTGGCTGGCCTTTGTGGAGAGTGGAAGGCTGTGCTGGTCTCAGGCTGGAGTTTGGGATGGGGGAGCAGGGTAGTGCAGCACTGCCTGCTGGGGTGGGCGTTGGGGTTCAGTAGACCACCACAAAATTATATCTATACCTATATGGGCGGATCAGTGCTGGGGAGGTTAGCTAGACCACCAGAGGTGTATTTCATTATATTAACATGGGGATTGGGGCAGGTGGAGCCTACTAGATCACCAGAGAAACTAATTCATTATCATAAAAGGGAATCAGGGCTGGGGGTGAGCTGGACCACCAGGGATGTATTTCATTAATTATTATAGTAACATGGGAGTCGGGGTTGGAGGGGTCCACTAGACCACGGAGATGTGTCTAATATTAATAACAGAAAATTGGGGCTGGGGAGCCACTAGACCACCAGGGACAGGATTATTAATAACAGGGGGACTGTGGCACATGTTCCTTCCTACCCAGGGAGGGCTCTGAGAGTGGAGCAAGTGCACTAACCCTTTTAGAATGCAAATCCTAAGTACCCTTAGGCAAGCCAGGCTGGTCTAAGGTACTTTACTAAAAAGTCCTTTGTCAATATTTTTTTTCACTTTAGGCAATAATCAATTTCTATAGACTGTCAAAAGCTAAAAGAAATATCCACAAAAGCAACAGAAAGTTTTTTCCTCCTAAATTTTGTTTAATTGTATATACTGTGCTCCAATGCATAACAATGGTCAGTTGTCCTATATATTTTTCTAAAGCAAAAGCACACTCATTTGGTTTTGATAAGATGAGGCTCATAGAGATTTGTGAAATATTATCAAGCAGGCTTATTGGCCTATGATTGAATGGGTCAATAGAAAAAGTTATTTTTAAAGACTAGGACTATTAAACTCTTCATAGCTGTTACTTTCTTTTTTTTTTTCTTCAAGCCGTCAATGGTTAATCTCAGATTTTCTGACATGGATGCAGAGAGTAACTTTACTACTAACTCTAAACATTAGAAACATAGAAACACACAGTATGCTGTTCTGACACCTTCATTCACCAGCTCTTGCTGACAAGCTAATTATTGTCTTATCAGTTATTAATATATGGATCTTCAATTTAATAGGTCTGTAAAGCATACAAAAAAATTCTGGTAATAGCCTGAAAGTTTCAGTGATAATAGTATTGTGAATCACTGGTAATAGTGTTGTCAATCACTGGTAATACTATCCTGGAGCTGATAATAGCATGTTTCCAAGCTTCCAAAACAAACCTCCTGCCCCACATCTAAAGTGTGCCTCCTGATTGGGCAGTTTTCCTGTGTAGGCGGCAGAACAGTTGAAAAAAGATGGCAGCGGTTGTCTCAGCTTAGCAGAAGCGAACTCGGTCATTAGCTTCTCATTTTAATTTATGGGTTTCCCTCAGAAAATAAAAATATCTGTGGATCCTGCCATTGAGGTCCTGAACAGCAGGTAGGATTTAAAAATTTTTAAAAAACGGACAGGGAGGGAACCATCACTAGCAACTACATAGCTGAATGTACAGCGTAGGACACTCTGTGATCGACTAGTAGAAAGTCAGTTCAGTCAAACAGTCGACCGCCTATTTGGGCATCACGTTGCATCCATATATTAAAAAATAGCTGATAAGTTTGTTTGTTTATTACCAGGGAGTATTAGCATCTCGAGGGTTCTGGACACATTGAAACCTCTTGAGCTTCGCTCTCGGTTCATGTCCAGAACCTCTAGATGCTATTACTCCCTGGTAATAGACACAAACCTATCGGTTATTCTCTATATAATCTCTCTCTCTCTCTCTCTGGCCTCAGACAAGATAATCTGGTCAGTCTGGCATGAAAGCCCCTACCACATTCTAAGACTGCATGTCCAACCCACATTCTAAAATTGTGCATCCCCACTGCATTTTTAAATTGTATCACCATTCCATTCCAAAATTGTGCATCTCTGTCATATTCCAAAAATGCTCATGTTCACTACATTCCAAAATGGCACAATTTCTCCACATTCTGAAATTGTGTTTCCCAGCCACATTCTAAACTGAGTGTCCCCATCACAATCTAAAAGTGTGTGCCCCAGCCACACTCTGTAATTGTACATTCCTGCCATATTCCAAAATTGTGCATCACTGCAAAATTCCCAAACTGCCCATATTTGTTGCATTTGAAAAAAGCACATCCATACCATGATACTGTATATTCCAAAAATGTGCATCCCCACTGCATTCTGTATATGAGTGTCCGTGCCACATTCCAAAATTGCATGTCCAACATGAATTCTATATTTGTACATCACTGATACACTCTGAAATTATGCATCCCTGCCACATTCCAAAATCATGTGTACCGATCACATTCTGCAAATGCATCTTTCTGCCAATTTCAAAATTGCTCATCCCACAACATTCCAAAAGTGTGGACCCCCACCACATTATGAAACTGCATGTCACCACCATATTCTGAATCTGTGTGCCCTCACCACATGGAGATTCCATGTCCACAACACATTGTGAAATGGCATATTACCATCACAATCTGAAATCAAGCATCCTCACCATATTTTGAAATTGTGCATCACCACCACATGCCAAAATTATGCATCCATGACACATTTGAAGTAGCATATACCTGCCACATTCCACAACTATGTAGCTCCCACATTTTGAAATCTTGTATCTCTACCACATTATAAACATTTATGGTACCATCACATTCTGAATTTCAGCATCCCTGCCACATTCCAAAACTGTTTGTCCCAGCTACATTCTAAGACTGGGGCAATGTTGCATTCCACAGTCGTAACCAGATGGCATTCTGAGATCTCATCCTTGCAGTATTTCTAAAAATTGCATACAACTTTGGTATTCTAATGCCATGTTTGCTGCTCCATCTCAACCCCTAACCCTGTCACATTCTTAAGTACTGTACCCTACACTGGTACATTATGGAAATGCATGCCCTGTACCCACCAAATGTCAGCTTTCTTTTTTTAAATGTTTACTACTACTGTAGTTTTAGGTAATGTGGGAGAAATAAGTTCTATAAGGTATCTTGCAGAAAGGACTAGGCTGAGAGTTCTGGTTATGACATCATCAGTGGCTCTTACCTCACTTCAATTATTTTTTTGAACAGGCAGATAAATTAGGTTTCAAAATGTCTTGTGACTTTTAAACATTAGAAACACAGAAACACACAGTATGCTGTTCTGACACCTTCATTCACCAGCTCTTGCTGACACGCTAATTATTGTCTTATCAGTTAATAATCTCTCTCTCTCTGGCCTCAGACAAGATAATCTAGTCAGTCTAGACATGAAAGTCCCTACCACATTCTAAAACTGCATGTCCAACCCACATTCTAAAATTGTGCATCCCCACTGTATTTTTAAATTGTGTCACAATTCCATTCCAAAATTGTGCATCTCTGTCATATTCCAAAAATGCTTGTGCTTACTACATTCCAAAATGGCACAATTTCTCCACATACTGAAATTGTGTTTCCCAGTCACATTCTAAACTGAGTGTCCCCACCACAATCTAAAAGTGTGTGCCCCAGCCACACTCTGTAATTGTACATTCCTGCCATATTCCAAAATTGTGTGTCACTGCAAAATTCCAAAACTGCCCATATTTGTTGCATTCCAAAAAGCATATCCATACCATGATACTGTATATTCCAAAATGTGCATCCCACCACATTCTGTATATGAGTGTCCATGCCACATTCCAAAATTGCATATCCAACATGAATTCTATATTTGTACATCACTGATACACTCTGAAATTATGCATTCCTGCCACATTCCAAAATCATGTGTACCGATCACATTCTGCAAATGCATCTTTCTGCCATATTTCAAAATTGTTCATCCCACAACATTCCAAAAGTGTGGACCCCCACCACATTATGAAATTGCATGTCACCACCACATTCTGAATCTGTGTGACCTCACCACATTGAGATTCCATGTCCACAACACATTGTGAAATGGCAAATTACCATCACAATCTGAAATCAACCGTCCTCACCATATTTTGAAATTGTGCATCACCACCACATGCCAAAATTATGCATCCGTGACACACTGAAGTAGCGTATACCTGCCACATTCCACAACTATGTCGCCCCCACATTTTTCAAATTTTGTATCTCTACCACATTATAAATTTTTATGATACCATCACATTCTGAATTTCAGCATCTCTGACACATTCCAAAACTGTTTGTCCCAGCTACATTCTAAGACTGGGGCAATGTTGCATTCCAAAGTTGTAACCAGATGGCATTCTGAGATCTCACCCTTGCAGTATTTCTAAAAATTGCATACAACTTTGGTATTCTAATGATATGTTTGCTGCTCCATCTCAACCCCCTAACCCTGTCACATTCTTAAATACTGTACCCCACACTGGTACATTATGGAAATGCATGCCCTGTACCCACCCAATGTCAGCTTTCTTTTTTTAAATGTTTATTAATACTGTAGTTTTATGTAATGTGGGAGAAATAAGTTCTATTAGGTATCTTGCAGAAAGGACTAGGCTGAGACTTCTGGTTATGACATCATCAGTGACTCTTACCTGACCTCATTTATTTTTTGAACAGGCAGTTAAATTAGGTTTCAAAATGACTTCTGACTTTTAAACAATGTAATTTAAAGATCTCATTGTTTGTCAAGAAGCTGACTGGGGATATGATGAGCCAATTTCAGAAATTATTGATATTAGAATGTTGTCCAAAGGCGGCCTGGTGGTGCAAAGCGCTGAGCGCTGGCACCTACCTCATCTATGCCAGTGACCCAGGTTTGGGAACAATTTCGGATTGCCAGGGTGCTGGCTTGGAGGGAGGGCTGGATTGGGATTGGGCCATGGATCTCCCCTCCAAATGCATGGATGTCCACCTGCCCATAGTTCAACTCTCACTGGGTTGAGGTCCGGTGAGCACATAGGCAGTATGGGTGGTGGCAAACGTCAGGGGAACAGTGGAAGGGGCCACTGGATCCTGGCATGTGCGTGCGGCTCCACGCATGTACACACTTGTGTATGCAGTGGCCTTGGAGGGTAGGGAGAGAACAGAAAAAATAAAAAATGTGTATAAAAAAAGAAGAAGAAAGGTTGTCCAGACTACCTTTGTAATAGCTTAAATTGTGGCAGTAAAAGGGAATTAAGTGTTATTTTATTATAATATGCTATTGTTGTAAATCCATTGTTCTACATGGCACTGAGAATGTCAACCTTTGTTCTTTCACCACAGCTGACTCTGAGTTCTCACAAGATGATCCAGAGACTCAGACTCAATACAAAGAAGAGAAAGCCAAAATTCCAAGAAGCTGAAGTTGAACTCTCATTGGTGAGATTCAGAAGAACTATGAGGTTCTCCATGGAAGGGACAACCCTGTCATTAAAGAAAGAATATGGGCTTCCAGTGCAAAAAAATAAATGACCTTGGTCTTAGTCATAGACCTCTAGAGATGTTTATAAGAAATGGAATGACCTGCAGCGTGCTGTTAAGAAGCATATAAAGAAGCTGGAGGAGACAGCCTCGGAAACTGGAACATCAATGCAGTGGTCAGCCCTCAGTATGCAAGAGCAAAATGTGGCAAAACTGACTGGCCTCAATGTAAAATTTGACCTTAAATAAGACACTGAACCAGCAAATGGTGTGTATGGCTTACTCAGTTTCTGAATCTGATCACAAAGAAATAAATATATTGTGGTGCTGACAGGAGTTGTATTTAACTAGTTAGTTAGTCAGTTAGTTTAATTAGAAACATAGAAACATAACATAGAATTTGAGGCAGATAAGGACCGCTTGGCCCACCCAGTGTGCCCATTTCCCTACTTAATGGATAAGCTGCAGATCCTAGTTAACCAGCAGCCTACTACTTTCTACCCCCACCCCCTAGAATTGCCTTATGACTGTCCCATGCATGCTTGAATTCAATCACTGTTTTTGACTCCACAACCTCCTCTGGAAGGCCGTTCCATGCATCCACAACCCTTTCTGTGAAAAAATACTTCCTTACATTACCTCTGAGCCGCCCCACCTTCTATCTTCAAATTGTGCCCCCTTGTTCTTGCACACCTCTTTTTTTGAAAGATTCTACCCCTCTTGGACTTTGTTGATTCCCTTGAGGTACTTGAAAGTTTCTATCATATCCCCCCTCTCCCTCCTTTCCTCAAGGCTATACATATTAATTAACTCATTTATGTATTAGAATTTTAATTGTGTTGTGTTTAATTGTGCTGCCAGAAGAGATCGTTGAGCCAGAGATTGTTTCAAGGCATGAGCCAGAGGAGGGTTGATGAGGGGAGAATGTGTATATGTCAGACTCTATTAGTTGTACCATGATCATGGTTGCCTATAAAATCGGCATTTATTGTCAACAGGCTTTGTTTTAAAATGAAAAGAAATGAATATAGCACCAATAACTTGTCATGCACAAGGTGCATATACAAAAAAAAATAGTAGTGGAGCAAACTATACAAAATATATAGATATGTAAAAGAACAATTTAGTGGCTGCGAAGTGTTCCAAGTTAGCTCAGAGTAGTTGTAATGGTGCAGGATGCCGGGGTGTGCTGGGTAATGATTCTAGCTGCAGCAAAGATCAACTGCAGTGTTTTTAAAATGCTTTTACCATATTTTATTTGCTCACCATTGGAACAACCACTCCATAGTTGTTATTATATACTGTATTTTGCAAGTAATGTGCAGGAACAGTCATTTCTAATGTTCAGATGCTGTTTTACCGCCAATCATTTTTGAAGGTTTCACAGAAAATCCCTCACATTTTCGGGCCAGCTGGCAGAACCTTGTGTGAGTGCTAATTCCATTCAACAAAGACATCATTTTCCTCAAAGTCCTGGCAGCTCAGTACATCATATTATAGAAACATGGAAACATAGACATTCACAAATCAGTCTTTGCTTCAAATTTTCTGGTGGTGGCTTGTATTAATCAAATGTTTCCAATAAAACACCATGGCCCAGATATTCAAACTGCGCCAGGCTGTGGTGCAAGCCTGGGCACAGCGCAACTTGGCTGCGCAGGGGCGTTGACTGGGCGATATTCAACGGAGCTGCGCCATGGCACAGCATTGTTGAATATCACACCTTGGCCACCAGCAGTGTGCATGGCGCAGTGGCACTGTGCCAGCACAAGTGGCCAGAGTGGAGCAGGGGGATGCTCTAGTGCAAGTTCTATTGCGCTATGTGCAGCAATCACGATATTCAAAAGTGCACATGCAAATGGGGCCATAATGTATGCAAGGTGCAGATGGGGCCATTTGCATGTCATTATGGCCCCATTTACATGCAGGTGCGCCAATCCCTAGTGACTTGCGCCTGGCGCCCTGCCAGGCAGCAGCCATCGGGGACTGACGCCCCCTGCACAGCGCGGCAATGTACCCCACAGCCCGATCGCGGGCTTCAGTATAAATTAAAAATATCCAATATCCCTGGTGGTCCAGTGGACTGCTGTCTGCCCGATCGTGGGCATTTGTAATAGAAAAAAGAGAATTACGTCCAATATCCCTGGTGGTCTAGCTGTACCCCCCTCCCCACCCGTCCACTGAGCCCCACCACCCTGCTCCCCCCCGGTCAGCCGGTGGGCAGCAGCAACCCACACGCCTGCCGCCACGCCGCCCGCTGCCCGCCGACTGACACCGTTGGTAGGGCTATATGCCTATTGGTCCTGGCGTGAGCCAATGGGTATGCAGCCGATGCCGTACTACACATTACAGATATGTGAATGGATCCATTCACATTTCTGAATAGAATGCGATGCGGGCTGCATGCCCATTGGCTCATGCTGTGGACAATGGGCGACAGCCCACGCCTATGGTGTAGGTCAGCGGGCGGCAGGTGGGTGGGTGCCGCCACCCGCCGGCTGACTGGGGAGCGGGCGGGCTCAGTGGGCGGGTGGGGGTACTAGACCACCAGGGATATTGTACGTAATTCTTTTTTTATTACAAATGCCCGCAATTGGGCAGACAGCGTCCACTGGACCACCAGGGATATAGGGGTTCTTTTATTTTACAAATGCCCGCAATCGGGCATGGGGGGGTGCCGCCAGGTGCAGCTGGAGCGTGGGTGGCCACCCACAGATGGCAGCTGCCGTGTTGCGCCCTGCAATGCGGCAGCTCACCTGTGGGTGGCCATCCATTGTTCCTTTTTTTTTTTGGATCAACTTTGTGCCGGCGCAGGTAGGGGTTGCGCAAGCATGGCTCTGCATATCCCGGGCTGAATATTGGTCTGAGCAGAGTATGCATGGGCACGCCCCACCTACCTGCACCTGCATATATTACTAATGCACTCTGGTGCATCAGGATTTGTGGTGCGCACTTTTCCCTTTTGAATATCACTCCGGGACGCATCAGTGGGTTGCGCATGGCGCAACACTGTTGCGCCATGTGCAACCCTTTTGAATATCTGGGCCCATGAGTAAATATCTGTCAATTGCCCTAAGCAGATAAACACTTGGTACTCAGTAACCCCCCAAAATAAAAAAATCAACAACATGACAGACTTTTAACATGAGCATTTTTGTTTCCTTTGTTCTCATCCTGCCCTAAATGAAGCCCCAACAGCTTCCTCCTTATTTTAAAGTATTGTCCCCTAAAAACTATCAATTAGTATGTGAAAGTGTAAGCACTAATAGCTGACAGGGTGGGCAGTATTGTGCTATACTGGACCGCTAAGGGGTGTAATGAGGCCCAATGCCACAGGCGGAGGGCCTTATATCCCCTGGAAGGTCCGGTATAGCACAATACTGTCCAACCTGGAGGGTATTATTGTGCTTAGAAAATGGGCACTGTAAAACAAAATCAGTTTAGCAAAAAATGTTTATACAAAATTAGTTTTAACGATGTTTTGAAATAAAATAGTCTCTCCGCCTGTATTTCAACTTTGTGGATTTTGTTTTTGAGGTAGGGCTTTTGTCCTTCTAGAGCTTCTGTAGGTGGGGCATTTACTCCTGGTTGTCATGGTTATTATTTCCCTCATGCATGTGCTTTTGGGAGCAGCTGGAGACTGGAGTTAGTGTTTTATTTTTAACATTGCTAGAAGTAGTTTGTTTTAGTTTGCAGGAAGAAGTTAGTTGATCAGTAGGAGCAAAAATGGTTGAGAAACAGTGAGCCCCAGCAGAGAGCACGCTATCACTGGTAGCACCCGATCACTTATTGCTGTAAGTTGAGAACAGATGGCTTTATATTTTCAAATTATTTGCGATAGGTGGTTGTGCAGAGCGAGCAGTGTGGCTGGCAAGCAGTACTGCTGAGTGTGGTTGCTATAGTGAGGCACGTACTACGCGCACTGCCTGCTGCCAATTGTGTGAAGCCGATTGGTGTGCGGCTTCATTTTTTTTCTTTTTTTAATGCGTGGCTACTATGTATTTAAAGTTCAAATTAGCAGATCTTTGTAGAGCTACTGTATGTGATGTGACACCCCCCCCAAGCAATGAAAACACAGTAGGAGCCGAGTTGCCGTATATGAGTGTGGGACAGGGAGTTGACTTGACTTAAAATACAGCTGACAAGGCTAGGGATCAAGGTCTTTTTGTGCCACTTTTGTTTTTAATGGGTTTTTGTCGGCGGGAGAAGTCAGGGGTAGTGAGCCCACTCACGGTGGAGGTTGCAGACAAATGAGAAGCTGTGAGAGTGATTTGTGGGACTGCAAAACTTTCGGGTCTGACTTCAACTCTGGCAATGTGTCCTGTCAGCTTGGGATTTAAATTGAGATGCCGGCTTTTGGGGTGGGAGAGCAACTTGGAGAACGACAAGTATACAGGTGTATGATGATGCCAGTGGAGGTTTTTATAGTGAATACAGGTGATCACTATGAATGTTGCTGAGTTTACTTTTCTTACATTTTAAAATTGCTTTACGATGCTTGATGTCATGGTACAGGATTTGGGGGCAGGGGAAGGCCACGAGCTAGACCACTAAGGAGCGAGAAAAAAAATGTCTACTTTTTAAAAATGAACGTTCTATTTGAATATTGATATGTGTGATCGGGCTGGCACATTTGTATGTTGGTATGTTCGTATGTCTGAGGAATTTTCTGTGAAACCATCAAATAAGAGATCAGATCATTAAAATAGTATCTGCACATGACAAACAGCAATTTCTTCATTTAATATGCAATAACTAAGGCCTGGTCATCTTCATGTCAAGGACAATGAGTAAAGTTTATAATATGTTTGTAATATATCAACAGTTGATCTTTTAACGATTTACAGAATTGTTCCAGTAAGAGTGGTTTGACAAAATGGTGAGATGATGAGCATCAGACAAGAACAGGGAGAGTATTACATTCAGTAGGAAGGTAGACAGAAAAGCAGTCTGACCAGTACCATAGTATTATGGAAGAAAGGTCAGAGAAGTAGAGCTTTCTGATTGGCTGTAAGCACTCTATCAGCCTTATGTTAAAGAGACACTGTCAACTTTTGTGCATTGTATTATTTCTAGTTAAAACCCCACATTTTATAATTGCTTACCTTCTAAATTCTTTGTTGTTGTTGGTTGTTTTATCTGACTTCTTTCTTAGTGAGTAAAATGCATGCTAATGATATGGTTCTACCCAACCTTGTTTTGTTTCAAATCATTGAGCTACTCTTCTTGTGTACTTGCCGAACATTAGGAATGCCTGAATACAGTACAGCCACTCATAATGCAATAGTTTCTGTTCCTCCAACCACCCATTATTTGGACTATCAATCAGCAATCTCCGTAAGAAGGCAGAGTTCTTGTCCAGGAGATTGCTGCAGCAAGGAATCAACTGGCTTAGCTCTTTCAGACTATGAGTAGGCTGTGCAAGCCAGCCTGCCTTCAGGGCCAGAGAGCCTTTTCACAATCTAAGTGTGATGAGTTCGCTCAATTCTTTGCAGACAAGGTGTCCTCCATCAGGTAGGAGATATGCTTGACTCATTCAAATGAGTACAGTGGTGGTCGGTGTGGGGGCACAGACACCCAGCCTGTCTGGACAAATTTTGACCAGCCAGTGATCGTGGATATCGTGAAGATTGTTTGGGGCATCCGACCGACTTGCTGTAGTTTGGATCCTGGTCCAACCCACCTCTTTGTGGGGTGTTTGGATGTCATCGGACTGATCCTTGCTGAGATAGTCTGGTGCTCGTTGGATCAGAGTGTGTTTCCAAGCCCCCTGAAGGAGGCAGTGGTGACATCCCTTTTAAAGAACTCTTCCCTCGACCCAGACTGTCTTGAGAACTACAGACCTGTCTCTAGCCTGCCCTTTTTGGGCAAGGTTATTGAGAAGGTAGTCACGTTGCAGCTCGAGAACTTTCTTACCACCAATGAAGTCTATGATCCTCTCCAGTTCAGTTTCAGGAAGAGACACAGTACCGAGACAGCTTTGGTTTGGGTACTTAATGATCTCCTGATAGCGAGGGATCAGAGGAGCCATTCAGTCTTGGTCCTTCTTTATCTCTCTGCAGCATTTGACACCATGGATCATGGGGTGCTGCTAGAATGCTTGCAGCTACTCTGTGGACTGTCTGGGACAGTCTTCAGGTAGTTCCATTCTTTCCTCACAGGCAGGATGCAGAGGGTGGTGTCGGTTTCTTTTTTCTCGGCCTCCTTCTCCCTGTCTTGTGGGTGCCACAGGGCTGTGTGTTGTCCACCATGTTGTTCACGGTGTATATCCTGCCATTAGGAAACATTATAAGGTGGTACAGGCTGAGTTTTCACTGCTATGCAGATGATACTCAGCTGTACTTGTCCTTTGTACCTGAACAGAACAACACAGTCTCGGTCTTTAACAACTGCCTTGCTGAGATTCAGGACTGGCTGAGTGCTAACTGGTTGAGATTGAATCCTGATAAGACTGAGGTGTTGGTGGTGGATCCAGGTCATTGGGTAGAGGCTGACTCCTGGTTAGTCATCTGACCTTGTGCTGGGGGCAACCAGTTGAAACCCTCTGAATAGATACGGAATGTGGGCATTGTGCTTGATGGCGAGCTGACTCTAAAAGCTCAGGTGTCAGCAGCTGTCAAGTCCTCCTTTTACCACCTGAGGAACATCACCCGGATAAAGCACCTAGCTCCACCCGAGGACCTTCCTACATTGGTTCACGCCTTTGTGTCCTCCTGCCTTGATTACTGCAATGCTCTATACCTGGGGCTACCTGGGATGGACTTCTGTCACCTGCATCTGGTGCAGAACACTGCAGCCAGGTTGTTGACAGGTCTGTTGAGAATTAGCCATGTCACTCCTGTGCTTCACAAACTGCACTGGCTGCCTTTGCAATGGAGGATCACCTTCATGGTCGAGTTGCTGACCTATAAGGCCCGACACGGACAGGGACTGGGCTACTTGCAAGACCTCCTTCAGCTCTATTGCCCCCTCTGCCAACTCCGCTCCACCAATGATGAATTGCTAGAGGTTCCCAGGGTCTGTCTTCAGACTTCAGGTGCTAGGGCATTTTCTTTTGCAGCCCTGACCCTGTGGAACTCTTTTCTTCATTGAATTAGAGATTGCCTGTCAACTGACACTTTTAAGTCCTCGTTGAAAACATATTTATTTAGTTTAGCTTTCAGGGACAATGTTTAGCTTTTATTACTGCTTCCTTTTTAACATCTTTATATGCTTTATTTGATTGACTGTTTATTTTCTTATATTGTTTACGTGTTTGGTTTTTGAAAAGTGCTTTATAAATAAAGTCTGATTTGATTTGATTATGACTGAGTGCCTAGACTGTGTTGGTGGTGTTCCCATATCCAGGAGAGAAACAGTGGGAACTGATTAAGGAATGCAAAAAAAAAATGTTTTTGGGTGCTAACATCAGTATGGTGGGTAGTCTGTTTTTTACTTTTTGAAAGAAAAAAGACATCAGAATCAAATTCCCTGCTACATCAGCAGTCTCTACATAATGTAAAACAATTATTAAACTAGGAACTCTTTGACGGCTAAGGGGGACGACAGTGTCCCTTTAATCTTTTACTAACATGCATGTAGGTCCTACTCACCTGCTGAACAAGGTACAGCCTGAGACTGCAAGGAAAAAGATAGGGGTCAATTTGAGAGGGCATTTCTTCATGGAGAGGATGGTGGAGCCCTGGAACAGACTACCTGATGGAGAAGTGGGGGCTAAATTGCTGGAAGAATTCAAGAGGGCATGGGACAAGCATACAGGGCAGAGTATTAGGGGAAGGGTGGGGGCTGGCAGGGAGGAAGAGATGTAGGGAAAAAGGGCAGACTAGATGGGCTGGTATGGTCCTTTTCTTTTTTTTTCCATTTAAACTTTATTGAAAGTTTCAATACAGAGAACAAATCATAACATAAATATCTTGGTACAAGGATACAAAGTGATAATGTACAAATGATTCATTCTCACCCCACCATACCCACTCCCTCCACCCCATACCCTTCCCACCCAAAATCCTGACTGGCGTCTTTACAACCCCATCTACGACTCAAGGCATGGTATCCTAAGGTCTATACATTTAAAGAATACAGGGATTGTATAGGGCCCCATACCTTCTTAAATTTCTTTACTTTATTATTAAGGCTTGCTATAATCCTCTCTGTTCTAATGTTGGCAAGAAATTTCTGGAGCCATTCAACATACGTTAACTCTTCAGAATCTTTCCAATGCCTAAGGACTACTTTTTTAACGGATAATGATATTAATGCCATATGATATTTTCTGCACACTACGGAAATGCTGGAAAATTCCCCCAGGAGGCATATTTTGGGCGTGAACAGATCAGCCAAGCCTAAAAGTGGGTCTGCTTTTTGTTTAATAGCAGTCTAAAGAGGAGCAACTTTGCCAGAAGATTTGGAGAAGGTCCCCACGAAACAGTTGGCACCTGATACAAAGTTGGGAGGACACAATACCTAGCCTGGCCAGTTTTTACGGGGAAAAATAAATATTGTGTAGGATCTTGAATTGCATTAACCTCAGTCTATCCTGTAGCAAAAATCTATGACAATTTTGCCATAGAAGGGACCAATCCAGGTCCTTATCAGGAAAAAGCGAGGACCAAAAGGCAACTGGGGCGAGATTATCAGGATAGGCCCAATTAAATAGAACTTGGTATATCTTGGATACTGCATGCGCTGAACCAGCCATATCCATTAAGGTGGCTTGAAAAGAAATATGGGCAACCAGTGGAGGAACCGGTCCCACAGCCTTCAGTAAAAGGTGACACAGCTGGAAAATTTAAAAAATGTCGGTGTGACAGATTGAGAACTTACACATGATCTCCACTGCTGAACACCACTGCCTAACATCTGCGATAAAATCTACAAGCTGACCATCACCTAATTGGGGGAGCCAACTAGATGATAGGGTCTTGCCCCCTATTTGAAAATTGGGATTTCCTTTAATAGGTT
This sequence comes from Neoceratodus forsteri, assembly GCA_016271365.2. Classification (NCBI taxonomy): domain Eukaryota; kingdom Metazoa; phylum Chordata; order Ceratodontiformes; family Ceratodontidae; genus Neoceratodus; species Neoceratodus forsteri. The sequence goes on from CM057455.1 coordinate 245,360,322, forward strand.
GGACTAGGTCTTTGATATTGTCATATTTAAAAAATGTGCACAATTGGGAGTGGGCCTTAATTGAAGCTGCTATAGGGGAATTGCGAAGAAATACAGGAAGGGATCCTAATTTAGAGTATAGCATAGCATAGCATCTGGGGAGTAGCCATATCTTTTAATACTGGCCAGCTCCACCTTCAGCCAAGTCGGGGTATACAGGGTCTGATCCAGAACTTGTTCAGGGACCAGCCACCTGAGATATTTATTAGCCTGACTGGCCCAGTAATACAACCCAATGTGCGGGAGCCTCAAACCACCTTTTACCTTGGGGGCAGCTAGCTTGTGAAAAGGCCATTCTGGATTTTTATTCCCCAAATGATGGTGGAGATCACACCAACACCTTTTGAACCAAGACAGAGGAGCCCCATATTAACATATTAATGGGGTAGAAAAGTTGGGAAAAATATTCATTTTAATTAAGTTAATCCTACCCCAAAGAGAAAGGAAACAAGGACCATCTCTGAAGATCTTGATCTATATTATGAACCAGGAGTCTAAGTTTTATTTATTTTTTATTTATTGAAGAATCAGATTTGCAACCTTTGAGTCAGCGACTCGTTTACAAAGGTACCTCATCAAAATGGGGGGGAGACAACAAATAGTGAGGTTTTAGGACAGGGATTACATACAGGTGAGATACAAAAACACCTGGAGTTACAGGCAGCAACTATACAAGTACAAGCATAAGTTGAGTAATATACATAAGTTAACTTGCATTTTATACATCATATTACATCAATTAATAACAACATAGTTACAGACAGTATCCAGTCACCTAAAGAACCAGGGGCACAGGGCAAAGGCTGGTTAGGTCAGCTATCGACATTTACATCGACTGTCAATAATGTGTGGGAGGCAGTTTTGAACCGGCCAATCACGGGATCTTAGAGATAGCCTCAGGAAGGAGTTAAACCAAAGGGGGCTTTATGATGGAAGGATCTTTGGCAGAGGGTCCTAGCCCTGGGAACTATGAAGGTGGCTGCGATGGAGTTACGGTAGGCAGGGGCGGACAGCCAGCTGCAGTGGAGCAGAGACCCCTGGCGGGCAAAGCACTGACAAGGATTTTTTAGCCAGTAGGCAGGTATGGTATTTCAGTCTTTCATCAAGAGTGAGTAAGTTGGAGGTAGAGTATAGCAGGCAGGTGTGAGTTCTGCTGTAGGCACCTGAAAGGAGCCTACAGGCTTTGTTAATGGCGGTCTGTACCTTAGATAAGGAGGTGGGGTCAGCCGCAGCATAAATAGAAAGTCCGTAGTCGGCCAGAGACAGCACCGATGAGGTAATGGCTAATCTTAACGCAGATTCGGGAGGCACCTTATGGCGGTAGATTATGCTTAATGCAGTAGCGCCCGTAGTTAGGGCAAGCCCTCAGGTATGTAATAGAGTCGGGTTTTCAGGCAAGCCCAAAGCAGGAACTATCCTGTTTATAGACTCTATAATTAAGGGGAAAACCCACTGTTTTATTTATATTGAGTTTATAATTAGAGACTTTGCTAAAACTATCTATTATCTTGAGTATAGCGGGGATAGATAAAACCGGATGGGTAATTTGCAGCAGGAGGTCATCAGCATACGCCGCCACTTTAACAATATGTCCATTCAAAGGAATACCGAAAATATCCTGAGCTCCTGCTAACCTCCTGATAAAAGGTTCTACATATATATTGAAGAGCAAGGGGGAAAAAAGACATCCTTGTCTAGTTCCCACATGTAGTTAGAAGGAATCTGAAATTACTCCATTACAGGAAATTCTTGCTGAGGGAGATATATATATATATATATATATATATAGTGAACTAATTAAATTCCGAAATTTTAAGGGGAAACCGAATGCCTCCAATGCTGCAAATAAATAACTCCAATAAACCCTATCAAAAGCCTTCTCAGCATCCAGGGAGACCAGAGCCATAGGGTGGATGGCCTCCCCAGAGGCCGAGAAGACATGAGCCAAGGTCTGGAGGTGATCCACGGAGGATCTTCCTTTCATAAAACCTACCTGCTCCGGTCCAATTAAGAAAGGAAGGAAAACACTCATGCGATCCGCTAACAGTTTAGCTAGAATTTTAATATCGTGATTAAGAAGAGAAATTGATCTCTAACTAGAGACCAAATCATGTGGCTTACCAGGCTTAGGCAACAAAACAATCAAAGCCCCGAAGAGGGATGGGTCCGTGTTTTGCCCAGTGAGAAGAAATTGAAAACGTGAAGAGAGTATGGGTACCAATTGCCTGGAAAAAGTTTTGTAAAAATTTGCGGAAAACCCGTCAGGGCCAGGGGTTTTGTCAGATGGAAGAGATTTAATAACCCCTTCTATCTCACTGTCAGAAATAGTGGATATAAGTGTAGTTTGTTGAGATTTAGTGAGGAGGGTATTGCATATTTCTCAGATACTCCTGCAAATGATCCTCCAAAGGAGGATTTACCATAGGACCATATAAATCCGAAAATAATTGGTGAATACCTCCAATCTCTGCAGGTGAGGTTCTGAGAGAATTATCAACGGGGGAATGAACCATTGCAATAAACCTGGCAGATTCCTGCTGTTTAACATGCATCGCCAACATTCGACCCGCCTTTTCCCCTTGATCAGTGTACACAGCCTTTGTTTTTAAAATTGCCACTTCTGCTTGTTCCCCTAACAAGGTTAGATAAGCATCTCTGTGTCTAATAAGACCTTGTCTAAAATTATCCGAGGAGGCTGGAGACAGATTAGACTCCATCCCCCGAATCTTAGCTAGGAGGAAGGAAATTCAGTTTTCTCTTTCCTTTTTTCCTTTTCGATGTTAAGCCAATAATAACCCCCCTCAAATATGCCTTAAGTGCCCCCCATTCCAGATCAGGCCACCCAGTAGAATTCTTGTTTATAGCCATAAACTGTTCTAGTTGGGATGCTATATATTGGACAGTTTTCTCATCTTTCAAAATTTGATTATTCAACTTCCATCTACCTCCTTTATTCAGTAAGGATGACACTGTTAACAAATAGGTGACCGCTGAGTGGTCCAAGGTGGTCCGCCACAATGCTAGAATCCAAGACCCTGGTAACAACGCTTTGGGAAATTAAAATGTAATCAATTTGAGAGGAGGTTCCATGCACCTGAGAGATAAAGGTGTATTCCTTCTCATCAGGGTGGAGCACTCTGCATACATCACAAGGCCAGCAGAATCAAGCAACTCTCTAAGAGCTCTTTGGTAGGAGAGAGACCTTTTAGGATTGACCCGACCTGTCAATCAAATGGTCAAAGACAAGATTGAAGTCGCCCTAGAACTATCGGGATGCCTAAAATGGGTTAAGGCTTCCAATGCCTGCACAAAAATTCAGGCGTTCGGTATTGGGACCGAACACTGCCCAGGACAATGTCAAGAGTATGCAGTCTACTCATACACTAATAAAAACCTGCCCGAGGGATCTCGAACAACCTGAAGAGATTTGAAGGGAACCAATCTATGCAACAGGATCATGACTCCTCTGCTCTGGGTTGAGCCTTCCGCAACAAAAACTTGTCCCACCTGCTGGACGCCATTTTGTCAGTCATTCAGTAAGCAAACGTGCTTCCTGTAAAACATGATTTCTGTTTTCTGATGACTTAGGTACTTCAGTATCTTATATTGCTTGGTCTTCTACCTTGCCCCTTCACATTCCATGTAACAAACTGAATAGCTCTAGCCATCTTCTTTATCAACAAACAAAAACTTTTTATTTTTACTTATACCCTTTATTTTCCCACTTGCCTTTGGATTAGGTGCCATCTGTCCTTGTACATAACATTAATCCCATACCTTCTACCATATGTGCTGTGTCCTTTACCCACCCCTCCCCACCACCACTTTTAAGCCCATTAATATCCCACCATAAGATCCCCTTACTAACCTCCCATACACTTAACCCCCTCCACCCAATCCCACCCCTACTGTTACGTACATGATGACCAGTAAATCCGAATAATCTTCCTCCTCCCACCATCCCTACCCCATAAACGAAGGATCCAGTTCACCTTAATCTTTTACTCATTAAACATTAACTTCCCATAACGAAAATTGTTATGCATCCACTTAGATCTACTCTGAGACCTACTATGCATTATGCCTCCCTTAATGCCTCCGAAAAATACTCCAGTAACACCGTATTAAATTAAATTACTCTAATTCAATACCTGTAAAAAGATGGCACAAGCCTAGAAGTGCTAACACTATGCTAGCAAGAAAAACTTCAAATGTTCCCTGACAGCGCTACTGAAACCTATAACCCAACGAGAGGATGAAGAATTTAAACAGCCATCCCCTTACAATAAAATTAAGTATTATTAATCCCCCTCCCACACTAGTCCAAGCCATATACCGATGGTATATTAGAGAACCTATACTAGTTGGAGTGAGGGGACAAAGAAAAGCGAAAGGGACCCTCCCACAACAACTACGCAGCAATCGCATATTCTATGGCCACGTTATGGCACGCGAAAGCTACTCCAGCCCGGCTACATCTGAAACAAAGCCGATCATTGCATAAGAAGACCAACTTCACCAAGCTTTAAAAGATGTACAAACAGTATAACCAGCCCTTTCATAACCCTGGATCAGCCGATAACACTCTCGTTCACCCTATTCGGTCCACTAAGAACCCAGAAATTAGGAACAAATACATGAGCCCCCTACACACTCTGAATAGAAATGATCAGGAAATGTCAAACCCAATAATTAATTAAAGGCTTCTGGTTTCCAAACTATAACTGACATAACATTAGAGGTGACAACCTGCCCACTTAATATAAACATTCACATTTAACATGGTACACAGTTTGTTCGCTTCCGTATTGTGAAAGAACGAGGAACTAGATCATTAACTGAGAAACTTGTGACTTAAAACATAAAACAGGAGTCAAAATCAAAGGGGCAGCCCAAGCAAATACCAAGTGTTCTAGCCATTTGTATACAAAGAGATAACATTCCCTTGAAATTCCAGCTGCAATCAGCGAGTAACAAAACCAGTCACAAATCACTCTAGACCCTAAGTAGGGTTACGGAGGTCTACTACCACAAACTACAGTAAAATGTCCATTGGGATAGCCAGTTCAGTATTTTAAGTGACAGAGACCCAGCTTTCATGTGGTTTTGAACAGTTCAGGGAGCGCTTCCTTAAGCCCTGTCGCTGCCAACTCTACATCTTCATAACTCGTCCAGGTACTGTTAAGAAGGACTTGAAGTCTGGCAGGGAAGTCCATTCTAAATTTAATACCAGCAGTGATCAGCTTGGTTACTAATTTGTGATACGTGGCTCATTTCTGGCACACCGAAAGCGGTAAATTTTGTGCCACCCAGAGTTTCCTACCTTCCCACTCCACTTCTTGAGCATCTCTGGCTTTGTACAAAAAGTGTTGGCATTCCTGAAAGTTCAAGAACCTTAATATGAAGGGCCTGGGAGCAGCTCCCTCGGGCGGGAGGGGTCACAGTGTGCAGTGGGCTCTCTCAATGGTATACCTTGCCCCATAGGGAGAGGGGCCTGCCACCTTCTCAATAAACTTTTGGGCAAATTTGACCGGATCGGAACCCTCTTCTCTTTCTGGTAAACCTATTATAACGGCGTTATTGCGCTGACTGTGCCCCTCCAGGTCCTCAGCCTTGCTTTCCAGCTTCACCAGTCGTTGCTTGATCGACACCTGCTCTTGCTCCAATTTGCCCTGCTTCTTTTCCACAGAGTGTAAATGAGCTTCATTATCAGTTTTCCTCCGAGCAAGATCTTCTAATTTATTTATTTATTTATTGAATTTTGATGACCGGGTAGGCCCACTGGGCCCCGGAGGTCCCTTTTTCAGGGGCGACCCGGGTGAAACAACAACATTACAGGTAACGGATCAGTACAGTCATGTGAGTGTAAAGTATAACAGTAAGAAATACATAGGTATACAGGCGGCAGGTAGTGTAAAACATGCAGGCAGTAAGGACATAGAGGTTACACATAATGAGACCGTTTTACATCCCAAGTTAGTGAATTAGGTTGAAAGTGCTCTGGTAGACAAGCAGAAGCTAAAGACCTGGGGTTAGCTTCGTTGTGGGCATATTGGAAGGAGGATGAGAGGGACAAAGTGCACCCCGTCTTTAGGGGGAGGTCCGTTATGCTTCCAGTAGGCTATGCAAGGTCGGGTCTGATGAGCTACCAGGATGGCTGTGCGTGGTCAGGTCCTGTAACAAAGACATGTGCTCCTGATGAGCAAGTGATCCTTGAGCTTTGTCCGAAGCTGGTGATGGAACCAGCCTCCCGTACCTCTCAAGGGAGGTTGTTCCAGGTGGAAGGGCGGTGTATGCAAGGACCTGGACCGGCTTTGTCCTGGTCTTGGGAACCACGAGGAGAGTTTGGCCTGATGAGCGCAGGCACCGTGGGTTGGGTTTCACCCTGACAAGACCATTCAGGCTGGGGAGGTGTGGGACCCAGTAGCTTGAATGTAAGGCAGAGGGTTGAGTAGGAAGGCGAGCTTCAAGAGCTGACCACCTGAGCCTAGATTGAGCCTGCATGGTGGGTCCTCAGGTGTGACATAGTGGCCAAGCGGACTATTTTGTTGTACAAGGTCTGCAGCCTCTAACTCCGTCCACAGCCACGCCCTGAGAATCGGGCCGCATAGCTGAGCTTTGGGAGGAGTACGGCTATGGTAATGGCTACCCTAGTTTAGGATAATCTGGTCCTTAGTCTATAAAGGATTCCAAGTTTCTCATGGATGGCTTTGGTGATTTGGTCTACGTGATTTTTAGTGTGAAGCCTTGGTCCAGGGTAAGTCCAAGGTATTTGGTAGAGGAGACCACCTCAAGTTTTATACCCCCCTTGGACTGGAGTTGTAGAAGATGTGACCTCTCAGGTCCCAGGGATCTAGGACCAAAGAGCATTACCTTTGTTTTGTTGGTGTTTAGAACCATTTTGTTCACTTGCACTTGATATGCTCTTAATCTCCCCTGCCATACTTTGCATATCAGCCTTAAAAGGCTGAAATTCCTCGAGAAATCTGGAGACAGTTAGAGGGCCTGAATCTGCGTTAGCAGCGATTGTAGACTGCGACTGCTGCAAGGAGGAGGCCCTGGCTTTTTTAGAGGCCTTCTCCGGTGTTGTCGGAGGGGTGTGCTTGACTGGAGCTTTTTTCATTTCTGCATCCATCCACACTTTAATATCAGAACCCCTGCTACCAGGGAGTTTTCCGTTAACAATTCAGCGGTGAATCACACACTAAAACTGAGTTTTATTCATATTTTGAAGGGCGAGAGGTTGGAGCACACGGAGTGACAACTCACCCGGGGCGCTGCATCACATGACTCCGATCTGGTATGGTCCTTTTCTGCCATCAAGCTTCTATGATTCTAATAGGAACAAGGAATTCTCAGGTGTTATGTTAATAGTCAATCAGTCATTATTGATGTGTGGCTTTTGTGTATGTCTCATGGCACATTACAGCCTAGAGGTTGATTAATATATCATTAAGGTAACCCCTTATCACCTCAAACTCAGACTCCCTGCATACCCAGGGCAGTGCACCTCATACCCTCACTCTGCACATCACCTCTGTTAACCTTTTTATCTCTCCTGACAACCAGCTGACCTCTGTCTGCAGTTCTGTCAGCAAGTGGCAAATGGGACATTCCCGCAGCCTCCACAATGTACCCATCCCTATGGCTGCCCCACAGCCACTGCAGACCAGCAGCCTGTCAGACCTGGACCCCCTGCTGGCCTTCTGCCTCCTGCACCAGTCTCTCTTCCCTTGATACCACCCCCCATGGCACCCTTCCCAGTCCTGCTATCCTAAGTTCTATACCTCTTGGCAGTTCCATTGTCCCCTCCTCTCCCCATCTTGCCCCCAGCATTCTCACCATACAGCACAAAAGAAACTTCCAGTGCTGTAGCTTGCCCCTCTCCTACATCAAACTGAAGCAAACTATCTCAGCTCACATCAATTTAAACTCAGAACAAAACACAGAATTATCTGACGCTGTTACTACACAAAGAAACTTGCAAAGCTGTAGCTTGCTTCCTCCCCCACAGTAAACAGTTCCCTACCGTTCACCTATCCATTTCACCCTGCACACTTTATACTGTAGACTAATTCCAGAGATTTCACTAAATGAATATTCCTCTACAACAGAAAAAAAAATAACAGTCCCTCCCTAAAACACCGTAAAAAGTAACAGTCCCTTCCTAAGACACAGCAAGATACATATCTACTATCTCAGAGCTACATACCACTCTATAACATTACAAAGAACAATCCCTTTCATTAGGACATGTTAATGAATGCACCTGGTTGGGTTATTCACCAATCCCAATGCAGCACCACCCCAATATGTGGACAAGCTGGGGTGGAGGCTGGGTTATGGGCCTACTTTAGTTCCTATGAGTTAATCTGCCTCTTACACAACAGCCGCCTCAGCCAATTTCCTCAGGCAGGAACAAACATATCCCAATATGCTTCTTCAGATTCAGCTCCAAAGTGAAGCACTTAGCTAAAATGCCTCTTGGCTAATTCCTCCTCCCCCAAGTCTAAATCTGTTTGCAGTTTCAGATCTATGTGATAATGGTGAAAGCCTAAAGGCGATCACCATTGTCAAGTAGTCAAGAGTGACGAAAATTATTTTCAGCACTCTGACACCCCAGAACATAGCAAAACGGCACCGGAGACTTACTTTTTTTAATGTTTTACTTGGGGGGCTGCACCCCCAGCACCTCCCCGCACTCCCCTGCTACAGAATTCTCAGCTCCAGGGGGGTGCATGTTGCGGGGGTGAAAACATTAAAAAAATAAAAGGTTTGTGCTGGGTGCAACAAAAACACACCAATGCCTGGACCCGAACTCAGTACCCTACCGATCAGCGCAGGTAACCCACCCACCATGCCACGGGGTCGGCTCAGCAACCCACCATGGCACAACCTCTCACATCCCATCCCACCCCTCGCTGTGCATGCTCACCTCCCCGCATGCATACATATAGTGACATCCTGTTGCTATATTCGCCGACCCCCCCATCTGGCCACCCTACCCTACCGTAGCCCCCATGGGATGCACTGGGGAGTGGGTCACCATTATTGTAGGCATCCTTTCCCCAGCGCTGTAATCATGGGCACCCGTAGTTTCCTGTCTAACTGCCAGCCACAGACTGAATTGAACCCCAAATATAGTTCCAGTCCAAAACAACACTGATTAAACACCCACATCCATATCACCATCCCAGTATAAGCTATTTGAACAACAAAAGCAAATTTAGGAATAAATACTTCACTTTAGTTCAGCCTCCCACAAACACCAGGAACACATACTGCAGTTCATGCTTCTTCAGCCTCTAGCTCCAAAATGAAGCACTTATCTAAAATATCTCTAGGCTAATTCCTACCTCTCCTCCAACTCTAAATCTGTTTGCAGTTTCCTGTCTAACTGCCATAGACTGCACTGAACTCCAAATACAGCTACAGTTCAAAACAGCACTGATTAAACACCCAAATCCATATCACCTTCCCGCAGTACAAGCTATTTGAACAACTGATGACCTGAAATCATCCAAGCAGACCTCTAAAGCAGTAGGTAAGGCTAGGGGGGTGTTAGGGTGTATTAGTAGGGGTATCACAAGTCATAAGAGGGAGGTACTAACCCTCTTTACAAGACACTGGTTAGGCCCCATCTGGAGTACTGTGTGCAGTATTGGAGGCCACACCTTCACAAGGACATTAACCAAATTGAGGCAGTTCAGAGAAGGGCAACCAAAATGGTACAGGGACTGCATCAGAAGACATATGAGGACAGATTAACAGAGCTCAATATGTATACCCTTGAGCAAAGGAGGGAGAGAGGTGATCTGATCGAGGCATTCAAACACCTTAAGGGCATTAACAAGGTGAAAGAGTCTAACATGTTTAAATATAAGAAAAATAGCAGGACAAGAGGACACAGCATGAGATTAGAGGGGGGCCGATTAAGGGGGAATGTGAGGAAATTCTTTTTCACAGAAAGGATGGTGGATGCATGGAATGGCTTACCACAAGAAGTGGTGGCTATGAATACAGTGCAGGGCTTCAAACAGGCATGGGATAGGCATAAGGGAGCAATACAAATGACTATGAATAGATAGGCCACTGACAGAGCAAAGGCAGATGGCACATTTATAAGGTAGAAAAAGAAATGGGCAGACTGGATGGGCCTTGCAGTCCTTATCTGCCATCAACTTCTATGTTTCTATGTAACAAAAGCAAACTTAGGAATAAATACTTCACTTTAGTTCAGCCTCCCACAAACACCAGGAGCATACACTGCAGTTCATGCTTCTCCAACCTCCAGCTTGGTCAAGATTACAGGATTGCATCCCTTGATGGTCATCCCTGGTGGTCCAGATGGCCATGGGCAGTGCAGCCTCCTGTTGCATGTCCCTCGGATCCCCCTCCCTTACCCTGGCCCCACAATTCCTATTTTTGTTGGTGCTGTGCACCTCCTTCCTGCCCTTACTGGACTCAATATTCTAGCTCATAAGGCTGTGGCCCCATCTAAAAATGCTTTCAGCATTTCTCCTCCTGGATTACTCCACAATGCAATTTTGGGAGTGAGAGTCCTGGGGATCTACTGTGCATAGCACAGTACTTCCATGCATTGCATCACCATCATTATGTCAGTCCCACACTTCCCTTTCCCTGTGTTGGTGCAGACACCTGTGTGCTTCACAAGCAAAGGCGTGTGAAATATCTGTGTGTAGCACAATGAGGTGCAAGGTAGGAATTTGCTGCAAACCTGTCTTTGCAACTACTTAGTGGTACAGTATTGTCACTGTGTATGGGGTCTCTAGTACAATACAATGAAAAATTTGCAACCTGCATTACATAACCTCATTCAGTACAGATTAAAACCATTATTTCTTCTAATGTTTATAGTTAGCTGCACAGCATGTATCATTTACTGAAAAAAAAAGCGTTAAATTCTGTAGCTGTCTTAGAGAAAAATAACACAATATGTTGTAAATCATCCTTTAAACACTAAAAAATAACATAAGGAAAATTCTTCAAATGAAACAGCAGCAGAGTCTACTCAGCTCAAAAGCAATCTTGCTATCAGAGCAATGGGGCAGCTGACTGAGACAGACAGAACATTTCTGCTAGAACATTTCTAACTAGGGGTAAGCAGACAGATACGTTATTAGAAGTGTAGGGTTTGCAGGGTAATTTGGGATCTTCAAACAGACTAAAACCAAAAATATGGTAGTTAATGTGCTACTCTGAGTTGGGGGAAGGGAGCTGATAACCATCCTTGCAGTTAGCTGGCTCAGGAGGACAGCTGTGAATTGGCATGTGCGGCTTAGGCAGAACTAAAGCAGTTGTCTGCATTTAGACTTCCATAGAAGCAGGGGACTATGCCGGTCAATTAAGGTATGGCACCTGTTCACTTCTGTTGGTCCATTTACTGCTGAAAATGGTGGAAGGCAAAGGGTAGGCCTAAATTGTGAATAGGAGCAATACCCTATCTAAAGTAACAGTACAAAGAGAAGTACACCAAGTACAGGAGAACACACACATAGCAAGACAAATAGACACACATACACATACACATAGAAATGGAAGCTAGGAGCACCATATTGAGGGTAAATGCACATAAGTATTTCCAGGTAACACAGGGAGTATAGAAGTTAGGGCTGGCAGTTTTCAGAGACACCTTCTGGAGTCTGTGTTGCTACCCCATCTGTGTGCACCTCTCTGGGTTGGGAGGTTACTAGACTCCCGACCAAGTTGAAAAGGATTTGGGAACCTCTACTCTCATTTGGGGCTATCAAGTTTGTAACCTTACCCCAGAGAATGCCAGGGAGGAGGAATGGCTGGACTACGGTGGGCTCTGAAAGGGTTGGAGTGGTGGGTCAGAAGCATATTCCTCAACCATTACCGCTATAAATTCCTACACTAATCTGATGAGGTGAGACTGCCAGAGGAGGCATCATTGATAGTAGCCATGGAGGAATTGGGGTTTTCCAGAAAGGAAATGTCAAGGGTGATGAAGAGAACCCCAGAAGAGGAAGCAACTTCTGGTGGGGACTCGATTGTGAGAGGGCTAGATTTGGGAATAGGAAAAGGGAGAGGGAGGTTAGGTGCCTACATAGCTCCACAGCCCAGAGGGATGGGAAGTGGATCCAGAGGATTGCTTGGGCAGCAGGACAGGAGGCAGAGCTACATGTCATTTTCCACCTGAAGACTAATAACCTGGCTAAGGATGGAGCTTGAATAGTGCAGGGGAAGTTTAAGGAGGTAAGGAGGGATCTGAGACAGGTAGCACACTCAGTGGCTTTCACCAAGGTGCTGCCTGTCTATGACAGGGGGGAGGAGACGGATCTCCACACCAGGACCTTCAACTCATGGTTGAAGGAATGATGCAGACAGGAAGGGTTTTTGCTACATTGGGGATTGGAGATTTACCCAGAGTGATAAGGACTTTTACAGGGGTGATGGTGTGCATTCTTCCAGGAGGGGAACCACAGTCCTCAGCAGACAGTTTAGATGTTACTTTGATGAATGTTTAAATTAGCCAGTGGGGCTGAACAAATTGGGAAGGCAGTAACTGCTCCTACAGACTGAAGTAGAAAGTAGGCAGAAACTGAGGGATTTGGAATTTCCAGGATGGAAATTAATAAAGGAAGCAGGGTGGTAGAAATGAAGGGATGGGAATGGAAGCATTTTAAAAGTGAGTGGGGAAGCCAGCCTGATGGTGCAGAGGGTTGAGGCGCTGGATGCCACACCTCACACCACACCAACGACCAGGGTTCAAGAACACACCCAGGCCATTGGGGGTTGACTGGGAAGGGAAAGGATTGAGCATCTGATGGACTGCTCTCCTTTCCCTGGGGATGGTTCAGGGCTTCCATCACTCTGCGGTGACCCCCGATGGAAATTGGGGGCACTGCAGTAGTGGTGCATTTGGGGGCAAAGTGCGGCAGACGTTGGCACATTGTGCCTGAACATCATTGCACATCTGCACTTCAAGTGGTTGGCGTAAAACCAAAGGAAAAATGGCAGTTGGCCGGGCAGCTTGATGGCCGGGCCTCTATATCCAGGAGGCCTGTCATGGAATCGCACTCTGGTAGTGGATCCTGGCCCAGTGAGAGGGAGTGGGACCCTCTGTGGGCATGTAGCATGCCAGCCAGATGTGAGTGAGCCTGTGGGCTGATTGGAGGGAGGACAGCAGCTGGAGGCAATGCAGGCTGAGCTGCGGGAGCAGAAATAAGACATAAAAAAAAGAGAAGGGGAAGGAGAGAGTGCAAAAAGAACACAAAGGTGGTAGCAAGCAGGGAGGTAACAAAATCTAGAAGGCCATGTGTGTGAATGCTAGAAGGCTAGGAAATATGATTCCAGACCTAAAGACAATAATGACAGAGGCTGACCTGGATATTGTGGCCATTACTGAGTCATGGTGTACTGGGAACCATGACTGGGATGTGTTCATACCAGGCTATACTCTGTTCAGGACGGACAGGATGAGAAGGAAAAGAGGGGGTGTGGTGCTGTATGTGAGGGAAGGTGTAAAGGCAATGGCAATACAGGGAATATGGGGAGAGAAGTGATACTTTGGGTCACCCCAGAGATGGGAATGGAGCCTCTATTTGCACTGGCGTGATCTACAGACTGGAGGAGTCAGATAAAATACTGGTGGAAGCTATTGGCAAGATGGCAGAAAAAGGGGAAATGCTGCTGGTGGGGGACTTCAATCTGCTGGATGTAGATTGGAACCTTCCAGCTGTGGCTTTAGGTAGAAGCAAGGACATCCAGGACTGCCTACAGGGGCATTCCTAAGGCAACTAGTCAGTGAACCCATTCATAATGTGGCAATACTGAACCTAGTGCTCACTAACAGGGATAGTGTTGCAGACATCAAGGTAGGAGGCTGGGGAACAGCAATCACCATATAGTGTGGTTCAGTATAAGGACAGCTACAGAACTGAACCACACAAGGGCAAGGTCCTGGACGTTAGGATGGTGGATTTTAAGAAAACAGGCGAATGCCTCAGGGATGATCTGGCAGGTGGGGAAGACCTGACTGGTGTGGAGGAACAGTGGGTGAAGCTAAAAGGCAATAGGTAAGGCAGTGTTACACAAGGTCCCTGCACCCTAATTGGTACCCTCAGAGGTACACCGTAGACAGCTAACACTTAGGTATAGTTTATACTAATATTTAGGGCTAAGGGCATCTACCGTACAAGAGTAGATGTCAGGATATGAATGCATATTGTTGTAATACACTTTGCTTGCTAATACACATATATTCTGCCATGTATTTTCTGTGCATTTCTTACTAGTCAGATGCCAAGACACCTGTGTCCTTGAAGTAATTATAATATGTAAGACAGCATTGCCATCTTTTGGTGATTTGTACTACTACACTGAGTTATGGAAGAGTCTGTATAAGAACTCTTTGTTCTCAAACTGATGACTTTACAGAATTGTATAATGTTATCTTGGACCGTGAGCCACCTCTAATTTAGCCAATAGGGCTCATCTCTGTAACTAAATGTTTCTATCTTTTGGCAACATAGTAATTATCATAGGTATATAATGTAATGCACAAGCTTAACACCTCGGAGACCCAAGAGACCCCAAGAGACAACAGAGAAACCTCGAGGTGTAGGGAACACTTAGCACTGGCTTCCGGTTCGTATTGGTAGGAACTGCTTAGGGCAACTGTGATTTATCCCTTGGTAGTAATAAACTTGTTTATTACTCTAATGCAACGTCTCTGTGATTACTTGCATTCCCAATATCGTCAAGAATCTGAAAGTCAGGTTTAGACCTCTCAACAAATTGGCGACCGTGTGCAGGCGATATTTGGTGTTTGTAAGTTTTCACTTCTTGCTTAAACTTTTTCCCTTTCCCACGGGGACAGTAGGTGTACATTCCTGTATCACCTCTCCCATTTTAAAACCAGATTGTAGTCACTTGCAAAGTCTGGCTGACTTTTCGGGTGTGGTCGATGCCGTCTCGACCCACTCCATAGCAGTTTTGAATTGCAAACCTGCAACTACTACAGTAGCCCAGCTGTGTTTAAAGTACTCGTGCTGTGGATCGATACACAGCACGCTGTTTTTTTCACAGTTTGAATTTTCGTTCCCTCCCACACAATGGCCACAGTATCAGATATCTGCGCAGAACTGAGACTCGATGTCTCGAACTTCCTTGCCTCCCATGGAGGATGGTCTGACTTCGCGAGGACGCAAGTCAATCTGACAACCCTATACTGGGGATTTCAACCCAGTATAGGAGATTAGACAATCAACCAATAAGCGCATGCTAAAGGGTTGATGGTCGTGGTTTCACGCTGCTTTGAAGCCTCCGAGCAAGGTTTCAAACCCTTGATCTGCAGATTTCATCTCTTAAGCAACAGATGGGTTTGCAGGAAACAGAATGTATTAGACTGCAGCAGAACTTGGAGTCTGAACTCAAACTCTGTGGAATGAAAAGGATTCACTATTGCATCATTCAGCCCAGGCTGGCAAACAGGAAATACGATGTTGAAGCAGGAGTCAGGCTGTGCAAATGAATGATTTGCTGAGTGCTGCGAATGCTCAGTTGAGTGATGAGATGGGTGAGTTTCAGAATGAGATTAACCAGGTACGTAATGATTTAGAAGTAGCATACAGGGACAACGCTGAATTGAGCGCCACGTACAGAGTTTTGCAAAAGCAAAAGCAAGATCAGGTTGATATGGATGTTGCAAGTGTGAATCATGATGAATGTAGAACTAAGATGGTGACACTGAGCCATCAGTGAGAGGTTCTGGCTGGACATGTTAAGGCAATGGGAGGCGGCCCTTGCTCTTTCATTCGGCCATCAGACGGGAGTTCTCTGATGATGACGCTTCACAATACAATGCCCAGTCACGCCCCTACTATGGCTCAGACTCCACACCCAGCCATCCATCCACAGCATGGTGGGTCCCCGCCCCCAACTCCCCATGTCACACATTGGCTACGTCATGACTCTCATCGTGGGAGACGCCAACATGGTGGCCCCCATGATAGGGGGAAGCAGGCCCAAGTCTGGTCCCGATGGCACCTCCGGTAGCCGTTATTAATGTGGAAGACAGGCAAGAGATAGAAACCATGACTGAAACTGCAATAGCTAATATCCCTCTTCCTGAGAGGAGTAAAAGGGCTATTAAAACCCAGATTAGGCAGCTTTTCCAAGAAGCTGGCACTCAGGAAGGTATTGTCCACACTGCGGTGAAGCTGCAGCTCGCAGAGCCTGATGGTGCTCAAACAATCTACCTTTGCCTGATCAACCCACTAATCCCCAGCAAATGGTCTACTCTGTTCAGCAAATTGCTGACAGCATCGGTCGGATGAATCCGTCCGACAACCTCAGCTGTCACTTGGAGAAGGTACGTTCCAAATGCGAGATGCTTAGCCTCGCTGCAGAATATCAGGTCCAAATACTATGCCAGACCATTGATCCTGGTTTATGGGCCAAACTCCCTGAAGCTGTTCGCCAGGATGGGAATGCTACCTTTGACGAGGTTGCAGCTGAGCTCATTTCTGCTCACAGCCCAGGTGTAGTAGGAGTGATGCTTGCATATCCTGTGATGCAGAATACAAAGAAAGTCCAGTGACTTACCACCAGAGACTCTGGATGGCCTCACGAGCAGGAAAGCACCTAGCACAAGAAGCTTGCGGATGTAGATCTTATTGAATATAAGACCCTGTTCCTTAGGAACATGATCCCAGCAGTAAGAGAAAAGGTAGAGCCAACCACTACCCAAATATGGATAGGTTTGCCAATATCCTTCGGAAAACCGAGAGATTGTATCAACTGTATATCTGTGATTTGGGCTCTGGTTCCAAAAAGGTAGCTACCGTGGAACCCGTCTCGGAGGCCACGACACACTACACAGTGGAAGGGCAGGCTCAATGCCAACAGGCCCAACATCAGCCAGCCCCTCCAGCTGATAATCAACACCCCCAACAGGCCCATCAACAACAACCGCATCAACAACAGCAGTCGGGTGGGAACCGGAATTGGCATAAGAATAGGAAGCATAAGGGTAGAGGTAAACCACAACAGAGAACGGGTCCCTCATATAGGGAGATAGCCGAAGAAAACTGGAAATTTTGAGAGCTCCTGGGAGATGTGCCCTCTGTGGCAGATGCTGTTCCTGCACAGGCCCTTGCGTCGGTACAACCGGTAACCCAGGCCACTACCGGCCATGGGGACACCGGCGGTACAGGCCCTCAGTCCCATACAGACCTGAACCCAGAAGTTCCTCCCTATATAGCATCAGTACAGCACGGTGAAGTGATTCACATGAGCCAGGCCCAACCTCTGCATGCTTCCGGCAGTACGGATTGACAATTACAGGCCCCAGTCCATATTGTAAACAAGCTAGTCTTGGATACAAATGGAAGACCCTGCACCGAGGCCGAGGTCGGGGGCCACCTACTAGTAGTTTTGCTAGATACAGGTGCAGCTGTATCTGTGCTACATGATGAACACCCGGACACATCCCCTTGGTCTACCGGACAGAGGACCAACATGTCAGGAGTTGACGGTACTAGGCTACCTGCATACCGTTCTCTACCTCACCGGTAGAGCTAGGCCACTTAAAGGCCTCACACACCTTCCAACTAATGGTACTGCATGATCATCCTAGTATTATAGGATCAACTTCCTTGTGCCAAATGGCTGTATGGTGGACCTAGCTAACATGCTACTGATGCAGATTCAGGGTCAACATCATACCATCTTGATTCCTGATTCACACATTGTGGCAACGATATCTGCCAATGACAAAGAGTATGACGTCATAGATTTGTTCAAGAATCATGAACTTTTTCCAAAGCTCCTACCTATTCTGCAATGACATTTGGAAGCATTTGCAGTCAACAAGCATGACTGTGGCAGAATGCACACCATCATTGAAGTGCCAGGCCCAGCACATGAGAGGCAAAGGCAATATCCTTTCCCAACTGAGGCCTTGCCTTCCCTAGAGAAATGATCAAGTCACCTCAAGCAAGGAGTAATCAGAACTTGTGTTTCCATTGCCAACTCCCAGTATAGCCCGTGAAGAAACCCACAGGCGCCTGGAGACTTACTATTGATACAGGAAATCGAATCAGGTCACCCCCAGTTGTTCTCCAACTGTGGCATCAGCACCAGATGTATTATGACTTCTAACCCCTGACTTGAAGTGGTTCAGTGCCCTGGACATCTCCAATGGTTTTTGGTCATTGCCATTGGCCCTTAAGAGTCAATATAAGTTTGCCTTCACCTTTGAAGGAAGACAGTACACGTGGATGTGCTTGCCACAAGGATTCCATAACAGTCCATCCCTCTTCCATCTCCACATGATGGATGCCCTCGAGAGTTTCTCTACCCCCCAATGTCTCCTACAATATATGGACAACCTGTTGCTGGCAACAGCCACACAGGAACAACATTTGGATCTCTTGGACAAACTATTGACTCTCATTCAGAAAGCAGGCTTGAAATGTAACCCAGCAAAAGCACAGTTGTGTCAGAAAGAAGTACTCTTTCTGGGTCTGAAGATAACTGACCAAGGTCGAAGCCCTACCTGGAAGAAGGTACAAGGATTACAAGACTTGCCATTACCTACCAGTGTAGCAACTCCTCGAAGGTTTCTAGGTATGGTAAACTATTCGAGAGATTTCATTTGTGATTTTGCTCAGAAAGCTGTTCCTCTGTATGAATTACTCAAAAAGGATGTACTGCACCGGTCCGTGGTGCTGAGGTTGAGGTGCTGGACGCACACCTTGCGCCACGCCGTGACCCGTGTTCGAATGGGCAACGGGTTGCCGGGGTCGGCAGGGCGGATGTGATCGAGCGCCTGGCGGACTGCTCTCCATCTCCGGGTGGGGATTTGGTCGGCTGGTCTTGTCTGACACCTAGCAGAGGCTGGGGATCAACAGCATAGCCGCAAGACAAGGGGAGGTGGACGGGCAGGCGCTTGACTGAGTGCAGTCACTGGCGTCATTGCGACCATGGTCTGGCCGGAGAAAACAAGAAATGGTGTCCGCTGCACCGCGCTGCTCCTCGGTGCCATTCCTGGAGGATGCCTCCTCATGGATCCGCTGTGGTGGGTCGAGTTGCTCCTCACCACCCTGCCGCTAAGGGTAAGTCACGGGTGTGGAAGGAGGGGTCCATGTCCTGGGATGGTGCTGGGGAACGACGCAGGTGGGGGGGGTCTGAGCCGGAGCTCCGAGGAGAAAAAATAAACACCCAAAAGGATGTACCATGGACTTAGGGCCCTATTCACACCCATGCTGTGATGTCACTGAAGCAGGCCTTGGCCTCCCGCCCCAGCACTGGTCAACCCTCAATCCAGCACTACCATTTCATCTGGAATGTGCCACCTCTGACATTGCTATGTCAGCAGTGCTGGCTCAGAAGGTGCATGGTACCTTGAGACCCATAGCATATGCCTCACAGCTCTTGACCCCAGTGGAACAGAAGTATGGCCTTTGTGAAAGGAACCTTCTGGCCACCTACTGGGCTGTCAAGCGCTTCTTGTATATCATTGGGTACTCGCCACTGATTATTAACACTAACCATACACCAACCACCTTCCTGCTCTCAGACAGAGTGAAGGATGGGTCAGTCTCTAACACGAGACTGACGCACTAGTCACTTCTTCTCCAGGACAGAGATATACAGGTACAACCGACTAAAGTTCCATCTATGTTAGCTCATGGCCTCCTTTTTCAGGGAGAACCCCATGACTGTACACTACAGTCACCTGATCTTCCTGATCCAGGTCCTTTCCTCCCTGCCATGCCACCAATCCTCAAGAGTGCCTCTTTGTGCCGAATCTTTACTGATGGTTCAGCATCCTACTATCAGGGAGAAAAAATTGCAGGGATGGGCATTTTGGTGATTTACCCTTATGGGAACATGGTCAAAATATCTAAACGCTGTAGTGTACCATCATCACAATATGCAGAGATGGCAGCGGTGGCCTGTGCCCTCAAGTTCATCCAACATGGAACCGAGGATACCATCATTTTTACAGACTCTAACTGGGTTTGTTGTTCTCTTACAGAATTTCTTCCCTTCTGGCAGAAGAATTCCTTCCTTTCTTCTGATGGCAGCCCAGTGAAGTACAAAGAATTGGTAATATACATACATTCACTTGCACAGAAATTTGCACACAAGCTCTATGTACACAAGGTTAAAGCCCACTCTCTCCATGACCCCTATCATGCCTTCAATGACACAGCAGACACCCTTGCTAAGGAAGGGGCCCGAGGAGAGGACGTCTTGATGATGGACCATCCAGAGGCTAATGCAGCTGTACACATTGCAGCACTCAAGAAGAAATCTGAGCCTTTTTCCCCTTTGGACCTCTCCGCAGCCCAACAACTTGATACTGAACTCAAAGAGGTGTTCAGATTCCTTGACAAAGGTACTGAAGAGAAACTTCCCACACATAGCCTCTATCGAAGGCATGAAGGTAAGTTGCGCTTGTCACCAGATGACAAGCTCATTTGGTTCCAACCAGATGACTCTACCACGAAGTTGTGGGTAGTCCCCAGACACCTAAGATCTGAATTCTTGCACCAAGTGCATGACACTCCTACTGGTGGACACCAGGGAGCAGAAAATACCCTCCAATGACTCAAGACCACTGCCTGGTGACCTGGTATCACCAAAGATGTTAAACAATACATAGACAACTGGCTTGTTTGTACACAAAACAACCCCATCCCTTCCAAACGAAATGCCAAACTTTTACCACAAAGACATTCTGGCCCTTGTCATGCCATCCAAATTAATTTCATTGGCCCTCTGACCAACACCAGCAGAAATAATAAGTATGCTCTTGTGGTAACTGACCTCTTCTCTAAGTGGGTAGAATCTTTCCCCACTAAGACATGTACAGCGAAAACTACTGCCAAAATCCTGGTGGAACAGATTTTCTCCAGGTGGGGTCTACCTCTTAAGGTAGATTCTGACAAAGGAACCAGTTTTACAGGTGAGTTGATGAAAGAATCCCTTGAACTCCTCGGAGTTCAGCAGAAGTTCCACATTCCTTACCACCCTCAATCCTCAGGTCAAGTAGAAAGAGCCAACAGATGGATTAAGCAAATGCTTTCCAAATTCATTGAGGACAATACCAAAACCTGGGATTCCCTATTGCCTTTACTCCTTATGGCAATTAGGGGCACACCCTCAGCCACCACCCAGTTCACACCCTTTGAGGTGATGACTGGTAGACAGATGAGATTACCTGAACACCTGTTGTTTGACCTGCACACCCCCACTACAGACTGTGTGTCTGTGGACCATTATGTGGAAAAACTTAGGAAAGACCTCATACACACACACTTGTATGCTGCCAATGGCATGGGCAAGGCCCAGCAACAATCCAAATTACAATTTGACAAACACACACAAGAAGTGGATTAGCAAGTTGGAGATCAGGTAATGGTACTTCGATTTGCACATCCCACCCACTCCTTCTCCAACAAGTGGGAAGGCCCATACCCTATTGTCAACAAGCTCAGTCCGGCAGTCTACCAAGTTAGACTCCTCCACAACAACAAGTTGACTGACAAATGGTTACATGCAAACCAGCTGAAACTGTATAAAGGAGCTTAAATTACTTTTCCTCACCCCATTGGGCGGAATTGTACTAACATACTAATCTTTGATCTTCCTTTTCAGATTCACTGACAAGATGGCTATCTTGTTCCATTATCTCCTCCTCTCAGGAGTTATCCCCTGGATCCAAGGCATGGTACCGGACCTCCTACGACACCTCGATCCTCCAGCACCTCCTCCAGAGGCAGTATCCATCAATATACTGGATAGTATGATCACTGTCCAGGAAGGTTCTGATGCTTACCTCACTGCCTCAGTTGTTGCTCCTTACAAATCAACCTTCAAATTGAGTGGCAAACCACATCACAAGGATAATTCTCCTGTGGCCAAACTCTCCAAAGGAACTTTCCAGGGTTGGCCCAATGCTAAATTATCCCCAAAACTCTTTCAACTCAACTTTGGCTCCAGATAAGCTCTACCAATCCTATCATGAGGAGGTTCATCGCCTGTCAACATGGATTTCAAGATGACCTACACCTGCCCTGTCCAGTTGCAAAGCGAGACTGCCTACCGTGCCACAGTATAATTCAGATGGTGAATATTGTGTAGTTACTAACTATAAAACCTACACATATGGATCTGTTACTTGTGCTATTGATTACCCCAATTTCTGTTTTGTCCCCCACCAGAAGACTGTCATTGGACATACTGTTATAACCCCCGTCCCCCTTCTTGATGCAGACATTATTGATGGTAACCCAGATTATCTGCTCACACTGTCAGAATACTTACCATACTTTAATGTACTCATAGACCCACTCACACTTACACTGAAATCATTTTTAGACAGGAAAGACACACACCTCATCCACATCAGCAATAATATGACCAAAGCCAATGAAGCTGTTCTTGCCTTGATTAATGATGGAGATATGAATAATGCATTAACTAATACCTGGTTAGAGATTACTTTTAAAGGTTTTGTTATTATACAAGCATTTTTAATTTTCATTTTGATTATTATGCTTTGCTGCCTATGGCGCACACTACGCCAACACCGTGAGTAGCTCGAGTTCCTTTACAAGGCTCGCGCGTCGGGATTGTAAATGACCACTGCTCCTGTTCTTTCCATAGACATTGCCTGTGTTGCCCTTGTAGGTAACAAGGGGAGAATGCTACATGAGGTCCTCAGACCCTAATTGGTACCCCTCAGAGGTACACTATAGACAGCTAACACTTAGGTATAGGTTATACTAATATTTAGGCTTAGGGCATCTACCGCATAAGAGTAGATGTCAGATATGAATGCATATTGTTGTAATACACTTTGCTTGCTAATACACATATATTCTGCCATGTATTTTCTGTGTATTTTACTAGTCAGATGCCAAGACACCTGTGTCCTTGAAGTAATTATAATATGTAAGACAGCATTGCCATCTTTTGGTGATTTGTACTACTACTTGAGTTATGTAAGACTCTGTATAAGAACCTCTTTGTTCTCAAACTGATGACTTTACAGAATTGTATAATGTTATCTTGGACCGTGGAGCCACCTCTAATTTAGCCAATAGGGCTCATCTCTGTAACTGGAAATGTTTCTATCTTTTGGTAACCATAGTAATTATCATAGGTATATAATGTAATGCACAAGCTTAACACCTCGGAGACCCGAGAGACCCCAAGAGACAACAGAGAAACCTCGAGGTGTAGGGAATGCTTAGCACTGGCTCCTGGTTCATATTGGTAAGAACTGCTTAGGGCAACTGTGATTTATCCCTTGGTAGTAATAAACTTGATTATTACTCTAGTGCAATGTCTCTGTGATTACTTGCATTCCCAATATCGTCAAGAATCTGAAAATGAGGTTTAGACCTCTCAACAGCAGCAAATCTCTGCATCAATCAAGTGAGCAAAAGCAAGTGAAAAAAGGGACTTCTATAGTTCTCCAAAGAGGTGGCAGAAAAGGTAAAGGTTAAAGAGGCACTGTAGTATTAAGAAGGTATAAGGAGAGGGAGAGGGAGGAGGATAGGGATGTGGATCTGGGGAAACAGAGGGATGCAGGGAAAGCAGTAAAGAGCACATAGATGCAAACTGAAAAGAGAATGACTCAGGTGCTGATAAAGGGTGACAAAACATGTTTTAGGTACAGTGTGTAAGTGAAAACAGGAAGACCATGGCTGGGATTATAAGATTCAAAAGGGAAAGGGAGACCTTTACAGAGGGGGATCAGGAAAAGTCAGGCATCATGAACAAATACTTCTGTTTAGTGTTCAGAAAGGGAGAAGAAGGGGATAGTCCATAAAAAAAGTAACAGGAGCAGAGGAGGGAGGGAGGGAGTGGACACTAGTCCATTTTCAGAGGAGTATAGGGAAGGGACTCACTAATCTGAAAGAGGACAAAAGCAATGGGGACAGAGAAGGTGCATCCAAGGGTATTGAGGGAGCTCAGTGAGGTACTGGCTGCACCTTTGACAGTTCTGTTTAACTGTTCATTGGAAATTTGGAAGTGCGTCCAAAGGACTGAAGGAGGGCAGATGTAGGCCCACTTCACAAAAGTAGTAGAAGGGAAGAGGCTGGAAACCATAGGCCAATCAGCCTGATTTTGGTGATGGGAAAGTTAATAGTGTCACTGCTGAAGGAAAGGGCTATGGGATATCTTGAATCCAATGAGTTATAATACCTGAAGCAGCATGGATTTATGGGGTGGGAAGTCATGTCAAATGAATCTAATAGATTTCTTTGGGTGACCAAGGAATTAGATCAGGGTTGAGCAGTGGATTTGGCCTACCTTGATTTCAGTAAGGCTTTAGACACCATTCCACATAAGTGGCTAGTAAGCAAGCTGGGTAGCTAAGGAGTGAGTCCAAAGGTGGTAAACTGAGTAAGAAACTGGTTAGGGGATTAGTAACTGAGGGTGGTAGTAAATGAAACTCACTCAGAAGAAGGGAGGGAAACCAGCGGGGTGCCTAAGAGATCAGTACTGGGACTGGTCCTTTTTAATGTCTTTATAAGTGACATTGCAGAAGAGCTGGAAGGAACTTGCCCTTTGTGGATGACACCAAAACCTGTAAAAGGGTTGGCACTTCAGTGAGGGATGGAAAGGATGAGCAGAGGCCTGAGAAAACTCAAGGAGTAGTCAAGGGTGTGGCAGCTGGGTTTCAACATACAAAATGCAAAGTAATGCACTCAGGGCACAGAAACCCTGGGGCAGAGTTTAAATTGGGAGGAGGGGTACTGGCAACCCCCAAGCAGGAAAGAGACCTGGAAGTGATCATATCAGATGACCTAAAGGTGACCAGGCAGTGCAACAAGGCAGTAGAGAGGGCTAGTGGGATACTGGGGTTCATAGGTATGAACATCACCTCCAGAAAGAGGGAGGTGGTATTGTCAGCTTTATAGACTGGTTAGTAAGAACTCACTCTAGAGTACTGTGTCCACCTCTGGAGACTACATCCCTTCAAAAGGACATAGACAGACTGGAGTTGGTCCACAGAAGAGCACCTAAAATGGTGCAGGGTCTACATCAGAAGCCCTACGAGGAGAGACCTAAGAACCTAAATATATACACTCTGGATGAGCAGAGAGAGGGAAGGATATGATAGAGACCTTTAAATACCTCATGGGTTTAAATAAAGTATAACAGGGAAGTATGTTTCAGAAAAAAGGTGTCAAGGACAAGGGGGCACAATAAGAAGTTGGGGGGGATTTTGGAGAGATGTGAGAAAGTACTTCTTCATAGATGAGGAACAAATAGATAAGATAACAATTAGTGGTTACAGTACAATTCAATCACCAGCTGTGAAACAAAAAAAAATGGGAAGCTATATGGGTGCAATGGTGACCTACTGTATGTTAAAATAGATGAGACAATGAGTATTATAGAACAAGTAGTTATTCAAAATTATATCTTGATAAAAGTGCAAATAGAAAGTTAGCCATTGATCTTGGCAAATATTTGTAATCCACAAGTAAGATCACCACTGTATGATAAAGTATTAACTATTAAAATTGTACAAGATGTTAAAAAAATATATGGAAAAAAGTGAATCAACGGAAATCTTAATGGAAGATTTGAATATAAGATATGGGAAAAAACAAAATTTGGAAGTAAATGACTAAATATTTCAGGCCCTAAAGATACCAAAAAAAAGTTCCAATGATAAAAAAAACCCAGACATCCACAAACAACTGAAACATTTAGAAGAGACATTGCAATTAATTATACTTAATGGAAAGTTACCATCAGATAGTATTGGAAATATGACTTGTATAAGTGTAAAGGGAGCAACAATAATTGATTATGCACTGACTTCATTATTTGATTACCATAATTATAGTGACATGACAATATTGAAAAGGACAGAAAGTGATCATTGCCCCCAGTAGTCTATAAAAAGAAATCAACTAGGATCATCCCAGTAAGAGAAGATAATATAGAAATTGTGAATAAAATAAATAGATGGGATCCAGAAAAAATTAGTAAAATAGGAATCTGAGTGATCAAATTGTTCACATTTTGAATAGTAATATCAAGAATATGTGGGATCCAGAGGTGATATATAAGGAAATTATGGATATATTTCAACTAGCAGTTAAGGAACAAACAAAGGAGAAAAAAGAATAATAGAGAAAATACACTATCAGGGTTGGCTTCATAAAAATTGTAGATCCAAAAAGAGGAAGCTAGCTAAATTAGTTTGGAAAACAAAAAAAATTCAAACAAAAAGAATATTAAAGAACTGAATTTGGCTAGGAAAAATTATAAACAACATGTAAATTTACATAGAATACAACATCAAAGAGAACTATGGGATACCATGATTAAGGCTATAGAGGAACAGGATGATAGACAATTCTGGTCCCTTGTAGCCAGAGGACATTTTTCTTTTTCTTTTTTTTTTTTTATTCAATATATTTTATTTATTTTTACTTGATATCCTTGACAACACACGGATTTTACAGTATTTTGCAACAACACAATGCAAACTGAGTGCGCTGTAGACATTATAACAGCCTTGCTGGCCACATACTACCAATTTCTACTGGACTAAATAGGAACAAGACAAATTAACCAGCCTAATACTATTCTCCTCCTCCCCTACCCTCCCCCCACCTTCCGTAGCATCCACACCCTTATTTGGCGGTGACCCTAGGATTCTGCATAACAGGAATCCCATAGAACGAGTACATCAGACCGCAAGGCAAACCCAATTACTAGGTAGTTTTACTACGCCACGTTGATAGAACGGTACTCAGCACCCCCCATATAGGGTCATATAAGTGATCCCTGCTATTCATTTTAGCAATATGTAACTCAACTTGCAAAGCAAGGACCATCTCTCTGTACCATTCTATAACTGGTGGAGGATTTGGGTCCTTCCAGTGCCTTAAAAGCACCGCCTTTGCTGCCGCCGATATAATGCCCATATACAATTTATCTCTCTTGGTCGTGCTCTCCTGATAGCTATTCAGCAAGCAAATTTCTGGTGTAAACAGGTCGACTATACCGGAATTTGTGACAGGAGGCCCTGATTGTTTGCCAGAAAGATTGAACCTGAACACACTCCCATAATACATGATATAGGTCTCCTTCCTTGATCCCACACCTGCTACATAAGGGGGACATCAACTTACCCATCTTTTAAAGTTTAGCAGGAGTGTAATACAAGTTATGCATTATATTAAAATGCTGTAACTTATATTTGTTCTTGCCTAATGCACTTGTGAATGCTGGCCCATATCTGTTTCCAAATGCTCTGTTCCTCCACCATCCTAATTTTTGCACCCAATAATAACAGACACCAGAAGGGAGACTTCATCCATATTTTGCAATAGCTTATAAACTCTAGAAATAGAATGGGGCTGGTCAGCTGCCTTGGATAATAAGGACAATTCAACTCTGTTTTGTACCCATCTTGCCCCCTTTAAGGTAGGCCTTTACCGCCTCTAACTTGACGAATTTGAAAACATGACCCTTTAACTCTGGAAATTCAGTACAAGCATGCTCATGATAAAACCTTCCCTTGGGGAGCTAAATCTCCTAATTTTAGCCCTTCTAATGGACCTAAATAACCAGGTGGAATCGGGGTCTGTTGAATTAGGAAGTGCATATTCTGTGTCACTTTTTGTTCTGATGAATTGCGCCAGTCAACCTTAAGGAGCTTTTGAACTTGTTGTAGCACCTTGAGTGACCATCCGATAGGGGTGTCCCTCAACGATTTAGGAAGAAGTTTAATATTAATGTAGGCAATTGAACTCAGGTCAATCGAATATTTAAGCGCTAGTTCTCTCTCGATGTTTAACCAGGAAGGCACATAAGGACCTAAGGCTGAAGGAAAGTCGACTTTGCGCCATTGTGCTATTTTATTAATGTGCGAGGCGATGTAGTATTTATAAAGAGAGGGAGCGCAAGCCTCCGACTCTTTTGGACTCATGAGTTTCAAGTAGGCACGCCCGGACCGATTTCCTTCCATAAGTAAGCATTAATTTCTTTGTAAGGCCTCAAACCAGCTTAGATAGGTAGCATCCCAGCATATTTATAGGGTAGAAGATTCTGGTAGAATGTTCATTTTAACCATTTGTATTCTGGCCCATAATGATAGTGGCATTACATTCCATCTTGTTAGGTCCTGCTTCACAACTTTAACAAGACCATAGAGGTTCTCTCTAATCATAGAGGCTAATCCTCTGGTAATCCTGACCCCAGATATGTCATCACTTTTGGTTCCATGTCAAACCATGTTCTCTCGCTATACCAGGGTAACATTTAACATTAAGTGGGAAGAGCTTAGTTTTGAAACATTCATCTTGTAATTGGAGACTCTTGAAAATTTTAAAATCTCCCTAAATATTACTGGGATGCCCTTTTCTGGGTCTTCATAGGTATAAGGGTCATCTGCATAGGCCGAGACTAGGTATAGATTACTGCCCAACTTGATTCCCTTAAGCTCCTGTGATGTAATTAGTCTACATATCAGGGTTCGAGATATAAATTGAACAAAAGTGGGGACAATGGGCATCCTGCCTTGTACCACACCATTGTAAAGGAGCTGATAGTGTACCATTGCACCAAATCCATGGACGGTGCACTATATAGAACCGGACCCAATTTAGGAATTCTTTAGGTAACCCCAAATTATCAAGTACTATAAATAGAAATTCCCAGGACACTCGATCAATGCTTTTTCAGCATCAAGTGCAGTAGTGCCATGGGGAAAAGTTGCATTTTGTGTGTATAATTATATGATGAAGTTTACGCAGATGATCACTTGACAATCTGCCACCATGAAACCCAGCTGTTCGTTGTTAATTAGATTGCTCATTAGCGACCAAGTCGATTAGCTAAAATTTTTGCCAGAATTTTGATGTCAACATTCAGGAGCGATATAGGACGATAATTACTCGTAACACAGGATCCCGCCCTGCTTTGGGAATGAGAATAATAAGAGCCTCCAGGAAGGAAGGTTCCAGAGTCCCTCCTTAAACCAGAAATTGAATACCTTGGTTATGATAGGGGTAATTATGGGTTCATATGTCTTATAAAAATTAGTAGTTAGACCATCGGGCCCCGGGGATTTGTCCCCAGCCAGTTGGGAGATCGCTAGTTTCATTTCCATCTCCTGTATTGGTGATCCTAACCTCTCTGCCTCGAGGGGTGCACACTTACCCATAGGTATCGGGTTCAGAAATTCCTGAATTTCTGCAGCGGATACCTCTCTAATGTCCCTGTGGAGTATAGTCATTGAAAGTGCTCTAAATGTATCAGCAATTTCTTTGGGATTCCTTACCACAGTATCTCCACTGTCCTTTTGTACTGCAGCTATGTGCAGACTGGAAACTATCTGCTTTAGTCTAAGAGCGAGAAGCTTACCTGCCCTTTCTCCGGATTCCAAATATCTTATTTTAGTTCTACGGAGGGCTAATTCCGCCTTTTGCATCATAATTGCTGAGTATTGGGCCTGGAGTTGTTGCAGTTTCACCCACTCCGCCTCAATAGAATACCGTGTGATATTATTTTCAATACACTTTATGGCATTCAAAATCTCATTCAAGTGCTCCCTGGATTTCCTGGCTCTAATAGAGGCTAGCCTAATGCACTCCCTCTGAGTGCATTTAAGGGTTGCCCAAATAATAGCTATCTTGGGGTAGAGCAAGATTGAAACTAAGGAAATTAGATATAAAGTCCCTCAGGTGTTCCTGGATAAAGGGCTCCTGTAGCAACTGATTGTTAAGTCTCCACATAAAATCCCTTTGATATTATGCCCTGGCTCAAACAATATAGAAACTGGGAATGGTCCGATATGACCCTGGGACTAATACTAGCCTCTAGCACTGAGGGAATCTCGCTAATACTAACTAGAAAATAGTCTATTCTGGAGAGGATTTGTGCGGGTAGAGAAAAGGTATACTGTCTAGCTTCCCATTGAGCAACCTCCTATATCTACCAGTCCCAGACATTCCATCATCTCTTTCAGTGCTCTTTGAGCGGAGAGAGTCCCACTCGCTATTATCAGACCTATCCAGATACAAGTGTGGCGCCAGGTTCCAGTCTCCTCCAATAAGCAATTTTAGGGATACATGGTTGTTTAATACATCTAGTAGCTGTAGAAAAAAGTGGGGAATCTAAGTTAGACCATAAACTGATCCAATAACCACTTGTTCAAATGCTAAGGTCCCAACTATAAAATATACCGCCTTGTGTATCCTAAATTTCCTTTTCAACAAAATGGGACCTCTTATGAATTAAGATGGCTACTCCACCTTTACTTGTAGAGGAGCCGGCCCCAAAAGCTTGACCCACCCAATACCTAACAAAAACTTGGCATCTTCCTGTGCAAATGTGTTTCTTGCAAACAGACTACATCACAGTTGAGGGTTGATAAGTGTTTCAAGACAACCTGTCTTTTGCACCTGTCCGAGCCCCTTAACATTCCAACTCATAAGGTTAATGCTGCCTTTCTTCGCTTTTCTCTGGTAAGCACCTTACCAATTAGGATCATTCTCCATGTCACCCCTACATAGGGTGTGGATGCTAAACCCCCAAGTCTCCTAACCCTCCTATAAGCCCAACCATTCCCTCCTCTAACACCCCAGTTCTAACAACTGCATACTCACTACAAACTGCCTTGATGATGAGTCTATCAGCCTAGTCACAAATCAACCCATTCCCAGCCCAGCTCCCAAGCTTATTTTTCACTACAACCCTATTATACCTAGCCACTCACTAACTCCTTTGAGAGAGAGAGAGAAGAAAACGAGAAAAGCCAGAAAAAAGAAAATCACCTTACACTAAACTAAGAATCTCCTCAGTATGTATGGAAACTAATATCCTGCTTCCCTTCATCAGTATCATCTCAAATGAATTAATGCAATTCTCCCTCCTATTAACTGTAAAAACGAACTTTCTGCCAGTCCGTATCTCCCTCTAATAAAGAAGTGGGTAAGCAACATATGACAGTAGATCGCTAGAAGAAGAAGAAAAAAAAAAAGTCTATACTTTCAACAACTAAATTGCACAATAAATGATCTTCGCATCATCAGTTTAGCAGGGTCGATACATTTCGATTTTCCTCTGCTCTTAAAGTTCAGGTAACAAAGGTTTCCAAAAGCGGCGTGCTAGTGATCCTCTCACTGTACAATGATCCGAAGGGACAACTGGTGACTTTTAAAGTATCACCATCGTTAATGCAGGTGACTATTATAGGCACCACTGCGACTGGCCCTCCCATGTGCTCGCTCCAAACTTAGCATTTGGGCACAGTAATCAATCTCCGAGTCAAAGAGGTGAGCCCAGGTTAAACTAGCAGCCTTAATCATTGCTTACCCCTCCTCACTGCGACTTGCTACACGATGGTTACCAGTCGGATGCCAACTTCGACCCCATAGGAAAGTCACGTAGCTGTGCCATAGCAAGTACAACCTATGCCACATCATACAAGAGGAACTAAAATTGGTAGTGAGCCATCTCGCAACAAGGTCAGTTTCGACTTGCCAGTCGCTATCTTGATCTCACACTACTTTTTAAACTGTCTCTGCATAACAGTATTTTGGCATTAAACTCCACTCGCCCTTCTTCCATACATCGCGAAACTCCGACACGAAAATCATTTTGGGGGCCATTCTTGCATTAATTCCATATCGACTCTTGCTCACCAGTAAAATTAACCAAAACTTTAAAACAACTCTGCAAGGACTGGAGGGATGAAATTAAAGTATCTTATCTGCTTCCATTTACTTAGTATTGCAAAACTACTGGCCTGATCTTGACCCTTATAATACAAAGGAGCAATTAGGAAGTGATTTATTGAGCCATCGACTGAAGATCGCTATACCACCTCGAAACCAGCTTTCCTTTACACACATCCATTACTGTACAGGCTCTCTTGCGAAGCTGTAGAAGTTCATTGTGCTCTCATACATTACTTAAACAGATTTGGAAGTGCTTTCCTGAGTTCAGCTTGTGCAATCTCCGCCATTTCATAGGAGCACCATTGATTCTTAATTTTAACCTGGAGTGAAGCTGGATAGCGAACTCTAAATTGAAAGCCCGCAGCAATTAATTTTGAAATGACAGGGTGCAGCTCTTGCCTTTTGAGCCGCACCGAGTGGGGTAGATCGTTGGCTATTCTGAACTTTCTGCCTTCCCAAGTAATCTCCTGCAACCCCTTGACTTTACTCATAATATGGTATTTATCCAGGTAATTTAGGAGCATACATATAATCGGCCTCGGTGGAGCATTCGGGGGAGGGGTGGACGCAGCGATCTATGTGCCCTTTCCACCACATAACTGCTATTCGGGTGTCCTGCAATCCTTTCGAAAAGCTTCTGGACGAATTGTATAGCAGCTGTGCCTTCCTCTTTTTCAGGAATTCCGATTATGACTAAATTGTTTCTCCTACTCCGCCCCTCCAAGTCCTCAAGCTTCTCCTCCATCTTTTGATTCGTTTGTTCAGGAGGCTCACTCTAAATCTTGCTTATCTACTCTCATTTGAGCGATTTAATTCTGACTTCGTTGTCCCCTACCCTTGTACTTAGGGCTTCCAGCGCCCTTTGAAACACTGTATTTCGCCGAGATCTCTTGGATGGACAACTGCAGTGGGCAAAACTCAGGAATCTTTCCTCCAACTAGAAGGCCCCGGGACGATTATTGACTTCACAGGGCGCTTTAGTGGCCTGTTCTTTTCAGGGGAAGGCGGCGTATGTTTAGCCGATTGTTTTTTAACAAACGCTTCCATTTTAGCACTTTAAACTGCAATAGTCTGCCACTCCAGCACAATATCGATAGTTTCAGCTCAGAAAAACAAGAGTTACTTAAAGTTGAGAGCGGTTAATCTGGGCTGCAAACTGAGCTGTTCAAATGCGCTGCTCTCCCTAGGCTGCCATCACGTGGTCCTCAGAGGACATTTTTCTTCAGCATTTGATATAATTTTAAGATCATTATTATGGGAAAATGAAAGGAATGGGTATAGATAATAATTTAATAGTCTTAATAAGAAAACTTTACATTAAATACTTGGTCTAGAGGAAATATTCACAAACTGGAGCCTTAACACAAAAATTGAAATTCCAGTTGGTGTGAGACAAGGCTGTGTCCTGGCTTCAACATTATTTAACTTATATATTAATTAGACTTTGCAACAATTAGATAATCCCCATACCACTGTCCAATAATGCTACAGAAAAGGTTCCAGTTCCAGCATATGTCGATGACTTGGCAGTTTTATATACCTTGAGGCTTGGCCTCAGAGAGCATTGATATGTTAGATATTCTTTGTAAAACATAACCTCAAGCCTAATGCTAATAAAACCAAAATGATGGTAATAGGCTCTAATAAAAATACAGGAAACGAATGCTTGCACAAAATAAACTGACTTTGTCTAGAATTCTATATCTAGGAGTGCTTATAGCAGACAACTATAGATGGACCAAACATGTGGTATGAGCAAGAAAAAAAAATAGAACAAATGGTCAAAGTACTGAAAAGATTTAACAACATATATGGGGTTGACATTAATTCGATGCTCAGTGCTATTAATGGAAAGTAATAAGCCAGGCATCATATCTGGCAGAGGTTTGGGAACTGAGAAGGTAATAAAACAGAGATATATCTAGACAAGACTTATAAACAAATATTGAGAGTCCCACTAGGTAATCTAAACACATTGGTAAGATCAGAAATAGGACAAATAAAAGTTGAACACAGTACATGCTAGATGATAAATTTCTGGGTTAAATTAACCACAGAAAATAAAGACTGATTATTGGTAAGATTATAAGGAAAAGGAAAAATGTCTGTCCCTATACAATAAAGGATGGCTATCTTTTGTGTATCACTTGCTAGATATATACGATCTAAGCTATTTGTGAACACGGACTTAAATGAATATACAACTGAGTCTAACTTATTGTAAAAAATTATAAAACATGTACAGTACATGAATATTCAAAAGAAAAGATCTTGAGGGAAAGAAAATACTTAAGGTGGCTAGGTGGTTAGTCAAAAAAGCAAGGGAACATAATTTGAAATATTATCTTAATTTTATACAACAGCCAGAACACAGATTTATATTGACTACGTTTAGATTTGAGGTCTTTTCAAGTAGTACACTTGAAAATAGATACAAACAAGAAAGTGCAATTGGAACAGTGTTATTGCACTCTGAAAGAAGAAGAAGACCTGGTACATGTCATAATTCAGTGTCCCTGGTATACTGATTTGAGACATAAATATCTGGGGCAATATCTGAGCAGGATGAATTTCCCAGACAGATATATCCTGGCTTATTTAACTCAAAAAGTCAAGATGTTCTGAATAACCTGGCAGTGTTCCTTTTTTTTA
Organism: Neoceratodus forsteri; assembly: GCA_016271365.2. Lineage (NCBI taxonomy): Eukaryota > Metazoa > Chordata > Ceratodontiformes > Ceratodontidae > Neoceratodus > Neoceratodus forsteri. The sequence goes on from CM057455.1 coordinate 245,394,734, forward strand.
ACTTTTTGTTTAGTATTTCATACAAATGCATAAAACACATTTTTACAAAGTGTATATACGAAACATTGATTTACCAGCATACATTACTAAAGGGATAATGACTATATACTTCAGGTGGTACAGCATTGGGGGTAGCCATCAATTGCTAAGACAAAATGAATTATTATTTTTCAATGTGCAGGAGCTGTATTACAGCCAATGCCCAAATGATTAGGTACTAGAATATGATTATAATGCAAAAAACTTATAACTGACCCAATGTAGGTCCTTTTGAGGAACTCACAACATTATAACAAAGAAAAGAAAAGTACCATTCCAAAGTGTCCCTTACGTTCTTACTGCCCCCAGTCGATATTAAATTTAAATGTCTGGGTTCCAAGAGATTCATTCCTATTCATCTAATTAGAATTATATGCCCCTCTTAATTCATCCCTAAAATGCTATAATCCTGGTGACCTGCTCTGGCCTATATCTTATTATAGGTATAATATAATATAATGGGGTAAGGATGTGCTACCATATATTCTTGGAATTACTAGCCATTCGACGTTAACATTATAGGCAGGAATAACCTAGATAAAACATCTAACTTTTGATACTGCCTATAATCAAAAGCAACAAACTACCATTATAGGACAACATGTCTGTCTGACCCTGAATCTCCCACATTAGAGGGACCCAAGGTAAAAGGCCAGATTGGTAAATTGCTGATAGATCAGCCAGTCCCAGAAGAATAAATGTTCAGATATAGAAATAATGAAATAGCAAACCAGTCTGTCATTATGTACTTAGAGTCCTTTACAATGTTGTTTTCAGTCTGACTCTACTCTTCTTCTGATAGCAGTTCCTCATGGATCTTTGAGCCGTGATCCTCCACACACAGACCTGCTTCTTTCAGATCAGTAAATCTATACTGTTTTCGATTCTGAAAAACACAGTCTAGTGGGAAAAGCAAACAGTACATTATGCCCAGGTCCCCAGTTTGTGTTTCACCCCATCAAATGCCTTGCATCTCATCCTTGTAGCATAAGGCGAGGTCAGGGAAAAAGGATATGGTTATTCCATGAATATGGGACCCTGTTTTTATGGCCCCGAGAATTAAGTCCCACTCAGATGCTGAGTTGAGTGTTAGTAACATTGTATGAGGATTTTCAGCTCCAGTGTTGGGCCCATGAGGTAATCCTGTAGGCTCTAATGATCTTAAAATCTGACAGTCCTGCTATTTCCAAGAGCCACGGACCTAAATATTGCAGCAGGTTCTCTCCTTCTACTGTTTCAGACAGGCCCCAAATTCGAACATTTGCTGCCTGAACCGAGTTCTCCAGTTGTTCCACGTGGCTCTGCAGGGCTGCTTGTTCTTTGAGTGATGTAGTAGCCACTACTAAGGCTTTTCCAGCAGTTGCCTCAGTATTTTTAGACATTCACCCATGGCATCGAGTTGGGTTTCAGCTGCCAGAAAGCGCAGCGAGAATCTGTAGAGTTTTTGGTCCATTTTTTGTACAGTTTTGGTGAGCGTCGTCATTGCGACCTATAATGAATTCAGGGAGGCCACAGGTTGCTCCATGTCTGCTGAGGAGGACACCCCGTCTGCATGGTCTGGCGGCCTAGTAAAGGGAGTGCGTAGCTGAAAGAAATCCTGTTTCACCTTCTTTGTTCCGCCCATTTAGTCAGCAAAAGTGTATTTAATGATGCAGAAGATTATATCAAAGAGATCAGGATGTTTTTTCAGCAGATTCAAGGTGATTTTTGGCAGTTTTTTGAAGTTTATTGTAGAGCTTCTCCAGGAGCTCCAGAAATTTGCTGCCTCTGGCTGGGCTACTAGCTCCGCCCCTCCTTTTTTTTTTTATTTGACTTCTTTATCCTCCTCTATTGACCTGATGAGGGCTATGACCCCCACCCTGTCTGGAGGGTACATCCTCCGGTCTGACCGCCCTGCTGTGCAGCCCCCGACATTCCCTTGTGGCTTGCCCACCCCACAGTGAGGCTGGGATCCAGGAGCACTGGCTAACTTCATTCCCCCGGAACCAGTAATCCAGAGTTGGGGGCTGCCATGAGGGTGATGGGTCCATCACTGGTCCTCTTTGGGCCCCAGTATTTTCTGCAGTTTTTTCTGCCATGCTCCTCGCTTGTACGAGCTGTCTCCGCCTCTGCGGAGGTAGCTAAAGTGTCCTGGATGTGGGGCTTTCCCTGGTGTGTCAGCAACTGTGCTGACATCCAGCCACCACTGGGTGTCAGCCGACAGAACTCAGCATAATCCCCCCTCCCCAAGGAAGATGAGCAGTCCTCCGGACGCTTGATGCTTACCTCTTCTGACCAACCCCCGAATGACCTGAGTCCATTCCTGAACCCGGGTCACTGGCATGGCATGAGGTGTGGCATCCAGCACTTCAACCCTCAGCACCACAGGGCCAGCCTACCTATCAGTATTCCTGCTCAAAATTGCTAATATTAAAAAGAAATGTGTGCAACAGTTCCTCCAACCTTAATAGAGGACAAAGATCTGTGTATTGCTAAATGGCCATTAATGAAATCTATGGAAAGGTTAAAATTGAAATTTCAACTACTTCTTTATTACTGTAAATTAAAGAGAATGGGGCTACTCTTGGCAGTATCATAGTATCATAGTAAAAGCCAGCAGAATAGACCCCATGATCTATCGTGTTGCTCGGAAGCTAGCCCCCTACTGGAAGCTCACTCCTCCAGCCCCCCCCAGCCCCAGAGGTGGCCTTCCCTGGCCTCAGATTTCCTGTACCTGTCCCAACCTTTCTTGAATCCTTCCACTGTGGTCTCTTCCACCAGACTCCTGGGCAGTGGTTCCATGGTTCCACCACCCTCTCTGTGAAGAAGTGTCTCCTGCGCCCCTGTACTTGCCCCCTTCCAACTTCCACTCATGCCCCTGGTAGTTCCCCTTCTTCAGCCTGGACACTTCCTCTGGCTCCACTCTTATTTATCCCCTTTACATACTTGAAAGTCTCTATCCTGTCCCTCTGTCCCTCATCTCCTCCAATGCGTACAGATCGAGTTCATCCAGTCTCTCCTCAGGTCCTACCTCCCATGCCCTGAATCATCCTGGTCGCCTCCTCTGGACCCTCTCCAACAGCTTATGTTCCTCCTAAGATGGGGTCTCCAGAACTGCACACAGTACTCAAGATGCGGTCTAACCAGGGCATTATACAGAGGGAGGATCACCTCCCTTCTCCTGGAGGTAATCCACCTGGTTATGCAGCCCAGTATCCCGTTTGCTTTTGCTGCAGCTCTTTGACAATTCTCTGTGTTATTTATTTTGCTGTCCACCACTATCCCTAGGTCCATCTCACCCGATGTGACTTGCAGTGTGGTCCCCCCAGGGTGTATGCATGTCCCGGGTTTCTGACCCCCAGATGCAGCACCTTACAGTTCCCTGCATTGAACTTCAACCCCACTTCCTTGCCCACCTCCTAGGGTATACAGATCCCCCTGCAGAGCCTCTCTCCCCTCTCCTGCCCGTGTGCCAGTGCTCCCAGTTTTGAGTCATCCACAAAGAGACTCAACTTACTCCTAGCACCCCACCCTATGTCCGAGACATAGGAATTGAACAGGAGTGGCCCCAGGACCAAACCCAGGGGGACCCCACTGATGACCCTCCTGGGGGAGGAGACTATCCCTCCAACCACCACTCACTGTATTTGCCCCGTAAGCCAGTTTTCCACCCACCTGAACAACTGCCCCCACCCCATCCTACCCAGCTTTGTTAGTAGGCTGTTGTGGGGTACCAAATCAAACGCCTTACTGAAATCCAGATAGAGGACATCCACCAGCCTATGTCAGTCCAGGGCACCTGTCACCCAGTCATAAAACTCCACCAGGTTAGTCTGGCACAACCTCCCTGGAACAAAAACATACTGCCTGTCATCCAGGTGCCCGATCTTTCCAGCAACCCCCAGTCTCTCCTTGATAATGCCTCCATAATCTTGCCTATCACATATGTTAGTATAACGGCCCATAATTCTCCATCTCTCTCTGGACCCCCCTGTGGATAGGTACCACATGAGCCACCTTCCAATCTTGAGGCACCCACCCTGTCATCAGGAGATGTTGAAAAGTGAGGCCAGTGGAGCTGCCAGCACATCCGCCAGTTCCTTCAGGACCCTTGGATGCAGCCCCTTCTGGCCCCGGGTGCTCAGTCTTTAGGCAACCGGAGGGCCTCTCTCACCCTATCCACTGTGATTTTGCCCTCCCATCCCCTCATGCATCCTCTCTTCCCCTTCTAGATACAACCCATCCCTGCCCTAGTCTCATCCAGTCCTTCAGTCTCCAACTGACATCCTGGTTCAGTGGGCTCCTCTACCTCCCATCAGGTTGGAAGGATCCCCACCTCCCCAGTAAGACAGAGGCAAAGTACTCATTTAGCACCTCTGCTTGTTCCACAGCTTTCTCGCCCATCCCCACCCAGTTCTAATCCTGCTGATCTGTGCCCTCACTTTTCTTTTCTCCCCTATGTATCTATAGAACCCTTCCCCCAGATTTCCCTGACCAGGTTAAGCTCCTTCTTCGCCTTGGCCACCCCTTACCACCCTGGTGACCCTCTTAGCCAGAAAATCATACTCTCTCCTCTCCCTAGCCCCCCTTGAGTGCTTTAAGCATGCATAGGCAGCCTTTTTCTTCTCACCACCTCCTGCACCTCCCGAGTCCACCAACATGGCTTACTGGCCCTACACTGCTTGCGCCTTACCTTTGTGCAGGCCCTCAAAGCCTCCTGCACCCCCTTTTTAATGGTCTCCCACAACCTACCAGCATCCATGTCTTACCTTTTCTCACCCAAACACCCTTTAAGAATCCTTCCCATGCCCTCAAAGTCCACCCCCATGAAATCTATCACTTCTGTGTTAGTGTGAATTTCCTCTCCCCACTAGGAACATAAGAAACCAGACCGTGGCATGGTCACTGCCTGCCAATGGGCTGCTCACCTCCAGGCCCCTTATCTGGTCACTATCTACTAGGACAATGTCCAGGATCTGATCCTGCCTTGTAGGCTCCCCACATGCTGGACTAGGAAGGCATCCTGAAGACATCCATCAACCTCTGCTCCCTGGCCACCGAGGATGTCATAGTGCCCCAGTCTGCCCCGGCATGTTCAGGTCGCCCATGATCACCACCCTGCCCTCTTTCCGAGGCCACAGTGACCCCTGATGTTCTCAGCCAGATCATCCTTCAGTTCCACTTCCTTGCGGGGTCTGTACACCACCCCTATTTTTAATCTTTTACCCCTCATTTGTAGGGTTACCCAAATTGCCTCCACATCTGCTTCTGCCTCTGATTCCACCAACTACTATGTGTCATTTTTAACTATCAGTGCCACACACACCCTCTTCTCACTCCCCTATCCTCCCAAACATTGTGTATCCTCTAAATTTAGGTCCCAATCATGCCTCTGGGTGGCCCATGTCTCAATGAATCCGCCAAGTCTGCTGCACCTCAACTAGCATTGTCTGGAGTGGAGCTCTGGCATTTTGTTGCCATGCTCCTGGCATTGATCAGGACCATTCTCCACCTTCCCCCTCTCCAGTCTTCTCAGTCCTGTGCAATCCCCTGTCTCTCTTCCCCACTCAGTTCCCCTGGTCTTTAACGCTACCCACAGCCCGCTTTGCATGATCTAGTCCTGAACCCTCAAGCTTCCTCGCTGGGGCTTTCAGTCTTTCTATCCCTCCCCCCTTTACAAGTTTAAACCCCACCTATCACCAATGAATCCAAAAAGTTTTAGTTTAAGGATCTCCCTCCCCTCCAGGTTGAGATGCAGCCTATCCCTGGCATATAGCCCATTGTCTTCCCATGTATCACCCCAGTAGTGTTGCAGTTATTAGGAAAATAATGTATTAGATGTAATGGTTAACTATTTATGTATATGGATAGATTGGTGTGTTATGTTATGAACAGTTTGTATTGTATTGTATTGTGAAGTTTCTTTTTTAATACTGCTTTTTAATAGTACTTTCTAATTGTAATAAAATGTTTTATCGAACAATAAACTATATATATATATATATATACTGCTCTTCATAGAATGAGTGGTGGATTCCTGGAATAGTCTTTCAGCAGAGGTGGTGGGGTTCAAGAATGCATGGGATAGGCATAAAGGAATCTTAGGGAAGGTGAAGAGGGGTGGGTGAATAGGTCAGAGAGCAAATAGGATCTGCAGTGATACTATAGGCAGGGACAAATGAGGTTGACTAGGTGGGCCAAATGGCCCTTATCTGAAGCAAATTCTGTTTCTATGTAACTAGCTTAAACACATTCATTTAACCTCCTCCCAAAAACGATTTGATAAAGCCTTCCTTTGCTAAGTTCTAGATTTAGCAAACCTGCAAAAAGGATAAAACAACAAGCTGTTCAACGTTTTTTTAAAGGCAATGGTCCTTTGAGTACTGTGTGCCCTACTGGCTAAATTTGCTCAGTGATGGCCTTCTGTCAGAAATGAAACTAGGTCTGTTTAAACACAAGCCAGGATAGCAGCCGCACAGCCTCGGGAGATCATGGAAACACCGCAGAGCCTTAAGGATAACTGAAGGCTCCTTCCTAAGAGGACAATTTCTTGAGAGGTGTTAGTCTGTTGATGCTTCGTGTCAACTGCCCCACCTGCCACAGCTACCCTCCCACCCAAGGGCATCCCTTAATTTATAGTCCCTCTCGATCACATGACTAAGTCCCCCTCTTTCCCATTAGCAGCTGACACTATTCTCCCACTAGAGGTCTCCCTACCACTCCCCCTACCTAACTCTCCTCCCTACTATCTTTCGCAACTCTCTGTCCACCCTTCCTCTCTCTGAGTTCCCTCTGCCTGCTATTGTGCCATCTGGCCTCTAGGAGGCAGTATTAACCCCCTATTTTCTGGCACATCTGCCTGGATTTTCCCTTCCTCTTGACACTACATTCCTCTTCTAAGCTTCTTCCCATCCTTTTCTACATTCCCCTTCTGGGATTGAACCTTGTACCTCTCACACTAAAGGCAGGCACCTTTCCGCTGAGACACTCCAGCCACCCTACTAGCAGGTGTCCTTTACCTACTCTTATCCATGACCCACTGTCCCCCTTTCTACTTAGAAAAGTGGCAACATGTGATGGGGAGGTCCTATAAATTGAGGGTTGGGCTTGGGTGGGAGGGTGGCAGGGCAGTGGAGGCGTGCAGTGTTGACAGGCCTAATACCCCTAGGAAAACAAGCTGGCAGGAGGAGGTGAGTCTTTACCTCTTCAAGGTGCTGTCGGTGCTCCTTGCCCCAATCGGAGCATTCTGTGTTGTGGTGTAGTTCTGCGTTGGGGGTGTACCTGAGGACTATAAGGGGAAGAGAAACAATAGGACAAATTAGTATGCAGCGGGAGGCACTGTAGACCTTACTGCACATGTGCCAAGTCTTAGCCTGGATATCGGAGAGAGTCCCCAGTGCATGCGTGAGAATCCTGATCAAAATGGTGATAGGACACCCAAGAGCTAAGCCACAGCAGGTAAGAATACAGCTCTGTTAAACAGTGCTCAACAGTAAATCCCCTAGCAAACCTATCTGCTGTGTACTGCTAGATATGCTCTAAGACAACCCAAAATGCAGGACTAAGCACTGCTGCAATGAGTGAAGTGTCATGGCATGCAGTTGCTAAAATGCTAACCCCAACAGCGGTAATAACAGGCAAAATGTAACACAATACAGTCGCTAGAGAGTCCAGAATCAGGGCTAACTGAGACCCTTAAAGTGTCCCTGTGGTGCAGCAGAAATCCCTGCTGAGAGGTGCGATCCACTGGCGCTGCAAATCCTATCAGTTGCTGTGTGGGGACAAAATAATTTAAAGGCACCCCTAGGAAAACAAGCTGGCAGGAGGAGGTAGTTTTTACCTCTTTAAGGCGCTCTCGGTGCTCCCTGCCCCAGTCGGAGGGTTCTGTGTTGCAGTGTAGTTCTGCTTGGGGAGGGGGTGTACCTAAGGCCTCTTCAAAACTCCAACTTACAAAAGAAATTGGTGAACTATGTTATCATGGCCTATCAAAATGTGGTTCACCGACAGGTAGAACAAACAGAATTTTATGACGATGGGTTGAAAGAGAAAACATACCAACCGGGGATAAAGCCTTGTTATTGTTACCCTCCTCAAAAAATAAGCTATTGCTGACATGGCAAGGCCTTTTGTAATCAGCAAACAAGTGGGTAAAGTTAATTATGAAATTGTAATGCCAGGTTGAAGATCTCCAAAGAATATCTATCATGCTAACCTCTTAAGAAAATAGTTTATTTGACAGGACCCTGTACCCAGTTATTTCATTCATCCTGAACAGGATATCACAGAACTAGCGGAGGCCTAGAAAGGCTTGAGCAAAGCATAGGAGAGTTCTAGGGTACATGTCAACCCAGCGTTAGATGTTAATCAGAAGCATGAGGTAGATCAACTATTGGAGTACTACAGAGACACATTTACCAGCATCCCAGGGAGAGCAAAGGAGGTAGTACACACCATCATGGTAACACAAATGAAACCTATTCATCAAAAACCCTACTGGTTGCCAGAAAGGGTGAGACAGGATGTCATTGTAGAGATAAAGAAATTGGAAGACCTAGGGGTCATACTACCATCATGTAGTGCTTGGTCCTCGCCAGTGGTGGTAGTGCCAAAAAAAGAAGGGGGTATCTGGCTATGTCTAGACTTTAGAAAGATCAATACCATTTCCGCATTTGACGGATACCCTATGCCATGCATAGATGATTTGCTAGGCAGAATTGGAAATGCCAGGTATATTAGCACACTTGACCTGAAGAAAGATTACTGGTACATCCCTCTAGCTTTACACGCACAGCAACTGACTGCTTTTAGCACCCCTGTAGGCCTTTACCAGTTTACAACCATGTCTTTTGACCTTCTTGGTGCCCCCGCTACCTTCCAAAGATATATGGACCAGGTAGTGCATGCCCATATCCAGTATAGTGCTGCACACCTGGATGATATTGTCGTATTTAGCCCTGAGTTACACACACCTCTTGTGCACCTTAGTGCTGTCATACAGTCCATTCAAGACTCTGGCCTGACTATCAACCCCACAAAGTGTGCCATTGCTAGAACAGAAACTACGTACTTAGGATTTGTAATTGGGAAAGGTACTGTTAAATCTGAAATAAGCAAAGTCAAGGCCATAGCTGACAGTTCCATTCCCTGACAAAGAAACATGTACGTTCCTTTTTGGGTCTGGCTAGTTACTACTGCCGATTTATACCAAACTTTGCCACTATAGCAATGCCACTGAAGGACCTGACTAAAAACAAATGTCCTAACAAAGTCTAATGGTCCCATGAACGTGACGAAGCATTCCATAGCATGAAAGCTATGTTATGTTCCTCCCCTGTATTACTTAGCCCAGACTTTTCACTCCCTTTGAAGTGCACCAATGCCTCTGATACAGGCATTGGAGCAGTCCTCTCCAAAAGGAAAAGAGTATGGAACATCCTATCATTTTTATTAGTCAAAAGCTACATGAAAGGGAGAGAAAGTAGTCAACTGTAGAAAAAGAGTGTCTAGCACTGAAATGGGCCATACAGACCTTAAAATACTATCTCTGGGAACAGAATTTAAGGTACTCACTGACCACAACCCTTCGTGTTGCTACAACAAATGAAAGACAAAATGGCAGGATCATGAGGTGGTACCTGGCATTGCAGCCTTACTGCTTTATGGTTGAACATAGGAGGATCTAAACACTAAAATGCTGATTTCTTGTCCCACCATGGGGCTCATGCTGATGTAATGTGAAGAAATGTGTGATTATACTATATGATGTCATGGATTGCTGAGGAACTGTTGAAATGTTTTGTATTAAAGTTATATGGGTATTACTTATGTTAACATGCCTCAGGAAATAGAACAGAATTGGAGATATTGAGGTATCTGGATGTTGATACCATTTAGAACATTTTAGTAGGTCCCTTAGGCAGAGCATCTGAGGTAGATGGGCTGAAGTTCCAACCCTCCTAGGGTTCAAGAGGATGTATGACAACAATAATACTGTTGCCTCTTGGTGGGGGAGTGTGTAACAGGGAGCTCCTGCTATTTACACTGTAAATCATAGAACATTGTGCGGTCCCTCCTCCATTTCTCTTACTCTTTCTCTCTCTTCTTGTTTTCTTTCTTCTTTTATGTCAGGGTGGCCAACCTGACATTCCCATTGCTTTTCTGTCCCTGTTTTTATAAACTCCCTCTGCTTGCATATTAAACACTAAAAGTTCTTCACCTTGATCTCCCGAATTGCAGATAATTATTAGCACAAGTCGTACTGTTTGTAAAACTCCCAAGTGGGAGCAAATGGGAATAAGTGCATATAACGCTTTAGGTTTAGAAAAACCACTGGTGCCCCTGATTACTAAATGTTCCTGCTGCTGAGTGCAATCAAGTGCCTGACCCACGGCTGCATGTTACAGCTCTTATTTCCAGAAGGCAGCTCTGAAGTCTGATAATGTTCCCAGTCACAATATGTGACCCAGGAGCATGTGTTAAATAAATAAACTAAATAAGAAAATGAGTTTTTGCAGCCCCAGAGATGCTGTAACTGGGGCTTCCTGTAGAAATAAATTATATTTGGGCAAAAAGGGCCAAATAAAAAGCCCCTGCATGTTAAAGCATGGTAAAATATGGAAACTCCCCATTATGTTGTCACGGCCTATGGAAACTCCCCATTATGTAATGTCACCACAAATTGGAATTCCCCCCAAAAGTGTGATGTAATCCCTAGGGTATAAATAGGGCTCACCACTAGGGGAATGGGATATAGTCGAGTCAGTCTAGTGCTGACAGTGAGCAGGGAAAGACCTATTTGTGGAGTGTGCTGTTTTCACACCAGAATTGAAAGTGCAAAAGGGATTACACTTAGGATATCTTGGTGAAGTAAAGCTGCAGCCTCTGTTGACGGAGGGCTGAATTAGTGTGTTTAATTAATCAACTGTTATTTATATTTTCTGTTTTATGTAGTTATTTTTATTTATCGAAAATAAGTTGATAAACGACTGTGCATTTTTTATGCACTTTACCCTTGGTTGCTGTGTCTTTGCATCCCATGCCATCACAGGTGGTGATAGTCTAATCCCACTGCTGCAAGCCAAAACCAGATGGATGTTTAAACTGAGGTCATTGCAACATAATATCTTGAAAGATGTTATTAACACGGCACCATTTATGTAAATAAAAATAAAAAAGAATATACAGAAAAATGAATCAATGTTGTTTTGGATATACATTTTAGTCTGAAATAACCCTGTCCTGTATTTGAAATCAACAAAAATGTTTTATTTAGAATTGTGGTTCCTCTTGATAAAGAATCAAAGCTTCTTCATAGTATTTCATTGATCCATTATGAGGTATTGTCCAGTGGATCAAAAAAAAAGATTGTATCTAATGACTCTGAGACCATATCAAGTGACAGTTTTTGTAGCCAGTACTAGACTGAGGATTAGAGATTTATAATATAATGAGTCTTTTATATTCTGTTTCATTCAACAGCTGGAATGCCAACTATGAGAACAATTTCCATGAACACTACTATCCTGCACTACTGGGTTGCCCAAACATCATGGAGATGAAAATTCTATCAATGCTACTGAGACTACCTTAAGGAGGACAACTCAGCAACTGATGTCATACTCTAATATAATGCCTATATTTGTGTAGCATCTGAGCACTTAAAATAGACCTTTTACAGCTTTTCTTTTGAAGTTTCCATTTAGAAATGAGCTTCATTGTATTCTTCCTTTTTACTTTAGCCTCCTTTACTTATACGTTTTTAAATGGACCTTGGTATGCACTGTTTGTTAAATCTAGATTGTAGTTTGCTTGTATTTTTGTGAGTATGCCCTCACTATGTATTTTCCTAATTCATTAACACTGCAATAAGCTACAGCATATGTACTGCTATAAGGGGCATATAGATCTATATGGGATACTTCCTTTTGTTAAAATGTCGTATTCAATCAAATTGTAACCAATAACAACAAAGGCAGTCTTTATGACTTGTAAACTGAAATGCTAATTATTTAAATGGGTCATATATTACTTAAATTTAAGATGTGGGAAGATTATGGGTCAAATAATTGATTCTAATAAGGAAGGCTATGTATTCTAGTATAACAAACTAAAGTGGATAAGATGACAATGAGCCTAATGTTTGAAATATTTTTAATAATCATTAATAAATTAATTAAATGCAGTTGAGGAAGGTCTCAAGTGAGATCATTCAGCTAGCAGTTGAAGCCTGTAGTAATGAAATAGAGCTTTGCAGAATATAAAACTCTTCCAGTGGAATGCACACATAATTACCATTCTGATTCTGTGGTATTTTGTGGAATTTGCACAAAACATTTACAGAATTTTGCTAGATTGTATATTTCAGTTGTTTTGGTTTAGTTTTTAAGGTTCATATCCAAATAATACCAAATGTGGCAGGTATACAGGTATGGATGGTTTGCCTCAAATGTACCAAATTTAGAGTCCTAGATTGAGAGGCAGCTGAGTTATTGGTCCAAATAATTAATCAAAATTTAATTTTCAGTTTTTTTCAATGAATTTCTTATCCAATTTTCTCTACAGTTTCAGGATTTAGAGAAACATGCAACATGTACCAAGATTTAAGTGTCAAGCTTTAAAGGTGGCTGCCAAACATTTTGCCAAAATTTAGATTCTAGTTTAGTATAATTTTGAAAGCATTCATCAAAATGTTGTATCATTTTTCAGTTTATGGGTTATTAGTACATTTATATATTACCAAGTTTCGGATGTCTATCTCCAAAGGTGCCTGAGGTATATGCAGATAAATATTTTCATGAAATTTCCCACAAAAAATAAAATGATAGTCTTTGAGCACCTATCATTTTGAGACAATGGGCCAGATATTCAAAACTTTGCCCCGGGTCTAAATTAACACTGCCTGGTGGGCATACTTGTGAGCACAAAGCAAGCTATATTGAAAAGGAAATAACTGTGAAAACCAGCTGAATATAGCAAGCAAAGGACACCAGCAGAGTCAGGAGTGCAGGGCAAAATTGCTTGGGAATAAGACAACAATGAATACAGCAACAAAGAAGTGCACACTGCTACTGCAGCTCATTAGACCCTGGAGAAAGTCAGTGTTGCAGGTGGAGAACATCATGTGTGAACAACTTCTTTCAGACCATCCTAAATTACTTCTCCACTCTACTGCCCCACTATGAAAAATAGTCATGGGTGACTTCAATATAAACTGGCTGGCAAAGACAGCTACCCCAGATATTGATGAAGCCAGCATGCTTAACCTCACCCAGATTGTCACCTCCCCCACCCAGGTAAATGACCGTACAGGAACATCCTCCCTCCTGGATCTGGTCTTCACAAACCGCCCCCATAGAATAACAAACATCCAGGTACTTCCCAACACTCTTAGTGATCATTCTTCTGTCTTTTTCACTTGGGCCAGAAGAACCCCCAGACTCCCCCCCAAAGTAACACTACTCCGCAAGCTCATCCCTGGCAAACTATCCCAACTCAAGGACCACCTTAGAAAATTGGACTGGACACTCCTAGTAAACACCCTAGACCCAAACCTTGCTCTTGACCTATTTATTTCCTCTTTCAATAATATATGTGATAATTTTGCCCTCTTACAAGAAAATGACGAAAGGTAACCAGGCCCCCTGGTTTTCTGATCACCTCCTGGGCCTACTGCATCAACATGACTCCCTTGGCATATTGCTAATGACACCAAGTGGCCAGCTGACAGACAACGTTACAGGGAATTTCGTAACCTATGTGCTCAGGCCCTCTGCGCTGCCAAGGCGGACTAGAACAAAGCGTCCTTAACATCAACCTGGGGTGATGGGCACAAGTTCTGGAATAATATTAAGGAACTCTGTGGTAAAGCACCTAACCAGCCACCGGACCAATTAGTCACTGGTGACAACATCTCCACCGATCCCCTCAGCAAAGCCTCAGCCCTAAACTCCACCTTCACTAATCTCAACCATATCCTCCCCCCTAATTTCTTTGACCCCTCACCAGCCCAGGACCATCCCCCCCTTGCTCCTCCACTACACCTATGCACTCTCTCCCCTGTGGCTGCCAATCCCTACCTGGCCAAAGCCCTTAGCCACTCTCATAACTGCAGTGATGCCCTAGACCTGAGACTTCTTCACCTTACTCTCCCAGAAGTCCTTTTTCCTCTCACCCACATTATAAATCACTCCCTCTATCAAGGCCATTTCCCCTACCAATGGAAATGGGCCACTATTACCCCTATCTATAAGAGTGTGGACCGCACCTCTTCTAACAACTATCGCCCTATATCCATTCCCCCCCATCTAAAGCCTTAGGGTGTATAGTCACCGACCAAATCATTGACCACCTCACAAAATACAATCTTCTCAGCAGCCAACAACATGGCTTCTGTAAGGGACATAGCACCACCACTGACCTCCTCACTTTCACCTCCCATACCCACTCTGCCCTTGACCAAGGGCACCTCAGAGGAGTTATCTTGATGGACCTCTCCAAAGCTTTCGATACTGTCAACCACACCCTCCTCCTAAACTCACTCTCCTCCATTGGCTTCTCCGAAGACACCTTAAACTGGTTTACCAGCTACCTGTCAGATAGAACACAACAGGTAAAAGTAGACTCTGTTCTATCCCCCTGTCTCTCTGTCCACTCCGGTGTTCCACAGGGATCAATTTTGGGCCCCCTACTCTTCAGCCTATATCTGAACTCCTTCCCAATGGCCGCCTCCGGTAACCTGCTCTTCTATGCAGACGACGCAGTCCTGTACGCCTCCGACTCTGACCCACTTAAACTCTACCAATCACTCCAACACAGTTTCCAAGAAGCTGAACATTGGCTCTCCACCCAGCAGCTAGTAATCAACTACAAGAAAACCAAAGTCATGATCTTCTCACACCCTCAAAACCCCAACAGGTACCTATGCCCCCCCATTTCTCACTGTCAACCACACCCCTCTGGAACAAGTTAGCAGCTTTAAATACCTAGGGATCACACTAGACCTAGCCCTAACTTCAAGGAACATATTCTACACCTAGCCTCTGCCCTGAACTCGAGACTAGGTGTGCTTTATCGCATATGCACTGCCTCACTCCCAAGGCCCCACGGCTCAGCGTGAATTCCTCTGTCCTCTCCCTACAAGACTATGGTATCACCATATACAGTGCAGCCCTACCTCCACACTAAACAGTCTCCACCTTGTACTCAACAAAGCCTGTCGCCTTTATCCTTGGGTGTGATCGTCTCTGCACACCTGTTCACTCTATAAATCCACAAACTGGCTAAACCTAGATAGCAGAATCAAGTATCATACCTGCCTTCTGGCAAAAGATACTCTTAGGTATAGCGCCCCCCCCCTCACCACAATCATTCGCCCAGCTACCCCTGCCAGATCCACATGAAACTCGGACATGCCGTTACTATGGGTACCTGCACTTGTACCTCTCACTTTCAAAGATCCTTTTCCTACCTAGCGCCATACTGGGCTAACTCTCTCCCCATCCCACTAGCCAAGGAAACAATGCTAGAACCCTTTAAATCTAGATTAAGGGAGCTCCTCCAGGACTCAAACATTTGTGACTGCCCCTGACACTGCCCTACAGCATGAGGTCCTATACCCACATACTCTTCTCATAATTCCCACCTATTCACTAAATGACTATCAGCCTGTTTCAGTTTCTCCTACAACTTTGTGGCTGTGCTATAATGCCCCTCTTTACTGTCTCCCATCAAATTGCTTCCTGCTGTTTCTTTCTGGGACTGTCACGTGCACTAACATAATAAACATTTCCAATTCTGTACTGTGCTGTTACCACCAGCTCTGCCTCTAAATCCTACCAGTTACTGTAATGTAATGTTAATGTAATGTATTGTATCCTAACATGCTGTACTCTACCGACAACTTCAACAATTGTTACTCTGTATCTAAATGTATAACGTGGAACCTTTGTAAATGAGTCTATGACTCAAAGGTCTTTCTGAATATCTCAAAGTAGGAGAAACCTCATGGGGACCCCTTGATTCCTGTGCCCCTCAGACAGTCCTTAGTGCAGGCCACATTCAGGGGGGATTTAGTGGTTTTCTTCTGGTTTTGGTCCAAACTATCGATGGAAATAGATTTAATGATACAGTCAAATTGGATAGATACTGTCCTTTTAGCTGGGGATTTTAATGCTAAGATAGCTGAGTTTGATAATTTATCATTGTTACAAGAACTATTATATATGGCAGATTTAGAAAAAAGAAATACAACTGACATGATTGTAAATGAGGCAGGGAGATGTTTTAGTACTTTTATCACAGAGAATAATTTCTTGATTCTTAATGGGAGATTAGAAGGGGATCGTCGGGTTGACAGCACTTTTTTCTCCCCAGTTGGTAAGAGCGTAATTAATTTTATATTATGCTCTCCTTTTAGTTATCATTTCTGCAGGAGATTATATGTGGCTATGAGAACAGAAAGCGATCATGCAGCAATTTTGCTGGATTTTAGGATTTCTGATAGTGTCATTCCTCACCCCAATAAGCCCTTGGCGGATATTGAGATTAGTGGGAAAAAAGGTTAAGATTGAATAATGAGTCGATGAAAGGAGTTTGGAACCTTTATACTCTTCTATTTTTGTCGAGTTATTTCAGCAGATTCATAATGGCTCCAAAGGTGAAAGGATCAGTGAATTATTAAACATAGGGTATCAACAGATTAAGACACTGATTTACTCAGCTAATAGTGTTAAGCCCCAGTTAGCATCCTGGTTTGATGGGTATTGTAGAGGAGAAAAGAAATTTGATGAGGCCATCAGGCAGACAAAAAAATCCGAGTAAGATGGTGATTATAAATTTAAATAAAATCTGAAGGGAGTACAAGGAATTTCTCTGTCAGAAAAAGAGAATTTACTGAAAACAAAGGGGTGTTATATACTCGAGTTATTAAGGAGGGTGATATTGCTTTTTGGCTTTGGTGTCCAAGGGACAGCTGGTCAGAATTCTAGACCTCCCATATATATCCCCAAGGAAACCTGGATATCTTATTATAGTCTACTATTTAATAGACATTCTACCAACGATGATGATGTGATAGAAAATTTTAACATTGAGGGGAATACATCGTTAGTGTTTTCATTTGGAGAGGTGGAAGAAGCCATTGTGAATTTATCAAATAATAGTACCTGGACCGATTTGATACCGGGAGAAATTTACAAGGGGCACTTGAATTATTGGGTAGTTTTTTTTACTAATTTTTTCAATATCTGTTTAAAAGAGAGATTTATTCCATTATCTTGGACAAGAAATATAATAGTTCCAATCCATAAAAAGGGCCAACTTCATTTGCCATCTAATTATCGCCCAATTAGTCTTATTGACATTAGTGGAAACATCTTTGCTAAAATAATATTACATAAATTACAAAATTGGATAACTGCAAACTCCCCTTTATTGATGTTTCAAGCAAGTTTTCGTAAGGATTGTTCTACGATAGATAATATTTACATCTTAGCCCATCTGATAGAAAAATACAGATCATTTCAAAAATGAAGCTGTATGCTGTGTTTGTAGACTTTTCTGCAGCATTTGACTCGGTTAATAGAGCCAAGTTATGGGAGATATTATTAAATAGACCAGTACCATTAAATTTATTAGCCCCATTATTAGGTTACATTCTCACACAACATCGGCTATTAGATACGATAATAAGGCAACATTTCTGACTATTTCAGTACAACTTGAGTTAAACAGGGATGTCCTTTGGCCCCCTTCTTTTTAATTTGTATATTGATGCCCTTCTGACTTATAGAGATATAGATACTTTGATTCCAAAATTAAGAATATCCCAGTACATTGCCTGGCCTATGCAGATGATTTGATTATTTTGCTTTATCTGCTCAAGGTTTACATAATAAAATAAATCAATTTTGCTCTAAATGTAAACATTTGGACTTATTAATAAATATGAAAAAACTAAACTGTTGATTTTGCACCCTACAGGGACATCAAATTAAACCAAGGATTTATTTAAATAACAAACTTTTTGAAGTGGTATCCTCTTATATATATTCGGGGTGAAGTTTGCTTGAATGGAAATTGGATAGAACATTGGAGAGGACAAGTGAGAGGGTGGAATGCATTGGGAAGTGGTATCCAGTAGAACAGTGGACTGCTTAAAAGGGGCTGGGACAGAGCAAGGGAGGGAAGGGTGGGAGGGAGGGTCAGCTGCAAAATAAAGGGTACTAGCTGCACATTTGAGCAGACTTGATAGACCTCAAGGCATTTATCTGCTGGCAAATTTCATATGTTCGTACATTGAATTGGAAAGGTTTTGCCTGGAGTTCAATGGCCAAGAGGTCAGCCACTCCCACTTCCTCAGCTATATAAGCAGTTCCTCTCTGCCTCATTGTGAATCACTTTTTCTTTGCCCCACCATCCTCCCCTCCTCCTCCTCCAGCAGCAGCACTTCTCTCCTTAGAGGGATTCCTAAGGTACCTTTAGCCATGGGAATCGCCCCGTGGCACCTCAAGGGTGTAACCCTCTCTAAGGATTCCTTGCATTTCACCTCTACAGGGTGGTAATTGTCTGGAATAGACAGTGCGAACACAAACCAACTAACACAGTTGCACAAGCATAACACTATACTGACTGAGCAGGACATCGAATATATTTCAAGCAAAACTGAACAGACACAGGAAGTAGAATTTCATCCCTATGCCATTTCCTCTGACCCTAGGCAGAAAGAAAACCCTGTTTCCAACAAGACAGAGCTAAAAACCCTTCCATTTCCAGGCCCATAAGAAAGGCTGAATATTGGTAAAAAAGAAACTCACAAAGAGAAAAACTAAGGGCTATACCGTATTTATTTATTTGTTTATTAGCTTTTGTTGACCAGGTAGGTGCATTAAGCAGAACCCTGCATATTTTCAAGCACGACCCGGGAGAGTACAATAAACAGTTTACAAAAACAAGATGATGGTGAAGTACAAAGCAGCAAATAATACAAAACCAGTAGATATCCTCTTGGGATAGTCGGGAAATAAACATACTTTTAGCAGTAGCCATCCTTGCAGGGATGGAAGGAAGCAGGTATGGGAACAAGACAAAGCATTCAGTAATTACAGTGACAACGGTAAGCTAGCTTTAGGAAAGCAAGAGAAGAGGAGGGGGGTTAGGTACAGTCACAGGAATCAAGTGCATGTAGGTAGGAGAAAAGTGCAGTCTTGAAGGAGGAGATTAAACCTCCATCTTTCCAGGCACGGTAGGTATGATTTCTCTTTACTGGGTTTAAGTGACTTCCCCAGAACAATGTGAAAAAAAAAATAACCCCAAAACCTTAGTGTGCATTGTGAAAGACAATGTAAAAACATGAGAAATATACAAAAACAGAGGAAACGAGTATGTCTTTACTAAATAAATACGTTTTTTCCATGTCATTTTCCACGGCTTCCATTTCAAAACTTAAGCTTGTGCAGCATCATTAACCAGGAGGCAGTATAGCATAGTGGTTTAAGGCTCTGAGCTGCAAACCTGGAGATCTGGGTTTGAATCCCACAGCCCCCACTTGCATACTGTGTGACCCTGAGCAAGTCACTTAACTTCCTTGTGCTCCTAGGTCACACCTGGAAACAAGCTTCTGCTTAGTGTGCCTTCCCTGGTTAAACAATTTCCCTTTCCTTCCTCAAATCCCAATTACTTTGCACAACCTCTGAATTGCCAAACCAGACTCCCAGTATTTTTATCTTGCATGCTGTCATGGGTATATCAAAGTCAGGCAACCGGGGCCCACCTAATGCCAGAGCCTGACTCTTAGTGGCATTGATTTCAATACTCTTTGATCCCTGATATTGCCCAATGATTCTAAGAATGTGTTTTCCTGAGGATATGTCCTGAACAAATATCATGCAATTGTCTGCATAGGCAGTGACAGTCATTATGTCCTCTCCATGAATATTTTGCATTGGGGAACCTGGGCATGTCCTGCAATACATCATAATAGTGGATCCAAAGCAAAAACATATAATAAGGGGCTTAGGGGGCAGCCCTGTCTAACCCCATTCTGAATATACATGGGGAGGCCCATATGACCATTCACTTAAGGCCTCTCTGTCGCCTCCTTATATAATGCATTCAGCAAAGACACAAACTCCTCCAGAATACCATATGCAGCAAGACAGTCCCACAAATATTCATGTTTAACAGCATCAAAAGCTGTCTCCTGATCAACAGATAAGATATAGCCATCCAGATGTTTCAGCATGTCTTGCTCAACAATCTCTCTAAGAAAAATGAGATTATGTTTGATGTCTCTCCCAGGAATTGCAGATGTCTGCGTTCTAAAAATAACATCATGTGCAACTTTTGAAAGTCATGCCATCAGATCTTTAGCCAATATTTTATTATCAGTGGTTAGCAGACTCATGGGTCTCAGGGGCACATCAATTCGCTCCTGTCAATTAATTCCCTGAACGTATGCTGCCGACAATTCGCTCCCGTTCTTCTTGCTCTGGTCCCATTTCACTCCCTGTCAGTTCATTCCCAACCTCTGTCCTTCATCACAAACTATGAAGCACTAGTATTATAAACATTCCAGTGCATTTTACAGTCCTTTACTAATGAACTGAGTCCCAGATTCCGCCCCTTTCCATAAAAACAACAAACAGTACTATGATTATTAGCATTATTAGCAAACATTAATATTTACCTAACTGGAAGTCTGCATGTACATTGTGCTTGCTAACTCACTGAAATCACTTTTAAAATACATGTACGGAAGGTTAGATTTACCAGTACGTAGTACTCTCCATGGTCATGTGACACACACCGAGTCAGGTGACGCAGTTGCATTCAGCAGTGTCTCTGTGGTAAATGTGTCATAGAAAATGCCAGTCCTGAAGTCGAGCTTCATAACCAATTAAAAACACATCTTTATTTAAGGTAATAATTTAAAATCAAGCCGTATTTCTTTTAAAAGCATTGTATTCTAGGCAGCACTCAATACTCGAAACAGTGTGCCACCACTCAGAGAAATTCCTCAGTTGTGTATTCTGAGCACTTGCCAATAATCTGCTCCAGCCATGATGCATTGTCCTCGTACACTCTTTTTGAACAATTGGGTGCATTGCCAGCAATGATTTGTTCAATGTCTGCCTCCCATTTCCTTTATATTTATTTAATGCCTTCAAGAAAGTTCCACAATGTTGGATGTGACATGCAAAGGATTAATTGCAGTCCTGTATGAAAAGCTTCTACGGTGTTGTTTGTTTTAGCACTCTTTTCTTTGACTGTATCACAATGGTTCCACAGTGTTATTGGAAACTGTGGTTGTCTGCACCCATTGCCTCTTCTATTCCTCCTCCTGACCTAGGTGTCTTCAAAATAATAGATTATTGGCCCCATCTCAGAAGTGAAAACATTCTGGGATTCATCTGTTATTTCCTCGAACCGAGCTACAACCTGGTCAGGAGGATAGAATGTGAGGGCTGGCGGATAACGACACTTTATGCTGAATTCGCTATCAAGTGCATAATTTTGCCCAATCCCTTCAGCCTGAATCTTTCTGTAGATGCATTGGGCAAAATGAAAGAAGCAGCCTACTTGTCTGGCATTTGGAAACATTGATTTAAAGGTCAGCAATGTTGCCTGTTGCCTTTTTGAAGTCTGTCATAATAACAGAGGGATCCAGTCATGGGTTAAGATCTTTAAGATTGGAAAGTAGTTTTTCATATATTTCTTTGCATTTTCCAGGGAGAAGGGTGGAAATTGCAGGCTGCATACACCCTAGTCATTCACCAATAATAACATACATTTGAGTGAATAGTGGTGGTGCCACACTAAATGTACCATCGGCAAACCAATGTTTACACTGTTCAAGAAAGAGTAAGTTGCTTTCTGTACCAAGACAAGAATTCAGTGGACCAGGACCACTATCACATGTAAAAGTTTACTTTAGCCAGAACTGCTCTCTCAAAGGCTGTAAGACTCTAGTAGAGTGATATCTGACAGTTCTCGGGGATTTGGTGGGGCACCATGTACACAAATGTGCTGTATAGTGCGCTTTACATTTCTGTCTACCATTGTTCCTTGTGCAGCTAAAGACATGTTGTCCTTACAATGTAGAAGAACCTGTGCAGTGGTATCCTGACTGCTTGCAGCATGGTATTTCGCTCAGTTTATGGCCTCACCTCTCTCCACTGCAATCGGTTCAGGAGCATGTGAGTGCTCATTTAATGTTGCAACTATAGTTGGGTCATCATAACTGGCATGGAACCCGGCATTGCATGTTTTTGTTTTTAACAGCGAGTTCACACTGCCAAATAGACTTTCCATTATATCCCCATTTGTGATATGTGTGTGTGTGTGTGTGTGTGTATATATATATATATATATATATATATATATATATATAGTTGTTATGGTCCACTAGTTTTTTTCTTTCTCTCTGACAGAATAAACTTTCCTTCCATATTGCCGACTAAGATTTGACAAGCACTGTAGGAACTGTAATGCATTTCACTAGGCTGCTTTATAACTTGCCATAATAACTGGTTGTATTGAATGGCAGCATTAATTGAATAAGTGACAGAGTGAATAAGTGACATAGTGACAGTCCTTGGTAAACTGTGGTGTGGGAGCAGGAGTGAGAGGGGGAGTGGGATGCCTCGGAGTGAATTTTGTGGGAGCTAATTGATGAGGGAGCAGGTTGTCGGGAATGAGTTGACAGGGAGCAAATTCATGGGAGCGAATTGACATAGACCCATGGGTCTCTAATTATGAAGGTCCGTCCTGTCACCTCTCTTAAATAAAAACATAATCCCTCTGCCATATCATGACCCAGTCTATGTTCCTCCCATATAGAAAAATAGACCTCGTGAAAAGGGGACCAGTTGATCACAAGAAATGTTATCAAATTCATTTGAAAGACCATCACCCCTGGAGAAGTATGCTTGGAGAGTTGTCCTATAGCATCCTACACCTCAGTCTCCGAAATGAGCTCCAAAAGCATTGCAGACTGCACTTGAGATATGTGAGTAAAACTACTGCCTCCAAAAGGCCATTTGATCTCTGGGGACTCCTAGCCTGAAATCTTTCTTCTATATATTGATGCACAATCAATTCCAGAGAAGGAAGATCATATACAGGCACCCATCAGCATTCAACAGTGTTGTCATGATCTTTTGATCAGCCATCCTGGAATGACCATCAAAGCTAATATTCTTCAGGTGGAAGCTACCTCTGGCTGAAAGCTGAAATACTGAACTTAGAATCTGCAAGAATGACAGTCTTGCTCATAGCAGAGGGAGGTGTACCTTAGTTTACTTTTTACAATTGTTATTGTACTTTGGTTTGTAGCAGATTCACCAGAAAAGCTAATATTCTTCAGGTGGAGGCTACTTCTAACTGAAATGTACAATACTGAACTTAGAAGTATCAGGAAAGACAGTCTTGCTCACAGCAGAGGGAGGAGTACCTTACTTTACATATTACAATTGTTATTATTCTTTTCAGTGAAGGGACTTGCAATACTGCTTTGGAGATTGGGAGTTTAAACCCAGAGGGATTGAAATACTGTTTACTGTGTCTGTCCTTGTGCACAGCTGACTTGTTTTGGGGCTGATTGCTTTCAGAGCACAAATCACCAGTCTGTATTGGGGCTGGGGAAGTTTACCTGTGTCTGACTCAGCTGCTTGATTTTTTCTCTGTTTGATTAGCAGGGTATTTTCTCTGTTAAGTTGTTGTGTAGGTCATCTTGCTGACAGGAAGGTCAACACTCATCGTAGTGGTGGGTCATAGCTTTTAGCTGATTGTTTCATGAGGGCACAGTTTGGTCCCAAACACCCCTTTCCCTCACCCCACCCACCCCTGATACCATTTCCTTTATACCAGGGTTCTGACATCATTTCCTCAAGACAACAAGGTGCATACCACTGTCATATTCTTTCTACCACACTGACAAGGTAAGCATATATTATATAATATACAGTATATATTTAAATATAACAAAACAATCACTGAAAATAAACAAAAAATAAAACATAAAAAACTAAAAAACATACAGGATAAATAGGAAGGTAGGCAGACATGTGGGGAGTAGTGCAATGTACTGGCTGTGTGGCAGCAGTCTTCCAGGAGTCTTTCTGGAGGCTGAGATGCTGCCCTATTTGCAGGCAACTCTCTGCCCTGAGGGAGGAGGTTGCCTGTCTTCAGGCCACACTGGACAGTAGTAAGGGAACCTCCCCCACCAAGGGAGCACCAGAGCCACCACCACTACCTCAGATTTTGAAGAAAGTGCAGCAGTTGGACTACAGTGGGCTCAGGGAGGGTGAGGGTGGTGGAACAGAGGCACACCCAGTCAGTTGTACCACTCCACAATCCATACACCATTCTGATGGAGCACAGTTCCCCTATGGATGCAACCACAGAGGAGACTAAGGAGGTTGAGGACAACTGTCACAAGGGAGCCCCACAGGAAGGAGGCAGAGGACACCACAGGAAAGGAAGCAGCCCTGGTTGTGGACTCAGTCATTAGGGGATAGAACTGGGGAGCATGGAAAACTGAAGTAAGGTGCCTGCCTGGAGCCATGGCTTGAGAGACAGGAAGCGCAACCTCAGGATCATGAGAACAGCTGCACAGGAGACTGAACTGACATCATTGTCCACCTAGGGATGAATGACTTGGCTCAGCATCAGATTAGAGCAATGCAGGGGATTTTGTGGAGTTGGGAGGGACCTAGGACAGGTAGCACACACAGTGTCCTTCTTGGGGGTGCTGCCTGGTTCATTGCAAGGGTGA
Source organism: Neoceratodus forsteri (assembly GCA_016271365.2). NCBI lineage: Eukaryota > Metazoa > Chordata > Ceratodontiformes > Ceratodontidae > Neoceratodus > Neoceratodus forsteri. The sequence continues at coordinate 245,419,524 of CM057455.1, forward strand.
GGCAAGGGTGCTTCACACCATGGGATTCAATGGATAGTTGAGAAGATGGTGCAGAGCACAGGGGTTTGTCTTCAATGGGACTGGGGTTCCACCTGGATTGATGCTGGCCTATACTGGCAGGATGGTCTGCATCTGTCCAGGAGGGAACAAGTATTCTGGGCAGTCAGTTTAATGCTTCATTGGCAAGCTTTGAACTAGTCAAGGGGGGAGGCACTGATAAGCAGCAGGGAATTCCCAGCCTCCCCCTACAAAACAGGGTACTAGGTGAGGTGAAGACCAAGGAAGAGAGGTCAGTGGGGAGCAGGACAGGGGGGAATGAAGAAAGCAGGGTCAATAGGGACAGGGATGGTGCTGCAGGAGGTGAGGCCATCGGAAATGGAGGGCGGTGAGTGCTAATGCCCGTAGTCTGGGTAACAAGCTTCCTGAATTAGTGGCCTTGGTGGAGGAGGAGGAACATCTGGATATCGTGGCAGTCACAGAAACATGGTACACACAGAACCATGACTGGGACATAAACACACCAGGATACACTATCTACAGGAGGAACAGGGAGGGTAAAAGAGGAGGAGGAGTAGCTCTCTCCATAAGGGAAGAAATCAAAGCAACAGAACAAAAGGGTAAACAGGGAGGAGAGGAAGCACTGTGGATCAATTTGGAGACAGGCAATGGCACCACAATCTGCACAGGGTTGTATACAGACCCCCATCTCAGGGGAGAAATGGACAAGGCAATTATAGAAAGTTTCCTTAGAATGGCAGAAAAAGGGGAGATCTTATCTGTGTCAATCTTCACCATTCATCACAGATGGGTACTGGCCGGAGATCAGGACTCAGCGAGCCTGTTTTTTTTTTTAAAAGGATAGGCGGAGTCGAAGCAGCATTGGCACCACCCTCGAGGCTGACGTACTACGTGGCGCTCGAAGATTAGCCGTTAAGCTGTGTCGACTCCACCTGCCTACCTGTTCTTCATCTCCCACCATCGAGGTCACCTCGTGGGAAGCCACTGAAGAAGTTTTTTGACAGTTGTTAGGCCTTAGCCTTTGAATTTGTGCGTTCGTCAGTCTGTCGGTCTGCTAGTTCTGGGTTCTGCCTCCACTCGACATCGCCAGTAAGATCTTTTATTTTATTTTAAAGTATAGGGACATCGAGTCTATTTTTGGTGTTTTTTCCGTAGGTCATGTCGTGGTCGGAGGGCAAGAAACTTTTTTTTTTGAAATTCAAGTTTATTTATTTTAGCAAAAAATCATGAACAAACAGAACTATGTATACAGATATCAAATATAAGTTTCTGGGGAAAAACTCACCCTAAGACCCCCACTCTCCACCCCCCCCAGCCCACCCAAACTCTCCATACAGTCCCCCATACCACGCCCATCCTCCTCCCCCAAATCATCCACAGAGTGTGCATTACAGTTGTAGGCTAGGTTCTATTGTCGGGTTAATGTTGGGATCATAACTTGGTCATGAGATTGAAGGTAAGAGGAGCAGGAGAAGGAAAGGGAGCAGTGTTGGGTGTCCGAGGAGGAACCAAGAGGTCAGTGGTGTAGGTATAGCGCATACAGTTTGTCCCACTTTTTATGAAACAGGTCCATGCGATTGCGAGAACTAGCTGCGAGACTCTCCATGTTAAAGCACATTGATAGGTATTTTAACCATTCAGCATAGGTTAAGGTCAGCTGATCAGTCCAATGTTTGAGGACCAACCTTTTGACTACCATGGAAACTAAGGCCATATGATATTGACGTTCCTGGCAATCTACGGTAGAATAGTTGTCTAGGATGCAAATATCGGCTGTGAAAAGGTTAGTAAGGCCTAGTAGAGGATCTAAGTTGTCCTGGATAGAATGCCACAAAGGGGCTACTTTGGCGCAATGCCAGAAAATATGGAGCAGGTTCCCCTCACTTTGTGAACATCTGGAGCAGAGGGGAAGAGATAGTTTGTTAAGTGAACAGTTTAGTTGGGGTGTAATACATGTTGTTTAGTATGTAATATTGGGTGAGTCTGAATCTGTCCTGGTGTGGTATTTGTGCAGGTCTTTCCAGATTCAGGTCCAATTGAGTGGAGTCTGTAGCAGAGAAAGCCAGATGCAGGAGCCTCGAGCGGTTCGGGAATTTATGGTCCAGTAGGTAGTAGTATATTAATGAGATGGAGGTGATTTGGGGAAGTAGAGTGAAAATTTGAGAGAAAGGGATTGACCTTTGAATCGTGAGATTCTGGCCCAAAATTGGCATTAATGAGGTGTCTCAGTTGGTATATCTTAAAAATCATATTATTAGGAATATCAAATTTAGTTATATGCTCGGAGATGAGAGGAGGGAGCCCTGGGCATAATAGTGTTTCTAGCGTAGTCTCGTTAATTTGTGGAGCCAGTCGGGGTGATTAGCGAGTTACCCAGTTTAATATTGGAGTTGAGAATGAGGGGTTGTGCTAGGTCTGTTTTGGGGAGATTTTGAGAAATAGAGACACTGAAAAAGGGATTTAAGAGATGTAATAATAGTTGGATTGGAGATCCAACGTGTGAACATCGAGATGGGAGTGAAAAAGATAGCTTGGGGGCTTATTTTAGCATCTAAGAGAATTTGCCTCTCAATCTGAAGCCAGATCGGAGGAGGAACGACAGTTGAAGTTGAGTACCACTTGCCTAGCTTGGAGAGGTGGGCAGCCCAATGGTAAAATATTAGATTGGGGAGTCGAAGACCACCCTTGTCTTTAGGAAGGGATAGTTTAAGAAAGGAGCGTCTGACCGCTTTTTCCTGCCAGATAAATTTTGAAAAGATTGTGTGAAATTGGTGTAGATAAGAAAGCGGTAGCCAGAGATCTAATAAATTGAGAGGGTAAAAGATGCAGGGAAGAACGCTCATCTTGATGATATTGATCCTGCCCCAAAGAGAAATGGGAGATTAGACCATCTTTGTAGATCTAGTTGGATATTGGCTTAAGGTCATCTAAGTTGAGCTTTAAGTAGAGAGGGTCTGAAGTAAAGTGAATGCCCAGGTATTTGATCGATTTGGGGGACCATCTCATACCAAACTTAATGAGGTCGGTAAAGTAAGGGGGTTCAATGGAAAGATTTCGATTTCGATACATTCAACTTATAATGGGAGAGGTTGCCGTATTGGGTTATGATTTGGAGTGCATGTCCTAGTGATATTGTAGGATGGGCTATGAAGTAAGATATCATCAGCGTAAACTGAAAGGACCAGTTCCTGCTGGTGAATCAAACAGCCTTGGATGGATGGGGAGCACTTAAGTTTGAGAAGAAGAGGTTCTAGATATAGGTTAAACAGAAAGGGTGAAAGTGGGCATCCTTGTCTGGTGCCAGTGTGAAGGTGGAAGATTGAGGAAAAGAAACTTTCTAAGGCGGGGCGGCCCCCTATGCGTCGGTGCCCGTACGGCCGCAAGTACTCCGTTATCGACCAGCATGACCGGTGTCTCTTGTGTCTTGGCCAACTTCACGACATGGATTCATGCAATGCCTGCTTCTCCATGGTCCGCCGCATCCTAGAACAGCGCATGTTCAAAGTAGGGCGAGCTCCGCCGACTTTTGGGGGTAGGGTTCGCACTCATCGGGCCAAGCTGCGCTCTCTCAGCCTTTCCTCCAGGTCCCCTCCTGGTTCTATATGGACCGAGGAGGAGGGAGCCTTGGGTTCTTGCAGCCTAGCCTTGGCCGAGGCCCTCCCATGTGCAGGAGGCCCATCTCGCTCTCCTGGGAGCGGCGGAAGCACCGCTTATGGCAATCGCTTCTTCGGGGGTGAAGGCTCCCCCGGTGTCACTCCCGCGGTCTGGAAGGCCCGGGTCAACGCTGTCCTCAATGCCATTGGTCGGCGCCGTCTGGGCCTTCGGCGCCATTTACGGTGCCGTGGGCTCTGTCGGCACCAACAATGGTGCCGACTCATCTCTCGGCGCCGTGACCCTGGATTCGGTGTCGCCTTTCACTATGTCTCACCTCGGTGCCATCCTCGGAGCCATCTGTCGGCGCCGTTGGTGCTCTCGGTGCCGCTCGTGGCGCTGAGGGGCCTGACAGTGCAATGTTCAGTGCCGAGTCCACTTTAGGGGCCATCGGTGCCACTCGGTCCTCGGTGCCGTCACGGTGCCGAGGGGCCTGGCAGGCGCGCGACACCGAGGCTATTGCTGGGGCTGCCGTCGGCGCCGTCTCTGTTCCTGGTACCGCCCCCGGTGCCAGTGGACTTGACGGCGCCGCGGCTGGCCCTGGCTCAGGACCTTTGGCCCGAGCTGCCCTGCCGCCTTCTGTCAGCCCCACTTGTGGGGCTGTGGAGGGCACGGGGGCCACCTCGGCCACTGCTTTGGCTTCTGGGCTTCTCGGTAAGGTCGCCTTTCCTCGCCCTCCTACCGTTTGGCTTAGGGCCTCAGACTCTACCTCTTCGGAGTCGGAGTCGGCCTGAGTCGGACGAGCAGTCACACCCTTCGGGGTTGTCTGCAGAGGAGGACGAGCAGTGGTTTCGACGACGAGTCGCAGCCAGCCCCCTTCTGAGGAGCGTCAGGTTCTCCCCAAGGTTGGTGTCAGTGGTACTGACCAGCAGGCTATGGTGCGAGCCACCATTGCCATGCAACCTGGCCTTGGAGGGTTCCTTGACCCCTTGGCAGTGGTACCCCCTCCCGTAGTGTGTCTCGATCGCCCAACTTTCTGGCCCATTGGGAAGTCTACGGGAGGGGAGGGTGCTGCTCCCTGGGTCTCCCCTTTGGGGGCAGCCCAGAGCTGCCAGCTGCCTAGGTTGGCCCTCTCAAGGACCAGGACCCTCTCGGACTCTGAGGGGTCAAGGGTGTGTGGGGCCGGCATGCCGGCTTTTCTGAGGTCCACCCCGGCCCTGGACGAAGCCGAGTGTGGACTTCCACCTTCCCTTCCATTTCTTTGAGGGGTCCCATTATTTGGAGGCAGGGACCATCCTTCTGGATCTATACGGACCCGGTCGCCTCACTGGGGGATTCTTCTTGCAGCCTAGGCAGTACCAACGTGGTTGTACAGCTGTTGGCTGCGAGTTTCCAGGACACCCTCCTCGGGTGTCCATGGTTTGCTCCTAGCCCTGGCAGAGGTCAGCCACTTCTTCTCCAGCTCTGCCCTCATCCCTCTGCTGCATTCTGCAGCGCTCCCAGGCATTCTTGGTCCCAGCGGTCCTCTCACCTGGGAGCAGTTCAGAGCGGTGGCTGCTCAGTTCCCTGCCCACGTTAGGGCCATGGACAGCCAGGTTTTCAACCTCCCCGAGCAACCACCCTTGGAACGTATGGTGACCTCCAGCTCCTCATCCCCCTCTGGGGAGAGGAACCATCTGTCCATACCTCTCCTGCCGCTGAGCTCTCTGAGTATCAGTGCTTCCTCGTGAGGATGATGGAGGACCTTCACCTTTCTCCCCTGTCGGTCAGCAATCCTGAGCATGCGGCGCACGCCTTTCTAGGTGATTTCGGTGCGGCCACCCTTGTGGTGCCACCCTGGCCTGCTCCCTTTCGGGAGGCATCCATGCTTGGCAGAGGCCTTCTCCGGAGTTCCTGCCTCTAGGGACCTCAGCCAGAGGTATTAGACTTCCGGAGTCTCCAGGTTCTATGCCTCATCCACAGTCTGGATTGACGCACCTGGACACTCCTGATGGGCTTCGCGCTCTCCACCGTGAATGGCCCCCAGATCAGGACTCTTCAGATTTTGATTTCTGGGGGAGGAGGACTTTCTACTCGGCACGGTTGCTTCTCTCCATCTCCGCTCATCAGGCTCACTATGCAGCCTACAATAGGTTCTTGTGGTCAGCGCTGGGTCAGATCCTAGCTGCTTTGCCTGACTCGGAGCAAACCAGGCAAGCCATCGCACTCTCTGCATGTGACCTGGAGCTAACAAGGCACCAAGCAAGGGCATCTTATGATGCCAATGAGGTAGCTACCAGGGTAGTAGGAACAGCGATCTGCACCAGGAGATCGGCATGGCTTCACCTTTCCTGGTTGTCACCCTTGGCCCAGTGTAGGGTGATTTGCTCCGCTCACCAGGGAACCTATCTCTTTTCCTGTAGGGTGAGACAACGTTTGTTGGGGCAAATTTCTTCCCCCTCCGGGGGGACCCCATCTTGCTCTCCCCACTCTTGGGCCTCTTCTGGCCCAGAAGGTTCCCCTTAGTGTGTCACCCACTGAGGGCTAACGGACGCTGTCCCTTAGGGTTCAATTAATCAACCCCCTTCGGGGGGCTTGGTACTCACCCATCTGTGATGAATGGTGAAGATTGACACAGATAAGATATAGAAATGATGTACCTACCGTAATTATGATCTTTCTGTGTATCTTCACCATTCATCTCAATCCCACCCGCCATCCCCCTGGGTCTCCAGTCTCTGGATCCTCCTCCCTCTGTGCCTACCCCTCTTTTTGAGCAGGGTAAAGTAGGGACACACAGGGGGGTAGTTTTCTTCCCTAAGGGGTACAGTTCAAGTGGCACTCCTTCTCTACTACATATCTTCACCCCTATGGGGTGAGAGCTGGTGGTTGCCCTCCTTCTGTTATCCATCTATTTAAAAAAAAAGAACTCCCTTTTTCACTAAATATCTTTACAGAGAGTACTGAGTCCCTGTACCTGTCCTTCTCCAGAATAGCGACTCTGCTTTTGGGGTATTGCCAGTTATTCTGTGCCTTGAATTCTGGCAAATGAGCTTTGCTACTCCCTGCAGTTCCTATACAGTCTGGTGGCGGACAAGGGTCCTGGATCCTTGTTACCTCTCACTCTCTCCTAAATTCTCTCCCTCCCTTCTTCCTTTTCCAGAGATTGGGGCCCCTACCCAATCCCCTTAGTCTTAATTCCTCTATGCTGTCCTCTCAGTCGTTATTTCTCCTTTTAGTTCAGTTTTCTCTTCCTTTTCTGTCCCTTGGACTCTTGTCCCACCCTCCATCCCTTCTCTTACCTCTCCGGTGACTCAGAACTGGTAGGCAGGTGCGTCGACACAGCTTAACGGCTAATCCTCGGCGCCACGTGATGCGTCAGCCTCAAGGACGGCGCCCGATGCTCGTCGACTCCGCCTATCCTTTTAAAAAAAAGGTTCAAGGGTCCTGATCTCTGGCCAGTACCCATCTGTGATGAATGGTGAAGATACACAGAAAGATCATAATTACGGTAGGTACTGTAATTTATATATTGCTGATGGGGGATCTGAATATGCCAGATGTTAACTGGAGTGCATTTGCAGCAGCCACTTCTAAGAGTGGGGTCATTCTAGATGCCCTACAGGGGTCATGTCTTAGACAACTAGTATTGGAACCCACTCGAGAGGGAGCAATCTTAGACCTGGTACTCTCAAATGGAAATAGTGAGAGGATCACGGATTTAGAAGTGGTTAGCCATCTGGGAACTAGTGACCATCAAACAGTATGGTTCATACGAACATACAAAATTTGCCAGCAGATAAAGGCCTAGAGGTCTATCAAGTCTGCTCAAATGTGCAGCTAGCACCCCTTATTCTGCAGCTGCCCCTCCCTTCCACCCTTCCCCTTCATTAACCCTCCCCCTTGTCCTGTCCCATCCTCATTTGAAGCAGTCCACTGTTCTACTGCATACCACTTCAGCAGACAATGCATTCCACCCAGCCACCACCCTCTCTGTAAAAAAGTGTCTCCTCATCTCCCTTCTGAACCTTCCTCCCTCCAGTCTCATATCATGGCCCCTGGTGGCCCTCCCCTCCCTTACTTTGAATAGCCCCTCTGTACCTGTCTTGTTGATTCCTTTCATGTATTTAAAGGTTTCAATCATGTCACCCCTGTCTCTCCTCTCCTCCAGTGAGTACATGTTCAACTCCTTCAACCTCCCTCTCATATGATAAGTCCCCAGCCCTCGATCATCTTTGTCACTCTGCACTGCACCCTCCAGTAACTTAATGTCCCTCTTCAGATATGGATGCCAGTACTGCATGCAGTACTCCAGGTGTGGTCTAACTAATGACCTACACAGTGGCAGAATCACCTCCTCCCTCCTTGAGGATATACCCTTGCAGTACAACCCAGCATTTTGTTGGCCTTGCAGCCGCCTTCCACATTGTGCTGAGTTGTTCATTGACCCTGTAATGAGCACACCCAGATCCTTCTCCTCCTCTGTCTGGGCTAGCTTCACTCCCCCTAGCTGGTAACTCCTCCTTGGGTTCTTCATCCCAAAATGCAGCACCTTGCACCTTTTAGCATTAAAACCCAGTTGCCAGGTGTCTGACCAGGTTTCAAGCTTTGCCAGATCATCCTGCAACCCCTGCCATCATTCATGATAAACACAGCAGTAGAGTCAAGCCATACAAAGGCAAAGGTACTGGACTTCAGGAGGGCTGACTTTGCCAGAATGAGTGAGTGCCTAAGGAATGCACTAGCAAATGGGCAGGACGGAGGGGTAGAAGAACAATGGGGAATGATCAAAACTGCCATCACAGAGGTAACAAGCCTTTGTGTGAAGCAAATAAACAAAACAAAATGATGTAAGAAACTACTATGGTTCTCAAAGGAGGTGGCAGGGAAGGTTAGGGAGAAAAAGAAAGCATTCAAGAAGTACAAGGAATCACAGAAGGAAAAGGACAGAGAATTGTATTAATTAAAGCAAAAGGAAGCAAGGAAGGCAGTCAGAACAGCAGAGGCCCAAACCAAGGAAAAGATAGCTAACTCAGTTAAGAAGGGGGATAAAACCTTTTATAGGTACATCAGGAAGCAAAGGAAGACCAAGGGAGGGATAGTGAGGCTTAATAAAGGGGAGGGTGGGTGGACAGAGGGTGACTGTGAAAAGCAGAGATACTAAACAAATATTCTTGCTCAGTATTCACAAATGAAGAGGGGGAAGTACCGAAACCAAACAATAGAAACACTCTAGATATGGGGGTTGATACCAGCCCATTCACAGAAGAAAGGGTTCTGAAAGATCTCTTAAAACTGAAGGTGGACAAAGCAATGGGGCCTGATGGGATTCATCCCAGAATTCTAAAAGAACTAAGGGTAGAACTAGTGACACCACTGACTACCCTTTTTAACAAATCATGGGAGGATGGGGTGGTACCTGAGGACTGGAGGAGGGCAGATGTTATTCCACTTCACAAAAGTGGGAGCAGGGCAGAAGCAGGAAACTACAGACCTGTTAGTTTAACCTCAATGATTGGGAAATTGATGGAATCACTTCTGAAGGAAAGAACTGTTGAGTACCTAGAGGTCAGAGGGACACAGGACCCAAGGCAACATGGATTCACAGTGGGAAGGTCATGTCAGATGAATCTAATAGATTTCTTTGACTGGTGACCAAAGTAATATGTCAAGGAGGGGCTATGGATATGGCCTACCTAGACTTTAGCAAGGCATTTGACACAGTCCCACACAAAAGATTAATATACAAGCTAGCCAGCCTGGTAGTGGGTCCCAAATGGTAGCCTGGGTAAAGAACTGGCTGGAGAATAGGACACAGAGGGTAATAGTAAACGGAGTCCCTCTGAAGAAAGGGGGTTATTAGTGGGTCCACAGGGTTCAGTACTAGGACAGGTCCTCTTTAATGTCTTTATATGCAACATTGCAGAGGATTGGATGGAAAAGTATGTCCTTTGCAGATGACACAAAGATCTGCAACAGAGTTGATACTCAAGGTGGGGTGGAAAGGATGAGAAGGGACTTGGCAAGGCTGGAGGAATGGTCAAATGTATGGCAGCTTAGATTCAATGCTAAGAAGTGCAAAGTAATGCACCTGGGAAATAAAAACCCAGGGGAAGGGTACACAGTGGGGGAGGGTGAGATACAAACAACAACAAAAATGGAAAGGGACCAGGGGGTAGTCATATCAGATGACCTAAAGGTGGGCAAGCAATGTGAGAGGAGAGTAAGGAGGGCTGGGGGATACTGGGATGCATAGGGAGAGGCATCACCAGTAGAAAACAGGAAGTTGTTATCCCTCTGTACAGACAATTGGTGAGACCCCATCTGGAGTACTGTGTGCAGTTCTGGGAATCCAATCTCCACAAAGACATAGACAGGATGGAGGCAGTTCAGAGGAGGGCAACTAAAATGGTGCATGTTCTGCACCAGAAGACATATGAAGAGAGACTTAAGGAGCCTAATATGTATAGCCTCAAGGAAAGGAGGGAGAGGGGAGACATGATAGAAACTTTCAAGTACCTCAAGGGAATCAACAAAGTCCAAGAGGGTAGCATCTTTCAGAAAAAGAGGTGTGAAAGAACAAGGGGGCACAATTTGAAGATTGAGGAGGGACGTCTCAGAGGTAATGTGAGAAAGTATTGTTTCATGGAGAGGGTTGTGGATGCATGGAACAGCCTTCCTGAGGAGGTTGTGGAGTAAAAAACAGTGGTGGATTTCAAGAATGCATGGGACAGTTATAAGGCAATTCTATGGGAAGGGGGTATTAAGAAGTAGGCTGTTGGTTACCTAGGATCTGCAGCTTATCCATTAGGTATGGAAATGGGCAGACTGGTTGGGCCAAGCGGTCCTTATCTGCCGTCAAATTCTATGTTTCTATGTTGTGCAGTCCCCTGCTGTGTTAAATTTTTGTTGATATGCCATTGTCTTTTCCCTCCCTAGCAGATACTCATACATCTGCTGTTTAAGCTCAGAAAGTTTCTGTGAAGGATCTAATGCTGTAGACCTCATGAGTGATAGCAATTTCAAAATTTAGCCGCTATCCTAAATAATTCAGGTATTATCCTTTAACATGTTTCACGGAAAAAGTAATGTATAATTCTTTTAACCTAGATTTGGTATCCTCCCACCAGTCTACGGACTCTAATAAAGGAAGCAAATTTCATGCATGGGCTCCAAGAAAAATAAACCTCCTGTCGATATGAGTCTGTGTAGAAAAGAGGAATTTAACCTCCAGAAACCTCTTCCATACGAAAACCCTCCCTCCTAGGGTAACTTCCACAGCTATGTGATCTGAGGTCTCAAAAGGAACAACTCGTACCGAAGCATCACATGTTCTGCTAGATTAAAAAACGAAAATCAATTCTCATGGAGAGTTTACCCTTACAGAAGGTATGGGCCGGAGGAACGTCCACCAGATCATATGCATCTACTAGAAGGTGCCTGTCGAAGATATCACGCAGCAGGTTAGTGTCACAGTAAGACTTCCAGATTTCCTGCCCCAGTCTCTGTCTGATAGGCCACAGTTAAAATCCCCACCTCAGAGAACCACTTTAGATGTAATAAGGTAGGATTCAAGATGACAAAACAATGCTGTACGATCTGCCTTCGATTGTGGTGGATAGATACTAATTAACCGATGAGCTACCCCGGCAACCACTATGTCCATGATCAAAGCCCTACCAGGAAAGACATCAAACACCTGTAAGGTTTGAAATTTCAAGTCTTGAAATAGAATCCATAGGCCAGAGCATTCATCCTCACCCAGAAACCAGACAGAAGGTCCCCAGTGCCAATCCATTTTTGCCTGGTCTATGTCTGAGAGTGTGTGCAGTCTAGTGTCCTGCAGAAATATAACGTTGTCTTGCTCCATATGTAGTTTTGCAAAGGTGATGAGATGCTTGTTTCTGGACTTTATACTGTTAGTATTGAAGGTGAGTATTTTAAAGGAAAACGTCAAAGAAAAAAAGAGAAACAGCAAACAAAATACATTTGTCAAAACAGTGCAAACCACATAATTTCCGTTTCTTTCATTTTTTCGAATTCACTTTCCTACAACCAAAACATCACCTCAGTATAATGCTGAAGGAGGCTACAGAGGAAACCTCCGAGCCCCGTCAGAGTCATGACCTCACTATACATCAGAACTCATATGAGTTTGGATAGTAACGGGTCCACATCCTGACCTTTAACCAGAGAGGCTGGACCTTGCATGACAGATTGTGATTGGGTGACACGTTGAAAGGGGGGTGGTCCTCAATAACACCAGTGGGGGCATGTCAGTCCCCATCAGACCGACAGGAATCGGGAAATCATCTTTCAGGAGGACCGGACCCTCAATGGTACCTGGGTCATATCCTTGAAAGAGGGCCACCTCTACTGGCTCTACCTCCCTGACCTGTTCTCCTACAGGGAGGGTGGGGGCTGGCTCTTCAACTGGGTTTTGTACTGAACCTGGAGCTGATGGAGTCTGAACAGTGTTTGGACCTTGTTGCCTCAGAGGGTCTCGGGGCACATGTGTAGGAGCCAGGGCTAGAACCTGTTAGGCAGGGCCTTGTGATAGTAACTCCTCCATTTTCAGCTGCTCTTTTTGTGCAATGGCTACATAGACATCCTGCTCAGCCCTAATGGCATCATCCAGACTATTGTGTGACGCCCAAGGACAGGCATGGAAAGCATGGCTGACATCCTCTCATAAATTACATTTCATTGGGTTAAGACAATGAACGCTAGAGTGTCCCATATCCCCATAACAACCACATTTCAGCTGTGTACACACATTGCTCAAATGACCCACAGCACCACATCGGTAGCAACCTTGGGGCTGCCCTGCATAAAACAACACCCCCTACTGCGCCCCCAAAAAACAGTTCGGTAAATGCTCTATCACCCCATTTTCCTGCTTAAGAGTGACTTAATACCCCCCATCCACAAATGCTCATCATCTAGTATAAGCTCAGGTGGACCATTAACTGTACAATGTTTTTTCAACCAGCAGGAAATGTCTGCCACATTTATCCCTCAGTCCGGAAAGGTGCTATAATATGTTTGAAAGCCGACTTTGTCAGAGGTATTGCAATAAAGGGTTTCCAAAGTGGGGTATTTTTTAATGTTAAATACTGCTTCCAAAATCAATTAAGGCCAGCAGGGTGTTTAAAGCTGCTATGGAAACAAGTGTCTCCAGGCATGTGTATCAATGCATAGATCTCATAGGCAGAGTACTTCATGCTAGTCTTTAATAGAGCCCCGCCCACAAATAATCTGTCTGGGATATCATCCACACTGCCCCTATATCGTAAAGGCACAGCATTTCTACGTGCTGCAGGTTCAGAAGCCAGTTTTAAAGTTTCAGGGAACAAACATTCATTAACATTCGTGTGCCAAACATTAGGTTGTAGACCACCATCCCAGGCTGAAGCCACCCTGTGAGCATGGAGATTTGCTTCCTCTGGCTTTTCGAGAGGTATAGCAGCGCTCATGGCAGGTCATTGAGGCAAAGCACCTGGGGAAGCTACTACTTCCAGTGGCATTAGCAGGTGCTGGAGCAGTTTCAGGGTCTTCCTCCAATACCCTGATGTGCTGCAAAATGTCATTTGGGGATGCATCTGGAGTAGCATTGCTCACAGAAGTCCCCAGAGGTTGTCCAGGAGAGAACAATCTAGTTTCCAGAGGTCTGGGTATTGAACATGAGGGAGGGTGGGAATGGAGTACCACTCCCTCTGTTTACAGCCATGCATCAGAGTCAGGAATCCACCCTGTACCATTTGGAACACACCCAGCCCCTGTTAAAGCATCCCTAACCCACTTAGGGGAGGGAACAGCAGCTTCAAGTAAAGTAGTAGGGGAGTGTGGGGGGGCCAGACAAGACAGACCCCAAAGAGTGTTTTTGTCTCTCCTTTCAGATGCCCAACCAACACTTTAGATGCAGTTGCCATTTTGGTGGGGCTGTTCTCTGAGATCCCAGTCATAAATGTGACAGCCTGGGGCAACAGAACAGGGCCAGCTGGTGCCTTCACCCTTATGCAGGAATACTGCTTTTGGCATCTTCATGGAAATCTGCCTCCTCCTGTAATGAGGCCTCCAAAATACTTCTGAGAGAGACCAGAGCCCCTCGCTCCGGTGTGCTCCCCCTCAGAGACCTGTCCTGACCCAGTAAACAGTACCTGAGGCTCCAGAGAGCATGTGATGTGTAATCCATCAGTAGAGCTCAAACTTTGGGAAGATACACAGGCCTGCTCCTCCTTGCTACCGGGCACTCTCTTGGTAGCACCACGAGTCCATTCCAAACCCTTCCCACGCCGCCAAAGCTCGCCTTCAATGCGGTTCCAACCATCAGCGGACCCACACTTGCCCAGAAAGAAATGCACCAAGCAACAGTTCAGTAGAGAGACTACCAAGAGCCACCTCCATACCCATGTTCACACGAAACTCTACTTTTTCACCCACAGATGCTGTCTCCATCGAAATAGCAGGTAAGGCTTTTGAACAATCTGCAATATCCATCGGTAAGGCCTCCGAACTGCTTGAGACAGAGGAGGAGGCCCTCTCCTCAGCCCTGCAGATGTCTTGCTTCTCCATCTCCTATGGGAAGACTGGCCCATCAGCTCCAGTCACAGTGCCCCCTACTGCACAGCAGGGGAATTTCCCTAGTGCAGTGGTCAAATTTCCCCCATTCACTAACAATACCACCGACAGCTTAGTCTGGTTCAAGGTCAGTTGGCATTCATCTGTATCCCCTTCCCCCGGGTTGTGCCTGAAAATAGACAGAATTTAGCTAGTGCACTTACCTGGTCAACAAAAACTAAAATAAAAGAAAAAATAAAATAAATGCCACGGTCAGTGCTGTTGTCAGTATTATTTGCCCTGGCTGACCCTGTGCCACATCTGCTACCTTTGTCATTTTTATTTGCACTGCCTCGCCCCCTGTGACTTTCCCTGCCTTTCTTATTTTTATTGGCACTGCCTTGCCCCCTTACATTTGTGGTGACTTTATCATTATTGCCCTGTCTCACTCCCATTATACATGTGCTGCCTTCATTTTTTTATTTGGCTGGTCTCATCTAGTTTTAATTTCATCTGCTCTTTTATTCCTCTGCATTGTACCTGTATTATATTCTGCCAGTAGGCTGTGCTCAGGTAACACACCCTTCATGTCTGCTTCTGATGAGTAGAGTCTGAAACAAATTTGTGTCCCATATGACTCACTGACCACACATATTTCATCAAAAGCATGATTCACAGTAAACTTTTTTAGAAATGGAAAATTTAGTCTCAGTGCAAGTATCAAAATCAGCTGTGCTCAAAACACCTGGGAAACTACACTTTCTAAATATCAAGCAACTCACTTACTGCTAATTACTGCCCAATTAGCACAGTAATAGTACCACTGACTGCCTACACCTGTTAAACAATCCATGTTGTTCTTTCACTGTCCTGCCTCCCACCAAGCACCATTTCTTTTCTTTATTTTTTTAATAAGCCTTATAATGAAGTTGCCTCTATATTTCTGTGTTCTTACACACAATAAAATGTTTATCCAGAAAATGTTTTTTATTAACTCAGAATAAAAGTTCCAACACTAGTTCACCTTCTGAACAATCCCTGTTGCTCTTTCAGTCTCTTCCCTTCCCCCAAGCAGTTCCTGCTTTGCATGACAATTTTTTTTCTTTTTTGCGTTCGCTTGCGCGCATGCATTACGTTCGCTTGCATGCATGCGCAAGGAACATTTTGTCACAGTACGACTTTTTGGAGGTGTGTGACCCTCCTGTGCAATCCAGTGCTCCATGTAGCAGGTGCGATCCTACCCGGCCAATGGATGTGCAAGCTGTCTATGGCAGCAGTTCAGCTGCCCTGGTCTTCAGTGCTAAGAAAAGCGCTGCAATCAGCGGCAGCGTGTATGCATTTAGCATATTACGTCACTCTTTCCTCTGCTTGATATCCTCCCAGCTTGCAATCACACCAAACAGACTTTTGCCCCACTATGCATGAATGCATTTTTGAATATTCCTTTATTTGTGACTAACGATAATGTCTGCTATTTTT
Organism: Neoceratodus forsteri; assembly: GCA_016271365.2. Taxonomy (NCBI): domain Eukaryota; kingdom Metazoa; phylum Chordata; order Ceratodontiformes; family Ceratodontidae; genus Neoceratodus; species Neoceratodus forsteri. Next base: position 245,435,151 of record CM057455.1, read on the forward strand.
ACAGTGTCGCGGTATTCTGTCAAAATGTTCAGAGCGTGTGGATAATGGCACCATCCGTGGAAGGTTCTCTTCTAAGGCAGTTGTGTCTCAGCTCGTAGTACTGTTTGCATCAGTAAGTCACGCTTTGAGTGGCTGAATACGCTTTTAACGAATGAGAGGTGCCTGCTAAGTGGCTTGAGCTTACCTGCAATGCGTCAAAATAGGACAGAACAATTTGGTTAGCAAATAGGGTGATGTACAAGTTATGTGTAGTTATAACATGATAGCGAATTAGGGTGACTTGAACAATTTTTAATTATTTTTGGAATGTAACCGTAATTCCTGAATTTCTAGCTGTAATAGTGACCGAAAGTAATGAAGCTGTTAAAAATGTAACGTACGTTTATTTTAGTGTTGCTTATGACCCTGACCTCTATGCTGCCCAGTCCTGTTGCCAGTGACCCATGGTGACCTTCCCTAATTGCAAGATTCTCTCTCTCTCTCTCTCTCACCCCTCCTCCTCCCTCCTCCCTCCCTCCCTCTCTCTCTCTCTTTCCTTACAGCACTTCTCATTCTGCAAGTAGAAACTTTTCTGATTAGCGGGCAACTTAGTTTGGGCCAAAAGAGGGTGATCAGCCAGGAACACACTAAAAAAAATCAATTGATTTAAATGAAAATGCAGCAGCCTGCTTTCGCATGTATTTTTTGTGGCAGTTGAAGTTTGATAATTAAAAGGGTAACAAAACATGATGCATTTACTGTGGACTGTGCTAGATGAACCCATGAATGAATGAATTAATGACTACATAGTTTGTAATGTGTTTTCTGTTTTGTTTGCTTTCTGTTTATTCTCAAAGGAGACTGATGTTAACGCACTCGGCAACTATGTGTGACCTTTGCAGGCTGTCCTCTCCTACCTCTTAATGTTTTAAGTCTGGCAGCCTGAATGTCATGTTTTTTCCCCACATGCAATGGAAACTGAATTAGTTTTTATTTTTATTATGGTAGTGCCCCGCTATTCAGCAAGAATTTCTGTTGGGCTTGCTGTTTCTCCCTGTCAGCTTTTCCTTGGGCAGAGCTACTCTCTGCTTTAGTACCTGGTAAATGCTAAAGTTTGTCAGCCCTTTCAAATGTAATGTTTGTTGTTTGTTCCTGGTTTCCTCAAAGGAAATGGAAACCGGAGGGTTTTTTTTTTGTTATATTGCCATTGTGCTCAGCTATTAATCAAGTATTTAACTATTACCCATGTCGGAGGTTGTATCAGATAAAGTCTTCTTCTTGAATGCCGACAGTTGTACTGTAGAAGAACTTGCCAGAACACTCTGGGTTAATTTAGGTTTTGTTTAAATGTGACTTATTTTCCACTGGGTCTGCTCCTCAGCACCACAAGTCACTACACTATCTCCTCTTGAATATGACCCTAGCTTCTTTTTTTGGGCTGCGTGGGAGAAGCCCTGCAGTCCGAAAAGTTTGTATGTGAAGGAAAAATAGGCACAATGCAGACTTTGTCTCATTTTACACTGTAGTGTTAAAAGAGTGAATGACTGCCACATCTCTTTGTATAAACTGAATGTTTACCTAGCACTTCCTGAGAGGCTGGTAATCATATTCTCCCCTGCCCCTCAAGCTGTCCTCCAGTCCCTTGTCACTTGGATGAGAAGCTGAAAAGGTGATCTGCCCTTCACACTCTCACTCGGTCTGTTCAGGCCACCTAGAATGTGTTCTGCAGATGTGGAAATAATTTTATATCGAAAATACTAGCTAGCCAGTTAGCTGAGCTCATATTAAGCATGAAAATCAAAATACTGTAGTTGAGACCCATGAAAAGAATGTTCCCCATGTCGGAGGTTGTATTAGGGTCCAGAGATTTAATTTAACTCCTTCCCCAGGTATTTCAACACTAATAAATAACTAGGGTTAGACTACCCCAGCCGAAGCCAGCCTGTGTTGTGGTTGTGGTGTCTGGATAGTAGAGACCCAACCCCTCCCATATAGCTAGCTGTATCTGCTAGATTGCAAAGTGTCTTATTATTTAGGTGTGTGTTCACAGGTTGCCCTTTAAGTACAGCCTCTGTTTGAATTTCTATGGCTGCACTATACTGTCACACACCTGCTTCACTGGAATTTGTTATATTTGTGGCCAACTTCAGATGCATACATCTTTACATGACATATCTGTCATGCTGCATTTGACAATTCATGCCATTTTTTCTTAGGGTTGTTGTATCACAGGCACTGAAAGGTCAGTCACATTGAATTGCATAGCACTTTGCACTTTAATTATGCAGTTTATCATTAGTGTATACATTTGAAATCAAAATAAATTGAAAACATTTTGCACATAAAGGAACCAGTACCTGGGATCACTGCTCATTCTTCAAAATCTTCCTGAACATGAATCAGTTCAGCCTCAGCAATAACTGTTAGATCCCCTAACACCCCTAAACCATGAATGAAACACCCCAGCCTTCCACAGACTTCTGCTTAATGCTCCACCTCTCCCTCCCAAAAGCCCCAAACCCCGGTTCATACCTTCTTTATCTGTTAAAAAGTTCCTCGCCGCGCTCGGTGGTGCTGAGGGTTGGCGCTGGTCGCTACACTCGCGCCACGCGGTGACCTGTTCGAACGAAAGCACGGGTTGTCGGGTCGGCGAGAGGAGATGGATCGAGTGTCCGGAGGACTGCTCTCCATCTCCGGGTGGGGATTCGGCAGCCGCGGTGTACTGACCCTAGCGGAGGCTGAGATCAACAACCTGCGCAACCGCATGAGAGACAGGGGGCCGGACGTGGCAGACACTTGACTCGTCGCGTGCGGGAGTCGCGTGGTACTCAGTCGCCGGTGTCATTGCACGCCATGCCCGCCGGGAGAAAAATCGGAGAAAAAAAAAATGGAGCCGCAGCACGACGTCGTTCCCCGTCACCATTCCCAGAGGACTCCTCCCTGGCATGGACCTGTTCTGGTGGGTTGAGTCTCTCCCACCACCTGCCGTGAAGGGTAAGTCGCGGGTGCTGAAGGAGGGGTCTCATGTCCGGGGATGGCGCCGAGAACGGTAGGAGGGAGGCTCCTGAGAAATAACATCGCAAAAAAAAAAAAAAAAGTAGTGTGTCATGATCCCTTCTATACTTTTTATTGCAGATCACACAGCAGATTTTTTTTTCACTGTACAGGATTGTAAATGCTAGCCCCTTATGTTATATGCAGTACAGTGTGTTAATTTTCTGATTCTTTGTGAGTGCAGGTGGTCATGATCCCTCCCCACATAAAGGAATATGGTCTCGACGACAACAGAAAAATTACACCAAACAGTTGCAGATGTGCATTAAAAGTGCTTTATCGTTTGTTTGTTTTTTCAGTCCCTTTCTCCCTTTGCTTGAAACAGGATCTCCATAGCAACAGAAGTAATTGTCACCTTACTCTATGCAAAAGTGCTTATCTGCCTATCTTTCCTATTTTGTTAAAGTTTTACTACTTGTTATTTATCTTCTGCTTCATTTTAAAAGCAGTCTCCCTAACAACAGTAATAAATGGCCCCAAACTGCTGTGAATGCAGTTTTTTAAAGTAAACATTACTGGTGGCTCACTTGTATAAATGTATTGACTTTTTTGTAAACAGTCTTTTGAAACTTTTTCCTGTCATCATTATTTTTCCTGAGGTTTAGTTGCAAAAGTAAAAAAAATAACATCAGTTTTACTCATAACAGTTTCCCCTTCTTTTAGACCTGGCATGTTATTGCAAAAGTGAAAAGATATGTCCCGTAGATCGTCTGGTTCTTAAAAATCGCTACATTGTACAATACATTTTGGTTACAGCATGTTGATTTATAAAACATTTCAATCTCGGCCAGCCAGTTTTAAAGGACAGTTGGTCTTGTGACGTTTTTCCAGGACAGAATGCCAAATGCGTCTGATCACATATTGTGTGGTAATGAAAACTGTGTGCAGTTCAGATGCCCTGACCTTGGTGACCACCCATGATTTATCGCACTACTTTATTCCATTTTGATCTCCTGACCCGAGATATTTATGTATAGTATGGCTATCCATTGTTCTGGATATATTTGAAACTGGATCATGACTGAAAAATAAGTGTTTGATAGCCTGAATAACATGGAGATCACAATAAACATGAAACAATTATTTCTCACTGATGAGAGCTTTCAAATATGTCCAGAATCGATAGATATCCATGCTATGCATACATATTGGGTGGAGTGCAGCAGAATTAAATGAAGGATTGAAAAATCACAGTGGCTGATATGCTCACAGTTTTCATTACGCTCACTATGTGATAAAAGAACATTAGGAATTCAATATTTGGCAACAATTACAAGACCAACTGTCCTTAAAAATGGCAGGTCAAAATTAAAACATTCGTTTTGTGCCCATAATTATTCCTTCATACCTCACATTAGCTGTTCCATGTCTCTACCCCAGCACTGGGAAACAGATGCTTGAATGAACAGCTCACTAGAATAGTAAGTTATTCAGACTGTCAGATTTTATATGTGCTGCTGCTTTGGGTGAATATCCCATTTGACTGTGGGGAAGTATCCCCCCTCCCCCTTCCCACACACACACACACACACACACACACACACACACTCTGACCCTTTAGCAAGCAGGAAGCAGACACCTCAACAAACAGCCGACAATAACAGTAAACTAGACAGATCCTCAGATCCTGTATATGTTGCTGGTTGGGTGACTCCCATTTGACTCTGGAGAAATGTGTTTATATATTCTTATTTTTTAAAATATTCTGATTACTGATTTTATTTATATTTGATAGGCCCTGCCATTATTTTTGTTAAACTTTCTGTTTATAGCATTTCATACTGATGCATAAATCACATCAGAGCTGAACAAGTGTATCAGACATTGTAAAATCATTTTAACATTAAGAAGGATGAAGATTACAAGTTCTTATGGTACAGCATCGAGAGGCGTAACCAAGCTCATTGAATAACAAATTAATAAAGATAGAGCTATAATGTCCAAAGAGTTTGTATAGGAAGCAGCCATAGGCACCATGCAGACTTTGCATCATTTTACACTGTTACTACACACACACACACACACACACACACACACTTACTAAATGGAGCACAAAGCAATGGTTGCTTTATTGAAAAGTTGCTGAGACAGGAGGGTTCAGTTGCACTGCTGACCTGCCCGGCAGCTGCTGCTGAGAAGTAAATAATATATACCCCACTAGTATACTAAAGTGCAGACATGTTCACTGCGGTGTATCATGATAGACTGAGTCAAGAGGATAGACAGATACACTATTGTATTTGAAACAGAGTGAGTTAGTAAGAGAGAGAGTGATTTTGTCCCCCCCCCTACAACTTCCATGCAAACAGCGACAGAGCAGGGAACCTGTCACATTCTCTTCTGCCTACCACTGCTCACAGCGAGGGTGACAGCTGTGGGTTTATTGTGTTGTTTTTTTTCCCCCCGTTTATAGGTCTGCGTCCTCGCTGTCCAGATTGACTGCAAACAGAAATGTAGTGACAGAAGTCCAACAAACAGGTCACCCCAGTGCCAACAGCATTCCTGTATTTGGTCGCTGTGTCCCTATGTCGGCTGCAGGACTTAATGTTGTCTCTCTGTGACTGTCGTGTGCTATTCATAGACTGTTTGTCCTACTGGGACCATTGTCCCTGAGTTGTGGGATGACCTGTCCATTCTCTACCGAGGAGATAGGATTAAATTCCATCATGTTGCTTGCTGCAATAAAGCATTTCAATGTTTATCAATGTCTATGTGTGTTTATTTCTGCCCTAATGTCCGTAACATATATTAAATATGTACAAATCCTATCTTTGACTGTTATTTAAAATATCTTTGTTATTTAATTATGATGTATATTTATTGTAGTTGTATCAAGTCTATAGTAATTTACAGGTACAAGAAAGTAATCACAAAGTTTGAAATGAGGAGCGCATACAAGAATTACTGCTGCAGTGGTCATCTTGGGGTGAAATGCAGTATTGAGTGTAACTTGTCATAAGTAACACAGTGGTGCAAACTGAACAGAATATAACAGAACCTGAATTACTAGTACTAGCCTGAGTGAAGATGTTATTTTTATTACCATGTTGGCAAAAACATACATAGCTAGATTATGCTATCCAAATTAAGTAGCAAGGACCCTGACCCGATGTAATTATTTGGAAGATAAGGTAATGTGAGACACTCAGCTTCTCCTTTACTTTTATCCCATGATTTTACCTTTTTATTTTTTTGTGGTTTTAAATGCAGGATAAAAACTCATTTACACTGCTGCAACACAACCTCTGACATCCAGATGCTGGTACAGACTTTGCTACCACCGCTAAACAACGGTGTAAACTCTCACATAGTTACTGTGCAATATATACTGTTTTAATATTACATTTTCATGTGGGTACAAACATAGGAAGATAGTATACATTCTGGTGATAGTTTTGCTGCCGGTCAGGACAAGCGCACGCAGGGGATCATTTAGGTGTCATTGTAGCGGCTAAAAATCACTACTTTCAAAGTGGTCCTCACTTTACATTTGACTATTGCTTTTTACATTTGCTTGCGTGCATGCGGAAGGAACGTTTTGACACAGTACGACTTTTTGGAGGTGTGTGACCCTCCTGTGAAATCCAGTGCTCCGTGTAGCAGGCGCGATCCTACCCCGCCAATGGATATGCAAGCTGTCTATGACAGCAGTTCAGCTGCCCTGGTCTTCAGTTCTAAGAAAACGCCCGCTGCAATCAACAGTGGCAATGTGTATGCATTTAGCATATTTATGTCACCCTTTCCCTCTGCTTGAAATCCCTCCTAGCTTGCAATCACACCAAACAGACTTTTGCCCCGCTATGCATGAATGCATTTTTTGAATATTCCTTTTATTTGTGACTAACGATAATGTCTGCTATTTTTACAGTGTGCTGTATTCTGTCAAAATGTTCCAGAACGCGTGAATAATAGCACCATCCTCAGAAGGTTCTCTTCTAAGGCAGTTGTGTCTCGGCTTGTGTACGCTGTCTGCGTCAGTAACTCGCATTTTGATTGGCTGAATACATTTTAACGAATGAGAGGTGCCTGCTAAGTGGCTTGAGCTTACCTGCAATGCATCAAAATAGGACAGAACAATTTGGTTAGCAAATAGGGTGATGTATAAGTTATGTGTAGTTATAACATAATAGCGAATTAGGGTGACTCGAACAATTTTTAATTATTTTTGGAATGTAACCGTAATTCCTGAATTTCTAGCTGTAATAGTGACCTAAAGTAATGAAGCTGTTAAAAATGTAACGTACGTTTATTTAAGTGTTGCCTATGATGACATGAAAAAGTCCAGGTGTGTGAATGACGTCAAATGTTTACAACTAATACTGTTGCAAAAAAAGGAACTGTTGAATTGAGGGCATCACAAGGCTGAGTAAAAGTTTTACTACTCATCACAGGGAATCGACGTGTTACAGTCTCAGTTCATTCTTCTAATGATCTGGTGCAGACTCAGTTCATTCTTCTAATTGTAACCCCTAGATGGCGCTATCCCAGGGGCTACTACCCCTGCCTGATTTGCCACTAACAGGTTGAGGGGCCTGGATCCAATGGCGGGTGCCTCCACCCAGAGGTCAGGGTTTGCAATAGTTAAACTAACTTGGTCACAGCCCTCTGGGACACTGCAACCCCTTTCTTCCCACTAGTGGCCCACACAATATATCAGAATTACCTTCACAGTATACACTTACCCCCAGGACTGGTTTCGGCACTGGGACCTCCTGTGAAATAAGATACAGTGCAACAATCACAGTACAGTACTTTAACATAGGCAAATACCTCAGGCAGTATAACTTTGCTGAAACAAGCAGCTCTGATTTATTTAGGGGGATATAACAAGGACAGGGGGAAATCAGGTTAATTAGCTTATCACTCTACTCATCTACCTATGGCTCTGTGCACAGGCCTATCCCTATCAGTTACTGTCCCTGGGTACCCAAGCCCTAGTGGCTAGTCCAAACCGTGGCAGCTGGTAGGGGCCCTTTCACACAGAGAAAAGGAAAATTAAACAGTCAGCAGTACAGTAATTCCATTTGGATTTAATGTGGCAATTCAGCAGGGAGTGACCCTGAATTAGTACTCACGACTTCCAAACAAGATAGGGTCCTTCAATGTCAGCAGGGCTACTCTTGAGCTCCAAGAGACTCCTCACACATTTATATGGTAAACAGTCACAGGCAAAAGTCACTTAATGGCAGCAGGATTCACTTGAGGTACACAAACCTCTTCACACATTTATATGGTAAAAAGAAAGCACTATACCAGGCAGGCTGCATCTGTATCCCGATCGCAATTACTGCACAATACCCGGGAGAACACACAGCAGATTCAGTTCCTGACAGACCGAGTGCAATTCCGCAATTCCTCCAGTCTTCTACAGGGTGAGCCTGGTTTCTACTCTTCAGATATCCTTTGATTCTCTTCACAGGACGGATTCAGTCCTAACAAGCAGTTACACAAGCTGCAGACCGGAACACTGGACCTTACACATGTTTTTTTGACTAAAACTGTGCACTGAAGGAGCACAGGGTTCCTTTCCCCTTCACTGCCAGAGCTAAACTGAAACTCCAACAGACAAAACCGGGCACTTCCTTTGAGTTCCTCCCAGTTCTTGACTGGATTGGCTGTCACTCACAATAGACTGCTGCTGTTGGTCCAAAAAGGCGCCAAAGTCTAAACTACATCTCCCAGAGTCACTGCCCATACAATCCTCTTGTGGCTGGCTCAGATTATGAGTCCAAGTTCTGATTCGTCCAAGGCACCATTTTAGAGCTAGCTTACCCCACACTGATTGGTCCAGTTCAGCAGTTCAAAACCAGAATGGGGAACTAGGCAGACACAGTTCTGACTGCAAAGAAAGCAGGTTAGACAAACTGTAATTTCATTATTCCTCTAAATGATTTCTGGCAAACAGTTACATCTTTCAGATAGGTTCCTTGCACTCCTAGTGACTGCAAAATGGAGTGAATTGGCAGCAGCTCAGTGGTACTCAAACAGAGAAGCACACAGTCCCCCATACAAACTAATTATGTCTGCAAGCAGACAGCTCTTAAAGAGACAGTACCAGAGGCTCTAAAAACACTCACTGATAAATGGCTTAAACGCCAAACACCATTCAGGCTTGGAGCATTCAAGCAAGCTCCTGGAAGTCTTTTGGGAACCCCCATTTGCACGGGGGTTACATAATGATTTGGTGAGCAACACAAACAGGAGCGGCTGCAGTTAATGTATGTCTAGCAGAACAATCGTGATGCCCCTGCCAGTTGACTACCAGAACCATAACTCTTTCCCATAGTCCATCAGTTCCTCAAGCTCTCTCAATAGGGACTGTGCAAGGAGATCTACAGTCTCTGGAGTACACTTCATAGAATTTCGAGTTATGTGCTGCTCTTCTTCCGGGTATAGGTAAGACCGTGACGGCCGGATTTGAGCGAACAAAATCGGTAAAAGCTGAACCACGCAATATACGTCGGACTAGCCAGTCCATTTTTATGTTCGCTTGCGCACATGCGCAAGGAACGTTTTGTCACAGTACAACTTTTTGGAGGTGTGTGACCCTCCTGTGCAATCCAGTGCTCCGTGTAGCAGGCGTGATCCTACCCCGCCAATGGACGTGCAAGCTGTCTGTGATAGCAGTTCAGCTGCCCTGGTCTTCAGTTCTAAGAAAAGGCCCACTGCAATCAGCGGTGGCAACGTGTATGCATTTAGCATATTTACGTCACCCTTTCCCTCTGCTTGAAATCCCTCCCAGCTTGTAATCATACTGAACAGACTTTTGCCCCACTACGCATGAATGCATTTTACAGGTTGATACATACAGGCCCTGTTGAGATCGACCATCGAGCCGAGGGGTGAGAGAAAGTCAGAGTCAGCCCAGCCTAGCCTAGTTGTAGTGCTGTGGTGACCATCCGTCATGACATCGGATCATCGAAGACTGGGATAGAGTCAGGAGAGTTTACGGGATTTCTGGAAAGCTTACAGGATTTCTGGAATTGCGGTGGAGGAGTCATTGGCTGCTGCTGCTGCCTGCTGAGATCAACCGTCGAGCTGAGGGGGTGAGAGAGTCAGTCCAGCCTAACCTAGTTCTGGTGCCGTGGTGACTATCCATCACGACATCTGATCATCGAAGACTGAAATAGGGTGAAAGCGAGCGATGAGACAGCCGCTGCTGCATAGGATTGGAGTGAAGAGTTGGAGTACTAGAGGAGACTTTGAGCTGACGCAAGTCCCTTATAATCTTCAGGGAGAGTTGAGAGGTATAAGGCTGGCTGAGCGCTGCCTGAGTGTGGTTACAGTGTGTTATTTATTATTACTTTAGTCTTCTAAGTGGTGGCAGTGTGGCATGGTGTGGCGGGGGGCGCACTTCAAACAGAATGGGTTGGACAGCTGTTTTGTGCTTCCTGCTTCCATCATGAGAAGCATTTCATGGCACTTCGGCTTCATGCAAATCAGAGCTTTTTTTTTTTTTTGGTTTATTTAATCTTTGGATGGCGTTTGTCCTGCTTCCACGATAAGAAGCATTATGTCAGTCAGATCACCGATCCGATAGAGCAGCAGAATGAAAGTCCCTTCCCTTGTAATCTTCAGGGACAGTTGAGGGATCATTCAAAAGTTGATGTTGCACAGATGTATCCTTTTCAGAGGGTCACCTTTGGACTTCTGTCCACAGATAGTGGAGTGTTTGCAAATATTGGAAGTATTTGGGGGTCTGTAAGAGTTGGCAGCTGACAATTCAGCATAGGGGATAATATCGTGATCCCTGAGAAACTGGAAGGGAAGAGACCACCCCATTTTCCTGTATCAAGCATGCATATTGTCTAGTCTGGCTGGCAAGAAAAAAGAATTAAAAGCAAAAGGAGTAATAAGAAGCTAGTGTCACATAACTCTTTGTGACTACAAAGTTTTTGCCAGTGAGCCAGCATAGTTCTAGTAAAGGGGTTAGAGGTCATTTGTTCCAGTGGCACCTGGAGTGAAGCTAAAGTGTGTTATGAATTTGGAAGAGATCCTCTTCCATCATTTTTAGTTTTCCAGCAAGTGTATATCCCTTCTGAAGTCAGTACATGGCAGTACAAACTTGGGCAGAACTATAGTATACGAAAGATTAGGTAAGGCTAGCCCCCACCCTCGACTTTCGGTAACTGCAGGGTAGTAAACCTAATCTATGGGCTTGACCCTTTGATGTGTTGAGATTACAGACTGTGAGGGACCCAAATGTAAGCAGGACCTGCCAAAGACTTGAAAATGAAATCTCTGGGTTCCACAGAGACACCAACAGATTATATGCATGCAGAGCCAAGGTTTGATGTCTATTGCCTAAACAGGGGTCCTGTAAATCTGGATGGGACCTGACAGCTTGGGTGACAGGTTCCAAATATAAAGCAAATAAAGGGCATCCCTGACAGGTGCTGTGGTGTAATGGGAGGGGGATTGGAAACATGACCATTAACTTTAATATATGCCTTGGGCTCGTGATAAATTACCCCCCAGAATTTTGATAAAAGAGAAGGGATTGGGTTATACAGCAAGCCAGCCAGTTACAACTTGCTATGTTACAGCCCTTACTTCCCTGGTGATAGCAGCTTTCTGAGCTTAGCAGGCATCACACAGTGTGTCACTGGCAATGCTAGAACCTGTGACCTCAGGCTGAACAGTATGTTCATCACTTCATTTAGCAGCCCTGCCCTAGCAAGCTTACACATGTATTCCTGTCTCTTAGGCCTTCAAATCTTTTTGCTATTCCCTGTTTGTCAGCCAGGCACTTTTTTTTAAAAATAATTGTTCATGTACATGTGGCGGGGGGGGGACCAGAGTGCAGACAGGATCGGGTCATGATGCTTGCCACAGTAAAAGGTAGCCAGCAACAGTAAAACCAGAGATCTTTTTATGTTCTGTATAAATTCTAACAATGTACAGGGGTCAAAATTGGCACCAGCCCACTAGCCAAATGCTGGTAGATTTTCTTTTGGGATAGTAAATAATATTTCAGTAAGTACACTACCTGGGCCAATGGAAATGTCTTTGGGGCTAATGGATTTTCCCTGTCATCAGCCCTGCTGGCTAGTGGCTGCAAAACTTAATTTCAACCCGTGATGTATTACTGCTTCCTAAAGCTTTGTATATCTTTTCAAAGGCTGGCTGCCATCCTGCATCTGTGAAGCAAGCATCTAAAAAGAAATGTGTATTGTTAAAAGATGCTTACAATGTTCTTTTAGTTGTTTCTGCATCTGGCACACATCTTGCCACACAAATGAAATCATAGCTACAGGGTATATCACGGCTAAAACCCTTCTAGCAAAAATGAGATATGGAGATGAAACAACAAAGTATTTATTTTTAAGGGTGCAAAGATAGGGTAAACCAGTGTAATGTAATCACTGTAAAATTGTTACAATATTTTTCTTGAAATCCATACCTCCTTTTTGCTAGAAGGGTTTTAGCCCTGCCATACTGTGTAGCTCTTGACTGTCTTACTGTTTACCTCTGATTTCATTCACTGTTTTTTAGTGGAAAAATGTGTTAGATGCAGACATAAGGGAAAGCAGTACACATTTCTTTTTTGATGCCTACTTTACCAACTGTAACTAAAAGCCAATAGTTTGACAATTGTTGGGGTTGTGGCTAGTGGTGTGGTGGCATGGCTAGTGGTGTGAATGGACCTCTGTGGAACTGGCTACCTTGACGTGGTACAGAGGCTTGTCACAATGCAATATTGTAACTAAAAGCCAGTCTGTTAGTTTGACAACTGTTGGAGGTGTGGCAAGTTGTGTGGTGGCATGGCTAGTGATATGTGAATGGATGGCTAACTTGATGTGGTAGAGGCTTATAACTAAAAGCCAGTCTATTAGTCTGACAATTGCTGGTGGTGTGACTAGTGGTGTAGTGGCCTGGCTAGTGGTATGTGAATGGTGTGGCTAGTGGTGTGGTAACATGGCTAGTAGTGTGTGAATTAACCTCTGTGTGACTAGCTGCCTTGATGTGGTACAGAGGCTTGTCATAATGCTATGTTGTAAATAAAAGCCAGTCTGTTAGTCTGACAACTGTTGGTGACAGTATGGCTAGTGGTGTGCTGGTATAAAGCACAGGAAATGATGCATGTGTCAGGTGAGACGGCACGGACAGGGCATGGACAGTGCGGGGAAGGGGAAGCTGGCCCAAACAATGGGGGGGTAGCAGTGAGTCCACTTGGTGTGCAGATCTGAAATTCCTGGCTACACCACTGATACAGGGCCCTTATCAGAGGATTTTTTTTTACTTTTCAACTGTCACATCGAAAAAGTAACCAGATGCTGTATACATTTATAAACAAGAACACTTAAAACATACAGGGCCCTTACCTGAGGGACAATTATACGTTTACACAGGCTTAATCTCTTTTAATAAATGTTTTTTAAAAGAGTTGCATTAATTTAAAGGATTTATGGGTAAAGACATGCATGTTAAGGTAAATGAAACAGGTATTTAAAGGTTAATAACCGTAGGGTACTTCCATGCTTGGAAAGTTTTGTTCGCCCCATCCTTCTCAGAGGTTGTACTTTAATTCCTGCCTGTATGTAAAGTTCCTCACTTGTCCCATCTCCATCTCTCCCTCCCAGCTGGTTCCCCGAGAACACATCCATCCATCCATCCTGGATTCTTCCCCATATCCCATCGGGCCCCTACCTGAAGCAGCAGGGCAGCAGGACACTCCGGTTCTGCAGGCGGGATTCAGGTGAGACAAACACACGCTCCGGGCTCTGATCTCTCATACTCAGGGCTGGGCAAAGTGCTTGGTACAGCTCGGTGCTGACACTACGGGGCCAGTACTGTTCACTGCTGCTGGCTATCTGTAGCTCCTGTCCCTCTGTCCGTCTCCGCTTTTGTTCCCCAAAACTTCCAACTCAGGTCGCAAATGGGAGCAGTGAGAGGCTGCGGTTGTGCTGATAATGATGGTCCTCCCCCGCTGTGCACAAACAAATGTTTTGAACCACCAGCCAAGTGAGCGATGAGCACCGACGAACTGGCACAGGCAAGCAGGGATACATACTGCCACAAGAATCACTGCAGAGGCAAGTCAGTGAAAAACTCCAGCTCCGCTACAATATGGGAACTTTGAGCCCTTTGACGGAGGGGGAGGCGCCCATTCCAGTGACAGCCGAGCCCGGTACTCCAAAGCACTGACTGTGTGTGTGAGAGTTGGATCTGCTGGCCTCCACCGCTGCTGCTCTCAGACCCTCCCAGTGACCAGTGGTGGGCACGGTGGAGGGAGACATCAGCGCACACATAGCGATCACCATTCCTAGCCTGACAAGGGAACTGGGGCTGGAATCTCCTGCTTCCTGTGATACCTACCCGATGCACCCATACTACTGCTAGCAAGGTTTACACATCCATTACATCACAGTGGGGGTCTGAGGAAAAAACAAGCTGCATTTTAACGGCACCTTTTAAATGGATTAGAATGTGAGATACTGACACAAAAATGTGGGATGTCATTGGTCCTCAGAAAGTGATGGACTGGCCCTCAAAATGTGGGACAATGGCCCTCACAATGTGGGACACAGACACTCATTAAATGTGGGATAGTGGTATACAGCATGTGGGACACTGACACCAAAATGTGGGAAACTGACGCTCAGAAGGTATAACACTGACACATGCAACACTAACCCTCCCAATGTGCAACACCAAAAGAAAGGAGATTCTGGCTCAGTACACTGGAATCTAGTACCATTGCTTAGCAGGTTTACTTTTGCTTTAGCAAAAGAGTTATGAATTCCTGCTTTAAGAGTTTCCAGCATCTTCTTTGCATGGGCAGTACCTTTTTTATGTGGGACACAGTACTACTTGGATGTAGAATGAGGGTGATCCCTCATAAAGGGGGGCAACTGAAAGAGTATATATTACAAGGGAAAGTGATACAGCTTGAGTTTAAAGTTTCAGCACTCTTGACTTTCACCACATCATCTGGCACCTTCTTCCATACATTTACCACTCTCCACGAGTAAATAAAAACAAATGCTTCCTTGTTAACTAATCCCTCCCCCCTTCCCACCACCCCTGTATTCCCTGTCCTTCAGTCCCAGATACACTGTATTGCCCTGATCAAATCAACTGTTCCTTTTTTTACTTATATTTTAAATACTCCTCTCTGGTGCAGCCAATATCCTCCAGGTCTTGCCCTCTCCCCCCCCCCAACACCTAATGCACTTACCCCTCTGCCTTTCAAGTCTGAGCTTTCCTGTGGCAGAGTACGGCCAAGCCTGAAATGCACCTGTAGAAGAGGGGGCTTGGGGGGGAGGGAGTGGGGAGGAGAGAGGGAGGGAGGGAGAGGAGAGGGAGAGAGGGAGAGGGGAGAGGGGAGAGGGGGATATATATGTATATGCAGGGATGTCCAAGACTTTGCCTTACCATGTTTCTGTCCCTCCTACAATTTGTTTCTGTGACTGAACAGTGGGTAACAGAGTTACAGACTTGCTCTTCTGCAGACAAAGTATTTTACACCAATACTGTTATGCTGCCTGCTTCAGGCAATAGAACCACTTCTGAAACTTTCTCCCTCATTTTACTTCTTTGTCACTGATTTTTTTAAGCCATGTCCAAATGCCAAATACCACTGCAAACACCTGCAAGTGAATGTTCAGCATTGACAAATGCTTGTTTTTTAATGAGGCTTATGAGGAAGCTGCCTGTTTTTCTTACACAGTACAAACTTTCTCTAGAAAACAATTTGCAGACACCCCTACCAAGGCTAGGTCACATGACAACACATCTCATGTTGTCAGTTCAATTCAAAATATGTCCACCCGTGCACCACTATAGCTGCCCATGTGGAAACAAATTCTGTTTCCATGCTATAGAACAGTTCTTTTGAAAACCAGCTACAATTCACACCTGTGGTAGCATAACCACCCCAATGAAACAAGTATACTCAGCACCCCCGGTTAAGGGGTTCATAAGGGTTTGAAATCCTATCTCTTTAAGCAGGCATTCGGTCTACAGTAACTTGCTAGCTGTATACTAAACAAAAAACAAACAAACAAAAAAAAACCTTATCAATTTATATGGATCTCATTACTGTCTATTCTTTTTTTTATTTGATTTACATCATTTATTTAATCCGATTATTTACTATACTGTGTCATAATGTTCACATGTTTTATCTGTGTGCTTAATTCATTGTATATTTTTAATATTGTATAGCACCCTGAGCCCCCTGGAATGGGGATGGATGGATGGATGGAGGGACACATGCAGTTAAATGGGACAGGATATTTCTGCTACTGTTAAGTGACAGCAGTTAATCACTAGAACAGTCTGCCTACATTGTCTGCAGGGATGGTGTGGACCGAAAAAGATTGGTGGCTGCTTGCACTGTTTTTTGTTTGCTTTTACAATTTATTGATTGATTGATTTCTTTACTCCTGATGACTCAGCTAAGATCCAACATATCACTTTTAGTGATTTCCAGCTTCCACCAATTTTCTCAGTTGGGTAGATTGCAGTACTGGAAGGTTAAGTGATTTGCTCATGGTTATACAGTGATTTTTTTTTTGTCTCTGTTGGTGTTTGAACATCCAATCTCATGGTTCCTAATAGCGCTCTAAGTATTAGACCACACTACCTTCACTAGGACCCTTATTTCTGTTTTGTGTCCTTCAATTGGAAGCAGACTAGATGCTGTGCCTGGGGTTCGGTGGGGCAGCTGGCAACATCCCCCCATACCTCTTCTACAAGCATGACTTAAAGAGAATTCCTCAAGACTCCTCTGGATATTCATTATTACAGCTGTGGGTGGAGATACAGCACTTTTGAGATAAATCTTTTTCCCTTAAAATGACTGATCATGCCACCTTCTGTCAGACTTTTGGAAGTATCCTTCCAAAAGTCCAGTGGAGCTTGTAACACTCTGCCACAATTGGATGCTATGGAGTAACAGCGGCACTATTTTGGCTGTTATTTCTGTATTTCAGGACAAGAACTGAGCATGCGCACTTGAGTGCATGTGCAGTTCTGCTGGCACCGCCATCTTGTGCATCGCAGAATGACATTCACTGCAGCTGTGCATGTGCAAATGCCACACATGCCCAGTTGCGTCATCACCGCCATCTTGTGTATGGCATTCCTCCTGCACCCTCCCAGTGCTCCTGTCCTCCCCATTTCCTTCATTCCTCCCCAGCACTGGCGGCTAATAAAACCCTTCTCCTCCCTTCAACTGCTGCTGTCCTCCCTGCTCCCTCTGTTTCCCATCCCTGCACTGACTTTGGGATGCCCAATACCTGTGTCGGCATCACGTTACCCCTCCCAACCTATGTGGTAACCTGGGAGCCCACACTAGTGTTCCCAAATTTATGTTTTTTAATTTTTTTTCTTGCACCGACATCAGGGTGCCCAATCCCCATGTTAGCATCATGTTCCCCCCTCAACTCACGTGGCACATTGGAAGCCCACCTTATTGGGCTCAAATTTGCTCCCCCCCACAGACATCTGGGTACCCAATCCCTGTGTCAGCATCATGTCACCCCCAACTCATGTGGCACTCTGGGAGTCCACCCCAGTGTGCCAAAATGTATATTTCTTTCCTGTAAGTAAAGAAAACCACCTCCTGACATCATTTCTTTACCTGTAAAAAAGAAAACTGTCTCTCATTGCCACCCCCAGTACTCCCTCCTCCATCCCCACCTTCCCACTGAGCACCCACCTCCCCACACCCCCTTACCACATGTGTACCTACAGCAGTTGGTGCTGTCATCTTCTCTGCACTGGGACATGTCTGCACTCTTCAAAGCTGAACCACAAACTGAAGTATCAAAGGTAAACATTGTACAATGGCAGTCAATGGGGTTTTCAACTTATGTTGATATGCCAGCCATTTTTTGGAATTTTGGCCCCAGATTTTCATCATGGGGTTCTTGAGACCCCACCCTGAGAACACTGACACTGTCATTTTGTTACTTGGCCCCGACAGGTGATTTCGCAGTCGCTGCATGGAATTACCTTTTGGGACTGAGTAACAAAACAACCATGCCACTGTTCATGACGTGGGGTACCAAAAAGCCCATGTTGCAGATTTGTTGAAAAAATTCCAAAAAATGACTGCGTTATGAGCGTGCATTATACAGTTTCTATGCACACTTCTAACTTTGTCAATTTTTAATATTTTCACTCCAGATTTTCAACATTGTTATTTTTGCACACCTCCTTATTAAAAGTATAGCTGTTGTTTTTCACATCCTGCCCAAAACATGTTTTCATACCTGTTGCACAGAATGGTGCAGTCATTCTGTGAAATCACCTTTTGGGACAAGTGAACGAAATGACAGTGGCACTCTTCATGAGGTGGTGTCCCAAAAAGGCCATATTGAAAATCTAGTGAATCAACTCTTACAAATGGCTAAGTTACACCCAGTTGTTCAAAATTTTCCGCACACACATGTAACTTTGGTCATTTGGCAGCTCACCACAGCCATATTGGCTCTGTCCAGATCTTGTCTATGCCTGCAGCTGCTTGACTATTGGTTTGTTCCATCCTGTCCTCCTTTCATCTCTTTTGCTTGGCTGTGGCTTGTGACATTGTGTGCTCCTTCCTGGTCAGTGGCAGATCAAGGGGGGTAGTGAAGGATGTGACCGCAGCCCCCCAATTATAAATTGGTTGCTTGCTGCTGCTATATTTCTTTTTGTTGAAGA
The DNA here is from genome assembly GCA_016271365.2 of Neoceratodus forsteri. Classification (NCBI taxonomy): domain Eukaryota; kingdom Metazoa; phylum Chordata; order Ceratodontiformes; family Ceratodontidae; genus Neoceratodus; species Neoceratodus forsteri. The sequence continues at coordinate 245,453,838 of CM057455.1, forward strand.
AATCTGATTTATTTAACTGTAAAAAGCTTATATTCAGAACTATACATTTGTAGTTTCTGTCAAAAATGTGAATAAAAGGATAATAGAAGACAATATAAAGGATTAAAGCAACATTACAAAAATTGCATATCACATATGCAGAACACCTGAGTCCCCCATTGTAAAATCCTGGATCAACTACTACTCTTGATTTTGCTTTGCTACTGTTAATATCTACTTATGATGCATCAGGTGCTGCTGGTCATGCAGCAGCTTCTGGCAATCACATATGCCATCACTCCTGGTTACATATTGCTGGCTTTTGTTAATTCTTTGTTAACTAGGCAAGGCCCACGAGGCACAAGTGACTGTATTCTGGGGTGACCCAGGAGCACTGGGGTGGTTAAATGACATGCTCAGAGTCACACAGTATGCAAGTGGAGGTTGTGGTAATCAGTCTCTGGTCTGCTAGTTATACCAAGCTCATTCACAGCTCAATACTCTCACTTCTAGGCTATACTGCCAGTCATTTATTGCCAGGCAGCTTTACCTCTGATGTCTAACAATTGGTCTATTATATGCCATTTAAAAGTAGGCAGTTTTCTGACTTTGATGTAGAGTCTGCTTTGTGGCATCCCTAAATGCCTAAAAGTGCTCTGTGTTCCATGCTTACTCAGAAACCTAAGCCTCAAGGAAGAGGCCAGGTTGCCTTTCACAAGCGCTGTTCCTGCCCTAGTAGGGCTCGCTCTAGGGGAGATTTAGTTGCACTGTAGCTCTCAGTGGCCCCAGGCCTCTTCACTGGTTAATTTGCCTCCTGGTGCCCATGCAAGGCTCACCAAAGGTGCATGGATTGGTGGTGAGCCCACCATACTGGTCCCTTCTAACCCTGCCACTTTCTCTGGCCCCTGCAAATCAGGGTGTCCTGGCAGTGGGCCACATCTTCCTCCTCTCTTCAGAGTGGAGGGAGATCACAACAGTTGCATGGGTGCTAGAAGTGGTTCAGCAAGGACATGTCCTAGGACTCTTCTCTGTCCCCTCCAGTGCACCCCACTTGCCAAACCATTACCCTCCGGGATATCTTGCCCTCCTGCTGAAGGAGGTTCAAACCCTCCTCAGAAAAAAGGGCCATAGAACCCCTCCTGGTTTCAGAAATGAATTTCATCTATTATTCCCAGTACTTCGTACTTCCTGATACCAAAAAGGAGTGGGGATTTACAAGCCACCCTGAACCTCTGAGGCTTCAACCTGTTTGTAGATTATAATTGATTCTGAATGGTCTTTCTTTAGTCCCTCTTCCCCCTGCTCTTACAAGGGGATTGAATCTGTGTCCTGGATATGAGGGATGCTTACCTCAATATAAAGATCTGCAGGCAACACAGGCAGTACCTGGAGTTTATTCTCCAGGGCTCACACTATCAGTTTCATGTCTTACTCCTTGGGTTATCATCTGCACTACTTGCCTTTACCAAATGCTTTGCAGTGGTTGCAGCCACCCTTCATTCTGTCTCATACATCGATGACTGGCTTCTGAAAGCCCAGTTGAGAGAAACACAGAAACATGTAAGCTGACGGCAGATAAGGACCGCAAGGCCCATAAAGTCAGACCATTTCTTTCTACCTTATTAATGTGCCATAGGCCTGTACTCTGTCAATGGCCTATCTATTCATACTCATCTTTATTGTTCCCTTATGCCTATCCCATGCCTGTTTGAAGACCTACACTGTATTCATATCCACCATTTCCTGATGTAGGCCATTCCATGCATCCACCACTCTTTCTGTAAACTTTTGTTTACACACTGTCCTACACCAGACAATGTTTTGAAGACTTGGGTATTCTGGTGAACAAACCAGTCAGTTCTTACTCAATGCTAGCATCTCTAATACACAGGAGTGGTCCTGGACATGTGGATGGGTTGAGTTTTTCCCCCCTCATATCATGCTATTATGCTGGTTGCCCAGTTTCAGTTGGTCTCTTTCAGTTAGGGATGTGAGAAAATTAATTTCCACAGGTGGAATTTTGGCGAAAGTGAGAATTTTGCTTCTGCAAAAGTTCAGAAATTATTTTCGGAACTTTCGCAGAAAATCCACCTTAAAACTGCAGAAAAAATATAAAAAGCTGTGGGATAATTTATTAAACTGTGGGAAAAAATCTGCAGAAAGGATCACTGCCAGTGGTAATTTGTGAAGCTTTTTTTAACTGCAGTTTAACTTATTAATCCACCCCCTACTGATCAGGGGTCTCAGTAAATACCTCCAATCCCTTCCTTGGACCCTCATGGTTTCTAGTGCCCTCCCCACCCACTGATTATGGCTCCCAAAACATGTTTTTTCCCTGATGTCTACCAGAACCCCTCCTTATTCTGGATTCCTTAGTCCACAAATAAACAGCCGACAGTCCACCAACTCATCCCCCTCTATTCCCAGTATTCCCTGGTGTCTAGTGTACCTCCCCATCCCAGATCCCTTGTAAAAAAATAATCTCAATTCCCTGGTGTCTATTAGACCCCCACAAACACCACCCTGACAGTTAATCTGCCACCACCCAACTCCCCATTCCACCCTGCCCCTGAGCAGGCCACCAGTGTAGCACTCCTTTCTCCTCCACTACCAGTGGCCCACTGAATTGTCAGTGAATAACCACGCGGTTGTACAAGCAGGCGCTCATTCACTTGATAGTTCATTAAACTGTGGAAAGAATAAATTCCACAGTTTTAATGCATTTTTCCACAGTTCACAAAAAAAAGTCAGCAGAACTCGGTGAAAAGCCACAGAAAATCCTACTTTTGCCAATGGCGAAAGTTCAGCAATTCCATGAAATTTCTTGAATTAGAAGTCTGTAAAGCAGAATTCAGAACTTTCGCCCACCGCTGCTTTCAATGACTATGCTTTAGCCAGATGTCTGTTACAACTAATAGGCCTTATGGCTGCTACCATTCTGACTTGACCAATTGGCATGTCTGTATATGAAGATTCTGCAATGGTTCATCCTTGCCTAGTGGGTTCAGCATAACTATGATCTGAAGAGTTTCACAGAAATTATCCTTCTGCTCTTTCAGTCCCTGCTCTGGTGGTTAGATTTCTCCAACCAAGAGATGGGTTTGCCCTTTCTCAGTATATCTCCTCTGTTAGTAATGAAAAGATGAATACCTTGGGTACTGGCTGAGGTGCCCATCTGTGCCTCTTCAAGTCTCAGGGTTAGTGGTCCCCTCTATATATGGCTCTGTACAGCAACACTCAGGAGTTGAGAGCTGTCCTTTTGGTAGTAGTAGTAATAACATTTTTTTATAGAGGGTATGAAGGCAACTTCAAACACCATTAGGGTTAAAAAACCCTCTTTACAAGGTGTACCTGTTTAGATGTCAGAATACAAGTTACAGTAACAACAAGCAATGAAACTGCGCATTTAACAATACAAATATGTTACTTAATATAAAACAACAATTTTATGTCATGGCACATAAAGATCTACAGGCAATTCAATTCATCTATTACATAAATAGCAAAAACATATTTCTTGCTTCATAGCAAGGTTAAATTTAGTTATGGTCAAATCCTGAGTTTTCAATGGCAGTGAAAGTTCATTCCAGGCGGTAGCAGCTCTATACTGAAAAGTCAGGGTTACAAATCTTTTTTTATATTTAGGGACTATCAGGTCTCTAGCGCCACTCTTTCGTAAATTAAACTGATAGGTGGGGCTGATAAGTCTCTCTGCCAGACCAATAGGATGTCTGGTCTTATAGATTTTATAAACAAGATTTGTCCAAATTCACTGTCTCCTAATCTCTAGAGAGACCCAATTTAGCTTAATATACATATAGCAATGATGGGTATCTGTTTTACATCTTAATACAAACCTTGCTAATCTATTGTAACATGTGTCAAGCTTATGAAGCATTGTTTTGTTAGCACTTGAGTAAACATGACTTCTATAATCAATTAGTGGAATTATTAACTGATTTGCTATAACCTGTCTATCCTTAATACCTGAGCAGTTCACTATTCTTCTGAGCGCACATACCCTGGAATGGACTTTTTTTTATTACCGTGTTTAAATGTTGTTCAAAAGATAACTTATGGTCTACAAGCACCCCTAGGTACTTGTAGGCCAAAACCTGTGTCAAGCAGTTGCCATTTACAGTTTTTATACATAGTTTATCATTTTGTAAACCATTCTTAAGAGCATATGGGCCAATTAACATAGTTTGGGTTTTCTTTACATTTAGGACAAGACCTGAGGAGGCAAACCAAGCCTGTAGTATGTTAAAATCTGACTGCAGGTTGGCCTCTACCTCCACCAGGTCTTTTCCATCAGAGACCAAGACAGTATCATCTGCATAAAGTCTAATATGAGTAGACTTTATATGGCAGGGAAGACTATTTATGTAAAGGATAAATAACAGGGGTCCTAATATGGACCCCTGTGGAACACCACAAGTCACTGGTAAAAATCTTGAACCAATTTCTTCTACCATTACTGTTTGAGATTGACCTTCCAAAAAAGATCAAAATCAATTTGATGGTTGAGTTGCTATACTTATCCGTTTCAGCCTCTGTACAAGCAAAGAATGGTCGACCAGATCAAAAGCCTTGGATAGGTCAACGAACACAGCATTCACGGACCTTAACTCCCCAAGTGGGGTTGCCACTAAGTCAATAAAATTCATGAGTGCTGTGGTCGTTGACCTACCCCTTCTAAAGCCAGACTGAAAATTATTTAACTTATTATATTTTTCCAGGTGATCCATAAATTGTGTATGAATCAATCTTTCCAACAACTTAGATAAGACAGATAGTAGGGCAATTGGTCTATAATTTGTAGGCCTAAAATCCAAACTCTCCTTATGAATAGGCACTATTTTAGCCTGCTTCCAAGATCAAGGAAAATGGCCTTCAATCAAACTTCTGCTGAAGAGATCAGTTAAGGGTTGGGCCACCTCATGTGCAGAATCTTTCAAAAACCTAATTTCTACATCATCTAATCCTTTGGCCTTATTTTTTTTTTGTAGTTTATTTCTTTTATTACTTCCTTCTTGTTATTTGATTAAACCTATATATTGGTATTGCATTTTGATCTGTTTGATTATCATTTACCTCTATCCCACAATTCCCCTTTTCTTGTAACCCACTTGGAATGATTAAGTCAGGAAGTTCAATTAAATATTTATTTACAGTGTTAGCAGTGTTGTCTGGATTTAAAAGAATGACATTTTCAATAACTTTTATGCAACATAAATTATTTTGTGATTTAACAAGTGATTTCATTAAGGTCCAGTATTTGTTTGGGTTGTTAGTTTCATTTATTTTATGCTTTTGTTTTCTTTACCTCCTGAATGACTTTTTGTGTATCTTTTTAAAATGCTTCCAGACAACCTTTTCCAAAGTTTTGTTAGCTTTTTTCCATAATTGCTTTTTAAGTTTTATCAATTTTCTTAAGGCATCATTTATCCATGGTAGGTGTTTTTGTTTTTTTGTTCTTTTTGTATATGGGTCACACATGTTGCACACCTCTAAAAACATTTTTGTAAATTCCTCTACTGCCAAATCCAAATTCAGAATTAGGGAAATCCTATACCAGTTTTGTTGTGACATTTTGAATTGAAAAGATTATTTTATTTTTTTATAACATCTCTTTACTAAAAAGTTCTCACTTAAAGGGTGAACTTTAAGTTGATTAACATAGATGAGACAAGAAACCATATTCTGATCACCCACATTTGAAGGACAGACCTTTGTTTCTAAGACTATAATATCTGGAGACACAAAAATAAGATCTAATATATTACCAGGGCTATTTATCTTACCTTTCCTTGTTGGTGTGTACACTATCTGGATCAGATTTAAAATCTGATATGATTCCTTTAGCTTCTGACCTCTTCTTTCACCCCATGCAGCATTAAAATCTCCCATTAATAATATATTTTTATCTCTAATATGCAGCCCTATGATGTCAGGTAGTTTCTCGAAATGGATTGGTTTAACTTTTGGTGGAGAATAAACCACACTGACTACCAAGTCAATGGAGGGGATGAAAATCAGAATGCACTCCATTCTTTCAGTCTTACAGGACAGTATGGTCTCAGAATGCACTAAAGAGTTATTTACACACAATATTATACCCCCTCCCCTTGCCCCTCTATCTCTTCTATGAAAATAATAATCATTTAACTGTAAATCTTTATCTACTTCTTTCTTTCCAAACTAGGTTTCTGAAAGAGCAATTATATCTGGCTTTTCCATTTCAACCCAGGTATGAAACAAATCCAGTTTATTTACTAAACTTTGTGCATTATCATGCATAATTTTTATATAGTATGTCTTGATTCAGGACCTGGGTTGGTCTCAATATCGCCACTAAGGGCCAGAATCACCAGATGTACCCATTCATTTGTTCTATCAATTGGCCTGGAAAAGGGGCCATACCTCATCTGCTGGTTCTTTAAATGTAGTTTCACCAGGAGGAAATGGTTTCTCCTCTTTACCAGGCTGGGTCCATTATTGGTAGAACAACCTGGAGGATAAAAGTTCTGGTGAAGTTGACATCTTATTGAAAAGAAAAAAAACAGCCAAATGTATAGAACAAATTTGCAACAGGCAGATAAATGCAATTAATATTCCCAAAACACAACCAAGCATTACTTTGGGGTTATTTTTATAAGACTGTTTGTATTCCATGATAATTTTATGACAGAATTAAAAAAACACAAATAAATATCCACTAAGCCACTAGTAACAATAAAGAGTGCTCAATATCTGACAAAGGACCACCAGTTTGGCAGATAGTGAGGTTTCTAATTGCAACAAACACTAGTGACACAAATTTTAAAACCACCTCTTTAGGTTACCTATATATCTATATTTTGCAGTAACTATAAGCTACTTTCTCAATAGCAGCAATTGTATTAAACCCCCAGTTGTTTACCAGTCAAATAGAGACTTTATCTTCAGCTACTTGTCTGAATTTCTATACTGAGTGGCGTTTGCGCCACTCACACTCATGCCACAGCACTCACACTGTAGCAGCACAAAGTTTTTTAAGCTGTAGAGGTCCTCCCTTAACTGTGACGCTTCCCTCAGTTCTCTGCCCTCACAGCTAATCGAGTCTCCGGTACAGTGAGAGCTCCAAAGCAGTTCTAACACACAGTCACTGGTTAGGGCACAAATTAGAGCAGCAGGCAGTTCTCAGATGGAAATAACAGAGCTGGTTTTAGATGTTTCGGCTAGAGTGTACCTGCTCATATGGCAGCGCAAAGCTTTTTAAGCTGTAGAGCTCCTCCCCTAATTGTGACGCTTCCCTCAATTCTCCACCCTCACAGTTGATCGAATCTCCTGTACACTGGGCTCTCTGAGGCAGTTCTAACACACAGTCACTGGTTAGGGCACAAATTAGAGTGGCAGGCGGTTCTCAGACGGAAATAACAGAGCTGGTTTTAGATGTTTCAGCTGGAGTGTACCTTTTTAGCTTTTAGACCTACAGGCCTTCAGCACCCTCCATCCAAGTCATCAGCTGTTGATTTTTATGGACACCATCTCCAGGATGTACAGCATAAACTGTGGTGTCCACCCATATCCCCTGCATAGAGGCAGTGAGAGTCTGGCACTGGGTCACAGAACACAACATGCTCCTGTCAGCTGTCTCCCTGTTTGGTACCCTCAATGCCCCAGTGGATCATCTCAGCTAGTCCAAGTACTCTTCCACAAATGGGAGTTTTTGAACTCTATCATGGATGACCTCTTCATAAAGTATGGTTGCCCAGACATCAAGCTTTCTTCATCTCCATACAACACAAAACTGTCACATTTCTGCTTGCTCATGCCAAGGCATGGAGATTTTGGTGAGATGCATTTTCTCTCACTGGAAAAGGGAGGTTCATGTATGCCTTTTCCCTGTTCCCTCCAACACAGAAAGTTCAGGTCAAGTTGTGGGCTGAGTCAGACACCCTAATTCTGCTGGCCTTCTCCTACTAGGCCAGGCATATATGGTTCCCTCAGCTTCAGCAATTGGCAGTGGAACCCCATCTCGCTCAATCCATGAGCAGGAGTTCTGTCACGGGAGCACGATGCTCTGGTAATCCAGATCTTCGACCCTGCACCTCCACATCTGGCTCATGGGCATGTACAAGTCTCCCATTTTGGGTTTTCCCAGTGATAGCAGCTGTTCTGCTGGCAACTCATGAACAGTCCACTAGATACAGCGACTTGCAAAAATGGAAACATTTAATTTTTGTGTGTGCTGCACATCAGCTGGACCACTTTACATGTCCAGTCAGTCTGGTGAAAGACTACCTCTTATGCCTTACAGATGTGGACTTTGGGTATTCATCCCAGTAGTACTGGGACCAGTCCTCTTTAATGTCTTTATAAGTGTCATTGCAGAGGGACTGGAAAGAAAAGAATGTCTCTTTGTAGATGACAGAAACATCTTCAACAGGGTCGATACAGAAGGTGGAGTGGAAAGGATGAGAAGGGACTTAGCAAGGTTGGAGGAATGGTCAATGTATGGCAGCTTAAATTCAATGCAAAGAAATGCAAAGTAATGCACCTGGGAAATAAAACCCCAGGGGAAGAGTACACAATAGGGGGTGAGATACTAACAACAACAAAAATGGAAAGGGATCTGGGGTAGTCATATCAGATGACCTAAAGGTGGGCAAGCAGTGTGAGAAGGCAGTAAGGAGGTGCTGGCAGGATAATGGGATGCATAGGGAGAGGCATCACCAGTACAAAACAGGAAGTTGTTATCCCTCTGTACAGACAGTTGGCGAGACCCCATCTGGAGTACTGTATGCAGTTCTGGAGACTCCATCTCTGCAAGGACATAGACAGGATGGAGGCTGTCCAGAGGAGGGAACTGAAATGGTGCAGGGTCTGCACCAGAAGACATGCAAAGAGAGATTAAAAAAGCTTAATATGTATACCCTTGAGGAAAGGAGGGTTGGGGGAACATGATAGAAACTTTCAAGTACCTCAAGGGAATCAACAAAGTCCAAGAGGGTAGCATCTTTCAGGAAGAAGAGGTAGGTAGGTAAAATTTATTTTTATACAGGTAATACATGTCATTTTGACATAATCCAGTTTACAAGACAGACCTGTGTAAATTCCTAACTAGTTACATAAAAATAATTAATCATAAATAAGAGATGTGCAAGAACAAGGGGGCACAATTTGAAGATAGAGGGAGGATGGCTCAGAGGTAATTTGAGGAAGTATTTTTTCATGGAGAGAGTTATGGATACAAGGAACAGCCTTCCTGAGGAGGTCGTGGAGTCAAACACAGTGGGGGAATTCAAGAATTCATGGGACAGATATAAGGCAATTTTAGTGGGGGTAGGAGGAAGTAGGCTGTTGGTTAACTAGGATCTGCAGCTTATCCATTAGAAAGGGAAATGGGTAGACTAGGTGGGCCCAGTGGTTCTTATCTGCTGCCAGATTCTATGTTTCTAATGGCCACTTGGCCATAGTGTCAGAGCTAAAATGCCCTCACCAGCAACTAGACAGTAGGCCGGCTTGAGGTGACTCATAGGTATCCTACTTTTGCATTCCCTTGGTCCATGATCCAGTTCTGGTAAGGGACATTAATTTGGTTCTGGAGACCCTTATGGTGCTTCCCTTTGAGCCTGCTGCTACTTGTGAATGATCCAGTCATGCCTCCTAGTGGCTGCATCACTATTTCTTACAAATCAGTCTCATAACCTTGGTATGTACATTGCATCTTTGTACTGGAACAAGAAAAAGTAGAAATCCTGAAAAAATACTTCTGCTCAGTCTTCACAGTGACAAGATGGTGTTAGACTACCAGGGAGCAGCAGAAACAAAGTGTGGGGGGGGGGGGTCTAAAATCCACTTTCAAAAGAAAGAGTTCTAAAGGAACTTGCAGCTGTGACAGTGGACAAGTCTAAGGGACTAATCAGCACATATCCAAGTGTACTAAAATAAGTCAGGGAGGTGATGGCTGCCATGCTGATTGCATTTTTCAACAGCTCACTGGAAGCAGGCATGGTTTTGGAGGACTGGAGGAGAGCAGATGTGGTTCCTCCACAGAAGAGAGGGGCAGCAGGGAGAGGCTAGCAACTATCGGCCAGTGAGACTTACCTCAGATGCGAGGAAATTAATGGTAACACTGTTAAATGAAAGGTTGGTAGCGTATGTTGAATCCAATAGGCTGCAAGACTAAAGGCAGCATGGATTCATGGTAGGGAGGTCAAGCCAGATAAACCTGACTGATTTTTTTGACTGGGTAACCAGTGAAATAAATCAGCAGTAGGAGGAAGTGGCTATGTCCTATCAGGACATTAACAAGGCCTTCGACACTGTGCCACACATGAGACTGATTGCAAAAATTGAGCACTGGTTACCATGGTTCAAGCCCTAAACCTGGGATGTCAGGAGCAGAGGCAGGCAAAGAGTGTGATAAAGCATCCATGTGTACAGTCTCCCTCTGAGGGGAGGATTCTGTGGAGCACTGCTTGGACAGTGACACTTGATCATATGTGGCAGCCTTACCAGCATGGGTGAACACATTTCAATTGTCTCTGCCTCTAGAGCATTGATATGGTGTGTGCCACTGGGGTGTGGGCTTGGGTCCAGAAAAACAGAAACAGTGCTTGCCTTGTCCTTCCAAATGTTGGTTGCCTAGTCTCCCCATGCAACAACCCCCCTAATGCACTCCACCTATTAAACCACTCCTGCCTTCCCAGTCCTGCATGCCTTAGAGGACTCTCCCAGGAATACTACTATCCTCGGGTATGGGGCCCCCCTAACAGGGATAAGCCAGACCATCAGACCCTCTGAGGCATAGGGATGGCCCGGAAAGTCACGTGGCAGGAAATGGCAGTGAAAAGTGGAAAGGAGGATCAAAAAAAAAAAGAAAGAAAGAAATTGAGCAGCCTATGGGCAACTGGCCGATAGGAGCACTTATCACAGCCAAGCAAATTATCCTCAGACATTGGAGAGAGGACAATCCCCAGTTAGGTGAGTGGCTGATAAAGTTGGGGAAAACAGCCTGCTATGAAAGAATGCAGGCAGCAACCTGGGTTATGCTGGACCAGTTCTTACAAACATGACAAGATACCTAGGATCTACTCACTTCAGAATCCCAGATGGCTGCTATATGCACCTCTCAGGAGGCAGAAACATAGAAACATAGAATTTGACGGCAGATAAGGACCGCTTGGCCCACCTAGTCTGCCCATTTTCCTACCTAACAGATAAGCTGCAGATCCTAGTTAACCAACAGCTTACTTCCTCTTACCCGCCACTAGGACTGCCTTATGCCTGTCCCATGCATTCTTGAAGTCCCCCACTGTTCTTGACTCCACGACCTCCTCAGGGAGGCTGTTCCATGCATCCACAACCCTCTCAGTGAAAAAATACTTCCTCACATTACCCTGAGCCATCCCCCTCTAGCTTCAAATTGTGCCCCCTTGTTCTTGCACATCTCTTTTTCTGGAAGATGCTACCCTTTTGGATTTTGTTAATTCCCTTGAGGTACTTGAAAGTTTCTATCATGTCCCCTCTCTCCCTTCTTTCCTCAAGAGTATACATATTAAGCTCTATTAGTCTTTCTTCGTATGTCTTCTGGTGCAGACCCTGCACCATGTTGGTTGCCCTCCTCTGGACAGCATCCACTCTGTCTATGTCTTTGCAGAGATGGGGTCTCCAGAACTGCACACAGTACTCCAGATGGGGTCTCACCAACTGTCTGTACAGAGGGATAACAACTTCCTGTTTTCTACAATTGATGCCTCTACCTATGCATCCCAGTATCCCCCCAGCCTTCCTTACTGCCTTCTCACATTGCTTGCCCACCTTTAGGTCATCTGACATAATTACCCCCAGGTCCCTTTCTACTTTTACTGTTGTCAGTATCTCACCCCCCACTGTGTACGCTTCCCCTGGGTTTTTGTTTCCCAGGTGCATTACCTTGCACTTCTTTGCATTGAATCTGAGCTGCCATACATTTGACCATTCCTCCAACCTTGCCAAGTCCCTTCTCATCCTTTCCACTCCATCTTGTGTATCAACCCTGTTGCAGAACTTTGTGTCATCTGCAAAGAGACATACTTTTCCTTCCAGTTCCTCTGCAATGTCACGTGTATCTGCCCTCAGTTCACAGAGGAAGGGAGATGACAAGAGGGGTGCCACTGATTGAGATGGGTGACACAAGCAGCTGTAATCATAAACCAGTACTTTTTTCTTTTCTGTTGTGCTGTCACCTGGAAGAGCAGAGTCGGAGGTTGGAAAAGAGGTGGTCAACTTCAACACGTCTGTAAGGAAGAGTGCATGGCAGTACATGTGACCTACTATAGCCAATCAGCAAAAGAGGCAACCAGGAAGAGGCGGTAAAGAGGAAGAGAGTGTTTCAACTCATTGCTCAGTTTACAGAGGGAGTGAGCCAACCAGAGTTGAGCTGCTGATAGAAACATTGACCCCAGGAGCTGTAATCACAAAACAGTACTTTTTTTCTGTTGTACTGTACCTAGAGGAGTAGAATTGAAAGTTTGGGAAGCAGTGGCCAGCTTCAGCCCAGCTGTCAGAGAGTGTGCACAGCAGAGCATGAGTCTTCCCACAGTCAATCAATAAAAAAGGCAATAAGGGACAGGGGATTTAAAAGAAGATAGCATGAAGACTCAGAGCTCAGTTCCCAGAGGGAGATCAGGTAGAGCGATGGCTATCTTTAGCACAGCTGTATGGGAGAGTGCACAGCACAGCACATGACCTGTCACTGTTAATCAACAAAAAGACAACCAGAAATAGGGTGTTAAAAGGAAGATAGTGCAGTGACTCAGTGCTCTGTTCATGGAGGGGGGAGGTAAGCCTACCAGAGTGGAGCCAAGGATAGAAACTAAGGCTGTGCATGGACCAAATATTATTTCTCAAAAAAACACAAATACTAGGCTTCCCAAATATTTGAGACTATGTCCCAAATACCCCCACTATTCAGCCAGTATTCAGACGCAACATTCAGTGGATAAGATATCAAAGTCTCATAGAGCTTCACTGACCAATCAGAGGCTATTTCTGGAGCTCTTAGCTATTCTCATCATGTGATCTCCTCACTGTGAGTTGGTAGAGGACAGGAGACAGTTGTCTAAGCGATAGCAGTAGTCTGCAGTGACTTACCTTTCAGAGACCTTTATCTTGGAAGCTGGAATGTACTACATATATAACATAAGGACTTCTATTGTGTATATTTCTTGTATTATATATTCTTTCTTTGTTGTTCTACATTTTATATCTCCTGTCTATGTAATTGCGAACTGTATGTGCCTCAGGACCTCCTTGTGAATGAGCTCGCTCAACGGAGTCTTTCCAGCAATAAACTTGAACTTGAACTTGCCCAAAAAACATTTTTCTGTTTGCAAAACAGATTTTTTGGGTCAGTATTTAAAATCTGATCATCAGCAGAAAAGTTCTGACTGCATTTTTTGTGTGTTTTTGTCCCTATACTATACTCAGTTGCAGGGACTGTCAGGAGAGAGGAGTGTGTGTGCATGTCTCTGTGTGTCTGTGTGTGTGTCTCTGTGTGTCTGTGTATGTCTGCTGGCACCCTTCCCCTGCTGTTTTCAGTCATGTAGCTCTAGTATGATTTATTTTTTTGCTGAAGCACATTTATATTTACAGAGACGGTTTCATTCTGTTCAGGAAAGTCAGGCTTGACTTTTCTGTCTAGCATGACAGTGTCTAGTCTATATTTACTATTGAGGAACTGTTTCTGGGGTCAGTGACAGAGAGAGCTGTTTGCTGATTCCCCCACCCCCACAGCTTTTACTGCTACACAAATCCAGTGTGAACTGATTTTCTTGTGAGGCAAATGTAAAGTTTTGATTTCGGTGTGTTTTGTTTTTCTGTCATCTTGTTTCAGGCTTGGTTCCTTGCATTACTGAAGAAACAGGGTGTTGACTGTCTCCCCCACCCCACATCTCACTATGCATGCACACTTATGCTGTGCATGCACATAGTATTGTTGTGAAGTTGGGTTAGCATGGGAACAAAATGCTGAATGAAAAACAGCGTGGATCAAAAACAATGCAACCATACAAAAAATACAGCAAAAACAAAAACAGCATCTGCCCAAAACACCTGAGTGCTATAACAGCACCACAAAAAAACAAGGTGCTAGACTATGTGTTCACAGGTGGCTCTGGACCCACACCCTGTGTTATGGGAGGCTTTGCCCCCTGAACCCCCCAAATAAATATAATCACCTCTGGGGGAGGCAACTCTGGGATGGGAAAGAACCATGGGAAGGGGGAAATCCTTGAGGAGGGAAGGGGAGGTGGAAACCAGCCCTGAGTTGGGAGGGGGGAAGACGATAAACTACGTCCCCCAAAAGAAAAAAAAATCACCTGCCACAGGACGTGAACCATACAGCAATTTAATTCTGCTGACCTCTGCTGCCTGTGCCCTACACTCCACACCACTGCAGCTGGTTAGCAGCACACCCTGCAGCAGAAGCTTTCTCCTTGTCCCCGAAAAGTTACAGGGATAACGCTAGACTTTATCTGTGCTATTATGTCCCTGTAGCTGTTCTGCCCCTGTATCTGTTTTCTCTTCGCTATTGTGAGTTTGTGTTTTTCACCCTTACTGTTTTCTGTTTGACATAGTAACCTAGTACCATTGCATTTCATTCTGCATGCGCACGGCTGTGCAAATGCATTGTTTTGTATTTTAAAAGTGCAGCAGTTTCTTTCAGCGGGTCAGGTTTGACTCAGAATTTTTCTGCTCATCAATTTGTTCTGGGCTCAGTTCCCTGACTGAGAAAGGTGTCAGCTGACTCCCTCTACCACAGCTCACTGTGCACATTGTGTAGCCTGTGTGAGCACAATATTTTTTCGGTGTGAGGCTGCATCCTATGTGTGTACAGCTGTCTGCATGTAGTTTTTCTTTTAAACCACTGCAGGTTTTCAGTGTGTCCAGCATGACACACTGAATAGTTGTGTGTTTTGTGCCTATTGTACGGTTCTGGTTCTGGGCTCAGTTCCATTTTCTAGTACTGGAGAACTTGTTGGTCAACTGTCCTCAATAGTACCAAAGCAGTGCTTTTTTATTTACTGATTTTTGTGGTACAGTATGGTGAATTGAATTGTGTTTAATGTTTGTGTGGTGTGATATTGTTCTTTCTCAGTTCCACAAGCAGCATATTTACACAACTGGGCACTATACTAATATACGTGGGTTTATATACTCATGTTTTAGGGCGATAAGAGGTGGAAGGCCCATTTCAATAGCCCCTAACTTCTCAGTAGTCTTGGGCTGGCTGAGCAAACAACTGTTCTCTATAAGCTCATCTAGTTTGTTCTTGAAGCTCGTAGGACAGATGGAAGTTACAATCTCTTCCAGTAGCTTATTCCACTGTCTAATTGTCCTTGGAATGAATGCATACTTCCTGCTTTCTCTGCTTGGTTTTATTTCTTTTATTTGTAACTGTTTCCCATGTAGATTGTATGACTTCTTCTTGAACTCTATCCCCAGCTCAACAAACAGCTGTTTATTATTAATTATATTAAAAAGTAAGAGTAGATTGCCCCTCACCATCCTGTCCTTTAAGGTGAACAGACCTAAACTCTAATGTATCATCATAGGTCTTATTCTATGGCCGCTAATAAGCTATGTTGTCCTTCTTTGAGGAGTCTCCACCAAATTGATGTCTTTCTTGAAATGAGGGCTCCAAATCTGTGAGCTATAATCTAAAAGTGGGCAAGTGTATGTCCTCTATATCTGCATCAGGACTGCCTCAGACCTGGATATAAACTCTTTTCTACACCATTTATTAGGTGGTTTGACATGGTGGTGACCTATCTACAGTGTAGATGTGATTTTAAAGTGTCAGTGAATAAGATCCCCAGGTCAGTTACTTTCTTCACAGAATTAATCATGTTGCCATTAAGTCGTTCTAGCATATATTGTTTTTCCCAAAGTGCAATTCAGCATAACAATTGTTTCATATATTTTACTGTGTTAATTAACAAATGTCAGTTCTCATTCTCACAGCAATCAGTATTGTTATTTGTCATGTCTGATAACAAGCAACCCTTAAAAGAACTTGGCCCAGCCCCAGCAAGTCCTCTGCAGCACCTGTACCAAGTGATGATGGAGAAGGTGAGAGGCATTCATCTGGACATACTGTATTTAGCAGTAAAAATATTTTTCTCACCTAGCAAGCCTTTATGCATGAATAACAGTGTGGGATGGGGGGCATAGCTCTACTTGCAACACTTGTAGCACTGTAACCATCAGCACCAACCATCTATTTTCTACCCAGTCCTTCTACGGGAGTACTAGGATGGGGATGGGCATTACAGTGCAATACAGCACCAACTGAGGAAGCAGCAGCCACGCTCAGGAATCTTCTTGTAGCTTCTTCCACCATAGATGTTACACCCCTTGCCTCTACCAGTGTACTCCATACCACCACCTGTCCTACAATTGCAATAGCCAGTGCCACCAGTACTATGTTTGATGCCCCAGTCACTGTGACCACCACCACAGCTGCCACCACCACTGCTGTGACAAGTGCTTTCACTGCTATGCCCACGGATACAGCACCACCACTTAGTTCCCCATTGTCCATGACCATGACTACTATCCCTATCATGCCGTCCAAATACATTACTCCTTCTGGTTGTACGCAAGATGTTTTAGATGAAAAACAGAACACTCATCTGGCTCTGAATAGATGGATTTTCCCTAAAGGTTCTTCAATTAACTGGTTGCATTCTGCCTGAAAGAAAAAAGTCTCCTGCTCACCATGCCAGGCATGTTTCATGTATTTAATATGGTGGTGGCATTATGTCCGAAAGAAGAATTTCTCCTGCTCACCATGCCAGGCATGCTTCATGTATTTAATATGGTGGTGTATGCCACAAAGAAAATGTTCTTCTGCTCACTGTACCAGGCATGGTTGATGTATTTAATGTGGTGATGGCATTCTGCCCCAAAGATACATTGCTCCTGCTTGACATGCTAGGCATGCTTCACTTATTCAATGTGGTGGTGGTGGCATTCTGCCTGAAAAAAAAAACTGCTGCTGCTCTGCATGCCAGGCATGTTTTGCATATTTAATGATGTGGTGGCATTCTGCCCCAAAGAACAATTTCTTCTGCCACCATAAGCAGTGTCAGTGGCTCAGTAGGTAGCACACTGGCCTCAGAGGCCGAGAGATCAGTGAGCTGTGCATTCAGTTCCCACATCTGGCACTTGTGTTAATATCCCAGTACTGACACTGTAGTGCAGCATGAGAGGGGTGCTGTACTTCTGAGGTGCCGTCTTTCGGATGAGACGTTAAACCGAGGTCCCATCTGCTTGGATTGGTGGTAGTTCAGGTGGATGTTAAAGATCCCATGGCACTTATCGAAAAAGAGTAGGGGAATTTTTTATTGAAAACTTCAGAACAAAATAAGCAAAATTGTATTGCATCATACAAATCATAATGAAAGAAATCGAAAACAGAAATAAGTATTACAGCATACATGAAACTTAAACATAAATAATCCGTATTTGTACAAAAACCTCCCATCCCACCCCTGCTAAAAGAGTAGGGGAATTTCCCCGGTGTCCTGGCCAAATTTCCCTCATTCACTAAAAATACCACCAACAGCTTAATCTGGTTCAAGGTCAGCTGGCATTCATCTGTATCCCCCTCCCCCCGGGTCATGCCTGAAAATAGGCAGGATTTATCTAGTGCACTTACCCGGTCAACAAAAAATAAATAAATAAATTTTGGCATGCTTCATGTATTTGATCTGGTGGTGGCATTATGCCTGAAAGAAACATTTTTCCTGCTCTTCATTCTAGCTCTGAGATTGTCACTGAGGGTGTCATTGAGGTGTTCATAGAACACCACATCTGAAGAGGGTTTCATCATGTCTTTCAAAGAGCAGCCGTGCCTTCAGAACAGCTTTATCAAAACATAATATTTAGACACAGTTCAGCTCATTTTTCACATTACTTTTTCATTTTTCTTCCACATTATTTATTAATGAGGTCATTTGCATGAAAGCAGAATCTTTGCTCCTGAAGAGTTCATCTATTCATGTTGCTTTCTCCCTACCTGCAGTCATAATGCACTGTTTTGTGACATCACAGTTACTTCCACGGGAGCAGATTGTGATGTCACAGCAGAGCACTATGGCTTGAAATAGGGAGTAAGCTATGGAGGCAGGTGAATTACCTAGGATTAAGATAATGTATTCATAAAAATTTCCTCCCTAATACACAATGGGGAAGATAAATCTACAGAATACATATGAAATGCTAGGTGAATTGTACCTAACTATTGTGTTTTTCAAAGTTTTCTTTGTGGCATCAATAGCGCTTTAAGGGATTTTAGGACCATTTGTAAAAATAACTCCTTTCTTGTCTGAATACTGAATATCTGGGACATTTATTTATTTATTTATTTATTTATTTATTTCAGAATTCAGATTAAACACTTTTGAGCCAAGGCTCTGTTACAAAGGTTTCATGTCAACATGAAATACAAACAGAATCACTAGTATGATGGAGCAAGGAATGATACAATGATACAATGAATACCAACTATGTCGTCAAAAAATTTGGAAAAAAGTATTCACACAGCGCAGATAGAAAGAGGTGACCCAAGAGGGTGTAATCATAAGTTATACTTATATTTTTGCCCTAATCGTACGGTGGCTCTTTCCTTTGATCTGCATAAGCAGCCCAGCAAGCAGAGCTGATCAGCATCATGATCAGCCTTGCTGTGGTTCTGCCCCTCCAACGTATAAACAATCCCTCCCACCCACTACCAAGTATCCCTCCCACTTCCCATTGCTTCCCCTTTCCTAATTTTCTGACACTGCGGTACCCAATCCCTGAAGCTGGCTAGTACAACTCACCCCATCCATTTTCACTGTACAACACCAGGGCAGCACACCCCCAGTGCCGCCAAACATAATCACCAGTATAGGTACTGAAATAAAGAAAACTGTCCCTAGGATATGCCCACTTGTGCAGTGTGTTACACGAGGTCCCTGCACTCTAATTGGTACCCTCAGAGGTTCACCGTAGACATCTAGTACTTAGTATATGTTATACTAGCATATAGGGCTAAGGGCATCTACCGTACAAGAGTAGATGTCAGGATATGAATGCATATTGTTGTAATACTCTTTGCTTGCTAATACATATATTCTTCTATGTATTTTCTGTGTATTTCTTACTTGTAAGATGTCAAGGCACCTGTATCCTTGTAATAATTATGATATGTAAGTCAGCATTGCCACCTTTTGGTGACTTGTACTACTACACTGAGTTATGTAAGACTCTGTATAAGAACCCTTTTGTTCATAAACTGATGACTATACAAAATTGTATAATGTTATCTTGAACCGTGGAGCCACCTCTAATTTAGCCAATAGGGCTCATCTCTGTAACTAGAAATGTTTCTATCTTACAGTAGCCATAGTAATTATCATAGGTATGTAATGTAATACACTAGTCTTATACCTTGGAGACCCCAGGAGATCCCAGGAAACACAGAGAAACCTTGAGGTATAGGCAACGCTTAGCACTGGCTCCCGGTTCATATTTGTAAGAACTGCTTAGGGCAACTGTGATTTATCCTTTTGGTAGTAATAAACTTGTTTATTACTTTTATGCAACGTGTCTGTAATTACTTGCATTCCCAATATTGCCAAGAACTTGAAAGTGAGGTTCAGACCTCCTAACAAATTGGTGACCGTGTGCAGGCAATATTTAGTGTTTGTAAGTTTTTGCTTGTTGCTAGAACTTTTCCCTTTCCCACGGGGGAAGGAGGTGTACATTCCCATATCACCTCTCCCATTTTAAACCAGTTTGTAGTCACTTACAAAGTCTGGCTGTCATCCTTTCGGGTGTGGTCGATGCCGACTCAACTCACTCCATAACAGCTTTGATTAGTAAGTCTACAACTTTTACAGTAGCCCGGCTGTGTATAAAGTGCTCCTGCTGTGGATTGATACACAGCACGGTGCCTTTTGCACAGCTTGATTTTTCGTTCCTTCCCACAGAATGGCCACCTTATCAAATATCTCCGCAGAACTGAGACTCCATGTCTCGAACTTCCTTACCTCCCATGGAGGATGGGCTGACTTCGCATGGGACACATGTCAATTCGAAAACTCTGTACTGGGGATTTCAACCCAGTACACAGAGATGAGACAATCAGCCAATAAGCGTCAAGCTAAAGGGTTGATGGTCTTGGCTCTCTATGCTGCTCTGGAAGCCTCCAAAGTGAGGTTTTGAACCCTTGATCTGCAAAATTCGTCTCTTAAGCAACAGATGGGTTTGTAGGAAATGGAGTGTGTTAGACTGCAGCAGAACTTGGAGTCTGAACTCCAAACTCTGTGGAATGAAAAGGATTCACTATTGCATCATTCAGCTCAAGCTGGAGAACAGGAACTGTGTATGTTGAAGCAGGAGTGTGAAAGTTTGAGACAGGATAAGGGACAGGCATTGCAAATAAATGATTTGTTAAATGCTGCAAATGCTCAGTTGAGTGAGGAGATGGGTGAGCTACAGGACGAGATAAACCAGGTACGTAATGACTTAGAAGTGTCTATTAGGGAATATCATGAATTGAGCGCTGTGTATAAAGTGTTGCAAAAGCAAAAGCAAGATGAGGTTGATATGGATGTTGCAAGTGTGAGTCATACAGAATGTCAAACCAAGATGGCGAAACTGCACCATCAGCGGGTGGTTCTGGCTGGCCATGTTAAGGCAATGGGAGGTGTAGCCCCTGCTTTACATATGTCATCTGAAGGGGAGTTGTCAGATGACGATATCTCTCAATACAATGCCCAGTCACACCCCTACTATGGCACAGAGACCCCACCCAGCCATCCTCAACATGGTAGGTCCCCACTACACTCTCACCATGTCATACATCATCGACGTTATGATGCCCATCATGGGAGATGCCAACATGGTGGCTCCCATGATGGGGAGAGCAGGCCTAAGCCTGGTCCCAACGGCACCACTGATAGCCGTTATTAATGTGGAAGATAGGCATGAGATAGAAACCATGATTGAAACTGTGACAGGCAATGTACCTCTTCCTGAAAGAAGTAAACGGGCCATTAAAACCCAGATTAGGCAGCTTTTGCAGGAAGCTGGCACTCAGGAGGGTATAGTCTGCACTGCAGCTGAGGCTGCAGCTTGGGCTGCCCTGGACAGCGCTCGAGACAATCCAGCTCTGCCTGATCGACCCAGTAATCCTCTACAAATGGCCTGCTCTGTTCAGCAAATAGCTGACAGCATCGGTCGGATGAATCCATCTGACAACCTCAGCTGTCACTTGGAAAAGGTGCATTCTAAATGTGAGATGCTTAGCCTCACTGCAGAATATAAGGTCCAAATACTACGCCAAACTATTGTTCCTAGTTTGTGGGCCAAACTCCCCGATGTCATCCGCCAGGATAGGAATGCCACCTTTGATGAGGTTGCAGCTGAGCTCATTTCTGCTCACAGCCCAGGTGTAGTAGGAGTGATGCTTGCATACCCTGTAAAACAGAATGCAAAGGAAAGTCCAGTGACTTATCATCAGAGACTTTGGATGGCCTACTGAGCAGGAAAGCACTTGGCACAAGAAGCTGCGGCTGTATGTCTTATTGAATATAAGACCCTGTTCCTTAGGAACATGATTCCAGCAATACAAGAAAAGGTAGAGCCAACCACCTACCCCAATACAGATAGGTTTGCCAACATCCTTCAGAAAACTGAGAGAGTTTACCAAATCTATATCTGTGATCTGGACTCTGGTTCCAAGAAGGTAGCTCCTTTGGAGCCTACTCCAGAGGCCATGATGCACTACACAGTGGAAGGGCAGGCTCAACACCAACAGGCCCAACACCAACAAGCCCTTCCAGCTGATAACCAACACCCCCAACAGGCCCATCAACAACAACCGCAACAGCAACAGCAGTGGTGTGGGAACTGGAATTGGCATAAGTATAAAAAGCATAAGGGTAAAGGCAAACCACAACAACAAAGAACAGGCCCTTCATATAGGGAGATAGCTGAAGAGAATCAGAAATTCTGAGTGCTCCTGGGACAAGTGCACTCTGTAGCAGACGATGTTCCTGCACAGGCCATTGCGGCAATACAACCGGTGACCCAGACCCCAAAGGACCATGGTGACACAGGTGGTGCAGGCCATCAGGCTCATACAGGCCTGAACCCAGAAACTCCTCCCTATATAGCGTCAGTACAGTATGGTGAAGTGATTCATAAAAGTCAGGCCCAACCTCTCCATGCTCCCAGTAGTACAGATTGACAATTATAGGCCCCAGTTCAGATTGTAAACAAGATAGTCTTGGATACAAATGGAAGGCCCTGCACTGAGGCCGAGGTCGGGAGCTGCCTGCTGGTAGTCTTGTTAGATACAGGTGCAGCTGTATCAGTGCTACATGATGAACACCCAAATACATCCCCTTGGTCCACCGGACAGAGAACCAACATGTCAGGAGTTGATGGTGCTAGGCTATCTGCATACCATTCTCTACCGCTACTGGTAGAGCTAGGCCATCTAAAGGCCTCACACACTTTCCAACTAATGGTATTGCATGGTCATCCTAGTATCATAAAGATTGACTTCCTAGCACCACATGGCTGTGTGGTGGACCTAGCTAACATGCTACTGCTACAGATTCAGGGTCAATACCATACCATTTTGATTCCTGATTCACATGTTGTGGCAACAATATCTGCCAATGACAAGGAGTATGATGTCATAGATTTGTTCAAGACTCATGAACTTTTTCCAAAGCTTCTTCCCATTTTGCAATGACTTTTGGAAGCATTTGCAATTAACAAACAAGACTGTGGCAGAATGCACACTGTCATTGAAGTGCCTGGCCCAGCACGTGAGAGGCAAAGGCAATATCCTTTCCCAACTGAGGCCTTGCCTTCCCTTAGAGAAACAATCAAGTCACTCCTCAAGCAAGGAGTAATCAGAACTTGTGTTTCCACTGCCAACTCCCCAGTGTGGCTCATGAAAAAACCCACAGGCACCTGGAGACTTACTATTGACTACAGGAAACTGAATCAGGTCACCCTCAGTTGTTCCCCAACTGTAGCTACAGCACTTGCCATGCTGCGACTTCTGACCCTTGACCTGAAATGGTTCAGTGCCCTGGACATTTCCAATGGTTTTTTGGCCCTTAAGAGTCAATATAAGCTTGCCTTCACCTTTGAAGGAAGACAATATACGTGGACTCGCTTGCCACAAAGATTCCATAATAGTCCGTCCCTGTTCCATCTGCACATGATGGATGCCCTTGAGAGTTTCTCTACTCCCCAATGTCTCTTGCAGTATGTGAACAACCTGTTGCTGGCAACAGCCGCACAGGAACAACATCTGAATCTCTTGGATGAACTACTGACTCTCTTCCAGAGAGCAGGCCTGAAATACAATCCAGCAAAAGCAAAGCTATGTCAGAAAGAAGTACTCTTTCTAGGTCTAAAAATAACTGACCAAGGTCGAAGCCCTACCTGGAAGAAGGTACAAGGATTGCAAGACTTGCCATTACCCACCAGCGTGGCAACTCTTCGAAGGTTTCTAGGTATGGTGAATTACTCGAGAGATTTTATTTGTGATTTTGTTCAGAAAGCTGCTCCTCTGTATGAGCTACTCAAAAAGGACATCCCATGGACTTGGAGCCCTATACATACCCAGGCTGTGATGTCACTGAAGCAGGCCTTGGCCTCCACCCCAGCTATGGTTAACTCCAATCCAGCACTACCATTCCATCTGGAGTGTGCCACCTCTGACATTGCCATATCAGCAGTGCTGGCCCAGAAGGTTCATGACACCCTGAAACTCATTGCATATGCATCACAGCTCTTGACCCCAGTGGAACAGAAGTATGGCCTTTGTGAAAGGAACCTTCTGGCCACCTACTGGGCTGTCAAGCACTTCCTGTATATCATAGGGTACTCTCCACTGATCATCAACACCAACCACACCCCAACTAACTTCCTGCTCTCAGACAGAGTGAAGGAGGGTCAGTCTCTAACACCAGACTGACACACTGGTCACTCCTTCTCCAGGATAGAGACATACAGGTCCAACAGACAAAAATTCCATCTTTGCTGGCTCATGCACTTCTTTTCCAAGGAGAACCCCATGACTGTACACTGCAGTTGCCTGATCTTCTGGATCCAGGTCCTTTCCTCCGTGCCATGCCACAAATACTTGATAACACCTCTTTGTGTCACATCTTTACTGATGGTTCAGCATCCTACTATCAGGGAGAACAAATTGCAGGGATGGGTATCTTAGTGATTTACCCTTATGGAAACACTGTCAAAATAGCTAAGCACTGCAGTGTAGCATCATCACAATATGTAGAGATGGCAGCGGTGGCCTATGCCCTCGAGTTCAGCCAACATGGGACCGAGGATACTATCATCTTTACAGACTCTAGTTGGGTTTGTTGTTCTCTTACAGAATTCCTTCCTTTCTGGCAGAAGAACTCCTTCCTGTCCTCTGATGGCAGCCCAGTGAAGTATAAGGAATTGGTAATATACATACATTCACTGGCACAGAAATTTGCATACAAACTCTATGTACATAAAGTCAAAGCTCATTCTCTCCATGACCTGTAGCATGTCTTCAATGATGCAGCAGACACCCTTGCCAAGAAAGGGGCCCAAGGGGGGACACCTGGATGATGGATCATCCAGAGGCCAATGCGGCCATATAGATTA
Organism: Neoceratodus forsteri; assembly: GCA_016271365.2. NCBI lineage: Eukaryota > Metazoa > Chordata > Ceratodontiformes > Ceratodontidae > Neoceratodus > Neoceratodus forsteri. The sequence continues at coordinate 245,478,525 of CM057455.1, forward strand.
CAGCACTCAGGAAGAAACCTGAACCCTTTCCCCCTTGGACCTCTCAGCAGCCCAGCATATTGATACTGAACTCAAAGAAGTGTTCAGATTCCTTGACAAGAGTACCAAAGAGAAACTTCCCACACATAACCCCTACTGGAGGCATGAACGTAAGTTACACTTGTCACCTGATGACAAGCTCATCTGGTACCAACCAGATGATTCCACCACTAAGTTGTGGGTGGTCCCCAGACACCTGAGATCTGAATTCTTGCACCAAGTGCATGATACACCCACTGGTGGACACCAGAGAGTGTAAAATACCCTCCAAAGACTCAAGACCACCGCCTGGTGGCCTGGTGTCACCAAAGATGTTAAGCAGTACATAGACAATTGTCTCGTTTGTGCACAAAACAACCCTATCCCTACCAAACGAAATGCCAAACTCTTACCACAACCACACTCTAGCCCTTGGCATGCCATACAGATTGATTTTATTGGCCCTCTGACCAACACCAGCAGAAATAATAAGTACGCTCTTGTGGTAACTGATGTCTTCTCCAAGTGTGTTGAAGCTTTCCCCACTAAGACATGCACTGCAGACTACTGCCAAAATCCTGGTGGAACAGATTTTCTCCAGGTGGGGCCTACCTCTTAAGGTAGACTCTGATAAAGAAACCAGTTTTACAGGTGAGTTGATGAAAGAATCCCTTGAACTCCTTAGAGTTCAGCAGAAGTTCCACATACCTTATCACCCCCAATCCTCAGGTCAAGTAGAAAGAGCCAACAGACGGATTAAGCAAATGCTTTCCAAATTCATTGAGGACAATCCAAAAACCTAGGATTCCCTACTGCCATTACTCCTTATGGCAATTAGGGGTACACCCTCAGCCTCCACCCAGCTCACACGCTTTGAGGTGATGACTGGTAGACAGATGAGATTACCTGAACACCTGTTGTTTGATCTGCACACCTCCACTGCAGACCATGTGTCTGTAGACCAATATGTGGAAAAACTCAGAAAAGACCTCATACACACGCACTTGTATGCTGCCAACTGCATTGGCAAAGCCCAGCAACAATCCAAAATACAGTTTGACAAACATGCACAAGAAGTGGATTGGCAGGTTGGAGATCAGGTAATGGTACTCCAATTTGCACATCCTACCCACTCCTTCTCCAATAAGTGGGAAGGCCCATACCCCATTGTCAACAAGCTCAGTCCAGCAGTCTATCAGGTTAGACTCCTGCATAACAATAAGTTGACTGACAAATGGTTACATGCAAAGCAACTGAAACTGTATAAAGGAGCTTAACTACTTTTCCTCACCCCATTGGGTGGAATAGTCTTAACATACTAATCTTTGATCTTCCTTTTCAGATACACTGACAAGATGGCTATCTTGTTCCATTATCTCCTCATCTCAGGAGTTATCCCCTGCATCCAAGGCATGGTACAGAACCTCCTACAACACCTCGATCCTCCAGCACCTCCTCCAGAGGGAGTATCCATCAATATACCAGATAGTCTGATCACTGTCCAGGAAGGTTCTGATGCTTCCCTCACTGCCTCGGTTGTTGCTCCTTATAAATCTACCCTTCAAATTGAGTGATAAACCATGTCGCAAGGACAAATTCTCCCTGTGGCCAAACTCTCCAAAGGAACTTTCCAGGGTTGGCCCAATGCTAAATTATCCCCCCAATGGTTCTCTGTCTTTGTTACAAACTGCATTAAGACATTCTGGTTTGTACAACATTACTGTCTTAATTGATCCTTCATACTGTAATTCTTTGTCTAGGGATTCTGCTTAGAAATGTTGTGCTATACACCATATGGTTTCTGCAGCCATGTACCTCTCTGTGTTACCATTTACTGATAAACAGCTTTTGGAATGTCCAAAGCATACCCCTGGTCCCCATAGTGGTCTAACAGCCACTGCTCTACCAGGTTCATTAATTAATAACTTGCAGTTTATGCATATACCTGTTTTGTTTAATCTTACTTACTGGAGTATGAAAGAATGTGGTATGTGTCACAATACTAACATGTCAACATTTTATAGTTCATTATTGCTTGATAGTTTAGCTGCATTTCAGATTCATACTCAAGACCCTACTGCCCGGGGTCCATTCTACTGAACATAGAGGCAACTTCAGGAGAAAATCCACTCCTGATGAATTAATTCATAAGTGTAAGACACGTGAAGTTGACAGTTCTGATGTTACAGGTGCAACAGGTACTGTCACAGGCCTTTTTGGTACAGCTATGTCTATTTGGAATAAAGTAGACATTGCTGCTATCAAAACTCATTCTGCCAAGTTCTCCACTGGTTTGGTTAATGATGTACTACTTCCACTATTGCACAGTGTGGATGGCCTTAGTCAGGAAGAAAGATACACTGAATACAACATGCACGACATTGCTAAGGCATTCACTGATTTAAGAGATAAGATCAACGCACTCATACAACAAAACAATAAAGAAGCAGATAAACAATACATTGCTAGAGAAATCCTTTGCTCTGCCTACGGCTCATACATTATCACTACCATCAACAATCTCTTCCGTGATCTAGAATCTGGAAGAATTCCTGATATCATACATGACAGACGCATTTCCAAATGGTATTGTCCACGATGTAAAACCCCTGGCTATATTGCTATGTGTATGCAACAGGTTTTAACCATTCCTTTTTCTACAGCTAGGAATTTGGGGTTTGTGACCAGACACCCTAATACTGGTCCTTGTTTTGCTGCTAAGAAATTTTCCATAACAGATACCATGTTTGTTTCTTTTACTGTCTCTTTACCATGTTTTGATCCCACTACAGCTTTGTTCGACAAGCTTGCACTGGTTCATTCGATAGGGCATTTGGACGAAGACATCTATAGAGAACACCTGGATCTACGACCTCTCCTGGTTTTCCATCCTTTCCTGGACGCCTGGGTGGCTCCACACATGGACTGCTGTGCAAAGAAACAATACATTTACTTGTGCCAATGTGATGTATTTGATGTTATTCAACCTGTTTGTGGTTATTCTCCAGATAGCATTGATTGGACTTTCACCATGGATGATGACATCACCAAGAATGGCACGGACTCCTTGGATGCAACTCTGGCTCCAGATAAGCTCTACCAATCATATTGTCAGGAGGTTCATCACCAGTCAACATGGATTTCGAAGACGGCCTACACATGCCCTGTCCAGTTGCAAAAGTGGAGACTCCCTACTGTTAGCTCTCAGTATAATTCTGATGGGGAGTACTGTGTAGTTGCAAATTTTAAAAGCTATACTTATGGATCTGTTACATGTATTATTGATTACCCCAATTTCTGTTTTGTTCCCCCACCAGAAGACTGTCATTGGACATACCATCATAACCCCCATCCCCCTGCTAGATGCAGACATCATAGATGGTAACCCCGATTGTCTGCTCACACTGTCTGAATACTTACCATATTTTAATGTACACATAGACCCACTGGCACTTACATTAAAACACTTTTAGACAGGAAAGACACACACCTCATCCACATCAGCAATAATATGACCAAGGCCAATGAAGCTATCCTCTCATTGATTAATAATGGTGACATGAATGACGCATTGACTAACACCTGGTTAGGGATTACTTTTAAAAGTTTTGTTATTATACAAGCATTTTTAATCTTTATTTTGATTATTATGCTGTGCTGCCTACAGCGCACACTGCATCAACACTGTGAGCAGCTCGAGTTCCTTTACAAAGCTTGGGCGTCAGGTTTGTAAATGACCACTGCTCCCTGGCTTTTTCCTAGATTTGCCTGTGTTGCCCTTGGAGACAACAAGGGGGGGAATGTTACACGAGGTACCTGCATCCTAATTGGTACCATCAGAGGTACATCATAGACAGCTAGTACTTAGGTATATGTTATACTAACATATAGAGCTAAGGGCATTTACCGTACAAGAGTGGATGTCAGGATATGAATGCATATTGTTGTAATACACTTTACTTACTAATACATATATTCTTCTATGTATTTTCTATGTATTTCTTACTTGTAAGATGCCAAGGCATCTGTGTCCATACAATAATTATGATATGTAAGTCAGCATTGCCATGTTTTGGTGATTTGTACTACTACTCTGAGTTATGTAAGACTCTGTATAAGAACTCTTGTTCATAAACTGATGACTATACAAAATTTAGCCAATAGGGTTCATTTCTGTAACTAGAAATGTTTCTATCTTACAGTAACCATAGTAATTATCAGAAGTATATAATGTAATACACTAGTCTTATACCTTGGAAACCCTAGGAGACCCCAGGAGATCCCAGGAGAAACAGAGAAACCTCGAGGTATAGGGAACGCTTAGCACTGGCTCCCAGTTCGTATGGGTAAGAACTGCTTAGGGCAACTATGATTTATCCTTTTGGTAGTAGTAAACTTGTTTATTACTCTTATGCAATGTGTCTATGATTAATTGCATTCCCAATATTGCCAAGAATCTGAAAGTGAGGTTCAAACCTTCTAACAAATGCTAGAGCTGTCGTTTATGATGCTGATGACCTGTGTTCAGGAATGAGCACAGAGCATTGGATGGTCAGTGGGGGGAGGTAGGATAAGCATCCCACAGACAGCTGTCCTCCTCTGGGGGGAGGATTGTGGTTTCCCAGCATGTGAGTGATACCCATTAGAGACTGACTGTACACCAGCCAGGACTTCACAAAGGTTGTACAAAAAAAAAGTCCAAATAAAAGAGTCTCTTTTCAGTTTAATTCTCACTTTCTCGCTCTAACCCAAACAAAAAATTGCTCTCTCATTATAAGATGTATTCATGGTAGGTTAATCTCTGCATCCTATTTTCATAAGTTTCATCTCCCATTTTTCACAAACAGCAACAAGACTTTTTTCATTGACCTTCCTGTGGACAGCCTGAAGAGTACATTAGTGTTTTTAACAGGTGCAACCAATTAAAAGATCCTATCCCAGAGCTAGTTTCCTGTTAATAATTCCTCAAACAAGTGTGTGCAGTCAAAATACAGCTCATGGTTTACTTGTTTTATTTGATATTTCAGATTGCTATTTTTAAAAAGAAACCAAATAGCTTTCTGCATTCATTTCATCATTATAATTATATATATATATATATATATTTTTTTTTAGTCTTTGGTAACTAGGTAAGGCCCACTAGGCTCAAGTGCCTGTTTTCAGGGGTGACCTGGGAGCACCGGGAGGTTAAGTGACTTGCTCAGAGTCACACAGTATGCAACTAGAGGTTGTGAAAATCAAACTCAGGTCTGGTCTGCTAGATGTATGCAGCTCGTTCATACCTCATTCCTCTAACCTCTAGGCTATACTGCCAGCCCATAGACATTTGCAAACTAAGAAATCCCAGTTTCACATACAGATTCATCTATAGTTTTTTAACCAGAGAGAATCAAGGGAAGGAAAAAAGAAAGACTTGACACTGCAAATGAAGGCAGGGATATAATAGGAAATTTGTGGTACCTAAGACTGGCCAATTCTTAGCTGTCACAAGAAAGATTTAATTATGCAATCAGACAAGCAAGAGACAGAAAAGTGGCAGAACAGGAGAGGACAGAATAGATTCTTACTTTTAACTCTCTCTCAGCATAACAAATGGGACAGGGTCTTATCCAACCCTGTCACAAAACTCAAATAGCTTTCTGCAATCATTTCAAAAATATAATTATATACAGTGGCCTGGATATTCAAAAGGTTCGTAAAACTGCACAACAAGGATGCCATTGCCCAAATGAAAGCACACCATTGTACGATATTCAGTGGGAGGCAGCTGCGCAACACAAGTAGCAATGCACAAGAGTGCAATAGTAATGAATGCATGCGCAACCTTAGCTGAACCATGAATAACATGCGCAGTTCGATATTCAACAGCATGCGCCGTGCACAATAAGGGAGCTAGTGGAAGTTGTGCAACAGCAGAAATTATCCAAAATAAAAGGGAGCAAGAGAGTGGCACAAGAGTGCTAAAGGGAAGCAACAGGTGGGAGCATGGTGACTGACACAAGGGCAGTAGAGAGGGTAGCAGTGAGCAGGACTGGGCAGGAGCAGGACAGGGCATACCAGAACTGAGCCAGGAACAGGATAGGAGTGGGGAAACTGTGCCACTGTGCAGGATAGTCAGTGGCGTGCCACATTGGACTGAGGGCAGTGGCAGGAGGCAGAACAACCACAGCTAAAGGCCAGAGGTGCATCTGGTGCAGGAGGAGCATCAGAAATGGACAGTGGGGGAAATGGGATAACAGCCACCAGGGAGTGGGACATCTGGCCCAAATGATGTCTCATACATCAACCGGAAGGTGTATGCAAGCATCAACTGCCAGGTGGTGTGCGATGCCAGGGGATGCATTACCAATGTCTGTGCCATGCACTCTGGGGAAGCACATGTTTCCTTCATCTGGTACCAGTCTACACTGCGCCACAGGTTTGAGAGTGGGGACATCCCCACTGGCCACCTAGTGGGTGAGCATGCATATCACACAGGATGACATGAGCAAGACATGGGGGGGTGCATGGTCAGAGGTGCCATGGGTACCATCCTTGTTGGCCCATGGCAAAGCAACACAGACCACCATACTACTGTCCAACCTCTACACACAGGTGACAGTGGGCTACCCACTCCATCCCTGGCTGCTCTCATTGTATCAGTGCTCCATGACCCCAATGCAGCTACGGTACAATGAGGCACACGCCACAACATGGAATGTCATCAAGCGGGTGTTCAGGATGCTGAAGGTATGTTTCCAGTGCCTGGACACATCTGGTGGTGCCCTACAATACAGCCCCTCAAAGGCCTGTGGGCTATTCCTGGCCTGCTGCATCCTGCACAACATGGCCAACAACTGTGAGATAGCCGTAGAGGTTGAAGAGGGGTACAACAGTGGGGATGATGAGGACACTGGTCCAGCCGGTGATGGGCAGTCACCCCTTGGGCGAAGGGACTCCCGGCTGATCCGGATGTCACAGCTGCACTGGGACAACATTACAGAAGAGCACTTTGGTCAACACAGGTAGGTCTTGGGGCCATGCACAACCACCAATGGCAAAGGCACAGCCCACAGAAAGGCAGAGAAGAACACCAGGGGTTGACAGAGGTAAGGCAATGGGTCTGAGTGTGGCACCGCACACAGCATCAGGGATGGGCAGGGCCAAACACAAGACCTGCACACACACACACACACACACCCCACAAGACATGCACAAGGGGTAGACGGCACAACAACCACAATTGCCACCCCTACCCCCACACAGGTCCACACATGACCACACCCAGTGGCCATCACTGTGCATGCCTCAGATGCTGGACACCATTGCACACAGGTGGACAGCACAATGCAGGCATCATCATGCACATGCCACAGTGGCCAGCAGCCTGGAGGGTGTGCACAGGGACCGTGTGTGTGCAGGGCCAGGTACCCCACCCATGTGTCGCATGATGCACACTACACTGCACAAAGGGCAGCAGCAGACAGTGGCCATGGTGGGAGACAGGTCAGTCAAGTGGCACAGTGCCACAGCCACCACGGATGCATGGGCAGCCCCGCCGATACCTGCCAGCCATGCCAGGCTGACCATTGGCCTCATGGGGTGGCACCGATGGTCCCCAAGGGGTGACGCTGTGTGAACATGACTGTGTTCATGCAGGTGTCTGCAGCCCACTGAACATGCCCGCATCAGGCATGCTCAGTATGCCCACAGCCAAACCCAGTGTCGACATAGCAGGTGTCGCACAGTGCCGGGAACGGGTGGGTGGACATGACACTGTGTGGTGTCTGCGGTGGATGGCTACTGAACTGGGTGCCCAATGTGGCCATAACAGCTGTGAATGCATTTGTCTGCCTGTCAGTGGCAGCAGTCACATCCGCCCACAGCCGGGCCATCTCTGCCAAGAGCAGACCATGGTCTCTGTTGCACTGCTCCTCTGCCTGGCACAGAACCACACTGAGTGCATCCACCGCAGTCACAAGCCACAACTGCTGATCTACTGAAGCCTGGAGTAGACAGCTGTGCTCATCAATGAGGTCATCCACCATTCCGGCATGCTGTCCCTCATGGTGTTCCTGGCCCTGCTGGCCAGCATCCCTTGACAATGTGCGCTACACACCAGAGCCATGCTGGGGCACGTCCACACGTGGTGCACTGCCACTGCCCCCTGACACTGTCCCCCCATCACCATTGGCCGAGTGCTGGCACTGTCCCTCTGGCTGCCAATTGCCAGGGCTCACTGGTGCCACCACAGCAGCTGCAACAGCCCCAACACCCTGGACGCATACCAGTGCTGCCCCACTGGGGCATACAGGCACATGCTGGGACTGTGTTGTTACACAGGCCTCCACGGTGGCACCACCCACGGCAACGCCTGTGCCGTTGCCTGCTGTGGGACCATCCTGCGTCTCACATGTATCACTGTCCCGGATGTGTGATCCTTCATCATTGGTGCTGGATCCAGCACCGATCCATGTTCCAGCATGCTGGAGACTGTGGGCGCTGTCACACTGGGACACAGGCAGGGCCTCATCCACACCCGCACCACCCTCTTCAGTCCGGACAGACGTGCAGGTATGCTCTGGTCCAGTCCCTCAGACACCTGTGGAGGTGGATGGGCAATCCCCCATGTCCAGGGCTTCATCCTCGGTGGACACAACCACCACCGCTGACCCATGTAGATGCTCAGGAGCTGTAAGGGAACACATTACTGTTAGCGACTCCGCCCTGCCCTGTGGCAATCCCCCCACCATCAGTGGGGGAAATGCTAAGGGAGGGATAGTGAAGATTAATAAAAGAGAGGGGAGGTGGGCAGAGGGAGACAGTGAAAAGGCAGAGATACTGAATGAATACTTTTGTTCAGCATTCACAAAAGAAGAAGAGGATGAGTTACCTAAACCAAACAGCAGAAGCACTCTGGGTAGGTGGATTGACGTCAGTCCATTTACAGAAGAAAGAGTCTAGAAAGAACTCCTAAAACTCAACGTGGACAAAGCAATGGGGCCTGATGGGATTCACCCTAGAATTCTAAAACAGCTAAGGGAGGACCTAGTGACACCACTAACCACACTTTTTAACAAATCATGGGAAGATGGGGTGGTACCTGAGCACTGGAGGAGGGAATATGTGATTCCCCTTCACAAAAGTGGGAGCAAGGCAGTAGCTGGAAACTACAGACCTATTAGTTTGACCTCAGTGGTGGGGAAAATGATGGAATCACTTCTGAAAGAAAGAATTGTTGAGTTCCTAGAGGCTAGCAGGGCACAGGACCCAAACCATCATGGATTCACAGCAGGAAGGTCATGTCAGACAAATCTAATTGATTTCTTTGACTGGGTGACCAAAGTAATAGACCAGGAAGGGGCTGTGGATATGGCCTACCTAGACTTTAGCAAGGCATTTGACACAGTCCCCTACAAAAGATTAATAATCAAGTTAACCAGCCTGGGAGTGGGTCCCAGAGTGGTAGCCTGGGTAGCAAACTGACTGCACAACAGGACACAGAAGGTAATAGTGAATGGAATGCATTCTGAAGAAAGGGGGGTTACGAGTCGAGTACCTCAGGGCTCAGTACTGGGTCCAGTCTTCTTTAACATCTTTATAGGTGACATTGCAGAGGGTGTGGAAGGAAAGGTATGCCTCTTTGCAGATGACACGAAGATCTGTAACAGAGTTGATACACAAGAGGGGGTAGAAAGGATGAGAAGGAACATGGCATGGTTGGAGGAATGGTCAGACATATGGCAACTTAGATTCAATGCAAAGTAATGCACCTGGGAAATAAAAATCCAGGAGAAGAGTACACAATAGCAGGGTAGGTACTATTGACAACAATAATGGAAAGGGATCTGGGTGTAGTCGTATCAGATGACCTAAAGGTGGGTAAGCAATGTGAGAAGTCAGTAAGGAGAGCTAGGGGGGTACTGGGATGCACAGGAAGGGGCATCACAAGTAGAAAAAGAGAAGTGGTTATCCCTCTGTACAGACAGTTGGTGAGACCCCATCTGGAGTACTATGTGCAGTTTTGGAGACCTCATCTATGCAAGGACATAGACAGGATGGAAGCAGTCCAGAGGAGGGCAACTAAAATGGTGCAGGGTCTACATCAGAAGCCATATGAAGAGAGACTGAGAGAGCTTAATATGTATAAAGGAGGGACAAGGAGGACATGATAGAAACTTTAAAGTACCTCAAGGGAATCAACAAAGTCCAGGAGGGTAGCATCTTTCAGAAAAAGAGATGTGTAAGAACAGGGGGGCACAATTTAAAGACAGAGGGGGGATGGCTTAGAGTAATGTGAGGAATTTTGTTTTCACAGAGAGAGTGGTGGATACATGGAACCGCCTTCCTGTGGAGGTCATTAGGTCTAAAACATTGGGAGAATTCAAACATGCATGGGACAGACATAAGGCAATTATAGTGGGGGCTTGCAGGAAGTAGGCTGTTGGTTAACTAGAATCTGTAGCTTATCCAGTAGGTAGGGAAATGGGCAGACTGGGTTGGCCAAGTTGTCCTTATCTGCTGTCAAACTCTATGTTTCTATGTTTCTATATTTCACCACCCACACAGTGACAGCACAGAAACTACCATGCGGTGATGGGCTGCCACCCATCTGGAAGCCACCACCAGGAATGTCCTCAATGGCACAATGCCACATGCTGCCAGCCACCTGCTCCTCCTGTGGCGTCAGGCGTGGCACATCTGGCTGTCCCTCACCAGTGGCAGCACATGCTGCCGTGATGGCAGCCACCTTATCCTTGATCCTCCTCTTGTCCGTGATGACCTACTTCTTAGACTCTTGCATGGACCGCTGGTGGCTGCCATGCTGGTTCATGGCACGTGCCACCTCACCCCACGCCGTAGCACGGGTCTGTGGCATTCCCCGCTGTCCGCTGAGCAGTGGTTCCCTGTTGAGATATGCCTCGAACAGGGCATCTGATTCAGCCCGGGTGAAGTTGGGCCTCCTCCTCCCTCCCCACGTCCCTGTTCCTCCTCATCCTCACATTCGGTCATGATCGAGCCTGCAGGGATGACAGGTGTTACCTTTGACTGTGCAGTCCCATTCAGCCCTCACAAACCACAGTCCCCACATCCCAACAGCATACAACCCACCACAATAGACTGCAATACCAAACTATTGCCTCTGCAGCCCTATGTAACATTTATATGGTGCAATGCATACAAATGCGGTGAGGCGCAACTGTAAGTGGATGCTAATGCAGTGGTTGCACCGTGGAATGGCTGATGAGCTGATTTGCATATGCTGGCTAAATATCGCACTGTTATGCCTTGTGCAATGTTGTTGAGTGTGCTTAGGCTATGGCACAGCTCTGTGACATGCGCAATAGGCACCACACGGCGCATTCCCAGGGTGCTGACGCTGACGTGTGTGGCGCTGCTGAGGTGCTGTGCACAGGAGGCAGTGCACAGCACGGCCACCACTGTGCCTGTGGTGCTAGTGCACTGTTCTCCTGTGTGGCGCTTGTGTACTGGTGTGCTGTAGGAGCCATGGAGCCACAGTGTGGTAGGCCACTGAAGGGCATCACACACAGGCACCATACCACGCTACACATGGCATCCCAATAGTGCTGTGGCGCTCCGTGTGCAGACAGACCCTTGACCCTGCGGTCGACCTTTGCCCCCTAGGCACCATGCATCTGCATGGGTGCACCCCTATCATGCAGTTCGGTGACAGCACGATGGGGACTGGCAGCACAGTACTGCGTAGCCTCCGGACGTGGGGCACGTGCACTACAGAGCATCATTTTGATAGCTATACTCACTGCAGGATGCACAGAGGTGAGCACAGCAGTGGAAGCGCCATAGAACTGGCCAACCTGGTAGACCTTGTTGAGCCCCATGCTGGGGCCCTGTTTGGCCAGGATCCACTTGACAGGCCATGCAGTGCTGTGTGGGAGGAGGTGGCTGACGGCCTGGAGGAGGCCACCGGGTTCACCAGGTCTGGTAAGCAGTGTCACCACAGGTATGGCGACCTACAGTGGAGTGACCCTGACAGACTGGGGCATTTGCAGGCATGCACCTGGTGAGGCACCATGCCATGGCCAGGTAGGTACTCCATCCATACACTGGTAGTGTCTGTCCGTCCAGGTATCACGGTCTGCATGTGTCCTCCCCCAGGGGGGTGGGGTCTGGCAAGTGGGGGTGGTGGTGGGGGTGCAGTATGACTGGGCTGTGTGGGCATGCACACACCGGGGGAGGCTTTGCTACTGTTTTGTACTGATGTTCCCCACTCCATGTTTGCACCCTAGGCCCGGAGGAGCATCATAGGGCAAGGCAGGCCCATTCCCAGCAGAAGCAGGACAGCGTTGATGCACTGCAGCTGCAGCAGGGACGTGCTGGATGGGCCATGGGCCTGCAGGGCCCAGCTGGTCTGGATGCAGGTGAATGCTGTCTTTTCCCCTTACATCTGTGCATGCTGTGTTGCAGGGTTGGCGGCGGGGCATGGCCACCAGCACTTGGCCCCACTGCCATGCACACCACATGATGTACTCAGCACTGTCCTGTGGCACTGTATGTGTGGGTGGGCATTGCAGGCGGTCCGTGTATGCACTGGGTACATGGCTGTGTCATTGCCTTCGCACCACATAACCATGTCACTGTACGGCCACGGCGGTGCTGTGTGGGACATGGGCAGTGGGTGTGTGCAGCGGTCTGCATGGCTGTGGGTGCCTGGGTAGGTGGGTCATGTGGGTGGGGTCACTGTGGGTGGTCGCATGCCATTGCAGTGGCGTGGCCCCCAGCTGTATGCTGTGCACAATGGGTGGGCTGAAGAGATCTGGTCAGTCACGCGTAATAACTCTGCTCCCTTGTCCTAGGTGGACAACACTGGACAGCACTAGAAAGGAGTGTGCAGGAGCTGCTGTAGCTCACAAGGGCCACCCTCGAGCTCCTGCAGAGACTGAAACAGGACAGAGGATGGTGGCACAGAAGACGACATGGGGACAGAAGTGAGGAGAGGGGCCGGTGATAGGTCCACAATGCCCCTGTTTTGTATTCCCCCCTTGAACTGACCCTCACACCCCTTCATCCCTCTCCCAGTTGTTCACCCTTGCCCCATGCTCACCCCCACCTGGTTTGTGGCCCTTCACCCCATTGTATAAAGTTGTATATATGTTTTGTATTTCACACACCTTTATCATATATGTTTTGTTATGACAACTGCAGTGGTCTCTGATTTGCAGCGGATTAAAGGTGCTTGGCTGAGGTGGTGTGCATGGTGTCAGGGGTGGTGCAGGCTTGGGCATGTGTGTGTCTGGCAGGGACCCGCCTATGGTGTGGGTGGGGGACTCTATCCCTGTCTGTGGTATGTGCGTTGTTCTCTGTGTACTGGATGCCTGTGTGCAGTGGTCCCTGGTGCATGCACTGTGTCCATGGCACCCCTGTCAGTATGTCCATTGCCCGTGCAGCTGACACCCTTGCATGTCTGTGATATGCATGGTGTGCTGGCATGTCAGTGGTGGCTGTCCATGCTGGCCACCCCCTGGCCCCGGCGCAATGGCAGCTTGGCTCTTCTCACTGGTATGGTGCACGTCTGCCTTGGGTGGCACTGTGGCCTCTGCTGTTGTTGTCCCCCCTCCAAGCTGTCACTGGTGTCTGTTGCGGGGTCTGTGCTTGATGAAAGGAGGGACAGGGGGGACATGATAGAAACTTTCAAGTACCTCAAGGGAATCAACAAAGTCCTGGAGGGTAGCATCTTTCATAAAAAGAGATGTGTAAGAACAATGGGGCACAATTTAAAGATAGAGGGAGGATGGCTCAGGGGTAATGTGAGGAAATTTTTTTCACAGACAGAGTGGTGGATACATGAAACTGCCTTCCTGGGGAGGTCGTTAGGTCTAAAACAGTGGGGGAATTCAAACATGCATGGGACAGACATAAGGCAATTATAGTGGGGGGTTACAGGAAGTACTGTAGGCTGTTGGTTAACTGGAATCTGCAGCTTATCCAGTAGGTAGGGAAATGAGCAGACTGGGTTGGCTAAGTGGTTCTTATCTGCCATTTAAGTCTATGTTTCTATGTCTGTCACTTGTGCTCCAGCCGCATGCTGGTGGCAGATAGCTTCATGCTGCATGTGCACGTTGGCTGGTACACCTGTGCCATGCTGGGGTGCTGGCTGTGGGTACACAGCATCAGTGGTCACACACCAGTGGGATTTGTTGTCCCGAAATTGTGTCCCTGTGTTGGGGTACCCTTGGGTCTGGGTGGGTGTTTGTCTGTGCCCTGTGTTGCATCCTGTGTGGCGAATGCCTCCATGCACCACTGTGGGCATCTGTGCTGGCTGTTGGGGCCAGTGCTGAGACAGGGTGTGTGCTTGGGTGGGTGTGCAGGGTGCTGTCCTGCTGGTGGTGGGGTCCAGGGCAGGTCCTATCACATGCAGGGTACCTCAGGTACCAACGCAGGGTCAACCTCTCTGCTGTGCCACGGTTGGGCCATGCAGGGTGTCACTGTGTCTGCAGTTGTTGCATCGGTGGCTGGTGCTGCCCACTGTGGGGTGCTCACAGTGGGGCTGCCATGCATGGTTCCATGGTGCACAGGGTTGCATTGTCACAGTGGGGGTGGTGGCATGTATTCAGTGCCATGCACTGTTGGGTGCTGCTCCTGGGCAGGGTGTCTGGGGATCACAGTGCAGGGTGTGCTCTACATTGGTGGGATGGGGTGGCACTGGGTGGCTGGCCCTCCTTGTGTTGCAGTCACTGCTTGCCAGGGGGTGTGCTGGGGCACCATGCCCGAGCTGTGGATTCGGTGCTGGTATTCATCAGCTGGTGGTTCATCCAGCTCATCACAGGTTGTGCAGTTCCTGGGGTGCGGGGGCACTGTCTGGTCTGCTGTGTGCTCCTCTGCCCATGTCTACCATGTGTGGTGCACCCACACATCCTGTCCCTGTGCATCCCTGGCTGTGCTACTGCGCTACTACCCTGCTCCACTGCATATTCCTGGTTGTGCTACTGCACATCAGCCCTGTGCCACTGCACATTCCTGGTTGTGCCATGGCGCAGTTGGTGTGATATTCAGTTGTGCTGCACAGGTGCACCTTGGCCTGCGCTGTGTTTGAATATCACGTGTGTTGTGCATGGGTGCACTGCACTTGCGCCTGCTCCTGCTATTGTGCTACTTTGAATATCCAGGCCCATTGAATATAATTATATTGTCTGAAGCATAGTAAAAAAATTGACCCAGTCAAAGTATGAGTATCCTACACTAATCCAGATATACTAGTCATCACCAAAACCTGGCTAAAAGTCAGTACCACAACAGATTATGCTCTCCTCCTTTAACATTTTCAGACTGGATAGACCAATGGGTGTGGGGGGGGGTAGTCATCATTTATGTTAATTCCAAATACCCTGCCACTGAATTCCTCTCATTGTCCAAGACAAGGGAATTTGAATGTTTGGGATTAAGACTCTCGCTCCCTTCATCTGACGCATTTAACATTATTTTCTGCTATAGACTGCCAACAGGAGGAGTCGAACTCCTTTCAAACCCCAGGAAATGTTACTGTGTTCTAACATATGCAGTACGGTCTCACCATAGGACTGCCCTAGAGTCAAAATGGTTACTAGAACCCATGCTACTGATGGCATGCTTGACTCAGCTCAGTTTTCAAACCACTGTCTCTGGACTACATTCTGCTGCCTTCAGATTCTTTACTTGCCTAAGTAAGATGCCTCAGAGAGCTCTCCATCTTTCTTGAAGATTTTATTTTCTTGTTTTTTTCAAGAACTGCTTATTTCTTTTCATTTTTAAAGCAGTGACTTGATTTTACAGGTAGATTAGTCTAGATTTAATGTTATTTTGGTAAGTTTTTTGGTTCCCTGCCAGTTCATCGCAACTGGATGGAAGCCAAACCTTTGTATATTTTCCTTATAATTGACTTCTCTGGACCAGATGCTTAATTTTATTTAATTTGTTAAGGGAACTGGGGTAACTCTTGGTTCACTCATTGGTCGCTGAACTGAGCACCAAGAAAGGAAAAAAAAAAGAGTGAGAGAAGTCTCTGTTTACAAGCGTGTGTATTTGACTCAGAGAAATCCAGTTCAGGTTTTTTTATGTTATGTCACAACCCAAGAAAAGAACCATCTCAACAGGTTTTCAGGATTGTACAAATTGTGGTTAACCATTTGCTAAAGCTGATCCACACTTGATTTGTGTTTTCTGCCTAGGGTTTGACCACCTGAACGCAGATTGTGATATTTGTAAAAACTTTCCTCAGTCAATGCTTGATAGGTAATTGAACCGACTGAGAGAAAAAAAATGTAATATAAGGATGCTGAACTGGCACTGGATAAACCACCTCCTTCTCTTTCAAAAGAGAAACCCAAGGAACCAGTTCAACAGCCCTCTGACCAGAGTGAAGGTTCATTTGGTAGAAAATGAACCACAGATTCTGCTTCTGAACTGGCAACTTCTGCTAAAAAGAAAAACAAGGAGAAACCCTCGGGAAAGGAACTGCAACTAACAAGTCTGCTGGTTGCTACTGCTAAGGAGATTTCTAATGCTATTAGAACTATCCAGTAACTGCAAACTGGTACCATGATACTGGTTCAGCAACCCGGTTCACAGCCATCAGTTCAGAATATGGGGTACTCCTCGGTTTCTGGTTCCTTTCAACACTATACTGATATTTATGGTGATGGCGATGATGGTGGAGAAGATGATGATCAGAAGGAGGATTTTGAGGAGCCTCCTGAACTGGATGTTTCCCTTGATCCTCAATATCTTGACTCCCCTGACAAGGGAGATGAGAATTTTTCTTCACATTTCGCCTTTATGAACCAAGTTGCACAGACTGTGGATCTCTCCACTCAGAAATCCAAAGAGGATGAGAAGGAACCAGATTATATGGAAATGATGGATGTGCCAGCAACTAAGAGGCTGTTGGCGCCCATCAATAAGTAACTAAAGAGACAAGCCACTAGAATTTTGCAGACCCCCACTTCCATTCCACCAGTGGATAAGAAGATGGATAGGAAGTACCGGGTGGCTAAGGCTGGAGATGTGTTTCTTTTTGGACATCCCAGCCATGAAGGGGTGGTGCAGGCTGTTGCATGTGATAAGACAGGTATTCCCCTGGCATCACAACCACCTGATAACAATTCGATAAAAATGGATTCTATGGCCAGGAAGTCCTACCTTGGTTCTTCCTTGGCCATCGACAGGTCAGTTACATGGCTTATCTTTCCAAATATCAACAAAATCTCTGGAACAGAGTTTTGGAAATGGCCAAGGCTTGCCCTGCACCCATGGCATGAGACCCAACTGAGGCTGTGAAAAGGGACATTGAGGCATCAAAATGCCAATTTTGGATGGCAGTGGATGCCAATGGCATTGCAACCAGGCAAATGGCAACTTCAGTGTCCCTACAGAGGTTTGCTTGGCTAAGGGGCACTAATCTGTCCCAGGACGCCCAGGCGAAGGCCCTGGATTTTCCTTGTGAGCCCACTTCCCTTGTTGGTGAGTAAACAGAGGCTTGCATGAAAAAGATGGATGAGTACAAGGTAAGAGTACTGCTGCTAAGCAGAAAGCAGCAACACCTCAGAAGTACCAGAGTAAAAGGGGTAGGGGTAGAATCCACTACAGACCTTTCTTCCAGACTCAAGCCCTGCCTGCCTACCAACCTCAGAGAGGGCACTTCAGAGGCACAGGCAGAAGCCAAGCTGGCCTCAGCACTCAGTCACTTCCAGTAGGAGGAAGGCCAGCTCACTATATCCAGGCTTGGAAATCCATCACCACAGACAAGTGTGTCCTTGAGGTAGTGAGCCAGGGACTTGCCCTTGGTTTCAAGGTCTTATCCAGACTGAAAGCAAGAGTTTTCTGACCTGACAACCAATCAGAAGCAGTCCTATTGGAGGTAGAAGTAGCAGAACTTCTTCAGGACAAGGCAGTAGAGCTTGTTCCCTTGGCCCAAATGGGAAGGGGTCTCTACTTAATGTACTTCCTCACCCTAAAGAAAACAGGGGTGTGGTAACCCATATTGGATCTCAGACATTCAAATAGACATTTGACAATGTCAGTGTTCAAAATGGTCACCTTGGCTACCATTCTTCCTGGATCTGGTCTTCCTCCTGGGGATAGAGGCATCTGACTTGGTGATGGAACCAGTTGGATGGTTGAATCACCACACTGTAAGGTTCAATTTCCATACCCCTCCCTTATAGGCCTGCCCCTGTGGAGATGGTCCAGTGGCACCCTTTGAGGGGGTTGACTTCAGAAGGCCTATTGGCAGTGCTGGATCTATTGGGATTTCCAGGTGTAAGTGAGGGTCTGGAGCACCTGTTACATGCTTATAATGTGGCTGTGGCGGTCAGTCTGGATGCTATAGTTCCTGTCAAAGTTTGTCCTCTCACCCTTCACCATCGGTTCCCTTGGTTTGATGGGACCTTAAGGGAGTCGCAGTGAGTTGGACAAAGGTTGGAGAGCTGCTGGCAGAAATCACACCTTGACAGACTTAGATTGATGGACCATTACAGGGACTATTAATCAGCAACCTCTTGTAAGATCCTCTGTTTTACAGAGCCGCTGTCTTAATGAAATTATCTCCAGATCAGTTTGGGCTCTCCAATCATCTAGAGAGGAAATTCGTGCTTCACTGTCAGCAGTCTGGATCGTTAGTCTGTCCATTGAGCCTTTAAGTGATTGCAAATCATCCACTACGGCATGCAGAGATTCCTTAATGGGCGCCTGCCCTTCGAAGAAAATTTCCTCTGTTAGCAGCTGTGGAGTGGAGGATTCTTCAGTTCTACCCACTTTAGATCACTTGGCTGGTAAGCTCTTCTCCAGAGACAGCCGTGGTGCATGTTTAGGCCTTTGAGGCTTCATTATTACTTTGCTATTTTCCATCAGCATAGTTTTCCTAATTTATTGTCAGTGTAGCTTCAATTGTTTAAAGAGAATTTCCCTAGTTAGTCTAGCTATTAGTGGTAAGATTGTGTGGGTTTCCCACTGGGGTTCAGCGGAGCGATGTAGAATGCATCTATCTGGTGGCCATTGCAACCGCCTGTAGTATTATTTTCTAACTCTTATGAATATATTTACCATTACAACTTACTGAGGTTAATATGACTCCCTGCCTATATAGTATAGTTACTTCCTGATCAGTTTTGCTTGACGTTAACATTAACATTGTATTAGTAGGTTTAAATACTAAGTGTTGACCAGTTTTTTTTTTCTCACTGGTCATTTTTTATCTATTCCAATTTTCAACACCTTTGAGTACTGTGAGTGAGTCGCCCTGTAGTCCAGTTAACTCCTATCTTGCCATTCCCCTAAGAAATATTTTCTAGTGTAATAGTGTGTTATATTGTGATTGTTAAACAATGTTTCTCTTATCTCTATTTACTACATTCACATAAGGATATCTGTACTGATTAAACCTTCCTGCCACCTTTGGTACATATGCTATTTTTTTTTTGTACCTTGACCATCCTTGGCTTCATTTCCATGTCCTTTCACTCTTCGTTATTACTTTTCCTTTTTATTACTAACATCATGAGTGAACTACTTTTATATATGTGGAATGTGAAGGGACCTAACTCCCCCTTGTAAGTGAAAGCAAACTCTCTCTCTTCTTCAAAAATACAAATTGCTTTCCTTCAAGAAATAAAATTATTAACAGAGGATGTTCACAGGCTCAAAAAATATTAGGTTGGTCAAATACATGATTAGTCTTATACCTTGAAAAAAGAGGTGTCACTATTCTGATACACAAGAACCTTAAATGGTCTCTTATAAAATCCCTCTCCAATAATGAAGGCAGATGGGTGATGGTCAAAATGAATACCAATTCAGGTCCTCTCTTTCTTGTCAATGTTTATGCTCCTAACTGTGACTCCCCAGAATTTTTTTATAACTTAGCCCAACAAATTATATCTCTAAATACGGACAATATACCAATCATTCTTGGAGGAGATCTCAACTTAGCCTTAGAAACCAGTATAGACAGAAGTAACCCTACTACAGAAACCCATCCCTGAAGTATTAAAGCCCTTTCTTTAATCATGAAGGATATTAGTTTATCTGACATATGGTGCATACAACACCCCCGAGACTGAGACTTTACTTTTTACTCCCCTTTACATAAAACATATAGTAGAATTGACTACTGGCTAATCTTCTCTACAATTCTTCCATTTCTTCTATTATAATTTTGGACCATTCCCCTGTTAAACTACAACTGTTGTGGGGCCCACCTGTACCCAAATCTACTTTTTGGTGATTAGATCCTCTCCTTCTTAAAGATCCTGATTTTATCTCTATGATCAAAGAGCAAATTTAGAACTTTATGACTCATAACAATTCTACCGAAATCTCTATGTCCACTAGATGGGAAGGTCTTAAAGTAACGATCTGAGGCAAAATTATTAGCTTTGCTGCCCATAGAAAAAGACTTCGTGAGCAACAATTGGCCAATATGGAAAAACTACTCAAAATGAAAGAAAACTTATATTTATCCTCCAACAAACATTGCCCTGATTCCCCTCTTCATCTTGAAATTCTTCAGTTTAGAATTAAAATTAACAAATTAATCACCTGTAAAACTGAATTGGCCCTTTTTAAACTCAAACATAATATTTAGTAGCATGGCAATAAAAATGGGAAACTTCTAGCTTATCAGCTCAAAGCACAACAAATGGAAAGATATATTCTAAGTCTTAAAGATGAGCAAGGGGTAACTCGTTATGACAATCCCTCCATAAACTGCATTATGAAAACCTTTTATCAAAAACTATATTCCAATACAAATCCCCCACCTACTGAACAAATTCAACACTTTTCTTAAAAATTTACATCGTCCTCATTTATCCTTGCCTGAAACTAATCTCCTAGATAAACCCTTCTCTTTGCAAAAGATATTCACAGCCCTCTCATCCTTGAAACGTGGTAAATCCACTGGTGGTGATGGATTTTCAGTTGTCTTCTATAAAAAGTTTTCCGATATTTTATGCCCTCTTCTTCTCAATATTTATCAAGAAGCCTCCACCACTGGCAAACTTCCCCCCACATGCACTGAAGCGATCATAGCCTTAATCCCCCCAAAAGATAAAGACCCCTTAAATCCAGTTAGTTATAGACTGATTTCTTTGTTAAATATGGACAGGAAACTATTTGCTAAAATACTTACCTCTTAACTCGAACCCCTGATTCCCAAACTCACCCATTGCGCACAAGCTGGTTTTATTACAAATAGGTCTGGTTCTGATCATTTACGCTCTTTATTTAACTTAATTCATGAAGCCAAATCTCTTAACTCACCAGGAGCTATAGCTATTGATTTTCAAAAAGGCATTTGCTTCCTTAAACTGGGAATACCTCTATCAAGTGTTAACCTATTCTGGGCTTCCTCTCGCCTTCTGCTCCTGGATTAAAATATTATATAATTCCTCTTTTGCTAGGGTACTCACCAACTCGACCATTTCACCCCACTTCCAATTGGCAAAGGGAACCAGGCAAGGCTATCCTTTATCCCCTTCTTTGTTTATTTTATCCATGGAACCCTTGACTGCTTGCTTACACCAATCTGCTGGCATTAATGTCATCCCAGTGGGAAACACGAGATATATTTCACTTTCTTATGCTGATGACCTTTTAATTCTACTTGAAAATTTGAATGAGGTGGGAACCCTGCTAGTTGATTTACTCAACAAATTTATAAATATTTCTGGCCTTGCTCTAAATGATGACAAATCAGAAACTCTACCTCTTAATGACTACTGTAAACTGTGTATGAACATACCTCTTGGATTTCATTGGTCACCACAAGGTTTCACATACCTGTGCATTAAAATATCCAGCAACTTAAAGAAAATATGGGACATTACTCTTAATCCTTTACTAGACAATATAAAAACAATTCTAGGTAGATGGAAACTTCTTAACCTTTCCTTTATGGGGACAATTGGATCTATTAAGATGTCCATAACCCCTAAGATTCTTTATCTCTTTGTCAATATCCCTTTAGTTTTACTATCCTTTTTTCTTGCTAAAATTGATAAATTAATAGGCAACTTCATATGGGATGGGAAACCGCTGAGATTGAATCGTAACAAACTTTGTTCTCACTGAAAAAAAGGTGGATTTGGGCTCCCTTGGTTCAAAGGCTATCTTCTGGCTTTTTGGGCAGCTCAAACCATTAAATGGTTCCAGAAACCCTCCTCCCATGCTCCCCTTTGGATAGCAATGGAATCCACTTTATGTCCAGGAGAAATTCCCACCTCTTTTATTTTTAACCCCCTCACCCCCAAACTAAATTCTCACCCAACTATATCATCCTCTACCTTTTATTGGAAATTAATCTACAAATTCTTAAAATCCAATCCAAAACCTTGGCTATGAGCTCCTTTATGGGACAATTTATTAATCTCCTTAGAAAGCCACATGATTTTCTGCCATACCTCGAAGAATAAAGGCATTTTGTTTCTTGGAGACATCCTAGACCAGAACTTACTCATTCTCAGAACATTTTCTGACCTGCAGAGATCCTGCAAACTTCCCAACCAAGACTTCTGGAAGTATTTACAAATTCAAACAGCTTATAACACCATTGCTAATTTGGTCCATAAGCATAATCTTCTGGACCATTATATTTAGCACTGGATTAAATTATCTAATAAACTGAATAGCTCCATTTATAAAGATATTATTAATAATCTCCCCGATCAATTCGCCTCAGTTAAAATTAAATGGAGTAACCTTCTTTACTACAAATTTCTGATACACAATGGAATAAATGTTGTATCTTGCACATAACTTGTTTAAAGATACTCAGAGTTCCTTAATACAAATTAAGATCCTACATGTGTGGTACAGAACCCCCTCCATTCTTCAACGAATGGGTTTACTAAATAATGATAATTGCTGGTGATGTGGCCAGATCAATGGGAAGTTGCTCCATATCTTGTGCTCATGTACCCCCATTAATAAATTATGGCATTAAGTTTGCTCACTAGCATCTAAAGTTATAGGACAAAAACTACCCTCCGACCCTAAATTATTTCTTCTGGGCATCTTGACTCCAAATTATATCCCCCTTTCACACACACACGTCAGATGGTTAGATATACTTTTCCTTTTGGTTAAACATCTAATTTTGTTGAGACAGAAATCCACTTTGGTTCCCTCCCTTTCAGATATTCTGCAAAGCCTATCTCAGTATGCCTCGTTAGATCTGTTATCACATGTCATTCACGACCGACTCAAGGCATATGATCAGTGTTGCCAGGATTACTTTAAATATATTAACTCTTAAGATTTATAAACCCTAACATTCAATACTTATCTAGTTTTTATTCTCTTAGCTCTTAATTAGGGTCCTTTTAATACTACTGTACACAGATACTATTCTTTATTTCTTCTTTACTCTCACTCTTTTCTTTACCTCCTCCATCTCATTCTTACCCTTTACTGTACTTTTTTCTTCCCTATCCTTTCTCCACCTTTGCAAAAAGTTTAAGCTCTTATAAGCATCACTTTACATAATTATCACATGCCTAACCCTAGTCTGTTATTAGCTTCTATTTTGGACCTGATTATCTTTTATAATCTTCCATATTTTATGATTATAGTCCACCTACTCATCTACCCTGTTATAATCAAGACCAGGTTTTACCATCATTTTGTTTATACTAGACATTTCTGTTAATATGGATTTTATATGCATGCTTTATAAGTGATTCCCTCTGTTTTTCTATATAGTGGATACTTCTTTGTGTATATAGTTGTATATCTTTTTATATATTTCAATAAAAAGATCAACCAAAAAAATAAAAGTTTCTGGTAATATTAGCAAAGCAACCTTTGGTGTTTTTTCAGCCCATTTCCTTTGGCAGCTAGCATGGTATATTTTGGTAGAATTTTTTCCTATTAGGAGTCTCAGTCTTATAGTTAACTGTACCAGTATGTCTAACCACTTTATAAGGCTCTTGTCACTTCATTAACAGTTTATAGTATGTGGTTAGTGCTTATTAAGTAACAAAGGTTTTTCAAATTTTGTTGTAGGACAGCTCAAAGGTCACAAAAGTTGTTGTACTATCATTCTGACATCACATCAAAACTATAACATCTTTGTAGCCCTCCTCTGGACCTTCTCCAGCAGGTTAATGACCTTTTGAGGTGTGGGCACCAGTACTAAACTCCATACTCTAAATGTAGATGCGGCCTTACCAGTGACTTGTACCAGGGCAGTATAACCTCCACTTTCCTACTACTGATCACCCTAGATATACATCCCAGCATCTTGTTTGCTTTTGCTGCTACTTTCTTGCACTGCTTGGAGTGCTTCTTGTCACTAGTGATGATTACTTCCAGGTCCTTTTCCTCTGATGCAGATACTTGTACTCCACCCAGGTAGTACTCTGTCCTGGGATTCTTGGCACCAATATGCATAACTTTACATTTCTTGGCATTGATGCCAAGCTGCCAGATCCTGGATCACTTCCACAGCTTTTCCAGATCTTCCTGTAGGTTCTGTATCCCTTCAGCTGTGCCCACTCTCCCACTGAGCATGGTGTCATCTGTGAATAAGCACATTTTGCCCTTAATGCCATCCCCAATGTCACTGATGAAGGCATTGGACAACACTGACCCAAGCACAGAGCCTTGCAGAACCCCACTGGTTACCACTCTGGTGCCAGATAACTCTCCCCCACAACCATCCTCTTGGTTCTGTCCCTCAGCCAGTTTTCCACCCATCTGGCCATCTTTTTCCCAACTCCAAGATACACCAACTTACTGATCAACCTTTTGTAGTGCACGAAGTCAATGGCTTTGCTGAAATCAAGATAGAGGATGTCTACCACTTGGTTCCCATCTACTGTTTTAGTAACAGAATCAAAGAAGTCAATCAGATTCATTTGACACGATCTCCCACCTATGAACCCATGCTGCCTTGCATCCTGGAACCCATGCTTTTCTAAATATTCCACCAACTTTTCCTTTAGTATGGCTTCCATGAGCTTGCCCCCAATGAAGTTCAGACTGACTGGTCTGTAATTCCTTGGGTCATTCTTGGGATTGCTTTTGTGAAGGAGAACTACATGTGCTGTTATCCAGTCCTGCAGTACCACTTCTGACTCCAGTGAACTATTAAATAGGTAAATAGGTCTGCCAGTGGTCCTGCCAGCTCCTCAGTCAGTTCCTTTAGTACCCTTGAATGTACTCTGTCCTGGCCTGGTGATTTGTCCACCCTCAATGCCAGCAGCTCCTCCCTCACTCTATCCTCATCTATCACTACATCTCTGTTCTTCTCCCTCCACTCCTATTTTCAATCCTGAAGGCACTGGTCCATCCTTCCCCCTGGTGAAGACTGAACAGAAGTATTCATTTAGTATCTCTGTTTTTCCCCCATTATCCTCCACCTACTCCACCTCTTTCTTAAGCCTAACAATCCCTTCCTTCTTGTCCCTTTTCTCATGTACATAGTGAAATAAAGCCTTCTCCCCTTTTAATTCTTTCAGTTGCCTGCAACTCCTTCTGTGCCTTTGCTTGCTGGAATTCCTTACTTGCCTCACTAGCCAATCTTAGGTAATTTTCCCTATCCACCTCTCTCTTGGTCTTCCTGAATTTTCTATAGGCAACCCTCTTTTCCCTTTCTGTCTGGGCAACCCCAGAACTGAACCAGCTTGGCAAATTTGCCCTTGTGTTTTTCCCCCTGAGCCTAATGCACTCATCTGTGGCAACCAGTATTCCTTCCTTCCTTAATGATGGGCCACCTTTGATCCTCCCTCATATTTGCTCTGATGCCCACCAAGTGGCTCCTTATCACTTTGCCTATTTTCCAGAAGTCCACCCTCCTGAAATCCAAGATTTTGTTCTTAGTTGGGATGCTTTCCCTGACCATATCCAAATGGACCACACTGTGCAATGATTACTTCACCTTGTAGATCCCTGACCGTTATTTCGTGTACATGCTCCTCATTTATGAGTACCAGATCAATAATTGCCTCAGCTCTTGCTGGTTCAGTGATGCCCTGAGTCAGGAACCACTTCTGCAGTCCTTCCAGGATCACCTGACTCCTAGAACATGCTGTGGATGGTATGCTGCAGTCCACCTTGGGCAGGTTGAAGTTCCCCACAATTATCACCTCTCCTTTCCCCACAACTTCCAATATTTATAAGCTCAGTTCCCAGTCCCTCTCCTCATCCTGATTGGATGGTCTGTAAACCACCCCCAACCTCACCTTCCTCCCTCTATTGGACTTTAACTGAACCCATAATGCCTCCACTCCCCCTCCTCTGACTCCTCCCTCATGCAATGTATTCTCTCCCTGATATTAACTGTCACTCCTCCCCCCTTCCTGACTACTCTGTCTCTCCTGTATAGTTTATATCCAGAGACTGCAAGGTCTCAGTCATGGTGCGATGTTGCCCAAGTTTTGATTAATGCAGCTATGTCCACCCTCCTGTCTGCTGATAGTGCCTGCAGATTGTCCATCTTGTTTACAAGACTCCATGCATTCAGAGACACCACATTCCACCTAGAATCTGACCTTCCTTATCTTCTCTTTTTTCTTCTATTCACATTTATCCCCTCTGTGTGCACCCCTCCATTTACCCTTGTTATGTGTTCCTTACTCCCTCCACTCTTTGCTGTGTTCTAGTCCCTCCCACCTCCTCCCTCCTGACCTCTTCCATCACTGTAGGGGGAGATTCTCTGACCTCCTTCTCTCGGAGTCTGTGGGCCTGCATGCCCGCTGTCCCCCCTCAGTAGTTTAAATTAAGTGTAGTGGTCATGTATTCCCCTGGTTTGTCCCTGAGTACCCTCAAACCCTCACTACTGAGGTGTAGCCTGTCTGGTGAAAAAAAAGAGTGCTTTGTTTAATCAGGTCTCGTCTCAGTCCTCAATACAGATAAACATCTCCTCCCCACAAATAGAACAAGAAGTTCAGCACTTGCCATCACAGACTTGTAAAGAGACGCAGCAGTCCAAAAATGTATAAAGTGCCCAATATTTAAAAAAGTGCCACACAAAGCACCTTGATGCATTTCTAATACAAAATTCTTTATCAAAAGGCATGTAACTCACAGAAAGAGTCACCTTATATACTGCCACATAAAAATGACATCATATCAAAGATTTTCTACTGGTAAAGTTCCCAGTGAGAGCAACTACATATACTTTACCCCAGGTATATAAAACACTCATCAACACACCTGGTTGACCTATCATCACTGGTGTAGGATCCATAACTGAACCATTCTCACAGTCTGAGTAACACAAAAAAGCCAAGTGCACTCACACGCCAGTCCCATAAAGAACGGAAAATGTAACCTTCCAAGGATTTACTTCAAGAGTTGCTCCTTTTCATCTTGTTTTGTGCCTGTGCAAGAAACATGTTGCAATAACTTTGGAATAGCAGGTTTTAGAGGTGCAGTCCTGTTGTGGCCTGTGGCTCCACTGCTTTTTGGGGCTGGGCTCCATGGCATGAATTAGATTGTACGCTGACTATGACAGCAGTGCAAAATCATGTACACCACCTTGAAAGGTTTTAGCCGCTGCAATGTGGGAGCGCCACCTCATTGCAGGGCATGCCTTACCCGGTGTAAGTTTCAGTACAACATGGTGGTGGATGTGCAGTCTACCTCACACAGTCCCCAGAAGAGCAGATTTAAGGGGGTGCCCAATCCCCCTGTCAACATCATCATGCCCCTCCTCCCCAGTTCATCTGCCAGTGGGAGAGTCCAATCCCCGTTGGCATCATCCCCCCAAAACTCTTTTTTGTTTGCCGATGGGGTTGCACAATCCCTGTCAGCACCAGCCCCCCCCCAAAAAAAACATGCAGGTGACACGCTAGGAGCCCACCCCAGCGTGTCAAATGTACCTGTGAAAACAAAACCTTTCCCGCAATGTTTTCTCCCCTGTAAGGTAGAAAACTGTCCTCGCAGTCTGCAGTGCCTCCCCGACCCACGCCCACCCACCCACTGTGTGCCCCACCTCCCACACCCTCCTCACCTCATACATACCTCTGCAGCCCAGTGCGATGATCTTCTGTGGACCAGGAACACGTCTGCACTCTTCAAAGCGGACTGCGAACTGAAGAAATGCCGATAAGCTGTATAATGGTGTAAACAGGGTTTTTTCAACTTTGTTGCATATCTCTGGCATTTTTGGGAATTTTGACACCAAATTTTCAACACGGGGTTATTGGGACCCTTCCTCATGAATTCAGTTACTGTCATGGCATTATTCTGTCCTGAAAGGTGATTTTGCGGTCACTGCATGGAATCACCCTTCGAGACCGATTAACGGAACAAAAGTGCCACTGTTCATGAGGTGGCCTCTCAAAAAGCGTATGTTACAAATTTGGTGAAAAAAAATCAAAAAAATTACTGTTTTACTAATGTGTGTTGTGCAGTTTCCATGCACGCTCATAACTTCGCGAATCTGTAATATTTTTACTACAGATTTTCAACATTGTCATTTTTCCACACTTCCTTATGAACAGTACAGCTGTCATTTTTCACATCCTGGCCAAAAAGTGTTTTCGCACTTCTGTCACAGAATAGCATGGTCGCTGTGGGAAGTCAGTGTTCGGGACAGATTAAGAAAATCACAGTGACACAGTTCATGAGCAGAGGTTCTAAAATGCCTATGTTGAAAATCTGGTGTCAAAAGTCCATTAAATGATTATTTTATGAGTGTGCACTGTGCAGGTTCCATGCACTCTCATAACTTCACGAATCTGAAATATTTTCACTTCAGATTTTCAGCATTGCCATTTTTCCACATCTCCTTATGAACAGTACAGCTGTCATTTTACACATCCTGGATGAAATCTGTTTTTGCACTTCCAGTGCAAAATAGCATGGTCGCTGTGGGAAATCAGTGTATGGGACAGATTAGGAAAAGCACAGTGACTCTATTCCTGACCAGAGGTCCTAAAATGCCTATGTTGAAAATTAGGTGACAAACTTTCATAAAATAACTGTTTTAAAAGCATGCATTGTGCAGTTTCCATGCACGTTCATAACTTTGATAATTTTTATTATGCAATGGTGTGTGAAAATCCTGTAACCTCATTGGTCAAAACATGTCACATGACCATGGGAAAATCCTGCATTACCCACGGCTGAGGAAATGCATATATAAAACAATATAATTAAGCATATTTTACATATGTGTCCATTGTATAATCACAATAAGACACTCCAGGTTGTTAGTTATTGGGATTTGCCACTTCTTGTGTGGTTAAGTCACTCGGCTGCGCCTTGTGACACACCACACAAGGCATGGGTAAACCCCCAATAGCCCACACCCTGTTGTGTCTTACTGCTTAAATATTTGTGCTCCAGATTTTCACCATTGCCATTTTTTTACACCTCCTTATAAACAGTACAGCTTTCATTTCTCACATCCTACCTGAACTGTGTTTTCACACATCCAGTGTGCAGTGGCGCAGTTGCTGTAGAAAAACAATATTCAGGACAGAGTAAGAAAATCACAGTAACACTGTTCATGAGCAGAGGTCCCAAAGTGCCTATGTTGAAAATTTGGTGAAAAAATGCCATAAAATGACTATGTTACAAGGTTGCGTTGCGCAGTGTCCATGCACAGTCGTAAGTTAGAGAATTTGTGATATTTTCACTCTAGATTTTCAGCATTGTCATTTTTGCACACTTTCTTATGAACAGTTCAGCTGTCATTTGTCACTTTCTGCCCAAAATGTAGTTTCGCACATCTGGCACACAATCACATGGACGCTGTGGGAAATCAATGTTCAGGTAGATTAAGATAATCATAGTGCCACTGTTCATGAGCAGAGATCCCAAAATGGCTGTGTTAAAAATTTGGTGACATAGTTCCACTAAGTGACTGTGTTACAAGCATGCAATGTGCAGTTTTCACACACGCTCATAACTTTGAGAATGTTTAATGTTTTCGCTCCAGATTTCCCACATTTCCATCTCTTCACACCTCCTTATCAATGGTGCAGCTGACATTTTCATGTGGTGCAGAATGGCGCGGTCACTGTGAGAAATCAACATTCAAGACAGATTAACCAAATCACAGGGGCACTGTTCATGAACAGAGGTCCCAAATGCTTTCATGAGGTTGGGTCACAAAAAGGCCATGTTTCAAAATTTAGAGTGCAAGTACCAACACATGTCTAGGGTGTTAGGGTTTCTAACCATTACATCTCACCCTGTACAGACTAACAGGCATCAGGTGTGTGTCTTTGGATTGTCTGCTGTAAAGCTTATGCCATTCTTCTTCCACCTCCACCCTGCAGCCACTGGCAGGCATCAGGTGTGCCTTGGACTCTTCAACCCCAAAGTTCAACCCATTCTCCTATGCTGCACCCATCTCAATGTACTTCCTTATGAAATGGGGAGAGCATAAGGCTAGATGACCCAAGGCACAATGTGACACTTGTCAGACTCTGCATGGTAGGGTGAGGTGAAATAGCATGAGCATTATGGCCAGCGACCCAAATGCACACCCCAATGTCTGTCACTCTCTGCAGGGTGGGGTAGGGTTGATGTCGGTTCTATACTTCACTGCTACTTCTATTATGTGTCTCTCTAACTCCTGCACTACCAATGCCAAAACCAGCAAGACAACATTCTGCACTGACAAATGTTTATTATTTTCAGCTATCATAAATAGCCTGTTCTTCCCAAAAATTGATATACAGGTTAGCGAAGTTTGGGGCAAATTTAGCACCCATAACCATTCCTCTAACCTTCAAACATAAATGGCCTGTACTTCAAAACAAAACCTGCCAGCTTTGTGATGAATTCTGTTGAAGGACTAAGATTACTTTGTTGATTCAAATAATGTTCCGACGCTACAAGCCGCCCTGTCTCATGAGGTCTAATTGTGTATAATGAAGTCACAACAAGTGTGACTAAAAAATCTTCTGGTTGCATTGTTATGTCTCCTTATATCTGCAAAGCTTCTTTTGTGTCCCTAATATGGTAACGTAACTTAGGAACAAAAGCTTGAATATAGTAATCAACAAATACTGATAATTTCTCCATCAATGACCCAATGCCCGCAATTATGTACCCCTATTTATACGATATAATTAGCATGGCTTTTCTGCATATTTATAGCACTTTGGGATAATGTGTCAGCATTCTATTGTGTTGACATAAAGGAGATAAAGGACAAAGTAGAAAATGTAATACTAATAAGAATAACAGCAGATTTTTGTTTTAGAAAATTAAAAATAAAAATATAAATATAAAAATATGTAACATTGAAAACATGTATAAAATATACCACAAGAGGTAGCTCTAGACTGTATAGCTGCTTTTCTTAACCAAAGAGGAAACTCAAGTGAACCAAGTACAGTTAGTTCGTTTCTTCTTTCTTTCTTTCTTTCTTTCTTTCTTTCTTTCTTTCTTTCTTTCTTTCTTTCTTTCTTTCTCCTTCTCTCTTTCTTTCTTTTTCTATAACATTCAAGAATTACAACCCTTTGAGACTTAGACTCCATTACAAAGGCTCCATATCAGAGAAGGCAATCAAGCAATAACAGATTATATAGGAATACAGAGTACAGGTCAAAACAATGTGGAGATTACAGACAATTTAAGAAACATTTCATGAAAGGTCTTAGGCTAGGGAGTACCCAGCATTGTGCATAAAGATTAGGTTAACACATGATTACACATTTATGCCACTGAGTTATACACATTAGCTACTCCAGTTCTTGATTAAGCTGAGTTTGTTTTAAAATTCAGTTCTTTCATCTTCTTGGAAAAATTCTATCTACGAACGAAGAGTTTTGCAGTGGGGTCTACTTTTGCTCCTAGTTGTAGCTAATTTGCATATGGGGCAATGGGAGAATAAATATGTAAGGAACCAAGATACCAATCCTTTTTTTTTGAAAAAATAGAGCTATGGCATTGCTTTATTAAGGATGTGTTTGTGTTATGGAAGGGGGAGTTGAATGAACTAGAGTTCTACAATACCTACACAATACCAACCCACATTTGCGATTTGTGAACACTGTCAGTAAGAAAGAAATCTTTCTAGATCTATGTATTAGAAAGAATGAAAGTGGCATCATTTCAACAGACACATATAGTAAAGAATGTGCTAAAACGCTTTGCTACAAGCCTCTAGTTGCTGCCCAGGCACACCATTAACAACATACCCAAGGGACAGTTTTTAAGAATGAGATGAAACTGTAGCTCAGATGTAAACTTTAATAAGGCAGCAGTAGACATGCAGGAGAGATTCCTAGGAAGTGGGTACAGTGGTGAAATAGTTATAACGTCTAGAGAATATGCTACTAATCAAGCTAGACAAAGTCTTATATCAGAAAAAAAGCTATAGAAGATGTTGGTTTGAAGTGAAAGGGATACTAGTGACAAATTTAACATTGTCACATTTTCTGCTCATGCTTCTGACATAGATTTTTTAAGAGTAACTGGCATA
Organism: Neoceratodus forsteri; assembly: GCA_016271365.2. Taxonomy (NCBI): domain Eukaryota; kingdom Metazoa; phylum Chordata; order Ceratodontiformes; family Ceratodontidae; genus Neoceratodus; species Neoceratodus forsteri. Next base: position 245,510,923 of record CM057455.1, read on the forward strand.
TTTTTAAAGAAGACAATGGTCTCAATCCCCTTACAGGTACTCCTCCACATCTTACTTTTAGACAAGCAGATTCTTTAAGAGGTAACCTTGGTTCACAGCCACCAACAAAGACCCATTTTAGATACCTGGCTAACCAATAGAGTAACAGAATACTCTAAAAGTGAAAAATGCGCCTTTTGTCCACGTTTCCACAGGTAAAGACTTCAAGAATGTGCCCACGGGTAAGACCTTTAACATTAGATAGTTTGTTACCTGTGAGAGCACTGGAGTGATATGCGTGGCTTTGTGTAGCTGTAATGCCAACTATGTAGGTAGGCCAAAGCAACAATTTAAAATACGGTTGGAGAACACTGCAATGCTGTTAACAACAAAGATGTAAAATATGTCACAGCACTACATGTTCTACAGGCTACACATCTAGCTAACCATGTTTTTCAGTTTTAAGCCATTGACAAAGTGTGCACAAATTCCAGAGAGGGTGATTTTGACAAACTTCTAAAGCAAAGAGAAGGCTTTTGGATATTTACCTTATAGGCATGTAAATGTCCAGGCCAGTATGGAACCTTTGATGTGATGCCATATTTGAAGAAGTGAGTTGAGCAACATGATATGTATTTTAACCATGTTCTTTCTTCTGTCTTTTGTGTCTTAGGATCTAGGGTCTGATATGTGTTTTTCTTTGAAATATTTAGATAAGTCTCATATTGTGTTACATTGTTGCAAATGACAACTATAAAGGGATGTTATATTTAGTAGCAGCTCATAAAAATATTGAGGTTGTCTAATTTACTCTCTTTTTCTACCTTTATAGATATTAGTCACAAATGCAAGTACATTTCAGATGAATTGCCATGTACATTGGGTAGTATATGCTTTATGTATATTTTTACTTTTCATATTTGATGTGGTAATGAGATATCAACTATTTTATAATAGTACTATTCCAAACCAGTGAACCACTAGACTTATTGAATTTCATGCTGACTTTCAACAAAGCAACAGTCATATGTATTTGAGCTGTTTTTCTCTCTTTTGAAAATTGTGGCTTCTGTTTATTGTTTATTCTCTACTCCTTTGCATAGGTTGGATATATGTGCTTAGTAAGATTCAATGTTCATTTTCCCTTCCCCCCAACCCATTGTCCCTTCTCCCCTGATTTTTGAATATTATGCACTTTTTATACAAGCGTGTAAGCTAGTGGTCTGACTAATATAATTTTTTAATCACTTACATTATGTTTTTGTTTTTAAAGGTAATATTATATATGCAACAATACGAAGGATGCTCCAGCTTATCTGGATGTTTCGCCTGCTGCTTACTTAGTTATTGTCATAATGTTTTTGCATTTTTCAAATATATTTGCTGTTATTTATTAGATCCCTTAAGGTTTTTTAATTGTGTATTAAAGTTGTGTGTTCTTTTATTCTTTATTGTAACACTGACACTTTAAGAAATGTTGATCAGGTTATACTGATATGAGGGTATCTTTATGTGGCGGTATATAAGGTGACTGTTTCTTTGAGTTACATGCCTTTTAATAAAGAATTTTGCATTAGAAATGCATCAAGACACTTTAATAAATATTGGGTATGAGCATGTGCAATAGAAGGCGGGGAAAAGATCCTGTGCATGCGTAGGAATTGGGCAGCAGCTCTTAGAAGTATTTTTCAGTTAAATGAGTCCTCACTTGTTTTTTTAAAGATACCTGGATAGCCGGCCTGTCAGTGCAGCGGTGGGATTTCCTTGCGGCGGCGATCGGGTTGAGAACGGATCCGGGCCGGAGGGCGGCTGGGGGAGTGGGATTGAGCATCCGCTGGACAGTTCTCCTTCTCAGGGGGGTGTGGGTAGCACTCGGTGCGCTGGGGACTCCGGCAGAGGCCGGAGTTCTCACGTACCCGACGCTGACGGGGGAGGAGGCGGGCAGACGCTAAGGCCATTGCATCGCCCCTCCCCTGGGAGAAAAATAAGGAGGAAAAAGATGGCGGGCAGGACCACCGATGGATGAAGCCTCCCTGGAGAGCCTCATATTGCCATCACTACCAAGGGACCCCAACTAGTCACAGTCTGGTCACGAAGGTGGCCCGTGGCCCCACCCTCCGGGGAGCAAGCTGGGGGTGACCAAGGGTCCTCTGCAGCTATAGGCGGTGGTAGAGATCTCTGGGGGCCGTGACCAGGGTGGAGGATGTAGCCGGTGGTCCTGCCAGGAAAAAAGGGTAAATAAAAAAAAAAATAAAGATACCTGGAATGCTGTAGAATAACACCTAGTAATGGATTTAATACTCTTTGCCATGAGGATGTTAAAATGTGCAACACTGGGACAGCACTCCCGGTAGATGCATGTTCTCGGAGCTGATTGGCTTCCGGTGGTGAGGGGATTTCAATTCGGACCACCAGAAATGCAAATATTGCAAAATGTGCACAAATAGATAAATGGGTCACTTTTTGTTTTATGAGGAGCCATTCTTCAGTCACCCTGTTGCAGGTATGTGCCTACAGATCTCTGAGAAAAATTGACATAAAAAAATGAGTGGCAAAGCTGACAGTGCCCTTTTAATGCAGCATATTTTATAATAGAGAAAATTTTGTCATACAGTTTTTTATCAAAAATGTATTTCTTCCATCCTTATGTTCATCATCAGGTTACTTTTAATCAATTCAGCTATGTTTAAAACAACTTTATAAAAATGTTGTCTTAAATAATTACTTTGCCACTCACAATTTTAAAAAAAGGCTCTTCTATTGAGGTTACCTGATGAATGTATATAGATTGTTACTTTGGATGTATTAGGATGGTGCTGCCACATGTTGGTAACAGTTCCAAAATCAATCAGTAGGCATTAAATCTTGGAAGATTAGAAAATGGTTCAGAGAGTACATACTAGTAGCACTGATGAAGCCATGATATCACAGTGGAACACTAGCTCATGCAAGTACATGTGGTCATGAGTGCATCTGTGTTTGTCCTTGCTGATACTGAATACCTGTGCTTTGAGAAACTATGAAGATATTGGAGGCTATGCAGTAATGGGTCAGGAATGCATGATTCACATGTACCTAACTTGCATTTTGTTCCGCACCCCCAGACAAGTGTGCAGTGGTTACCATGCATAATGCTGGCCACTACCATGTGCCTGTCGATAGCCCTTCTCCCCAGGATGTTGCTGCATGGGGGGAGGGGTAGGTTAAGAGACAAGGGATGGATGCCCACCCTCTTCCCCTAGTGGATCCCTAATCCATTTGGAGCAGGGGGGTTATGACTGCCCTGCTCGCATGCTGCTGTATGCTGACAATGCTGTCATCTCAGTATCTGGCAGGGATATGTCCAAAATAACAACTCAACTACAAGCCAGCTTCCAAAGGCTAAAAACAGGGTTTGTGCAGAATAGACTCTGGCCTGGATATTCAGAGCACTTGCACATGGTGCAACTGAGTTGTGCTGGTGCAAGTACAAAGATGCACCACTGAGCGATATTCAAAGGGAGCCGCGGTGCAGCACAAATCCCATTGCACCAATGCACAAATAAAATTTATGCAGCACAAGTACAAGGGACGTTTCCATGAATATGCGGCACAATGGGATATTCAACCATGTAGCCATGGCACAAGTTCAGAGCACACCCAAGATGTACCATGCAGACTTGTTCCTATAAAAACAGGGCTCAAATACACAGACAGCAAATGTGCAACCCTTCACTGAGAGAGAGAGAGAGAGATACACAGAGGGAGAGAGAGAGAGACAGAGAGGTGGAGTGAGAGAGGGAGAGAGGGGCAGAGAGAGAGAGAGAGAGAGAGACACACACATACACACACTCACACACAAACAGCGTACCAGGGTAGCAGTCATACAGACTGGGAGACAGACAGGCACCCATCCACCCAGGGGGACACACAAAGAGAAGGAGGGATGGAGAGTGCACCTTTCCTGATGGAGGTGGTAATGAGGAGTGTGAGGAGGCAGGAGGAACAGCTACATGGCCAACGAAGGGCCCATCAGCAGTATGCCTGACACAGGTGGTACCGTGCCCACATCACATTCGAGAACTATAGTGGCACTGAGATCATGGGCTAGTACCACCTGAACAGGGACATTCTAGGCAGCTCTGTGAGCTGTGGAGTGAGGAGATGCAGGCACCCACCAGACGCAGTCATGCCATGGCTGTGGAGACCAAGTGACTGTGTCATGTGCTTGCTCACCATGGGCACCTTCCAGTGACCAACAGGGGGCACCATGGGTATCACCCAGTTGCCCATGTCCCACCTCCTCACACAGTTTCTCAATGCCCTGCTGCCAAGTGCTTCAGACTTTATACGTTTCCCCCAGCAGACAGACAGAGCATTCTGCAAACATGCAGGACAACCACAGGGTTGTATGCATGCCTGACATGATTGGAGCCATTGACTGCATCCACGTGGGTATCCACACACCACCTGGCTCTGAGTGCCTGATGTATATCAAGAGGAAGCGGAGCCAAAGCATCAACTGACAGGTGGTGTGTGATGCCACGGGGTGCATCATCAATGTCTGCACCACACACCCAAGGAGTGCACATGATGCATTCATCTGACACAGCTCTGTGCTGTGCCACTGGTTTGAATGTGGGGACATCCCCATGGGCCACCTTGTGGGTGAGTATGGCATGGGCCAGGGGTGAGGGGAGGTGCAGACCTGCAGATGAGGGAAGGCAGGGAGTGCATGGTGGTGTGGGTGCCTGGAACAAGGCAAGGGGTGCAGAACAGCATAGCATAGGGCTAACCATGTCAATCTCCACACAGATGACAGTGCATACCTGCCAAGGCCCTGGCTGCTCACCCCTTACTGGTGACTATCATCCCCAACAGAGGAATGTTACAACTAGACACATGCCAGCACGTGCAACATCATTGTGCACATCATTGGCATGCTGATGGTGTGATTCTGTTGCCTAGACAGGTCAGATGGTGCCCTACAATACAGCCCCTCAAAAGCCTGGGGCCTATTCCTGGCATGCTGCATACTGCACAACATGGCCATTGACTGTGGGATAGCTGTTGAAGCTGATTAGGGTGGCAATATTGGAGATGATGGTGACAGTGGGCTGGAGGGGGTGTGCAGCTACCCCCTGGGTGGAGGGACACCCAACTCCTGCAGCAGGCATGACACCACCATGACAAAGTCACACAGGAACACTTTGGCGAATGCAGATAGGTGGTGTGGCACACATGCATGGGCCACACAGACCAGCACACCACACACGTGCAGGGACATGCACAGTGAGAGGCATGCAGAGAATGTGGCACTAAACAGGATAGGGGAGGCAGTGGCACACACCTACACACACTGCACAGGCATGTGCACACACCCACACCCACACACGCCCCCACTCAGGCAATGAAAGGTGGCGTGGATCAGATGCATGTTGCCGGTGCACAGGCACAACTGGTGCCAGGCTGCCCTCATCTCACCCACACCACACCTCCCAGCAGCCTGGCATGCACACACAGGCAACACGCGGCACAACACTAGTGGTGGGCGAAGTGGCCGAAATTCACTCTGCAAAGTGATTCATGGAGTAACGCAGAATCCGCAAAGTACTCCACAATGCAAAGCGGAGTACTTAGCATTATAATGGGGGAACATGGAGTCCATTGAAAACAATGACTTCACAATATTCCACCTTCCCCAAACCACTTCTCCACCAATTTTAAGGTGAAGTACATTGAAATCAATATACTTTGCCTCACTTTGCCTTGTTTTTGAGCTCCAAAGGTGAATTTTGCAGTGCTTCATAGGATTGCAGGTCACATGGGCTCTAGATTGTTCTGAACAGCCTCAGTTTTGTGTAGTATGCGCATAGTTGAAGATGGAGACAGTTTCCTCTGAGAGCTCTGTGATTCAAATCCTCTAAAAGTTGTTAAAAAAGCCATTTTGAGCTATTTTTTTGTCCCAAAATTTAATACATCCATTGTAGGAAACACTCCTGTGCTCTTATCATTGAGTGTTTATTGTTTGCATATGGATTTTGAAAGTTAATTTAGAACAGTCAGTCTGTGTTCTGTGAAGTATGCTTTGGGGAAAGGGCATTTCTGTGGTGTAGGTAGATTAAATGGGAGAAAAAGGCAGTCTTTCTGTTTTGGTAATATATTTTTCTTGTATAACTGTGTTAATTTACACATGGTAATATTTTCAGTAGTTCTTGACATTTTTTTGCTGATTGTTGTGGTGCACCAGTGTATAATTTCAGTTTGTTTAAAACATTTGGTTATATTACTAAAGGTTTGCAATTTGCTATGCATTACTTGTTGTGTGTGCGAGTGTGTATGTGATGCATGCCATTAAATCAGACACCTTTCATTGTGCCACAGAGTAATTGCAGCAGTGTGAACCTGTTATCCACCTCATCTGCATGAATTTTTATGTTGGCACGCTTGTGCAGCCAACATCTTGTGGTAGTGAAAATTTGGTGGTGCGGTCGCTGTTGGGTGAATGCAGGGCATGCACCAGTAGGTGCATCCCTCGTTCCCCAATCAGCCTGCATGCTGGCGCCACACCACCTGGGCGAGCACATCTAAGGAAAGGTCCGCTGCAATGCAAGCAAAGCTCATCGCACGCAGTGGACTTTCCTATGTGCTTGCCCAGCATCAAACATAGTGGCACAGTGGCCGCTAAACTGCCAACTTCGGGGGTGCCCAATCCCCTGGTCGGCTTACCCTGCCCCTCTTGTATGCCGATGGGGAGCCCACCCCCATCGGCATAATGTGTCCCTCCCTTGTTTGAGTTGCCGAGGTGCTCAATCCCTAGGCTCATGCACCCCTCTCACTTTGTTGTTGTTTGCCAATGGGGTGCCCAACTCTGCTGGCATCTGTCCCCACTCCCTATGTACAACAGGGTGCCCAATCCCCTGTCAGCTATGGAACCCCTTAAAAAAAACACCTGTAAAAAAAGAAAACTGTCCACAATGTTTTTTTTTCTACACCTGTAAACAGAAAATGGTCCCTCGTAGTCTCCTTACCACCCGCACACACCCACTGCATACCTTGCCTCCCCACACCCCCTTCTCACCCCATACTTACCTCCGGAGTCTGGCGCGGCGATCTTCGGTGGACCGGGAACACGTCTGCACTCTTCAAAGCTGACCGCGAACTGAGGAAATGCCAGTAAGCTATATAATAGAATAAATAGGGTTTTTTTCAACTTTGATGCATATCTTGGGCATTTTTTGGAATTTTTGTACCAAATTTTCAACATGGAATTTTTTGGACCTCTCCTCATGAATTCTGTCAGCGTTATGATGTTAATCAGTCCCGAAAGGTGATTTCACAGTCACTGTGCAGAATCACCTTTTGGAACTGATTAACACAAGAACAGTGGCAATCTTCATGAGGTGGGCTGTCAAAAAGCCTCTGTTGCAAATCTGGTGAAATAAATCCAAAAAATGGCTGTTTTATGAACGTGCATTGTGCAGTTGCTATGCATGCTCATAACTTCGTGAATTCACAATATTTTCATGCCAGATTTTCAACACTGTCATTTTTCTACACCTCCTTGTGAACAGTACAGCTGTCATTTTTCACATCCTGGCCAAAATATGTTTTTGCACTTCCAGCACACAATAGCTCGGTCGCTGTGGGAAATCAGTGTTCAGGGCAGATTACGAAAATGACAGTGACACTGTTCATGAGCAGAGGTCCTAAAATGCCTGTGTTGAAAATTTGGTGATGATACTCCATAAAATAACTGTGTTATGAGCGTGCAATACGCAGTTTGCACGCACGCTCATAACATGCATTTCTAATATTTTCAGTCTGGATTTTCACCACTGGCATTTTTTCACGCCTTCTTATGAACAGTACAGCTGTCATTTTTTACATCCTGGCCGAAATGTGTTTTTGCACTTCTGGCACAGAGCAGCATGGTCGCTGTGGGAAATCAGTGTTCGGGACAGATTACGAAAATGGCAGTGACACTGTTCATGAGCAGAGGTCCTAAAATGCCTGTGTTGAAAATTTGGTGATGATACTCCATAAATCAGCTGTGTTATGAGCGTGCAATACGCAGTTTGCACGCACGCTCATAACATGCATTTCTAATATTTTCATTCTGGATTTTCACCACTGGCATTTTTTCACGCCTTCTTATGAACAGTACAGCTGTAATTTTTTACATCCTGGCCGAAATGTGCTTTTGCACTTCTGGCACAGAATAGCATGGTCGCTGTGGGAAATCAGTGTTCGGGACAGATTAAGAAAATGACAGTGACACTGTTCATGAGCACAGGTCCTAAAGTGCCTATGCTAAAAATTTGGTGCCGAAAGTCCATAAAATGACTGTGTTACAAGCGTGCATGGCGCATTTCCCATGCATCCTTGTAACTTCACAAATCTGCAATATTTACATGCCACATTTCCAACACTGCCATTTTTAACACCTCTTTATGAACAGTACAGCTGTCATTTTTCACATCCTGCCCAAGATGTGTTTCTGCACTGCACTACCAAAGCCAATGCCATCGCGACAACATTCGGCATTGACAAATGCTTGTTTTATACTGCTTTGTGGTATCTTTACTGGTAGTGGACTGTTACTGCCATGCACCCCCCCCCAAACCAGCAAAAGCTATTATTTTCCAGATTTGGATTTGTGACTTGTGAGCACAGATTAGGTGTTGTTGTGCCTTTGCATCTACATCTCTTGAGTGCGCAGCACAATCTTAATCTGTCTGTGCATTTGTAGTACACCATGACTGAGTGCACCATTAATTCCGGGAGACTTTGCATTTCTTGTTACCCTCTCATTTCACTTCATCAGCACTGGGGAATTTTCTGGACCCATGACAGTAGCATTTTGGGGATGCACATTAATTCTGGTGACTGTATATGACTACTGCATGCATGACATCTGAATGAGCCATTAACTCTGGGAGACTTTGCATTTCTTGTGCTCTCATTACACTTCGTCAGCACTGGGGAGTTTTCTGGACACTAGACATAAGGATTTTTGTGATGCACATTAATTATGGTGACTGTGTGTGTGAAGGGCTTCCAATGTTGTTGTCATTTCACCTTACTTCGCATTAAGGCAGAATGACAATGCGAAGTAATAACCACAAGGTGAAGTGAACCTTTTGCATTGGCCACTTCAAGTAGCAGAGTGACATCATGAAGTGCCTACTTCATGGGCACTTTGTCAGTGGAATTTAAATTCGCTGCATCTCTACACAACATGCATGTGTGCCACCACATATATGATGCACACACACTTCCCATGTGTGCACAGGGAAGCAGCAGCAGATTGTGGGCAAGCCAACTACATGGTTCCATGGCCACCATGGCCATATGAACAGCTGCTCTGGAGCCGATCAGCAGTCACAGACTGCACATCGACCATGGAGGCGGGGTGTCCAATGCCCCCTTGGGGGAGATGTGCAGGACCATGACCATATTCTCGCAGGGGTATGTAGGTGGCTGAACAGGCCAGCCCCAGGCATGCCAAGGATGCCTACATCCAAGCCTGGCATCCACTGTAATGGGGTCACCCAAGGCTGGGTCCATGAGGTGGGCAGCATGCTTCGGGGGTCTCCTGTGCATGGCCACACCTAGTGGCAGTTAGTGACACAAAGCCATCCACAATTGCACTGGCAATGCGGTCCATGGCCGCAGTCATGGCCTCCTGCATGTATTGAAGCCACTCAGGATCCGCGCAGTGCCCCTGTCCTGCTGCTCAGCTAGCTGGCACACCTCCACCTGAAGTACATGCACCCCAGTGGTGAGTAGCACTTGTTGCTCAATGGATGCCCGCAGCAGCCGGGTGTGCTCTGCCAGCTGGTCCACATCCTGCACCTCCCGGCCAGGACGCCAGTTGGCTGTGGGTGACCTGCCACGCTGTCCAGCCTCCCTCTCTGGTGGATGCTGCACAGTGAGGTCTACAGGAGAATGGCTACGGCAGGTACACAGGCAGTGGAACATGTGTACAGTTGCCCAGTGGCACCCACAGCCTGCTGCTGCCACCCACCCATCTGCTGTGCATTGTCCTGCACCTGTGCAGCTGCGGCTGCAGCTGCAGCAGTGACACCACCCACACAGGGAACAGTGGTTGCACCACACACCGCTGCACCTGCCGTCCTGGCAGGTGGCTGTGCAGCCACGGGCACAGTGCTGAGCCCTGACACTGCCTGTGATGTGGGCAGGGGCAACTCCACCACAATGTCACCCATGCTGTCCAGAATCAGTCTGATTTCATCCTCAGAGTCAGACCCTGCCCTGAACTGTGTCTCTGCGCACAGCACACCAAGGCTGGCATCCTGCAGAAACACATCCAGGGCCTTGTCTGACCCCAGGTCAAGGATGTCCATGGCACCGTGTTGCTCAGCCATGGCCTGTCAGGGCTACAGATGCCAGTGGACATTGATGGTCCATCCACAGGGGATATGTTGCTGTTCACAGGGGCTGTGGATGCTGCCAGTGCCTCATCATCTGCAAGGAGTCATGCTGGTGCTGCAAGAGAAGAAGGGAGTGTTAGTGGTGCATTGCCCCCATGTGCCCCCCATGTATGCCACTGATGTAGGTGGCCAGCAGTGTACCATGTGTAGGGGTGTGCACTCACGCATATGGCATGTGGGACAGGGGCATGCACACTGGCATGCCCATGTACGCACCATCTGGGCCAGTACCTGTGCATGTGTAACATACATACCATGCAGTGATGGGCTGCCACCCATCTGGAAGCCCCCTCTGGGCACACCCTCCACCGAGGTGTGCTGGATCGTGGCTGCCACTAACTGCTCCACTGGCATCAGTGTGGGTGCATTTGATGGCCCTCCACTGGTGGCATGATGGGAAGCTCTTATGGCTGCCACCTTCTATTTGATGTGACTCTTGTTTGTCCTGACCTTCTTGCAGCACTCCTGTGATAACCACTGGGAGCTGCCATGCTGGTTCACATAGGCCACCACCTCGTTCCATCTGACAGTCCTGTCAAGCGGTGTGCCCATAGCACTGCTCAACAGGGCCTCCCTATTGAGGTATGCCTCGCACAGGGCATTGGCTTCCCCATTTGTAAAGTTGGGCCTGCTCTTGTGAGTAGGTGCATGCTCCTCGTGCTCCTCTTGTCCCGACATATTGCCTCTTGTGAACATGGTCAACACAGTGTGTCAGTGCCAGCATGGCCCTGGGCAGTTCCGCCTTGCAGTGCTGCAACATCACTGTGTTGCTGCGGCAGGCTCCACTTACCTGTCAAGGTTGCAATACCGGTCCGTGACTTGTGCTGTTCCCTGGTGCTTATATGGTGCATCACATGCAAATTAGCTTGTGCGCAATGGTAATGATATGCTAATGCACCCTACTGTGCAGCGCATTGATTGATGAAGTCATTTGCATAGGGCAGCTGAATATCTCATACATGCACCGTGTGCATTTGTGCTGTGCCAGAGGAACCCTGAGGTGCAATACTCATGCATGTGTGGTGCACTTGCCTGCAGTGTGCATGTGCACACCACATCCCATGGTACAATCATGCAACACGAGTGGACTACGCAATGCATCGACACTGTGCATGTAGTGCAGATGCGGTTTCATGAATGCTCACGCATTCTGCCATGCACCCAATTGAGCACATGCACACTGGGTGCTGACCCGTGAGCCACGGGTGCCTATGTGACCCAATGACCCCCACGAACCCACAAGGCCATGGTGTAGTATACATGCCCAACATTGCATGATGGTCCAGCACTGCACATCCTGGCATGGATCCATGTGCTGCACAATAGTAGTCATCCATATCCTATCGTGCATCCTACACCCATGGCAGACATGTGCGCCTTTCATCGCCATTTTCATTGTGACTCTGAGAACTGACCATGGCACAAGAAACCGGATGCTGTGCCCTCAGCTGGTCAGACATTGAGCTAGTGAACCTCATGGCTGTTATCCAGCCCTATGAGGCCCAACTGTTTGGGCAGGTGCCCCTGTAGCAGGCCAGGGGCCTACTGTGGCAGTCCATATCGGAGGCCTTGGAGTGGAGGATGGGTGTGCCATGCACAGCAAAGCAGTGCAGGTGCTGTTATGGTGACCTGTGGAGGAGGGACCCTGACCAACTCCGCTGGCTGCAGACATGCATCCGATGTGGTGCAGTGGCACAGCCAGGCAGGTGTTCGCATGTTGCATGTCTGCCCTGGCACAGTACTGTGGTGTTAACATTGCTGCCTGGCACGTCCTACGGTGGGGTACATTGTCATTCTGCACATCACCACACATCATGCCCAGCTGCTGCATGCATTGCAGCTGTGCTGGCATGCAGGCGACAAGATGGACAGGGGCATGCCCAGTGCACAGAGGGCTGTGTGGTGGGGGGGCAGCTTTTGTGCTTGTGTACCGATGTCCACCTTTCTTCTTTCCATTCCCAGGGCCAGAGAACACAGGCAGGCCAGGGCAGAGGCATAGCACAACAGTGTGGTGCACCCTGATTGGGGACAACCGGTGCCAGCTGCACTGCAGGGGGAAGGTAAGCAATGTCATGGACATTCCCACTGTACATGGGGGGAAGCAGTGGGAAGTGTGTGCAGCCATGACCATCTATGCCATGTTCCATGACAGCTGTGTGTGTCACACTGTGCATTGTGCATGCTACTGCGGTGCATCTGTTGGACCCATGTGACTGCTGTTGGTGGAGTGGGCATGCACACAGATTCCACTGGTATTGTTGCGGTGCTGCTGTTGCAGTGTGCTGTACGACTGTCACTGTGCGGTCGCATGGCCATTGCATGGTGAAGCCTGTCTCTCTTCACCACTGTGGTGTGATGTGCTGTTGGCTGGCATTAGACCCCACTGCAGGTGTCTGTTCTGCACTCCCCGGGGTGTGTGCTCCCGTTGACCATTGTGCACTGTGGGTGGGCATGGTTCCCTGGGCCATTGCACTGATCACCTGCCCTTTCCCTTGCCCCAGGTTTTAGGCAGCCAGTGGCCAGATGGACTAGGAGGGTGCAGATGAGGCTCCTGCAGCAGATTCTGCTAGTCATCTCCAGTGTCCTAGAGGTGGTCATCACCATCCGACAGATGGCAGCAGCAGACTGGCAAGAATGGAGGCATGGTGGGGCGTCTGAACATGGCCGACATTGAGTAGGATGTAGATAGCTCCTGTTATCCATAGAAACATAAAAACATAGAATTTGAAGGCAGATAAGGACTGCTTGGCCCACCCAGTCTGCCCATTTCCCTACCTGATGGATAAGCTGCAGATCCTAGTTAACCAGCAGCCTACTCCTTCCTACCCCCACCCCCTAGAATTGCCTTATGACTGTCCTATGCATGCTTGAATTCCACCACTGTTTGTGACTCCACCACCTCCTCTGGAAGGCCGTTCCATACATCCACCACCCTCTCTGTGAAAAAATACTTCCTTAAATTACCTCTGAGCTGTCCCCCTTCTATCTTCATTTTGTGCCCCCTTGTTTTTGCACACCTCTTTTTTTGAAAGATGCTACCCTCTTGGACTTTGTTGATTCCCTTGAGGTACTTGAAAGTTTCTATCATGTCCCCCCTCTCCCTCCTTTCCTCAAGGCTATATATAAGCTCCTTAAGTCTCTCTTCATATGTCTTCCGGTGCAGACTTGCACCATTTTAGTTGCCCTCCTCTGGACAGCTTCCATCCTGTCTATGTCTTGCTGAGATTGGGTCTCCAGAACTGCACACAGTACTCCAGATGGGGTCTCACCAGCTGTCTGTACAGAGGGATAATAACTTCCTGTTTTCTACTGGTGATGCCTCTCCCTATGCATCCCAGAATCCCCCCAGCCCTCCTTGCTGCCCTCTCACATTGCTTGCCCACCTTTAAGTCATCTGATATGACTACCCCCAGGTCCCTTTCCATTTTTGTTGTTGTTAGTATCTCACCCCCCATTGTGTACTCTTCCCCTGGGTTTTTGTTTCCCAGGTGCATTATGTTGCACTTCTTAGCATTGAATCTAAGCTGCCATACATTTGACCATTCCTCTAACCTTGCCAAGTCCCTTCTCATCCTTTCCAATCCACCTTGTGCATCAACTCTGTTGCAGATCTTTGTGTCATCTGCAAAGGGACATACTTTTCCTTCCAGTCCCTCTGCAATGTCACTTATAAAGACATTGAAGAGGACTGGTCTTAATACTGAACCCTGCGGTACCCCACTACTAACCCCCCTTTTTTCAGAGTGGACTCCATTTACTATTACTCTCTGTGTTCTATTCTCCAGCCAATTCTTTACCCAGGCCGTCATCTTGGGACCTACTCCCAGGCTGGCTAACTTGTATATTAATCTTTTGTGTGGGACTGTGTCAAATGCCTTGCTAAAGTCTAGGTAGGCCATGTCCACAGCCCCTCCCTAATCAACTACTTTGGTCACCCAGTCAAAGAAATCTATCAGATTTGTCTGGCATGACCTTCCTACTGTGAATCCATGCTGCCTTGGGTCCTGTGCCCCTCTGGCCTCTAGATATTTAACAATTCTTTCCTTCAGAAGTGATTCCATCATTTTCCCTACCACTGAGGTTAAACTAACAGGTCTGTAGTTTCCTGCTTCTGTCCTGCTCCCATTTTTGTGAAGGGGAATCACATCTGCCCTCCTCCAGTCCTCAGGTACCACCCCATCCTCCCATGATTTGTTAAAGAGGGTAGTCAGTGGTGTCACTAGTTCTACCCTTAGTTCTTTTGGAATTCTGGGATGAATCCCATCAGGCCCCATTGCTCTGTCCACCTTCAGTTTTAAGAGTTATTTCAGAACCCTTTCTTCTGTAAATGGGCTGGTATCAACTTCTGTATCCAGGGTGTTTCTACTGTTTGTTTTAGGTACCTCCCCCTCTTCCTTTGTAAATACTGAGCAAAAATATTTGTTTAGTATCTCTGCCTTTTCACAGTCACCCCTGCCCACCCTCCCTCCCTTTATTAAGCCTCACTATCCCTCCCTTGGTCTTCCTTCGCCCTGATGTACCTATAAAAGGTTTTATCCCCCTTCTTAACTGAGTTGGCTATCTTTTCCTCGGTTTGGGCCTTTGCTGTTCTGACTGCCTTCCCAGCTTCCTTTTGCTTTAACTGATACAGTTCTCTGTCCTGTTCCTTCTGTGATTTCTTGTACTTCCTGAATGCTTTTTTTTTCTTGAACCTTCACTGCCACTCCCTTTGAGAACCATAGTGGTTTCTTACCTCGTTTCATTTTGTTTATTTGCTTTACACAAAGGCTTGATACCTCTGTGATGGCAGTTTTTATTATTCCCCATGGTTCTTCCACCCCTCCTTCCTGCTCATTTGCTAGTGCATTCCTTAGGCACTCGCCCATTTTGACAAAGTCAGCCCTCCTAAAATCCAGTACCTTTGTCTTTGCATGGCTTGACTCTATTGCTGTGTTTATTGTGAACCATACTGTTCGATAGTCGCTAGTTCCCAGATGGCTACCCACTTCACATCTGTGATCCTCTTCATCTCCATTTGAGAGAACCAGGTCTAAGATTGCTCCCTCCTCGAGTGGGCTCCAATACTAGTTGTCTAACGATGCCCCTGTAGGGCATCTAGAATAACCCCACTCTTAGAAGTGGCTGCTGCAACTGCGCCCAGTTAACATCTGGCATATTCAGATCACCCATCAGCAATATCTCCCTTTCTGCCATTCTAAGTATACTTTCTATCATTTCCTTGTCCATTTCCTCCCCTGGAGAAGGGTTCAGAGACAACCCTGTGTGTATTTGGTGCCATTGCCAGTCTCCAAATTTACCCACAGTGCTTCTTCTCTCTCTGTTTACCCTTTTGTTCTGTTGCTTTGATTCCTTACCTTATGTAAAGAGCTACTCCTCCTCTTTTACCCTCCCTGTCCCTCCTGTAGATAGTGTATCCTGGTATGTTTACATCCCAGTCATGGTTTATATTATTACCATGTTTCTGTGACTGCCACGATATCCGATGTTCCTCCTCCATCAAGGCCACTAATTCAGGAAGCTTGTTACTCAGACTACGAGCATTGGTACTCATTGCTCTCCATTTTTTGATGGCTTTACCTTCTGTTGCAGCATCCCCCACTGACCTTTCTGCCTTTTTCTCATTTAGTGCCCTGTTTTGTAGGGGGAGGCTTGGATTTTCCTGCTGCTTATCAGTGCTTCCCCCCTTGACTAGTTTAAAAGCTTGCCAATGAAGCATTTAAACTGATTGCTCAAAAGACTTGTTCCTTCCTGGACAGATGCAACCATCCTGCCAGTATAGGCTGGTGTCCTCCAGGTGGAACCCCAGTCCCCAATGAAGCCAAACCCCTGTGCTCCACACCATTTTTCAACCATTCATTAAACTGCATGGTGCAAGTACCTCGCCTCACTCATGCCATTGACAGGCAGCACCTCTGAGAAGGATACTGTGTGCTTCTTGTCTTAGGCCCCTCCCCAATTCTACAAAGTCCTTCTGCACTGCTCTAATCTCATGATGAGCCAAGTCGTTTGTCCCTAGGTGGACAATGACGTCCAGCTCAGACTCCCGTGCAGCTGTTCCCGTGATCCTGAGGATGCGCTTCCTGTCCTTCCAAGCCATGGCACCAGGCAGGCACCTTACTTCAGTTTTCCCTGCTCCACCCAGTTCTATCCCCCTAATAATTGAGTCCCCCACCAGGAGCTGCTTCCTTTCCTTGTGGTGTCCTCCTTCTCTTTCCTGTGGGTCTCCCTTGTGACAGCTGTCCTCTGACTCCTTAGTCTCTTCTGTGGGTGCATCCATAGGGGAGCTATGCTTCCCCAGAATGGTGTATGGATTGTGGAGTGGAACAACTGACTGGGTGTGCCTCTGTTCCACCATCCTCACCCTTCCTGAGCCCACTGTGGTCCAACTGCTGTGTTTTCTTCGCAACCTCTGAGGTAGTGGTGGTAGCTCTGGTGCTCCCTGAATGGGGGAGGTTCCCTTCCTACCGTCCAGTGTGGCCTGGGGGAAGGTTCCCTTACTACTGTCCAGCATGGCCTGAAGATGGGCAACTTCCTCCCTCAGGGCAGAGAGTTGTCTACAAATAGGGTAGCATCTCAGCCTCCAGAAAGACTCCCGGAAGACTGCTGCCCCACAGCCATTACATTGTACTACTTCCCACATGTTTATCTACTTTCTTGTTGTGTGTGTGTGTGTGTGTGTGTGTGTGTGTGATTGGTTTGTTACATAGAAATATATATATATTATACAATGTGTATGCTTATATTGTCAGTGCAGTGTGCTAGAGAGGATATGACAGCGATATGCACCTTGCACTCTTGAGGAAATGATGTCAGAACCCCAGGTATAAAGGAACTATTTCCAGGGGGTGGTGAGGGGTGGGAAGGGGTTGGGCCTAAACTGTGCCCTCGCAAAACAATCAGCTAAAAGCTCTGACCCAGCACTGCGATGCGTACCTTCCTGTCAGCAAGATGCCCTACACAACAATTTGACAGAGAAAATACCCTGCTAATCAAACAGAGAAAAATCCAGACATCCAACTCAGACACAGGTAACCCTCCCCAGCCCCAAAGCAGCCTAGTGGTTTGTGCTCTGAAAGCGGTCAGCCCCAAAATAAGTCAACTGTGCTTTACACTCTTCCTGCACTGAAAATCTTGTGAATTAAGCCGACTGATTGACTAGTGACACCTGTGTTTTAAGCAGGCCTTTCAATGCAGGCAGGCTGCTGTCTGATTCCAATACACAAAATCTTTCAGTGAAACCAGGGATATAAACTTAACTACTCAGCCAGCAGGACACTTTTAAAATGTTGCAAAAATATCCCTCTAAATCCTAGGTCTCAACCCCAACAATCAAGCAAATTCAGTTGTATCTCACTCCCTCTGGTTATAAAATTACTACACTTTTAATGGAATCCTGCAATTCTCTGCTTAATGCCAATAAGAAGAAAAAAAAATGAAACTCATTGTAGAAAGTGTAGCTCCCCTGTTTTACAATATTATGCCTTACCAAGTTTCCAGCTCCTAAATGAAGTTACAGTTTGTTCTTTGAGGTGTTG
Source organism: Neoceratodus forsteri (assembly GCA_016271365.2). NCBI lineage: Eukaryota > Metazoa > Chordata > Ceratodontiformes > Ceratodontidae > Neoceratodus > Neoceratodus forsteri. The sequence continues at coordinate 245,528,873 of CM057455.1, forward strand.
CAAGGTTCTCTGCTTCAGACAAACCAAAAGTCAGACTGACTCCCTGTTGCCCCTGTTCCCCTACAGTCCCCCTTCCTGTTATATTGACCCTGTTCCCTGTCCCCGCCCATTGTTGTACCTATCCTGCCCCTGGCCCCCTGTTGTTTATCTTATTCTACTCTTCTCACTATTATAAACCTTTATCACCTACATGCCTGTGTCCGTGTCTGATTTGCAGGTGGCATATGGAGCCATGCTACACTGGTCCAGTGTCTGTCCATGGTGTGTGCACAGTGGTGGGGGGGCTCATGTGGTGCTACCATTGTTCCCTGCTGTGTACTGTGGTGTGTCACATTGTGGTGGGGGCCATCCCCCGGTTTGGTGGGTGTGCTGTGTGACTTTGGGGTCTCCATGGGGTGGTTGTCAGGGGTGGGTGGCAGGTGTGTGCATGGTGGTGGCACACAGCCATTGTCATTGTTCTGGTCATGTCTGCATTCTGGGATGGGGACCTCCGCATCCCCTGTTGGGCACCCCATCCTGTGTGGTCTGCCACTCTACCTGGGCCCTGGCTTATTCACTGACCAGTGTGTGGTCTCTCTGTGTGCATGTGGGGCATGTGTGTGCTTGGCTTCATGATCCTGGGGGTGGACTGCCAATGCCACATGGTGGATGGGAATGGCAAGCTGACTGGGTGCTGGGGGGGCACCCTTGGCAACCTTATGTTGGCCATTGTTCCCTCCTGTTGCCTGCTGGCCATGCCACCATTGTGTTCTGGGGTACAGTTCCTGGGTGCCTATGTGTGCCCTGGTGTGCTCTGCTGGTGCGGGTCCTGTGGCCACTGTCACTGTACTTCCCTGGCTGTCTCTCTGGGTCTCTTCTCTGTGTTCTGCCCCCCAGTGTTGATGCTCAGGACTGCTCTGTGTTTCCATGGTTGTGCTGGCACATCTCAGGTTGCACCATGGTGCATGTGTGCCATATTCAGCCGAGATGCCCTGGCACAGTGCAGCCTGCATAACTTCTGACTATGGTACCCGTGGAGCCGTGGCACATCTGGATTGTTCTGCGCTGGACTTGTGTGTGCCTTTGGTGCATTTCTGAATATCTGAGCCCCATTCTCAATTACAAAAAAACTAAAGGCATGCTCTTCACTAAGCCTCGTAGCAAAAAAGTATGGTCTGCTATTAATCCATAGCTACATAGTGGAAATATTGCAGCAAGTACACACATTAAAATACCTGGGTATTCACCTTGATGACACCCTCACCTTCTCCACAGATATTGACAGAGTCAAACAGGCAGTTAATATTAAACAGGGTGTTCTTTACCGCCACAAGCATGCATTGACTCCAGAAGCATTGAAACTGGTCACGAGCAGCTCTGTGATGTCCACCATCGATTACAGGCTGGTTACAGGCTGGTTCGGATACTGCACTGAAAGGGGTAAAAACTCACCTTAATAATACCTGTAAGCTGGTCTTTGGGGCAGACTATCTGACCTACAGCTGTGCACTATATAAAGAGATTGAATGGCTCCCTCTCTATCTCAGATTAAAATACCAGGTGTGCCTGCTGGTGGAAAAAATTACTCCTAGGACTGACTCCTGAATCCACTGCTAATCTATTTAAGAACACCTAACCTACCAAAAACACCAGAAGAATGATGGGGGGGCAACTGATGCCCTTTAAGCACCCTACACTTGGACAATGATCCCTATCATACTGGGGACTTAACTGGTTAAATGACCTCCCTACAACCCTTATTGAATGCAGCAAGCCAGGCCAGTTTAAAACTGGGCTCCAATCCTACCTATCCCATGAAAATGACTGCTGCTGCCCCTTATAAACTTGGACTACCCATTACTACCCCTGAGCACACTCCCTCTCTCCAATTGTATTACGTCATATCACGCCTTCTGACCACCCTTCCCCCCCACTCCATCCCTGCTGCTCCCACCCCTCAAACTTATTCCCCTCTGCTGTACCCTTGACAAAGTCACCTCTGGTTGTGTATATCTCATCTCTATGTACTCAGCTAGCCCAGGAATGTTTCTGACCCTATGTTGTAAACTGAATCTGCCAAAACTATGTACTACACTCATGGAGTGCTGTTATAGTTTTTGCCCAGAGCACTTCTGTAACTGAAACTGTGTAACCTCTTGTTATTACTGTCTTGTCTGCCTGTTATTACCTGTAACCATTGCATTGTCCTGTATTTTTTTGACTTGAAACCATTGTAAATGGGCCCCAAGACTCAAAGGTATTAATCTAAAAATGAAATAAATGACTAAATAAATTCTAGGAAGGTATGGGAAGTTTGAATTTAAAAAAAGATAGGCAAGTGCCCGAATCACTATCGCTAGCCCTTCTTGTCAGCACACAGGGCTGGGGCAGTATGGTGGGAAGATTCTTTATCCTCCACAGCTAGCAAGTGCAATCTGAAGGGGTGTGCAAAAGATACAGCAGCGTAACTGCTGTCATGTCCTGTGCCCCCTTTGCCCAGCACTCCATGCCATTGTGAATGGTGTGGAGAGCATGCCCCTCACCAGACACCCCCCTCCAGATGAACTGCATACATAAAAGGGGGATCCAGTGCAAAAGGACTGCACATCCTTTTGTGAATGCTGCTGGGGGTCTGCTGGACCCCCCCTCCCCACTGCATGGACTTCTGTCGTAGGGTTGCCTACGTGCCATGGATCTGCAGCACATAAACAATATGAACCCATGTTGTTTACACTGTGTTTGATTACAATATCACTGTTTCTAGTGTTCTTGAATTCCTATGAATGTGCATACTCTGTTTAAACAATGCTCTTTGTATGCAAATGTCAGATATTTTGTTCATGTAAGTTTTGTGCAACTGGATGTATGTAAGTGGATGTATTCTACTGGGCCGTATCTAAAAACAGGCATTTGTTGGTCTAGCACACCTTACCCAGTAAATAACAAGCATTTGTCAATGCCAAATGTTGTCTTGCTGACATTGGCACTGGTAGTGCAGGAGTTAGAGAAATGCATAATAGGAATGGCAGTGAAGTATGTAAGTGATGCCAACCCCACATCACCCTGAAGAGACTGACAGGCACTAAGATGTGCCTTTGGGTGTCGCCATAATGCTCATGCCATTTCACCTCACCCTGCCCTGCAGTGTCCAACAAGTATCACGTTCTGCCTTGGGGTCTGCGGGCATTACATTCACCCCATTCCATATGGAAATACATTGAGATGGGTGCAGTATAGGAGAAAGGGTGAACTTTGGGGCCAAAGAGTGCAAGACATACTTTGATGCCTGTCAGTTGCTGCAGGGTGGGGGTGGGAGTGGAGTGGAATGGTGTGAGCATTAGAACAGACACTCTAAAGTCACACTCCTGGTGCCGGTCAGTTTCTACAGGGCGGGTTGCAATGGTTAGAAACCCTAATGCCCCGGGCATTTGTTGGTATTTGCACTCCAAATTTTCAACTTGGGCTTTTTCTCACCCCACCTCATGAATGCATGTGGGACCTCTGCTCATGAATAGTGGCACTGTGATTTTGTTAACCTGTCCTGATTGTTGATGTCCCACAGTGCTGTTGTGATTCTGCACCAGTAGTGTGAAACCACATTTCAGGCAGGAAGTGAGAAATTACAACTGTATTGTTCATAAGGATGTGCGCAAAAATGGCAATGTGGAAAATCTGGAGTGAAAATATTAAAAAAGTTCTGCGCATGCGTGGAAACTGCACGTTGCATGCTCATAGCACAGTCATTCTGTGGAATTTTCTCACCAAATTTTCAACATAGGCATTTTGGGACCTCCACTCATGAACACTGTCACAGTGATTTTCTTAATCTGTCCTGAACATTGATTTCCCACAGCAACCGCATCATTGTGCACCAGATGTGCAAAGTCACATTTCGGGCAGCATGTGAAAAATGGCAACCATACTGTTCTTGAGGTGTGCAAAAATGGCAATGTTGAAAATCTGGAGTGAAAATATTAACAATTCTCAAACTTAGGAGTGTACATGGAAACTGCACAATGCACATGCATAAAATCATCATTTTGTGGAATTTTGCCACCAAACTTCCAACATAGGCATTTTGGAACCTCCACTCATGAACAGTGTCACTGTGATTTTCTTAATCTGTCCAGAACATTGACTTTGCACACCGACCACACCGTTGTGCACCACATGTGTGAAAGAACATTTTGGGCGAGATGTGAAAAATGACAGCTGTACTCTTCATAAGGAAGTGTGGTAAAATGGCAATGTTGAAAATCTGGAGTGAAAATATTAAAAATTCTCGATGTTACGAACGTGCGTAGGAACTGCGCAATGCACGTTTGTAACACAGTCATTTGGGGGAATTTTTTCACCAAATTTTCAACATAGGGCTTTTGGGAGTCTATCTCATGAACAGTAACACTGCAATTTCATTAATCAATCCTGAAAGGTGGTTCCATGCAGTGATGGTGAAATCACCTTTCAGGACCAAATAACAAAATGACAGTGACTGAGTTCTTACGTTGGGGTCCCAAGAACCCCAAGTAGAAAATTTGGTGAACAAATTCCCTAAAATGGCCAAGATATCCACCTAAGTTGAAAACCCTCTATTTATGCCATTACTTGATTTACTTTACTTGGTTTGTTTGGGAAAAAAGAAGTCCAAGGCCCATCAAGATCCCCCCCCCCCACACACACTGGAGTGGGAAAAATTCACATAACATGCTTCTTGGTCAACCAATTGTTGATACCCTTTTTGAATACTGTAATATTAATAGAATCCACTAATTCCTGAGGAAGTTGATTCCATAGTCTTGGTGCCCTTAATAAGAAAAAGTTTAATCTAAGATTGTTTTTTGCCTTTGGCACCGTAAGTTGTCCAGTATGACATCTTGGAACAATACGTCTGGTAGCATGGAATAGTCCACTTTCATTCATTAAGTCAGGTTTTTTTTGAAGCTTATATGTTAAGAGTAAGTCCCCTCTAACTTTTCTACCCTGATGAGAACGTAAACCTATGATAGATAATCTTGATTTATAGGGCATTTTGGCTAACTTGGGGGTCATCCTGGTTGCACGTTTTTGAATTATTTCTAAGCGATCAATATCAGACTTTAGATAGGGGTTCCAAAAAGGGGACCCATAGCCTATAAGGGGTTGGACACAGGCTCTATAGAGAGCAATCATGCACTGTTCAGTTTTGGTAACAAAGGATCGCTGATTTTGTCTAAGTAGTCAGTTAGTAGAATTAACCACTTTGGTGCAGTGATCGACTGATGTAAGTTTATAATTAACTAGAACACCCAAGTCCCTTTCCACATATGTTGATTTTAATAGTGAATTACAAATATAATATTTGTTTTTGGAATTATGAGATCCAAAGTGCAAAACTACACATTTGTCATTATTAAACTCCATCAGGTTGTTAATAGCCCATTTTTCAATCAGCTGCAAATCGGAGTTGAGAGTCAAAATCCGATTGATTATTTACAGGGCCCCCAAGCTTTAAGTCATCGGCAAATTTAGACAGCCAGTTTTTATTGGATGCTTGTATATCACTTATATAAATATTAAACAAAACCAGGCCCAACACTGAGCCCTGAGGGACTCCACTAGTGACTGCACCTGGGTCAGAGAAGTGATCATTTAATACAACTCTCTGAGTTCCATTTGTCAGCCATGCAGAAACCCAGTTAACTGGTTGGTTTGAGAAGCCAAGATGATACATTTTATCAATAAGGATATTATGGGGGGACTTTGTCGAAGGCCTTGCTGTAATCCAATAGAATAACATCTGATTGGTGTTTGTTGTCCAGGCCTTGGCTAATATTATTATAGAACGATATTAGGCTGGTTGTACAGGAGTGACTGGTTCTAAACCCGTGTTGAGTAGGATTGACAATGTTAAATTCAATCATTTCTTTTTCAAGAAATTATTTTATCAGTTTTTCCATAGTTTACAAATAATCAATGTGAGGCTTATAGGACGATAATTCTGGACAAGTGATCTACTACCTTTTTTTATAGACTGGAGTAACAAATGCACTTAACCAATCTAGAGGAATTTCTGCTTTATGAAGAGATGTATTAAATATTATTTCCAAAGGAAAAGCTAGAACCTCAGCAGTATCAATTAGAAGTCTGGCGTTAATCAGGTCAGGACCTGGGCTTGTAGTTTTCTTTAGATTTTTAAGAAGAGGGTAGCTATCAGAAGCCTTAATACTGTATGTGTGGATTGATTTTGGCTGGGGTCTAGGACTTGTTTTAAGGAAATGGGGCCTTTTTTTGAAAAAACTGAAAAGAAATATTAATTAAAAAGATTAACTATGTCTGAATCTAACTGTATGAGAGTACCACTATGAGTTAATGGCCCTACTTTGTGAGAATTGCCTTTTCTATTGTTTAAATATGAAAACAGTGCTTTATAGCCATCTTTTGTATGTACTAACTTGAATTCAATTTTCATTTTAGCCTGTTTAATCATAAGTTTGAGTTTCTGTGATTTGTTTTATGCTGAATAAGAACTACACTGCTACCTTTGTATTGACTACTTTTAAGTTTCCTGAAAAGTTTTTTTTTTCTTATTTATTTGCAACCTAATTGATTTATTCAGCCATTTTGGTATCCTGCCCTTTTTATTGTATTTGTTTTTTCATCGGTACATATTTTTTTTTGAGTAAATGGATAAAATATTTTAATAAGGTCCAAGCCTCATTTGTGGAGACACCCTAACAACCCTATCCCACTGAATATGGCTAATTTCTCTATTAATACTATTAAAGTCTGCACTATCATAGTTTTTATATGTTGACTTGTTTTTTAAACTGCAATGGGCTCCTATTAGGTCAAACAGAATTGAATGATGGTCACTATTTCCTAAGGGGTCCAAAATATGAATGTTTGAAAGTTTATGACTTATGTTAGAGATGAGATCAAGAATATTAGATCCTCTGGTAGCAAAGGAATTAAGTTGCAAGAGACCTTAATCTGTCAGTACTGACAGAAATTCAGAATCACGATTACTATTACTTGAGTGGGTGGACCAATTTATGTGAGGCATATTGAAGTCTCCCAATATTATTACATCCCTATAATTAATAAAATGGGCAAGATCTTTGATCAAAGTTTTCCAGTTTTTTATATCACATGAAGGAGGATTTTAACAGTTATTTGTGGAAGCCCTTTAGGTTAAAAGAAGATACATTTTCTTGCTAATTTAAAACTTATATCTCAGCAGGAGTCAGTGTCAGTTAAGATTAAGTAGACAGATAATTTTATTAAAAGTAGAAGGGGTCTTATTTAGGGTTAAGAAAAGAAAGAAAGGCAGTGTGTGTTCTGTGCAGGGAAAGGTACTGTATCAGGTGACTTTGCTAAACCAGTAGGAGGAAAGAGAGCTTACCTGGGGGTGTGGTTTAGACACTAGAAAAGCAGGTGAGTCAAATTACAACTTCCTGTTGCTAGCCTTGCTTGTAGAGCAGAAAGCAGCTAACTAAAAGAAGCTACATTTTCTTGCTAATTTAAAACTTATATCTCAGCAGGAGTCAGTGTCAGTTAAGATTAAGTAGACAGATAACTTTATTAGAAGTAGAAGGGTTTTATTTAGGGTAAAAAGAAAGGAAAGAAAGAAAGGTAGTGTGTGTTCTGTGCAGGGAAAGGTACTGTATCAGGTGACTTTGCTAAACCAGTAGGAGTAAAGAGAGCTTACCTGAGGTTGTGGTTTAGACACTAGAAAAGCAGGTGAGTCAAATTACAACTTTCTGTTGCTAGCCTTTTTTCTTACTAATTGCCCTCCATCCTACCCCTCCACCCACCCACCCAAAGCCAGTTCTAATTTTATAGCCACTGGATTTGACTGTCAACAGGAACTTCCTGTTTGGCAGTAGGAAGGAAAGGATCATAGAGAAACATTGGTTTTGTCAACCCTAAAGTAAAAAAAAGTAGCTCACTCTCCCACCCTAGCTGCTGGTGGTCTGATATTGAGCAAGGAGGAAGAAGAAGGCTACTGAAGAAGATAGGAAGTTGCTGTCCCAGAACAGGAAGGGTCAGACTTTTAAGGAGAGGAGAGAGTAAGCATCCAAAGAAACAGCAGAGAGGACACAAAATAAGACATGATAGGAGTGGTGCAGTGCAATGGCTGTGGGGCAGCAGTGTTCCAGGAGAAATTCTGGAGGCTGCGATGCTGCCCTATTTGCAGGCACCTCTCTGGTCTGAGAGAGGAGGTTTCCCATCTCCAGGCTGACCTGGCTAGGATTCATGAAACCTCCTCCCCCACCCAGGGACCACCAGGGTCAATGCCACTACCTCAGAGGTTGCCAAGAAAGAGGAGAGGCTGGACCAGGGTGGGCTCAAGGAGGGAGAGGGTGGTGGGACAGAGTTGCATCCCTCCAGCTGTACCTCTCCACAATTCATTCACTCTTCTGGTGGATAGTGGTTCCTCTATGGAGGCACCTGCAGTGGAGACCAAGGAGGATGCTGGGAACCTTCACAAAGGAGACCCACAGGAGGGTGGCATGGGACCCCACAGGGGAAGGAAGCAACTCCTGGTGGGGAACTCAATCATTAGGGGGTAGAAATGGGGGAGGAAGGGGAGAGGGAGGTAAGGTGCCTTTCTGGCACCATGGCTTGCAGGGACAGGAAGCGAATCCTCAGGATCGTGGGAGGAGCTGCACAAGGGAGGAAGCTGGATGTCATTGTCCACCTAGGGACAAATGACCTGGCTAGGAATGGGATCAGAGCAGTGCAAGAGGAGTTTATAGAGTTGGGAAGGGGCCTTAGACAAGTAGCACATACGGTAACCTTCTCAGAGGTGCTGCCTGTCTATGGCAAGGGAGATGCTAGGGCACTTCTCACCAGGGAATTCAATGAGTGGTTGAAAAACTGGTGTGGAGCTCAGGGTTTTGGCTTCATTGGGGACTGGGGAGCCACCTGGAGGGATGCAGATCTATACTGGTGCGATGGTCTGCATCTGTCCGGGGGGGGGGAACCAGGATCCTAGGTGAGAGGTTTAAATGCTTCATGGGCAAGCATTTAAACTAGCCAAGGGGGGAGGCACTGAAAAGGAGCAGAGAAATCTGAGCCTCCCCCCACAAAACATGCTGATTAGTGAGGTAAACACCAAGGTGCAGAAGTTATTAGGGAGCAGAACAGATTTAAATGTAAAAAAAGGCAAAGGCAGTAAGGACAGAAATGGGACTAAAAGGGGTAAGGCTATCAAAAAGTGGAGGGTGATGAGTACCAATGCCCATAGTCTGTGTAACAAGCTTCCTGAACTAGTGGCCTTGATGGAAGAGGGTTGCCTAGATATTGTGGCAGTCACAGAAACATGGTACACAGAGAACCATGACTGGGATGTCAACATACCAGGATACACAATCTACAGGAGGGACAGGGAGGGTAAAAGAGAAGGAGGGATAGCTCTCTATGTAAAGGAAGGGATCAAAGCAACAGAATTAAAGAGTAAACAGGGAGCAGATGAGGCACTTTGGGTCACCCTGGAGACAGAAAATGGCACCACAATCTGTATGGGGGTTGTATACAGACCCCCATCTCAGGGGGAGGGAATGGACAAGGAAATGATAGAAGGCTTTCTTAGAATGGCAGAAAAAGGGGAGATATTGTTGATGGGGCACCTGAATATGCCAGATGTTAACTGGAGCACCTTTGCTGCAGGCACATCCAAGAGCAGGGTCATTCTTGATGCCCTACAGGGGGCATGCCTCAGACAGCTAGTATTGGAACCCACTCAGGAGGGAGCAATCTTAGACCTGGTACTCTCAAATGGGGATTGAGAAAGAATCTCAGATTTAGAAATGGGTAGCCATCTGGGAACAAGCGACCACCAAACAGTGTGGTTCACGATAAACACAGCCATACAATCAAGCCATACAAAAGCAAGAGTACTGGACTTTAGGAGGACCGACTTTGGGAAAATGAGAGAGTGCCTCAGAAAAGCACTAGCAAACAGGCAAGAAGGAGGGGTGGAGGAACAATGGGGAATGATCAAAACAGCCATCACAGAGGCAACAAGCCTTTGTGTAAAGCAAATCAATAAAACACAACGAAGGAAAAAAACACTATGGTTCTCAAAAGAGGTGACAGGGAAGGTTAAGGAGAAAAGGACAGCATTCAGGAAATATAAGGAAACACAGAAGGAGCAGGACAGAGAACGTTATCAGTTAAAGCAGAAAGAGGCTGGGAAGGCAGTCAGAATAGCAAAGGCTCAAACTGAGGAAACGATCACTGGAAACAGGGGAGGTACCCAAAGACTGGAGGACAGCAGATGTAGTCCCCTTATACAAAAGTGAGAACAAAGAGGAAGCAGGGAACTACAGACCAGTCAGCCTCACCTCGGTAGTGGGGAAGATCATGGAAGCACTACTGAAGGAGAGATTGGTGGAACATCTGGTTGTCAATGGACTACAGGACCCAAGACAGCATGTTTTCACCAGGGGGAGGTCATGTCAGACCAACCTCATTGAATTTTTTGACTGGGTGACTAGGGAGGTGGATCAGGGGAGGGCAGTGGACATGGCCTATTTGGACTTCAGCAAGGCCTTTGATACTGTGCCACATAGAAGACTATTACACAAACTGGGGAATATGGGTGTGGGCAGGACAGTAGTGTGGTGAGTAGGTAACTGGCTGGGTGGCAGGACACAGAGGGTGGTGGTAAATGGCTGTCACTCCACAGAGGGAAGAGTGACCAGTGGGGTACCACAGGGATCAGTGCTGGGACCGGTCCTATTCAACATCTTCATCAGTGACATGGCGCAGGACCTAGAAGGCAGAATTTCACTGTTTGCTGATGACACAAAGCTCTGTAACAGAGTAGACACACCAGAGGGTGTAGACAGAATGAGAAGGGACCTGCAGAAACTTGAAGAATGGTCAGGGTTTGGCAGTTGAAATTCAATGCAAAGAAGTGCAAGATAATGCATATGGGGCACAAAAACCCTGGCACAATATATCAGTTGGGGGTGAGGATATAGCATGCACCAAGCAGGAAAGGGATCTTGGGGTTATCATCTCAGATGACCTCAAGGTAGGGAAACAGTGTGACAAGGCAGCAGGTAAAGCAATAGGATGCTGGGATGTATAGGCAGGGGCATCACCAGCAGGAAAAGGAGGTCATAATTCCGTATACAAGACACTAGTGAGGCCCCACCTGGAGTACAGTGTACGGTTTGGAGACCATACCTATGTAAGGACATAGACAGGGTAGAGAAGGTTCAGAGGAGGCAAGAAAGATGGTGCATGGATTGCATCACAAGTCCTATGAAGACAGGTTGAAGGAACTGAACATGTACTCCCTGGAGGAGAGAAGGGAGAGAGGGGATATGATAGAGACATACAAGTATCTTACAGGGAGGAACAGGGTGCAGGAAAACACTATTTTTAAGTGAAAAAGATGTTCCAGGACTAGAGGGCATGGGATGAAGTTGGAGGGAGGACGATTCAGAGGAAACATAAGAAAGAATTTCTTCACAGAACGGGTGGTGGACAAGTGGAACACCCTGCCAGAGGAAGTGGTGGGGGCTGAAACAATCACGGGATTTAAGAATACATGGGATAGACATAAAGGAATTCTGGAGGTCAGGGGTAAGGGGCAACAGACTTCTAGGAAAACAAACTGAACTTACAAGCTCAAATGGGCAGACTGGGTGGGCCATAGGCCCTTATCTGCCGACACTGTCTATGTATCTATGTATCTATGATAGCCAATTCTGTTAAGAAGGGGGATAAGACCTTTTATAGGTACATTAGGGAGCAAAGAAAGACCAAAGGAGGGATACTGAAGCTTAATAAAGGGGAGGGAATGTGGGTAGAGGGTGACAGTGAAAAAGCAGGGATACTGAAAGAATATTTCTGCTCAGTATTCACAAAGGAAGAGGAGGGGGAGTTACCTAAACCAAACAAGAGAAACACTCCAAAGACGGGGTTCGATACCAGTCCATTTACAGAAGAAAGGGTTCTGAAAGAACTGATAAAATTGAAGGTGGACAAAGCAATGGGCCTGATGGGATTCACCCAAGAATTCTAAAAGAACTAAGGGTAGAACTAGTGACACCACTGACTACTCTCTTTAACAAATCATGGGGGGATGGGGTGGTACCCGAGGACTGGAGGAGGGCAGATGTGATTCCTCTTCACAAAAGTGGGAGCAGGACAGAGGCAGGAAACTATAGACTAGTTAGTTTGACCTCAGTGGTAGGGAAAATGATGGAATCATTTCTGAAGAAAAGAATTGTTGAGTACCTAGAGGACAGTGGGGCACAGGACCCAAGGCAGCATGGATTCACGATGGGAAGGTCGTGTCAGATGAATCTAATAGATTTCTTTGACTGGGTGACCAAAGTAGTAGACCAGGGAGGGGCTGTGGACATGGCCTACCTAGATTTTAGCAAGGCATTTGATACAGTCCCACACAAAAGATTAATTCACAAGATAGCCAGCCTTGGAGTGGGTCCCAAGGTGGTAGCCTGGGTAAAAAATTGGTTAGACAACAGGACACAAAGGGTAGTAGTAGTAAATGGAATACACAGTGAAGAAAGGAGGGTTACTAGTGGGGTACCACAGGGTTCAGTACTGGGACCGGTCCTTTTTAATGTCTTTATAAGTGACATTGCAGTGGAACTGGAAGGAAAAGTATATCTCTTTGCAGATGACACAAAGATCTGCAACAGGGTTGATACACAAGATGGAGTGGAAAGGATGAGAAGGGACTTGGCAAGGTTGGAGGAACGGTCAAATGTATGGCAGCTCAGATTCAATGCAAAGAAGTGCAAAGTAATGCACATGGGAAACAAAAACCCAGGGGAAGTGTACACAATAGGGGGCGAGATACTGACTACAGTAAAAATAGAAAGGGACCTGGGGGTAATTATATCAGATGACCTAAAGGTGGGCAAGCAATGTGAGAAGGCAGTAAGGAAGGCAGGGGGGATACTGGCATACATAGGAAGAGGCATCAATAGTAGAAAACAGGAAGTTGGTATCCCTCTGTACAGACAGTTGGTGAGACCCCATCTGGAGTGCTGTGTGCAGTTCTGGAGACCCCATCTCCACAAAGACAAAGACAGAGTGGAAGCTGTCCAGAGGAGGGCAACCAAAATGGTGCAGGGTCTGCACCAGAAGACATACGAAGAAAGACTAAAGGAGCTTAATATGTATACCCTAGAGGAAAGGAGGGAGAGAGGGGACATGATAGAAACTTTCAAGTACCTCAAGGGAATTAACAAAGTCCAAGAGGGTAGCATCTTCCAGAAAAAGAGATGTACAAGAACAAGGGGGCACAATTTGAAGATAGAGGGGGGACGGCTCAGAGGTAATGTGAGGAAGTATTTTTTCACTGAGAGGGTTGTGGATGCATGGAACAACCTCCCTGAGGAGGTTGTGGAGTCAAGAACAGTACGGAACTTCAAGAATGCATGGGACAGGCATAAGGAAGTCCTACTGGGGGGGTAGGAGGAAGTAAGCTGTTGGTTAACTAGGATTTGCAGCTTATCTGTTAGGTAGGAAAATGGGCAGACTAGGTGGGCCAAGCGGTCCTTATCTGCCGTCAAATTCTATGTACCTATGTTTCTAACTGATACCCAGATGCTTTCGGAATTGTTTGGAGCTAAACGCTCAAAGGACAAAATATCTTCTTCAATACAGAGAGAAACCCCCCTCCCTTCTTATCTACACTATTTTTGTAATAATGTTTATAACCAATTTTTTGTTGACTTCGCTGGGAATATGAATCCCACCTGGTTTCTGTTATTGCAATTATAGCCAAATTTAATAATTTACTTTTTGCTTCTAGTTCCGATAGTTTAGACATGTTCAAAGAACGAGCATTCAGTGTTCCAGGTAACTGGATTTTGGAGTTAATTAGAGAATTGGGCTGTTTCCCATTCTCCACCTTTTTAGTTAGTTTAAATGATTATTTATAATGTTTAAGAAGGATTTTCCCAGCATAATGCTGCCTCTCCTACTGAGATGCAAGTCATCCCAACAGTATAGAGGAGATTTGTCAACAAAGTTTTCCCAATGAGTTATACAGGGAATACTCTGATTAATACACCATTTCCTTAGTCAGTTGTTTATTAATTTAATTTTTGAGGTTACATCCTGGGTTGCTCCAGGAACTGGCAGAATTTCTGAGAAACAAACATTACATCCTTTATCCACAAGTAAATTGTTAAGTGAACAAAGTCTTGTTTCAATTATTATTATTATACAGCTTATTGGCTTTTCTTCAGTTCACAGTCAGCTTTGAAGAGTACAGACATGTTCCCAGTCCACCGAAGATCATCACACCAGGCTCTGGATGTAAGTATGGGGTGGGGGCTGTGGGAAGGTGGGGTGTGCAGAGGGTGGCCACAGATTGGGGAAGGGGGCATGAGAGACCACGAGGGATGATTTTCTGTTTTTACAGGTTAGAAAAAGAAAGAAAAGCAATATGGGATGCTTTGAGCATGCTGGGGTGGGCTCCCAGCATACCAGCACACCTGGGTGTTTCTTTGGGGGGACTGGAACTGACGTGGATTGGGCACCCCGTCTGTCATACAGTGTGCTGGGGGGGCATGAGCACACTGGAGTGGGCTTCCAGCGTGCCACCTGGCTTTTTGTGTGGAGGGAGTTGGAGCCAATGGGGGTTGGACACCCCCATCAGCCATACAGTATGCTTGGGCTGGCAGCATGAACTGAGGGGATTGGGCACCCCCCCAGCACACAACAAATTGGGGGGGCATTATACTGATGGGAATTGTGCTACCTCATTGGCAAACGAACAGGTGAGGAGACATGCCAACAGGGGGATTTTGTGCCTCCGATGTCGGCTGCTATTGGGACTGTGAGAGTCAGACTGCTGCACCATGTTTTATTGAAATGTTACACCAGGCAAGGCATGCCCTGCAATGAGGGGTGCTCCCTCATTGCAGCGGCTAAAACATTTCAAGTTGGTGGCACGCTTTTGCACTGCTGTCATAGACAGCATGCAATGTAATTCATGCTGCAGAGCCCAGCCCCAAAAAGCAGTGGCACCACTGGCCACAACATGACCGTGCCTCCAAAACCTGCTATTCCAAAGTTACCACAACATGTTTTGTGCTCAAGTGCAAGACAACATAAAAACTCAGTAAATGTATATGGAGCCATTATGAGGAGACTCTTCATTTTTTAACTTGCAAAATTTGATGTCTGCTGCCTGATTTTTTTATTTTTTTTGAAATAGAAGTTTATTAAAAAACATTTTTCCATTATAGTACATACACAGATGACCATCACGTACATTCTAATCACACTGACACTCCACAGGAGCGATAACTACACAGAAAGGAAAGGATGAAAAAGAAAAAACAGGAAGGCAGTATAGCGCAGTGGTTTAAGTCTCTGAGCTGCAAATCTGGAGACATGGGTTTGAATCCCACAGCCCCTACTTGCATACTGTGTGACCCTGAGCTAGTCACTTAACTTCCCTGTGCTCCCAGGGTGCACCTGTAAACAAGCTCTCAGCTTAGTGTGCCACTTCTGGTTAAACACTCCTGGTTTTTGGAAAGAGAAGAAAAAAAGAGAGAGACAATCAGTCAGCAGCTTTAAACACATAATATCCTAGACCATATTAGCAAAGTACATTGGGTATATAAAATTGATACAAAATATCAAACACAATAATACCCCCAAAACAAAAAGAGAGGGGGGATACCCCATACAAAGGAGTGCATGGGTCCAAGTCAGCTCAACAAGGAGGATAGAGTGGAGAGTAGAGGAAAGACAATCCTCTAAGCCCCCTCCCCACCGCTAGGATCACAAGCATATTTAGCCAGCAATTCCATGACATCCTTGATTTTTCAAGAGGCCATGAAGTGCAAGAAAGGCAGCCACCTCCCTTTGAATCTATCGACAGGAAGTCTTAATTTGGCTGTCATATATTCCATATCCAGGATTGTTATGCAAATATCGTACCAGTATCTGACCATGGGCCTGTTTGGGGAAAGCCAGCACATAGTAATTGACTTGAGGGCTGCCCCTCTAAATATTACAAATAGATAGCTCTGAGCTTTGGATTTAAGAGAAGATGGGGGCAGCCCCAAAAAACAATGTTGTGGGGAGTCCGGCAAGGGTATCCCTAAAATACTACCCACTGAGACCTGAATATCCCTTCAGTAATCTCATATCGCACTACAGTCCCAGAAAATTTGGGAGTAAGAACCCATCAACTGGCAGCTTCACCAGCAAAGGTCTGAGGGATATCTCCTATAATGTTTTGTGACTACCAGAGGTCTAAAATACCTCACAGCAACCTTCCAATGGAATTCCCTCCAGAAAAGAGATGCTGTGGTGGAGTGAATGCCCTTCCAGATATACCTCCACTCCTTATCTGAAGGAGATAGACCAGTCTCTAGTCACCAGAATTCTTTAGTCCTAACCAGTTGATCAGTTACAGTTATATTCATAGAGTGCACCATCCAAACAAAGTTTTTTGTTGTGCAGAACCAGAAACCAAGGACACCATGAAATCCCACAAGAGATTCTCCCCTCCAGCCTCTCCTGTCCACAGGGTCCCCCTTTCTGTTGCAATGTAATGCCTCAGTTGCAAATATCAGAAAAAGTCAGACTCATCAAGATTAAGCCCTCCTTTTGACTGTTGAAAGGTTTTCATACAGTTCCCTGAGAAACATTGACCTAGAGTCCTTAACCCGTTCCTCTCCCAATGGCAGAAGGCCATGTTCCATTTCAGGGGGCAAATTCAAATAGCTTAATATTGAGGAGGAGGGGCCCAGGGTTAGGGGAAGACCCAGTCTTAGACATACTTCCCTCCAAGTCTGTCCTGTTACCTTCGACAGAGGGTTCTTAAATTCTAAAAGTTTTAACTTTGGGGGAGGTCTAGAAAAAGCAAATCTAACACTTTTGTCAATGGCCAAGAGGCCAATTCAATCTCTGCTCACTGAGGGGATGGGAGTCTTGAGATAAGGCAACAAGGGCTTGTAGCTGAACTGCCCTAAAGTACTTTTGCGTGTCTGGCAAACCCAGACCCCCCCCCTCCCTGGGAGCCTGCATCACCTTCCATTTAACCCGCAGCCTTTTGCCTGGCCAAATAAATTTCGAGAGAGTAGATAGTAATTCCTTCCAAAAGCAATTAGGGGGTTTTAATGGGATGGTGCCAAATAAGAATAGAAAGCAGGGAGAACGTTCATTCGAACACTCTACTCTACCTAAGAGAGACAGCGTAAGTCCCTTCCACCTATTACAATCTGCCCTTACATCTTGGAGTAAATGCAAGTAATTTTTGAAGTAAAGCTTACCTATATCCCCGAGATCCAAATTCCCAGATACCTAAACTCTGTACTACACCACTTAATGAAATCTACACCAGGCAACACCTTACCCACCATGTGACCAACAGGAAATAATTCCTATTTGTTGAAGTTAACTTTATACCCTGAGAGGCTCTCAAAGTCTTTCAAAATATCAAGAATCTGTGGGATTGCTCTAACCAGGTCTGAGACAAATAAAAGGGTATTATCAGCATAGAATGACATTTTAGCCTCTGTGTCTGGGACCTTAATACCCTGGAAAGTATTCATTTGCCTGATAAGTGCAGCGAGGGGCTCGAGGCTCAGGGAAAATAGGAGGGGGGAGAGAGAGAGGGAAGCCCTGCCTGGCATCCCTTTGAATTTCAAATGAGGGGGAAGTCACTCCGTTAACCAGAACTCTGGCCATTGGGTTCACATAGAGGTATTTTATCCAGACCAATGTCCATGGTCTTTGGCATCTCACACAAAACCCCAAACTAATATTATCTTCCTCATCCACACCAATGTAAGTCTGTTTTTGAGCAGGTCCTGTCATTCATATACTGGGGGGTTGTGTCTGGACCCCTAAATACCTACCAAAAGTATACATATCATATTACTGCTACAGTGAGTTCCAGGTTAGGTGCCCTACAGTACATACTGTACTGGGCCAGGAGTCCCTTCTCCTCTTTCATGAGAATGTAGGTAATGAAATATTCCTTGTGTGCCTGATAGTGCAAAACAGTTTTGATTTTATTCTTTGGTAACTGTGTAAGGCTCACTAGGAACACTGCCTGTTTTCAGGGGTGTCCTGGGAGCAGGTTACGTAATATGCTCAGGGTCACAAAGATTGCAAGTGGAGGTTGTAAGAATCAAACTGAGGCTGCTGGATGTACCAAGCTCATTCACAGTTCCCTACTTTAACCTCTAGGCTATACTGGCTTTCATTATTACACAACAGAACAAAGACGGGAGTGTGGTATTGGTCCCACTGGGTGCTTGTGGAAGTGCTATTGCACTCCTATTTTGTCCCTGGTTTGCAATAATAAAACTCATTTTGTTGCATATTAAAATGAGATTTCAAATATTTTTTGTTCTGGATGCAGTGCTGTGTTTCTTTGTTTGTGACTAATACTTCGGGTACTGTAATGCACAGCCCTTACGGTCATTCTGCACAGGTTGAGTGTCCTGTACAACAAGTTCTGGAGGTTTGCACTTGAGAGTGGATAATTAATGGGGTGTGTTTACAATGACCCTGCACAAAGGGCAAGCACTTAGAATAGTAAAAATTCATCACATGGGACCTAGGGCAATAAGGGCATGGTAGGAAAAAGTTATAACTGAGAAGATCTGAACAAGACCTGTTTAAACTGGACTGAAGCAGAGTCAAGAGAATATGATCATGATTGTCTGCAAGGTTAAGACCATCACAACTAGTAGGCTTAACTTGAAACTGGAGATGTATTAAGAAAGCATAGGTTTTGTTTTCATCCAGATGGTGGTACAGATGTGAAACAATCTCGGAATAAGTGTGATGCAATGCAAGTTTCTCTACTCACCCCCTACAGCAGTACCACTGGGGCAGGAGGCCATGTTTTGCAAATTACACTATACTACAGATAACACCTGCTGAATCTGCTCTCAAGGTGGCTATACCTCCCACATCCTAACTCCCTCTCCATCTATAACATAATGAAAGGCTTGATCCAGTTCCACCACAAGTCTAAAATGTATCAAAAGTATTAAATGTATGTCAACTAGGCTTTTCTGGTTGCAATTGTGTCTAAACTTCTGCACTCTTTGGCCTATAGCTTATTTTACCTGTGTGTGTGTGTGTGTATATATATATATATATATATATATATAACCCTTTTGTCTATATCAAGTGTCAGTATTGTCACCCTGTATATATTAAATTATTGCCCTTGTTCAATTTTGAAAAATGGACATTTGTGAAAATGGACAATTTTGCTCACATACCTTTCCAGTATAACATAAACAAACTTGAAACTTGAAAACTTGAAAGTCTGTAAATACATTTAAATTCAACCTGAATGCATGCAGGAATTCAGTTTATGTCTCAAACCATTGAATATCAAGTGATCACTCAAGGGACTCTATAGCCTTCTGCCATTGTGAGATTTCTATGTTTCTTTTGCAGTAGTGCATCATCTCCCATGTGTGGAGTGCAGTCTTGAAGTCAGGTCCAGCGCTTGCACACCTGGGAGTTCCTGAAGCACAATGACTGGGCATCGTAGCCCCTTCTCCTGCTCGCCTCCAGAACTTGACCTAAGCATGTTGCAGGGGCTGTCTTTTAAAAAAAATAAAAATAAAATCTCCCTTTAGTCACTTCATCTGTGCTCTCCCTCCCTCCTTCCCATCCAATCCCAGACTCAAGCAAACTGCTAGTGCTGTCTTTTAAAAACAATAAATCTCTTGCCACTCTCTCCCTCCTTCCAACCCTCCTTGTGTCCCCTTTCACCCTGGACCCAAGCAGTCACCCGGTGCTGTCTTTAACAAATAAAAAAAAAAACACTCATCTCCACTTTCTCCCCCTGTGAACTACCCACTCTGTTTCTCTCTCTATATCTCCTCCTCCCTACTTGTGTCCATATATTTAAATTAGTGAGTGATTTCCTGAGCAGTCACCTGGCCCACTGCCCTGTTGCACATAATTGGCTTTAGCAGGGGCAGGAGGATAGAATGCCTCTTTGTCTGAATAGGAGTAGGATGGAAATGAAAAAATCCTGAGTAACTGGCAAGCAGTAAATCTAGCAGGCCCAAGTGCAAAGGGACTTGATGGCCCTGCTGTAGCAACTGCAGGCCCAGCGAGAGAGAGAGAGAGAGAGGAAGAGGGAGAGAGAGACCAAGAGCACAATCAACACCCAATCGTGCTCCTCACTGAACCAACGTCTTACCACCTGACATTTCCGGTGCTGCAACTATTGGTATTTTCAAATACAAACCATGACAGCACCTTATCTCAACCAGCAGCTTAGGGAGGCAGTATAGTGCAGTGGTTAAAGGCTCTGAGCTGCAAATCTGGAGACCTCAGTTTGAATCCCACAGCCCCCACTTGAATACTGTGTGACCCTGTAAACAAGCTTTCAGCTTAGTGTGTCTCACCTGGTTAAAATATTGGGGAAAAAGGAAAAAAAATTGGGAAAGCAGTTTTGGCTGCTTTCACTAACACTCCTCCTGTACGTAAGGGCACCCTAGTATTCTTATCTCATATCTAACGTGCTCTTCTGACGTGACCTATCCTTAGCACTTCAGGTCACCACCCTACCTCACAACCTTTGCAATTGAAGTGATTGTTTTATGGCTTTCTTTTAAGTTTATGTTTTACTTATGACTTTATTTAGATGTGGAATATGTATTCCTATGTATATGTTTTGTATTAAATATAATCTTGTTTGTTATGATGTTGTATTTTGTAAATTTTTTTGAGTGACCATGGGTCGTACCTGAAAAACAGATTGTATCTCAGTGTGCTTATCCATATACAATTAAAAATCAAATCAAATCACTTTTACCTAGGGCTGCCAACACTGGATTTCAAAAATAAGGGACAGACCCACATCCCTTACTCCACCCCCACTCCACCCATTGCCCCCTGCCCCTTGCCCCGAACATCACCTTTAAAAATGGGTCATTGGCCGGCCCAGTGGCAGAGGGTTGAGGCGCTGGACTCCACATCTCAAACCACACCGGCAATCCGGGTTTGGGAACGGACTCAGGTTGCCAGGGGCTGGCAGGGTAGGAGAGGATTGAGTGTCCAGAGGACTGCTCTGCTCTCCTCTCCTGGGGTGGGCTAGATGGGTAGACCAGCTATGTTAGTGACCCCCGGTGGAGACCGGGGGATACTGCAAGCAGCGGCACACAAGAGGGACCAGAAAAGCGTGAAAAATGCATGCATGCCGTCTGGATGACGGCGGCCCACCTCCCTGCATCTCCCAGGCAAGAAACCTCCAGGCTGCATTTCTGGGCCCCTGGTAAAGATGCAAAAAGAGAGCTATGTGCACTCCGTCTCTCCTCCCGAAGGGCCCTGGTGGGATATGGGAGAGCCCCCCCCGGCGAAGGGATATGTCCAGGACAACTGGGGGCATTGGAGCAGCTGGATGGCAGATCGGATGAGGAGGCAATGGCAGGACTTGGCCACCTGAAGGAGAGGATGACAGCAGGTGCATTGGAGGAGGTAAAGAAATAATGCAAAAAAAAAAAAGGATCATCAGCAATGTCGTCATCAACATCCCCCCCAACCCCATAACTTTATTTATTTTATTTATTTATTTATTTATTTAAGTCTCAGATTACATATACCTTTGAGCTAAGAGCTCTTTTACTAAGGTTCTACATCAGTAGAAAGGACAACAGATTAAACAGGACATTATACCATGGACCTCGGACAGCAACCAATCAAAACAGCAGGCTGGCACCTTACCTCCATTGTAAATCCTCAGATATTCACCACAAAAGATGCCAGCGAGTCTCATGTTTAAAAAAAAAACAATCTGAGGCTGAAATCATGGAACTGCAGCCACCATCTTGTTCCCTGCTAAGTGGGGACCATAAAACAGCAGCTCCATACATCAGGAAAACAAACAAAATAAAAACACTAATTTAATACTGAGTGGCTTATTAAGCATTATACCAAGTACTACCTTTTTTAAAACAAAAAAAGAAAGCAGTAGTTAGTGCAATCACAATAAGCCACTTGGGGGATCTGGGTTGTTAGGGGATTTACCATGGCTGGTGCAAATTTACCCACAAGGCACTTTAGCTGTGGTAAATCCCCCGATAACCCACACCCCCTCATGGCTTATTGCTTAAGTAAAGTATGATACAATAACGTGTAAACAGGTGGTACAAAACTCATAATGGACACACAATCATAATGGACAGTCAACGTAAAATGACAGAGGCACATTATGGTAATGAGTTTCACGCACAGGAAAATGCATACAGTGCATTGAATATTGGCCAGCAGGCTTTGTCAAGACAAGCAGGGCATAAGGTGTAGGAAGGGATGTGAGAGCGTGGGCTGGGAAGAGTAAGATAAGGGGGTGGGAGTACAGGATGTGAGGAAAGGTGGGGCAAGGGGAAGGGGAGGAAGGGTGGAGGGGGTAAGGAGAATGCAGGGGGAGAGATAGGAGGCAAGAGTGCTAAGTTACTATGAAAGAGGCTGACTTAATAGAATCCTCCAGATAAATAAGCCAGTGTCAAACTGTCATTATTTAGCATTCATTTAATTAAGTGTCACAGTCACTTTCTGCCAGATCATTAAATTCAATCAAAACAAGTGACTGTAGGGTAATGTGACTGTGAGCACTTGCAGACCACAGCGGAAAGGATGAGGAGCACTTACTACTTTTACTTTTTGCAACTCTTCTGTCTGGCCCATACAAGTGGTTGACAGACAGTACTAAGAGCAGAGCAGAAAAGATGAGGATCACTTATTACTTTTTTCCACTTTCTGACAGAATGACCCAAGCAACAAGTACTAGAGACAGTAGTGAACTAAAAGCAAAGCAGAAAAGAGGAACACTTATCTTTCCTTTTTGCCACTGGTCTGTCTGGCCCACACACAAAGTAGACAGTAGTTAGGCAGGCTAGCTTAAGCCAGGCCCAGGCCCAATCCAGCAGCCCAGGGGTTCTTCTTCCTTCCATGACCTATCCAGTTCCTTCCCTCCTCCCGACTCACTTGGCTCACACAGTAGGATAGAAAGAAGCAGGTAATGTGAGTCCTTACTGTTTTCCACCACCGCCGGACACTCACATCTTCAGCTGCCCCCACCCACTGACCCTGATACCCCTCCCCATCTTACTCTCCTCTTTACCAGACTACTTCTGACTACTACTCCTCTCTCTGGTCTCAGTCTCTCTCTCTCACTCTCTAAATCTCTGACATGACCAATGACTTCTGCAGTCTTCACTCCTTTAGTCTCACTCACTCCATTCCAACTCCAAGTCCTGAGCCCCTGGCACACCAAGGCAGCAGTCAAAATCAAACACAGCTCAAGTTGAGAGACAGGGAAAGGATTCTCTCACAGCAGGGTAACTGGTGGCGTTGCAGTGGCAGAGAGCAGCGGTAGCAAGGTGGCTTCCTTCCCGCTCTCTTGCAGTGATGATGATGGTCACGTGATGTCCCCAGGCAGGACCCCAGCACTGCACATGTGCACAAGCTCCGCTGGCCCGCTAGGCTCTTGGGAAATTGAGTTTTTCTCTACAACTACAGGGGGCAACCAAAAATATGGGACAATAGGCATCTCATTTGAATTTCAAATGGAACATGGGAAAATAATTCTAAATAAGGGACATCCTGTAAAATAAGGGACTGTTGGCAACCCTACCTCTACCCCACCCATTCTGCATAGTCTCCCCACTCCCTACCCATGCTCTAGCACCCTTACCATTATCCTACTATCATCTCCTCTCATGCAACCCAGTAGGGTGCCCTAACTTTGACTCAGGCAAATTATTTCCTGCCTATGATCCTAAATTTGGTGTGTGCATTATAGGAACTCTGTCTAAAAATGTACTACTGTATTACTGTATCTTACTGTTACCCTGTCTAAAACATATACTACTGTTTTGATGTACCTTTGCCCTTGTAACTGATATGGCACCCATAAATGAGCAACCGCTCATGGGTATAATCCAATACCTCAATAAATAAAAGAAAGAAAAAAAACAAGTCCAGGCCCAGAGAGATTTAATGACAGAGCAGCAGCACCAGCAGCGGCAGCAGCGGCAACGGTGTACAGTATGATACAGGTGCTGCAAGCATAGAAAGAATGACAAGAGGTTAGGCCCCAGCTCCTGGGGGACCCAACCATTGTAGGACCCAGCCTGGGTCATTAATGAAAGCCCATAAATATTTCCTTTGTGCATGGGGACACCCACAAGCATCCCTAGTCAAAGTGGACATCACTAGCAAAATGCTGGGAGGCTAGCCTAGTGGGAGGGGTCTCATTTCATTGACACACAGTCTACATTTTTCAGTTAATTATTTTAAATAAGTAGTAAAACAACAAACAGTGCCATAATAAGGGCCTGATGTGCCACCAGTAGGACTGACAATGGCAAATTGGGCTGGCAGTATAGCCTAGAGGATGGTATAATGAGCTATGAATGAGACTGGTACATCCAGCAGACAGACCTGGGTTTGATTCCCACAGTCTTCACTTGCATACAGTATGACTCTGAACAACTCACTTAACCTCCCAAGTATTCATGGATCACATCAGAAAACAGTCACTTGCACTTACCAAAGAATTCAGTCAATCAATAAAGTAACAAAAGAGAGTGGGCACCCACCACACAAACACAGCAAAGCTGGTTAGAAGTGAAAAATCCTTTATTGTCAATGCAGTACAGATTGCAGCAAGAGCATTTTTAAAACTGTGTGTGTATGTTGTTTTGGGGGGGGGGGCTAATCCAGAGTTTTAAAAATGTTTCTTGCTACGATTTGTACTTCCTGGACAATAAAACGTTTTAACTTCTAACCAGTATGTTTTTTTTGTTTGTTTTTTGTTTGTGGTGCAGCAGGTGCCAGGTTTCTTTTGCTGCTCCATTATTTTAAATAAACACCACCGTTTATCCTCAGTCAGCTTTGTGACTTTTATTACAGGAGACCAGTGCCTGGTTGTTGTTTGCTCAGTTCTCATATCCACAAATGCCCTACAGCCCCAGTGTGGTTCAAAGTTGGTAACTGGGTGGAAATATTAAAAGTGGGAATTTCACAAACATACCCAAGGCCCCGATTTCTCTGCTGCAGTTTGGGTATAGATTCTGCGGCAAGTCCCCTTGTTGCTGCAGAATGTTTGTGGCATTAGTTTCCTATTTCTGTGGAAATTCTGTGGCAGCAGTTGGGGGCTTTAGTAGCAGTCAGCAACGTCCCCGAAGCACACAAGTTGGGGAAAATGTTAAATTTTTGGGCAGGGGACTATAAACCAGAGAAGATTGTTAATTAACCCCTGAGTTCTTAGTATTAGAGTATAAAACCTTCAACCCATTCCCCTTATCCCCATCCCCCCACACCAACCTGAGAGTCCCCAGATCACACAAATTTGAATGAGAAATATTTTTAACAGCTACCACATTGCGCAGTGATCCTCATCCATCTAGTTTTACCACTAGGCCAGAATTCCAATTTCTCATTCCAGTAGTGCTTTGTGTGACTTTGCTCAAAACACTTCTGAGACATGAAATATGGAATTCAAGCCCGGCAGTGAAATTAGTAGGATGATGATTGCAGCATGGTATGGGACCTGATAAAAATATTTCTACTTCAAATAAAGGGACTCAAGGAGATATCAGGATGGGGTAGGGAGTGGAGATTCAGCAACATTTTACTTCCTAAGTGAAGTAAATGCAAAATCACCTACTTTACATCTGTCTGGGGCTATGAGAAGTCCACATTAAAAAGGGCCACATCGCCTTCAAAATGACTTTGCGTAACCTGTAGTATAAGCATGGATATCTATGGTAGTATATACATGGGTATATATGGTAGGAAGTTGATTAGAGTTGTAGTTTATGCATGTGGGTATTGTAGTTCATTATATATGTAAGTTCCTGTCATGCACAGTAAGACTTTCTTTGTGTATGCCCAGTGATGCAAGACCACTATCTCCGAGTCGAATAAAAGATGGCCACTGAACTGACACACCGTGTATGAGTCTCTTCTGTACTGACCCACAATATATCATATTGGCGATGAGGATAAACACCAGAACTTCTACGAGTGCATCTGAAGGGTCATATAAACAAATGCATGTTTTCTTTTAAATCTAAATTGCCTAATAAATCCTTCCAGATCCTTGCATATAAATTCTGTTTCATCAGGCTGCTTAACTGTCTCTCTCTCTGTATACTTGTTGAAAACCCCATAAATTGCTTAGATGCAAAACTCTGGGTATATATTTAGCTACAAACAGATAAAACAGAAACCTAAAGAGCTATTTGCTACTTTGATGTATTGGAAAACAGACAACACAGCTAATAGCGGGTCATCACAAGGCACATGATTTATGGTTTAAACCTGAAAGCTAACATTCTTTTGCTTCATCTCGGCTGCTGTATGTCCTCAGACACAGACAGTAGTAGCAAAGCAAAAGCCTCTTAAACCACACCACAGAAACTGCATCACACACTAAGGAAAAAAAAAGCCAGAAAAAGACACTTTCTGTTTTGTGTAGACACTGCAGCTACTGAGCACCTACCTGTAGTCACAGACATTATGACTACAATTGGCAGAGTACCTGAATTTGATGAATCCAATGAAACATTTGATTTACATCTAGAGCATTTCCAACGCTGGCTTACGGCTAACAAAGTAGCAAAAGATGAACAAGTAGATGTCTTCTTAGCAGTCTTACAACCACAGATTTATGCCCTTCTATGGAATTTAACAGTCCCAGCTGACATCCTGACCCTGTCATATGAGCAAGTCACTGAGGCACTTGCAAAGCATTTCAAACCCCAGCCTCTTCTCTTTGCTGAATGGCACACCTTCTACTAGTGCAACCAAGGGGAAGGGGAACCCATTGCTGACTACATTATTGCATTAAAGCATCTTGTGAGCTTGGCCAGTCCCTGGATGATGCCCTCTGGGATTGCTTTGTCTGAAGTCTGAGAGAGGTGGCTTACAGAAAAAGGCTTTAGTAAGAAAAGAAACTAGACTTTAAGGCAGCTTGTGACATTGCAATTGCTATGGAGCTTGCTCAGAAAGGCTCTCAAGCACTGGCGGGACATTCAGTACCCCAAACAAATGAAGTTCATAAGGTTACACGTGCCCTAGAACAAAAGGTACATGCCACACCACACAGCGGTCCTTCACATGCTGGCCAGCAACCCCAAACATTTAGGAAGCCAGCACCACAGGGCTCTTCCACAAAGTCAAAACCATGTTACCGATGTGGTGGTAACCACCATCAAAGCACATGCTGCTTTCGACATGAGAAATACCGCAGCTGTGGAAAAGTGGGTCACATACAAAGGGTGTGCAAAGGTACATCACGGACTGCTACTGTACGATATGTCAGACATGCCACTGCACCCACTGAAACAGAGGATGAGGCATTGCACCTGTTAATGGTTTATGCAACACGGGCAACCTGAAAGGAAATTTATCTCCAGACTGAGCTAGCAGGCAACCAGGTGAGCATGCAGCTAGACACTGGAGCTTCATCTCTTGCACCAGAGAACATCTACAAAAGAAACTTCAGCAGTGCCCATTGCAACCATTATCTATTCAGCTCTTGACTTAAGTAGGAGAGCAAATCCCCGCGCTCGGGGAAATCTAAGTGTCAGTCACCTATGAGGTAGGAAAGTGGACCTTGCCTCTTGTGGTGGTACAAGGAGAAAGATCTGCATTACTAGGCAGAGACTGTTTCATGCAGACCAAACTGAACTGGGAAAAGATCTTCAACTTAAATATAGTGATCAAAGAACCACAAGATTCCCTAAAGAAAATATTGGACAAACATGGTCCTATTTTCCAGGAGGGTTATGGCACTATCCTGGATTTCAAGACAAAGATCCAAGTGCAACTAGGAATTGTTCCAATTTTTCACAAGCTTTGACCAGTACCATATGCTTTAAGGGAAGCAGTAGAGAAGGAACTGGACCATCTTGAAAGTCATCATATCATCTCACGAGTAGAGAGGAGCAACTGGGCTGCCCCTATTGTTGTGGTACTAAATGAGACAAAACAGTGAGAGTGTGTGGTGACTACAAGGTTACAGTGAACCGTTGCATACAGCAAGATCCATGCCCATTACCCAATGTAGAGGACTTGTTTGCTACACTCTCAGGGGGCAAGTTCTTTAGCAAGTTGGACTTATCCTTTGCATACCAGCAACTGGAACTGGAACTGGAACAAGAGTCAGAACCATATCTTACCATTAACAACAAGGGACTTTACCAGTATCATAGTTTGGCATATGGAGTTTTCATAGCACCAGCAATTTTCCAGAACACAATGGACTAGATACTTCATGGACTGGACCACGTAGTATGTTTTATGGATGATATCTTGGTAACTACACCCACAGTGGAAGAGCATTTGACAATCCTGGACCATGTTCTGACCAGACTGCAACAGTATGCCCTGAGAGTAAAGCTAGCAAAATGTCAATTTCTGTAAAATTCTGTTGCGTACCTAGGTCACTTGATTGATGAGCAAGGCCTATGACCAACAGACAGCAAGGTGGATGCTATAGTCAAGGCACCTGCACCAACAAATGTGACAGAGTTAAGATCATTCTTAGGCCTCTTGAACTACTATGGACAGTGTCACAAATGCACTCAGCAGGTCAGGCCCTCTTCTCCCAAAGTTCCAACCTCTGAGTGCAGTATTGTGAACAGGTAACAGACAGGGTAACCCTCCTGTCTGCTTGTGGGTCCGAATCACCTTTGGTCTCAAGTTCTGGGGGGATTCAAATGGTGAACCTTATGCTAGCATACCCAAATGTACAGGCTCAGATAATCTGCTCTTTGGGGGGATGCCAGATATCTTTTACCTAAGGGCACCTAACTAGGTATCCAAAATTAACCCTTAAAACTATATAAAAGACCTTAGGTGTATTCTTACCTTTTCCCAGTTTACTAACACCATCAAGCTTTACACAGTTTTTGTCAGTCTTAACCCTCTGTA
Source organism: Neoceratodus forsteri (assembly GCA_016271365.2). Classification (NCBI taxonomy): domain Eukaryota; kingdom Metazoa; phylum Chordata; order Ceratodontiformes; family Ceratodontidae; genus Neoceratodus; species Neoceratodus forsteri. Next base: position 245,557,775 of record CM057455.1, read on the forward strand.
TGTCACATGCAAAAAGAACTTCGAAGACACACCCAGGCAGTCTTTCAAAATACTAATTTACTAAAATGGATAAAAATATGTAAAATGCAAACACAGAACACTATATCAAAAAGAATACAATCACTTAAAAGAACAAGGTTCAATTACAAAACATAAACTCCTACCACGATACAATTAGACTTTTTCTATCTAATGGATTACCTCTTTACAGTGCTTAAGTTAGATCAGAGATCTTGTTTCTTAAGAGTCCAAAAAGATATGTGCCACAAAGATCAGGCACAAGTCTTATTTTAAACTGTGTCCCTCTCCCACCCCTTTTGTGTGTCATCTAGCTCCACCTTGTTGAAAATAAAAAATATACAAAACAATGATCTTCCTGTAAGTAGATATTTTAAATACTGTGATTTCAGCAACAACTAATTTCCTAAATTATGCCAGTCTTTAATCAAGCCTTTCCTTTGATCTTGTGTGGTTTCCTGTTCCCAAGGCATGTCAAAGATTTTACAACCTTTCACACCAGGTTGGTATAAAATGTTTTTCCTCTAAGATGTCTTAAAAGTTTATGAGCCCTATATCCTCACAGCTGGGTCAGGTCTAATTAAGACAGGACAACAGAAGACCCTTAATTAAGTCTCTCTGATATTTTAATTATCTCCTGGTTTCAGGTTAATATATCCTGTTATTTCCACTAAAACCTGGGGGGGGGCACCCATAGCACAGGATGTCTCATATGAGACACTCACATACCACATTCTATATTACAAATATCTTATAACAATCAGAACCAGCTGGCCAAGTGTCACAGACGGTTCGTAGCTCATCTGTCCACACGTCGATATCCTGTCCTCTCTAAAGTCCTAGATTTCACCCTAATGAAGATGGGCAGACAAGATGGGCCTATCGGTCCTTATCTGCCATCAAAGTCTATGTTTCTATTTCTATGTTGTTGCAACCACTCCATGGAAGAACATCCGATTGCTTTTGCTTCCCGGACATTGTCTTCAAGTGAAAGAAACTATGCTCAGATCAAAAAAGAAGCACTGAGCATAATTTTTGGTGTCAAGTAGTTCCATAAGTACTTGTACAGATGGAAATTCACTCTGCTAACAGATCATAAGCCTCTACTGGCAATTCTGGGGCCAAGGACCACAATACCAACTCTCATAGCACTCTGGATGCAGTGATGGGCCCTGATTTTGTTGGCATATGATTATGACATTGAATGTCAATGTTCTCAAGATCACGCAGATGCAGATGCATTGTCAAGACTGCCATGCAAGGATGCTACCGCAAAGGAAGATAATGCAACAGTATTCCATCTTTTACATCTCGAGGACTCACCAATTGCTTCACAGGATGTTGTTGCAGAGGCACGGCGATATCCTGTCCTCTCTAAAGTCCTAGATTTCACCCTAAATGGTTGGTTTAACTTCACAAGAGATCAAACCCTCTGACCTTTCTTAGACAAGAAGTACCAATTATCCACAGAGCAAGGCTGTGTTTTGTGGGGAGCTCGAGCTATAATACCTCAAAAGTTCCACAAGAGGTTACTTTCTGACTTACATGACAGTCATCCTGGAATCTCTCGAATGAAGGCATTGGTCAGAGGATATCTCTGGTGATCAGGACTTGCTCAGAATATCCAACATCTTGTCAACCAATATGCACTATATGCAGCTGTCTGCAACCAACCTGCTACCGCACCCCTGCATCCCTGGTCCTGGGCTACCACACCGTGGGACTGCATCCATGTCAACTATGCTGAGGTGGACTAACAACACTTCTTGGTAGTAACTGATGTCTACTTCAAATGCCTGGAAGTCTTACTCACACTAGTCACAACTACTGAAAAGAGGTTCTATGTGATAATAGCGACCGCACAACGGCTATTATCCTGACCTGCATTATCGCTGAAAACAATTTTGGTGATATGCACAATAAGGCTACTGGGAATTGTGCATGTGGGGGGGCTGTGCCCCCCTGCACCCCCCTAAACAAAGATTCTCAACTCCAGGGAGGTGCATGTCGGGGAGGGGGGCACATCCTGGCTTCAAGAAAAAAAAATTGTAAGACCACTACCTTGGGGTAGAATAAAAGATGGCCACTAAACTGATATACCATGTATAAGTCTCTTTGGTACTGACCCACAATATATCACATTACCGACTTCACATTCTCTTTGCCTTATTTTTCAGCAAGGTGAAGTGCGTGAGAATTGAAACAGCCATACATCACATAACTCACAATCTGCAAGCCACATGCTGTAGGCAGGAAGTTAATCAGGCAAGACAGTGAACTAGTTTCACCTTTAGCCAACCGGCAGTCATAGATATAGTGAGGATTGTCCAGACTTTGCAACCTACTACTGTAGTCTGGATCCAGGCCCTATTTGCCTACTAATGCCGTGTGTAGAGATTATCAGCCTGATCCTTACTGGGATAGTGGTGGCTTCATTGGAGAGAGGGATCTTTCTAGATCACTTAAAGGAGGCAGTAGTTCACCCCCTTTTGAAAAAGCCCTCCCTTGATTCCGACTGCCCAGCAAACTACAGGCTGGACTCAAACCTACCCTATGTAGGGAAAGTTATCGAGAAGGTGGTTGCTTTGCAGCTGAAGGATCATTTAACCAGCCACTATATATATATATATATATATATATATATATGACCCTCTCCAGCCTGGCTTCAGGAAACAGCATAGCACTGAAACTGCCCTGATGGTGAGAGATCAGAGAACTCGGTCCATCTTGGTTCTCCTTGATCTCTCAGCGGCATTTGACACTGTGGGTCATGGAGTGATACTCGAGCACCTGTGGTTTTTCTGTGGATTGAGGGGGACAGTCCACAGTTGGTTTCAATCTTTCCTGGAAGGCAGGTGTCAGAGAGTGGTGTCGGGGATTTATTCCTCGGCCCCTCACTGCCTGCCCCGTGGGGTTCCAAAGGGTTCGGTACTGTCCCCCATGTTATTTGCAGTGTATATGCTTCCATTGGGGCGACATTATAAGATGGTATGGACTGAGTTTTCATTGCTATGGTGATGATTCTCAGCTCTACATATCTTTTGTACTCAAACTGGAGTCTGATTCAATCACAGTGTTTAACTGCCTGCTGGAGATACAGAACTGGATGAATACTAGCTGGCTTAGGTTGAACTCAAGTAAAACCGAGGTATTGGTGGTGGACCCTGGGGTTACCATGTTAGGGTTATGGGCAGTAAAACCCTCAGGTTTATATCTGGGGGGACCCCACTGATGGCCTCTGGCCAGGTGCGTAACCTAGGCATTATATTTGATGAGGGACTGACCCTGAGGGCACAGGTGTCGGCTGTAGTCAAATCTTCCTTTTTCCATTTAAGGAACATAGCCCAGGTGAAGCACCTGGTTCCACCCGAAGATCTTCCCACATTGGTCCACGCCTTAGTCACCAGTCATTTTGATTATTGCAACGCCCTCTATCTAGGCCTACTGGGGGTGGATATCCACTGCTTGCAGCTAGTGCAGAACCCAGCAGCCAGGTTGCTGACTGGAATCTCTAGATCCAGCCATATAAAACCTGTGCTGCATGAACGGCACTGGCTGCCTATACAGTGGCAGATCACCTTCAAGGTCACATTGCTGACCTATAAGGCCCTACATGAGTTCGGACCTGACTACCTGAAAGAACTCCTGTCTCCTTACTGTCCCTCCTGCTCACTCCGATCCTGTGATGAGGGATTGCTAGAGATTCCCAGGGTAACTCTGAAAACATCTGGAGGAAGATCTTTCACCTTTATGGCGCCTACCCTGTGGAATTATCTACCTCGCCAGATACAAGATAGCCTGACTGTGGAAGGATTTAAAACATTCCTGAAAACCTTTTTGTTCAATCAAGCATTCTCAGAAACTTAATGTCTGCTATGTATGTCTTTGTTATTAATATCATAGATTTTAAATTTATTGTTATTATATGGATTATTGTAAGGGTGCCCTGAGCTCAGGAAGGGCGCCTTGTATATATAAATTTTACCTTGCCTTACCTTACTTTCCCCTTGCCAAGTGCTGGAGAAAGAATTACCTGAGTGTGAGAGAGGGAGAGGGAGAGATTTATATTGTTTTTCAATTTGCTTATTTTTTGCAGTTTAGGGACATAATTCTTGTTTTGAGTTGTGCCCCTTTTGGTATTGTTTAATTTTTATTGTTTTGTTAGTGGTTGTTCTTCATAGTTTAATTCATTTCTTTGTTTGATTAAATGGAGAGAGGAAGAAATCTATTAGAATCGTCTGACATGACCTTCCCATCGTGAATCCATGCTGCCTTGGGTCCTGTGCCCCACTGGTCTCTAGGTACTCAACAATTCTTTCCTTCAGAAGTGATTCCATCATTTTCCCTACCACTGAGGTCAAATTAACTGGTCTGTAGTTTCTTTCCTCTTCACAAAAGTGGGATTAGGACAGAGGCATCACATCCGCCCTGCTCCAGTCTTCAAGTACCACCCCATCCTCCCCTTGATTTGTTAAAGAGAGTAGTCAGCGGTGTCACTAGTTCTACCCGTAGTTCTTTTGGAATTCTTGGGTGAGTCCCATCAGGCCCCATTGCTTTGTCCACCTTCAATTTTGTTAACTCTTTCAGAACCCAATTACTATTATTTAATAGCAAACCCTTTATTATCTTTATTTATTATTATCCTTTGCACAAACATTTTGCACTTTGTATCTGTGCTTTTTACCAGTTATTTTAATTAAACTTCTTAAATATGGTGCAATGCCAGTGATCACCTCAGCCTTGATGAAGTGTGGGTACTGCATAATACCATTCAACTTACTATGTGGGGAGTTGGGACAGGGAAGGGGCACCTGTATCTGTATGCTGGTAAAATAATCTTTTGGGGAATTTATCCTACTGCAATGTCTGTGGATTGTTAAGCTGTGGACAGTGACAAAAAGCCATGTTAACTGGTCTTCCTCTTCCAGCGAAAAAGTTATAGCACTCTGAATCTGTAACCACAGGAAAACAGAGGCATTTCCTGAACCTGCTGACACGCCCCCATGCAGGCACCCCAATGTTAGTTTTGTGATGTTAGAAAATGAATGCTGAGTGCACACTGCATTGACCTGTATGGGCATGATCTTTCTTTAGCTGTTAGCACTATTTTTTGTTCCATTTTTGATCAAGCATTTGTCAATAACAAATGTTTGCTTGCTGGTAATAGCATTGGAAGTGCTGGAGTTAGACAGATGCCCACCTCCACTCTACAGAGATGGCCAGGCATTGGGGAATGCTTGTGGGTCATCGCCCATAATGCTCACGCCATTTCACCTCACTCAGTTCTGCAGACTCGGACAAGTGTTCAGGTATGCCTTGATGTGTTTAGCTTTAGAGTCACCCCATTCCATAAAGACATACACTGAAATGGGTGCAGTATAGGAGAATGGGGTGAACTCTGGGGCTGAAGAGTCCAAGGCACACCTCGATGCCTGTCATTGGCTGCAGGGTGGGGGGTGGAATGGCACGAGTATTACAGCTGGCAGTCCAAAGTCACACTCCTGATACCTGTCAGTCTGTACAGGGTGGGACGTTATGGTTAGAAACTCCTAACGCCTCGGGCATTTGTTGGTATTTGCACCACAAATTTTCAACATGGCCTTTTTGTGACCCCTGCCTGATGAAAGCATTGAGACCTCTGCTCATGAACAGTGGCACTGTGATTTTGTTAATCTGTCCCAAACGTTGATTTCCCACAATGACCACACTAGATGTGCAACACTACAGTTTGGGCAGGATGTGAAAAATAACAGTTGCACCATTCATAAGGAGGTGTGAAGAGATGGCAATGTTGGCAATCTGGAGTGAAAAAATTAAAAAATTCTTAAAGTTACAAGCATGCATGAAAACAGCATGACGCACGATCATAACACAATCATTTTTTTGAATTCTTTCACCAAATTTTCAACATAGGCATTTTGGGACCTCTGCTCATGAACTGTGTCACCATGCTTTTCTTAATCTGTCCCGAACGTTGATTTCCCACAGTGACCGTGCCATTGCGCACTAGATGTGCAAAACCACATTTTGGGCAGGATGTGAAAAATGGCAGCTGTACTGTTCATACGGAGGTGTGCAAAAATGGCAATGCTGAAAATCTGGAGTGAAAATATTAAAAATTCTTGAAGTTGCGAGAGTGCATGGAAACTGCACAACACATGCTCATAACATAGTTCTTTTGTAGAATTTTGTCACCAAATTTTCAATATAGGCATTTTGGGAAATCTACTCATTAAGAGTGTCACACTGATTTTCTTAATCTGTCCCGAACATTGATTTCCCACAGCAACCGCACCATTGTGCGCAGGATGTGCGAAAACACATTTTGAGCAGGATGCAAAAAATGACTGCTGTATTGTTTATAAGGAGGAGTGCAGAAATAGCAATGTTGAAAATCTGGACTAAAAATCTCAAAAATTCTCAGAGTTATGAGTGTGCGTATAAACTGAGCAATGCACGCTCATAACACAGTCAATTTTAGGAATTTTTTCACCAAATTTGCAATATATGCTCTTTGGGAGCCCACCTCATGAACATGGCACTGTCATTTTGTTAATCAATCCTGAAAGGTGATTCCACACAGTGACCACGAACTCACCTTTTGGGACCAAATACCATGACAGTGACTGAATTCATGAGGAGGGGTCCCAAGAATCCCATGTTGAAAATGTGGAGCCAAAAGTCAAAAAATGGTCAAGGTATCCATATAAGTTGAAAAAGAAACCCATTTATGCCATTACACAGCTTACCGGTATTTATTCAGTTCACGGTTGGCTTTGAGGAGTGCAGAAATGTTCCTGGTCCACCTAAGATCATCATGCTGGGCTCCAGAGGTAAGTATGGAGTGGGGGTGTGTGGGGAGGAGGGTGCACAGAGGGTGGGTGTGGGTTGAGGAATGGGACCTGACTGGCGAGGGACCTCTTTCTTTCTTTCAGTGACAAAAATTAAAAAGCACAAGACATCGCAGTAAGGTTTTTTTTTTTGCAGGCTTGCCTTGGGTACACTGAGGTGGGCTCCCAGTGTGCCACCTGTGGTTTTGGGGAGGGGGGATTTAAGCTGACAGGGATTGGGCTCCCATCAGCAAAAAAAGCTTGTTTGGGGGGGTATGATACCAAGGGGGATTGGGCACCCACCTCGGCACACAACCGATTGGGGGAGATTATACCGACTGGGATTGGGCACCCCAGTTGGGTTTTATGGGGACTGTAATTGGACGACAACAGTCACTGTCATGTTTTCCTAAAATGTTATACCAGGCAAAACACCACCCTGCAATGACGGGTCCCTTCCCCATTGCAGCGGCCAATTTCTTTCAAGTTGGTGGCACGCATGCTAAACTAGTGTCAGCAGCAGAATGCCACCATATTGGATAAAGGGGGCCAAGCCCAAAAATGCAGTGGCTGCACTGGCCGCCACAGTGCCGCACCTCCACAACCCACTTCTCTCTTAAGTTGCCACAACTTGCATACACGCAAACGTAAAAATAATAGTGACTGCTGTAGTAAGAGTGGCTGTTGCTCCACTCCAGTGGTCACTTTGATTTCTGTAAATTGCAACAAGAAGTGGTACAAAAAGCTTTAGAAAATTTGTGTCCGTACATGACAATAGAGAGCACACTCTGATTTTAATTTTCTGACATCACAAAAGGCTGCTGAGGGTGCCTGCCTAGGGGTGTGTCACTTGATTTAACATGCTGCTGTGTTTTTCTGTGGGTCCACAGTCCTGGTGCCATAACTTTTTTTACTGGACTGGACTACATGGTATTATTAATGCCCCTCAACACTGGAGCACGTAAGCTATCATATATGTGTGAGGTGTGCATTGTTGGGTAACCACCTGACAATGCGCACCTGCTCTTTAACAATTTTGACCTATACAGTTTTATTTTATTTTCAATTGTCACTTATTTATTACTGTTTTGTACGTTTATGTGTTCTTTTGTATGATTTTGGACATGTATTGTAAGTTGCCCAATGTTCCACTACTGTTTGTTGTACAATACCTTGTGTTCCATCTATTGCATAATCTTACAATGTTGTATTGTTTGTACTACCCACATACTATTACATAGATACATAGATACATACATACATAGACAGTGTCGGCAGATAAGGGCTTATGGCCCACCCAGTCTGCCCATTTGAGCTTGTAAATTCAGTTTATGTTTTCCAAGAAGTCTATTGCCCCTTACCCCTGACCTCCAGAATTCCTTTATGTCTATCTCATGCATTCTTAAATCCCATGATTGTTTCAGCCCCCACCACTTCTTCTGGCAGGGTGTTCCACTTGTCCACCACCTGTCTGTGAAGAAATTCTTCCTCACGCTTCCTCTGAATCGTCCCTCCCTCCAGCTTCATCCCATGCCTCTAGTCCTGGAACATCTTTTAGCTTAAAATAGTGTATTCCTGCACCCTGTTCCTCCCTCTAAGATACTTGTATGTCTCTATCATATCCCCTCTCTCCCTCCTCTCCTCCAGGGAGTACATGTTCAGTTCCTTCAACCTGTCCTCATAGGACTTGTACTATTGTACTACTGTAACTGATCATCCTTCACAACCCTATGAAACCCACTTCCCCCAGGTCGCACCATGAGATGAGCAACTGGTTGTTCAGTGTGCCCTCCTGGTGAAACATTTCAATAAATAAATACATTTACTGACTTGTATTTCTGATACCATTCCTTCCACAATTTGAAGGCTATGCCTGTGGTTCAATGGGGGGACATAGCTCCTCCTCATCCTTTACATAACTATTCAGCTTCTGCTCCCTCTGCTAAGAGCAAGCGCTCTCGACGGTTCTGTATGACTGGAGCTAGTTCTTCTTCCTCTCATTCCTCTGGTGCCCCCCTCACCCTTCTTTCCCCCCTGTTTTCCCTTGCTTATCCCCGTCTCTTGCCCTTGCTTGCCCCCACCCCATACCTTGTCTTGTTTCTGTTTTCTCTTTGGGGCTGTCATTCCTCCTGCCAGCCTCCGGTCACCGCTAGCGCTGGGCCCAACCACAGTGCCACTCCAAGAGTCCCACCACTGTCTTGTTCTTGCTACAGCTGTCTACCGCCACATCCATTTTGCTGTGTGCTGCCTCACGGCCTACAAGCCATTACAGCTTCTTCGCGGTCCACCCCTCCCTGCTCCCCTGTCAGTGATCATTCTGTGCTTCTGCACTCGCAACTGCGGCCAGCACCACCACCATGCTGTGCTCCCCCACCCCTTCCCTGTTTCTCAATGGGGCAGAGAACTCTGGATTGCTTCTGTCTTGGCACGCCTGCTGCTGTGACTTTTCACCACATGGATTATTGCCTCACCATTCATTTTCACCTCTCCTCTGCACCATTTTTCCTTCATTGATCTACAGTACCAAACACAGTTTTCATTCGCTGGCCATCTACCACATTTATTTATTTATTTATTTAAATAGTTTCACCAGGAAAGGCACACTGAGCAACAAGATGCTCATCTCCCAGTGTGACCTGGGGGGAGGGGGTACAAGGGGGTTGGATAACATGCAGGTTATCAACTGAGCAAATAACAAAGGCAAGTAGCAGCATATGGATACAACTGCATTAAACTACAAGCAACTACACATGGAGTACATTGGATATTGTATGGCACATATAACTATTACTTGACATATAGCAGCAATACAAGGGAAAATTTAGCACACAGTAATATGCAGGTATAAGCAACAGGAGACATAGAACACATGATGGTGCAGGACTAAAAGGCACAGGACAAAAGTGCATAGGTTGGGGCTATATGTCAGCATTTATAGCAAAGCTAAGGCCACTGGTTGGGCTGTGGGGAGGGGAGGGGAGCAATTGGCGCATGGCCGAGTCAGGTACAGAAGCAATTAGGGGTGAGGAAGTTAGTTAGGGCAGTAGAAAGAGAGTGGGCAGAGGAGGAATGCCGAATTTGATGTGGGAGATCATTCCATAGCTTGGGTAACCGGTGTGAGAGGGCGGCTTGCCTGGCAGTAGTCATCCACCTAGGGATTGATAGTTGGCGGTAGTCGCAGGATCTAAGATAATGGGCAGGGGAAGGGCAACTGAGAGCATGGAGGAGAGGTAGGAAGAGATGGTGCCAAGCCATAGATTAGATACATATTTAGCACAGTGTGAAATGCAGCAGTTTCCGAGGAATGGTAGTGCCAGGGAACGATAAAGGTCGCAGTGGTGGGTAAGGGGTGAGGCATCGAGAGCAAAGCGGCAGAAGGCATTAAAAAGTGTGTCCAGCTTAGATAGGGTGGACTTAGGGGCTGCACCGTAAACAATGTCACAGCAATCAAAGGAGGGGAGTATCATCTTCTGGACCAGTTCACGTCGGACAGGGGGAGGGAGGCTACTGCGGTTCCTATAAAGTGCACCAAGCATGGGCGTAGTTTTTTTGAAATAGCATCAATGTTTTCTGAGAAGAAAAGATGGCAGTCTAGCCATACCTCCAAGTAGCGGAATGAGGAGACATCTTCAAGTTTTTGACCATCCAAGGTGTGGAAATAGAGAAGGGATGGAAGTCTGAAAAGGCACTGTTGTGTGCCAAAAGTCATCATGACAGTTTTTTTTTTACATTTAGGGAGAGCTGGTGAGAGCCGAACCATTTCTGTACTTTTTTGAAGTCGGCTTGGAGGTTAGTTTGTACCACTTCAGGGTCAGAGCCTGAGGAGAAGAGTACAGTGTCATCTGCATACATGTGAATTGAGGTAGTAGAGCAGATGAGTGGTAAGTCATTTAGGAATATAGAGAACAGTATGGGTCCCAGAACCAATCCCTGGGGGACACCGGTAGTTAAGGGAAGGGGGGAGGAGATAGCATTTGCAACTCTAACGGACTGAGTTCTGCCAGAGAGGTAAGATCTGAACCAGTTGGTAGCAGCAATAGAGAGGCCTGATTCAGTGAGACAAGAGAGCAATATGGGGTGGGAGATGGTGTGGAAGGCTTTCGCAAGGTCGACGAAGATGGCTGAGGTGATCAGCCCACTGTCCATACCAGTCAGGATGGAGTCGGTAAGCCTTATCAGGGAGGATGCAGTGGAATGTCCCTTTCTGAAACCTGACTGGTAGGGTGTGAAGAAATTAGAGTTGGTGATGAAGGAAGTAAGCTGGGTGAGCACAAGGTGCTCTTGTAGTTTTGCTAGTACTGGGAGGAGGGAAATAGGGCGGAAGTTGGAGGGAGAGTTGGGGGTACCTCCTTTTGGGATGGGGATGATAGTGCCGTGCTTCCATGCTTGGGGACGGCACCGGCGGCAAAGGATTGGTTTAAGAGTTTGGCAAGCAGAGTTGCTATGGCACACACTCAAGGGGTGTCTCTGTCCTTCCAGCTTTGTTTATTTCAGCTGCTGCCACCTACAGATTATTTCATGGTATTACTACAGGGATAAGTTATACTGAGGACATTGTTCTGTGCATACTTAATTTGCTTCTTCCTAACATGCACTAGTTATCAATGTTCATCTGTGCTGACTGCTCCATTATTCCATAATCTTTATCATGGGTCGATATGCATTGCACCGTTACTAAAGGACACTTCACATGTTTGTTTGTACCAACTATGGAGCCATGGTACCCACCACTCCTGCTTACCCATCATTGTCACAGCTTTAATATGGACTGGACGGCCAGGATGTCATCCTATTTGCTGCAAGACTCTTCCCATTGATGTTCCAGGCTTCCTCCTTGTTTCCCAATAGCCTCATTGACTCTATTCTCAGGAGTTGTTCAGTTGCATTCCTATGATAGGCCTCGATGAGGACGCTGTATTGCCAACCTACTTATCTTATCTAATGGTCCACTCTACTCCTTCTTGGCAGACCTAAGAGAAGGTTCTGCCAGTCCAGCTAGCCTATGTAGAGGCCTAGCTCAACCCACTTGCTCTACTCCATCCTCAGGCTGACCTACGTGGATGTCCAGCCAGTCCTGCTTGCTTACGTGGAGGTTTAGCTCAACTCCTTCACTTCTTTATGTAAAGCACTTATAAATTGTTATCCTGTTTAGTTTCTGCATGTCTGTACTCTCCCAGGTCATGCCTGAAAATAGTCATTTTATGGCTAGTGCACTTACCCGATTAACAAAAGCTAAATAAATAAATAAATAAAAATAAATTATTCCTCTCCAGGTGGACCTACATGGCAATCCTGCCAGTCTGACTTGTCTACTTGGAGGTTTAACCTGACTCACTCACTGTACTTCTCCTCAGGAAGACCTAGGTGGTGGTCCTGCTGCTCCAGCTCACCAATGTGGGGGCCAAGCTCATATTACATGCTGTCCCTGTCAGACTTCTAAGGGATCCCTCTGGTGCAACAACTGAGACCTTCCTATCACATAACTGTGGGCAACCTTCAACTCATACAATCCTGCTGCCATGCCATCGTTACAAGTTACCATCTACTCCTTCCTCACTACACCTTGGGAAGGTACAGCTTCAATTTGGCTTTATCCATGACCCGGCATTGCATTAACTCTTCCAGTCCTCCAGCATGGAATATCTAGTTTGCCTCAGTTTTCATGGGACCTCAGAAAGCTCACAATACATCCACATTCAATATTGCAATGGCGGACAGTCCCAGCATTTCGAACAACTGTACCCTCAATTATGCATCTCCCCATCACTCATATTTCATATTACCTGTGGACTACTTGGGATTTTCCTCCTCATATTGGACCATGCACTACTACTGCTATGGCGTTCTGTGGGAGGTGCCACCTGCCTTTTCTCGGACAGTGCAATTCAATGGCAACAGTGGACCACGTGGGTCCTGCCATCCTTAAACATACATGCCCCACAAGCAAGTTCTTCTTCTTAGTCCAAACATACTCAAGTCACTACTGGCAGATGCTCACGGTGGATCAGTTACTTTGGAACATTCAAATCATGGTGACGGTGAACCCACATAGGAGTCTCGCTTTCCTGAATCCTTTGAGCCTTAAGGCATTCTTCTTGCTTAAACAGCTTCCATCTTCACAAAGCAGACCCACGCGGGATCTCATCTTCCTTCAGCCGACCACTTGATACCTACGAACATTTGTGCACTACTTACTCTGGACCTCAAGGACTCCATGCTCTAGCTTGTCAGTCCAGCCTACCCATCTTAATTGTTCATTGATTCTTTTTTTACTTCAATTTAGTATACTTTATTAAGTTTTCAATTATTACACATCAAGAACAAAAATGAAAAAAAAAATAAAACATGATGAGGAGCAACTGTATTCGGAAGAAATCAGTCACAGTATAAAACAATTCCTCTCTCAACCTGTAAAAACAGTATCTGTTGTAAGCCATACCTTGTCTATAAGTCTTACTTCAACCTATTATAAGGCCTACCAATTCCGAAATGACACTGAGTAGTTGCTGAAGGTCTCATTCATTGATTCTTTTTCTGCAATCCATTTCTTTCCAGTCCAGTTCCAAACTAATATCTACACCGCACATCCCCATAGAGTATTCCTTAAATCCTTGGAGATCTAGGATTATTCTCTCATTTGATGTAGTACTCGATTGTCACCTACTATTGCATTAGATCACCACTCATCTCTGTACAGTATTCCTTAAATCCATGGTCATCTAGAGCTATTCTCCCATCTGATGTAGTACTCAATTGTCACCTACTATTGCATTAGATTTCCAACTTCAGGCATGCCTCCATTCACATAGACTCCTGCCTTATTACCATCCCGTGCTGGCAGCTGCATACCATTTAGTCCTCAGAAGTCCACAACCTCAGACATTTGCAGTTTACACTCATCAACAATCAGGCCGACTGTCCTTAAAAGCTCTGCAGATCACTCAGCTCCCTCAATCAAGGTTTACTCATTGTCCCTTGTCTTGATGTCACTCCTAGCTGAATCTCTCCAACCGCCAGACTTTTATCTGCAGTATGGACTTGCCACTCATCATCAAAGTAGATAACAGGACTTTGGAAATTTAACAAGGAAACCTAGCCTAATCTGCCTGTATGCCTTTCAATATGTCGATGGATGTCTTCCCTTCTTGTCAGCCTGTGCCTAGCTCTGTTTTCTGTCAAAGACATCATTGTCGATCCTACCCATGCTTCCCTCTTCCAGCATCGAAGAACAGCCACCATCCTCTGGATCTCCACAATGATGCCACAGTTCCAGCCTATGAACTCAACGTTATTCTGGGATATCTTTATAATTGTTGCTTTGCCCTGCCAGGGGGCCTAGAGCTTGCTTACTGCAGTCAGTTCACCTTGGCTGACCACTAAGGGTCTCGTCTTATTCTGTAACCTATGCACTGGTGGACCACATGGGGTCCCACCATCTCTGGCTTCTCCCGCATATGGGCCTGACTGCTTGCTCTTCCATATTTTCATCCACTCAGCTGACGCTCATGGGGGTCTCACCAACTCTAATGGAACCGTAGCATGGCAGACCATGTAGGGTCTGCCTAGACCCCTGCTTCACCCACACAGAGCCTAGCTTCATGGTCATCACTCCCACTGCTATGCAAACTGAGGCCTATCTGCTTGCCCTACACTTTCCTTCTTTGCACTGCAAGGGGGCCTGGAGGTTTCTATCTGCTTCACTCCACAAGGGAGCTTGGCTGCCTGCATGCCACATTCTTGCTTCAGCCCACATAAGGGGTCCTGGTGTCTTCTCTACTGGAATCATGCCTGTTAGATCACGAAGGATCAGTTATTCTCTCCCACTCTGCCTCGCAAATGAGGACTTAGGTGCTAGCTCCCAATAATCTTTTACAGCTACCAGAACATACTTCTTCCTTTATCGTACTCAGGGAATTCCATCAACCAGAGAGGGTTGTGGATGCTTGGAACGGCCTTCTGGAGGAGGTTGTGGAGTCAAAAACAGTGGTGGAATTCAAGCATGCATGGGACAGTCATAAGGCAATTCTAGGGGGTGGGGGTAGGAAGAAGTAGGCTGCTGGTTAACTAGGATCAGCAGCTTATCCACTAGGTAAGGAAATGGGCAGACTGGGTGGGCCAAGCGGTCCTTATCTGCCATCAAATTCTATGTTTCTATGTAACCACTTCTACATTCTCACCTTTCCAAGATGTGAATCAAGAACGAGATAGCCAAGATGCCTGTACATGCACAACTCCCAGCCTTCTACACCTATGGATATCAAGGACTTTAATTTGCCTACATCTTAAGCTAATGTCTCTTCATGGACTCTCATTCATCAGTACTTCGTCTTCCAGGATTACCTGCTTGAGAATGAACTCAGGATATGCCTCTTCAACCAACACTCTAGATCTAGTTAGAATGCAACTTATCAATAATTGCCTACTTAGGATTACTCTCCTTTTAGTATGCCCAAGAGGACTGGCAGGTTAGTAGCCATGGGTCCTTGGAGGTTTCCCCCCAAAGGGTTTTTTTTTCTCTCCTGCATGCTACTGGCCACACACTAAGGAGCTTGAGGAGATAATCACATTGGTTATTACATGTCTTTTGGGCCTTCAATCCTTCGCTTACCTAGCATCACACCAAAGGTGGGATATAGAGAAAGGCCAAAAGATCAAGTTCTAACATCAACTATATTTCATCCAGTTCAACTGTATCTAAGCATCAACAATATCACATCCAATTCTAATGTACTGCAAGCACCGATTTCTGTACCATTCCTGCTTAAAGTATCTAAGCACCAACCAAAGTACTCAGTCCTACGTACCACAAACACTGATTTATGGACCATCCAGTCAAACATATCTAGGCACTAACCATACCTTATTCAGCTCTTATGTACCACAAGCACTGAGCCATAAATCATACATTGAATTAATGTTCTTATGCATTATAAAAAGGTCATTAATGAAAATTCAGATGTGACGATTTGCCATTTGGCAAGAAGTGTCACCTGGTCATTCATTAATTAATAAAAAAGTTTTTATTTTTTGCTTTTTACAGTTAACTAGCCCATTTCATAAATGTGATAACTCACTCCAGCCCATGGGTGTATCAGGGCATTAATGCAATTCCCAGCAGGAGTAAGTTACTTTGGCAAGCCTTCATGTCTCGCATCACACCCAGGACATGCATTAATGCCCCGACACATCTATACTCTGTTGTGGGTTCTTTGTAGTGTGCTTACTCTCCTTTTTCAGATATGAAATAACAGTAGTGCTCCTCTTAATATTGTTCTGCACTATTGTTTTAATCAGTATAACAAGCTGTTTTTGAACACCTACTGCTCCGTAATGTAATGGTGGATTGCATGGTACTTCATTTTAGTCACAACAGAAATTATTTGAAATGATAGATGTATAAAAACATGTATGAATACTGATGAAAACCTGCTGCAAACAAGATTAAAAGTAGCACTGTGTTTATTATGTCATATGTGAAAAACCGTAATCCAGCAGTCGTAAATTGTGGTAATAAGGGTATTATATAGACAAGTCAGTCGATAACTACTACCAATCGAAAATTGCATAAGAAAGTAAAGGTAAAAATTGTCAAGAGATTATTGTACTGCTGCGGCACTTGTCATGCAATATAAATTTTTGGGTATTGTTGACTATGTTAAGTTTTCTTAGCGTACCCACAACAACCACGATAAAAATACTCTGCCATCACCCAACACAATTACTGTCCCACCCAGAAAAAAAATTACTATAATACAGTATGTGAATGTAGCATGCTTATACTGCTATCTTGCTACATAATTCAGCATGCAGTATTAGTGTTCTGACTCCCAATGAAGTATAATGACATAAGAACATTTTCTGAAAAGTCACAATTATTTCAGAACGTGCTGATTAAAGCATGCACCAACAGCCACAACTCTGCATAAGTGTGCCCACTAAATTGGCTGCTGTTAAAATGCCACGAAAAGGCCTGACTCCCAATGAAGAATAATCACATGAGAAAATGTTCTGAACGGTCACAATTATTTCAGGACGCACAAATTAAAGCGTGCACCAACAGCCACAACTCTGTCACCTGCTGCTGCTGCTGTTGTCCTGTTTTCTGCTGCTGCTGAGTGCTGACTGAACTGATGCACAGTGTGTTTCCAAATGATGATAGCCACAGATGACCATGGGGTGAACCATAATTTGATGTCCTTTCTGGGGGACCATTATTCTGCTGCACTGAATGAAACATGCTGCCCGATGTGTGTGTGTGTATTCATACCACCATTGTTAAGTTACTGTATGTGTCACGCTCAGATTTTTTCCCAGACCCAGATTTGTACTTTCTATATCTGTCATCATTCTTTTTTCTCTCACAGGTCAAGAGTCCTACATTTCAGCTTGCTGATGACTTTGGCTGTATGAAAACTCTCAAGCCATGAACTGTAAGTATTTTTGGACGGGAGGGGGTTGGAGCATCAGTTGAAACCAAGTTTCAATAATGTTTTTGTCTTCTTTACAGGTTTTCTGTTTATCCTCTAGATTCATACCGGTTGCACGTCTTCTGATTTGAATAAAGCACCAATGGCAGCACACAGCACCTAAGTGTTACTTTCAAGCAGATGAAGAAGAAATTATTTGGACTTCATTGGACTACCACATTCTGTTCCAAGTGTGGCTGTTCCTGTCTGTTATATCCAAATTAAAATATCAAGCAATTAGTAAGCCAGTCCAAGATCAACTAACATGTTTACTGTGTGTGACACTCAGTGGCACACTGTTTTAACTTAAGTTATTTTACATGACATGTTATCATGGGACCAGGATAAAATATTGTAGAACCATGACATGCTGAAGTAAGCCAGTGACTGACAGATGTGCATGAAAAATATATTATCTAATCTGTATGTCACCTCCATTGCATACTTTACACCAGCTTGAAAAAATGAAGGACTAAACAGAACAGATGAAATAAGATTGATACGTACCTGAAAATTATATCCTTTAGGTGGTTGTAGTCATAGTACTACAGTAGTGCTGTCCTGTTACACTGTTTGTAACCAGAACCTGTTAAAACAATCAATAAAGCAATCAAAATCTTTATTTTGTTTCTATTAAAACAAAATGAAAATCTGTTGCAGGTATTTAGTGACAAAAGCATGTATTAAAAAATTAAGGAAGCATTCACATCACGGTTCAAGGAAAAAACATAGTATGAGAAATTAGTACATACTCACTTTGGGCATGGGCACAGGTATACATATTCTGTCCCTCACTCTCATGAAGACAGGTGGCTGTGACTGGCTACAGGTCCTTACAGTGGGCATGGGCACAGGTACAGATTTTGTGTCTCACACTCATGACGATGGGTGGCTGTGGCTGGTTGCAGGTTCCTACATTGGGCATAGGCACACATACACATTTATATCTCTCACTCTCATGAAGATGGGTGGCTGTGGCTGGTTGCAGGTTCCTACATTGGGCATAGACACAGGTACGCATTTATATCTCTCACTCTCATGAAGACGGATGGCTGTGACTGGCTGTGGGGTCCTACATTAGGCAAGGGTACAGGTGCAAATTTTCTGTATCTCACTCTCATGAGGATGGGTGGCTGTGGCTGGTTGCAGGTTCCTACATTGGGCATGGGCACAGGTGCACATTTTCTGTCTCTCACTCTCATGAAGGTAGATGGCTGTGACTGGCTGGGGGTTCCTACATTAGGCAAGGGTACAGGTGCAAATTTTCTGTATCCCACTCTCATGAAGACAGGTGGCTGTGGCTGGCTGTTGGTTCCTACACTGGGCATAGACACAGGTACACATTTTCTGTCTCTCAGTCTCATGAAGATGGGTGGTTGTGACTGGCTGCAGGTTCCTACACTGGGAATGGACACAGGTGCACATTTTCTGTCTCTCACTCTCAAGAAGACGGGTGGCTGGATACGGTGTGTTACAGTTTTTCAGTGTCAGACGGAGGACTATATCTGTCATTTAATTAGCAGGATTTAAGTGGCTACAACAAGATGACATTTGTGTTTGTGAGACTGGCCATGTTTGCTAGTGACAGCACACATTCTATAAAGTGTATTCACAAAATCTGCCAAGGGGAAGGTAAAACAGAATGATGGGTCATTATTTGTACATATCTGTCATATGGAATGAGAGTCACGGACTCTGTTTTTCTTTCATGAAAGACAAACAATGTTACCATTACAGAAATGTGACAATCTTTAAACTCGTTATGCACTATCACCAACATCCTCCTCATCCTGATCAAACAGGAAGGTGCCCTTGCAGTCATCAGGGTCGGAGCTGTGCACACTGGGGAATTATTTTTTTATGACTGAATCATCAACCTCAATGGCACACCATTTGATGGTACCACCAGGATGGTTTGCCTCGTCCACATCATTAGCACAACCATTTTCATGATGGGGTGCAAAAACAGCTGTGGTTGTTCGACCTGGTATGTGACCTTCATTTATTTTTTTAAATGTCAGCATGCTGACATTTGTAGGTGATAGGTCAGTGTAAAGGTCATGCACTATTGACCCCACATAACTGAATACTCTCTCCACACTTACACTGGAGGGTGGGCTGGTAAGGTACTTCAGTGCTACTGAAGTCTGCTCTGGCCATTCACTCACCTTTCCACTCTAGTACACCAGAGGATCATCGAGCACTGACAGATGCCTGTTTTCTGCCAAATAGGCATCAACCATGCTCTGTGTTGCACGCAGTCCTGATGAGTAGGGGTGTAAGTTTGTCATGGCAGTCATACATATCATTGATTCCATGACGTTTGATCTTTATTCAGGACTTCCATGACTTTCACTAGTGTCATCAGAATGTAGCAATAATGGCTTTGCCACAACATTTACTACTGTTTACTAATGATTTCATGAACAAACAACGAGTCATTAAAACCTCATCCATGACAAACTTACATCCCTACTGATGAGTCATCCACCTGTTCACAGGATTCATTGACATCACAGATTCCTACTTGAAACAAGCACCCCAAAGTGGGTTAATGGCAACCTGGTTTGCTGACACCCCCCTTGCCTCACAGCCACCTTACTGGATATGATTACTCCACAGTGACCTTCAGCCTTGTGCTGTGGTTTGCAGAACTTTGCACATGACTTCTGTGTCCCATGTACCAATCAGCTTAGCTGTCCAGTCAAATTTTGAACCTCATCAGGCCCTCCCTTCAGTAAGGATGCAATGCCATGTTTGTATCCTGGGCCCAGCACTGTTGCTATTTCAGATTCTGCACTTCGCTGGATAGTGTCTATGTGACGATTGCAGTCGAATATTGTGAGCATGTGTCTCAGTAATGCACTGCTTGACCTATCTCCAGACACACCAAGGCTAGGCTGCAGATTCAACAATGTCTGCCTCAGCACCTGCAGCAGTGGAATGGCTTGACTCATGGATGCAGTGTCACCACTCACTGTCTGTGTGTCATTCAAACAGCCTCAAAACTGATATCACTGAGTCCATGAGGTGCCACTGTTCAGTTGTCATAGACCTTGATGCCCCTGAACTGTCGCAGCTAATGTATATTACTAGGTATTTGGAGATGGCTTTGTACTGTTCATACAATCGCTCTGCCATGTAAAGTGTAGAGTTCCAGCGCCTGACAACTTCAAGCTTGAGGCAGTGCTGAGGGAGGCTGTTTTGAATCCACAGCTGCCTGAGCTGGTCATAGGGCTTTTCCAGAGCATGCAAAGTGTTCACAGACGTGGCGTGCAACTGTCAGCATTTGCTTGATATCATGGTGCTGCAGAAACTCCTGTACCACAAGATTTAAAGAGCAGG
Organism: Neoceratodus forsteri; assembly: GCA_016271365.2. Classification (NCBI taxonomy): domain Eukaryota; kingdom Metazoa; phylum Chordata; order Ceratodontiformes; family Ceratodontidae; genus Neoceratodus; species Neoceratodus forsteri. The sequence goes on from CM057455.1 coordinate 245,578,434, forward strand.
CCATGTTGGGAACCCTCACAAAGCCCCCATTGTTGATACATTTAGTGGCATTTGATGCATTGTCACTACCTATAAAGCCAGCTTTTAAGGACAGGGGGTTCAGCCACTCATTAGTTTCTGTCAGTAGCAAGTCTAGCATATGTTCACCTGTATGGGACCCTGACACATTGCAGATTACAAGAGTCAAATGCTGTCTAATTCCCTGAAGATGACTACCATGACAATCTGACTTATTACACTGATTTCCAATCCCGTTACCACAGACAAACCCTGGAACCTGAGCCCACTCTGCAGTAATACACAGATATGAACTACCTGCCATTTTGCCACTTTTCCACATATTCATACTTTAAGTGAATGTATGGTGATGAGGAATGTTGAAGGGCATTTCTTACAGGCTCTGTCACAGTCTGATTTAACTCCAGGACATCATGGGTGGAAAAGTAGGTCCTGGACGGGACTTTCCATTTGGGACAGGCACATGCAGCAAAATGCAAAAATCTGAAATTCTCCACAAAGGAGAAGGGCAAAAGGTCAACTGCCAGCATTTATTCTACAGCAGCATTCAGTTCATGTGACACCTTATGATTTGGTGGGTATTTCATGTTCCGGGCAAAAAGACTGTGCGACGTGGGCTACATTGCTACCTGTTTTGCACATGGCATGCCAAATTGCTCTGCTCTGTGAACTGCCATGGGTAGGATGCTTTTGCCATGTGATGAGGGGTGCACAGGTGGCAAGTCAACAAGTGATGTTATTTTCCCCATTTTAAGCACAGGGATTGATGTACAAGAAATACTGCACAGACCACCAGCACTGCTACTCTGACCACTGCTTGACAATTCAAAATCCTCCTCCTCCGCATGACTGTATTAATCCTCTGGCGTTATTTCACCACTACTACAGACATGGCTACTTGGCTACCTCCAATCAAGGAAGGGATACCATGCTCAATAAGGTGGATGAGGGTGAACGCCTACTATGGCATTAGCTCCCTCTGGTGACAAGTCCACAGTGACTTGTGTCTGTTTTCAGGTGTGTATGCTGGCACCCTGTGCCCAGATGGCTACCCTTACCATGCCTCAAATGCGTTTGGCAAAGCTGGCAGGTTGCCACTGGTTCAGCACTTGCATCTTGTACAAAAAAATCTCAAACTAGGGATTTTGAAGCCCTACCTTTCACATGTACCTGATGCTGCATATTGGACTCCAGTTTTTTAGACACTGAAATGGGATGTGTACTGCATGATTTCTGCTGTTGGGCACGCTTGGACTCTACAGTACCTCACCATTACAATCTATGACTATTACTGGGTCATCATTATCAACAGACACGGCTACATAACAACTTAGAGGAGGGAGATTTAATAAGATTTTTTACACACAGCCATCTTTACTTTCTTTTTCTCCAGTTTCCAACTGGGGTCACTGAAATCATCCTCATAATCATCATCAGCATACACAAATTCAGCTTGGATAATCTCCTGTTGAGATTATGTTCCAAGTCCAACTACAGCCTCAGTATGATCATAACGCAAAGAAGTGCAAGATCATGCACATAGGGAAGAGAAACCCTGAAGCCACCTATAGGTTGGGAGGGGAGTTGCTGGCAATCACAAGGGAAGAAAGAGACTTGGGCATCATCATCACAGACGATCTGAGATCATCCAAGCAGACCACTAAAGCAGTAGGTAAGGCTAGAGGGATGTTGGGGTGTACTAGTAGGGGTATCACAGGTTGTAAAAGTGAGGTAATAATCCTTCTTTACAAGACACTGGTTAGGCCCCATCTGGAGTACTGCGTGCAGTAATGGAAGCTGCACCTTCACAAGGACATTAACAAAATGGAGGCAGTCCAGAGAAGGGCAACCAAAATGGTGCAGGGACTGCATCAGAAAACATATGAGGACAGATTAACGGAGCTCGATATGTACTGTATACCTAAAGCAAAGGAGAGAGAGGTGATATGATTGAAACATTCAAACACTTTATGGGAATTATAAGAGTCTAACATGTTTCAATATAAGAAAAATAGCAGGACAAGAGGACACAGAATGAAATTAGAGGGAGGCCAATTAAGGGTGATGTGAGGAAGTTCTTTTTCACAGAAAGGGTGGTGGGTGCATGGAATGGCCTATCTCAGGAAGCGGTGGATATGAATACAGTGCAGGGCTTCATATAGGCATTGGATAGGCATAAGAGAGCAATACAGATGAGTATGAATAGATAGGCTACTGACAGAGTACAGGCCTGTGGCACATTCATAAGGTAGAAAAAAATTGGCAAACTGGATGGGCCTTGTGGTCCTTATCTGCTGTCAACTCCTATCTTTCTATCCACTATTTTTTCTTCAACATTTGAATCATTGGATGGCCTAGGCATAACCTCAACAGTACTGGAAACATGAGGTTGTGATTGTGAGTCATTGTCAAGATCAAAATAATGTTCAACTACTGTGGGGATAGGGACAGGGAGTGTGACATTAACTACACTCTGACTCACGTCTTTGGACTCCAAAATATTTTGGCAACCTGTTAACTTGTCACAGGTTGAACTTGGGGCAATTCTCATGCCACCACCAACTTCACTTCCACCACCAGCGAGGACAACAGCATCTCCAACCATCATTGAAGCAAATGATTGCGCTGTGAAAAATGCAGTTGGAGAAATCCCTTTACTGACAGCAACTATGCTCTTATGCTGCATACTACCATGCCCATGCCCACAGCCACGCATGCCACTGGCAGCAGTGCCATGGCCAGAAACATCTTTGCATGCATGTCTCTTTGCGGGCATTCGTTTGGATTACACAGAAGATGTATTTATTTATTTATTGGCTTTTGGTAACTGGGTAAGTGCATTAGGCAAAAAATCCTGCCTATATTCAAGCATGACCCGGGAGGGTACAGTTTACAAAGCAGTGAACACATTACAGAAAACAGGTGCATGCAGTTTCCAATTACAGTCAAGCATAATAAATAGTGAATACAATTGTACATGAAAACACAGAGTAGTAGTTTAAACATAGACTTGACAGAGATGACCCCCGGAGATGGAGTCATTTGCACCACAATTCTAGAGCCAGTAGGCAGGGTCAGCAAGTAGAGAGAAATCTATGAAGAGCAAGGGTAAAGATAAGCAGGACACAGGTTAGAGAAGAATTAGGTACAGACTCAGGAATCAAGTGCATGGAGGTGGGAAAAAGTGCAGTTTTAAAGGCTGAGTGAGATGTGGAGCCCCATAAGTTGGTAGGTAGGGAGATCCAGAATTTAGGGGTGAAATGTGCGAAACCAAGCTGCCCCATTTTAGTCGATCAGAGAGCAACAGTGAGCAGGGGCAACGTAGAGGACCTTAAGTCTCGGGAATGGGTCATGGGTGTGAGCATGGCCGCAATACTGTTGGGGCAGGGGGTCCGATTCATGGAATCAATAAAGCACCCCAGAGTGAAAGTGTGCTGTGATTTGGGGAACAGCCAGTGTAGGGGGGAGTAAAGGAGACAGTGGTGGGTAAGGTGAGGGGCAGAGAGGGCGAATCTGCAGATGTTATTATAAGAGGTATCCCACCTATTTAGACTTCTGAATTTTGGGGTGGATGGGAAGCCAAAAAACAACATATGTGGCTTATAGATGGAGACTGGGCCCTAAACAGATGGAGACGCACAGATAGATGAAGATTGAGCACTCAAGAGATGCAGCCGCACAGGCACAACAACACCTTAACTAGTAGTCACAAATCCAAAACTGGAAAATAATACTTTCTTTTGCGTGGGGGGGGGGAACAGCTGCAGTACCAGTCCACTACCTAGATAGAATGAAGCAGTAGCAGTGAAAATTACAGCAGACTGATAAGAGATTCAGAGTGCTGTGATTATGGTGTGGTCCAATAAAATGTGCCTGACTTGATGACATGCACACACACACACACACACACTAAATGGTAATGCACAGAAAATTTAACAGTTTAGTACACCACAACCAAATTGTTTAAACCAATGAAAAAAGTCACAGCACCACAGCAAACTGCAAAAAATTATCAAAACTTACAAGTATTACTGTGTGTACATGAACTCACAAATACTAACACACTGGCTACCTAGCAACAGTTAAAAAGACTGCCTTTCTCAGTGTGATTCTCCCTTCACCACAGATCTGACCTTCCCCCAAAACACACTTCTACAGGGTCTGTCAGTACACAGACTGAATGTTCTAAATTTACATTCAAAATGCACACAAAAACAATAAGCACTCAATGATATAAGCCCAGGAGGGTTTCCTACAATCTATGTACTAAATGTTGACCAAACACATTGGCTCAAAAATGATTTTTAAAAGGTTTTTTGATGGTTTGATTCACAGAGCTCTGAGAGCAAACTGTGTCCAGCTTTCCACTACACACACACTATGCAGAACTGAGGCTGTGCAAGACGATCTAGAGCCCATGTGATCTGCCATCCCCTGATTCACTGCAAACTTCACTTTAAAGGCCAAAACAAAGACGAAGTCAGCACAAAGTCGATAGAAAACAATGAGACTTAGCATTTGATTTCAAAGCGAAGTTATTCGCTTTCCATTGCAGAGTACTTCCCATAATTATCGCTAGAATGCAAAGTACTCTGCGTAGCAAGGTGCATGGACTTGCCCACCACTAGTAGGAAGGGTGGAGGGGCTGAGCTGAATGTGGGGGATTTACTAGTTTTGACTTTTAAGGTAAAGCCCTAGCAGACAAATTAATAGTTAGGGGGCTGTTCCAAAATGCTTTTCATATTTTTGTTTTTAAATTCCCCAGAATTCCAAAAAGTATTCTGCAGAATTTAATGTAAACTGCAGAATAGTTTTCTGAGGTATATATGATCTATGAAATAACCACAGTTTATATAATCCATGGAATAACTTTCCTTGGTTAGAGCCAATGTAAACTGCAGATTTGTTTTACTCACAGTTTATACTGACTTCATTTTTTTTAATTTATTATGCTTTATTGCCTCATCTGCCAGCCTCCATTGATCCAATCTACACATGCTCAAGTCCAGCCACACAGCCTGGGACTTGCCTGACTCCTGAACACCACCGGCCTACACCCAGATTCCTGCTCCAAATGGAGACTGAATGGTAGAATGGGAGCGTGGGTCTGCAGCGTAGGGTTGGATGTCATAGTGCGGTGGTGGTACCTCCATTTTCCCATTTTCTCACCAGGAGACGTGTCGTGCAATGACATTGCAGCAGCATGCTGAACATCTGACATGCCTCCCAAACGTAGTCAATTCTGGCTATCGTACCCCAGATTACCACGAGGGGTTAGCTGAGCACCGGAGACTTCCCCACCCTCACCCCCAAAGGAGGAAAGCAGTCCATAAGATGCTCAATTTGCCTTCCCCCCCCAGCCAGCCCTCCAACTTTCCAGGCTTATTCCCAAACCCAGGTCATCAGCATCACGAATGGTACTACTGTGCTGGCAGGCTGGCTAAATATAGACTCTTCAGTATAAACTGCAGAATGATAGTCTGCATTTCATATAAACTGTGGAATAATATTCTGCAGTTCATGCAAAACACAGAATAATATTCCAAGGACTTTCTGTAGTTTACACTAAATTCCATGCAAATCTCCATGGCCGCAGGATCACGTAAAATACGGGGCCTTGAACATACCTCACTAAGTAGTACTGAGCAAAAGTTGGTAAGAGTTTCATGCCCTCCTGAAAAGCAATACTGAAAAGGCATACCACCAGAAGGACAAGAAGCAGGAGGGATTAGAACTATTATTTCCTGTCACTGATTCTAAACCTTATGGCCAAAAATGGAAGCCCAATAAATTCAAAGAGGGGAAACAGAGAGAGAGAGAAAAATGATGGTCCCTTCTCTCTGAGATTACAGTCATCAGGGAACACAAGACACAGGTTCTATTTTATTTTATTTATTTTTATTTAAGTTTAGGATTACAAACAACTTTGAGCCAAGGCTCTTTCACAAAGGTTCCACATCATTTCCAGTACAATGCAGAGAATAAGGACATAAAATGTTAAGAATGGAACTAAAAACAATGCTGTAGTTACAGTACAATGCAGAAAATAAGGACATAAAATGTTAAGAGTGGAAGTAAACCAATGCTGTAATCAGAATTAGCAGTACTCGAGTGAGACAGCATAGAGGAAGACCAGGGTAGAAAACAAGATTGAAGGGGAGAGGTGGGAGAGGGGGTCTCAAAGGAAGGGGGTGACACAAGAGGAGGAAGCAGCAGCTAGAGGCATTGTCAACTTCACAGAGGTCAACATAAGAGGGGGAAGTACTAGTGGAGGGAAGGAAAGGGGGAGATAAGGCAAGGGGGGGAGGAAGGGGAGAAAAAGGGAAGAATAGGATAATAAGTTCTAGAAAGATTCAAGAGAATCCCAGTGAGGAGGATGCATCTACCTCTACCAGAGGTCATGGGACCATTCTGAGGGACAGACCAGATGTTTTTCAAAACTGAAGCAACATAATTTCAGAACAAAGAGCTGATGAGGGTCTTCAAATTGCTTGGCAGAAAAAATAGTTAGGTGATAGATGAACAAAATGCAAAAAAGTTCCCAGGTTTGAGCTGAGAAATTACATTTTGCACAGGTTTTTATCAGAGAAACAAATGAGTGTTTTATAGTATTGACTACTGCATCCCTGATCTGCAAGAACATAGCTATTGAAGTTTTCCATTACCCTCCCTACTGTAGGCACACATACTTTGCTTATTTCTCATGGCCAGGCATATAGAAGGATGATTTTTGTCCTTCCTGCCTAGAATGTCACTTGGTTGCTTAGAGAGTGTAAAAAAGGACCCTTTGATTGACATGCCCATGACATACATCCTATTTGAAGAACTTGGGGTTTATATGGTAAGGCCCTTAATATAAACTGCAGGTGGGTATCGTATATTATCATTACAATGGACTGTGCCACCCAATTGCCACAGGCTATTCCTCTATGTTCTGCCATGACATGGTCAGTGGTCAAATTAATAGATGTGTTCCCACAATTTTTCCTCACATAAGCACCCTTTTAGGAGAAGCCCTGGAATTCGTGGAACAATTCAAATACCTGGGGGTCAGAATAAACTACAAATTGTCCTTCATTGATCACATTGAAGAACATTAGGAAACTGCGTCAAAGGCTCAGTATTTTCTTCAGGATCAAGCTCTCACTGACCCAGGAGTCTAGAAAACTCCAAGTCCAAGCTACCTTCTTGCCTCTCCTAGACTATGCGGACTTCCTATATGGCCAGAGTACTAGCACAACTCTCTCCAAGCTTGATACCCTATACCACAGAGCCCTTAGGTTTGTTTTGGATGCCCCTTATGACACACACCACTGCATCCTCTATTCTTTCATAGGCTGGAGCTCCCTTAGCTTCAGGAGGCAAAAGAATGCTATTCTAGGGACATATAAGGCAATCACTCATAAATTACCTCAGTACCTCACAAGCTGCCTAACTCCCTGCATCCCTAGTGCCTGTTCTCTCAGAAGTCTTACCATCTTATCTCTGGTAATCTCTAAAGTTAAAACGTGCTTTGGTAGAGCCTAAATAAGCTTCACTCATCCTGCGCGCTGGAATAAGATCCAGAAAACCTTAAGGCTCGCTTTCCCTGTCACGTTCTCCCTCTTCAAATCCTTGCTTCTGAGGACCTTCTCTGAGGTCTGTCATTGCTTCAAGTCAAGGTCTTAACATCACAATTTGTTACTGCTTTAAATTCTGGACTTAAACCTCAACCATTGCCTGAGGCGTCATTTGAGTCCTCCCTTCTGTCATTGTCCAAATCAAAGTCTTAACATCATGATCTGTCTTTGCTTCAAATATTGGACTTTGCCTGTGGCATCTGTCGTATTTCTCCCTTAGAACAGTCCTTCCTCCCTAGGCCATCATGTCCATCCCTCTCCTATCTCATCTGACCTTCCGTCCCCACTCCCTATACCCCCCATCCTTCCTAACCCACTTGCTAGGCCATGCCTACAGTATTTATCAAAGGACTCTTACATCTCAATCTTCTTCGCACTTTGATGCTAGAGGAACTGCCACTCCAGCTCACTATGACTCCTCCAATGATGTTTACTGTATAAACTTTAGCTCATTACCTTACGTCCATATATCTGTATCTATGCAATTGTATTTAAATGGTACTACCTCCTGTTGAACCTATTGCTATGTTCTGGAGGAAGTATTTTGTTACATGTGATGCTTATATGCTATTATGTTGTTATTATAACTATGTAATTGTCATGTACGTTCATTCAACCTGTTATGTCTTAATTGTTTTGCCCCAGGTCTATCTTGCAAATGAGCATGTCTCGATGTTCGTCCTGACAAAATAAAGATTTTGATTCACTGATTGATTGATTGAATTTGGCTTGCCAAAAAAGATCCTTACAGATAAGGACACCAGTTATATATCACCACTCATGACTTGAGGTGTGTGGATGACGGTTGGTTCCATTCTGATGTTAGTGTGGCAGACCGAAGGGTTCCCTAAACAATATTTTTAGGATAGGCCAGACAAATCCGAAAGGAGAGATGGGAAGCTTACTTAGTGACCAAGATGCAAACAGTTTATTTGCAAGGGACAATAAAATAACTGTTTTTTACTATAGTACAAGATAATAGCCATAAACAACAAAACAATGAGTTTGAGATCAACAATTGGTTGAACCAAGAACAGGGGGCTGATCCCTTCTAGTCCAAGTCCTGTGTGCACTTGGCCGAGGTGACAAAAATATTGTCGAACCTAGCTTGGGCTTTTCTCTGCATCGGCTGATTAGCAGATGGGCATTAACACCACAAAGCGCTTTTGTAAACAGGCCATAATGGGGCATCACTCTGACAAACAGAACACAATGAGAAACACAGCTAGCTAGTCCATGAAGAACTTGGCTATCCTCTGTGGCTCTGGGCAGGAAGCTGAAGACTTCTGGTTCGCAGGTGGTTCTCTAGATGATCCACTGCAATGACCACTGGCAGGTCCCCAGCCCCAGATGACCTCTTAACAAGGTGACTGCAGATGGGACGATCTTCAGGCTGCCTCTGCAGAATGACACGGGTGCTTGCACACTTATGGACAGATGTCAAAATAATAACAGAGCATGTACGATGTCAACTGGGATCCCTCAAGCTTGAGCCAGGGCGGCTCCTAAGCTAACTCACTACTGGATACCTCACTAGCAGCTCTCTACCACTTACTGTCACAGGGCTGATGCAGGAACACTTGCAGCAGGACTACGACACAGGCTGGTGTCACTGGAGGCGGTTGTGCTGCAGATGGTGGATGAGCAGAGGTCCTCCCTGGGTCAGTGTCAGGCTCTGGCGAAGCTGCTCTGGGCAACAAAGGTGAAGCTAGATTTTGGGTACACCAGGGTGCAATTTTATAACAGTTTAGTAGCAAGCACATAGTTTGGATTTTTAACAGACAGTTCAGTTTTTGCGAAAAATGCAGCCTCTAGGGTGTGCTAGGCAGGCAACAGCACAGTTTGGCCCGGGGATATTTGGACAACCTTTCCCGTGGGCAACCTAGGGCCACCAAACAATTTTCCTTCCCCAAAGGGTGCTGCACCCATAAAAGTTTTCTGCTTGGGCTATTCTGCAGCGCTCACCCCCTTCCCTAAGGGTCATAACCATCCCAGTGGCAGGGCCTATGGGGCCCACTGTCCTAAACCTCCTGTTTAGCCTCTCTTGGCCAGAGGATGTCTATGGGCCTTTGCCTCTGGACCTGCCCCTGCCACAAATGGCACCACACAAAATAAAAGGGCTGACCAACCCACCTCTCCCTCCCTGGGGCCTTTATCACATGGTGCCCTCTAGTACCAGCAGTGCTTTGCTCCAACAAATAGAATAAAATAAGATAACCCCGCTGGGCTGTGGCCACAACCTGAAGTCGGCTCCCTTTCCTTGTCCCTCTGAGCCTTCAGCCCCCTGCTTGAATATTTTTTTTTTTTTATATAACTCTAGGATTACAAATACCTTTGAGCAGGAACTGATCATTTACAAAGGTTCCACGTCAAAGGATGTAGGGTAACATACATACAAAGGTCAACAGTGGTTACAGTCTTAAAAACACAAAGATGTCTAAGCATTTATTATACAGCCAAAAATGGAGAGAGACAACATAAGCCAGCTTCAGGCAAGTTTCATGGTGAACAGTATATAGTTAGTATAGGGTATGAGGGAGTCAGGAAAAAGTATGCAGGCTAAAAGGTCATTGTCAGCGGAGTAGAGGTGGGTGGCAAAAGTGTGAGGTGGATGGGCTGGAGGGCCCCATATCTGAAAATGCCATTAGAGAGGGGAGGGGTGGGTGAGGCAGTGTGGTGTGGGGGTAAGGGGTGAGAGTGGAGGGGAAACTGGTGCCATAAAAGTGGAGCTTTAAGGGATGTTACAGGTCACCTTCGACTTGGGTAAAATGAGGAGGCAGTTACTTAGGAGAGGCAGTTACATTGAGTGGTAGAGGTGAGGAATAGTCGGTTGCCTTTTAAAGGGACCAAGCATCACAGTTGTAAGTGTTTCTTTGTTAAGGTTATTGTACCACTGAGGAGCCCTGTGCATGAATGACCTCTGACCTATTGTGGTCCAGCATCTGGGGACCTGGAAGATTTGATATAGAGCACTGCGTGAAAGCTTGGTACTGCTGTTGGCAGTAAGGAGCTTTGTCACTCCTGATGGCATGAACCCAAGGAGAACTTTTTTGGTTAATAAGCAGGTCTGGTATTGTATTCTACTAAGGAATGGTAGCCATCTGGCCTGGGTGTACAGGTCACAGATGTGTGTTAGGTGGGCAGCACCCATAAGAAACCTACAGGCCTTGTTGAGTGTCACCGATATCCTCCGGAGGGCAGTAGGGGAAGCAGAGCCATAGATGACTAGACCATAGTCGATGATGGAGGTGACGGAGCTGTAGATGGCCAGTCTAAAGGCATCAGTGGTCATGCAGTGTTTGTGCTTGTGAAGCAGGCCAATCCATATGTTGGCGGCCTTAGCTACATTGCCAATGTGCCACGTGTAAGAAAGGGAACTGTCCAAGGTGATGCCAAGATATTTAAACTCAGGAACATGTTCAAGTGAATTCACTATGTGGTTCTTGATGGTGAGGGACAGAGGTTTATACTTGTTGCAGAATGTCATGACCTTAGTTTTGCTCTAGTTCAGGATGAGTTTATGTGAGCTAAACCACTCTTCAACATGACTGAAATCACACTGCAACTGACTGTCAAGTTGTTTAGAGTCTTGGATGCTAGTAAACAGTATTGCATCATTCGCATAGAGTAATATTCTCTGTTGGCAGATGCTAGGGAGATTGTTCAGGAAGAGAGAAAAGAGTAATGGCCCCAGTATAGTCTCCTGCGGGACACCTGAGAGGACTGTTTTTTCATCAGAGGTGACGCCAGCCATCCTAACACATTGGACCCTTCCCTCGAGGTAGCTAGCAAACCAGGGCAGTGCATTCTTGAAGATCCCAAGAGTGGTCAGTTGTTTGATTAGGAGTGGGTGGTTATCAGTATCAAAGGCCTTTGTCAGGTCAATGAATACAGCCCCCCCACAGATTCCTTGGTCGAGGGTGTCATGGATGAATCTGGTAAATTCCAGCAGTGCCGTGGTGGTACTATGCCCTATTCGGAAGCCATGCTGTTCTGGGCACTGGATTTTATATTTGTCCAGGAACTCGACAAGTTGGTCTGAGACTATTCGTTCCAGAGCTTTAGCTAAGGGGGGAAGGATTGAGATGGGCCTGTAGTTCGTGTGCAGTGACTTGTCTCCACTTTTGTGTACAGGTGTGATAGTCGCCTGCTTCCAGAGTGATGGGAATTGACACAATCTTAGGGAAGGGTTGAAGATCTTTGTCAGGGGTTCAAGGATTTCATCTAGGACTAGAACAAGCCACTTCAGGTCGAGTGAGTCACCACTGTAGCCAGTTTTGTGGATGGTCTTGCATATATAGGTTCTGGCTAAGTGCATTGGGGTCTCTTTGAAAAAGAACTGCAGAGCTGTGTGTACTTGGGATGCTGTGTCAAAGGGGGAATTGGTGGTGGGGGCATTGAAAAAATCAGTTGGAAGGACACTACCAAGGTTGGAGAATGCATTGTTAAATGTATTGGAGATGGTACCTAGGTCTATCGTAGGTGTTCAATCAATGTTGAGCATGGTGGGTGGTGCCTTAGTATCCTTGCCTGTGAGGTCCTTCAAGTCATTCCAAATTTTTTTCCCATCGCCCCAGGAGTTGGAGAGTGCCTCCCTAAAATATTTGCTTTTAACCCTCCGTATAGCTCGAGTACAGCCATTTCTTGCAGATTTGTATTTTTGAATGTCCCCTTGTGCGGATGTGGCTTGAGCACAGTGCCAGAGGTGGTCCCTTTGTTTGAGCCACGCTACAAACTTGGAGTTTATCCATGGGTTAGAACTGCCTTTAACCTTCATCTTTTTAAGTGGTGCATGGATTTCACAGGCCGCCATAAAGCGGCTGATGAACAGTTCCAGGGCTTTGTTTGTATCATTGAATGAGTCAATTATCGACCAGTCCAGCCTGCTTAGATGTGATTTTAGCAGCTGAAGATGCCCCTGCTTGAGTACCCTGGTGTGTATTATTTTAGGAGGGGGCTTGGTAGAGCAGATAAAAGGTGAGTGGTCACTTAAAGTGTCAGGGAGTACAGACACCTTAGAGATTCTTTCGGGGCGGTTTGACAGTATCCAGTCAAGTAGAGTTTAGGCCCCCATCCTATAGTTGCACCTAGTGGGGGTGGGGACAAGCTGTGTGAGGTGCTGTGCCATGACAGCATCCTTGTAGGTACAGGCCTCAGGTGAAAGCCAGTTTATGTTAAAATCACCCAGAATTATGGTCTCCGAATTATGGTGTAGTCCCATGAGGAATTCCATGATGCTGTTGAAACCACTGGCCTGGTCCTTTGGGGGTATGTGTACAGAGGCTACAGTAAGATTTTTATTATGGGCCCCTTCAAGAACTTTGATGGCAAGGACCTGAGATGGGGATCCCGGGATAGAAAATGGGATGACATGTCCCATGAGGGTATCTCTCAGGTAGATGGCACACCACCACCACCCTGTTTTGAAATCCTGTCCTGCCTGAAGATAGAGTATCCAGAAATTGTGACCACAGTGTCAGGGATCTTAGGGTTTAGCCAAGTTTCAACAACAGAGAGGATGCCAGGATTGTGTTGTTGAATCCAGGTTTGGAGGTTACTAAGTTTATTGAGGAGCCTACAGACATTGATTGACTCCAATATGAGGGACCACACTCTCCTATTATGGGGGTGTGCGGTTGGTCCAGCTGGTTCTGGGTTGGGGTGTACATTTATGGAGAGCAGAATTAGCATAAAAAGAATTCTCTGGAGAGAGGTTTTAAGTATTTTGAAAGCTTGCTTGTTTGTTAGGCGTCTGTGCACCTTGGTGCTACGGTATCGGGCTTGTCCAGCCTTGTTGAAGAGAACTGCTAATGCTTGTAGGTTCCTCGGAAGGCTGTGCCAGATAGGGGTGCAGTGGGCCATGGTGTCATTGTGTTGGATCCCCATAGTCATACCCTGTGCATAATGCAGGGCAGAGGGTGGCGTTGGCTGGCAGGTAGATTGAGAGGAGGTGACCTCAGTAGAAATGGGACAGTGCAGCACTATCATCACCACTACTAGCAAAAGCCTTGGTAGTCGACCGGTGCCCATGTTTCATTAGGAAGTGGCCATCATGCTAATAAAAGTCAATTCAAAAGTTGCCACCCATTGAATATAATGGGGCACACCCCCATGCTCTCACTGGCATCTGTTCATCATGTCAGTGAACGCAGGGGTGGAGCTGGCGGCAGACAAAAAACCCGGAAGTCCATCAAACCCGGTTTCTACAATTTTATGAAGGGCATAACTTTTTAAAGGCTGCATTCTTTAGGGGCATTTTTACATGTACAGACTCCTGTGGAGGTAAGTCCCTGTTTCCTCAGTGGCAGGGGCTAATCTTCATGAGTCGCTTTAAAGTGCAGTTAGTGTCACTGCTATAGAGTCAAAGTGCTATAACTTAAACTATGAATTTAAGACCCAGTTCTATAAGCCAGATGCAATATATACCTTCACGTAGTGTCCAATTAGCCATTGTCATACATTTTAAATACTTAATACTTTTTATATATATTTTGTAAAGAAATATCCAAATAGTGCATGAATGACCTGCTAAATATGGAACAGCCCTGTAAAAAAGATAATATCAATAATCTAAGAGAGAGGGGGAGGGGAGATGGAGGGGAGGAGAGATGGCTGAAGACACCAGGAAGGGAGAAGCAACTGTTATTGAAAAAGAGGAAACTATTTCTCAAATGCAGCAGAGAAAAAAACTGCACTATAAGGCTATTATTACAAATATATAGAAACCAAATATAATTCCTAAACTTTAAGATGAAAAAAGGCGGAGTGCAAGAAAAGGAAAAAGAAGAAACAAAGTGAGAAAAAGACAGATGAAGCAGGATTAAGAACTTTGAGGAATAAAAAGAAAATCAGGTAGCCAGATTAAGGAAATTCAAGCTTCCTTCCCAGCAAGTACCATACTTGCCCCTTGGTCAGCTGACAGGAGGTGTTTGTGCACCAGGAGCTGGAAGCCCCTTGTGACTGAAGGTCAGGGAGTCCAGATCCATGTCAGGTCTCACTGAGCACCAAAAATAAAAAAAACCCACTTACAGCATACTGTATGGTGTACTCATCTATCCCGTAGTGCTTATGTAATTTTACCATATAATAACCAGCTAAAACAGATAGTGCATGGGAGGGGGGGGGATCAGTAGCAATTTAATTCATTTGATTCCTCATACCTTTTGAAGGTCAGGGAATCCAGATCCACTTCAGGTCTCATTAGATACCAGCAGTGCTTGGCATGCTTCCATGCTTTGCTCTGGTTCATTTGTGAGTATGTGATTGTTCAGATATGCCTGTCTCATTAACAGTACAGTTACTATACTGTTAATATACACAGGCCAAAGTATTTCCACATGTATTACACAGCACCTCCAATCATTGTACCTTCCTGGCCACAGGGAGTCACTGCTGCTTCATGTTCCTCCTTTAAAGCAGTCCTTAGAGCACATGTTGCTCTTTTCTGTGTGTGCCATTGTCCTCTTTCTTCCTCCAACATGCCCTTTTGCCCTAATATAGGCCTTTGCACATTTTATTCAAGCCATTGTATTTCCAGTTTTTCTCTGTACCCACTGCACAGTTTGTTTGCAACAGTATGCTCTATGCTTTTGTTCTATATTTCTAATAGGCAAAAGGGAACCTTAATGGTTAGGGAAGGCAGGGCTATGCCAGAGATCAAGTAGGGTTTGCGGTATTGTAGTAGGTATGGAAAATGAGCAGACTAGGTGGGCCAAACGAGCCTCATTTGCCATCAATTTCTATGTTTCTGTGTTTCTTCTCAGCACATTCCAGCACACATTTGCCCTCCACACAACACTGTATTTTGCACAGTATGCCTCCTCAGCTGTATTTAAAACAGTGTATTTTATTTCAGTACTACTCTATTTTTATGTTTGCTTGTGCAAATGCGTAAGAAACATTATGCGACAGCTTAGGAGAGAAGCGTGTTGTGGAGGTGCGGCACTCTGGCAGCCAACAGGGGCACCGCATTTGGGGGCTTGTCACTGGTGGACCAATACAGGCCCAGTGTCTTAATGACACTGGTTCTGCAAAAGTGCCACCAAGTTGAGACGTTTTCACCATTGCAATCAGGGGCCGCCTCATCATTGCAGCATCAGACATTCCACTGCAATTAGGGAGTGACCAGTCATTGCAGGGCGGTACCTTGCCGTGGTGCTCCCACTGGCTCATTTGCCGATGGGGAACCCACTCACTGTTGGCATACTGTAACCCCCTTCCCCCATTTGTTGTGTGTCAAGGGGGTGCCCAATCCCCCTCGGCATCATGAGCCCCCCAACAGTCTTTCTTTGCTGACGGGGGGCCCAATCCCTGTCGGCTTCAGTCCCCACCCTTCCCAGTAAATTTGCTGACGGGGGAGCCCACTTCCCATTGGCATAATGTCCCACCCAAAAAATTTATGTGTGGAGGGGCATGCCCAAACCTGATTGGCTCTCCCCTCCCACTTGGTATGTGCTGACGGGTGCCCAATCCCCCGTCAGCTACAGCCCCCCCCTAATAAAACCACTCAGGTGGCACGCTGGGAGCCCACCACAGCATGCCAAAAGTCCCTGAAAAAAAAAAAAGTCCCGCAATGTTTTGTTTTTTTTCCTTTGTCTTGTAAAAGAGAAAACAGTCCCTCTTAGAGTCCGCTGGCCCCTTCCCCAACCTGCAACCACCCTCTGCGCACCCTGCCTCCCCATACCCCCACCCCATACTTACCTCCGGAGCCCAGTGCGATGATCTTCGGTGGACCGGAACACCTCTGCACTCTTCAAAGCGATCTGCAAACTGAAGAAATGCCGGTAAGCTGCATAATGGCATAAATTGTGTTTTTCAACTTTGGTGCATATCTTGGGCATTTTTGGAATTTTGTCACCAAATTTTCAACATGGGGTTATTGGGACCCTCCTCATGAATTCAGTCACTGTCATTGCATTATTCGGTCCTGAAAGGTGATTTTGCAGTCACTGCATGGAATCACTTTTTGGGACAGATTAACGAAATGACAGTGCCACTGTTCATGAGGTGGGCTCTCAAAAGGCCTATGTTGCAAATTTGGTGAAAAAAATCCAAAAAATTACTATTTTAAGAGCGTGCGTTGCGCAGTTTCCACACATGCTTGTAACTTCGTGAATTTGAAATATTTTCAGTCCAGATTTTCAATGTTGGCATTTTTCCACACCTCCTTATGAACAGTACAGCTGTTATTTTACACATCCTGGCCAAAATGTGTTTTCGCACTTCAGGCGCAGAATAGCACAGTCACTATGGGAAATCAGTTTTTGAGATAGAGTGAGAAAATGACAGTGACACTGTTCATGAGCAGAGGTCCTAAAATGCATATGTTGAAAATTTGGTGATGAAAGTCCATAAAATGACTGTGTTACAAGTGTGCATTACGCAGTTTCCACACAGCTTTGTAACTTCTCAAATTTTTAATATTTTCACACCAGATTTTCAACACTGGCATTTTTTCACAGCTTCTTATGAACAGTGCAGCTGTCATTTTTCACATCCTGGCCGAAATGTGTTTTTGCACTTCCGGCACAGAATAGCACGGTTGCTGTGGGAAATCAGTGTTCGGGACAGATTAAGAAAATGGCAGTGACACTGTTCATGAGCAAAGGTCCTAAAATGCCTATGTTGAAAAATTGTTGACGAAAGTTCATAAAATGACTGTGTTGCAAGTGTACATTGCACTGTTTTCACGCACCCTTGTAACTTTGCAAATTTGTAATATTTTCATGCCAGATTTTCAACACTGCCATTTTTTCACAACTCCTTATGAACAGTACAGCTCTCATTTTTCACATCCTGGCCGAAATGTGTTTCTGCACTTCTGGTGCAGAATACCGTGGCCGCTGTGGGAAATCAGTGTTTGGGACAGATTAAGATCGAGTGAGAGAGAGGGGGAGTAAGCGAGCTCAACAGAGTTCTATCATGACTGCTGTGGATTTCTTTGTGGGCAGAAAAAGGTGCCAATGCTGGCAGGAGCCTAGTACAAAAGGGCAGCCTGCAGCAACAGGAGAAACAGAATGAGCGAGTGAGAAAGGGGGAGTGAGCGAGCTCAACAGAGCTCTGTTGGGACTGCTGCAGATTTCTTTGTGGGAAGAGAAAGGCACCAAAGCAGGCAGGAGCCCCGTACAAAAGGGCAGCCTGCAGCTCTGGGAGAAAAGGAATGAGTGAGTGAGAGACGGGGGAGTGATCGAGCTCAATGGAGCTCTGCTGGGACATTAGAGTTGCTCACCTTCCTGCCCAGGGTCCACTGTGGTCCTATATTACAGCAGGGTCTCTGGGGTGGAGACAAAGCAATGACTGGATACTTTGAGGAGTGCTGTAATAATAATACAGATTTAGTTGTTCTGTTTATTTCTTTAACTGAGCTAAGTACTGAGCTATACTGTTGTGATTGCTATAATAATACATATTTATTTATTCTGTTTATTTCTCTAACTGAGCTGAGTAATACTTGGAGTGCAATAGGATTTCTAACTGGGCTAAGTGAAACTATATGAGAGCTGAGAACAAAAGTATGGTAGCTGAGGGGTGAAAAATGGACAAGGAGGCATTAGGATTGCTACAGTAATACAGTGTCTAACGGTTGAGGTTTGAGACTGAATTACCCCGGTTGGCAAGGGGCCAGTAGGGGGACTAGCGTGGGGGGGACAGGAATTTGAGTAAATAGGGGCCTAACAGTTGTAGTAGGGTACAGAACCTAGGAGTAAGAGCCTGTAGCATAAGATGGGGGCCAAAATGGGGCAGGTGTCATACAGTGTCACTGGCTCAGCAGGTAGCACACTCGTCTCTAAGGCCGGGAGATCAGAAGGCTGTAGGTTCTAGCCCCACACCAGGCACTTGGGTTAATATCCCAATACTGACACTGCAGTGCAGCATGAAGGAGATGTTTCACTCCTGAGGTGCTGTCTTTCGGATGAGATGTTAAACCGAGGTCCCATCTGCCTGTTATGGTGGTAGTTCAGGTAGATGTTAAAGGTCCCATGGCATTTCTGGAAAAAGAGCAGGGGAATTTCCCCAGTGCTGTGGCCAGATTTTGCCCCCATTCACTAAAAATACCACCAACAGCTTAATCTGGTTCAAGGTCAGTTGGCATTCATCTGTATCCCCTTCCCCTGGGTCGTGCCTGAAAACAGGCAAAATTTGTCTAGTGCACTTAACTGGTCAACAAAAGCTAAATAAAATAAAAAAAATAAAAAAAAATGTCAATAGGGCAGGCATCTTTGGAAGGGTGGTGGGGTGTACAGGGTGTGGGTCTGTCATGATCCTGGACTGGGTTTGGAGGATAGGGAGTTGTATGGTCTGTAGACGACTGGCTAGCTTGAGGGAGGAACTGTGGAGATTAGGGAGGAGTCTAAGTGGCAGGGCAGATGAGTATAGTAGGCATCCTGGCTGGGGGAGGAAAAGGGGATGGCAAGGGGGGACGGAGGAAGAACAACTAGGGACTGAAATCGACCCAGTATCAGAGGCACTAGCAGAAAAGAGAGGACAAGGGAGGGGGTGCCCGAGGTGTGGGGGGGGACCTCCTGTTGGGGGAGGAAGAGATCACAAGAAGTACTAGGAGAGAGAGAGCAGATGGCTGTGGGTAGGGAGGGAGCAGGGGTGGAACCAGGGGTGGCACGGACGGGAACAAGTAGGAGGGGGAACCGATAGGGGGAAGAGATAAAATGTGACGGCAGATAAGGACCGCTTGGCCCACCCAGTCTGCCCATTTCCCTACCTAATGGATAAGCTGCAGATCCTAGTTAAACAACAGCCTACTTCTTCCTACCTCCACCCACTAGAATTGCCTTATGACTGTCCCATGCATTTTAGATGTAGAAAGAGTATCGACTAGGAATAAATTCGAGCCTCTGCTATGAGAGAGAGGGGGATCAGGAATATACTGAAAGGGGGAGGACAAGTGGAGCATGAGAGGGATGGCAACAGCTAGGGTAAGAGATAGTGAGGATGAAAGGGCATAAGGGGGGGCCTCCTTTTGGGGGGGGGAACACCATGAGGAGTACCAGGGGAGAGAGCAGGTGGCTGCGGGTAGGGAGGGACCAGGGGTGGCTTAGAGGGGAACAAGTAGGAAGGGGAGAACTGATAGGGGGAAGAGATGTAGGAGAGGTATCGACTAGGAATAGATTTGAGCCTCTGCTATGGGAGAGAGAGGGGGAGCAGGAACATACTGAAGGGAGGAGGAGGACAAGCGGGGCATGAGAAGGATAGCAACAGCTAGGGGGAGAGATAGTGAGGATGAAAGGGTAGAAGGTGGGATAGTAAGGAAGGAGGGGGTGGTGATTGGAGGAGAGAAGGCTACGGGAAGGGGGAAGGATGGGAGGGGCATCACTATCAGGGTAGAAGAGAATAGGGGTTCTCAATCGACAACAGTGGGGATAGGAGAGGGGTTGGAAATCAGCAGGGGAGGAGGGGACGTCAACATGGGAAGCCCAGTAGAAAGTAATCAGACTGGAAGGGGCTCAAGGGGATGAGAGAAATAAGGCAGAGAAAAGGGGTGAGGCAGAAGTAGAGGGTACAGATACAGAAGTCACAGAGGGTGCAGCTGGCGGGGGTAAGGGGCAGGGAAGATCGAATACTTGGGTGGTGGAAGGGGCATTAGAAGGGAAGGAGCTAAGGGACAGTGTGGTACCCATCCTAGGGGATTTTATACTGAAAGGGGTGAGATGGGGCAGAAGGTGGGAAGGCACAGCTGCATTTGGTTGAAGCTATCCCCTGGTTGACTACAGGAGGGGCAGGGCAGGCACTGCTCAAGTGTGCAGCGAGAGGAAGGAAGAAACCTCATTTACTGTTGCATGTGGGTACAAACGACTTGGTGGAGAAGACTGTGGAAGTAGTGAGGGGGAGGTTTGAGTAGTTGGCAAGCAGTGTGAGGGGTTGGGGGAGTCAGTGGCATACTTGGAGTTATTCCCTGTACCATGTGCAAGTATGGGGAGGAAGGGTAGGATTGAGGAGTTCAGCAAGGGGCAAAGAGATTGGTGCCACATCAAAAATTATGGGTTAGTGACTAACTGTGGTAGGGTCTGGGGAAATAGTGACTTGTATGTGGGGGACAGGGTACACTTGAGCAGGAAGGGGAGGGGAGTATTAAAGGCAGGAATAGAGGGGTATATCTCTACTAAGGTGGATTTAAACTAGTGAGGGGGGTGACCAAAAGACTGAGGTTAGTAGAAAGGTCCGGACAGGGGAGCCTAATGAGCTCACTCCCCTAGATATAGGTAAAGGCAGAGGCACAGTAACCCTGGGACGGGGCGGGCAGAGTAGTCTGAGTGTAATACAGAAGGCACCACCACCACCTGGTAAGAATAAGGAGGAGAAAGGGTGTGGACTACTGGGAGGAGGGACACAGGCCAAGGAAGAGAAGAGTGAGGAGAAGGAGGGGTATAGGTGGAAGGTGGTCTCTCTCAATGCAAGAAGCCTGGGGAACAAAACTACAGAGCTTCAGGCACTCCTTTCAGAGAGGAAAGTGGACATTGCTGCAGTGACAGAGACTTGGGCCACAGTGTACCATGACTGGGGCTTGGCAATCCCAGAATACAGGATATGCAGGAGGGACCGGGGGGTTGAAGCCCTCCAGGGGCAGAAAGCTGAGGCTGGTAGTGGTGTACAGACCACCAGCCCAATCCAGGAACTGGATGGAGAGTTGGCAGAGCAGATTTTAACCTACCATGGGTTGACTGGAGCACCCCATCACTAGAAGTACCAGGGAGCAGGTGCTCCTTGATGCATTCCAGGATGGCCTTCTCATGCAATTGGTAAGTGGGCCTACAAGGCTTGGTAGCACTCTGGACCTAGTACTGGCAAATGGGGAGGTCATGAGGGAGGTAAGGGTGGAGGACCCACTAGCAGGTAGTGACCACCAAACAATGTGGCTTGTTGTCATGCTGGGCAGGGATACAGGAGTCATGGGCACTATGATGGTGGACTTTATTAGGGTGAACTTTGGGGGGATGGGTGAATACCGCAAGGAAGATTCCAGGATATAAGGCCAGGGATGAATGCAGAACAAAAGTGGGGAGTCATAAAGACTGGGCTAACAGAGGACACAGTAGGCTGAACCAGGGCCAGGGGTAAGAAGAGCAGAGGCAAGAAACCATGCTGGCTGAACAAGGAAGTGCTACAAGGGGTGAGGGCAAAGATGCCTGCAAACTGCAAGTACAGGAGAACAGGGAAGGCAGAGGATAAGGAGGCTTTCGGAGTTGGTCAAGAAGGTTGCCAGGAGGGTGAAAAAAGCTAAGGCCTCCAGGCAATTAAGTGCTGCACAGGGCATAAAAGGAGGGGGAAGGACTTTTTTAGGTATGTCAGGGAAAAGAGGAAGTGCAAGGAACATATTGTGAGACTAAAGAGGGTAGGGGATTGACTGGAAAAGGGGGAGGAGCAAGTGGAAATTCTAAATGAGTACTTCTGCTCTGTTTTCACTAAGGAAAGGGATGGCTGACTACCAGAATGGGTTGGGGCAGTGGGGAAAGGGGGGAGGAGGTGACGGGCAAAGTGTTCACAGGAAGTAGGGTGCTAGAGGGGCTGAGGGCAGTAAGGGTGGATAAGGCATGGGCAGACTAGGTGGGCAAAGCGGTCCTTATCTGCCGTTAAAGTCTATGTTTCTATGTTAAGGCACCAAGTCCCAATGCCATCCACTCCAGGGTGCTGAGGGAGATGGTGGAGCTGTTGGCTAAGCCACTGGCAGATCTGTTCAACACCTCCCTGGAAATGGGGTGTGTGCCTCTGGATTGGAGGGTGGCCCATGTGGTGCCCATACACAAGAGTGAGCCAAGGGAGGAGCCAGGAAATTATCAGTCTGTAAGTCTCACATCCATAGTGGGTAAGCTTATGGAGCAGATATGGAAGGAGAAGCTGGTGGCATTCCTAGACAGTAATGGCCTCCAAGAGGGGTGGCAAGATGGGTTCATCTCAGGGAGGTCTTGTCAAGCCAACCTAACAGAGTATTGCGACTGGATGGCAAGGGAGTTGGACAAAGGCCATGCGGTACATGTCCTGTACTTGGACTTCAGTAAGGCCTTTGATACAGTGCCTCATGGGAGATTGGGGGGGAGCTGATAGAAGTGGGGTGGGGAAAAGCTGACTAAATGGATACAGAACTGGTTACAGGGGAGGGTGCAGAGGGTGGTGGTGGGGGGGGGAGCTCGCGGCACCCAGAGCAGTGATGAGCAGGGTGCCGCAGGGGTCAGTGCTGGGCCCGGTGCTATTTGGGTCTTTATCTCCGATATAGCACATGGAGTGGGGAGCAGGGTTAGTCTGTTCGCACAATATACCAACTTTGGGGCAGTGGTGGATGAAGACGACGGATGGGGAAAACTACAGGGGGACCTAACCAAACTAGAGACATGGTCAGTGGAGTGGCAGCTAGGATTCAATGCAAGGAAGTGTAAGGTGATGCACTTCAGGGCTAAGAACCAGAAGAGGGACTATTGGTTGGGGATCAGACAGGAGAAGGACCTAGGGATCTAGGTAACTGGGAGCATGAACAACTGAACTCACTGCACTAGAGCAGCAGTGAAGGCAAACAGGATGCTGGGGTGCATCGCAAGGGGGTTCTCATCCAGACACAGGAATGTGATCCTACCTCTCTACAGATCATTGGTCAGACTGTACCTAGAGTACTATGTGCAATACTGGAGGCCATACCTGAGGAGAGATATAAAGTTACTGGAGGGGCATGCAAAGGGGGAGGGGCAACAAAAATGTTAAAGGGGATGGAAGGAAAGAAATATGAAGTTAGGCTAAAGGACCTGAACATGTACACACTGGAGGAGAGGAGGGATAGGGGGGATATGATTGAAGCATGTAAATACCTGAGGGGGTAACTAAACTTAGCACCGAGGGGGTGTTTAAACTGAGGAGTGGAAGAGAGACGAGAAGGCATGGGCTAAGGTTGAAAGGGGGACATTTCAAGAGGGAAATGAGGAGGCACAACTTCTCTGATAGGGTGGTATCTAGTTGGAATGCGCTGCCAGAGGGTGTGGTAACATGTAGGGCAGTCAATAGCTTTAAGGAGGAGTGGGATACAGCAAGAGGAAGAGTTGGGGGTAGGGGCTGGGACTAGTGGGAGAGGAACTGAGGGGGAGGAGGAGGCTGGGGCAGCTGCAATCTAGGGTGCTAGCTGCACACTCGGGCAGACTTACATAGACCGATTGGTGTGTTCTGCTGGCAGATTTGTGTGTTTGTTTGTAAAATCACAGCGACTCTGTTCATGAGCAGAGGTTCTAAAATGCCTATGTTGAAAATTTGGTGACAAATATCCATAAAATGAGTGATGCAGTTTCCACACACCCTTGTAACTCTGCAAATTTGTAGTATTCTCACTCCAGATTTTCAACATTGCCATTTTTTAAGACCTCCTTATGAACAGTACTGCTGTCATTTTTCACATCCTGTCCAAAATATGCATTTATACATCTGGCACAGAATACCATGGTTGCTGTGGGAATTCAATGTTTGGGATAGATTAAGAAAATCATAGTGACAGTGTACATGAGCAGAGGTCACAAAATGCCTAAGTTGAAAATTTGTTGAAATAATTCCACTAAATGACTGTGTTACATGCATGCATTGCGCAGTTTCCATGTACGCTCGGAAGTTTGAACATTTTTAATACTTTCATTACAGATTTTCAGCATTGCCATCTCTTCACACCTCCCTATGAATGGTACAGCTGTCATTCTTCACATCCTGCCCGATCTCTGTTTTTGTACATCTGGCACACAATGGCATGATCGCCGTGCATACTCAAATTTCAGGACACATTGACAAAATCAGAGTGCCACTGTTCATGAGAAGAGGTCCCAAATGCTTTCATGAAGTGGGGGCCACAAAATGCTCAAACTTAAAATTTGTACTGCAGATACTAACACATGCCGGGGCATTACAGTTTCTAACCATATCGTCCCACCCTGTACAGACTGACAGGGATCAGGGGTGTGCTTTTGGATTGCCGAATGTAATGTTCATGCCATTCCAACCCCACCCCCCACCCTGCAGTCACTGACAGGCATCAAGCTGTGCCTTGGACTCTTCGGCCCCACAGTTCACCCCATTCTATATTGCACCCATTTCAGCATATGTCCTTATGGAGTGGGTGACTGTAAAGCCGAATACCCCAAGGCACACCTCGGCAGTTGTCAGTGTCTGCAGGATAGGGTGAGGTGAAATGGCATGAACATTACAGGGCGACAACCCAAATGCATGCCCCAATGCCTGTCCATCTCTGCAGGGTGGAGATGGGGTTGGCGTGAAGTTCAGTACTTCACTACCATTCCTACTCTGCATCTGTCTAACTTCTGCATTTGCAATGCTAATACCAGCAAGCAAATAATCAGCATTGACAAATACTAGTTTACTCTGGCACTGTTTCCCCTGACCAGGTTGCAAACAATTGCACATTCTTCATGCACAGACTGCTCTATGCCTAGTATGGCTCTCCCAGTTACTATTTAAAAAAAAAAAAATATCAATGTTTAAACATGATTTATAGCCAAGTTTGATATTCTTATTTGGCAACAGAGTAAAGGGTCAGAAGGGGTTCTAGGCATATTTGTCTGCTTGAAAATTATCATCGTACCACCTTAACTAGGCTAATATTGTTTATGATTAGTAGGGGGCACTTCCATGTGATATGAGTGATGCTAAAATAGTCACTGTAACATCAGCGAGTGCACATCACCGAATATAACAACGATGATGTGCACTGCTGCAAAACCATAAAAAGTGACAGTCTGCAACAGTCTATCCAGGGATGATATGTACACAATTTTTATGTGGGGACTATGACCCCCGCTCCCCCATAATTATTACAATCAACTCCAGGGGGTGCCTGATGCTGGGATACAGGGGAAAATTTAGGAGTGAGCTATTGGGGGGATCAAGACATCAAAGGAGAGAACATTGGGTGGGCAACCTGCAGACACGGAGACCAGATTCAGGACACGTGAACATAAAGCACACATTTTGAGATGTCAAGAAATATGAACAAAAAAAAATGTTAAATACACAACAAGAAACAAAACATTACTCCCACACCCACTTATCTCCTCCCACACTAGAAGCAGTCACTGCTTCCACAATATCAAATGGCCAGCTGGGAACTACCTGGCCAAACATGCTCCTATATCTTTATTCACTACAGCTCCCTAGCAGAGTCACTGCATTCTTCCAGATGCTGTTTTCTACTCTAACCCTCACTGTTACCACCTCTCGCTATGCTTGTACACTCACACTTATCACAGGTGGTCAAATTAAGTTGCTCAAAATGAGTGGTTTAATTTGACTCACCCATATCACTGGATATCATAAAGGGCTGGTAAGGTTGGAAACTTGGCAATACAAGCAAGGATAGCTGTTTAAAGATTGTTTCTGTCGTCACATGTTTTAGTCAAGGTTTAGCTCCAAGGGGGCTAGGAGGGGCCAAGCATGTCTAGTAACTGCTACAGATTAATATATCTGATCAATCTAGTTGAAGTCTGCTTGAAAATTGACACATTAATGCCTGCTTGGAAATTATCACCATATCACCTTAACTAGGCTAGTATTGTTTAAGATTAGAAGGGGGCTAGTATGGCTGGTAATTTGGGGAACAGGTGAACAACTGTATTTGATACATGGTTTTAACCAATTTGTTAGGGATACACACAAGGATGTGGTATCCTAGTAGCTGGCACAGGCAAGGGAGTAGGGTGGAGACGTGGCAAGGTAGAGGACCAGGGGGTCGGGGGGGGGGCAGGAGAGAAGGTTGAGAATAGTTGGTTGTAATGTATGTGGGGTAGTGGTCTTCATGAGCAATCTGTGGAAAATCAAAGGGTGCCCAAATATGAATGAAACTAAGTCAGTTTGTGGCAGAAATTAACTGACTGAGGGGGAAGATGGAGAAGGGTGGAGGAGAAAAGGAGCATGGCAGGTTGGGGAGAATTAAAGGGCAGCACTTCTGAAGGCTGGGGTAAGGAAATTGGAGGAAGGGTAACAGATGGGATGCTGGGAAGGCTTGATGACAGACCATGCTGTGGGGGGCAACAACTGGCAGGTAGTGAGGAGGAAGGGGGAGAAAATGCAATTGACAGTGACGTAGATGAACAGCAGTGTCGCAGCACCTGGGTTCAAAAGAGTTCCCTCAGGAGATGGGATAAGGGTATCAAACAGGTTTGCACCACTGATAGCTATGGAGCAAGAAAGGGTGCAGGAAGCGAAAGAGGAACAATTGATCTTGGGGAACGGCTCAGTAATAAGCTAAGAGGAGGTGGGAGGGAGGTGTGGGAGGAGGCAGTCTGGAAGTTCAAGAAGGCATCAGAAGGCAGGCTGTTAGCAGGATTGAGAGGGGGCCTTGGAGAGGGAAGTAGGGTGGAGGAAAATGTGGGGCATCAGAGTGGGGACAGGGATAGGGGGATCCAAGATGGGATAAGTGGAAGGCAAGGGAAAACCAGTTGGCAACATGGGACAGAGGGACTGGGCAAGGGGTGCATGAAGCAGGGGGAAGGGAGTTATGGAAATGGGCATTCACTAAGATGGATAGAATAGACAAGGTCATGATCTTTGGTGACTCCATTACAAAGGGGCACACTGGCTTAGAAAACATCTTGCACATAGAAGAAGGTTGGTCTTCTGCGCACCAGGAATGGAGGCACGTAGGGCAGGCAACCAATAAGGGAGGACTTACGGAAACTGAGGAGCAAGCCACACCTCCTTATACACTTAGGTACAAATGACCTGATAGGCAATGAAGTAGAGGGGATACAAAACAGGTTCAGAGAGCTGGCTAGGGGCTACATAGAGGTAGTAAGCTCACTGGCCTTCTTTGAAGTCTTGCTGGTCCATTGAGCCAGTACCATTAGACAGCAGCAAATTGTTGCATTCAGTCAATGGCTCAGAGATTGGTGCAAAGGGAATGGCTTCGCCTATTAAGGGGAGTGGGGGGACACATGGGCAGATGAGGGTTTATAAGCAAAGGATAGATTGCACATTTACAGTTTATTGTGAAGGGATAAATTCCATTGAGCAAGCTCATTTACAAGGAGGTTCCTTATACAACATACTTAGCAGGTGTGTAAAAAATACAATAGGCAAAACATATTACAAAAACAATCATATAGAATAGTACATATACTTACCGGGTCACAATGTTGCATGCTTAATAGCGTACGACATTATGGCTAAACCCATACAGCACTGTAGCTGTGAGCAAATGGTGCAATACCATGTATACTGTTGTACATCGCATTGCACCATTCACACTTTCCAAGGCAGAGGATAAGACCTCTGCTGGGAGTAGGTTCTGCTGAGCAGCTGCTGTGGCTCACTGGACTGAGCCACAGCAGCAGGAACCCAGGTGCTGTGTTTGGGACTGGGTTTGATTCCCGGTCCCAGAAACTTATATCTTTTTTAAATATTGTGCATTCCCTGAGTTAAACCCCCCTCCCCAGAGTTGAAAATCTTTAGTGGGGGGGGGGGTTCTTGGGGCACAGCCCTCCACAAAAAAAGACTTATGTCTCATGGAAGAAATTGTGCTGTATTGGCAGCACGATTTTGCCATACGGCATAATTTCTTGCGACATTATGACCCCATGCCATATATATATACAGGTATAGAAACAAGTCTAATGAAACAATAACTTAAAATTACATAATGGAAATAACAATGGCCAACAAGGTGAAAAAAGAGAAGACAGTAGGGTATAAATACATGAAAGATGATCAGGCAAGTGCAAGAAAAAAGAGAGAGATGTGAAAGCAGTATGGGGAGGCTAGAAACAGTGTCAGGACTCTGGCAATTTAGCTGACAGTTCTGATGAATGTGCTTAGTGGGATAAAAGTGCAGAGTTTTAAAGTGGCATGGAGCTTGTGCCAGATAGTGGGAAGGACATAGCTCATGGCTGCCATACCAAATCATCTTTAAAATTTGGGCAGTCTTGGAGGGGGATTTAAACTGGGGGGGGTATGAAACTAGGGAAGGTAAGACATGCCTGGATGACATTGCCTAGTTGGCACGCCACTGCAGGAGAGGGCACGGGATGAGGGAAGGGGACAAAACAGTGAGGGGGGAGGAACTTGGTGGAGGGTAATGTCCACCAATGCGAGGAGCATGGGCAATAAACTGATGGACTTGGAGGCCATGATAGTGGATGAGGGGCTGGACCTGGTGGCCACTATGGAGACCTGGCGGTCAGAGGTTCAGGATTGGGAGGTGGTTATCCTGGTGTATAGTCTTGTTAAGAGGTGGAAAAAACAGGTAGGAAGGGGAGAGGAATTGTACTGTATGTGAAGGACAGTATACGGGTGACAGAAGAGCAGAAAGAGCAAGGGGAGGTGGGGGACCTGTGGGTTACACTGGAAAATTGGTCAGGTGAAATACTGCATATAGGTGTGATCTACAGGCCTCCGGTGCAGGGAGAGGAAGGGGACAGGGAATTTATGCAAATGGTGCAAAGGATGGCTTGCAAGGGGGAACTTTTGCTGATGGGGAACACTAACCTCCCCAATGTGGACTGGAGGATCCCTGGCAGTGTCATCAGCAAGAAGTACAGTAGGGAGTTTCTGAACTCCCTACAGGGATCATTGCTTCAGCAGCTGGTTCTGGAACCTACTCGAGGCAGGGTGACATTGGACTTAGTGTTAATGAATGGGGAAAGTGTAGCTGAAGTTTTGGTGGGGACAGTCTGGAGTACAGTGACTACAGAGCTGTAAGGTTCAAGATTAGAATAGGGGAGGAAGTGAGTCTCACTAGCACAAGGGTACTGGACTTCAGGCTTGCAGACTTCAACAAAATAAGAGAGATCTTCATGAAGGCTATGGAGGGCAAGAAGGAACTAGAGGACACAGTAGAACTGTGGGGGAGCAATAAGGGGGGTATCTTGAGAGCCTCAGATCATTGTATAAGAATGGTCAGCAAAAGCAAAAGAAGAAGGAGGCCACTATGGTTCTCCAAGGAGGTGAGTAGGGCATTGAGAGAAAGGAAACAAGCATTCAGGAGATATAAAAGAACAGAGAGGAAGGGGGGAAGAGAAGCATTCAAGGAGAAACTGCGAGTGGCAGGACAGACAATAAGGAAAGTTAAGGCAGATACAGAGGAGAGGATAGCCAAGGAAGTTCAAAGAGGGGATGACACTTCTGCAGCTATGTCAGCGAGAAAAGGAAATCCAAGCAGGGGATAGTGAGATAGTGAGGGGGAGGGGGCAGGGTGTTTCAGCAGAGGGTGATCTCCAGAAGGTGGATTTGCTGAACAGGTACTTCTGTTCAGTATTCATGGGGGAAATGGATGGTAAGGGACCAGAGTTGCCAAGGAGGGGCACAGAGGACTGGGGGTGGACTCTAACCTGTTTAAAGAAGGCAGGGTGTCGGAGGAATTTAGCAAGATAAGGATGGACAATTCAATGGGTCCAGAAGCCCTACATCATTGAGTGCTCTGGGAGCTTAGGGAGGAACTGGAAGCACCATTGCCCAAACTGTTTAAATATGTCGCTAGAGATGGGGAGGGTTCCAGGTGACAGGAAAAGGGCAGATGTGGTACCACTACACAAGAGCGGCAATAGGGTGGAGGCAGACAATTATTGATCAGTCAGCCTTACCTTAGTGGTGGGTAAGATTATGGAGACACCTCTGAAGGAGATGATTGTTGATTACCTTACAGTCAGTGGTCTCCAAGACAGCAGACAGCACAGGTTCATGGAGGGGAGGTCATGCTAGATGAACCAGCTCAATTTTATCAACTGGGTGATAAGGGTGGACAATTAGGGAAGGGCGGTAGATGTAATTGTTTGCATGTTTTATTTAGCATTCCATATTTCTAATGCATACATAACTTGATTAATTTGATATTTATAGCTTTTATCATTGGTACCAGTGTATTTCCCCCATACAGTATATTAAACCTTTTTAAGGCTTTCACAGTAGTCTGTAACTTTTCCACAAATGTTTGTATGTGTTTATTCCATTTTAAATTACTGCTATCAAAACTCCCAAATAAGGGACTTCATTAACAAACTCCAGATTAGTCCCGAGCAGGCTTAATTTTCTATATTTCTTTCTTGTTCCAAATACCATCACTTTTGTCTTTTTTGTGCTTGGTTTCAGATTGTGTTGTAAGCATAGATGTTCCATTTTATTCAGTGCTCTTTGTAGACCTTTTCTCATAGTCAATATTATAGCCAAATCATCTGCATTGGCCAAGATGGATGTAGGACAGTCTCCAATTTTGGGTGGTTGAAACTGTACATCTTCCATTGCTACCAGTATATCATTTTGTAACACCTGTTCTCAATTACATGTACCCTGTAACCTAAATGTATTTTGTCTGACCTCAGTGTGACGTGGCGCCTCTGTTGAACGCCTATTGTTTTGCAAACCTATGCTATGTAACCTAAAAACTCTATGTATGTCTTTAATGTGACGAGGTACCTTTGGAAACAAGTCTCTGGCTCAAAGGTTGTAAACCGATTTCACAAATAAATAAATAAATAAATAAATTTATATAGATATTAAATAATGTTAGAGCTAGTACGCACCCTTGTCTTACTCCTATTTTAGTCTTGACCTTGTCAGTTAGTTGTCTGGCTTTATTATATTTAACTTGTGTCCATGTGTCAGAATAGGATCTTCTTATTAGTACGAACAGATTCTGGTCAATTCCCACGTTTCTCAACTTATCCCATAGTAGGGATCTATGTATAGTATCAAAAGATGAGGAATAATCAATATAGGCTACAAATAGAGGTTGATTTCTTATTTTACAGTATTTTTCTACTAAATGAGTTAATAAAAAAACTTGAGTTATGGTACCAGTATTTTTTCTGAATCCAGCTTGGAACTGTGATATTACATTATCTTATATTGCTCAAACTACACATTTAATCTATTTATGAGAATTTTAGCATAAATTTGTAACATTGTGTCCAAAAGACGTATGGGTTTATAATTTGCTGGATCAAAAAAAAAAGAACATTTCTTTTGTAAGAGTATTATATATCTTCCTTGCCAACTATATGGTATGTATCCATACATTACTGATTTATTATAGAAACGTGCAAGACTTGCCAAAGTCACTTAACAGAGCTAGCAAACAGATTGTCCTCTCTTTCATCACCCTAGCCTTCTCAGAAGTGCTGCCAGTCTGGGAAAAAGGTGGTCACACCATGCGAATCCAAGCAGAGGAAATCAAGGAACTTAACACATAGCTGTGCGAATATTGTCAGAAAAAGGGCCACAACTTCATAGGGAATTGGTGGGACTTTTGGGAAAGAGGATTTTATAAGTATAATGGCCTACACCTTATCAAGGAGGGAGTGAGAGTACTTGGTCAGAAATTCGACGTCTACGTGAACCTTTTAAGCTAAGATGTGGGGAGATGGTGACAGGCACACACCATGGCAACTGGTGTGCAGGTCACCACTCCCCAGTCATCCAAAAAATGTTCAGCATATCTATGAGACTGTTCAACTAAGTAATGGGGAGGCAGTAGTAGCACACACAACAGTGATCAGAGTGTAGGGCTCCAATCCCCAAACATCCAAAGAAAGCACAAAATTAACATCAAAAAACAACAGAAAACCAGAGCAGCAAAAAAAAAAACAGGAAACATCACCATGCAAAGTGGGAACGTCATACATGGAAGACAATGGTTACAAATGCTAGGAGTCTAGCAAACAAAATTCCAGACCTCAAGGGCACAATGTCTGAGGAGAACCTAGACTGGGTAGTAGTGACAGAAACCTGGTGCATGGAAAACCACAGCTGGGATGCAGTGATCCCAGGGTACAACCTATACAGAAAGGACAGGAAAGAGAAAAAGGGGGGAGGGGTAGCAATATACATCAGGGAGGAAATAACAGCCACAGAGATACAAGGGTCTCCTAGTGAGACTGAAGACCTGCAGTTAATGGCTGATACAGGGAACGGGGCTAACATCAGAATTGGAGTAGCATATAGGCACTCAACACAGGGGGAAAGGGACAAAGGGCTACTCAATAAAATACACAAAATAGAAACATAGAAACATAGAATTTGATGGTAGATAAGGACTGCTTGGTCCACCTAGTCTGCCCATGTCCCTACCTAACGGATAAGCTGCAGATCCTAGTTAACCAACAGCCTACTTCCTCCTACCACACACTAGAATTGCCTTATGTCTGTCCCATGCATTCTTGAATTGCCCAACTGTTTTTGACTCTATGACCTTCTCAGGAAGGCTGTTCCATGAATCTACAACCCCTTCTGTGAAGAAATACTTCCTCACATTACCTCTGAGCCGTCCCCCCTCTATCTTCAAATTATGCCCCCTTGTTCTTGCATATCTCTTTTTCTGAAAGATGCTACCCTCTTGGACTTTGTTGATTCCCTTGAGGTATTTGAAAGTTTCTATCATGTCCCCCCTCTCCCTCCTTTCCTCGAAGCTATACATCTTAAGCTCCTTTAGTCTCTCTTCATATGTCTTCCAGTGCAGACCCTGCACCATTTTGGTGCCCTCCTCTGGACAGCCTCCAATCTGTCTATGTCTTTGCAGAGATGGGGTCACCAGAACTGTACACAGTACTCCAGATGTGGTCTTACCAACTGTCTGTACAGAGGGTCAACAACTTCCTGTTTTCTACAGGTGATGCCTCTCCTGCATCCCAGTATCCCCCAGCCTCCTTACTGCCTTCTCTCACATGGCTGGCCCACCTTTAGGTCATCTGACTACCCCAGGTCCCTTTCCATTTTGTTGTTGTCAGTATCACCCCCCCATTGTGTGCCTCTTCCCCTGGGTTTTTGTTTCATAGGTGCATAACTTTGCACTTCTTTGCATTGAATCTAAGCTGCCATACATTTGACCATTCCTCCAACCTTGCCAAGTCCCTTTTCATCCTTTCCACCCCACAAAATGACAGGTAAGGGTGAAGTGATATTGTTGCGGGATTTTAACCTACCCAACATGAACTGGAAAACACATACAGCAACAACAACAAGAAACAGGGACTTCCTAATGGCCCTAACAGGAGCAGATGTGAAGCAGCTTGTGGCTGCACCAATGAGAGGAAAAGCAGTCCTGGACCTGATTCTCACCAACAGTGAAAGGGTAATGGGGATTGAAGTTGGATGGTATTTGGGGAATAGCAACCACTGTATGGTTGAATTCATTGTAAATACAGCCAAGGCCACAATCCACTCCAAAATTAGGGTCCTAGATTTTAGGAAAGCTGACTTCCAGAAAATGAGGGGAAACCTGTCAGGGGTCTTTAAAATCACTGAAGGGAAAAGAGTGGATGAGATGTGGAAAAACCTCAAGGAAGCTATTCAAACCATCACAGATCAATGCACCAGAAGGGTAGGTAAGGCAAAAAAAGAAAAGAAACACTCTTTGGTTCTCAAAGGAAGTATCAACAATAGTGAATGAAAACAAGGCTGCCTACAGGAAATACAAAGTATCAAAAAAAGATGAGGATAAGGAAGCATTCAAAGAGATACAGAGGGAGGCAAGTGAGGTAATAAAGAAGGCTAAAGCAGAGACAGAGGTGAAGAATGCAGAGGGGACACAGCAAGGCGACAAAACCTTTTTAAGGTACATAAGGGAAAAAATGAAAACTAAAGGGGTATAGTTAAGCTAGCATCAGAGGATGGCAGCCTGGTAAAGGAGGATGTTGAAAAGGCAGAAGTTCCAAATGGGTACTCCTGCTCTGTTTTTACAAAAGAGGAAGAGGGAAATGGACCTGAGCCAGTTAGTAACTGTAGCAATGGACTATCGGTAGATACAAACCCCGTCATGGCAGACCAAGTCTTAGAGGCACTAAACAAATTAAAAGTTGTTAAGGTCATGAAACTGGATGACATACACACCAGAATCCTAAAAGAACTAGGGAGGGAAATGGTGGCACCCCTGGTGACCTTATCACTAATCCCTTAGGAGCGGAGAAGTTCCCAAAGACTGGAAGATGACATCGGTGGTCCCACTTCATAAATCTGGGAGCAAAGAAGGGGCAGGAAACTATTGTCCAGTGAGTCTCACTTCAGTTGTAGGAAAATTAATGGAATCACTACACAAGCAGAGAATATTAACATTCCTGGAATCCAACAGTCAACAGCATCACAAACAGTGGTTTATCATAGGAGATTTTGCCAAACAAACCTAGTCACATTTTTTGACTGGGTAACTAGGGTGATAGAAAATGGGGGAGCAGTTGATGTCACATACCTGGACATTAGCAAGACCTTCGACTTGGTTCCACACAGAAGGCTGGTAAAGAAACTAGACTATATGGAAGTGGGACAGGAGGTGGTAGACTGGGGGAAAAGTTGGCTACGCAGTAGAATGCAAAGAGTGCAGATGAACGACACATTATCAAAATTGGGGGAGGTAACTAGTTGGGTGCCCCAGGGCTCAGTGTTAGGGCCCCTGCTATTCAATACATTCATAGACGACATTTCAAATGAACTCGGGGGGAAGATGTGTCTGTTAGTGAATGACACTAAGATTTGCAACAGGGTGGACTCCCCAAAAGGAGTACAGAAAATGAAGTTGGACCTAAAGGAGCTGGAGCAGTAGTCTAGAGTATGGCAACTGAAATTCAATGCCAAGGAGTGCAAAATCATGCACCTAGGAAGAAGCAATCCCAAAGGGGAGTACTATTGGTGGAGGAGGGGTAGACTAGCTGCAACCAACCAAGAATGAGATCTGGGGATCATGTTATCAAATGACTTGAAAGTAGGGATACAGTGTGAAAAGGTGGCACTAAAGGCTAGTGGCATGCTGGGTTGCATTGAGAGGGGAATCACAAACAGAATAAGGGAGGTGATATTGTCACTGTACAAGACACTTGTCCACCCCCACATGTAATACTGCATCCAGTTTTGGAGGCAACACCTCAGAAAATACATTAATAGGATACGGGCAATGCAGCAAAGAGTGACAAAAATGATACAGGAGTTAAACCAGATGACATATGAAAATAGGTTGAGGGAATTAAACATGTACTTCCTGGAGCAGAGGAGAGAGAGGGGAGACATGATCAAGACCTTCAACTACATGAAGGGCATAAATAAGGTGCAGATGCAGGAACTATTTTATGTGAAGGAAGGTAGCAGAACAAGGGGCATAATCTGAGACTGAAGGGAGGAAAGTTCAGAACCAGAGCCAGGAAGTGCTTCTTCACAGAGAGGGTGGGGGACATCTAGAACAGCCTGCCTCCAGAGGCTTTGGGCATAAAAACAGTCAAAGGTTTCAAGACAGCTTGTGACAGACACAAAGGTATCATTAACCAGAGGGAAAATAGGGGAGGAGGATTGAAAGTATATACATTGGGCAGACTAGATGGACATTGTGGTCCTCTTCTGCCATCATCTTCTTTGTTTTTATGTTTCTATAATGGAAGCCACAAGCCTTTGCATTAGGTAAATAAATAAAGCAAAGATGAAGAAATAGTGACTCTGGGTCTCACAAGAGGTGGCGGCTTGGAGGGTAAGGCAAAGAAAGGCAGCATTCAGAAAATACAAGGAAACAGAGGTAAGGTAAGGTAAATTTTATATTTCTGGCACCCAATCCCAGACGCTCTGGGCGCCGTACAAACACAAAACATGTAAATTTAAAATATATATACACATCACACCATATTATAAATAATCACATATAAAAAAAAATATCCTACATATAGGTAATCATCCTCTTTGCTTTTAAAAAGAAGGGACTGATAATCTGTGTTCTATCCAGTACCAGAGAATGCCTGGCTAAACAGATAACACTTCAGGCGGGCTTTAAAAACCTTACTCGAAGGGGCCTCCCTCACCAATGGCGGGAGCGAATGCCACAGGACAGGGCCAGCGATACTAAAAGATCTATTGCCGGCCATTTTCAGCCTCGTCCTGGGAATCACCAAGAGGTCCCTTGAGGAGGATCGCAGGGAATGGATCGAAGCAAGGTCCACTAGGTAGCAAGGGCCCAGTCCATGTAGGGCCTTAAAGGTGAGCAAACCCACCTTATAAAGCACCCTCCATTGGGCCGGCAGCCAGTGCAGTTCCTGCAGCGCCGGGGTGACGTGACAGCATTTCAACTGTCCAGTCAACAACCTGGCAGCTGCGTTCTGCACCAGCTACAGTCTACAGAGGGCACCTCCAGAGACCCTGAGGTAGAGCACATTACAGTAGTCAAGCCTGGATGCTACAAATGCTCGCACCAGAGTGGGGTGGTCCAGGGGCAGAATCAGGTGCTTAATCCTGGCAGCGTTTCTTAGATTGAAAAAACTGACCCTGACAAAGGATGGCACTTGATGTTCCATAGTCAAACCACTGTCTAGCACCATGCCAAGACTGAGCACCTTAGAGGAGGCCATCAATGGGACAGACCCTAGAACTAGTCCAGTGTCTGCCTCAGAGGCCATCCTATCACGCCTCCTGTTCGACTCCAGCACCAGTACCTCCATCTTATTGGAGTTCAGTCGCAACCAGCTAGAGGCCATCCAGTCATTGATCTCGGCCAGACAGTTGTTTAATACTTCCACTGCATAGGATGTCCCAGGGGCAAAGGATAAGTACAGCTGAGTATCATCGGCATAGCAAAGAAACCTCAAGCTGTACCTCCTAATGATCTCACCCAGGGGCAGCATATACACGGCAAACAACATCGGTGACAAAACTGAACCCTGAGGAACCCCACAAGACAGAAGACTCGGGGATGAGGAAGAATTCCCCATCACCACCACCCTCTGTCTTCTATTTGTCAAAAAGGACTCAAACCAGCAGATGACAGTGCCAGTGAGTCCACAGACGTCCCGCAGGCAGTTGAGTAACACGCAATGGTCCACCGTGTCAAAAGCTGAGGAGAGATCGAATAGAATGAGAATTGTCCCCTCACCTCAATCCCTCACCCTGAGGAGGTTGTTATGCACTCGAACTAATGCGGCTTCTGTTGAATGTCCTGCACGAAAGCCCAACTGGAGCTGCTCATAGATATCAAATGCCACAAGGTGTTCTTCCAGCTGTTTCACCACAATCTGCTCCACAACCTTTCCTAGAAATGGTAGGTTGGAGATCGGTGGGTACTTCGCCTTGATGTCAGGGTCCAATGAAGACTTCAGAAGGGGCCTCACCAGCACCTCCTTCAAGGCATCTGGGAATTCCCCCTCCAATAAGGAATACCGGACAATCAAGGCGAACACTGGGCCAACAGTGTCAACACATCTCATTAAGAAATGCGTCGACACCGGGTCCAGTTCACAATATGTGTGCTTCAGTTTTAAGGCCACCCTAATGATATCAGCCACCTCCACTGCTTTAAACTCCCCCCAACCAGGCAGAGTGCTTTGTCGACAATCCAGGCGACCACTTTTGGCCATAACACGGCTCACTGGTGGAATTCCCAGCCTGATGGCGGACACCCTGTCTGAAAAAAAATGAGCAAACTTGTTGCACAAGGCCTCAGAAACTGCCTTTATCGGCTGTAGACAGACTGGATGTACTAGCCTGTCCACAATCCGAAAAAACATGGCTGGTCGGTTTCTCCCAGCAGGAATCTCCCTGAACAGGAACACTGCCTTCTTATGGTTGATTGCCCCCTGGTACACACTATAGTGTGCATGCAGGGCCAGTTTGTCCACCTCCAACCCAGTCCTCTGCCAGCAGCGCTCCAACCTCCGACCCTTGATCTTCAATGCCTTGAGCTCCCCATCAAACCATGGGGATCTCAAGTGAGAAGATCTGGGTCATACACGGACCGGTGCAAGGGAGTTGAGTACCTCAGTCATTAGCCTATTATAGGCAGCAACTGCTAAACTCATACCTCCCCTGCATGCACTGTCCACACTAGATAGATTTACTACTGCCAAAAAACCCTCCGGGGTCAAACCCCTCAACGGGCGGTAGCTCACCATCTCTGCAGGGGGAGGGATCTCGAAAGGGGTTCTGAGCAAGAACTCCACCGTGCAGTGATCAGACCAAATGACCCGATCAGTCCTGAGATTCTCAATCTCAAGCCCCAGAGAGACGATCAGGTCCAAAATGTAGCCACCCTGGTGGGTCATGGTAGTAACCGCTTTCGACAGGCCCAGAGATGTCATCATCTGAAGGAAGTGATGACCTAGCCTAGATGACTCATCTTTGGCCCAAACATTGAAATCCCCCAGAACCAAACAAATGGGAGACTCCAACATTTCACCGACCACAAAGTCACCCACTTCCTGCAGGAATTCTCCTGCCATCCCAGGAGGATGGTAAGTCAGGAGAGTCCTGTAACCTGCGCCCCGACCCCATGAATGGCCACACATTCAAAAGAACCTGGTGTTCTCACTGGGTGCACGGTGAAGCCTAGCTCAGCTCTAAAACAGATAGCCACTCCTCCGCCCCTGTCTTCCACTCTGGGGCAATGCACAATGGAATACCCAGGGGGAACGGTGGCCTCTAACACTGGCCCAGCATCATCCCTCAACCTGGTTTCTATAATGCAAGCCAGGTTGACTAACAAAAGCAGATCAGCAATAATTGCAGTCTTATTATTGAACGACCTGGCATTGCATAGCACCACCCTCAGGGGATTGGTGGACAGTGCAGCCCTTTTAGCTGCCTACCCACAAGGTCTCATGGGAACCCTGGGGACAGGTACTAAACATGTCTGGCTTCTCTCCAAGCCCTGTCAGATCCCAGGACGCCTTCTACACCCAACTACTGCTATCCTGCTCCCCTCAACCATGCACGGGGTGCCCTGCCAGCTTCCGCCCAAGCATCTTCTTCCAATTCTGACCTCCCAGCAGTGATGAGCTGTAGTACTAGATACTGGGAGGGTGGTGAAGGGACACAGGTCATAAAGCTGGGACACCCCATACATGATCCTAGCCCACCCTGAATTGCCAGACCCCCTGACACATAATTATCAGTCCCAAAATACCTGTACTTAAACACAGCAAGGTAACTTAGATTCTAATACAAACCCTCTCAAGCACCTCTATAAATACCCCCCACTCCAAGATAAAGTGCAATGCAGCAAACAAATTTTATACAATAACAAAAAAATTAAAAATCCAACCTAAAACCAGTCCAAAAGAAAATATAAATTCAAATTTTAGAAAACCAGAGTACTCTCACCACTCTGGATAAAATGTCTAGAATAGATGAACCCCCACCACCTCTCACATAGTAGGGGAAAATCCAACAGAAAAAAGAAACCAAAAACCAACTCAGAATAATAAACAAAGGAGTTAAAAAAGATCAATAACAATACTAAGTCATGAGGATTCCAGCCAGAATGAGTCACATCTTTCGGTATAATGGGAGGTTAGAGAGTTTAAAACCAAGGTGAACCTCGTAACTTTAATAAAGTTTCAATTATTCTTCACATAGAAATAAAGACAGATGATATGCTCACTGCCTATTGAGGGGAAAAAAAGGGCAGGTGTCCATATAAACAAATCCAAATTGAAAGTCAAAAAGGACAGATGGCTGATCAAATCCACCAGGCTCCACAGGGACCCATCTGTAGCATCTGGATAAACAAAATGACAGTCCAGACAGCAGTCCTAATGTGTCCACAGCACAGCCCAGGAAAAACAGGCACAAACAGAGGGCTCAGGCATGCAAGGGTAAACCATCGAGGGAGCCCCCCAATTGCCCCAAACACATAGGCCCAACACCCAGCCACCCACGACCCACAACTACAGTCACCAAGAGGTAGGCTGCAAGGACTGTCCCCCAGGTAACTTAGGAGAACCCCAAACGCACTCCAACTCCCCGGAGACCACGAGAAGCAACTCCCGCTCGGTCACTGAAGAAGGCAGGAAAGCAGTCAGAAAGGCCAAGGCACAGACAGAGGAAAGATTACCCAAGGCAATTAAAAAAGAAGACAAGACCTTTTATAGATACATTAGACAGAAGAGAAAAAACAGGGGTTGGCTTGTGAGAATAAAAAGGGAAGGAAGGGGGTCAACAGAAGGGGACCAGGAAAAAGCAGAAATACTGAACATTTTTTTGTTCAGTGTTCATGATAGAAAGAGTTGGGGAGGGACCACAGCTAGGTGTAGGAAGTAACAAGAGGAGAATCATAGATACCAGTCTGTTCACAGTACAGGGAGTCCTAAAGAAGTTTGAAAATTTGAAAATAGATAAAGCAATGGGACCGGATGGAATACATCACAGAATTCTAAACGAACTAAGAAAGGAGCTTGAAGGACCGCTGACAGTCTTGTTCAACAAATCATTAGAAACAAGTGTGGTTCTGGCAGACTGGAACAGGGCAACTGCTGTCCCTCTCCAGAAGAGCATGAGCAGGGAGGAGGCTGGTAACTATAGGCCAGTCTGCCTAATCTCAGTGGTAGGAAAACTGATGGAATCATTACTCAAGGAAAAAGATTGTGACTTACCATGGTTCCAGCTGACAGCAGGATCAGAGACAACATGGTTTCATGGCAGGCAAGTTTTGCAGAACAAACCTGTTAGATTTCCTCAACTGGGTGAGAAGGGAGATAGTTCAGGGAGAGGAGGTAGATGTGGCCTACTTGCATTTTAGTAAGGCTTTTGATACCATCACACATAAAAGGCTAATAAAAAATTGAGCAGCCAGGCAGTTGGATCTGGGGTTGTTAACTGGGTTAGAAATTGACTGAACAGTAGTCAAAAGGTTGGCAGTGAATGGAGTTCAGTCTGCAGAAAGGGAGGTGACCAGTGGAGTGCCTCAAAGATCGATGCTAGGCCCAGTCCCCTTTAACGTCTTCATAAGTGACATTGCAGATCGGCTGGAGGAGAAGGTGTGCCTCTTTGTATATGACACAAAGATATGCCATCGCGTAGACACACTGGGAAGGGGGTGGAAAGAATGAGAAGGGACCTGGGCAAGCTGGAGGATTGGTCAAATGTATAGCAGTTGAAACTCAACGCAAAGAAGTGCAAAATTGTGCACTTACTGTAGGTCACAGGAACCCAAGAGAGGAGTACTCAATGGTGGGGAGGTACTGTTGGACACCATACAGGAAAGGGATCTAGGAATAATTACAGCTGAGAACCAAAAGGTGACTGGACAGTGTGAGAAGGCAGTTAGAAGGGCCGGCAGAATGTTGGGGTGCATGGGGAGAGGCATCACAAGCAGAAAAAAACTCTAGTCAGAGCCAATATGGCAGCAAAATAATTGTTGTGAATGTTCATGATATTGGGAATTAGTACAGTGTTTTGTTGTTAAAGGTTCTATTTGAAATGTTTCATATTACATGTAATATGGCATACAGTGTCGTATATGAAAGAGACATTGGCAGTTTGTCACTTATTGGACACATCCTCAGGATATGAGAAGGCTCATAAAATTACAATTGGCAATAAAGACAATTTATTTATTTCTGTATTTGTTAACTGGGTAAGTACACTGATCCAGTTGACCTTTTTCAGGCACGACCCAGGCCATGAAGATGGCAGAATGCACAGTACAAAAACAGAAGCCCAGATATTCAAACTGCGCCAGGCTGTGGCGCAAGCCTGGGCCAGCTCAACTTTGTTGTGCAGGGGTGTGGCCTGGGTGATATTCAATGGAGCTGTGCTATGGCACAGCAGCTTTGAATATCGCACCCTGGCCACCCCCACTGCACATGGCACAGTGATACTGCGCCAATGCAAGTGACCAGAGTGGAGCATGGAGATGCGCTGTCGCAAGTGCCATTGCGCCATGCACAGCACCTGCGATATTCAAAAGGGGATATGCAAATGAGACCATAATTTATGCAAGGCACACAGGGGGCCATTTGCATCTCATTGCGGCCCCATTTGCATGCCATTAGCATGCAGGTGCACTGATCCCCGAGGACTTGCGCCTGGCACCCTGCCAGGCAGCAACCATCGGGGACCGAAGCCCCCTGCAGCCCGATCGCGGGCATTCATGTAAAAAAACCCCATCCAATATCACTGGTGGTCCAGTGGAAGTCTAAGTGCCCGATCGCGGGCATCAGTATAGTCCCCCCCAAGTCCAATATCCCTGCTGGTCCAGTGGACTGATTGGTGCCCGATCCGAGGGCATCTGTACCTCTTCACATACCCTAAGACCCTGGTGGTCTAGGTATGCCCCCACCCCACCCTCCCACTGGGTCCCCGCCCCGCTCCCCCCCCATCGGCAGGCGGCAGCACTTCCTGCGCCTGCCGCCCGACGCCGCTTGACAACAGCTCGTTGGGGCTGCACACCCATTGGTGCACAAGCGTGACCAATGGGCGTGCAGTCCATACCGTCTATCTCAGTCCAGATATGTGAATGAATTCATTCACATATCTGGACGAGTAGTATGTATGGCTACACGCCCATTGGCTCATGCTGTGAACCAATGGGCATGCAGCCCTACTGAGCTGTCAGTCGGCTGGTGGTGGGGTGGCAGGCGGGTGGGGTGCTGCTGCCCATCGGCTGACAGGGGGAGCGGGCGGTGGGGCTCAGTGGGCGGTGGGTGGGGTGCACCAGACCACCAGGGTAGTAGGGGTATTTGATGTGGTACTGATGCCCACAATCGGGCTCAGTGCGGTCCACTGGACCACCAGGGATATTGGACTTGGGATTTCTACACGGATGCCCATGGTGGGGCATGGGGGGGCGCTGCCAGGTGCAGCAGAAACTCGGGTGGCCACCCACAGGTGGCAGCTGCTGTGTTGCGCCCTGCAATGTGGCAGCTCACCTGTGGGTGGGAATCACTTGTTCCTTTTTTTTGTGGCGTAACTTTGTGCAGGTGCAGGTAGGGGTTGCGCATGCATGACTCTGCACATCCTGGGCTGAATATCAGGCTGTGCAGGTTATGCATGGGCATGCCCCCCCACCTGTGCCTGCATACATTACTGATGCGCTCCGGTGCATCGGGATTTGTCCGGCACACGTTTCCCTTTTGAATATCATGCCGGGGGGCATCAGTGGGTTGTGCATGGCGCAACACTGTTGTGCCATGTGCAACCCTTTTGAATATCTGGGCCAGAAGATATAAGCATTGGTACAACACAACTCATAAGAATACAGTAGACATTTTACACTGTACCGACAAAGAACACAGATAAGTTACAATCATCAACCTTCAGCATTTAAACTCTGTAGAGAAAAAAGAGAAATTAGAGCATTCCAACCTCATCAGACAGTTCCAGGCAGTGCAATACTTATGTCCGTTGACAGACGGTTTTCAGTCATGCTGCAACAGTAGTTACTTTTACAAGAGAGGTGTATTTTTAAACCCCTTTGCACTGGGAGCTGTCGAAAGGCATTCTAGTGCTTAATTGGTATTAAGTGTATTTGGGCAGGCTAGCATTTGCAGTTTGCATTAGCCATTAGGACATTTTAGGCAGTTTACAGGTGGGAGGGAATTGTAGGGACTGGAGCTCAGCTGATTGAGAGTGCATCACTGGAAAACACTCTCTGTCCCATTGCTGTAGTTATTTTGGGGAATTTGAGGGTAAGGCACAAGGAAAACCTGAGCTATCTAAGGACC
Organism: Neoceratodus forsteri; assembly: GCA_016271365.2. Lineage (NCBI taxonomy): Eukaryota > Metazoa > Chordata > Ceratodontiformes > Ceratodontidae > Neoceratodus > Neoceratodus forsteri. The sequence continues at coordinate 245,622,445 of CM057455.1, forward strand.
TGATTCCTGGTAAGCATGCCCAAGAGTGGAGACCCTACCCCACTGCAGAGTGCCTTACAGATGAAGGTCCCATACAGGAGGTCCCTACAAGTTTGAGGGGGTAGTCATCCTAAGTATTTGTTCAGAGTGCAGTGGTGAGTGTTATATAAGCAGCCATGGAGACAAACCTGCATATGTTATTGTACGCAGTATTCAGTCTAGTCAGAAACCTGTCTGAGATGGGTGTAGGATAGGTAAACAGTACTGTAGGATCAGGATCAGGGTGTACTGATCTATTGCCAGTCTTGCTTCAGGTGATAGTAGGTGTTTCACATGACAACAAGCACTCAGCCTCTGATTCACCCTTTTTATGACCTGCCCCACATGAGAGGCAAAGGTGAGCAAGGGGTCCCGGGTGATTCTAGGTATTTTATATGTTCCACCTGTTTCAGAGTGGCTCCGTCCCAAGTTTGAATGTTCAAAGAGGGTATGGAGGCATCCGTGCTCCTCTCCAGCCTTTGGCATGAACCAAATAGCATGGCATTACTTTCTTGTTGCATTATCTACCTTTCTGTGCTGCATGAACCATTTTTCAGTGGATGTGAATTCCCTAGATAGCTGCTTAGACAGCTTGTCAGTGGATCTGTCACTACAGAAAAGCACTAGGTCATCAACATACATAACTCTAATTGCAGAAGTGGTTTTGAGCAGTAGTGGATTCACAAAGATCGAGTATAGTAGTGGTCCTAGAATGGACCCCTGCGGGACACCTCCAGAACCCAAAGAGGGCTGGCAGCACTCCTCCTGTCCTTACTGACTGTGTTCTATCAGATAAATAGTTCCTGACCCAAGATTCCATGCCTGATGAGAAACCCAGTATCGAGAGTTGCTTGAGTAGCATGCCATGATCCACCATATCAAATGCCTTAGAGAGGTCCACAAATATGGCAACAGTGAGGTTCCCTTTGTCTGCCTCTCTGAGTACATAATCAGTAAACTGTGTTAAAGCAGCAGTACTACGAAATCAGGAAGTGACCTATCAAAATTCTATTTTTCTGCTGTAAGCATGCAGCCAAGTTCCAGTTTCCATACCTGTAAATGTTTTTTTCCATTCGTCTTTAGTTTTTTAGATATTTGCAATTTATTTGAAGTGTTGTAGCGCTACAACAAATATGGCGGCTGACTAATTTCAGCTGCGCTTTTTCTTCAGGTCGCATCACATCTTTTGACAACAGCAGAGGGACCCTCTGCTGACCATTCCCGATGTCCCTGCAAGTCATAAACATGTGCAGTTGGTAGCAGAGGGGGTTCCAGTGCAACTTGCTGGATGGCAGACATGTAAACAAAAGCAGAGAATAACTGAGCAAATTACTCGGCGACAGTACAATGCCAGCGAGAAAGAGTACCAGGTATATGATTAGCAGGGCACAGGGAATAAACTATCAAAAAAGCACAATTTTTTTCCCTGTAGCACTGCTGCTTTAAGTCTGTTGTAGTGCTGAAACCCTTTCTGAAGCCATGTTGGAGCTAGGATAATGGGGTAATGAAAAGTATAACATCAAACCTGGTATTAACTGCCTACAATGCATATTTTCAGCAGTTGGTTCATACATGTAATTACTAAAAAAAGCTTTACAGATAAACCACAATATCAGGAAATATAAATTTATGCAGAAGTCCATTTTGCACATGTTGGGGTGAAGCACTGAGGAAATAAAATGTTTAGGTGTTCATTCATATATATTCCTTTTGTTGAGAGACACTTTCTCTAACACTGTGGATCCAATGACCTCTGCAATGCAAAATACAAATGCCAGGCGAGCATTCTAAGAAACAAAAAAAAGCAGGACATTATTGTATCAGATGCTCATTTAGTCAGAATACAATAAAGAAACACTTCTATTGTAAAGTATGTGATCTTCATATACTGAAATAAAGAGTGTGTATAGAAATCTTACAGAAAGTGCAGAAGTTCAAAGCAATCAATCACACCTGGGCTAGAGCGAGCCCCTTCCCCCCAAGGTATAGATCCATTATGCTTGAGTATCTGATATAATAAGTCCTGCTTTTTATCTGTTTCTTTAGAATATATTGCTGACATTTGTAATCATTGTACTTCAGAGTTCATTGGTTCCACAGTCCTAAAGAAAATGTCTCTCAAGAAAAGGGATATAGAAATGAATGCCTGTACATTTTATATACCCAGTACTTCACCCCAACATCCGGAAAATGGACTTCTCTATATATATGTATATTTCCTGATATTGTAGTTTATATGCAAAGCTTTTTTTTCTAATTACATGCACTATCCAACTGTGAAAATATGTCGTGTGGGTAGTTTATACCATTACCTTAATTGCCAGTTGTAATTTTATAAGTTCCTCCTCGTATACTGAGGATGTGTCACATTCGTTGTTTTAAATTTTTAATTTGTGCACATCACTGGTGGTGGATAATATAAGGACATTTCTGAATTAAGTTGCTAATTCTGATGAAGCTCTGCTTCCGGAGTGAAATATTAGTTGTTTTTTGTACCAATCTGGCATAGCATTGCTCTCTGCTATTCATTGCACTATTGCACTTTTGTTACTGTGAGCATTTATCCTGAGAATTCGCATATGCTTTTTTATGAAGCTAGTTAAAGTTTTACTGCTGACTATGGAATACAACTTCTTTATTTGATGTATGAGTGACAAGTACACAAAAGTGTAATAGTACAATGAATCGCAGGAAGCAATTCTTTCATACATTAGTGCAAAAAACAACTAATGTTTCTTTCTAAAACATCACTGGAGTTGGGCTCCCAATGTCTGCTTACTTTTTTTTATTGACTCTTGAACCTGGGGGCTGAGCACCTGGTGTCAGAATGGATGGTTCATAGCATCAGGGTTTGGCTGTCATTGTCTGCTTATTTTTTTTTTTATTTACTGTCTGGCTCCTGGGTTGAGAACTTTGCGTCAGAATGGGGAGAGTTTGGTGGCACCAGGGTTGGGCAGCAAGTAGGTACTTACTTTTCATTTTAGTTTACCATCCAACCCTGGAATTGGGCACCCAGTGTTGGGGGGGCAGCACTGGGGTTTGGCTCCTGGTTACTGCCTAGCTATATTAATAGTGGCAGCTTCAGGTTTTCAAACAGAAGCAATATTCACATGCCTCTGACATGTCTGTGTCAAAAAAACCCCATCTATGCCTTAACTAGCATGCCTCTTACACATGACTGCTGCAGACCCTTCTCTGTTTTTTCCCCTCACCATTTCCTGTGCCCACATCCAGCCATCTCAGCAACAAGTGGCATGCCCTCGACTCCTGGGCAGTTGAAGCCTAGTCATTAGTCCCCGGCATCAAGCTGAGGCTGACTGCTCAAACCCCAGGTGAAATGTGGGTCTGGTTTTATAAAATTTTAATCCACTCACTTCCTGGTATCAGGAAGGATTAACTTTTCTTCAGTTAATTAAAATAAACAGGGACACTGGTTTACCGGGATTGAGAAAGGGCAAATTCCATTTTGCACATTGTAAAAAACGATACTGTCACTGGTGTCTGCTAAGCCATAATCTGGTTTTACTGGTTTTTGGCTTTGTGTACTTTATGTAACAATTTTTAACTCTGCTAACATGCATTTTAGCAGTTTTGACCTCCACTATTGCACATCCTTCCATCCTTGTACCAATTTAAAGTTATTTTTGGTACCAAATATGATGGCAGCAACAGCACTACAGCCCCCATCCCTGAGGTGTGATGGAAGCAGCAGTAAGGTCCCCATCCCTCTGGTGCAATGGCTACACCAACAACACTACAGACCCATCCCTCTGGTATGATGGCAGCAGCAACAACACTGTGTCCCCCCTCCCTCAGGGGAGCAGCAGTACTGCGGTCCCTATCCATTAGGTGTGATGGCAGCAGTACCACATTCCGCATTCCTCAGGTGTGATGGCAGTATCAGCACTATGGCCCCCATCCCTCAGGTGGGACAGCAGCAGTACAACATTCCCCATCCACCAGTGGTTATGGCAGAAGCACTACGGCCCCCCCACCTCTCAGGTGTGATGGCAGTAGCAACAATGCAGTCCACATCCCTCGGTGGTGATGGCAGTAGTGATAGCACTATGATCTCCTTTCTTCAACACCCACACCCCACATGCACATGTTACAAATTACTGGGTCTCTTTGCTTGTTAGAACTCAGATGTGAATTAATCTGAACCACCACCACTACTAAGGTGGACCACATTTGTTTTTTCCTATCATTTAACTGCCTGAATTGGATTTCTGCCAGTGACACCACTGACCAGGGCTTGGGAATAGGTTTGGGTGCTGGAAGACTGGCCGGGGGGGGTGAAGGCTTGAATGTCCAACAACCACTCGCCTTCTCCTTGGAGGAAGGATATATTAACAGCTCAGCATTTGCTGGCCCCAGGTGGAGGCTGAAGGCATGGCAACACATTGGTCCTCATTGCAGAAGAGAGGGTGATGGATGTCAGCTTGTGTCTTGACATCATGTGGCCTGTCATGCTCCCACAAAAATGGAAAAACACCTACTGGCCACCCAGAGGATGGCTTCTGGTCCCTCCATAAGCATGACATCCCAGACACATGTGTCTGTTCTGACCTCTGCCATGCCTGGGATATACAGGAAGCTCTTTAGGGTGATTGTCTTCCCTTGTTAGCCTCCCACAGGGATAGGGGCCCACCGATGAAGGGTTAATTCGGGTTACCTGGTAGCATGGCCATAAGGGGCAGTGGATGGTGGGGGGACTCAGCAGCAGTGGTAAGGGGACTTGGCAGGCCTAAAGGAGTGGATGGCCAGGGGGTAGGAGGAACAAAACAAACTGCCTGCATTTGCTTCTTTGTAATAGTGTCTTCACCTAAAAAAAAAAAATTCACAAGTGATTAGTGGAGGACCCTCTAATGCATCTCACAAACATGTGGATTCCTTTTTTTTTCCCTTGGTCTCCAGGAAAAGGGTGTCTCTCAGTTTTCATGTCTGAGCTCAGATGTGAATTGAGCACCACTCTACCCACCAGCATCATACAGCCCCTGGGGTCTTACCTTCCATGTGTCACTGAATGTGCTTTCCATTCCACTGGCCAAGCATAAGTACACTTAAACACGTAACATTTGCTTTTTATTAAAGCAGTCTATCAGAAAACTTTTTGTTGTCACAGAGACTGACATAACAGGTGGGAGAGAAAGTGCAAATGATGAAATGGGCAGACTAGGTGGTCCGTCAAAGTCTATGTTTCTATCCCATTCACCTAAATAAGTAGTAAGGCAGCTTGTGCCTTGTGAACATACTTTCATTCAGACTCACTTTCAATCAAACAACTGAGGATTTTGGATGGCCCTGCTGATTATAAACTTGAATAAACTAGTTGGTAACAGTGATCCTGCAGCTTAATATATATCCTAGATGTTCATATGCAAAAATACAATAAAACCTGACTAAGGTCTAAAACAAGCTTATAAAACACAAAATGTATCTGAACATTTATATTTACCTATACAACATCATTGCAGCCTGAGTACAACTCAGATAAATTACATGGTATGCTGACTACTGCATGATGTAGTAAATATATATTGATATTTTTTTTTTTATTTTTATGTAAACTGGGTAAACCCACAAGGAAAAACTGCCTGTTTTCAGAAGTGACCCAGGAGCACTGTGGCAGTTAAGTGCCTTGCTCAGAGTCACACAGTATGCAAGTGGAGGTTGTTGGAATCAAACCCAAGTCTTCTAAATGTACTCAGTTTGATCACTGTTTGTTACTCTAACCACTAGGCTAAACTGTCAGCCATAACACCCATATATAATGTTTTAATATATGATTTCAATAATAGTGCACAGTACCTACAGTGCAAATTATGAACATTGAACACTTGCAACATTTTACTAAAACCAAATTATTTCCTCTCCATCTGCTTATGTTTTCTTACACCAAAGTGGGTGTATAGTTGACAAAGCACTGTAAATAGCCTGAGGTAGCACTACTGCTTGCAATGCCAGGGACTCAGGATCAGAGAGTGGGTCAGGTTGCTAGAGGCCTGGCCAGGGGAGTAGGATTGAGCAGCTGGGGGCCACTCTCCTCCTCTGGGAACGGTGACCTGCAGGACCTGCTGCTTTACTGCCACCTGGGTGACCACAGGTGGTGGTGCAATGAGGTTGCAGAGCAATTGGTAAGAGAGGAAGTTAGCCAGGATCTGGAGTAGCGGCATGTCTCTATGTGCCCTACTTCCATGGATCCCCTCAAGTGTTGGCACCCTCAGGGACAGAGACCAGAAAATCAGCAACAATCACCCCATATCAGCTGCTGGTAAAAGGGACCCAGCTGCCCCAGACTTCATAACCAGTTTCCATGAGGGACCCACTGGACTGCCCGACAAACATTAAAGGACTGTGGAGGGGTGACCTGGGGTCCCCTCCCTTCCCACCTGGGGGGTACAACCTAGGCAGGATGGGTGCAGGCTCACAGGAGCTCCTGAGCATTACCTGGTGTGAAGCTAAGGGATAGCCAGCCTAGGGATCTCTGAAAAGTGGAGACTGATGCTCTGAGAAGGGGGCAGAGAAAGAGAAAATAAAAACATTTAAAAATATGCTGAAATATTAGGGATTCTGTGCAGTGAAATGCAATTTCCGTGAGACACCAGTACAATAATTCAAAATCCGCAAACCAAGCAGGATTCTGTGATTTTTACCGGTGTTACCGGTGAAAACGGAAAACCATTGTCCCTGAAAATAAAGTAACAAGGCTCCTTTGGAATGTAGATACTTCCAGAGACTTACAATACCTCTTGTTAAACCCGTTTAGACTGGGTACACCTCGCTCGTCCAGGTCGCCAACACTGCCCAGCTTGGACACCCACCAGCCTGGCCACAGCTCCCTGCCTCCAACTGACTCAAGTTTCCATGAGTCCAGTCACTGCTCCTTGTTTCCCCGCTAAAGCCATAATCACGCCTGCTGTTGCCGAACTCAGCACAGCTCCCTCAGTAACCCTACCCCCTTACCCGGTCTCCAGAACCTGTGGTCTATACACTTTCCCATATTTTCCTACCTTTCTGCTACCACCGGTCAGTCTCTTACCTACTTCTACCCAGGTCCTTCCCCCCCGCCCACGTTCTCAAACCAGGAATCGGTCCCATGAGTCTGGTTATAGACTCTTGCCTCCCGCCGCTAAAGCCGTAACTTTTCGCTTGTCCCACCCTACCTTACTGTCTCCCCCCAGCCTGCCCCGAACACTCTCCCTCTAATTATCTCACATACTGGGTGCCCCTTTCCCCTACAGCTAAATCAGTTGGCAGGGCTTTGTTTACCTTGGTCTCCAGCCCCGCCACCTCCCAACGAACTTTAGCTGTGCACTTACCCTTCCCTGCCCACATTCCCCTTGTTAGTTTCTCGATTTAATCCAAAATCTATCCTTTCACCAGTACCCTCTGTTTGCACTACCTACTTATAAAAATTGTATACTTGCATCAATGTACCTTTCCATGAACTGTATAACCTGCACTGTTCTACTTGTATTGTAATTGTACCTCCCCGGTCGTGCCTGAAAATAGTCACTTGCTGGGTAGTGCACCTACCCGGTAAACAAAAACTAAATAAAAATAAACAGTGAGGGATTGGATGTGATGGACCTAGAGTCCTTTACAACATTATATTAATATCTTACAGTGAGGGGCTGGACATGATAGACCTAGAGTCCCTGATAACTTTTAATTACAATGTTACAGTGAGATGTTGGACCTACTGGACCTCAAGTCCCTTACAGCATTTAATTACTATGTTAGAGTGAGAGGTTGGACCTAATGAACCTAGAGTCCCTTACACAATGAAATTACAATGTTACAGTGAAGGGTTGCACATGATGAACCCAGAGTCCCTTACAACATTAAATTACAATGTTACAGTGAGGGGGTGGACATGATGGACCTTGAGTCCCTTAAAACCTTAAATTATAATGTTACAGTGAGAGGTTGGACATGATGGACCCAGAGTTTCTTACAGCATTAAATCACTATGTTACAGTGATGGGTTGGACATGATGGATCCAGGGTCCCTTACAACATTAAATTACTATGCTACAGTGAGGGGTTGGACATGATGGTTCGTGAGTCCCTTAAAACCTTAAATTACAATGTTACAGTAAGAGGTTGGACATGATGAATCTAGAGTCCCTTACAACATTAAATTACTAAGTTACTGTGAGGGGTTGGACATGATGGATTCAGGGTTTCTTACAACAATAAATGACTTTAATACAGTAAGGGGTTGGACATGATGGACCCAGAGTCCCTTCCAACATTAAATGATTATATTATAGTGAGGGGTTGGACATGATGGACCCAGAGCCCCTTACAACATTAAATTGCTGTGTTACAGTGAGGGGTCTGACATGACGGACCCAGAGTCCCTTACAAGCTTTTCCAGGATCTCTGCATGCACTGAGGGGCAGCAAACTGTTTGAGGATTGGTGGGCCCTAAATATACAGACTGCTATAGCTACAGCTGTGAATCTTACTCCTAGTTCACCTCACATGCTGTGAAGGTTTATTAAATAAAAATAAACACACATTTGTCAATGCCGAATGTTTCCTTGCGTAGTATATGTGGCAGGTGTGTATTGTGTTAGCAGAAGTAAAGGGAGAGGAGTGACAGTATTGTAGGAATAGAGCAAAGGAAAAGGACCAGACTGGATGGGCCAGGAGGCTTTTTTCTGCCATCAAGTTTCTATGATTCTATGATTGGCAAATCCCCCAGTGCTATCAGGTTTCAGATGCATTCTGGTGCATTTTGAACACTTACAGAGAACATAACTTTGTGACTCAGACAGCTTAGAAAAAGCCACAAAGCAAATGTCTGAGAACATGCACTGGGGCTGTTAATCAACATCCCAAAGCTACTGTATAATCTTTCATGCATACCTTTCAACCTGTAAGCATTAAATTCATAGCACTAGCCTTTAAAATTCAGAGCAAATGGCCTCATTGTGTAGCACTTTCTTATTTTAAAGAACAATACATCCACCAATAGCAGACCCCATATATTTATTGTTAAGGACTGTTCGTCTTACATTGGTTCAATGATTTAATTGTTTGTGTGTCCATAAATAACTCAAAAATTATAAAGAACATCAGTAAACCTTTACAGAGCAAAGGCAAATTTCAATGTAAATGTCATAGCACTCTGCGGTTTCACCAAGCCACATCAACAACTTCATTGCTGAATGGCAGATTCTTGCCCACTTACATCAAGTGCTGAGGATATTTGTGAGGATCAGTCCCCCTCAGTTACACCAAGCATTAATACTCTCCTTAAGCCTTTATATACTCCGGAGACACTGTACCCATTACCCTCTGGGGATGCACTGGATCATAATGCATTCCCCTTAGTGAAATCTGTGAATCCCTCCCGAGTACAAGATTTACCTTCAGTTCAAACTGCAATTCCTAGGGATGTATTGGTGGTGGGTGATTCAAATATTCGATACACAGATCACATTTTTGTAAAAATCGGAATCTATTCACTACTTTTAGCACTCTCCCTGGAGCAGGTATTAACAACATAAAGGATATGTTCCCAGGATTACAGGAACACACCAATTCCCCTCTCACCCTGATGCATGCAGGACTTAATGATCTTGGTAAAAGATCTATATTATAAATTCAGAGGGATTTTGAAGCAATTGGGGATTCTATAAAAGGGCAAGGGGGTAAACTGATTATTTCAGGTCTCCTTCCAATACCTAGGGCAGGAATTGAAAAGCAAAGGGATATCTTGACTTTAAATGGTTGGTTGAAATGATGGTGTACAAGGGAAGGGTTCTGTTTTTTAGAGAACTGGACTGGCTTTTTGAACAAAAATCTCTTTGCAAGGGATGGTGTGCATTTAAACAGACAGGGCAAACACATCTTTGCCACTAGACTACGACACCAGATTGATTTCTGTTTAAACTATTAGATAGGGGGGATAATACTATGCACCAGGACATTAATTGTAACAGGACAAATTCTTTGACCCCTCCTGATTGGAATTGTGTAGTAATTAATGCTCGAAGCCTTGGGAATAAGTTTGATGAACTTGTCCTATTATTCGAGCAATTAAATATCCATATGTGTGCTGTTACAGAAACATGGTGGTGTGAAAATGATACATGGACAAACATATTCCAGGTTACACACTGTGTCATAAGGATAGAAGTACTATTGAGGGAGGAGGGGTGGCATTGTATGTGTCAAGCCTTATAAATGTAGAGAATGTTGAACTTACACAGTGGCCAACTATTGAGGCTGTATGGGCCAAAATATTTCCCAAAATGGCAGCATGTATTAATGTGGGGGTAGTTTATAGACCTCCAGCAATTTCACAAGAGGATGATATTCAGTTACTTGAATTTGTGGAGAAGATATCATCCACTAAAAACACCCTATTGGTGGGAGACTTCAACCTCCCTGGTATTAGTTGGAATAATTTGTATACTTCATCTTCTGCTGAAAATAAATATTTGCAGTTATTCTTATTAGCAAATTTGGAACAAACAGTTAATACCAGTACAAGGGGAAATAATATTCTGGACTTAGTATTGCATAATATGTCAAACCAAATTTCTAATTGCTCAGTGCTTCATCCCTTGGGCTCCAGTGACCATTCTATTGTACATTTTATCCTTAACAGGAATCTAGGACAGGACCAAGGCAACACTACACTTTACAATTTTAAAAAAGCTGATTTTTCAGGAATGATATCTGAAAGTGCATCTTGGGACTGGCAGCACTCCTTTCTAGACCATTCACTTTCTGATATGTGGCAAATGCTGATTAGTAAGCTAACTTCCTTGACTAATAAATGTATTCCTGTTATTAATAAAAAGGATAAAATTAATTTGAAAAGGCCGTGGATAAACAAATCTGTCAAAAAACATCTTAAACATAAAAATAGGGCCTATGAAAGAGCTATGTCTTGTGGATCTAAGATAAGCTGGGATATTTATAAATTCCAGTTAAGGGTGACTAAACACATTATTAAAAGGGCAAAAAGGGATTTTGAAGAAGGATTGGCCAGAAATGTGGAAGATAATTATAAATCCTTTTATAAATATATTAACAACAAAAGGGGCGGTACTCCGACTATTGGCCTGTTAAAAAATATTTCTGGTGACTTAGTAGTAGATAAGACATGTATGGCTATTATGTGTAACAATCAATTTTCATCAGTATTCAGTCCTAAAACTCAATCTACTAAGTAGCATAATGATCATATCTCCAGTGGGTTCTTCACAATAGACATTAACACCGTACTTAAATTACTTCAAAATTTGGACCCCTTCAAGTCTCCAGGGCCAGATGGCCTTCACCCCCGAATCCTTAAAGAATTAGCATTTCCCTTAGCAGGAACTATAACTGCTTTATTCAATAAATCCGTACAGGAAGGGCAGGTTATTGATGCCTGGAGACAGGCAACTGTGGTTCCGATCTATAAAAAAGGTTCTAGGCAGGAGGTGTCTAATTATAGACCCGTTAGCTTGACATCCATTTTGGGAAAACTATTAGAAGGACTCATAAAAGAACATCTATATACCTTGATAGAACCAGATCCTACCCAACATGGGTTTGTTAAAGCTAGATTATGCCAGACAAACTGGTTGAATTTTTATAATGGTGTAAGCGTGGCATTGGATAGGGACGAAGCCGTGGATGTCGTGTTTCTGGATTTCTCCAAGGCTTTCGATAAGGTCCCTCACGGTCATATTATTAAGGATATGATAAATCTTGGTATAGGTGGAAATATAACAAGATGGGTGGAATCATGGTTGAAAGGACGCTCTCAGAGAGTGTGCATCAAGGGTTCTTTTTCAGACTGGGATGAAGTGACTAGTGGTGTGCCACAGGGTTCGGTTCTGGGGCCATGTCTGTTTAACCTATATATAACATCATTAAAAACTAGAACAGATGTCTGGATAACAAAGTTTGCCGATGATACATGTATAGGTTACCCAATTATTAATATTGAGAATAGTAATACCCTTCAGTTGGCCCTAAATGAGCTGCATGAGTGGGCTATTTTGAAAAAATTGCCCTTCAATTTAGACAAATGTGTGGTAATGCATTTTTAAACAAAATATATACAATCTAAGTATCATCTGGGTGAAATGACCCTTAAAACTGTTAGTATTGAGTGTGATTTGGGTATTAGAATTTCAAATGACCTCAGCCCCAAACTCCATTATCAGGCTGTCGTTAAAAAGGCAGCCAGAGTGCTACATTGTATTAATAAACATATTAGTAGTAGGAGTTGTGATGTTATGCTTCCATTATATTCTTCATTGGTGAGGCCTCAGTTAGAGTATTGTGCCCAGTTTTGGGCACCAGGGGATAAAGGTACCATAAAATCCACGGAAAAAATCCAACATAGAGCAACTAAAAATATCCTTGAAGTTAGAAGTCTTGATTATCATGCTAGATTAGACCAATTGGGTTTGTTTACCTTGGAATATCGCAGACTAAGGGTGATTTGTGTCTGGTATTCAAAGCTATGCATGATAATGAGTTGTGTAAGTTATTAGGGTTGGAATTAAGGAGCAAAATATATTCAACCAGGGCACACCCATTGCAACTAATAATAGAACAGTATAAATCAACCAAAAGAAGCAACTGGTTTACAATAAGAGTATGTAAAATCTGGAATAGTTTACCTGTGGATATAGGGCTAGATATTCAATAGGGTTGCACCTGCGCAAGTCCAAACTTACGCCATTCTGCGATATTCAGCAGGAGGCAGTTGCGCCACTGAAAACATGCTGAGCAACAGCGCAATGCAAATGAATGCATACTGAACTGGAGGGGGAGGAACCATGCATAAACTGCACAGCCCGATATTCAGCCGGGCTGTGCAGAGTTGTGCAGGCGCAACCCCCAACCTGCGCCTGCACACCCTTGAGCCAAAAAAAAAGGATCAAGTCGAGGGCCACCCATAGGTGAGCTGCCTCATTGCAGGGCGCAACACAGCAGCTGCCACCTGTGGCTGGCCCTCAACCACTCTCTGTGCCCCCGCACGGCCCGATCACGGGCAAGAGTGTAAAAATCCCCCCACTGGCCCAATCGTGGGCAGCAGGCATTCCCCCAGCATATCCAAGGTGGTCAGTGGACTGCTAAGCCCGTTGCGGGCTGCAGAGTGTACAACAACCCCGAACTTATCCCTGGTGATCAGTGGACCGATAAGCCCGATCACGGGCTGGCAATCTAAACCCCGAACATATCCCTGGTGGTCAGTGGACCGATAAGCCTGATCGTGGGCTGGCAATGTCTAAAACACCCCAAGAACACATCCCTGGTGATCTAGTGTTCCCCACCCACCCACCCATGAAGCCCTACCACCCTCCCCCCACCACAGCCGGGAGGCAGCATCCCACCCACCTGCACCCTGCACGCCGGCTGACCGCCCGGTAAGGCTGCATGCCCATTGGTGCGAGCAGAGCCAATGGGCATGCAGCCTCCCATTAAGACAGTCAGATTTGTGAATGAATGATTCATTCCACAAATCTGACTACTTCTGATATGGGCTACATGCCCATTGGCTCTTGCTCCAATGCATCAACCGGCAGTCAGTTGGCGGGCGGTGGGGCGAGGCAGGTGGGATGCTGCCACCAGCCGGCTGCGGGGTGGTGGGACTTCGGGTGGGTGGGTGGGGGACACCAGATCACCAGAGATGTGTTCTTGAGGGGTGTTTTAGATATTGCCAGCCCGCGATCGGGCTTATCGGTCCACTGGACCACCAGGGATATGTTCAGGTGTGTGTGTTTTAGATACTGCCAGCCCGCGATTGGGCTTATTGGTCCACTGGACCACCAGGGATACACTGGGGTATCACATTGCTGCCGCGACCGGCTGGTGGGGGGATTAAGCTATGCCCGCGATCAGGCCAGTCGGGGAGGGGGACTTTTGTGCTGTTGCCCGTGATCGGGCCAGTGGGAGTGGTGGGGGGATTTTTACTCTTTTGCCCATGATCGGGCTGCAGGGGGCGTCGGTCCCCGACGGCTGCTGCCTGGCAGGGCGCCAGGCGCAAGTCCTCGGGGATCAGCCGCACCTGCATGCTAATGGCATGCAAATGGGGCCATAATCAGATTCAAATGGCCGCCCCTGCGCCTTGCATGAATTATGGCCCCATTTGCATGTCACCTTTTGAACATCAGAATTTTGCACATGGTACAATGGTACTTGCGCCACCGCAAGTTGAATGCACCACTCTGACCACTTGCGGTGGCGCAAGTTCCACTGTGCCATGCACAGTGCTGTGGCGAGGGGTGATATTCAGGAGCGTTCTAGGCACAACTCCTTGACTATCGCTTCATTCATTTCCCCCGCGCAACTATTTTGTGCAGCGTAAGGGCTTGCGCCACAAAATAGCGCAGTTTGAATATCCGGCCCATAGTGTCATGAGAAAGTGTTGATACCTTCAAAAGACATTTGGACATTTACTCGAAACAAAATTGTGTAGTAGGATATAATTAATTTTAGGCAAGCATTATGGACTACGTTCTTCTAGCTCTGTATGACCTATGATGATACCTATGATGAAGTGCGGCACAGCAAAATCCCCAATGTCGACAGGCAAAATTTCATCTGTCAGACATTGGCTGCTTTGTTTTCAGGAAGCATCACCCCCTGCACCTCGTACTATCAAAATATCAAGCTCCAAGTCGGAGTTGACTCAGAGTTGGGATGAACCATGGTGAAACCTCAAAATTTCGCCATCGGGACTATTACAGTGACAATTCTGAATTTCATCAAAAGTGTTGCTTTATTTGGTTTCGCTGTCAGAATTTCGCTGTTCCAATGTGACATGGCACTATGCCAGATTCATAGCAGCTGGTCTTTCATGTCACGTAAGATTGTATTTCTTTTCAGACAGATGCTGTCCCATTTGGTTATTCCTCTGCTGTGGATGGTGGTGAGATAAGAAGCAAATACCCTAATGATTTCCACTACTACAGCTGTTGAAAACAAACTTTTTGAACAACATAAACTTGAAGGCAGAAGATAAATAGTAATTGAGAACTGCAGACTGAACTTTTCAGAAAAGACTCATCTTTGCCTGGAAGGAAACACTTTTTAGATGCAGTATTTGCCTACATGACACTACTAGTGCATAACAGACTTTAAATAGATTACATTTTTTGTCTTTTTGAGGATACAGAGTTTTGGCTGATTTATTATTTATTCATAGCTGCTGGATAAACTTGTCTATAGGCAATTCTAGATTCATTTATAAAATTGGGTACAATATTTTCTACATTTGAATTCCTAATATTTAAATTATGGGCCTCATGACCATAGCATTGGTGCTAGAAGAAAGACGGCAACACCTTTGAACCCATTAAAAATAAAACAAAAAAATCCAGAAAGAAAAAATGGCAGATGAGGGGCATTAAGGGCAAACAAATGTCGGGTTACCTTTTAACTCTGGGTTCCCAGGTGAATCTCCCTATTGTTGCAATTAGTATCAGCTCCCCTAAGTCAAAATAAAACTACATGGGAAAATCTGTTATTAGGTGGTCGAGAGGGCACAAGGCAAGCCCTCCCCCGAAATGGAACATGAACCCCCATGACTCAGAAGTGCTAAAGGTACGGCTGTGTTCCCAGTCTGCAAGGGCTCTCAGCAGCTGTGAGAAAGGAAGAAAAAGGGTGCCAAATTCAACTTATGTCGGCAGACGAATGGAGATAGTTTTTTCACTGGCTGCCTTTCTTGAAATGTGCTAATAATTTCCCTCATTTCAGCAGGTCGCCTTAATTAATTCTGTGCTGTTGAAACCACTTTGCCAGTGTTACAGGAGGGAACTTTATTTTTCAGTAGCTGTTTCAATTCGAATTTAATCTCTACGCAGCTCTGTAGCTAAGCAAATTACCTGCCTAGTGTATAACTCTTTTGCCTAGTGTTACTATCTCTAGCTGCTCACACCCTGCTGTCTGTACCAAATAATTAATTTGCTCAGCAGCTTTAGCAGCTCAAATCTGATTTAAATGTGCTGGCTAGTGTAGTACATTCTCCTGCTTGTATGCTGTAATTGTAGGCTTGCATTTCTGAACTTGGCCCCTCCCTCAGCTTACTTATATAAGTCCTGTTCCTCCGTTGCTCCTTAGGGTCTGTTGGTGGTCGAGAGGGCACAAGGGAAGCCCTCCCCCAATATGGAACATGGACCCCCCCGACTCAGAAGCGCTAAAGGTATGGCTGTGTTCCCAGTCTGCAGAAGATCTCAGCAGCTGTGAGAAAACCCCACTGACGCTTCGCATCAGCTCCTCACCACCCCCACCACCACCCATAGCCAACTCCCAGTTATATAGGCTTAATCACATGTAAGGTCTGAACCAATCAGCTCACTTTTCCATTGGCAGGCTATACAGTTCAACCACTAGAGGTCTCTACACTAGGGACAGATCTTATTAGTAAAAAAAAAAAGGGGGTTTCCAACCCTCACTCTGTTGCATTCTACAAGATGTTGCCTCTTGTTCAAATAACCTTCTTCAGCCTCACCCCCTGGGTATCCCCTCCCACCGGCTAGTTTCCCTACCGTGCCGATCTGCCATGCCCTATGCATCTGGCTTCCACTAAACTTTGCTAGCTCTGCTAACTCAGTTGTTTCACACCCTGGATGCCACCTACATACACTGTCAATTGGTCCCAGTGTCCTCCCATCCACCTTCCAAGTTAGTCACTTAGCCCTCCTGCCCCGAGATTGGCAGTCAAAAGCTTCAACAACCAAGCTTCATACCACCCCCAAAAAGCTTCACTGGGTCACTCAAAATACCAAACTCCTGATCACCCTTCTACTACTCCTTGCAGGTGACATTGAGCCTAACCCTGGACCTACCCACTACCACACCCCAAACCCTTCCATTCCTCCCCAACTCCCCTCAGGCCTTAAACTAGTGCACCTAAATATATGTAGCCTGCTACGCAAAATTAGCCTACTCCAACCTCTCGCTATGACCCTTAGCCCAGATATCCTGATTATCTCCGAAACTTGGCTAAAGCCTCACAACCCTGACAATGAATTTGCTCTACCTGGCTATACATTCATCCGGCATGACCGGATGGGCAAAAAAGGGGGAGGCATAGCCATGTACATTGCCTCCGCCATCCAGTTCTCCCTGGTTACTCTATCCCTGCCCTCGGAGCCCATTGATGCCCTAATGGTCAGACTCCACTTCCCCCATTCAATTCCAATCTTCATAGCAGGTACCTACTGTGCTCCTGACACTAACACACCTTCACTACTGGATCACCTGGGCTCCCTAAACTCTTTGGCAGCTGGTGGTGAGCTCCACATACTTGGGGATTTCAACCTGAACTGGCTTGCTGGGGGTCATTCCAATCTTTGGGACAAGATGACAGCCCTAAATCTAAAACAACTAATCTCTGAGCCCACGCGACTAAGTCACAAAACACAGAACTACACCCTCATAGACTGGTCCCTCACCTCGCACCCCCACAGGATCCTAGCCTCTGGTCTTATTCTGGACACCCTTAGTGACCACCATTGAATATACTTGGTATGCAAAATCTTCAGACTAAAAACCACCCCTCCCAGAATCATCTTGACCAGATCCTTCAAATCCCTGGACCTCCACTCACTACTAAACGACTTAGACAAAAATGACTGGTCACGCATTAGTCAGTCTAATACTTTAGATGAGACCCTCCTGTTTTTCAAATGCAATTTCACCACCATCTGGGACCGCCATGCCCCACTCCGAAGAACCAAGGTCCAAGGCACTCACCTCCCTTGGATTACACCAAAAATCCTAGCCCTTCTTAGAGCCAGAGACAAGGCCTGGAAAACCTTTAAGATGTCCAACTGTCCACCTGACCTCCAGTTCTACCGTGAGCTTCGAAATGCCAGCACTAGGAAAATTTGCCAAGCAAAAGCTAACTATTTCAGAAGCACATTCAATTCCACCTCCCATCTTCTGGCCAAATTCTGGAATGTGGTCAAGTTGCTCATCAGCCGCTGCTCGCAGCCCCCCACGCCGTCCCTACAGGTAGGCGGTCTCACCATCTCTGACCCTCCAGCAGTGGCCACACTGTTTAACTCTCATTTCACAAACAGCCATGCTACTCCCTGCCAGCTCCTCCACACGCTCATCACCAACCCCTTCCCCCTGATAGGAACCCCCAGCCCAGCCTTTCTCTTTCCTACTGGTCACCCCAGAAGAGGTCTATAATGTGCTGGTTGCCCTTAATCCAAGTAAGGGTAAATGCCCCACTGGGCTAGACTCCAAAATGCTCCACCTTTCAGCCCCTGCCATAGCCAAACCCCTGGCCTCCCTTTTCAACCTCTCCTTCTCCCATGCTGAAATCCCTTCTGAATGGAAACATGCCACTGTAATTCCACTTCCTAAGGGTGGGGATCCCTCAAACCCAAACAGTTACTGGCCCATCTCCCTCCTACCAATCCTCGCAAAACTACAGGAATGCCTGGTACTCTCTCGCCTATCTCCTTTCCTGGACACCTCCTCTTTTTTCTCCCCCTACCAGTCCAGCTTTAGGAAATCCCACTCCACCACTACCTCCCTTCTCAGGATAACTGACTCCATCCTTACTGGGATGGATGCTGGCCACATCGCAGTAGCCATCTTCATTGACCTAGCCAGGGCATTCGACAGTCTCCCACTCCCTACTCCTAGCCAAACTCGCCAACGCCGGTCTATCCAGTAGGGCCACCTCCTGGTTCCAATCATACCTTGCTGACAGGTCCCAATCTGTCTGTATCAGTTTCTCCACCTCGGCACCTCTCCCAGTCACCTCAGGTGTACCGCAAGGTTCTGTCCTAGGCCCACTCCTATTCTCGATTTTCCTGAATGACCTGTCCTCTGCTTGCCCACATACCTCAATCCATATGTATGTGGATGACACTATGCTGTATGCATACGGCCTCTAGCCCTCAGAGGTCACGACCCAACTGCAGCAAGACTTTATCTCAGTCCAGGAATGGCCTCGCTCAAATCATCTCCTTCTCACTGCCAAGAAAACAGTCTCTCTAACCTTTGGCACTGGGCAGAGACTATCTAGGCTCCCCTCTCAAATCACATTTCACACCCTGCATGGGACCCCACTAGAAGCCTGTACCTCCTTCAGATACTTCAGTGTATGGCTGGACCAGCACCTCAACTTTTCCGCACACATCGACTCTTTACTCAAGAAGCTACATCCCAGGCTTGGAGTACTTTACCGGAATCGTGACTGCATATCTGCACCTGCTCGGAGGGCCATTGTGCAGAAAATGATTCTCCCTGTCTTTGACTATGGAGATGTAGTCTACAGTGCCAGCCCTAAGTCGACCTTAGTCGGGCTGGACTCTCTTTTCCATTCCTTCTGCCACTTTGCACTAAACTGTCCCTACTTCCACACACCATTGTGACCTTTACCAATCTATGGACCTCCCCTCACTACATAATCGCAGACAATCCCACTGCACCAAAAAATCCCAACCAAGCTATGGACCCAGCAACTCCCCTCCTACCTCACCGCTGTCCTTGTCAACCACCGCACTCTAGCTTACTCTCTTCGAAACTCTGACTCCCGTTCCCTGGTTGACCCACATAGGTCCACTACTGCCAGTCAGGCTGCCTTCAGCTACAATGTACCAACACTGTGGAACTCCCTCCCAGCAAACATCCATCATTTCTCCTCCCCATAGCACCTAAACTCCTTGCTCCAAGTGCACTTCGCCCCTACCTGTACATGTGCCCAGGCAGTTTCAGCTCCCTGTGTGAAATGACAATACTTTGTTCTGCACTTGTACTGCAACTACTCTGGGTCAATAACTACTAATCTCCCATTTCTCATTGTCTGCACTATGCTGTTAAGCTATTGTATATTCTACTGTTTTTTGTTACTCTTTGCCTAGTCACTTGGACCAATTGTTAGTGAATTCATGCTATGTATTTTCTCCTGTATTATATGCTGTGCAACTATTGTATATTGTTCCCCCTCCCCCAGGATGCATCTGGAATCAAGAATTTAGCATGCTCAGTATGCCTTTCCTGGTTAAACGCTTGAATGAATAAATAAATAAAGGAACTTGAGGGATTAAATCACAGGCAAGCTCAAGTAACATACAATCAGACAAATGTTTTGAACAAAGTGAAAAGAATGAACCCTTTGAAGCCTCAGATGATAGTAAAAAGGTCAAGAAAGCAGTCATGCAACAAACATACTCTGGTTAGAGCCGATATGGCCGTGGTGACCTCTTACCTGCAGCACGGCTCTCAGAGCAGCCATGGGTCATGGAGTGGTGGCGGTGACAATGGAGCACTGGTGGAGCAGCAGTGGTTTGCGGTGGAGCAGCGGATGCCACTAACAAGATGGTGGCGGGGTGAAACTGTGCATAAGTGATACTCATGCATACGCAGTTATACCAGAAGTGCACTCACAAAGAAATGAGCTGTGGGGAGGGGGGAAACTGTGCTGTAGAGGGGAGCTCTGTCACTGAGAACAGCACCTATAGTAGCAGGGCTGTCCTGACACTGCTGCATCACTGTAGGAGAACATAGGGTCATGTTCCAGAGCCGACCCCCTGTTCTCCTACAGTGATGGCATAACATCTGTGAAGCTCTGCCCATGTAGCCGTAAAAATAGAAGTCACACAGAAACCACCTGAAAAAGTTAAAAGCAAAAAGAAAGAGGAGATGCAAGTTAAAAAAATAACCAAAACTGACTGTAACTACTACAACTGAAAACAGGGATTCAGCTAAGCCATTATTAAATGACTTTAAAGCATTCATTTTACCATATAAACAAATTAAATTTATGGCCTCCCCTTGATGGGACAATAGATGTTCCATATTTAAGACAACCTTGGCAGACTGTACATCGAGAAAACTAAGCCCAGAGGACACCACTAGGTAGTGGAGTCTTTTCTATCCTATATAGAGAATACTGGATGGGCAGCTATGTACAACCAGTGTGTTTGGCCACAGAGGGGTTCTGATTCCCTCTGACCTTGAAAGCGAAGCTCGAGAGGTCCATGGGAATCAGAACCCCGAGGTGACAGAACACACAGGTTGTGCATAACATTACTCATTCTGTATTTGTTATAGTGTATAGTAGTATTATGTGAAATGTGTGCAATGTATGTTTTTCTTTCTCTTTTTCATAATGAAAATTACTTGTGAAGTCTGTAGAGGTTCTAGAATACTGTCACCACAAAATTACATAGAGGAAAGCAACAATGTGCCAACATTACAAGTGGTTCTGCTGCAGTAGTGACATCACTACTGCAGCAGAACAACATAATGATGTCACTAGTGCAGCAGAAAAAGCATATTCCAGGCATATAATTCCATGCATAACAGTATTCCACTATACACTATAATATGTTTTTACTGGGTTTATCAGAAATAACAAGAGAGCCATAATAGGGTAATGGGTTATTGAAATATTTTTTGTTTATAATCAAGATAGAAAATCAAACATAAATATCTCAGAGGAAAAGAAGGCTATGAATGAAACAAATACTGTATCAGTTAGAGAGATAAAAAATGTAGCTAATGAGGTTGGAGTCCATGTTCTGTCAGCAGCACTCACTGTTGCTGTGCCTGTCATTGTGCTGGGAATAGGGGATGGTGGGTATCAAGGTGCAAGTCTGGGAGCCACCAGTCAAGGTGGTTGCGGTCACTACATTGCACGGTTGCCCTTTTCACACTGGCAAGGTTCTGCTGCAACAGTGACAGGCTGTCAGCTGCAGTGGCAAGTAAGGTTGGTTATCCAGGTTCAAAAAGACTGACAGAGGGAGTAGCACTGACAGCAAGGTGCCGCAAGACTGAGTGGCAATGAAATGGATGGCAACTGAGCTCCAGCACACACTGTGCTGCACTTGTCTGTGTTTGTGTGTCTGTGTGGGAAGGGGGAGAGTTATACCACTGGGGGACAGAGCAGGTCCTGATCTGCTAGGCACACTCTCTTTTGCACTCTCATCACTCCGACTTTGGCACGGGAGGAGAGGAGGATGAAAAGAAACAGTATCAGCACTGACAGAGGCAAATGTTGGGGGAGTTGCATGACAGCACCCCATGTCACAGGCAACAGATGTCGGAAGAGCACTACATGTAGGAAAGGGGATGGTGGAAATCAAGGTGCAGGTCTGGGAGCTGCCAGTCAAGTTGGTTGCCATCAATACATTGCACGGCACCCATGTCACACTGGCAAGGTGATGCTGAAATGGTGACAGGCTGAAACAGTGACAGACTGTCACCTGCAATGTTGGTTGGCTGGGTTCAAAAAGAGAGAGAGAGAGAGAGAGAGAGAGAGAGAGAGGGAGAGAGCAGCACTGACAGACAAGTGCTGCAAGATTGAGCGGCAATGAAATGGATGGTCACCGAGATCCAGCGCACATTGTGCTGCACTTGTCTGGGGAAGGGGGGTTACACCAATGGGGGACTGAGTGGGTCCCAATTTGCTGCACACTCTCGATCTCATCACTCCAGCTCTGGTCATGGGAAGGGGTGAAAACAAACAATGACAGCACTGACAGTGGCAGAAGTTGGGAGAGCTGCATGACAACATCCATCTCACAGGTGGCAGAAGTCAAGGGAGCACTACATACCAGCAACACTGCTGAGGGACACAGAGAGAAAGAGACAGACACAGCACGCAGTTGGCTGCAATCTTGCCATGAATTGCTGCTGTTATGCTTACATTATCTGCACTTGCCTGTCACTGTGGCTCTTTCTCTTGACTGTTCAGTGGAATGCGCTGTGGTGACCAAGGGAAACTGGATGACACTGTCCACAAAGAGGGACACAAACAGAAGAGTATAGAAATGCTCCACTTCAGCTACCCATGTCCCTCTCGCTGTCTGTTGCTCTCTGTGTGTTTTGACCACATTGTTCTGCTCATTGTCAGTGGCAGATGTAGTAATGCTGCAGAAACTATTGCGCTGGCTGTCAGGCCTCTATGTGGCACATGGGTCTCACTGTCTCCATGGGGTACAAGTTTGGCTTGTTACCCTGAGATCCGTGGGGTAGGTGGGTGGAGAGACCCTCACAAAGATCAAGGAATGGAGCAGCATGCGTGGCCTGCCTGCCTGCACTGTGCTGCCTTGCAAGAGTAGCACAGCTTCATGAAATTCTGGGGCAGTGGCTGCACTACTTCAAAACACACACAGCAGTCCTGATGCTAAGTGGAACTTGTAATGGTTGCCACTCCACTTTTTGTCTGACAGCTGAAAAAAAGAGGATCCAGTGGTGTATCGCCAAAGTCACTCCAGAGACATTCTAGTTTTAAGTCTGCAGGGATAGAACACCATTCTGATTATAACAAGTACTGTTGATTTGTGGAGTGAAGGTTTTAATTACTGCAAGTGGATATACACATTTGCATACAGCAGTTCCCTATCAGCGACTACTCTATATGTGAAAAGCTAAAGCTCCAATCCCCACAGATGTTTCCAGTGGGTTTAGTTCCAAAGTGGCAGTGGCCATGCTTCCATAGTATTCTGTATTTTACTTTTCATAGAGGGCTTCCTGACCAGTATTAATTGAGGCTGACTGGAATGAATAACACCACGCAGGCATCTAAGGCTATCGTGGGAGGACACCACTGAAAATGAGATACCCCATCTTTGTTTTGTTTAGATTTGTTGACCGATAAGCCCACTGGGCCTAGAAGTTTCTTTTCAGGGTGACGGGGAATACAGATGGTAAGCAACTGACATTGAACCAGATTAAGCAGTTGATGATTTTTAGTAAATGAGGGAAATTTGGCCAGGACACCGGGGAAATTCCCTTACTCTTTGGTAGGGGGAGCTGCTGTACCCATGGCCTCTGTTTCGGATGGTGGTCAGTCTGCTGGAGTACCTGCAGGTGAGCTGATCTCCCTCCCTGCTGGTCCAGCCATGGAGACTGAAAAATCCTGTTTCTGACGTTGTAAAGAGTGTTTTGCCTACTGTATTTTCTGTGTCTCATACCGATGCACCAGAAGAGGATGCTACATTTCTACACCCTGGTATGTCTTTGGAAGTGGCCTGGTTATGCCACGTTTGTCAAGCTAATCCACAATATATACTTTCTTTATTGAATGATGGGAATTTGGAGGCTTCGGTATGGAAATGCTTACCTCGATCTGTGGTGGAGTGTTGTTCTCCTCAGTCTGCCTCTTTAGCTATGCTCCCTGAAAGCTCTCCTGTTGCTGACGTCGATGTCGGGTTTTGTCCAGTTGGGATCCCTCCACTGCAAGCTGACAGTGCTGTTTCACATCCTGTGCCTGCTGTTTTGGACACTGTTTGGGGCCTGTAAGTACTGTCTCTACAACCATTGCTGCTCCTATGGCTGAGGGGGATTTGTTGGGTTTACGTCCTGGGAGGGTGACTTCTCTCAACTCCTGCCTGGTCCTCCTCTCCTGAAATTGCCAATGGCTCTCAAACTTTCCCTACTCCAGGCTGGTTGGACTAAGATGCCACAAGGTCAGTGGCTTCCTGATCCTTCTCACAGCCCTATACCTGGTTCTCCTTAATGGGAAGCGTAGCGCCAACGGGATGTTTCTAGGTGTGTTACCTTTCTTGTTCCCTTTACTACTGAGTCGGATTTAGACCTGCATGCAGATGATGTGAAGCATCCTGCACCCTCTCTGTCTCTCTTGCCCAAGTCTGCTGTCGATCCTTCCATTGACTCAGGGGGTGAGGGTCCTAGTGAGCAACTACTGCTTGGGGGGATCGTATGGACTCTGAATTGCCTGTGATTGACAAGTCTACTCAGGAAATTGCTAAATCTATATGGGCTTCTTTTCAAAAGAAAGACCATTTTATACAGCAACCCCTTCCTGCACAGTGTCGCAATGTTGTGCATTTGGAGTATTTAGGAGGTTTGGACATTCCACCGGATAGACTGTATGTGGGTAGAACCTTGCTTAAAGCATCCTTGTTTTTTTTTCTAATAAGATGTATACACTGATACATGCATCAGGAGATAGCCTGTATGATGTTAGCTTTAAGTCTCCTCAAGGGTAAGACAGGTTTCGGGCCAAATATGAGAAAGTAAAGCACTCTGCTCTATGGTTACCTTTTTGAGCTATACCTCTTACTAAACCTGCTATTAAGTTAATTACTGTTCTTTTTAGGAATGAAAGTGTTGCTGTGCATGACATTTCTCATTGGCTGGAACAACGTAGTGACCTTTTGGGTCCTCCAAAACCCATTATTGATGAAGAGCATATTTGGACTGGAGGGTGAAAGTATAAAGTTAAACTTAGGTCCAACAATGTGGGCCCTCTCCATCTCCCTAGTAGTTTTTTCTTGGGTAGGGATAGGGGCCATTGTTTTTATCCTGGCCAACCTAACACTTGTTTCAAATGTGACTCTTCCCTTCATTTAAGTTCCACTTGTGATAGACTCCGTTGTAAGTTATGTTTAGAATTTGGTCATTCTAGTTCTTCCTGTGAGAATGAAATGATGTGTAATTTATGTGAGGAGTGGGGGCATACCAATAGATCATGCACTTGGGCATTACATAATAGAACTGATCTAACCTGTTAGGATTTCATTATTATTGCTGCGCAAAAGAAAAGTATGGTGTCTACTAGGGTTCTACAACCTTCTCCTACTGACACTGACCATGGTTCCCCTGCCGTCTGAGCCTCCGATTTCTTCCACCACAATGGACTCTACCCCTGGCCCTGGCCCTCTACCTCCTTTCCCTGAGGTACCTGTTTTGGCTCCAGTTCCCCTTGCCCCAGTCCCTTTGGATCTGGATTCCATGTCCCCCTCAGCTTCTCCTTCGCAGACCCTTGAGCCTTCTCCTCCCCCCTGCGGACCTACCTGTACTGATGCCCACCCTTTTACTCCTGTAGTCATTACTCACAAGAGGACTCTTAAACAGACTAGGCCCAGATCGAAGATTGCTAAATCTGCTACTTCACCCACAGGTGTCTCTACTCAAAATAAGTATGTGCCTCTTTCTAACTTATTGTCTGAATCTGACTTTGGGGATAATTCTGAATCGTCTTCCACTGTCTCCTCTTGGCACATTCACTCCTCTGACTCTGACGGAGAACAAACTCCCCTTCAGCTGCCTTCTTATCAAATAGTCACCCCAGGCAAGTCTACTCATAAGAGTTCTAGACAGGGTAAGGTATCCTGAGATTTCTGAGCTTCCTGAATTTTTTCTCTCTCCCCTGTCTTCTCCTTCTCTGCGTATTGTCACTGTTAATGTGAACAGTGTCAAAAATGCTAAAAGGAGGCTCCTTTCCTTTTCTGTTCTTTATGATTTAGGGTTTTACATTATTTTTATACAGGATACTAGACTCAATATCTCTTCTCTTATTCAGGTGGCACTCAGTTTGTGGTGCTGTGGTCCCTCTTATTTAATGTTTGTGATGGGGTTGGCCTTTTATTCCATGGGGATAGATTCTGTGTTACCAGAGTTATGGATATTTCCCCTGGTAGGGCTCTATTGATGGATGTTTCATTTGATAACTCCTGTTGGAGGTTGATTGTGGTATATCCACCTCAAAAGAAGAAAGATAGGGTTACACTGTTCACTGCTGTGCAACCTTATTTGTTTACCTTGAAACATATTATCTGGGCTGGAGATTTTAATTGTGTTTTGGACACTTGAGATAGGGGGGCTCAGATGCAGAAGGAATTTTGTGATACGAATTGCCTTAAATCCATAGTCCATAATGCAGGCCTTTCGGATGTCTATCTCTTGCTGCATCCCGCTGGAGGGCGTACCTTTTGTAAAGGTGTCCTCTCTACTCGTATTGATTTTGTGTTTCTATCTACATTCATCATGCTTCACTCACAAACTATACCCTTGGAAACCACTGATCATCACATTGTCTCCACTGGTATTGGTCTGGAGGACCCTGTTCCTGTTGGTAGGGGTTATTGGAGCTCCCTCCTGGTACAACACTCTCCCCACCTCCATCTCTGATACCCCTACAATCTCCCACTTCAAATCTTCGCTTTGGAGTCAGCTATTTAACATGCGTAGCTGTGCTTGTCCATAGGTGATCTAGCTTGCTATACCCGACAAAACTCTCTGAGTGGCTCCTCACCCAACTGACAAAACTCTCTGAGTGGCTCCTCACCCAAACTTATCATCAACCATGTCCGATAGCCCCCTGTATTATTTACCTCTAGCAGTCTCTGCTCAAGACTACTTGTCTGCATTACTAATGTATGCTTTATCTCTCAATCTGTACCCAAATAACTGTATTAGCTTGTGAATACCAAACCTGTAACACTCATATTGTAACAAAGAAATAACTGCATATATCTACCAAAACTGTAACCACAATGATGTAAAAAGCTGTAACTGCAATGATGTATAAATGTTGTACTGTATTTGTCCTCTTTGTGACGAGGTACCTTTGAAAACGAGCTTCTGGCTCAAAGGTTGTAAACTGATGTACAAATAAATAAAATAAATAAATAAATAAATAATACTCTCCAGGATTTACCGTCTCTTTGTGATGCTCTCCTTGATTTGTTGAAAGCTAGAATGTCCATGGCATGTTTGCAGCCTGACCTTGGTCTTTGGTGGGTGGAAACCAAGTCCCATGTTAAATCCTTGTTGTGAACACATGCTCATATTAAACATGTTACTCAATATCATAGATTGTTAACTCTTTGGAATCACTTGGCTAAACTGTATTCTCTTATTAATTAAGGTCAGTCTGTGAGTCCTAGCCAGTTGTCTACTTTGAAAAAGGAAATTGGTGGGCTTCAATATACGAGAGCTTCTTCCATGTTATATGAACACAGGATATGTACTCCTGGGAAATCTTCCTGTGTTGGTGTTTTTTCTAGTTGTAGGGATAGAGTTATGAATAGAGTTATGACGACCTTGTTAGCCTCAGATGGTACTGCTGTCTCTGGCTCTGAGAAAATTCTGGGTCTTGTGCAAGACCATTTGCGTGCTTTTCATGCTGTCTCAGGTTCCTCACCTTTAGACGTTCAGAATTTTTTGGATTCCATACCCTTCCCTACCTGCCCTTCTGACAAATTGGAATCTCTGGTTGCTCCTGTTTCAAAAGTAGAAATTTAATTAGCTGTTAAATCTTTGAAAAATAAGACAACACCAGGGCTGGACGACCTGACTACCAAATTCTTTAAATGGTTTTCTGTTATTCTGGTGGATTTTCTTTTTGTAGTTTTTAATTGGATGTTACCCTCTGAAAAATTTAATTTCCACTTCTGTATTGCTGTACAGATTTTTCTGTTTAAAAAAGGTGAGAAATGTGATATTAATAATTGGAGGCCCCTTAGCCTTCTTAATGTAGATTTTAAAATCCTTATGAAAATTTTGCTGTCCAGATTGGCTTCTGTCTCCCCATTCCTGATAGCACCAATGCAAACATGTTCTGTTCAGGGTCATCATATCTCTGAAAATTTGTTGCTTATTAGGGAATTGATTGAGCAAGGGAAGGAAGATATGCTTTATGGCTATCATCGTTCCCTTGATCAGGAAAAAGTGTTTGATAAAGTGCCTCATGCTTTTTTGTTTCAAGTTCTACTCCGTTATAGCATTCCTAAAACATTCTGTAACTGGTTGTCCTTAATCTACGAGAGTGCTTCTGTGATCCTCTTGGTTAATGGACATTTGGGTTCCTATATTGCTCTTAAATGAGGGGTGAGACAGGGTTGTCCAATGAGCCCCCTCCTTTATGTCTTCTGCCTTGCCCCTCTCCTTAGAAGTTTCCAGAGTGCTCCCCTTTTTAAGTGCATTTGTCCAACACATACTGATATGGAAATTAAGGTTGTTGCATATGCAGATGATATCTGTTTTGTGGCATGTGATTATTCTTCCACTTTACATGCATTTGGATTACTGCATGCTTATGCTGTAGTAGCGAGGTCTTCTTTAAATAAATCTAAAAGTTGGTGATATATACTTAGCCCTTCTACGGCTCTAGTACATGATATTTTGGGAATACCTATTACCTCTGAAGAGGTAATTGTCTTGGGTGTTGCTTTTGGTAGGGGTGACAATTCCTTTTTGAACTGGTCTATTAAACTGGAAATTTGGGAAGTGTAAGGTATTGATGTGGAAAACTTGGCAACAATCAAAGAAAAAGAAGGTGATGCTGTTAAAGATGTTTCTTTTTTCATTGTTTTTATACATTTGCATGGTATATCCTATCTCAGCCTCATTGGAAGTTGCATTATTAAGTTTAGTGTTCCAGACTGTATGGGGTAGTCATTTATACCCCATTAAATGGGATGTCTTGTATTTACAGCTTCGGAAGAGTGGTTTGGCTTTTCTGAATCCTATTGGACATTTTAATATTATGTTTTTTTTCTTATAATTTATGGAAATTATCTGCTCCAACTTCTAGATTGTGGACCTTATTAGCAGTACGCTGGTATGGCTCTTTTTTCACATGTTGGCTTGATAAAACTGTTGTCCCGGCTTCCTTTCATACTGTTCCCCACTTCTTTAAACATGTCCTTACTAAACTTAGGAAATGGAAACTAACCCCCTTACAGGTTCTAGGTAGGCCACAGAAGCTTGTTTATCAATCGATTCAGCAGCTACATCATGATATTTCCCCTGCCTTTGGTGGGCTGGATGATCAATATCACTCTGCCATTCTTCGTACCTTACTTGATGTCAGGACCCCTCCCCCCCCAGGATGTGGGATATCTTATGGTTATGCTGCCATGGTAAACTTCCCGTTAAGGGTAATGCGAAACATAAAAGTATTCAGGATAGAATGTGTCCCAGAAATACATGTCCTGACGTGTTGGAAACTATGGAACATTTTTTGTTTCATATCCCTTTGCTTGTGATTTTTGGCACTTGTTGTCTAAATTATGGGGTGATTCCAGATAGTTACAGGTTACTTATTTTGAATCGATGGGAGGCTTTTCATTTCAGTTTCTTGAATATGATGAGGGCACTATACGACTTTTATTTACTTGTATTAAATTTATTTTTTGCCAAAGCAGATGTAAATTTCTTTTTCAGCAACTGGACATTACTTTGTTTCAAATGATTCAGGATATTGAAAGTGAATTATGTATACAGTGCCTACATAATAAACAGCTGTATTCTGCTTCAGTTTGGACACTTAGTTGTAATGTGATTCCTTTCCTGAAGGACAAAATTGGATAGACAGCATTTTTTTTCTTTTTGAAATGTATTGTTCATATATTTTGAGAATTCCATTTTTCCATTTTTTTATATTTTGCATTGTTTTTCTGTAACTGGTTCGTTTATGTTCTGTCCTAGTTGATTTTTTTATTTCCTGATCACTCTTTTCTTGTCTGCATTGTATTTATTATCTTTGCCTGTTTTTTTCAAAGATGGGAGGAGGTCTCTCTCCTTGCAGCCTTTCCTGCCCCCTGCTGGAGCTTCTATCCCCATAGACCCTTAGGACTCAATAGACTTAGACAGAATTGCACCCTCCTCCCCCATTATTTCTCCCCAGCCAGAGCATGATGTCACCCCAGGAGGTTCCCAAAGTCAGGAGGTCTCTCCTCAAACTTCGGTGGCTGTTCAACATGAGGTGATGCCCCCCCCCTTGAGTTGAGGAACCCTTTATCCCTGCCCCATATCTAGAAGGGGCAATGCGAAGTGAAAATCAGACTCCTGCACACCCACCAAGACAGTTTTGACCAGAAATAAGCTTCAAGCCCTGGCAAAGAGGAGGCAATGGGGAGATCCTGAAGGAGAAGATGCCAACTCGAACTCCTCTAGGGCATCCTCCTCCAAAATAGACTTTTCCTCAGAATCAGGGAAAGAAACACCACAAATAAGTCAGAACCAGGGAGATCAGTTTCCACATAGGTGATTTTTTGGGAGGTCCTCTTAACCTTTCTTCCCTAATAGGCTTTCTTCTTAGGTTTGCTTTCCTTTAACCTTTGATGAATTGTCCCACCCATCTGTGCTGCTGCACACTGAATGTATGCAGTATTAAATCTTTTAGGAAACAACTCTCCACCCTGGGTTTGCTAAACACTTTGCCACATGATTTTTACTTCCTACAAGACACCAGGTTAAAGTCTAGGTTTGAACTTGCTCAGGTCAAGAATAGATTGTCAGTAGGCCCCTCATATTGCTCCCACGGGGAAGATATGTTGGATGGGGTGGACGTTTTATTTTCAGGCTTCCATTTTAGTATCTCAAAGGTAATTGATGTTTCCTCCTGGGAGAGTACTTTTGGTCGACGGAACCCATGGCAGCATCAGGTTTTGACTTGTCAACATATATGTCCCCAGAGCATAGCTGCTAGATCTTCCCTATTCCTCAAAGTGTAGCCATATCTGTTCACTTACCGTCGGGTTTACTTTGGGGGTGACTTCAACTGAGGCCTCTCCGGCATAGATAGAGGAAGCAATGCCCATAACGCATTCTGTGACACAGCCAATTTACTGAAAATTTTACAAATGGCTCAGTTGATGGATGGGTATAGGACTGTTCATTCTATGGGTGCCAAAACTTATCACAGAGGGGTACTGGCTACCCACATAGACTACATTTTTGTCTCCAAGAACATTAAGGTACATCAGGCTTCTGTAATTCCCTGCGAGACCTCAGACCATTTAGTGGTATCCATAACATGCTCCTCAGCATGGGGCCCCTTCCTCATTCGCCCTCAGACAAGATAGAAGTTAAACAGTTCACTACTATTGGAAAACTACATTTCTAAAAACTGCTTGAACTTCTTATAGGCCAGAGTATCTGTGATGGATGCATACCACTCCTATGTAGCCTGGTGGGAAGATTCCGGATCCAACCTACAGACTTTATTGGCCTGCGATAGAGCTTTTAGTATCGCTGGCCCCATCCTGTGGAATTTGCTCCTGCCATTGGAGAGGGAGGCCCCTTCAGTGGAGGTTTTTAAAGCCTGCCTGAAGTGTTATCTATTTAGCCAGGCATTCTCAGATACTAGATAGAATGCATATTATCAGTCCTTTCTTCTTTTTAAAAGTAAAGAGGGTGATTATCTATAGATAGGATAATGTTTTTTTTATATGCAATTATTTATTATATGGTGTGATGTATATATATTTTAAATTTAAACGTTTTGTGTTTGTACAGCACCCAGAGCCTCTGGGATTGGGCGCCAGAAAAATAAAATTTACCTTACCTTTTTTTACAAGGAGTGCCAAGTATAAATCATTGTCAGCGTATTTTAAATACTCTCTGTTGTGAAAACAATTGTTAGACACTATATCTATGGCTTATGAGACTAAAGTTGATCTGTCACAACAAATTTGGGCCCTTAAAACTGATATGGAGGCTTTTTAATGCAATTGGACACTCTCCTTGAAGCTGGAGGCCCAATGTGGCACTCAACACTCTAAACCCTCCCTAAACATATACAAAAGTTGTGCAGATAGACTTTCCTCCACTTTCATGGAGCACCTCACAGGCCCACTTACCTCCAAGGTTCACTTCACGCTCCCTATGATAAAGCAAGTTGTCCAGTCTCATTTGGAACATATATTTAATTCAAAATCGGACTTATTAGATGCCGCTTCCTTCCTTAAAGATTTAGATGTCCCAGAGGTCCCCATGGACCAATTGCAAGCCCTAGTAACCCCCATATCAGTGAAAGAAATCACCGGTGCTATCTAGAACAAAATAAAAATGCACCTCCTCGGACCAGATGGTTTGACAGCCGAATTGTACTATGCCCATATCACCATTTTTGCCCCTTCTCTGACTGTACTGTTAACTGTAGTTTAGAAACACACTCCATCCCTTCCAAATTTTCATATGCCATCATGTTACTACTTTTTAAAAAAGGTGAGAGAACTGAAACTGGAAATTGGAGGCAGCTCAGCCTCGTTAATGTGGACTAGAAAATACTAACCGCAATATTACTGACTAGATTGCTACCAGTCGCAGCACAGGTCATCTCCAAAGAACAGTCCTATTCCCTTCCCGAATAGATCTATGCTTCACTCCCTATCTTTACTTATAGATACAGTACATTCATGCTCTGAAAAAGTTCCTGCACTATTTCTTTCTTTGGACCAAGAGAAAGCTTTCGACTCGGTCAACCATAAGTTCCTATTTGAGGTCCTGGTGCACTACCATATCCCCATACAGTTTGTCTCCTGGCTAGAGCTCCTTTATAATATTGCTTGGATCACCCCACATATTAATCACTCCCCAGGCAGTGCTTTTTTGAGGAAGAAAGGAGTATGACAGGGTTGCCCCTTATGCCCCCTACTGTATGCATTCCAAATAGACCCCCTTGTAAGGAAATTCCTGCTACACCCCTCCATCCCCAAATTAATTCTTCCAAACAGATTCTCAGCTCCAGTGATTAGTGCATATGCAGATGATCTATGTATCTGCACTACCCCCCAGCTGAACCCTTCAGATGTAATTTCTGTAATCTCTGGGTTTGAGGCAGTTTCTGGATCTAAATTGAATAACCATAAAAGTGTGGCTAAATTCATTCCGAACTCCTCCCACCCCTCATGGACCGAATGGCCAACATCCCTGTCTCCCAAGACCTGGTTAAAATTTTTTGGTTATATTTTGGCAGTCCTGATGACTTGGTCCCCAACTGGAGTCTTGTTTTAGATAAAGCTAATAGGCTAGTGTCATCCTGGAAGGGATGTACCATAGCAAAAAAGAAGAGGGTGCTGCTGTTAAAAACTTTGGTACTGCCTTTATTTCTCCATACCACCACAATTTACCCTTTGCCATTGTCTTTAGAAGCTAGGACCTACAATGTTTTTTTCCAGGGTTTTTGGGACAGTCGTCTAAATCAAGTAAAATGGATTTATACATATCCTGTCTTTTGTTTTGGGGGAGTGCAAATGCTAAACCCTCTGGTATTTTTCCATAGTTTGTTCTTGAATTTTATATTTTCACCTCTATTATCCCAGTCCCCCCCTTTTTGGGTTTCACTTTTATTATTGATGGTTACCCCCTTATGCACAGCTTGGATGACTACCACTATGGAAATACCTAGGAATTTTACGAAATCAGGGATTCCCACGTTTTTGTTCTCTACTTTCCTTAAGATCAAACAATGGAAACTGGTTTGCTCCTTGGTTCAGACAGCCACTTGAAAGTAGCTATATGCTAACATTCTTGTGGCATATTACTCAGAGCCTCCTAGGTTGCTGGACACCCAGAATATGGAAGTAGATACCTCATTAGCATTCAAACAACTCACTAACCCTAGATTACCCCAAAGGCTATGGAATGTTATGTGGTTATCATGCCCTGGGAAACTGAGGGTAAGAGGTAACTTGAAGCATAAATCCATAGAAGATAGGAAGTGTTTCAGGGACACTTGTCCCATGCAGGTGGGGATGATGCAGCATTTCTTCCTAGGTTGCCCATTTAGTGTACAAGTTTGGACTTTATTGTTACACAAATGGAAAGATAAGAGCCTCACAAATTTCACATATGAAATGCTTATCTATGGAATTTTTCCCCAGATATGTCTCATTATCACGCTAGCACACTGAGACTCATTGTTTACAGTAGATATTTCTTGTGGCAAGCCAGATGTGCCCAGTTGTTGCAGAAGAAAACCTATACTGGAGCCCAATTTATGAACCAAATTATATTAGATTTACAGTCCATTTACTTACAAAAACAAAAGTCTGTCTCCCGGTCACAACATGATAAACTCTGGCCTTTTTGTGATTGGATCTTGAAAGATTGATGCAAATTGACCTCCCTAGAAAAGTTCTAAGTTGGCCCAACACTGGCAGAATGAGAGAATCAATCTTTTATCTGCCCCTCCTTTTTTTCTCCCCCCTTTATTTAGTTATATAAAGTTTTTTTTGTCCCCCACAGATTGAGATGTATTCTGGGTGTTTTTAGGTCCTTTTTAGGGTAGCACTGCACCTATGAGTTTGAGTTTACTTATATTTATTTATTTATTTATTTGTACAACCAGATTTACAACCATTGAGCCAGAGGCTCGTTTACAAAGGTACCTCATCACAGAGAGGACAGAGTAACATATTTACAGAATTCAGAACAATTAGTGACATAGAATTACACAGATGTTTTCATACAATGAGCAATTTGAAACATTTCAAGGCAAAAAAAATTTAGCAATGCAGGTACCAACATAAGGGCAAGATGCCAAGGGGGAAGTGGGGGGGTAGTGAGGTGGGGTTCAGGCCAGTGGGCATTGTGAGGTGCAGTGTGATAGTAGTGGAGTACCAATTAGAGACAGGAGCAGTTCCGGGTTTTGAACAGTAGGTTTTGGAGGGCGGTTTTGAAGGTGACAATTTTGGGGGCATTGGAGATGGTTGCAGGGAGGGAGTTAAACCAGGATGGGGCTCTGCAGCAGAATGACCTCTGAGCATGGGTGGTCCTAGTTCTGGGAACCAGAAGAGTTGCCTTGTTGGTGGTTCAGGTTGAGACAGTGGACGGAGTATGAAGGATGGAGGCAGTCACCCCGGGTGGGAAGAGCCCGAGCAGAATTTTCTTAGTTAGAAGGCAGGTTTGGGAGCAGAGTCATTCATCAAATTAAGGAGATTGGCCTTGTCATAGACTTGACATGTGTGAGTGAGCCTGGGGACATCAGTTATTAGCCTGCAAGCCTTGTTTAGGGTGAGGCGAATTTTGTTGAGGGCAGTGGTGTCAGCAGCACCATATACCGGCAGGTCATAATCCACAAGGGACAGTACTGATGATGTAATGGCAAGGTGGAGAGCATCAGGTGGGAGGCAGTCCTTGTGGTGGCAGAGGATGCCAAGCTGAGTGTTAGTGGCGGATGCAAGGGCATTAATGTGGGCATGAAAGATGAGGACTGAGTCGAAGGTGACCCCAGGGTCATTGTAGGAGTAGACTTGTTTGAGCAGTTTTAGGGTGCATGGGAGGATAAGGAGTGGATTGTTGCAAGCTTTGTTTTGGGGGTGGCGAAGAGCATTGTCTTGGTTTTTTTGAGATTCATGATGAGTCTGCACTCCTTAAACCAGGTTTCAGCATCATTGAAGGAGTGTTGGAGAAAGTCCTGGAGGGAGGTGGGATTTCGTTGGGTGGCAAAAATGACGACATCATCGGCATACATAAGAATATTGCTGGAGCAGGCACTAGGCAGGGTGTTTAGATAGAGACTAAAAAGTAGGGGACCCAGGATGGAGCCCTGGGGTACCCCAGAGTGGATGGGATGGGTGTCTGAGAGAGACCCATTGATTTTGACACACTGGGAGTGAGCTGATAGGTAGTTTGAGCACCAGGCAAGGGGACCAGTGGAGAAAGCAATGTGGCAGAGGGCGTCTAGTAGGAGAGGTTGGGAGACAGTGTTGAAGGCCTTGGAGAGGTCAATGAACACTGCACCAGTTAGGGAGCCAGGGTCCAGGGAGGAGTGCAGGAAGTTGGAGAACTCCATTAACACTGTGCCAGTACTGTGTCCAGAATGGAAACCATGTTGCTCTGGGCACAAGATGTTATGCTTTGCCAGATATTTAGTGATTTGATTGGCCACCACTTTTTCTAGGGCTTTGGGGGGGGGGAGAAGAGGGAGATTGGTCGGTAATTGCTGGGTGAGGACCTCTCACTCCCTTTATGAATAGGCATGACTATGGCTGTTTTCCACACAGTGAGGAATTGCCCCAGACAGAGGGACCAGTTAAGTAGACTGGTGAGCGGGACAAGGACTTCATCCAGGCCCTGTCAGAGTATTTTGGGATCCAGGGAATCGCTGCTAGGACTGTTTCTTTTTAGCGCTTTAAGTAGGAGAGCTACGACTTCCTGGGCAGATACCTTGCGTAGATAGAACCAGGGGCGCTTGAGGACTGGGGGCGGTAGGTCGGGGGGTGGGTCAAAGGAGTTATCATGGAGTACTGAGCTAAGGTCAGTAAAGGAGGAGTTAAGACAGTTGGCAATGCAAGCAGGGTTTTTGGAGGTAGAGCCATCAATAGTGAGCTGGGATGGAAGAGGGGAGTGAGATTTCCCATTTAGCTCTTTAATATTGTCCCAAAAGGTCTGGGCATACCCCCAAGAGGAGGTGAGGGTGGCCTGGTAGTGGTCTGCCTTGGCTTTACGGATGGCCCATGTGCACCTGTTCTGTGCAGCATTGTAGGCCTGTCTATCAGCTGCCTGGCCTGTTTCAGTGGCTAGGTGCCAGAGGTTAGCCCTAATTCTGAGCATTTGGAGTAGGGGGAGGGGTAACCCAGGGCACATTATGTTTTTTGGAACGGAGTTTGTTGAGGGGTGCAAAGAGATCACAGGCCTAGTTAAAGGCTTGTGAGAAGAGGGTGAGGGCAGTATCATTGTCGGGTGCATGATGGATGGGGGACCAATTAATCTGAGCAAGGAACTGTTTGAGTTTATTCAGCCTGCCTGGGCAGAGGCACTGGCAGAGTGTGGTTTGGGTTATAGGTTTGGGGGAAGACCAGAGGAATAGGATAGGGGAGTGGTCACTTAAGGAGTTAGGGAGGACCTGAATGTCCTGGATTTTCTGAGGGCAGTTGGTGATAATGATGTCCAGGAGAGTGCAAGTTCCTCTTGTTGGGTTAATTCTAGTGGGCTGGGAGATGAGTTGTGTCTTGGGCAGCAAAGATGTCCCTTATTGGGGAAGTTGAGGGAACTGAGCCAGTTCACGTTAAGGTCTCCCACTAGGACCTGATCAGCCTTATGGGGGAGGGTGCCGAGATAATCCATAATAGCCATCAACGCTGTGTTCTGGTTCCTTGGGGTACTGTAGGTGACCATGAGATAGAGTGAGCCCCTGGAGGGGTCTGGAGAGAGTTTGATGGTAAGGGCCTGGGCACCATTCACAAGCATGGGAAGCGGGAAGCGCATGGCCAATGATGGTGTCATGAGTATAGATCGCACAACCACCTCCACATTTACCTGCTCTATCCTCCCGGTATAGGGTGTAGCCTGGGAGGGAGACAAAGGAGTCAGGGGTGGACTTGGAAAGGCCAGGTTTCTACTAGGGCTATGATGTCTGGCTGATGTAGCATGACCCAGCACTGGAGGGCAGCAAATTTTTTCAGCAGGATGCATATGTTCAAAGCGGCAATGCAGAGACCAGCAGACCTAGTTGGTGGGCTGGGGGGCAGGGCCTGGGCTAGGATGTATATTACCATATAGGAGTATAAGAAAACCAAGGTTCTGACCAGGGGTTGGCAGTATGTTAACTTTTTTGGGGAATGCTGAGATGAGGAGGAGACCATAGGAGAATAAGGGATGGGCTGGGTTCGAAGGGTCGGGAAGGCAAGGATGAGGAGAATCCATGGGGAGCCAGGATAGGCAGTGGAGGGGGCAGCTAGGGGGTGGGTGCTGGGCACCAGAGAACGTGGACAGTGTGGGGGGGTTGGGCTAAGATGGAGAGGTGCAGTCCCATATGTGCCAGGGGTGAGGTCTGGCTGTTGGGAGGTGGGCATGGTTATGAGGGGGAGACATTTGAGGAGGAGGTGAACAAACATGGTGCCTAAGGTAGCAGTAGGAGCACATGGAATAAGTATCTAGGCTGCCCTTCAGAAAAGGTGGATACCACTTTGGAGTAGTGGTAGGGCCATGGACTTTGGTGCACAGGGTGCAACATTCAATACCCCAGTGGGGTGGGTGATCTAGGACCTGGGTGAGATGGGGTTCCAGGCACTGGGGGGACTTAGAGAAGGCAGGGTTAGAGGCAGATTAGGGGGTGAAAATAGCAACTCCTAGTGGTCACTGAGGGTTAGGAAAGGGCCTGGGTAGGGGTCTGAGGATTGGCTGGGGGGGGTCAGTATGTAAGGCCAGCCAAGGAGGTGGGGTGGGGGAGTGAGGGGTGGGCAGAGTAAGGGAGAGGAATAGTGGAGGTGGATAAAGGGGTTTCTAGGAAGTGGGAGGAAGAGGAGTTCAGGTAGAGAAATAGAGGTGACAGGCAGAAGGTCCCTCTAGTGGCTAGCAGGTATAACCTGCAAATGGAAAAGTGAGGACTTACAGAATCACAGCAGGCAGAAGTGATGTCATAGGAAGGGTCCAATAAATTAAGGGTCAAGCTTTGTTGGGAGGGTAGTTCAGGTGGCCAGGACAATTGATGGGCAGCATTGATGGGCTAGCACCCCCACACAAAGATGTGGCTGGAGGGAGGAGGTAGCCTTTACCTCTTAAGGGGCTTGCTGTTTTCCCTGCCCCTGGAGGGAGCTGTCTGTGCTCAGTATGACTCTATAATGCTTTAAGGATGGATTATGCTAGGTTGCTCTTCTTTTTTGGGATTTATAATTTGTTTTGTTTATACTCTTGAGACATGTATTGTAGATTTATTCATTGTCAGTTTTTCAATACAAAATTCCCCTACTCTTTTCGATAAGTGCCATGGGATCTTTATCATCTGCCTGAGTTACCACCAATCCAGGCAGATGGGACATCAGTTTAATGTCTCATCCGAAAGACGGCACCTCAGAAGTCCAGCACCTCCCTCATACTGCACTACACTGTCGGTATTGGGATATTAACCCAAGTGCCAGATGTGGGAAATGAACCCACAGCCCTCTGATCTCTTAGCCTCAGAGGCGAGTGTGCTACCTACTGAGTCACTGACACTGATCATTGTACTTACTGTATGCAGGGTAAATACATAGTGTAAAAGTAAAAAAAAAAGAACTGGTACAACAGCAATACCAGCGGCGATCATTGTGGATTGAGAAATGCTTTTTTGTCAAGCGCCGTAGTCTGACAGGGATCTGCTGTTCTTGTGCGGAGTTTCTCTCAAGATTGACAGAGATGAAATTGGAGAACAGCAGATCCATGGACTAAGACGGGGACATGCACGCTGCCTGAAAGATTCCAGAGAGGAACCAGATATACTGGCATTTTAGAGGATGCACTTCAAAAAGCAGGGCAAAATAAGGTATTTTTGTTAAGTGGAGACTGCAGTATAAATTAACAGGCTAATACCAGAACACTCTGTTGAGCAGGTCGGTGAGCAGAAAGCAAAGAACTGGCGGGGGGGGGTGATGGGCCGAACGGAGCAGCAATACAGTGGGGGGAGGGGGCTACCTGGTC
The DNA here is from genome assembly GCA_016271365.2 of Neoceratodus forsteri. NCBI lineage: Eukaryota > Metazoa > Chordata > Ceratodontiformes > Ceratodontidae > Neoceratodus > Neoceratodus forsteri. The sequence continues at coordinate 245,662,345 of CM057455.1, forward strand.
ACTGCTCTGAGGCAGCAGAGTCAGAAGGCACTCCTCATGGCTGTACTAGGATGGCTGTTTGCCGGCCGGCTTTATGCAAATGAAAGGAGTGACATGCTCTCATTGGAGTGCTTTATTTCTTTTAAGTACACAAAGTTTATGCCCATGAAATTCTGCCTACTGTCACAGTTCGCTTGGGTGGTCATTGGTCTGTCAGGGATAAGCCCACTGTAGATTGGTCTGCATTGGGCTAGTCCATGGCAAACCTCTCAAATGCCATTCTCTGAAGCAAGGCAACATGTTTCTTGCACATGCACAAGGAAACATAAAAATGTAAATGTGGAGGTGGACATTGGATAGCAAAATAAAATGAGAAAGGTAGGGAATTTAAAAAACTGTAGAAACACAATGCCTTTTTGGGTCTGAACAGGGAAATGTACTGAAGAACAGACAGCTAAAATAAAATGTCAGCTTCTATGTACCTAACACAAGAAGGCTGAAGGTTAACTACCATGATACAGTAATCAAGGGTTAAGACTCAAATGTGTTGCAAGGTAATCTGAGAGCAGGCAGCTGGCAGTGTCATATCACAAGCAGCTAGAAGCAATGAAAAACAACACCACCTAGAAAAGGCACACAGCTTCATTAACTATGTCTTTTTTCACAGGAAATCAACACATATACCACAGAATCAGGTAAATGTGCATCAATAAAAAATTATAAGCACATAATAGGAGCATGTTCATTTAAGACAACCTCTTGTAATGTTTTCAGGAGCTGAGTCAAAGACTAGAAAGCTAAACAGTGGAATGCAGGACAGAGTGCAGCCCAAGATGTTCTCTTGAAAGACAAGATGTTTTTCTTTTAATTTTACAGGATTTTAAAGACAGGCTGATGATGCTGACAGTTGATCAGCTGTTTGTTGAGTGGCTTTATGAAAATTAAAGAAGCTCTCTTTGATTTGTGTGGCTTGGTTATTTTAAAGTACAAGCAGTTGAAGAAGAGTGGTGTCACAGTGTGTGTGAGAGAGAGAGACAGCGAGAGAGAGAGAGAGAGATATAGAAATGAGAATGGCTGGGCTCTGTTCTCTGTTAGACGCTCTTTTTCTACTGAAGCTTACAGTCCAGCTTCAGTTTAAATGGAAAGCCATGCAGAACAGACCCAAGGGCACAGTTACTGAAAGTGCTCTAAAAATGGCTTACAAAGAACTGATAGTCTAAGTATCTAACTGAAACTCACAGTACATCAACGAAATAGTGCAATGTAGTGCTGGCAGGGGTTAAAGAAACAGACCACTGAAATAAACCCAGAGAATGGGGAGAGTTTTCAATTATGTCCAGCCAAAGCAGTCTGGGGAAGAACACAGTCATGGTATCCTGTTAGTCCCCTCTTCTATTAATCCCAAAACACCTGCTGGGATCTGCCCATGCAGTCATAAAAAGGAGGTGGTGATGCCACTATACAGATCATTAGTGAGACCTCATCTGGAGTACAGTGTCCAGTTTTTAAGGCAACAGCTCAAGAATGACATAGACATAGTGGAGGCATTCCAAAGAAGGGATACAAAAGTGGTATAGGGGCTGCACAAGAAATCATATGAGGAGAGACCGAGAGGCATCAATATGTATTGTCTAGAGATGTGAAGAGTGAAGAGGGACATGCTAGAGCTGTATAACTATCTTAAAGGGATCAATAAGGTACAGGAGGGTAGCATCATTCAGAAAAGATCTACAAGAACTAGGGGACATGAGATGAAGTTTGAGGGAGAAAGAATCAGGGGTAATGTGAGGAAGTCTTTTTTTGCAGAGAGGGTGGTGGATGCTTGGAACAACCTCTCCGCATTTGTGGTAGGGGCAAAACAGTGGAGGAATTCAAAAATGCATGGGACACACACACAAGGGAACCCTAGAAAAAATGAAAGTAGGAAAGCCACAGATCAACTACAGTCTGCAGCACAAGTTAAAGGTAGAACAAATTGATAGATTAGATGGGCCAAGTGGTCCTTATCTGCAGACAAATTCTATGTATCTATGTTTATATGAATCTGTCACCCTTATGCCCGCCCCACTCGCAGAGGGTTGCTCCCTTGGGCAGATGTGGTTTGAGCACCTAGAGGTGGCTATTCAAATAAGCTATCTGGGAGGCAGCAGCAGCACAGACTAGGGACTTCCTCTCAGCCTAAGCCCTCTCCTCGGCAAATATACTGAGGCAGCAGCAGCAGCAGACAGCTACCTAGCCTGGGTGTAATACTGCTCAAGCAGGCATGGCCAGCATTGATGTAGCAAAGCAAGCCCATTCAGCTTTGTCCCAGATTAGAGCCTTTAACCCACTGCACCCGTCAACAAGTCACTATTTCTCATCAAACTCTACAATCTCCAGACACCAGAAGACTTGCACACATGCATGTTTGTGCTGTAATTTTTTTGCTTTCTTTTCTTTTTTTCTTTTATTCCCACATACTTCTTCACTGGCATTTTTGATTTTGTTTATGGGTGAGTAAACTTTCGTTATACAATGGCAATGAAATTTCCTGTATTCTAGGGTGTAATACTGCACAAGCACTTTTTCTAGGGTTCCCTGGAAACATGAAATGGGACAGCCATAAGAACTGGGATTGTCTACAGGCCCCCAGACCAGGGGGAGGACATAGATGCATTACTGTTAGAAGATATACAAAACATGACAGCTAAAGGGGAGGTTCTGATAATGGGAGACTTCAACATGCCGGATACAGATTGGTCAATACCAGCAGGAACATCTGCCAGAACTAGACACATGGTAGATTCCCTGCAGGGGGAGGGCCTCAAACAACTGGTACAACAACCCACAAGAGACAGGGCTATCCTAGATCTAGTACTGACTAACAGGGAAGGGATCACAGATCTCCAGGTAGAAGATCACCTGGGGGGCCAGTCACCATCACATGGTATTGTTCAATTTGGCCACTACATCTAAATCATCTCATTCCAAGGCAAAAATATGGAACTTCAGAGGAGCTGACTTTGATAGGATGGCCAGCAGAGTTAAGCTAGCCCTGGCAAAAAGAAACACAGGTGAGGAGGTACAGGCAAAGTGGGCAAGCATTAAGGATGCAATACTTGAAGCAACATCCCATTGTGTTAGACAGAAAAGGAAGTGCAAAAGAAGAAGGAAACCACTTCGGTTCTCAAACGCAGTAGCAGAAAAGGTCAGAGCCAAAAGGATGGCCTTCAAGAAATATAAGGGAACACATCGGGATGAAGATAGGGAGGCAAACCAAACTGCCCTAAGGGAAGCTGGGAAGGCAGTAAGGCAGGCAAAGTCCCAAACTGAGGAAACACTAGCACGAACAGTAAAAGAAGGCAACAAGACTTTCTATAGATACATTAGTGAAAGGAGAAAGTCCAGAGAGGGTATTGCTAAGCTCAGAGGAGAAAAGGGGGCATGTGAGGAGGAGGACCCTGTAAAAGCATCTACCCTAAATAGATACTTTTGCTCAGTATTTACTGAAGAGAAGGTAGAGCAGGTCCCACAGCTCAGCACCATGGACACAGGGGGGAGGGAGGTGAGCACTACTCCCTTCACAAAAGAAAGGGTCCTACAAGAGCTCGCTAAGCTCAGGGTGGACAAGGCAATGGGACCTGATGGCATACATCCCAGGGTACTTAAGGAGCTAAGGGTGGAACTAGCAGAGCCATTAGCAGAACTGTTTAGTGAGTCTCTGAGCACAGAAGAGGTCCCAGAAGACTGGAGAAGGGCTCATGTGATCCCACTCCACCAGAGTGGTAGCAGGGAGGAGGCAGGAAACTACAGACCAGTCAGTCTTACCTCAGTAGTGGGCAAGATTATGGAGGCACTCCTTAAGGAAAGGATAGTGGAACACCTGGAATCCATAGGGGCACTGGATCCAAGACAGCATGGGTTTACAAAAGGAAGGTCCTGTCAAACTAATCTCATAGATTTCTTTGACTGAGTAACCAGAGTGGTGGACCAAGGGGGAGCAGTTGATGCCGCCTACCTTGACTTCAGCAAAGCTTTCAACACTGTTCCACATAGAAGATTGATAAATAAACTGGGTAGGCTCAGGGTGGGTCAGAAGTTGGTCAACTGGGTGGCAAACTGGTTGATGGGCAGAAAACAGAGAGTGGTGGTAAATGATATACAGTCAGAAGAGATGCAAGTTACAAGTGGGATACCTCAGGGATCAGTCCTGGGGCCAGTCCTCTTCAATATCTTTATTAGTGACATTGCAGGTGAACTAGAGGGTGAGACTTGTCTGTTTGCAGATGACACCAAGATCTGCAACAGGGCAGATGATCCAGATGGGGTGAGTAGAATGAGAAGAGATCTGGATAAACTATCAAAATGGTCAGAAGAGTGGCAACTGGGATTTAATGCAAAGAAGTGCAAGATCATGCACATAGGAAAGAGAAACCCTGAAGCCACCTATAGGCTGGGAGGGGAGTTGCTGGCAGTCACAAAGGAAGAAAGAGACTTGGGCTTCATCATCACTGATGACCTGAAATCATCCAAGCAGACCTCTAAAGCAGTAGGTAAGGCTAGGGGGATGTTAGGGTGCATTAGTAGGGCTATCACAAGTCGTAAGAGGGAGGTAATAATCCCTCTTTACAAGACACTGGTTAGGTCTCATCTGGAGTACTGCATGCAGTACTAGAGGCCACACCTTCACAAGGACATTAACCAAATTGAGGCAGTCCAGAGAAGGGCAACAAAATGGTGCAGGACTGCATCAGAAAACATATGAGAACAGATTAACGGAGCTCAATATGTATACCCTTGAGCAAAGGAGGAGAGAGGTGATATGATCGAGACATTCAAACACCTTAAGGGCATTAACAAGGTGAAAGAGTCTAACATGTTTAAATATAAAGAAAAATAGCAGGACAAGAGGACACAGCATGAGATTAGAGGGAGGCCGATTAAGGTGGAATGTGAGGAAATTCTTTTTCACAGAAAGGGTGGTGGATGCATGGAATGGCCTACCTCATTAAAGTGGTGGCTATGAATACAGTGCAGGGCTTCAAACACGCATGGGATAGGCATAAGGGAACAATACAGATGAGTATGACTAGATAGGCCACTGACAGAGCAAAGGCCGATGGCACATTTATAAGGTAGAAAAAGAAATGGGCAGACTGGATGGGCCTTGCGGTCCTTATTTGCTGTCAACTTCTATGTTTCTACATTTCTGTGTATTCTGATTGGTCAGCTTGTGCCTGAGACAGTGATGTTATTACACAATAACATCACTGTATTGATTTATTGGCTGATTTGTTGGATATTGTTTCTTTAGAAACACCAAAAAATCTACTAAAACATTTTTAATTTTTTTTTATTTTTTATAACATCGAGCCATTGTATAATTGCAATAAGGCACTCCAAGGTGTGTGTTATTGTGTAATAACATCACTCCTGGGGTGGTGGAAGCACTCGGCTTCGCCTCGTGCTTCAACCCTCCTCAGGAGTGACGTTATTACACGATAACACACACCTTGTCATGCCTTATTGCTTAATTATTTTGCAGCATGTTGTTTTGACCCAATGGCTGCTATGTGAGATCTTTTCTATTATTCCTTTGACTCTAATGTGGCCCCGAACATTCTTTTCCGTAATCTTATAGTAGAGTGGTTTTGGCTTGTTATACAAGACCAATTTTCTTACAGGTGCTGCCTTAAGCAGAGCCTGCCTGCATTTGCCACAGGTGGGACAAGCAAAGGCTTGTGTTTTTTGAAGACAACATAGGTAGGCTAAGTTGTGGTAAAACTTGTTTGAATTAGTGTATTTATTATTGAGTGAGGGTGAAATTGAGACCAGACAGAGTAGCCCACATTTAGGGAACATATAAGAACTGTGTCTTGCCCTGTAGTTTGTAGGAAGGGTGCTAATTGTCTGGTCTGGGGCCTCAGCTAGTTTGATAACTGACCTCCTACAGCCAATATCATGCCTCCAGAAAGCAAGCAGGTCCTGCATAAAAGCAACCACTGCCAACATGTTCCACACATTCATATCCAGCAAAGGAATTGAACAGTTGACTGGCGTCATACAGTCGGTATCACCAGACATCAGCAGAAGGAAGCGGAGAAGTGGGGGACTCTGCCGATCGACTAAGGCAAGACACTTGTTCACTACTGTGTAACAGTTACTGCTAGGAAGGGTAGAAGGTCAAATGTAGGCAGAAACTGGGAATAAGAGCTACACCAATCTAGGGTAGGAGTATAAAAAAGATCTAAACAAGGCACAGGGGAACACAAACAGAAAAAATTAAAAAAGGTGAAAACTAGAAATACCCTATCAGGGTAAGGGTACAAAAATATTTTCAAGTAATACAGGGAGAATAGAAGTTGAGACTGCTGGGAATGAAGCAGTGAAGTGGCTGTGGAGCAGCAGTTTTCAGAGATACCTTTTTGAGACTGTAGTACTTCCCCATCTGCATACACCTCTCTGGGTTGAGGAAGGGGGTTTCTAGACTCCAGGCTGAGTTTTCTAGGATTTGGAGGATCTCTTCCCCATTCCAGGAGCTACAAAGTCCACCACCGTTACTTCTGTGCATGCCAGGGAGGAGAAACAGCTACACTATGGTGGGCTCTGGAAGGGTGGTGGTAGGACAGAGGCACATTCCTCAACTGGTTCCAGTACATCATTTCTACACCACTCTAGTGGTGTGGGTCTGCCAGCAAGAGGCACCCATGGTAGTGACCAGGGAGGAGGTGAGGTTCTCAATAGTGGGGACCCCAAAGATGGTGGTAAACAACCCTAGAAGAGGAGGAAGAAACTTCCAGTGGGGAACTCAATTGTAAGGGGGATAGATTTTGGAATAGAAAAGAGGGGGATTCAGTTTAGGTGCCCACCAGCTGCTATGTCCGGGAGACATGGAAAACAGATGCTGAGGATCACTAGAGCAGAAGGACTGGAGGGAGAGCTGGATGTCATTGTCCATGCGGGGACTAATGACTTTGCTAGGAATGGGTCTAGGATAATGTAGGAGGAGTTTAAGGAGCTGAGAGGGGTCTTCGGTAACTTGCTCAGTGACTTTCACTGAGGTGCTGCCTGTCTATGACAGAGGACAACAGAAGGATATCCACACCAGGAGCTTCAATTCATGGCTGAAGGAATGGTGCAAAGAGGAAGGGTTCAGCTACATTTGGTACTGGGGACCCAGCTGGGAGAATAAGGGCCTAAGCAGGGGTGATGACCAGCATTCATTCAGGATAGGAATCACAGTTCTCAGTGGATGATTTAAATGTTACTTCGTTGAACATTTAAACTAGTTAAGGGTGTTGGCAGAAGGAACTGGGGAGTCAGAAACTGCTGAGCTGTGATCCACGTGTTGATTTTATAATTCTTTCCCTATTTAGTAATTTCAGGAGCAGGGCTTTTGGGAACTGCAGCCAGAGTGAACCTACTGGGAAGCAGCGACGTGAGTTGTAAAACCACCAGGAAATTAAAGTGGTGGGTTTTTTTTATTTTTATTTTCTAGTATATTGTTTGTCGGGTACGTTTTTCATATTGTTCAGCAGTGCTGTTTTGCGGCTTATCTGAAAGGAGGGAGAGAGTTCAAGCAGTCAGTTTATACTCGTTTGGTCTCCCTGTACCAGGTGATTGTTTTTTCTCCACAGCATCAAGGGTTGGGTCCACCTTCCCCTCCCCATCCTACCCACTCCTGGCTTGTCCACCTTTATAGGTGGCAACTCAGGACACTAATTACATTTTCCTGCCTGAGTCAGGTTAGGAGAGTTTACATGCTTGAGACTGTAATCTTGCGCTGCTGCACAGTGCAAAGGAGGGGAGAGTAAAGCAACAGGAAAGAAGATGAAGAAAAAAATGCAGAACAGAGAGATCCTAAAAGGAGCCAAATTACAGTCGGGGTACAGAGGGTATTAGAGATTGTTACATAGGACAGGGGGTAGATGTAACTAGGGCAGCCAGTAAACATGCAGGGAGTGGTGAAGTGTAGGGGGTGTGGGGTCACAATATACAGGAGAACATTCTGGATCATGCGGCGCTGTTCCATCTGCAGGCACCTTTCTGGGTTGAGGGAGGAGGTTGTCTATATCCAAGCTGAGCTGGCTAGGAATGAAGGGACCTCTGCCCCTACCCAGAGGCCACAGCATCTACAACCAAAGCCTTGAAGGATGCCCACGAGGAGTGTATGGACCACGGTGGGCTGAGGGAGGATGTTGGGGTGGGTTGGAAGCACATTCCCCCAGCCAGTCCAGTTAAGAAACTTCTACACTGTCTTGCAGGAGCAGAAAAGCCCTACAAGTGTACCCAAGGCTGTGACCAAGGATGCGGTGTGGGTCCTCCTGGATGAAGCCCCAATGGAGAGAGACAGAGGACTCCAGAGGAAGAGGAAGCTACTCCTGGTAGCAGAATCAATAGTCTGGGGAGTGGAGTTGGGGGGCAGTGAGCAGTGGGGAGAGGGAGATCAAGTACCTTCCAGGAGGCACAGTATCGAGGGATGAAAAGTGAATCAATAGGATCTGAAGTGCCAGAGCTGTGTGTCAGCCCCCTGGCTTGACTCCATCAATCATTTCTGAGTACTGGACTGCTATCCAGGATGTTGGGAAGTGATACACCCCTTCCACCTCTCTTAAGAAATCAGATAGATTGGGGTAGAGCCTAGCCAGTGTACTGATACAAAATGTTGGTAATTCTAATGAACATTGTGAGATTTATTAATCCACCCGCTTCCGCAATGTTTTGGTCTCTCCAACTAACTAAGATTATTTTGTCCTTGTGGGCACAGGCGTTGTGTTCATTAAAGTCTGGTTCATTGTCATGACTATATGTGGCTGTCACGGGGCAGTGAACCTGTCCTAAATGCTCAACTATTTTTACTAGTACCTTATAATCATTTGGATCCTTATGTCTTGGATAGTTTAATATCCTACAATTGTTTTTTTCTATTGGGGTCAATATAACACCAGCCCAGGAACCTATGTAATAGTTCTGGACAGCCTGAATCTACACAATTAACTACATGTACATAACCTGCCACAGTGATCTTCAAGGTACCCTTATGACCCACACAACAGTAATTATATCCTGGTTTGCTTTTTTTGTTGAAATCTACATCTTCTAAATATGTCATGTTTAAATGCGAAGCAATGCCAGAAAACGCCATTTTTGATTTAAAAATATGTTTTACTTGATAGTTCTAAGTAAACTTAACAATGTCTTAACAGTACAACCAACACAGTATAATTTTCCCAATGGGGAAAAGTCCCCTACCATAGACACAATAAACAATTAAAAATTCTCATGCCAAGCATATCCTTCTGTACTCTTAATGTCAGAGGTAAGAGACAAACCTTACCACACAGCAGTATACCCTACAGTGCTGTTGCTAGGATTTTTACAAAGGGGGGGCATTTTTTTGGGAGGGGAGTCTGTGGCGTCTTCAAAAATTCTGGGGGTCTGCAGGCCGATAGGTCTCCAGAAGTTCTAGATGCTCTGTGGTGCATTGTCTGGCTTATTTTGAAGCTAAGTAACTCATATCTTAACTCTCCTCCACCCACCTTGCTCTAAAATTGTCTGGCTGCAGGATGAATACTTACAGTACTTGTATTTTGTACATGAGGTTAGCAAAATGCTGACATTGTAGTACAAGTGATTTATGTATAGTCTACAGCTGTCAACTGGTGGCTTGACATAGGTCAGGCCATGAACGTTAGTATTTTTTGCCTCAAGTACAGAATAGAAGTATGTATTCCACCTGCAGCCAGCCATATACAGCAATAGGGGTCTGTGTGCTGCTAGGCCCTCACCAGGATTTTTTCTAGTGGTGTTCCCTTTTATATAGACTGTTTCTGTGTAAAAAAAAAAAAAGGGTGGTGTGGGGGGAGGGCTGTGAGACCCCCAGAATTCCGGGGGTTCTAGATGCCCTGGTGTGCATTTCCTGGTTTATTTTGAAGCTAAATAACTCTTATCTTAGCTCTCCTCTACCCCCTTCTTCTAAAAGTACGATGTGTCTGGCTGCAGGGTGAATACATAATTGTATTCTGTCTGTGAGTTTAGCAAAATGCAGATATTATAGCATAACTGATACATACATTGGCTGCAGCTCTCACCTGCTGACTTGACATAGGCCAGGCTAATGTTAGCATTTTGCTAACCTCATGTACAGAACTGAAGTATGAATTCACCCTGCAGCCAGCCAGGTATTAGGGATCTGGGGGCTGCTAGGTCCATAGAAGCCCTGGGTTACTGTGGTTGATTTTGTGATTAATTGTAAAACTCAAGAAGTCATCTGTTATCTCTCCTCCACTCCTGGCTGTCAGGACATTTACTATCTGTGTGGCTCACAACTGAATACTAATAATGTATTCATTACCTGATAGTACCAAGAATCAGTGTACTGTACCTCATGTCAGAGTTTGTAGCTAGTTTTGGGTGGGTAGTGTGCAGTACTAAACCGTTGCTGTGCTAGTTTGTTTTTAGGGCATTGGCCTTGGGGCCACTGGGCTCCCAGAAGCCTTTGGTTATGGATGGTCTGTTTGTGGGTTATGTACGTAACTAATATCTGAACCCCCTCCACTTTCCATGGAAAAAAATTGTTATATGGCTGGCTGCAGGTTAAATTCCCTCTTCCCACCCTCTACCAGTGTGTCCCCTCTATTACTCTCCCACCTTCCCTTTTTTTTCACTACTGTAACCCCAAACAATGCCCTAAATGCCCTCCTCACCATCAACCTCTCTAAAGGTGCCTCCCCTAATGGCCTTGACCTCAAACTCCACTCCCTGTCTGCTACGGCCATTGCCTACCCCTTCTCAATAAACCTAAATCTCTCATTCTCCACTGCCTCTGTCCCCTCTTCATGGAAGCATGCTGTGGTACTCCCTCTACCCAAAGGGGGTGACCCATCATCCCCTGGCAACTATCACCCCATTTTTCTTCTCCCTACCCTTGCCAAACTTCAAGAACACATTGTCTTCTCCCAACTCACCTCTTTTCTATCTGACACCTCCCTTTTCACCCCTCTCCAGTCTGGTTTCAGGAAAAAACACTCAACCTCCACCTCTCTCTTATGGCTGTCAGACTCCATCCTAACCGGAATGGACAATGAAAAAATTACCTTTGCCATTTTTGTTGCCCTGGCCAAGGCCTTCAATGCTGTCTCTCACTCCCATTTCCTCAACTCACTTTCAGCAGCTGGCCTCTCTCCCTCCACCACAAACTGGTTCAAGGCCTACCTTATTGAGAGAACCCTATCAGTTAAGATCCTGGACTCCACTTCCCTTCCCCTTATGACTAGCACTGGAGTCCCCAGGGCTTGGTATTAGGGTCTCACCATTTCTCCATCTTCTTAAACAACCTTCCCTCTGTTTACTCCCCATCCATCCTCCCATACATATGTATGCAGATGATACTGTCCTGTATGCATCTGGATCCTGTCCTGTTGAAGTTACAACCAGCTTACAGAAAGACTTCAACCAGGAGGGTAGCATCTTTCAGAAAAAGAGATGTGTAAGAACAAGGGGGCACAATTTGAAGATAGAGGGGGGAATGGCTCAGGGGTAATGTGAGGAAATTTTTTTTCACGGAGAAAGTGGTGGATACATGGAACCGCCTTCCTGAGAAGGTCGTTGGGTCTAAAACAGTGGGGGAATTCAAACATGCATGGGACAGACATAAGGCAATTATAGTGGGGGGGTTGCAGGAAGTAGGCTGTTGATTAACTAGAATCTGCAGCTTATCCAGTACGTAGGGAAATGGGCAGACTGGGTGGGCCAAGTGATCCTTATCTGCCGTCAAAGTCTATGTTTCTATGTAGGTTCATCTCTGGTTTGCTCATCATAAACATGTCCTCAGTGCCAAAAAGACTGTCTCCATGACTTTTGGCACAAGGCAGAGACTCTCTAGGCTTCCCTCCCTACCCACTTTTCACACCCTTGAGGGGACTTTACTTGAGGACACATCCTTCTTCAGGTACTTAGGTGTTTAGTTGGACCAACACCTAAACTTCTCTGGACATATTGATGCCATCCAGAAAAAATTGCACCCCAAGCTTGGTGCCCTGTTCAGGAACAGTAGTTGCATCCCTCCTACGGCTAGGCGTGAACTTGTTCAGAAGATGATACTGCCCATTTTTGGCTATTGTGACATGGTCTATGGTGCTGCCACTAAGTCCTCCCTGGCCAGACTGGACATCCTCTTTAGTTCCTTCTGCCGCTTTGTCCTGGATGCCCCCTTGCACCCATCACTGTGATGTTTATTGTGCCCTATCCTTCCCCTCTCTTACATATAGGCCACTCTCCCACTGTGCTAAATTCGCCTCCAAACACTGGTTAGGTGAGTTACTGTCCTACCTCACCTCTTCCTTTATAACACCCCCACCTTCCCATTCCTTTAGATCAGCTGACTCTCATACCATGGTTGTCACCCACAGATTCACCCAAATTGGCCAATCCAGTTACTCTCACTGCCTACCAAAATTTGGAATCCCCTCCAAATCCGGCACTCATTCTCCACCTACTCCATCAGCTCTGCCCTTAATAATTACCTTGTACCTAGCAGCTCCTGCCATGTCCCTCCCTAATTACCTCCTCTAAGTCTTGGACAAAGCCTATCCCCCTACCCTCACCTTCATTTTACCCTGTGCACACCCACACCCCAACTCTCTAGCCTTTCTCCCCTTCTCCCTAATTGTTCCCCCTTACTGGCCTCCCTTGATCTCTAACAGAATGTAAAGGACCCCAAAATGTTCCCTATTGGTTCCTCTTCTACCCCCCAAGGGGCTAGTATCTCTCATCTACTCCCTTCCCCCACCATCATAAAGGGGTCTCTCTGGACACTACCTTTTCCCCTTCTCTCTGGTCCCACAGTCTCCTTGCAGGGTTCCTCGCACCCTGAAGGGGTCTCAAGGAGCATGACTCTTCCCCTTCCCCCACCTCACTGATCCCTCCCCTTTCCCCCTTTTCTTTCATGTAAGCACTTATTTACTTATTAACCTTGCACTTTGTATTGTCCACTCTTTCTGCATGTTATGCCCAACTCTGTTGTAACACTGTTTGTAACATCTGCCTTACTAGTTTTGGAGACCCCATCTCCGCAGAGACATAGACAGGGTGGAGGCTGTCCAGAGGAGGACAACCAAAATGCAGGGTCTGCACCAGAAGACATATGAAGAAAGACTAAAGGAGCTTAAGATGTATAGCCTTGAGGGAAGGAAGGAGAGGGGGGGACATGATAGAAACTTTCAAATACCTCAAGGGAATCAACAAAGTCCAAGATGGTAGCATCTTTCAGAAAAAGAGATGTGCAAGAATGAGACGGCACAATTTTAAGATAGAAAGAGAAAGGCTCAGAGGTAATGTGAGGAAGCATTTCTTCACAGAGAAGGTTGTAGATGCATGGAACAGCTTTCCTGAGGAGGTCGTAGAGTCAAAAACAGTGGAGGAATTCAAGAATGCATGGGGCAGACATAAGGCAATTGTAGTGGGGGGTAGGAGGAAGTAGGCTGTTGGTTAACTAGGATCTGCACCTTATCTGTTAAGTAGGGAAATGGGCAGACTAGGTGGATCAAGTGGTCCTTATCTGCCATCAAATTCTATGTTTCTATGTTACAACTGTATGTTAATACAGATCTTGTAACTTGAATGTTTAATGTCTCATTCCAGTTGTACCCCCCTCCCCCCAGGTCGTACTGGGAGATGAGCTACTTGTCACTCAGTGTGACTTCCTGGTGAAACATTTCAATAAATGAAATACATATACAGCACCACAGGGTTGCAAGAAGCTGATAGCACAATACCCAGCCAACCACAGCCAAAGACTCAATGCTTCACACTACTACCTTGCTGCTGTGCCCAGTGGCTTATGGCTGTGGTGTGATCACAGATGAATCTCCTTTTAGGCCGCACCACAATCAGAAGCCATCACAGCAGCAAGGCAATACTTTAACAATACTGTACATTCAGTGTCCATGCCAAAGGCAATCAATAGTGTTCTCAAAATGTAACGACCCAGACTTCTCTGTTGGAAAGAAATTGAGTTTCCATGTGGTAACACCTTAACTAAAGAATAACAGAATTATTAGTTTCTTATGATGTTACCCAGATGTGGATCCTCCATGTGATATAATGATGTTTAATCAGTGCTTACCTGTCTACATGGACAGATCTGTGACAGCAATAAAAGATTAACTGATGAGCCAAATGGAATCAAGGTTACTTCCATGAACACTGTAACATCAAGACTTAAATACCTAAACTAATGAAGACAATAGACCAAACTTTTGGTTCTCAGGTTTTTATTGAGAAGCCAATGTGGTTGATATCAAATTTTATTTTTTTATTTTTATCAGGATAACTTGCTGTCTGTGCCACAGTACAGTTATACTTTCATATTTGGTGTCCTCTGTCATGTTAAGTGGTAGTGTGCTAATCACACAGTAATGACAGCTCATAATGGTGACATCATAGACTTCATATCTTAAAAGTTACACAACTTATAAGTCACATCTGAGTTACTATCTTGTTGCACTGGGCCTGCAGGGTTCATTTCAGATATTTGTCTATGGGCTGGCACACAGGGGCAGCGGTTGGAATTCCACTTACAGCGCCAGCAACCTGGGTTAGGGAATAGACCTGGAGAGCTGGAGGGCAGGTCAGGGGAGAAGGATAGAGCACCCCCAGAGCTGCTGTCCTTCTCTATGGGGTGGGTCGGGGAGAATGCCCGGTACATGAGGACTTCTGGCAAAGGCCAGAAGGAATCACAAGTGCCAGTGTCCGAAAGTTCAGAGGGGCAGGGCGGACACAGGACATCATTGCACATCCCTGCCCCGGGGATCCAAGCAAAATCCATGCCCACAGCTGCCATTAATGATGCCCACCCCTGGCCCTGATTAACCTCCAGGCCAGCTCCTGATCCTAGTCCCACATTTGCGGCATTGGGCCTAGGTGCTGCAGCCCCACCCCAAGGGGGAAAGCTAAGGGTGTCAGGAGTCGCAGCCAGTGGGGAGGTGGGGTTCAGGGGTCCATGACCAGGCCAAAGCGCAGGTGGACATGAGCAGCATAAAGAAGAAAATGAAAATTAAAAAAGATATGTGTCTACTGGGTATAAAAAATAATGGTCAAATGAAAAACAGAACAAAACAAATGCATCATATTTAATTGTTCAACTGAGCCCAGATTCATAAAACAGCAGTTCAAAACCACGTCCAGGTAGAAGAAAAGATGGACCAAAAAACTATGAGCTGTTAAGTGTCCAAGTCCCCCACCCAAAAATGAACCCCGGGCCTGTAAGTTAACTTTGTACTGGGATGCCACATCACCATCTAGCTGCCATTCCCCCACTTCTGAACATGACCACCAGATTCTGGAAATATTATTGTCCAGCAGTGTCAGTGGCTCAGCAGGTAGCAAACTCACCTCTGAGGCCGGGAGATCAGAGGGCTGTGGGTTCAGTTCCCACATCTGGCACTTGGGTTAATATCCCAATACTGACACGGTAGTGCAGCATGAGAGGGGTGCTGCACTTCTGAGGTGCCGTCTTTTGGATGAGACGTTAAACCGAGGTCCCATCTGCCTGGATTGGTGGTAGTTCAGGAGGATGTTAAAGATCCCATGGCACTTATCGAAAAGAGTAGGGGAGTTTTTATTGTATTATTAAACATAATTAGAACAACTCAGTGTAATCAATTATACAAAGTAAGAGCCAAAAACTTAATCTAACAAACTTATACAATAATCAGAGTAATTATCAGATTATTTTTATACATTATTTGAACTTAATAAAATGAAAAAACCCTTTCCACATTTTTAGTAACTGAGTCTGTACTGTCCTTCGAGCATCCTGAGCATAAATCCTCGAGAGTTCCTGTGAAACCAAAATGCTAAAACAAAAATAAGGCATTTTCTTTGATATATTACCACTGACACCTTGCCTGCCATAAATAATAACGTAAACATCCAAAAATAATGACAGTGTTTCTTCATGAAAATCAGAAAGAGTCTCTGGATAAACCCTAAAACCAAGATTTGATATGTAAGAAAATTCAGCCACTTAAAACCCCAAAGTGCCGCAAATAAACCTACAAACCCTTTCCATAGGAACAGTGTAAAAGAAAATGCTCCATCGATTCCTCAGTATTTATACAATCCAAGTAAGGACACTTCCTTTCTTCAATGGCTTTGTACTTGGCATTACCCCTAACATTTAAACGGCCATAGAATATTAGCCACTGTGTTTCCCATTGCATTTGAGGCAATCTGCGACAGTTAAGTTGGGCCAATACTTTAGGATTCAAAGAAGAAGGGCAGTTCTTAAAACATGGCTCTAAAGGAAGTAAATTTGCCATTACCACCTGATAAAATTATTTCATGCTATTACTCAGAATTGTCTCTTTCTCTATTTTCCATTTATATAACTTTTGTGCAGCTGGTCTAAAATACTGTGGAATATAAATGTGAGGATTTATTTTTGGAGCCAAAGAAAGTCAATTTCTAAAGTATTTGTCCAATGATCTGGAAATCCATTTATCCCCACTCCCTGCTTCTAATCATAAGCCACTTTTCACTGAACACATAATGAATAAAGAGTGAGCAAAAATCACTGGATCCACCATCCCAAGACCTCCTTGTTTTTTACTTAAATATGTATAGCTTCTTTTAATGGGGTTTAATCTATTACCCCAAACCATTTGAAAGAATAAACCATACAGTTTAGTTTCTAGATGCACTGGGAGCGGAAAAATCATAGCTACATACTGAACACATGGTAAAAGAAACTGTTTGATAACATGTATGCGTTTCAGTTTGGACAATTTCCACTTTTTCCATCTATTGACTTTATTCTCCACTGTTTGTAGGGCTATATCCCAATTTTCAACTGGTATGTTCTGGGGGCCAAAATGTATGCCCAAAACTTTAAGGGGAGTTCTGGAAAATGGATACCACCCTGCACCACTTCCTTATGACCTGTTGCTCGATAAATAAACCTTTTATTTTGTGCACATTTATTTTTGCATTCAAACTTTCGAAAAAGCCTCAAATGCGGTCAAAAAATGTGCACATATGAATGATCTATAATATACAATCAAATCATCTGCACAGGCTTGTGCCAGAAGATGTTTGTCCTTAACTGTACCATCAGAAATACCTGGCCACAATGGAACAGTAGTTAATTTTTTGTAGTAGGGATCCAAAGAAAAGATATAGAGTAGGGGCTAGAGGGCAACCTTGACGAACTCCAGTATGTAACTGAAAACATTTTGCCGTCTGACCTTGCAATGAAGGGGAACACAATATTATGTTCATATAATTTTTTAATTATATTAACAATGTGCAATGGAACTCCATAATGTATTAACGTTAGAAATAAAAAGGCAAATATACCCTATCAAAAGCCTTTTCCAAATCAGCGACCATCAAACAATTCGTGACTCCCACTTCAGAAAGATGTTCAATAACTTGTATGATCATTAAGGCTGTCTGAATTTGCCTATTAGGTATCCCACTAAACTGGTAAGGAGAAATTACCCATCTGGCGTAATTTTTAACCGATTATTCAAAATACTGGTGAAGATTTTATAATCTGAATTTAAGAGGGTAATTGGTCGCCAATTTTTAATATTTTGTCTGTCTCCAGATTTGAATAAGTAAATCAACAATCCCTCAGAAAAGAGGGAAAAGAAAACAGCAGTTTCCATAAAATAGTGGAATAAAATATACAAGCATTGACTCAATTCCTTTGAAAAACTTTATACAGATTATTGAAAGGCCATCCTTACCCGGTGAAATGTTTAATTTCAAATTCCTAATTACTTTTATTATTTCTTCTTGTGTAATTGGATCCAATAATGTTGAGATTTCTGCTAACCGGGGGCTTAGATGTTTTAAGATATGAAAGCATTTCTGCCTCTGTAATAAGAGAGGGGTCTAGAGTTCAAATGCCCAATAATTGTTTCTCTGAGCTGAGCAACCTGGTGGCCAAAGAGCCATCAGGTTTTGCAAAGAATCAATATTAGAAGAAGCCTTCAGATTTTTACAGGTTTCAAAAGGGTCCCCAATGGGGATTTTTATGCTATTAGAAAAATAGCCTGTAGGGTTTTTGCTCTATCATATTGGAAATTCCTCATTTCCTCGTTTATTTTACTAATTTGGTCTGAATAGTCTAAGTGAGAGACATATGCAATTGTCATAAGTTTCTGCAGTTGTTGCCTAAGGACAAATATCTCAAAAACATAAAATTTTTGTTTTTGCCCTTGCCTTTAAAAACCAATTACATAATTCAACTTAGTTGTTAACCACCAACTTCCTAAATCCTCATAAAAAACCACTGACAACCTGGCTGCTAGAATATGTTTCACCCGACTGCATATATGGTATATCTAACATAGTGTTATTCAGTTTCCACCTGAGCTGCCTACGCTCAGGGGAACCTGTAGATAATGAACTACAAGAAAGTAATAAATGATCAGAAAATTCACAGTGGATCATCTTAAAGGAATCCAGTTGTACATTATGAGAGACAAACATGTAGTCTATTAGGGAAAACAATTTCCTTTTGTAAATGAATACCTTGGCCCTTGAGAGGAAAGGGAGATACAGTTAAATAAACCTGCTATTTTAACTATATTAGCTAGCATGTGAGAATCACAATAATTTTCTTTTTCTTCTGATTAGGTGAGTCAGAAATTGTGCAATTAAAGTCACCTCCCAAAGCACCTTAACTGATGTCACCAAGTAGGGTTGAACAGCTTTAAACAAGAAACTCTACCAGCTTTTGTCTGTGGATTGTAGATGTTAATAAATCGATAGCATATATCATGCCATTTCCCATCTAATATCAAGACTCTCCCTGGAATAAGATCTACTAAATTATGAAGTTTAAAGGAATAAGTATTGAATAAAATCCCAATACCATCTGCTGTATCAGTTCCAAAGGACCAATAGGAAGGGCCCCACACCCAATCCCGTTTGAAAGTAGTGAGTTGTTCTGCTGAGTACATTCAGGTTTCCTGTAAAAAACATACTGATAAATTTTGGTTTTTTATATAGTGAAAAAGGGCTTGCCTCTTAACTATATTAAGCAAACTATGAGTGTTCAAAGAGCCCCATGACCACTGCATTAAGCTTTATAAAAAAAAGAACTACTTTATCATTTTTTCTCTTTTTTCTTTTCTTTATAGTTATCCACTGGCTGAGATCGAGTGGAAGATTTTTGGGAGTCTGAATCTCCTAATTCCATCTCTGTATCTCCCCAAGGAGTAAACAATGCAGCATAAGAGTTGCTAGTCTCTATGGGAGGAGTAAGGGGGTTTGGGATGCAAATGCCTAGATGATCTCGTGTGAGGTAGTGAAGGCCTAATATTTAAAGCCTTAGATGCTTCCTCAGAAGTCTCCACCGAAACCTCAGAGTAACACACAGGGGAAACAAAAGCTCAGGTGGGCCCATACTTGATTTTTAATGACTTCCATAACCAAAACAGTTTGTTCCACCTTGTCTGCTATTCCTAAGGATTTGTCAAAGGGGTACTACACCAAGGGTCTGAACTTTGGTTTGAGAAGAAGAAACAGGTAGAGGGGTTGTGAGCTAGGGGGGAAATTGTGCAGCATCCTGAGCTTGCTGAATTAAAAGCTCTGAATTTATACAGGATGTTTTATTTTTGCAGCCCAAGGGCAAACCCGAAAAGAGTGGCCAGATTCTTCACAAAGCTCACATTTGAACTGATTGTGACAATACATAGTTGTGTGTCCAACCTCCCACAGTTGTCACAACGTGGTTGGTCACAAACACTTGAGAGGTGTGTTTAGCCCCACATCTGTAGCAAGCCGGGTTGTCCACTATAAAACAAACCCTCTGTCTTTTCCTAATAGAAAGGAATTGGGAATATGGACTACCCTGTCTCAGATTGCCTCAGTTTAGTTTTGTATTTCCATCCTCCCGTCCAAAACTGTTCAGAATCTAGGATAGGTTCCGGCCCACTTAAAATTTCACACTTAAGGGACAACCAAAATGATATATCTTCCACATGAACCCTCTCATTTCTAAACATGACCATAACATGTTTTATCAGGGGTTTAGTTAAAGGAATCACTAAGAAGGGGGTCCATAGAGGAGAGAATTTAACCTGGTTGTACCTATCCCAGAATAAGTCCAATGCATGTGGTGTCCTAAAACTGATGTCAAAATTATCCTCTCCAGAGATATTAATAAATGCATACACATCTTTTGGGGTAAAATGCAAGGACTCTTTTAATAAGGTTTTCCCCACATAGTGTCTATCTGGTCGATCCTCCAAACCCCCTTTATAACGAATACGAACTGCATTCCGGCGAGGTGCTGCTTCTTTTTTAGTGTTAGAAAATAATTCAGACATAAGTGGTTTCTGAGGAACGGATTCCATTGGAGAGGGCGTGTGAGAAGAAGCAATAGGCTCCTGCAGGGGTGTTACCAAATCTGTATTCAATGAGGAAGGTAAAGATATCTGTGACTCCAGGGATGTAGCTCTCAGTGGAAGTTTTTCTACCTCTAAACAGTTTTTATTGTCCTGCAAATCTTGCTCCAGCTTTTGCTGTTGTAAGTCCGGTTTCCACTCTGGTGAATGCTGTGAGAGGGTATAATCAGAGTCCCAAGTAGGATCAGGCTTCCATATGCCTGCTGCATTTTGCTTCCAACCTGCTCCTTTGAGTGCTTTATCAGGGGACCAGAGCTCTGAAACATTATGTGTTTGTAGACCAGATTTTATAAGAGGTATTTCTTTTTTTTTGGAAAGAAGAATTCAGTAACTCCAGTTTGGGAAACAGCTGAGGACTGATAAACTACATTATGCTGAGCCCCATGCTTTTTAAAAATGAATCCAGCTGATTTGTCTAACCATGCAGACTCAGACTGCTTTAGCTCTGATGCAGACAAAGTCTGTTGTACTTCCTTTGGGGACTCTGTTTTCGGCTTTTCAATTGTTAGGGCAGTCGGAGCTATAGCGGGCTGAATGCACTCACTAACCTCTATAGTACTGTTAGCAGCTTTACTAACAGTCAATTTTACTTCAGGAACTTCCCACGTAGCTGCTGGGCTATAAAGAGAGTGGTCTCGCCCTGCCAGGACTCCCGACTGAACCGAGTCAGCCATATTATTATTAGGAGCAACGCTGCAGCTGTCAAGCCCCGATTCTACCTGCTGCAGAGTTAACAACTCAGGCTGAGCGGCTGAACGCCGAATTGCAAAGTCCATAGAGTGCTCAACTGCTTGCTTCTCCCTTACTCCCGTAACACACTGATTGTGTAGCGAGAGGAATCACTTTGCTGTACATTTTTAAAGCGGTAAAGCAGATTGTAAAGCCGGTTGTCTGTTTCAGTAGTGGCTTCCAAATAATAAAAAATGTTGCAAAGACTCACCATGCTCCACGGAGCTTTCTTTTAAGTGCAGTCCTGTATTTTTCTCAGTTTTAAACACCTCGGTTTCAGGGAGAGCAATATTGCAGGTATTATGCATCCATGTCGCCAGGTTCCAAGCTGGATTTGAACCTTGCATCCAAAGATTCCTTTTCAAGCATTTCCTTTCTCCCAGTCCTTTGAGAATTTTTTTTCTTAAATCAACTGCTGTATCCTCCCAAAGAACCACTGCATCGTGAAACTCCATATCAGAATCCATATCTTGAGTATTCAAAGGGTCAGCCTCCACATTGCACACTGTGGGAGCAGAGGCCAGCTCTCCCACCAAGCAGACATCCTCCTCCTCCGCCATCTTGGTCCCACCAGAAAATGGGTCCCCCCTGCTCACAGGAAGCAGGAAGTAGGGGAATTTCCCCGGTGTCCTGGCCAAATTTCCCTCATTCACTAAAAAAAATACCACTAACAGCTTAATCTGGTTCAAATTCAGTTGCTTACCATCTGTATCCCCCCTCCCCCTGGTCACCCCTGAAAAAGGGACTTCTAGGCCCAGTGGGCTTACCGGGTCAACAAAATTCAACAATCAACAACTGCTTCTTCAATTGTGTTATGTATGTGAATTTATTATTTTCTTTAGTAATTCTTAAAGTACTGCTACATTTGATCAGCATAACTGACTCTCTCTGACAGTAGAAATGCAATGTAAACTACATGTCAAAGTAGTAATGAAAAATTATACAGCAGGATGTGTATGTTGCGGTTATGCAGCCAAGAGCAGTACTGCAAGCCAAGAAGCATGCACACATTACAATAGATGTAATTGAATCTCTGCCTCTGTTAAGTGGCAGTCAGATTCATTTACAGTATACTGATGACAGTACCTGCTTTAGTGTGCCTCTTGCAATAGCATAATCAAGTAATGGCCAGGGCCATTGGAAAATTGCGCTCGCAATTTTTGTGCGGAATCAGCAATTTTCACCATTCTCTGCAAAAACTGACATGTTCCACAATTTCTTTCAATTTTTGAGTTTTTGTATTGAACTGTGTAAAACATATTAACATTTTTAATAAAAAACTCTCAAATATATTGACAATTTTGCATGCAGACTTGGGTTTGGCCAAAACAATGCAGTGCAAGGTAGGGCAAGGATTTTGTATGACACTGATTTCTTTTGAATCCTTGTCTTGTTTGGTTTCAAAATCCTCTGGCCAAGCATAAGTACACTTAAATACTTAACATTTGTTCTGTGTTGAAGCAGTCTATCAGAAAACTTTTTGTTGCCACACAGACTGAAGCAAAAGATGGGATAAAAGGTGCAAATCATCCCATTCACTTATATGGGGTGCTAACTATAAAGCCTTTTTGTAAGTGGCAGGGCAAGCTTTTCCTTGTGAGCATACTTTCATTCAGACTAGATTTGATTCAAACAGCTGAGGATTTTTGCATGGCTATGCCGATTTTAAACTTGAATAAGATAGTTGCTAACAGTGATCTCATTCTTAGCAACTACCTCCTAGATGCTCACATGCAAAGACTACAATATAAACCTGACTAAAGTCTAAAAACAAGCTTATAAAACACAAAATGTATCTGAACATTTATCTTTAACTAAACAAAATCATTGCAGCCAGAGTAAAACAAAGGTAAATTACAAGGTACCCTGACTACCGTGTGATGCAATGAAAGTATATTGGTATTTTTTTACATTTTTTGGTAACTGCGTTAGGCCCACTAGGCACAAGTGCTTGTTTTCAGGTACAACCCAGGAGCATTGTGGAGGTTAAGTGACTTGCTCAGACTCACACAGTATACAAGTGGAGGTTGTGGGAATCAAACCCAGGTCTGCTAGATGTTGTCAGCTCATTCACAGTTTGCTATGCTATCCTCTAGATTATATTGCCAGCCCCAATAACCCCCAGATTTAATGTTTAAATATGTGACTTTAAAAACAGTGTACAGTACCTACAGTACAAATTATGATCATTAAACATTGTAACAACATTTTACTAAAACTCAATTATTCACCACTCTATCTGCTTAGTTTTTCTTGTACCAAACTGGGTGAATAGCAGGTAGAGCACTTTAAACAGTTGTTGATTAGGCTGCATTATTCTACAGCCAGAAACAAAAAAATATACTTCTTCTGGCTTTATTTAATATTGATTTGCTGTGACTCACTTTATAGAATCTATTTAACACTGTATGAGGCAGATATTTTTACATTTTGGGAGATAGGCAACCTTACAATAGCTTATCAGTTTAGTGTTCTTTTTAGGAGCATAAACTTTTCTTTATGTTTTAAGCATATTCAGGTGTCAGTGTATTATTCATTTAGCAATTTATACTGACTAACATATGCTGAAGAAAACAG
The DNA here is from genome assembly GCA_016271365.2 of Neoceratodus forsteri. Classification (NCBI taxonomy): domain Eukaryota; kingdom Metazoa; phylum Chordata; order Ceratodontiformes; family Ceratodontidae; genus Neoceratodus; species Neoceratodus forsteri. The sequence continues at coordinate 245,686,032 of CM057455.1, forward strand.
TAAAAGATTTATTGTGAAGCATTCAGGGTCTATAGTAGAACCCCTGCAATTTCCTGCAATTTTGGGTAACCTTTTCTGCAATTTTCCAGTGGCCCTGGTAATGGTTAAATAATGACTGGGCTTATCAAACATTAATAAAACTAGTCGTGATCGTTGAAGGTGACATTATACACTTGAGCTTTTAAACTCCACAGAAATTAAATGTGACATCATAAATACTACCCAGTTGTTGCACTGTGTCTGTTATAGAAAGGGTAACTGAATTGGGATGCCCCCCCCCCAACATAGGCACCAGACAAAGGAAATACTTTTACTCAATTACTTATGAATGTTGTTACTGTACATCTGTGAAGTTATTATACTTTCGTTAAGTCTTAAAATAGGTATTGTTACATTTGATCACCATAACGGTCTCTCAGACAGTACAGCTGCAATGTAACTTATAGTCAAAGCAGTAAGGAATGATAAATTGTGTGTTACGGTTATGCATGTGTACTACTGCAAGGCAGGAAGTATGCACACATTGAGCAATAGGCATAATGGAATCAGTACCTCTGACATGTTAAGTGGCAGGTGGAGCAATTGCAGTATACCAAGCACAGTACCTGCTTTACTGCACTACTTGCAATAGTAGTGGTAACAAGTAACAGCCAACAACAAGGTGTGGGCTAATCAAACATTAAAACCAGTCAAGATGGACAAAAGTGACATTAGAGTCCTGATCGTTAAACCCTACAAAAATTAAAAGTGACATCAATGTTAGTACCATGTTGCCCTGGGTCTGGGACCTTTTGCTCTGGGATGACACAACACTGTCAAGTTACCCTTTTCCACCCACTCCTTAACATTGCCACCAGATTCTGGAAATATTCATTTACTATCTGCCTCTAAACTCTGTTATATCTCTACAGATGTTGCTTTCACTTTCAAAGTAAGAAGTGTGACATCTGCAGTGGTATTATTTGCTTTAACTGTAACATTACTGACACATCTGCAGTGGTATTAGTTTCTTTAACTCTTACAGTTGGTAATGACATCATGAATGCCAATTGAAAGCATAGCTATTGACCAACAGTGTGAAATAACATCAGTGTTATACTGTGAATGCTATGCTTTTCTGACTTATACGTATACAGTGTCCAGTTTATTACATGGCAAGTTATCCTGATGATTCAGTGCAAAGCACATTACAGTTTTGATGGCAAATGCATAATTGGCTGTCTTATTGACATTATGCTACATATACAGCCATGCTCATGTCATCTCAGCTGTGATTTATAATCACAGCTGATAAGCCACCAGACTGGTTGTATATTGGCTATAGTGTGGTTGTGACTGAGAGAAGTATGTTGACTAGACCTTTACATCAATTTTGGTATAACTTAACAATTGCAATGACTGTGAGAGTACCAAGTGTTTTGAAAGACATACTGTATAGCAAAGCAAGTAACTGACACCTATAAAATAGCAGATATTACTGTAACTCTGTGTCTGCTATTTTGATGATATCACTTACTTGTTTTACTATATGTCTTTCAAAACAATCAGTGTTTGTCACTGTCATTTTCATGGTTACGTGAAAAGCCACAGATTCAAACATTGGTACATGGTGTACTGAAATAGTACAAAAAATATATGGTAGTCCACTTCACTCGTTTATTTGTACTCTCAGTGGTATGTATAAAACAGATGAAAGCTGCACTCTGTGAGGGTGCATGTCTGCAAACAAGTCTACAGTCATGTCTAAGTCCACAGGTAAGTCACAGTTTATGTGCATGAGTACAAGAGCACTTAGTCATTGCTCTCCCATTGTTGCACGAAGATAGTACTTAATCTTCTCAGGGTACTAGCATTTCATTCACATTCACAAGAAGTCACTGGTAAAATTGCAAATATCTTCAGTAGTGTATAAATGTTCAGAAACATATCATGGTCACAAATTTAGATGCTCTGTGCAACAGCATTTGGCATGTCCTTAACAGTAGTATATGTATTACAACAGATGACTTTCCAGTGGAAATGTTCTTCTTGTAACAGTTCTAGAGAAGGCAGGACATCATTGTAAACCTTAATAAGTTTGTCTACATTTGGTAGTTCTGCTTTTGGCGCACACAGGACTGAAGGGACCTCATGCATAATTTTACTGGCTGTGATGAATAAATCTGAAAGTAGGAGAAAAGACTCCATCACATGTGACTGAATAATTTTTAATTTTCATTCTAGTTTATGTAATACTGTTAACAGTCAATTACCAGTGGACTGCGATTGTAGTTCAGAAGAACGATGCTCCATCAATGGTTTAGCCAAGTTTCGCAAATAGTACTCTTCTGTCATCTCAGTTGGTGCATTAGCTCTATGTTGCTGTCTCACACCCATCCTTAGTTTATAAGGTTGCAGTCCTACCTTTTCTGCTAGTCTGATGATCTGTGTGTATATTTTGTTGAAAGATGCCTGCACATCTTCATGAAGAGCAGCATATGTCTGCTCACTTCAGATACCTATGGAAAGTGCAAGTAGTTAAGTCATTCTAATTGGAAACCATCCCCAAACTGTACAGGCACTTAGGAACAGAAATGACTGCTCGCCATTGAGTAAGCATTGATAATGTCATTGGTGGTACTTTGAAGTTTCACAGAAATGCCATGCAGATGGGACAATGTTGAATATACTTTTGTCAAGGTAATGATAAAGTCAAAGGTGGTAAGCGTATGAAGAAGTGTGCATGCCTCTGTCTATGTCTTGTGGTCCCAGTTGCTTCTGGTAAATAATTTATCATAAAGTTCTGCATGAAGGTCATATGCTATTACTTCCATGGCAGTCACCATGTAAAGAAATGCTTGGTAGAAATGTTTAAATGCTTCATCATGTTCTGCCCATCTGATTTGGCACAAATCTTATAATGGCTTCCCAGATTTCTCTCCTTCGATGTGCTTGTTGATAATGCACTTTAGTAATACCTCTCTCTTTGAGCTATAGTTGAAAAACGTGCATATTTCTCTCATCCTAGCTAACGAATTGTGTACTGCAGGAATTTTGCGAGAGTAAACAATCACAAAGTTCAGGCAATGTCCGCTACAGTGAACATAGGTTGCTAAAGGTGAATATTGTTTAATCTGAGACTGCACTCCCAACTCTGTCACTTGACATAGCTGTGGCACCATCATACTCCTGCCCTCTAACATTCTTTAAGTTCAGTCCACATTTCTCAATGACATGTATGATTTCATTAGCAATGTTGAGTGGTGACACCTGTTGTAACCTTGAGCTCAACAAATTCCTATAATTCCTCTCTAATGTTATTGTTCACAAGCCAAATAACTAATGTCATCTGTTCATAGTTATGGCTTGCAACCTCATCAGCCAGTATTGAAAAGTAGTGTGCTTCCTACATTTCACTTATAATGTGCTTTTAATAATGTGTATACCAATCCCTTTGATCATGTATTTGACTAAGCTTATTTGCAATTTTTTTTTTCCACCAGGCTTCAATATGCTGATTCAGAACTGTATCGGATTATCCAAGAAGCTGCAGCAGTTCTAGGAAGTTTGCGTGACTATGACTGTCTGATAGCCTTTCATTGCAACCCCTTAAAGCAATACACTGTCTTCCACAGTATAAGACTGCTTTAGCTATTAGTTTCAATACATGATGATTGTGTGCAATGTTTTCCTCCCTTCACTGATCAAGAATAACTGTAATACTGGTTTCTGGCTTCTCCATTCACACTGTGAATGAATCGGCTGCCTGTAATGCTACAGTAGTCTATGATATGGCTTGAGGGTATGTCCACTTAAGGTGTCTGATATTTCTGTCCATATTGTAAATGGTCTGTTAACTAGAATTCCCTTATTGTCACATTTATGTACAATCAGTGCACACAGCCGACAAAACACCCTATCAAGCTTTGGACTGTATACTAGCCACTTATCTATCTTCAGTCACTTGCCACCGTTGAATCCCTGGTTACATCTATGCATGCAAGTTGACAGATATAAATAGTCACTGCTTGGCTTAAACTGGTTCCTCAATAAATAGTATTTCTGTCCATTGGATAGTGTTACTATTACCTTCTCTACTTCTGACACACACACTGTTGTATTAATGAAGGTTCCTATGTTCCTAAATGTGAGTTACAGTCACCGTACAAGAAAAAAACAAAAACAAAACCGAATTAGTATTAGTATTGTTCGCTGGGTAATAAGCTAATGAACAAACTGTCTAGATTTGAGGAAACACAATCCTGACAACTACTGTCTACCCAAGTCAAAGGTACTATTTTATCCCAAATATGTTTCCCAATAGTAGTTATTTTCAATGATTAGGTAAATATGCTTTAGCTGATGTTGAACCTTATCTCATTGAAAGTCTGTCCCAGTGTGTTTACTTTTCTTTTCAGCTTCAGCAAGTGGAAAATATCATATTTTGGCCCTGCCAAGGTACCCAGCCAATACATTCCACTTCCGGATTGATTGATCAGCCACAGGCTGCACTTCTCGGATAGGATGGTGTGTGCCAAGGGAGACTGCAGGGGAGCATGACTTTCAATACACCAGTTTCTGTTTTCTTGGTACATGTAAAAACATGGTGATCAAAGAAAAGCAATAGAGGGTCTGGGACAACCCAGTAATGAGTGACAGGTGCAACAGAATTGAGGAGAAGGAGACCTGAAGCAATCGTTGAAGTCAAGAGAACATAGTGTGCTGCCTGTGTGAGCACAGCACATAACTATGGAAAAAGAATCAAGATTCAGGCAATGACTATGAATTGCAACATACAACAAATATTGTACTGGGGAAGCTGTGCAGACACACATTTCTATCTTATCATGGGAAATGTGAATACTGGAATCAGTCCTAAGTTCTGTGACTCATTGTCACTGTTTGCATGCTGTCCGGGGCACACATCATAACTTGATAGATATCAACTGGGAAGAGGAAGGGATCTGCTGGTTAACTCAGCAGGGCCAAAATAAGATGACTACCACTTTCTGAAAGACTTTAGAAAATCAGTGATGTATCTAGATTCAGAGTTTCACCAGCCTAATCAAAAATACCAAGTAATGCATATGTAATAAAGTTAACATACCACTGTAATGCAATTTATCTTGATGTGTATGTTCAACGGGAAACAATTTTTGAAATACAACACCTCAGTCTGCTGTGTGATATGAGATAATTCACCTTCCATAGAGCAGAGTAATCACGTACCATATATCAACCAAGGTGAAATCTGCACATAGTGATTTATCTCACTGCTCACTGTGACTGTTCTGTTGGTTGTTACAGTGGTGAAGACTGCCATCTACTTCACACAGACTATAATGGACAATGTGAAAGAATGACACAGCACCTATAACGCAGCAGCAACCACCACAAAGCCGGCTATTATCAAACATTATTACTTGATAATGAATATTCCATCAAAACATAAGGTTTGTAGCTAAAGTACTGTGCAAGTGTTTAAGAGCACCTTTCTTGATAATTATTGGTACTAGTAATACAGACCAGGGGCCAGTTATCCCACTCTTCCCTGAATTGGAGCTCCTCTGTGGTACGGAATGATTTTCTTGGGTAGCCCTCACAGAAAGAGAGGGGACTGTAATTTATCAGTGAGTGGCTGGCAGCAGTTCACATTCAGTTTCTACTTCCTAGTGACCCATTCCACCAACACGTTCTGACACAGGTAAAGTTGGGACATATGGTTTAAAAATGATACACCATAGAAGCAAACAGAGCATGCCACCACTGATCTCCATATACAGTATCTGTATATGGACAGTGTGTGTGGCCTGCTCTGTTCGCTTCTTGGTACATTACTTCTAAAGCAGATTTCCCTAGTTTTCATTAGGTTGTGGTAAACATTAGTGCCAGGGACCATGTTAAATTAATACAACTATTGTTATTTCAACCATGGCATACATTTTTCTCAAAAAGGATTTCCCTTCCTTTGTGGGTGAGAGGGGGGCAGAAGAACTTCTCCCCACCCCAGAGGAGATCATATTAAGGCAAGGGAGCTCCAGGTTCTTTTAAAATCACTAACAAAAGTGCTCTTTAAACATTGCAGGTAGTTTTGAATCATAGGCTTCACTAGCTGTCTCAAGGAAGGCAGTCGCTCCCTATTCTGGTATATGGGAATATGACTCTGTGAAACAATGTGCTGACTCGGCATGGTGATATCCCACTTGAAGGTGACGAGGCATGATATGGCTGATGACAGATATAGTACAGCATGCTGGTGCAGCTGAACCATTTAATAAAATAACTGCACTACACTGTGTTTTCCTAGCATACAATTTACTCACCACGCATTGGAGTAACAGAGCATGTGAGTGACATATTTGGATGTCATGTGTGGTTTTGAAGAGAACCAGATGAAGTTAATTGGTCACTCTATATTGCCCAGCATGTGAAGACTGAGATTATCAGTTGTGACACACCCTGGGCCTGAGAATGGAGAGGAACATGCAATCTATCATAGTCTCATCAACAACACATGAAGTGTAAAAATAGAAACTTAGAAACGTAGAAGTTGACAGCAGATAAAATCGCAAAGCCAGTCCAGCCTGCCCATTTTTTCTACCTTATGAATGTGCCATAGGCCTTTACTCTGCCAATGGCCTATCTATTCATATGCATCTGTATTGCTTCCTTATGCCTATCCCATGCCTGTTTGGAGCCCTGCACTATACTCATATCCACCACTTCCTGAGGTAGGCTGTTCCATACACCCACCACCCTTTCTGTGAAAAAGAACTTCTTCACATTACTCCTTAATTGGCCTCCCTCTAATCTCATGCTGTGTCCTCTTGTCCTGCTAGTTTTCTTATATTGAAACATGTTAGACTCTTTCACCTTGTTAATGCCCTTAAGGTGTTTGAATGTTTCGATCATATCACCTCTCTCCCTCCTTTGCTCTAGGGTATACATATTGAACTCCATTAATCTGTCCTTATATGTTTTCTGATGCAGTCCCTGCACCATTTTGGTTGCCCTTCTCTGGACTGCCTCCATTTTTGTAACATCCTTGTGCAGGTGCAGCCTCCAGTACTGCATGCAATACTTCAGATGGGGCCTAACCAGTCTCTTGTAAAGAGGGATTATTACCTCCCTCTTACGACTTGTGATACCCCTTCTAATATACCCCAACATCCCCCTAGCCTTACCTACTGCTTTAGTGGTCTGCTTGGATGATTTCAGGTCATCTGTGATGATGATGCCTAAGTCTCTTTCTTCCCTTGTGATTGCCAGCAACTCCCCTCCCAACCTATAGGTGGCTACAGGGTTTCTCTTCCCTATGTGCATGATCTTGCACTTCTTTACATTCAAACCCAGTTGCCACTCTTCCGACCATTTTGCAATTTATCCAGATCTCTTCTCATTCTGCCCACCCCATCTGGATCATCTACTTTGCTGTAGATCTTGGTGTCATCTGCAAACAGACAAACCTTATCCTCCAGTCCATCTGCAATGTCACTGATGAAGATATTGAAGAGGACTGGCCCCATGTCTGATCCCTGAGGTACCCCACTTGTGACTTGCATCTCTTCTGACTGTATACCGTTTTCCCACTGCTCTATGTTTTCTGTCTGCCAGCCAGTTTGCCACCCAGTTGACCAATTTCTGACCCACCCCAAGCCTACTCATCTTATTAATCAATCTTCTATATGGAACGGTATCAAAAGCTTTGCTGAAGTCAAGGTAGGTGACATCAACTGCAACCCCTTGGTCCACCACTCTGGTTACCCAGTCAAAGAAATCTATGAGATTAGTTTCACAGGTCCTACCTGTGGTAAATCCGTGCTGTCTTGGATCCTATGTGCCTATGGATTCCAGGTGTTGCACTATCCTTTCCTTAAGGAATGCCTCCATAATCTTGCCCACTACTGAGGTAAGACTGACTGGTCTGTAGTTTCCTGCCTCCTCCCTGCTGCCACTCTTGTGGAGTGGGACCACATGAGCCCTTCTCCAGTCTTCTGGGACCCCTCCTGGGCTCAGAGACTCACTGAACAGTTCTGATAATGGCTCTGCTAGTTCCACCCTTAGCTCCTTTAGTACCCTGGAATGTATGCCATCCAGTCCCATTGCCTTATCCACCCTGAGTATATTATAGGACCCTTTCTTTTGTGAAGGGACTTGTGCACACCTCCCTTCCCCTGTGTCAATGGTGCTGAGCTGTGGGCCCTGTCCTATCTTCTCCTCAGTAAATACTGAGCAGAAGTATCTATTTAGGATAGATGCTTTTCCTTGGTCCTCCACACACTCCCCCTTATCCCCTTTGATCTTAACAATACCCCCTCTGGACTTTCTCATTTCACTGATGTATCTGTTGAACGCCTTGTCATCTTATTTTACTGTCCGTGCTAATGTTTCCTTGAGTTGTGCCTTTGCCTGCCTTACTGCATCCCTGCTTCCATTAGGGAAGTTTGGTATGCCTCCCTATCTTCATCCCGCTGAGTTCCCTTATATTTCCTGAAGGCTAGTCTTTTGGCTTTGACCTTTTCTGCTACTGTTTTTGAGAACCAAAGTGGTTTATTTCTTCTTTTGCTCTTGCTTTTCTCTGTAACACAATGGGATGTTGCTTCAAGTATTGTATCCTTAATGACTGCCAACTTTGCCTGTACCCCCTCACCTGCATTTTTCTTACCAGGGCTAGCTTAACTCTGTTGGCCATCTTATCAATGACAGCTCCTCTGAATTCCCATATGTTTGCCTTGGAATGGGATGATTTAGTTCTAGTGGCCAAATTGAACCATACCATGTAATGGTCACTGGCCCACAGGTGACCTTATTTATTTATTTAAGAGTTTCACCAATAAGGCATGCTGAGTGGAATACCACTTGATTCTAGATGCATCCTGGGGGGGGAGAAGGATATATGCAGCATCGATACACAGGGTTAAAGTACAATAGACAGCATCATACACAAGGCTTATGTAGTTCAATAAACAATACATGTAACTTGTATGCCGAGAGTGGGTACACAGGGTGTAGTAGATAAACAGCTAACAAGTCCAGTGGAGCAACAGTCCATCTATTCAGTAAAGTGCCTATGTAAAACATGAAGGTCTCGTACTGTGAGCATGAGAAGTACACTTATGGTAATGGAATGTGCTGCAGGCCAGTTTGCTCCAGGAAGTAGACTGAGGGCCTGGGACAGGCTAATAGAGATGTGCCACAGTGTGGTAGAAATTAAGGGTGAGAGGTGGGATATTTGGTATCATGGTGGGGTTGTCTGCATGAGCAGGTGGGGAGGGAATGACTTAAGGAGCAGACTGAACTTCTTCGTGTTGTCTGTATGCCTAATGTCAGCCGGCAAGGAGTTCCATAGTTTAGGCATGCGGTAATTGAAGGCAGCCTGGCCTTTGCCTGTGGACATATTTGGGACATGTAGAAGCCAGGAGTCAGCATTCCTGAGAGAGTACACAGAGGGGGGCTGAGCTGCGAGGGTGGACTCTAGGTAGGGGGGGAGGGACTGTGCCCAGAATTTCACAGTTGTCCACACACAGTGGACCTGTCTCCGATCCTGGAGTGAAGGAAGGTCTAGAGACTTGTAGAGATCGCAGTGGTGCAATGCGTCCAGGGTGAAACAGCAGAAGAAATAGAAGAGGGTGTAATTTCATGCTAGGGTGGACTTCAGGGTGGCACTGTATACTATGTCACCATAGTCAACTATTGGGAGGATCATTTTCTGTAGGATAGCCTTGTGGGTTTCCAGAGGGATGAGGCCCTATTTCAATATAAGGCACCAAGCTTGGGGTGTAGTTTCTTGTGGATTGAATCAATGTGAGCTGAGAAGTCGAGGTGCTGGTTGAGCCAGACCCCAAGGTACCAGAACAGAGTCTCATCGATGGTATGGAAAGTGGGGGTGGTGGGAAGATGGAAGAGTCTCTGTCTAGTTCTGAAAGGTTAGGGAGATAGTTTTCTTGGGATTTAGAAAGAACTGGTTTGAGTGAAACCAGTGCTGGACAGCAGTGAACTCCTCCTGAAGTCTAGAGGCCACTTCAGTGGGGGAGGGACCTGATGCATACAGTGCCGTGTCATTGGCGTACATGTGAATGGATGTGTGTAGACATACTGAGGGCAGGTCATTCAAGAAAATGGAAAACAGGATCGGGCTGACGATGGAGCCTTGGGGGACCCCAGTATTTATAGGGAGGGGGACAGAAGTATGATGACCAATTCTTACCTTCTACCTGGAGTTCTGTGATCCTTTCCCCGTTAATCATTACTAGATCTAGGATAGCCCTGTCTCTTGTGGGTTGTTGTACCAGTTGTTTGAGGCCCTCCCCCAGCAGAGAATCCACAATGTGCCTAGTTCTGGTGGATGTTCCTGCTTGTATTGACCAATCTGTGTCTGGCATGTTGAAGTTTCCCATTATTAGAACCTCCCCATTACCTGTCATGTTATGTATGTCTTCTAACAGTAATGTGTCTATGTCCTCTCCCTGGTATGGAGGCCTGCAGATAACCCCAGTTCAAATGGCTGTCCCATTTCCTGTTTCCAGGGTGACCCACAGTTCTTCTGGCTCCCTATGTGTATTTTGAATTTCTGTAGCTTTGACAGTTTCATTGACATAAAGGGCTGCTCCCCCCCACTTTTGCACCTCAGTCTCTTCTGAACAGTACATAGCCGGGTACTGCAGTCTCCCAACTGTGGTTACTGGTGAACCATGTCTTGGTAATTGCTACTATGTCCAGTTTAGCCTCTGTCATTGTTGCCTGTAGGTATGGGATCTTGTTTCCCAGACTGTGGGCATTTGTGTACATGATTTTCCATTGGCCAGATTTCAGTGCATTAGTTGCTGGGCAAGGTCCAGCATTTCCTCCTGTGCATGTCGTATGGGGAGCTGGACCTTTTTCATTACCTGGTGATACAAATGAACTACAAACATGCTGAACTCCTGTTTGCTCACTAGCTGAGAGGAAGGGGTGTTCTTCCCATTCGATGTACCAGGTGCTGCACCCCTCTCCCCATTGGCTACTTTAAATATTCTGCAAAGATATTAAACTTCTGCCCCAATGCACTGACTCCATCCTTAGTCAGATGCAGTCCATCAAATTTAAAGAACTTTCGCTCCCAAAACTATTGCCAGTTACTCACATATTTGTGTCCTTTTTCCTGTCACCAGCCCTTGGGCCACGTGTTTAGCTCCCCTATCTCTCCTTCTCTGACCTTCCGTCCCTCTGCCTCCGTCTCCCAGACTGGCAGGATCTCAGAGAAGGAGATGCCAGAAAAAATTGATGACAGTTTGTCTCCCAGCCTGGTCAGGTGTTCCTTGGTCTCCACAACTTACCGACTGGAGAGATTGTTAGTCCCTATGTGTACCAGGACATTGGTGTTTTCTCCTGCTTCATGCACAACTTTAGCAATGTGGTCAGTGTCTCTCCATGCTGATGTACCTGGGAGACATCTGACCATTACCCCCGGCTGGAGGTAGGCATCAACTCCCCCAATCATGGAGTCTCCCATGATCATGCACCAAACACACTGTGAAACTAGAAGGAAAGACTAGTATGTGCATATATAACATTTGTGCCCTGTTCTAGCTGTATAATATGCATCACTTTATCTTTTCAGCTATGAAACAGCAACAGAGAACAGTTATAAGCGCCCGTAGAAGCAGTACACAACCACAACACAAACTGAGCTTACATCAGGTCCTTATTTTAATGAACGTAGTGTACATAACACACATGGTAAGAAGTGCATGCGAAACTGTGGTAAAGCTACCCCAAAAACTGCTAACATTTCAGTTGGCTGCTGCTAAGCATCGTCCGAGCAATCTAATACACCTTCGAAGTGCCTAACATATATAGTATAGTCAGAAGTCACATGATACATTTGAATCCAATAACATATTTCCAAGTATTAGCACCAATTAATTGGTCACAGTGATCATACCATGTAACTAAATATATAGACTAATAGTTCAATTAAAAACACCAGGTGAAGAGACATTTCCAAGAGTGCGAAATGTATATACTCATTTGCAAGGTAGTCCCTCCTTACACACATTTGTTCTTAATAAAAACAATGAAAATTGGCTGGCACCACAGCTACTGATATGAGTAGGGGAAGGCAAGTTCAAGTACTCCATTTCATTAGGGTCTCCACTCAGTCAAGCTGTGTGCTCAGAACCAGGCACAGGCTTGGTAGTGTTATTGAATCAAAATCCATTGGTAAGTTCTTGCAACTAGGAATCGGGCATAATCAACATCTAAATTCTTTTATGAATGTTGCTAAGTCAGTACTTTCATTCATACCCTCAATTCTTGCCCCCAAATTGTGGATCCAGTAAGTCTCTCTCTCTGGTCGATGAGTTTTTCAATGTTACCCCTGGGACCTACAGTTACTATCTTTATGCTAGTGAATGAAACATTATGGCTTATTCCAGGAGCACTTTCAACATGTCTCATGATTGCATCGGTGTCATCACCTCTTGCAAGGGCCTGCACCTGTTCGCCCACCTTTTGCTTTAGTTTGCATGTTGTGTGCCCAATGCAAAATAATCAAAGTGAAATGTTAGCAGCTTTTTGGGCGGCATTACCACAGTTTTGCATGCTCTTCTTATTGTGTGTTTTATGTGCACTACATTCATTAAAATAAAGACCTGATGTAAGCTCAGTTTGTGTTCTGGTTGTGTGCTGCTGCGACAGGTGCTTATAATTATTCTCTGTTGCTATGCTTTTTTTATATCATGCACCGTAGCACTAGTCTGGGTGCTCCCCACCCCTCAGTCTGTCTACTGAAGTATGATATAAATAGTTTGACTTACGTGGGACAAGAAAGCAGAGAATGTTCTGCTGCCATTGCTTCCGGGTCATTTGGACACTGATCTACAGTCATCTTGAAGTTCAGTAACAGCTTCTTCATCTTGAGTATTGCTGGAGACGGATGGTTGGTAATCATCCATTGAAAGTGAGGCATTGTGGGTTTCTTCCTCATTTAGGGTGGATGGCATGTCACCTTCTTTAGTATGGATGGAAATGTTTTCTTCTCCATTTTCAGGAACAAGTCAGATAATTTCTTCTGCTTTATCAATGTTGACATGACTTGCTTCACCTTCTGAATTGTAGATGATGCTGTCAAAGATGGTGATGATTCTGCTTCCTTGTAGCTTCTTTTATTTCCTGTACAAAACAAATTTAACATATTAATGCCAGCATAATTGTAATGATTACAATGCATACTTTTTTTTTACCATCATTCCCTGACTAAACATAAATAGTAAAGTATGTGAAGTAAAATTGTATTTATATAGCGCCCAATCCCAGGTGTTCTAGGATCCTTACAAGGGTCAAACAAGTAGGGCTACTACAAATTGACAAACATGGTATGGTATATAATTTATACTGTAAATTAAATCTTAACTAAATAATAATAAGTAACATTTAAAATAAGCTGCAGTTAACAGGATATGCTTAATTAAAGAGATATGTTTTCTGACCTGCTGTTAAATGCCTCCACCAAGGGAGCCCCCTCAGGGATCTGAAGAGCCAGTTCCACAGGAGCAGTCCAGCCACCGCAACCACACGGTCACCCTAGGTCTTCAGCCTGGCCTGGAGAACTGCTAGGAAACCCCCAGTGGAGGAGTGGAGGGAGTGCCTTGGGATAGCAGATCTGAGAAGTCCTCACACTTGCCATCCTTGTGTGCTCCTCCGTGGTCAGATAGGTAGCCAAGGTGAGGTAGAACATATAATCTCATTCTCACACAAGGCTATGTACGTACTTTTGGTTGGTTTGTTACAAGGTTAACTTATAGGGTTTATTTCCAGGTATTCCCAATGATGTGTATGAGTTAAGCAAGCCACCCCCTCCAAGAAGTAACCATTTAACCAGTAACATAACATGCACTCCGAAATAAATGTTGTTGAATATGCAAGCATTATTTTGTAAAGTAAAAGAAATGAAGGCAAACAATACCTCTGCCATTCTTGCAGCCTGTGGTTTTGTGCCATTCCACTTCTGCACACTTTTCTGGTATTCAAGATTCATATGATGTCCATAGCAAAGTAATTTTTCCTCAGTCATATAATTGCACTATAAGCTCTGATTTGTAAGTGGCATGCCTTATTTTTCTTTTTTGCATTACGAGTATTGATGACTGCTAGGCCAGTATTGGTTTGTGAGCAAACAATTTTTGGGTTGCTGATAAAACACAGTTCTCAGTTCTGTACTGGGCACCTCACTTGTTACCTTCCCAGGTAACCAATGTGGCAGACATGTCAGGCAGTGAGGTAAAAGGTAGCTAAAGGTAACTTGACAGTGGTGTGGCATCCCAGTGTTAAGTTACTGTCTCTGACTCACCCCCAATGCCTATCCTGTTCCCCTCAACTTGGTATACTGGGCACCCCACTTGAAAAAAATGAAAGTAACAGATTCTACTGAGTTTGGTCCCTGGACTACACTTGTTGGCTCCCCTCCATATTGTTAGATGTGATCTGACACAAGCTCTGAATCAACAACTTGAAGTGAGCATTATTAGACAAATTGAACCAGTTCTAACCCTTACATGTTCAGCAATAGTCAGGCAAGCATGGCAGTTACTTATTGTAAAAGCACAATTCTCAGTTCAATACCAGGCACCCCACTTGTTACCCACCCAGGTCACCAATGTGGCAGACATGTCAGGGAGTGAGGGAAAAGGTAGCTTGACAGTGGCGTGCATCCCAGTATTAAGTTACCATCTCCAACCCACCCCCAATGCCTACCCCCTCTCCCCCAACTTGGTATGCTGGGCACCCCACCTGTGTTAAAAATATGCACTGACACAATTCTGAGTTCAGTACTGGCACCCCACTTATTGCCCCCTTCCCAGTTCCACATTGTGGTAGGCATGCAAGGCAGTGAGGGAAAAGGTAACTTGACCATGGCATGATATCCCAATGTAAAGTTGCCATCTCCAACCCATCCCCAATGCCTCCCCCCCCCCAACTTGATATACCAGGCACCCCGCTTGTTAAAAAAAAAAAAAAGAACAATTTTTCTCAGTTCTGTACAAAGCACCCATCTTGACAGTGACATGACATCATTCACAGTGCTACAAAAACATGACCTACATTAACAGTTAAACTAATACCACCGAAGATGTGACTTTTCTGACAGACACCATCGAGCAAATGAATATTTCTCAAATATGGTGGACATTAATAGAGGGGTAACTTGACAGTGTGTGGCATCCCCCAATGAGTTTCATCCCCCCAATGAGTTCCTTTTTTTCTCAATTTCCAAAATGCATGCTGCCTCAGATGTTACTCTGCAGCATCTCTTGTTTTGGATGGAGGATTTTGACTATTCATTGCACAGTTTTTTGGCCCATCTTTTTGTCGACTTAGGCATGGTTTTAAACTGCTGTGTTATGAATCTGGGCTCAGTTGAACAATTAAATATGACCCATTCAGGGCTTGTATTAACCTCCTACTGAAGTCCCCAAAAATGTTTTGAGGATTTTGAAGAACAAAAATAAAAGCAATGCTTCAGCGCATACCCTCTATACTGATACAGGATTGCACCTATAATCATAGGCAGAAACATTGTCTAGGTAATGTAGAACATTGACACTCCAGCAGATTTCTGTCCCTGAAATAAAATGCACCTTTGCTTTTTCTCCCCAATGGCTCAATCATCCCAGATAGATAAATGTCTAAAATGAACCCTGAATATGTATCTGGGTGGACTATCACTGGGATTTTGATGTTAACGTTATCCCTGTTTCAGAAGTTGATGCACATTCTGAAAAAACATTATTTCCTATCTTGCTTAATCACACAGTAACACCCCCACCCCATAGCTAGATCACAGGGCTGGACACAGTCAAAGGAAAAACTGTAAGAAGATGTCAGTACAGTTAATTTCACTTAGTTGCAGAAAAATATCTATACATAATAAGAGACAAAAGATTACTTCTGCATCTTAATTCACACACCTATTTTGACCCATAAACAATATCGAAAAAATGATCTGCAAGGAGGGCAATTAAAATGGTTCAGGGTCTGCACCGGAAGACATATGAAGAGAGACTTAAGGAGCTTAATATGTATAGCCTCGAGGAAAGGAGGGAGAGGGGGGACATGATAGAAACTTTCAAGTACCTCATTGAATCAACAAAGTCCAAGAGGGTAGCATCTTTCAAAAAAAGAGGTGTGCAAGAACAAGAGGGCACAATTTGAAGATAGAGGGGGGGCAGCTCAGAGGTAATTTAAGGAAGTATTTTTTCAAAGAGAGGGTTGTGGATGCATGGAACGGCCTTCTGGAGGAGGTTGTGGGGTCAAAATCAGTGGTGGAATTCAAGCATGCATGGGATAGTCATAAGGCAATTCTGGGGGGTGGGGGTAGGAAGAAGTAGGCTGCCAGTTAACTAGGATCTGCAGCTTATCCATTAGGTAGGGAAATGGGCAGACTGGGTGGGCCAAGCAGTTCTTATCTGCCGTCAAATTCTATGTTTCTATGTAAATAAAAATACAGCAGACATTTGCTCAACTACAGAGGTTGAACTGTGAGACTCACTGAGCAAAATTCAGGCAGTCACACGGGGTCTCAACACATCACATTTACAGGAGCCTGGCAAATGGAGGAGTTCAATCTTTACTTTACTTTCGTTTTTATTGTGTTAGAACTCTTGCTGCTAGTAGCCCCTTAGCTTTTGCTGCAGAAATTGAAGTCTGGATGAACAAAATTTCAGGCAGCCACACAGGAATGATGAGCTCTCTAGAGCTCAAAACATTGTGATTTTTTTGTATAAGGAAGAGGAGTTGTTCAGCATTCTTATTTTTAACTCCTTTTGCAGAGTTTGAGGTCTGGATCATGATTAAAATTTCAAACCGGCTCTCTTTGCTCAAAACATCATTTTTTGTATTCATTGATTTAACTCAGAGCTTGCTGCTCAGCTGCTTTGAATTTAGCCCCCTACTGGTCTGCTCCCACCTGACCCAGTCCTCAATGACCAACAGTCCCAACATTTGCACTGATCCAGGCCATCCCCAGCAAATGTATTACCTGACTGGGCTGAGCTAAAATATTTGGTTATTAGCCTGAATTGGTGCTGTGCCTGCATCGCTTTTATTTCAGCATGGCTGAAACTAAATCCCTTACCTCAACGCATCATCCATGCTTCATGTTAAGCAGCTCCTCGACTAGTCTGTTGCACAGAGTGAATATTCACCAGTGAGCACACAGATGCATTAGGGACATGCTTATGTGCCTCTTGCAGTACTGATTGGTCGAAATGGTCTATGGGAGAGGTAGCGGCACAAAACGCTCAGCAGCTCAGCGATAGGAAGGGAAGGGAGGTGACCAATAGATCAGGAAGGCTCAGGGGAGTCACTGTGCCTTGCCAATGGCTCAAACAAACCTGTCTAGAATGATTGACTGCAGGGGAGGCAAGAGTGTTAAGACGCAAGACGGTCATACTCTTAAAGTACCATCAGCTTTTAAAGAAACAGCAAACAAAAAGGAATAAATAGAAAAAAAAAAGGAGTTCAAAATGGGGGGGTCGTTCAAACCAGATGAACCCCAGCTGGTAATGAGCTTGCCCTGATGCTCAAGATGAGGTCCTGGGGAAAGGAGTCCTCCCTGCCAACTGGTCCTCAGTGCCAAGTTGGACTTGGATATGGGATCTGATTCTTTCACTTTCTCCTACCTTGGCTGAGTTTGCTACAGGTCTAAATAGCCTGTCAAGGTAGTTGTACCTTGATGTTTTAAGTTACTGCAGTTAACTGCACAAGTATGTTTGATTAATATAGTAAATGTATCATTTATTTGTCTTATGTAGTCAGAAGGGACTGTCTGCACAAGAACAGGATGCTACCCCTGCTTGACGTAATGGGAAAAATCAGCTAAATCAGCTAAAATAAAAATAGCATAGTACCTGCAGAAAATGTAGAATGTAAAAACAGTGGCCCGGATATTCAGACTGCTCCAGGCTGTGGCGCAAGCCTGGGCACAGCGCAACTTGGCTGTGCAGGGGCGTTGACTGGGCAATATTCAACGGAGCTGCGCCATGGCACAGCATTGTTGAATATCGCACCCTGGCCACCCACAGTGTGCATGGCACAATGGCACTGTGCCAGCGCATGTGGCCAGAGTGGAGCAGGGGGATGCGCTAGCACAAGTTCTGTTGCACTATGCGCAACAACTGCAATATTCAAAAGTGCACATGCAAATGGGGCTACAATGTATGCAAGGCACAAACGGGGCCATTTGCATGTCATTATGGCCCCATTTGCATGCAGGTTCACTGATCCCCGGCGATTTTCACCTGGCGCCCTGCCAGGCAGCAGCCGGCGGGGACCGACGCCCCCCTGCACAGTGCGGCAATGCGCCCCTCTGCCTGATTGCAGGCATTTGAAGCTTTCACAATCATCCAGTATCCCTGGTGGTCCAATGGACTGCTCGTAGCCCAATCGCTGGCATAAGTAAAACTAAATGTATTCCTATATCCCTGGTGGTCCAGTGGACTGCTCTCAGCCCGATCATGGGCATAAGTAAAATTAAATGTATTCCTATATCCCTGGTGGTCCAGTGGACCACTTGCAGCCCAATCACAGGCATTTGTGTTATAAAATTAAAGTCCTATATCCCTGGTGGTCCAGTGGACTGCTCGCAGCCCGATCGTGGGCATTGTACCAAAAAACTAAGTCCAATATCCCTGGTGGTCTAGAGGTACCCTCCCACCCCCCACTGAGCCCCACTGCCCCACCTCCTCGTCAGCGGTGGGCGGCATCACCCCAGCCTGCCGCCCGCCCGCTGACTGACACACTATAGGTAGGGCTGTACACCCATTGGTCCACACAGCATGAGCCAATGGGCATGCAGCCCATACCGTACTACACATTCCAGATATGTGAATGGATCCATTCACATATCTGGAATGTGTAACATGGTACAGGCTGCACGCCCATTGGCTCACGCTGTGGACCAATCTTTATCTTTGTCCCATGTAAAATGCATCAAGGATTGATACAATGGTTTTGTCATTGCAGCATGATCCGGTATGTGACTTTGAGCAAAGTTACATAACCCAAGTGCATGTTGCAATTGTTTTTTAGTTTGGGCTACAGTAATATTTTTTACCTTTTCCAGATAGTCATCTGTGAGACAAATGTTTTGATATATTACTGTTCCTAAGCTTTTGACTTTATGTAGTCCTATTTGACTTTTTCCCCCAATTAATTTGTAACCTTTTTCATAAAGTCTATTTGCTACTTGCTGCAGAGTGGCAAAGTGCTCATTTGGAGAAGTATGACTAAAATAAATATTGTCTATGTAAATCCATATGTTGGGAAGTTTTCAAAAACCTTGGTTATAATGGACTGAAATATATTTGGGGGAATGTCTGAATCATTGTGGTAAGTGAGTGAAGCAATACTGTTGATAAGTACAGTAAATGTTGTTTTAAATTGATCTTTCAGGTGTAATGGTATTGAAAAGAACCCATTTGACACATCAAGGACAGTTTTATACGTTTTTATGGTGAGTGATTCCCACTGTTGAAACATGTCAATGTTTTGTACTGAATAAGCTATGGTATGTTTATTTAATTGCCTGTAATCTACCACCAGGTGAATAGATCCATCTTTTTTGGGTACTGGCAAGACTGGTGAATTTGTGGAAAAGGTGCATAATCTAATGATTTTATCCTTTAAAAGTATTTGAATGGTTTTCATCAATTCATTTTTGTGTTGCGATTTGATAGGATATTGTTTTTGTCTAGGGTGTGTAGTACCATGTATTCTCACTGGGGGCGCATCTATTCATCCTGCAAGTCCTGGTCTTGTGGTTGATTGGAGTTATTATTGAATTTGAATTCTGTGGTCATGTGGCATATCTGCTTGTGGTGTAGGTATGTTGGTGACGGCATTTAGAAAAGCTAAATGTTTAGCATCTGATGCCCCAAAACACCTTGTACTGGTATATCTGCTAGTATTGCTGTTGTGAGTTGATTATTGATTTTACAGTAATTGGAACCTCTTTCCCTGTCAGTGTGGTTTGATCCATAAATGTGTACAACGTTTTTTGTTTGTAGTTTGTAAAACTGAATGGGTAATGCCTTTGGGGCAGGACAGTATGTGTAGATCCGGAGTCAATAGGCAACATTTCCTCTATTTCTTCCTCGATTATTGCCCTAGCAGGGTCTGCCCCTACCTCTACTAAGATTTTCACATGGCTGGAAGTCATACCCATAATTCAGTGGACTGTAACTTGGCAGGTTTGGTTGGATTGGGGAAGTGTTATTGGAAGGTGTTGAGGTGGGAGTTGTTGCATAGCAACATCCTGAAAGGACTGCTTCTTAACTGTGTTTTGCTTTCTTTGTTCCAGTTCTTTATGAAAAGACAGTTTCTTTGTCTGCATTATCTTTTGATTTTTATGCAATAACTGCAATTTTTTAACTGCTTCTTTCCATGGCAGATGTTGAATACTATAGAAGTCAAAAAGGGTTTGAAGGGATGGATTTAAATAAGATCTTAAATCATCCACATCTGAATCATTAAATTCACACCGTAGATGATATAACCACATATGGAAATCTTTACTTGGTGTTAATGCTAATCTATTAGCTTTTTGTATGATATGTTCCACCTGTAAGTCATAAGTATAGTGGAGATGATGTATAATAGAGTTGCCTGCATCATAAAGATCTTTAAAAAGTTTGTATTTTACAGGATGTATAATTTGTTTTAAAGCTTCTAACAAAGGGGATTACATCAAAGACAAATGTGGAAAGATGAGAGGTCATAAAACGGGGACTTCATGAGGCAGTCAGGACCTGCGCTAAGGTGAAACGTAAGGAAGCAAGGTCACATAAACCATGCTGGTGGTCCAGTGAGGTTCAGGTAGCGGTCAGAGAAAAGATGGTGGCCTACAAAAAATATAAAACAACAAGAGGGGATAGGTATAAGGAAATGTACCATCTTGCATCTAGAAAAGTCACCCAGATGGTGAGGGGGCAAAGTCCAGTAAAGAGCAGCGGCTGGCACAGGGGATACATGGAGGGGAAAAGGTATTCTTCCGGTACATTGGGGAGCAGAGAAAAACTAAGGGCTATCTCAGCAGATTGAGATCAGAAGGAGGGTGGGTGGAAGAGGCGAGGGACCAGACAGAGGTATTTAACGAGTACTTTGCCTCTGTGTTCACTAGGAAGGGGGATGGGATATCTACAAAGCAAGGCACGATGGGGATAGATCCGGCAGTGAGTGGGATCAGGGGAGCAATAGAAATTGAGCAAGAAGGAGGGAGAGGTACCCCAGAGGTGTCACATCAGGATAAGGATAAAAAGGCCAGTAAGGTGGCGGGGACGGATGATGCTATCTCCACCAAAAGGGTGTGGTTAGCCCTCAAGACCCTAAAGAAAGACAAATCTCATGGGCCAGATGGCATTCATCAGAAAGTACTATGGGAATTGGCGTACATACTGGCTGCACCCCTGGCGGAACTCTTCAACAGGTCACTTGAGACAGGGAGGGTACCTAGGGATTGGCGAGAGGCACATGTGGTGCCAATCCATAAAGGGGGGTCGAGGGAAGTACCAGGTAACTATAGACCCATCAGTTTAACCTCGGTGGTGGGAAAATTAATGGAGAGTATACTAAAGGAATGATTGGGGGTGTACTTGGAGGAGATGGGAGGTCTGGATAGTCGGCAACATGGGTTTGTGCCAGGTAGATCATGTCAAACCAATCTTGTGGAGTTCTACGAATGGGTAACATCAGAACTGGACAGGGAAAGCCTGTGGATGTATTATTCTTGGACTTTAGCAAGGCTTGACTCTGTCCCCCACAATGGTCTGGTGGAGAAACTGATGGGGTTGGGAGTAGCCCTTTGATGGTCAGATGGATTGAAAACTGGCTAGCTGGATGTACCCAGAGAGTAGTGGTCTGTGGGGAGCTCTCGAACCCTGGAGAGGTTGGTAGTGGGCACCAGGAGGCTTGTCCCTGGTCCGATCCTGTTTAATGCATACACATCGGACATCAGGGAGGGTATAGGGTGTGAAATGAGTCTCTTCGCTGATGACTCAAGATGGGAGCAGTAGTTGAGGGAGAAGAGGGAGGTTGGCCCTGCAAGGGTCCTGGACACCCTGGAAAGCTGGGCTCACACATGGAAATTAATTTCAATATCACCAAGTGCAAGGTGTTACATCTTGGGTGGGAAACCCAAACACAGGTACACCCTGGGAGGGAGGCGCTGGAGGCCTTAATAGGGGAAAAGACCTAGGGGTCATGGTGGATGCATGTATGAATAACTCCGCAGTGCAGGAGAGCAGCTAGCAAGGCAAACAGGATGTTGGGATGCATCGTAAGGGGGATCACCTCTAGGAGCAAGGAAGTGATTCTGCCGCTGTACAATGGACTGGTTAGACCACACCTTGAGTATTGTGTACAGTACTGGAGACCACACTTGAAGAGGGATATACAGCTCCTGGAGAGGGTACAGAGGAGGGCAACTAAGATGATACAAGGGTTAGGGGATTTGACGTATGAGGACAGACTTGAGGAGCTCTGCCTGTTTTCATTGGAGGAGAGGAGAGACGGGCGACATGATTGAGGTCTTCAAGTACCTCAAGGGAATAAATAGGGTAAACATGGAGGGGATCTTTAGACTAAAGCAGGGAGGTATCACCAGAGGGCATGGTTTGAAGTTGGAAGGTGGAAGGGTGAGGGGGGAAAAGACGAGGAGGTTTTTCACTGAGAGGGTGGTGGACCCTTGGAATGCACTGCCTGGTAAGCTGGTTCAGAGATCCACAGTGGAGGGCTTCAAGAAAGGGCGGGACAGACACAGAAAGTGGATGTATCAGATGATGGCCTGCCCAAGGGGGGTGGGAATGGATGATAGGGGTTTCTGGAACACAAGGGGGGGGGGAGGGCCTCAGCACCCAACTAGGGATCTGAGGTTTGAGCAGACTTGACAGACCGTAAGGCCTAATCTGCTGGCAAATAGTATGTTAGTAAAATGTCTTCACTGTATTCATCAGAGAATTATTGGAGTTGTGCTGCATGTTTGCGGATGTTATTAATAGTGACTCCTTCCTGTAAGTGTACTTGATCCTTAAGCAGTTTAACCAACTTTATTTTCACTAGTTTAGCTGTGGGAAGGAGGTGTTGCATGGGAGATTGTCCCTGCATGGGCTGAGTGGCCATAGGGTGCGGTATTGCTGGTTGCTGAATTATACATGACTAAAGGATGCTGTTGCGATTGCTGCAGGACTGGAGTAATGGGATTAAATTGCAGTGGGGATTGAGGCATTGAGTAAAAGATGGGTTGTGGTGGTTTGGGTGTTGTTACCATTTGTGTATTAGGCACTGGAGATTGTGAGGGTTGGCTATTGTTTGTTTGTACCGAGTTACACTGTTGTTGTAAAGATATATTATGTAATGGTAATTTTTAATTATCTTTTAATAAGAATTCAATAAACATCATATATAATGCTAGGATTCATGCCAAGTGTATTTGATTACCTTGTATAAGATCAGAAAAGGCTATGCACCATTCCTGATTTTGTTCAATTATATAATGCATTATGGATCAAATCTTACTTCTGGTACAATATGATCTACAAGGATTGTTTGTGTCTCAGGCAGGTGCTGTATGGCATTTAACATTGTACTGTATTGGGGAGTGGAATTATTGGATGAATATGCATTGGTTGTAAATAACAATGATTTTGAGCACTTTGTGGCAGTTGGTTAGAGGTTTGATTTACCTGTTTTGGGTCATCCTCAGATTCTGAACTGGAACTTGAACTTGAAGTCTCAAATTCAGTGTCAGTATGACCTTGGGGAATATTAAATTCTTCTGTAGGATCAGCTGTGGGTGCTTTGAGTACTGGTTGTTGCTTGACTGACTTTTGACCAAATTTTTCTTTTAAGCCCTGTACAGTAGTATTCCTTTTTAGTTTTTGGTATTATTTAGTGGGGTTTGCATATTGTGAACTGTGGGTTCACTAGCAGATTGTTTAAGTTGTAATTTGTTATTTTTGTGATTCTTATGCATGTCATGGTCACCATTTGAAGTGCCAGGGCTTTGTGTCAGCCCCCTGGCTCAGCTCCCTCAATCACTTCTGTGTACTGAACTACTATCCAGACCATTGAGAAGTGATACCCCTTCCACCTCTCCTAAGAGATCAGACAGATTGGGGTAGATCCTAGCCAATGTACTGATACACAATGTTGGTAATTGTAATGACATTGTGTGATTTATTAATCTGCCTGCTTCCAAATGTTTTGGTCAGTCTGACTAATCAAGATTATTTTGTCCTTGTGAGCAAAATCCGATTCATTGTCATGACTATATGTGGCTATCATGGTGCAGTAAGCCTGACCTAAAAGCTCAGATAGTTGTACTAGCAACTTACAATCACCTGTATTCTTATGCCTTGGACAGTTTAATATCCTACCACTGTTTATTCTATTGGGATCAATATACTGTAACACCAGTCCAGGAATCTATGTAATAGTTCCGGACAGCCTGAATCTACACAGTTGACTATATGTACATAACCTGCCACAGTGCTTTTCAAGGTACCCATGTGACTCACAAAACAATAATCATATCCTGGTTTGCTTTTTCTATTGAAATCTACAGCTGCTAATTGTGTCATATTCAAATGACAAGAGATGCCAGAAAATGCCATTTTTAATTCAAAAATATTTTTTTACTTAATTCTGAGTAAACTTAATAATGTATTAGTCAGCAGTACAAGCAAAATAATATAATTTTCCAGACAGTGTGGATAGCAGTCCAGTACATGGAAGTGATCAAGTGAGCCGAGCCGGAACCCAACACAAAGCCCTGGCACTTCAGATTGCAAGGGTGGTGGTGAGGAAGGAGGAATTGGATGTCATTATCCACCTGGGGACAAATGACCTGGCAGAGGACAAGGTGGAGATTGCCAGAATTCAGGAGGATTTCAGGAGGTTGGGGGAAGGCCTAAAGCAGATAGCATGCTCCGTCTCCTTCTCAGAAGTACTACCTGCACATGGCAAGGGGGAGGCTAGGACACTCCACATACAGAAATTCAACTCCTGCTTGAAAGAATGGTGTGGAAGGGAGTGTTTGGGCTTCATGGGGGACTGGGGCCCCACCTGGAGGGATGTGAGCCTGTACGAGGATGAAGGCCTACATCCATCTGGGAAAGGGAACTTAATCCTATGTGAAACGTTTTAATGCTTCAGTGGCAGGCTTTCAAACTGGCCAAGGGTGGTGTCTAGGAAGGTTAGGAGGCTTAGTACACTCCCCATGAGCACATGCTCTACAAGGATACTCAAGGAGAAGACAGACCAGAAAAGGGCACAATTCAGCATAAGGGAAGGGAATGGGGAGGACCAGGGAAGATGTGTGCCCAGGTAAGGGAGAAGGACATAGCAACAAAGCAAGGGAGGGAAGCCACATCCTGGAGAGCCATGTGTGCTAACGCCTGAAATCTGAGTAACAAGATGAAGGACCTCGAGGCAGCCATGGTGGAATCAGACTTAAACATTGTGGCCATCACTGAGCACTGGTGTAATGCTAACCACTGTTGGGAAATGACCATATCAGGGTATAATCTATTCAGGAGGGACAGGACAGCAGGAAGGGGAGAGGAGTGGAACTTTATGTAAAAGTCTATATAAAGGCCACAGAGATTCAACGAGTACAGGGAACAGGGGAGATACTGTGGGTTAAGCTAGAAAGAGGTATGGGGACAGCCATATGCACAGGGGTAATATATAGACCACCAGATCAAAGGGAGGATATAGACAAAGAGATGATGCTATCTATCCAAAGGGTGGCACATATGGGGGAGGTACAACTGGTTGGCAACTTCAGTATTCCAGATGTGGAGTGAAGCCTCTCCACAGCAGCAACAACCAGGAGCAGGTTTAGTCTGGATTCCCTACAGGGAGCTTTCCTTAAGCAACTGATAGTGGAACCCACATGAAAGACATTGATACTGGACCTGATGCTCAGCAATGGGGAGACAGTGTGACAGTGGCTACAGTAGGGGAGCACCTAAGAAACAGTGATCACCGGTCAGTGGGGTTCATGATAACTGATGAGGCAAAATCCAGCCACACAAAAACAAAAATCCTTGACTTTAGGAGGGTGTATTTTACAAGAAAGGGGAAATGCTTAGAAGAGGCATTGGATAGAACAGGGAAGAAAATAGGGGTGGAGGAACAATGGGCATTTATCAGATCTGGGATAGCAAGGGTGACACAACTTTGAGTGAAACAGGTTAGCAACAGGAAGAGGAGACCATTATGGTTTTCAAAGGGGGCAGTTGAGAAAGTTAAAGCAAAACAAATTGCATTCAATCAGTACAAAAAGACACAGGAGGAAGGGGACAGGGAGAGGTACCAGGAAAAACAATGGGAGGTAGGAAAGGCAGTAAGGGAAGCCTTTCAAAATCAGTGGTGAAGGGGGACAAAACATTTTACAGGTACATCAGGGAAAAATGGAAGGCAAAGAGGGTGATAATGAGCCTAAAAGGAGAGGATGGGGGTAGAGTAGAGGATGACAACAGTTAAGCAGACTTACTAAACAGATACTTCTGCTCAATCTTTATAGAGGAGGGGTCAGTAAATGGGCCAGGAATGAAGAGAAAGGGTAGGAAGGGTGCAGAAATGGATACAAAGCCATTCCCAAGGGAAAGAGTCCTAACGGAACTGGAAGCAATAAGAGTTGATAAGGCTGTGGGGTCAGATGGGGTACACCCCAGGGTGCTGAAGGAACTAAGGGAGGTGGTGGCAGAACCTCTGGCAGCCCTGTTCAGCTTGTCATTGAAAACAGAAATTAGGGAGGTGCCCAAAGACTGGAGGTGAGATGATGTAGTCCCTCTATACAAAGGCAGAAAGAGAGAGGAAGCTGGGAACTACTGACCAGTGAGCCTGACTTCAGTAATGATGGAAACACTACTAAAGGAAAGACTAGTGGAACATCTGATTGCCAATAGTCAACAGGACCCATGGCAACATAGTTTTACTGGAGAGAGCCCGTGCCAGACTAACCTCATCGGGTTCTTCAACTGGGTGACAAAGGTGGTGGATCGGGGGAGGGAAACAGTGGATGTGGTCTACTTGGACTTCAGCAAGGCCTTTGACACTGTACCACGTAGAAGGCTGTTAAACAAGCTGGGGAATACGGGTGTGGGTAACGTGATGGTAAAGTGGGTGGGCAATTGGCTAGATAACAGGAAACAGAGGGTGGTGGTAATTGGCATCCACTCTGCAGAGTGAAAAGTGACCACTGGGGTACCACAGAGATCAATGCTGGGTCCAGTCCTCTTCAATATCTTTATTAGTGACATCATAGAGGACATGGAAGGGAAGATATGCCTGTTTGTGGATGACACAAAGCTCTACAACAGGGTGGACCTGCCAGAGAGTGTGAATAGACTAAGGAGAGATCTGCAGAAGCTGGAGGACTGGTCAAGTTATTGGCAGATGACAATTACCACAAAGAAGTGTAAGATAATGCACATGGGGCACAAACGCCCAAGAGCAACATACCAGCTAGCAGGGGAGGATACAGAATGCTCCAGGCAGGAAAGGGACCTAGGGGTTATCATCGTTGAGAACCTCAAGGTAGGAAGTCAGTGCAATAAGGCAGCAGGAAAAGCAGACAGGATGCTGGGATAGGCAGGGGTATCACTAGCAGGAAAAGGAGGAAAAGGGAGGGAATAATTCCACTATACAGGACATTAGTGCGGCCACACAGAGACCTTACCTATGTCAGAACACAAACAGGGTGGAGGCAGTTCAGAGGAGGGCAGCCAAGATGGTGCAGGGATTACATCACAAACCCTATAAGGACAGGCTGAAGGACTTAAATATGTACTCCTTGGAGGAGAAAAAGAAAAGGGGGGATATGATTGAGAGATTTAAGTACCTAACAGGAAAGAAAAAGGTGCAAGAAAATTCAGTTTTTCAAAGAAAAAGATGCTGCAGGACAAGGGACATAAGATGAAACTGGAGGGAGGAAGGTTCAGAGGGAATGAGAGGAAGTACTTCTTCACAGAGAGGGTGGTGGACAAATGGACCAGTCTTCCAGAAGTGGTGGTGGGGGCAGAAATAATTACAGGATTTAAGAATGCATGGGATAGGCATAAGGGGATCCTGGTAGTCGGGGGAAGGGGACAAACTAGTTCCTGGGAAGCTTGAAGAAGCACAGTTAAGAGTTAATGGGCAGACTATGTGGGCCAAAGGCCCCTATCTCCATTTACGTGTCTATGAATCTATGTAAACTGTCCCCCCAACAGATCAAAGTAGAGATTAAGGAGAGCCCAAGGGGAGAGAAATCCACCAGGGTGCACAGAAACATAAAAACTGACAGCAGATTAGGACTATTTTGCCTACCTAGTCTGCCCATTTTTCCTACCTACTGTACAACCACGGACCATACCCAGTCTCCACCTTCACCCACTCTTTCCTATTGTAGGGTTCCCTTATATCTATCCCATGCATTTTTTTAATTTCCCTACCTTTTTTCCCCCACCATCTCCGCTGGGAGGCTGTTCCAAGCATCCAGCACCCTTTCTGTGAAAAAAATATTTCCTCATGTTACCCCTGAGTCTTCCCTTCTCCAGCCTCATATCATGACCTCTTGTTCTTTAACATATTTTTTATTTGAAAGATGCTACCCTCTTGTACCTTATTTATGTTCTTGACATATTTAAAGGTTTCTATCTTATCCCTCCCTCCCTTCTCTCTTCCAGGGTATACATACTGAGGTCCTCCAGTTCTCACCTCATATGACATTTGATGCAGACCCTGCACCATTTTTGTTGCCCTTCTCTGAACTGTTTCTACCCTGTCCATGTACTTCCAGAGATGCGGCCTTCTGAACTGGACACAGTACTCCAGATGAGGTCTCACCAGTGATCGATAAGTGGCATCACCACCTCCTTTTTCTGTTAGTGATACCTCTCCCTATGAACACCAGCATCCCACTGGCTCTCTCTGCAGCCTTGTCACATTGACTGACCACCATTAGGTCATCAGCTATGATTACCCTAGGTCCATTTTGCAAATTAATAAAGGAAGCAGGGGGTAGAGATAAAGAGGGAAAGGAACGGGAGATTAAGAAGATAGAGGAGAAGGAGGGAAGGAGGCCAAAACAGAAAAAAAGGTGCCAACATGAAAAGTGAAAACAAAATCAGGAAGGCCATGTGTGCGAATACTAGAAGTCTAGGAAATAAGATTCCAGACTAAAAGGCCATTGTGGCAGAGGCTGACCTGGATACTGTGGCCATTAAAGAGTCATGGTGCACTGAAAACCATGACTGAGACATGGCCATACCAGGCTATACTCTGTTCAGGAAGGACTGGTAGGGAAGGAAAGGGGTGTGTGTGGAGCTTTATGCGAGGTAAAGCATAAAAGCAACAGAGACAGAGGGAATATGGGGTATGCAGAGGTACTGTGAGTCATCATGTAGAGGGGGAATGAAGCCACTATTCATTCTGGAGTGATCTAGAGACCTCCAGCACAGGGCAAAGAATTAGATATGGTCTGGTGGATGCCATTGGCAAGATTGCAGAAAAGGGCCAGGTGATGCTGGTGGAGGACTTCAGTCTGAAGATTCCACCAAACCACAGCGACAACAATGTTGTTGAAATACAGCACAGTGACACAAACAATGTCAACAGGTGAAATTTCAGCCATCAGACTTTGAGTGTGTTTTCTCAGGGGGACTTCACCCCACACTCCCTACTTTTACATAACAAACTCCAAGTCAGAGTTTGTTCACTGTGACAATAGTATACGCAGTCTGGCTGATGTAAATTGAAGCCTCTCAGCAGTTGCTTCAGCTAGAATCAAGATGTCCCTGCTTCTAGTTGAAGTTGCTGCTGGGAGGCTTCAGGACATCCAGGACTCTCCACAGTGGGTGTTCCTCAGGCAACTAGTCAGTAAACCCACTCATGATGAGGCAATACTGGACCTGGTACTCACAAACAGGGACAGTGTTGCACATGTTAAGGTGGGAGGCAACTTGGGCACCAATGATCACCGTACTGTGTGGTTCAATAGAAAGACAGCTGTTGGGCAAGGGTCCTCAACTTCAGGAGGGCATATTTTATAAAGTGGGGTGAATGCCTCTGGGATGTCCTTGTAGGGGCATGGCCGAGGTGTGATGGAGGAACAGTGGGTGAAGATAAAAGGGAGAATAGTAAAGGCAAAAAACCTCTGTGTCAAACAAGTGAGCAGAAGAAGGAGGAAAAAAGCGACTGATAGGGTTCTCAAAAGAAGTGGCTGAAAAGCTAAAGGCTAAAAGGGTAGTATTCAGAAGGTATAAGGAGACACGGGGGTGGGGGATAGGAAGGTGTCTCAGGAGAAACAGAGGGAAGTAGGGAAAGCAGTAAGGAGCGCAATGGCACAACCTGAAAAGAGAATAGCCCAGGAGGTAATGAAAGTGGACAAGACATCCTTTAGGTATGCAAGTGAAGAAAAGGAAGACCAAGGGAGACATAATAAGGTTAACAAAGTCTGGTCAGAGCAACAATGGCTGCTAATGCATTAATGTGATAAGAGAAATAGAATTAATGTGGGACTTAGTTGTCCTTGTAATATTGTGATGTAAAAGTCTCACATTTACACTGCAATAGCAGCAAAATAAAAATAAAACCATGATCTACAACCCTCTTTATGCTGGATGGAGGGCTTGAAGCGAGCCTCGGGTCCACCTTCCAAAACTGGGCTTCATATCTCCAGAAGAACAGTGACAGAGTGGAGGCAGTCCAGAGGAGGGCAACTAAAAAGGTGCAGGATCTGCATCAAAAGCCATATGAGGAGAGACTAAAGGACATCCTGGAAGAGAGGACGGAGAAAGGAAATAAGACAAAGGCCTTAAATACCTCCCAGAGTGTAAATAAGGTGCAAGAGGGAAGTATTTTTCAGAAGGAATTGTGCTCTTCTAAAACAAGGAGACATGCTGTGAAGCTGGAGGAGGGTAGATTCAAAAGAGATGTGAGGCAGTACTTCTTCAGAGAAAGAATTGTGTGTTCCTGGAGCAGCCTTCCATAGGAGGTGGTGAGGGTGAAAATAGTGGTGGGGTTCGAGGATGCATGGGATAGGCATAAGGGAATCACAGTGGAACAGAAGGGGGAAGGGAGAAAGCTGTAGATCAGGAGTGATCTGCGGTTATAGTGTAGGCACAGAGATGGATGGGGCAAGAAGTCCTTAACTGCTATTAAATTCTGTGTTTCTATGATGTTTTTTTATGCACAACTGCTTTGCATTTAAACTGATGAACTTTTCATTTGTAAGTTCAAATTCATGCCTTCTACACTTGATGCACTGCTTGATTTTTGACATGCTTGCTGTCATGTTTTCTGTTGGTTTTCAGTTTGTAATGACAGCATTGTAAATGATTTATGCACTAGTAATACAGTAGGGGTATATGTTGTTTAAGTTCCTGCTTTTGTTTTTGGCATTCATTTAGATGTGATCATTAGTGAGGTACTGTATGGTCCCCATTCAAAGTGTTATTGTAGTGCTTATTTGGTTGTTTTTTTTAATGGACTCCCAATTATCCTGTTTTACCATTATATTGGGTAATGCATTAGGTTATGGGCCCCCACCAGGCACCAAGCTGTTACTTTTCCAGTATTTAAACCAACACTTTCTGCCATAGCCCATCCCCTGATGAAGAGTCAGGTATTCATCGCAGTGCTGGGGCTTTAGTTCTGGTCTTGTGTCTTTGTATTTGCATTTGTGCGCCATACTAATGGCTACAAGTGACCTATACTGTCTGCATTGATGCTGCATTAAACAAAGTGCACTATGGTTACATGCTTTGTACTCAGTTTACTTAATTTCTGCAAACAATGATGTCACCATTCACCCCTCCAGTCATTACTCACCCCTGTGAATCTGGTTGTATCAGCCATGGAAGTGGTGTCTGTTCCAAGAGCTTGCTGTGCCTGTAACCCCCGCCTGCATGGTACTGTCTGCCACTGACAGACATCCCACGCCAGTCATTATTACCATGAGAAAAATTTCTGAGGCAAAGATGCCAGCTGCATGGATACTGGGCTGCTCCAGACTACCCCCCTCAAAAAAAAAGTTGAGAACTCCCTCAAAGGTTTGTGGGTCACGCTGCAAGAAAGAGTGTTACTGGGATCAGCTGATAGTAAAAAAAATGCCTTGCAGTATGTGAGAGCTGGTACCCCTGACTGACCACTGGGAAAGTTCCCCTTATCAGAAATGGCAGAACCCCTCTGAAAATGTCCTCTTTGAAAGGTTGTATGGTACTGGCTACAGTATAGGCTTAGGAACAAACAGACCCTCAGATCCCTCCAGACTCACTTATTATGTGACCCTAAGTAAGTCACTTAATCTCTCAGTGCCTCACTTTGCAGCTCTAAATTTGGATAAAGGTAAGATCCTACTGCAAATGAAATATTGAGTCTCAGCTGGGATATATACAGGGTAATAAGCTACATAGAATGTGGGCACTGGCCCTAGATGATGCGTTACTTTTCTTTTTTCATGACACTTTGAACTATAGGTGGATGCTTCCCATATGTGAAAACTCTTCATCAGAAAAAAGTCTGTAGTTCTACATGATGTTTAGGCAGCAAATGTTTAGGTATACAGACCATTTCTAGTTTATTATCCTTACTTTTTCTATATAAATTACAGTCTCACAGCAATGCACAAATTATGTATGTATGTCTGCATGTACAGTATGTATGTATTTCAAAAGTTTCAGCAGGAAAGACATACTGAGCTGGTAACAACTCATTTTCACAGGCGTCCAGGGCGGGGGTGAAAGAGTATACATTACAAAGAGCAATGGTAAATAAATACAATAAGGTATGGATCAATTGAAATACATTACAGTTAAGCAGAAAATAATACAGGCAGGTGGGCCAGCGCAACCTGATAAAGGGAGTAATGACATATAGTGCAATACAATATGGTTCAAGTGCAATGCATTTAAGGTACAAGCATAAGTCAAGAGCAAATAACACCCCCAGACTGTGCAAAGATGCCAGAGTAGTCAATGCAGTGCAATACAATCTGTGTAAGTGCAATATAAACACTCATTAGGAGCAGATCAGTGGCATATAGATTGGGGCCTAGATGGGCAAAAGTTGCTACAAGCTGGGAAGGGGAGCACTCTACATAACAGGGAGGGTGGATGGGAACACAAGGTCAGGGGCCAGATACAGTTGTGAAGAGGTTAGAAAATTTTTGAAGAAGAGACTTGAGGGAGGAGAAAGAAGTGGCTGAGTGGATAGATAAAGGAAGAGAGGGACAGAGTTTGGGGAAACAATGTGAGAAAGCTGCTTGGCCCACAGTAGTTTTCCTGGAGGGGAGGAAATGGAAGTGAGTGGCAGTGTTATGTAGAAGGTAGGAGGAGGGATGAGAGGTAGGGGGGAGTGAGCCAAACCAGAATTTGTAGATAAAAGTAGCACAGTGGGTGAGGCCCCTGGCATTAATGGAGGGGAGGAAGAGAGAGGAGTAAGAGTAGTAGTGGGTACAGAAAGGACAGTCCAAGGCAAAATGGCAGGAGTGACATGTGGTCCAGTCTGGCAAAGGTGGACTTGGGAGCAGTGCTGTAGACAGTGCCACCTTAGTCAAAGATTGGAAGGCTTATCATTGTAACTAGTTCTAGGAGGACAGGAAGCAGGATACTGGTTTTGTTCCTGTAAAGTGCACCCAGTTTGTTGTTTGTTTTATTTTTTATAGTTGTTGGCTGATAAGCAAATTGTCCATTTTCAAATGTGGAAAGTGCATGCAATTACAAACACAATAGAAATACTTTGAGTACAAAAGATTTACAAAACATAATAACATTCAATGGCATGTGCAAGTATTCCTGGAATATAACCATTCTTTTTCATCTCACCTTAAGGGGCACTGTCATCCCCCTTAGGCCTCAAATTATCCTTTGTTTAAAAAACACAAAGCTTGTGATTGTTCATACTCAGAAAAAAAAATTGTTGATGTGGCTGGCAGTTTGATTCTGCTTCCGTTTCCTTTTTAAAAGTGAAAAAAAAAGACTGCTTACCATATTGGTGTTACCACACAAAAATGTTTGTTTACATCCTTGATCAACTTCCAGTGCATCTTTCCTTGACTTGGGAAAAATCCTCAATGCAGTTTACACACTCAAGACACAGTGGGAAGAGAGGGGACTATTGTATCATGAGTGGCTGTACTGTTTGGGGGTGTTTCTAATGTTCATGAAGTACACAATAAGAGTAGATCATGGATTTCAAGCAAAACAAGGTTTGGAATAAACACACACTTGCCATGCATTTCCTTTCTTGTACTGAAATATATTGTAATGGAATAGATGTAATGTAATGTAACAAGACAAGGCAGAAGATGGCGCCAGAGAGGCAGAGGAGTAAGTTGTTGCAGGTGGGCTCTCACTATTTTTCCTCTCTGATAACTTTCAATGGCAAATGAATGGTAGAATGCTGTGGAAGGCAATGTGGAACACTTTGTAAATATCTAAAGTATAAGAGAAGTATTTTAGATCCACATGTATTAATCTTTTTAGGAGTTAGAAGCTTAAAAACAGATTTGTGCTTCTGTATTGTGCTGCTTGCTCAACTGGTTCCCACCCCCAGCATGTCAGATTGACCACATAAATTCAGAACAGCAAAATGTACTTCACCCTATTCACTGACGATGAACGCTACAGCATCAGCTCCAACAATAAATAGACCAAAATGTGAATTAACAACTAATAGTGGCACCCGAATGAATGGAGCTGCAGGGGACTGCCAGACAAGGATCAGTCTGTCCCAGCAGCTGAAGTAGAGAGACTGGCTGTGATCTGGGGCCCTCTTTGGGGTTTGGGTCTGGACCTGGCAAATTTGAGCCATTAAACGATCCCCAGTTGTATTTTGACTCCTGAGTGGAAGTTCTACTTAATGAAGAATTGCTGACTTTTTGGATCCCAGGACATTTTGTGGTGACTGACATATCTATTCAGTTTTCTATCTTGGATTGGCAGTGAGAGCTCCTATTTTTTCACATTGAATATCTAAAAGAGTTCTGCATTTTTGGGACAAATATTGGAGGTTAGGGGGAGATGAGAGCACCCCTATCAATTTCAAATTTTCTCTGGAGCCATAATTGTGACTCTATGGACATTATTATTATTAATGGAGCTGGACCTGGTAAATGTGCCAGTTGGGATCACTAGATCCTTTAAATGTATCGTTAGTGCAGGTATGGGTTGTAGGATACTTCTCATTTACCATCCACCCAGGAACGAGAAGGAGTTCCTGCAGGAGGTCGCAGACTTCATCACCGAGTTGGTATTGGAGGCCCCCAGGTGGTTGGTACTGGGGGACTACAATGCCTGGGTCAACAACAAACTCTCACAATTTGGACAAGACTTCCTCCAATTGATGATTTCATTGAGACTCACACAGGTAATTACCCCTGTGTCCCTCATACAGGGTCATTCACTGCATCTGGTGTTCCTGCTGGGAATGGAGATCTTGGATGTGATGGTGAAACCCATCAGATGGTCTGATCGCCACACTGTTAGGTTCAACTTCATGGCCCCTGAATAGACCTGCCCCTATGTAGATGGTCTGGTACTGCCCTTTATGGGGAGTAACCCCAGATGGTCTGATGGTGGTTCTGGACCTATCGGGTAGTGCGAATGTTAGTAGGGATTCAGAAAGTCTGCTATGAACCTATAACAATGCAGTGGGGGAAGCTCTGGATATCATTGCTCCTGTCCGTGTTTGCCTGCTCACCCTGTGCCCTCGGTCTCTGTGGTTTGATGAGTCCTTGAGGGAACTGAGGAGAGTGGACAGAAGGTAGGAGTGTTGTTGGAGAAAATAGGGCCTCAATGAGGACAAACTTAGATTAATATCTCATTATAAGATATATCAAGCTGTGGTCTCCCATGAGAAGGCAGAATTCCTGTCTAGGGAGATTGCAGCTGCATGAAATCGACCAGCCCAGCATTTCTGGATTGTGAACAGACTGTGCAATCTAGCCTGTCTCCAGAATTAGAAAGCCTTTTCACAGGAGAAATGTGAGGAGTTTGCTTGATTTTTTGTGGATAAGATAGTAACCATCAGGTCGGAGATCTGGTCAGCTCACTCAAATGGGCAGAGCAGAGACTGGTGTGGGATAACTAGCACCAGGTCTGTCTAGTCGGACTTCGTTCAGTTGGTGATCGATGATGTCATGAAGGTGGTCCAGGGCTTGCGACCGACTTACTGTAGTTTGGATCCTGGTCCGATGTGCCTCCTAGTGGGGTGCATAGAGGCAACAGGACCAGTCCTTGCTCAGATAGTTAGGTGCTCTTTAGAGATAAGGGTATTTCCAGACACCCCCTCCTGAAGAAATCATCTCTGGACCCTGATTGTCTCGCAAACTACAGACCTGTCTCTAACCTTCCTTTTGTAGGAAAGGTTATTGAGAAGGCAGTCGCATTGCAGCTCGAGGGCCACTTGACCACCCATGACATCTACGATTCTCTCCAGTCTGGTTTCGGGAAGAGTCACAGTACTGAGATTGTACTGGTCCGGGTACTAAATGATTTCCTGACAGCAAGAGATCGGAGGAACCACTCCATCTTAGTCCTCCTTGATCTCTGCAGCATATAACATTGTGGACCTTAGGATGTTGCTAGAGCATTTGCGGCTCTTCTGTGGGCTGAGTGGCACAGTCCTCAGGTGGTTTCAATCATTCCTCACTGGCAGGACACAGAGAGTGGAGTCTGGGGTGTTTTCCTCAGCTCCTCTCCCCCTGCCATGAGGGGTGCTGCAGGGTTCTGTGCTTTCCCCCATGTTGTTTGCAATTTATATGCTGCCATTGGGAGACATCATTAGGTAATACAGGTTGAGTTTTCACTGTTATGCAGATGACACTCAACTGTATCTGTCCCTTGTGCCTGGGCAATGTGATACTGTTACAGTATTTAACAACTGTCTCTCTGAGATTCAGGATTGGATGAGTAGCAGCCGGCTTAGGCTGAATACGGATAAGACTGAGGTATTGGTTGTGGACCCAGGTCATCAGCTGGAGGGATTATCAGTGGGTCAGCCATCCAGGCTATAGCTGGGGATCAACCAGCTGATGACCTCTGACCAGGTGTGAAATCTTGGCATCATACTTGATAGCAGACTGGCACTTAAAACTCAGGTGCTGGCCGTTGTCAAGATCTCATTTTATCATCTGAGGAATGTCACCCGAATAAAGCACCTGGTACCATATAATGATCTTCCAACACTAGTCCACACCTTGGTGACCTCATACCTTGATTACTGCAATGCCCTACACCTAAGATTACCAGAGGTGGACCTTCACTGCCTGCAACTGGTGCAGAATGCAGCTGCCAGATTATTGACAGGTTTAAGTAGATTTGACCATGTCACACCTGTACTCAGTGCCCTGCACTGGCTGCCAGTGTGGTGGAGGATCACCTTCAAAGTCAGATTACTGACGTATAAGACCCTACACAGACAAGGACCGCAGTATCTGCAAGAGCTCATCTGTCCTTACCACCCCTTCGCCCACTCCACTTCACCGATGAGGGATTGCTAGAGAATCCAAGGGTGTCTGAGTATATTGGGAGCTAGGTCATTTGCTTTTGCTGCTCTGACCCTGTGAAATTCTCTACCTCAGAGGGTAATGGAATGCCTGTCTGTTGAGGCCTTCAAGTCAGCTTTGAAATGGATTTATTTGAACTGGCCCATACTGACATTTAAATTCCTGCTGTGTTTTTAAGAAATGAGTTCTGTTTTTAAATTGTTCAATGATATTGTGTAAAACACTACGATCTATTTTTGGAATAGCACTCCAGAAATAAAGCTGGTTTGGTTTGGTTTTTGGTTTGGCACCTCAAGCCCCACAAACACTTTATCAGTTAAAGCAGAAAGAGGCTGGGAAGGCAGTCAGAATAGCAAAGGCCCAAACCGAGGAAAGGATAGCCAACTCTGTTAAGAAGGGGGATAAGACATTTTATAGGTACATTAGGGAGCGAAGAAAGACCAAAGGAGGGATACTGAGGCTTAATAAAGGGGAGGGAATGTGGGTAGAGGGTGACAATGAAAAAGCAGGGATACTGAATGAATATTTCTGCTCAGTATTCACAAAGGAAGAGGAGGGGGAGGTACCTAAACCAAACAAGAGAAACACTCTGAAGATGGGGGTCGATACCAGTCCATTTACAGAAGAAAGGGTTCTGAAAGAACTAATAAAATTGAAGGCGGACAAAGCAATGGGGCCTGATGGGATTCACCCAAGAATTCTAAAAGAACTAAGGGGAGAACTAATGACACTGCTGACTACTCTCTTTAACAAATCATGGGAGGATGGGGTGGTACCTGAGGACTGGAGGAGGAAGGATGTGACTCCTTTTCACAAAAGTGGGAGCAGGACAGAGGCAGGAAACTACAGACCAGTTAATTTGACCTCAGTGGTAGGTAAAATGATGGAATCACTTCTGAAAGAAAGAAAGAATTGTTGAGTACCTAGAGGTCAGTGGGGTACAGGACCCAAGGCAGCATGGATTCACGATGGGAAGGTCGTGTCAGACGAATCTAATAGATTTCTTTGACTGGGTGACCAAAGTAATAGACCAGGGAGGGGCTGTGGACATGGCTTACCTAGATTTTAGCAAGGCATTTGATACAGTCCCACACAAAATTTTAATACACAAGTTAGCCAGCCTTGGAGTGGGTCCCAAGGTGGTAGCCTGGATAAAAAATTGGCTAGACAACAGGATGCAAAGGGTAGTAGTAAATGGAGTCCACAGTGAAGAAAGGAGGGTTACTAGCGGGATACCGCAGGGTTCAGTACTGTGACCGGTCCTTTTTAATGTCTTTATAAGTGACATTACAGAGGAACTGGAAGGAAAAGTATGTCTCTTTGCAGATGACACAAAGATCTGCAACAGGGTTGATACACCAGATGGAGTGGAAAGGATGAGAAGGGACTTGGCAAGGTTGGAGGAATGGTCAAATGTATGGCTGCTCAGATTCAATGCAAAGAAGTGCAAGGTAATGCGCCTGGGAAACAAAAACCCAGGGCAAGAGTACACAATGGGGGGGTGAGATACTGACAACAGTAAAAAGGAACGGGACCTGGGGGTAATTATATCAGATGACCTAAAGGTGGGCAAGCAATATGAGAAGGCAGTAAGGAAGGCTGGGGGGATACTGGGATGCGTAGGGAGAGGCATCAATAGTAGAAAACAGGAAGTTATTATCCCTCTGTACAGACAGTTGGTGAGACCCCATCTGGAGTACTGTGTGCAGTTCTGGAGACCCCATCTCATCAAAGACATAGACAGAGTGGAGGCTGTCCAGAGGAGGGCAACCAAAAATAGTGCAGGGTCTGCACCAGAAGACATATGAAGAAAGACTAAAGGAGCTTAATATGTATACCCTTGAGGAAAGGAGGGAGAGAGGGGACATGATAGAAACTTTCAAGTACCTCAAGGGAATCAACAAAGTCCAAGAGGGTGGCATCTTCAGAAAAAGAAGAGATGTGCAAGAACAAGGGGGCATAATTTGAAGACAGAGGGGGGACAGTGCAGAGGTAATGTGAGGAAGTATTTTTTTACAGAGAGGGTTGTGGATGCATGGAACAGCCTCCCTGAGGAGGTTGTGGAGTCAAGAACAGTGGGGGAATTCAAGAATGCATGGGACAGACATAAGGCAATTCTAGTGGGGGGTAGGAGGAAGTAAGCTGTTGGTTAATTAGGATCTGCAGCTTATCTGTTAGGTAGGAAAATGGGCAGACTAGGTGGGCCAAGCGGTCCTTATCTGCCGTCAAATTCTATGTTTCTATGTTTCTAAACAGAGAACTCTCACCAGCAAACAAAACCAACATCAAATACCTTTGCAAGATTTTTTTTAAAGCCTCTGCAAATTCACCTCAGTTGGAGTCCTGCATGATGGCTTTGAAGGCTTTGCTGAGCCTTCTGACCACACTGGAGTAGATAAATGTTAAACCCACACAACGGCAGTCATCAGCGGGTAGTGATATAGATAACAAGCCTGAAATGGAATATCCACTGAGAAAGGACATGCCAGAAGTAAGGGGTCCAAGATAAGTGACTAGGCCTAACATCAGAGTTCAGGAAATCTCCAAACCACAGCAAGAGTTACAGTCACAGCAGTTACAAGCCTTGGAATTGGCAGTTGAGGGGCATCAGATATCAGTTAGGCAAGAAATAGAGAAATTAAATTTGCAAATGGAGGGTGAAAGCAGCATTAGTAATGCTAGAGACACTTCAGAGGGGCGATGTGCAAGTTGTAAGATCTTGCAGCAGTCTAAAGCAAAAGATGTGGCTCGGTCTAAAGGTAAGCTGTTTTTTGAAATTTTCTAGATGCCAAAAATGTCTAGAGAACAGCTTTTTAAAAAATAAAAATCACATTTTTGAACACCAGAGGGGCAGAAAAGACAAATGGTAGAACTGTTAAAAGACAGTTCCCCTTTATCAGCAATGGCACAGCAACATTCAAAAGTAATAAGCAGACGTTTAGAAATTATGATACCATTCATTATTGTGAAGGGGGGGAAATAGGAGATGAATGAATTTTTGGAAAATTCCAAACTAGATGAATAAAATCCTGGCCCACAGTCAGAAGTCAATTTTGATGAAGACTCACAATCAGAAAAAAGTGGAAAATCTCCAAAACATACAGAGAAACAGAAATCAATACCAGAATGGGCTAAAATTATTATCAAATGTAACCCCCCTGTTACCCAGGTTTACTATAATCCCAATAAGACCTAGTGGTAGGCAGGGAAGGCAGCTTGTGAAACTCCAGTTAAATGGATTTCACACTGTCTCACTCTGTTCTTAGTCTCAGCTGAGACTGAGGGATGACATCACCATAGAACTTTCGTAGCTGCATAAGCCGACTGGAATGTTGCAGTTGGAGGTTAGCATAGAATGTTGGGGATTTTGAATTTAGTCTGTGTGCAGTTTTGGTGAGAGACAGTAGTACAGCTGTCTGTGTGCAGGCTGTCAGAGCTTTAAGCTCTGTTTTAGAGCTACTGATTAGGAAAATGTGTGTTTCCACCGTAAGAGGAACACAGAAACTGGTAGTTGAAGTGGTGGAGACCGCTGTTACTGGTCCAAGTGCCCCATCCCTGAGGGAATGGGGGGAAGGTTTGCCTGTTTTCCAGGGGAAACCCTCCTGGCTAAGGGAAGAAGCTGCCTACTCAAGTTGTGCTGCAGCACCAAAAGCTCTGAGAGAGAAATTCCTGTGGAGGAATTGCCTGTGGGGCACCTGCAACCAAAGGTGAGTTCGCTGTGAAAGAGGGCCAATTGTTTTTTCACTTTAACAGAAGGAAACTAAAGGAACTGTTACTGTGGGGTCAGGAAAAGACAGCCAAGTACAGTTATAAAGTGGGGATTGGA
The DNA here is from genome assembly GCA_016271365.2 of Neoceratodus forsteri. Taxonomy (NCBI): domain Eukaryota; kingdom Metazoa; phylum Chordata; order Ceratodontiformes; family Ceratodontidae; genus Neoceratodus; species Neoceratodus forsteri. The sequence goes on from CM057455.1 coordinate 245,727,368, forward strand.
CTGCCTAATCAGTGAGGGGCCTAGAGCAATGGGCTATGCCAATTAAAAGTATGTTCAAGTCCAGCACAAAGGGAAAGCAAGACAAGTAGATGGAATGTGACATACATTTAGTAAGAATCTACATTGCCAAGCTTTACAGTATGTGGTGTTTATTGTCCAGAGAAAAGGCCAGGTATGAATTGTGGGAGCGAGAGGTGGGAGACTCCCCATCAGTAGTAACCAAATTCACCTCTACAGATTTGCTCTGGGCACTTTTTACTCTCTCTCAGGTACTTGGCCAGTGCCTGAGGAAAGTACCCAGACATGGGATTAAAGGAGAATTCTCGTATAGAGCTGAGGTGCTCTTAGGTGGTTTAGGAAGCCACCAGAAAATGTTTCCATGACATATGAAAGGTGTCCAAGTGGCTGGCAAGGGGGCCGAGCTTGGGAAATCTCAGAACAGTGTACAAGTTCAGGCTGTGTACCCAAAGCAGTGTGCAAGTCTGGGCTGTGTGCCCGGCAGGTTCAGAGCCAGAGGGCTAAAGTGTTGAGGAAGTGTTCTTGGTTCTTTTAATCTGCATTACCAGGAGTGTGGCCCCATGGGGGTCCATCTATGCTTTGTTTATTCTGTTTGGATGTGAATAAAAAGCCACACTTTAGAATCCCTCTTCTGGTATTGGACATTACAGTTATTGCTTCTTGTGTTCAGAATTACTTGGGTGCCCCTGGGCAGAGTAGCCAAACCTAGCCTTTGTGCTGAGTGACCTATTCCTCCCCGAACCCAGCCCACCTGGTATTGCTGTCAGATTCAAACAGCACGCCACTGGGCATTACACAAAGAAATCCGAGAACTTAAAAAAGAAATAGCACCTATCAGTATTCTTAAGGAAGAACTGCATTTATTAAATGAAACAAAATCACACATGTGGCAGCAAAAGAAGAGGATACAATTACAAGGAGAGGTAACATGGAAAAAAGAATTTCTCAGCTTGAGGATAATATGATTATAACACAGTATTTAAATAAGCAACAGGAGGGGGACATAACAAAAGTAAAAATACAAAATGGTGGACTATGAATCCAGAGCTAGATGAAAAACTATATGGATTGTGGGGTTGCTAAAACAGCAGGATCAGAAAATGATTATCCATCAAACAGTGCTGAAAAATGTCTCTGCCTTTCTGGATTCTGTACAAGCGGTAAAAAATATTTAGTTAGAGTCCATCGCTCACTGAGAAAAAGACAAGAAGATGGCCTCCCACCCAGGGCGATCATTGTTAAATTTATGAGAACAACAGGTAGTTTACAGGAAAAAGAGGATAGAACTGGATGGTGTCAGCATTTCAGTTTTTCAAGATTTGCCATGTGAGATAATGCAGGAGCAAAATAATTTCTCAGATAAAAGAACAATGTTCTAGATGGCCCATATTTGGACTACTTTTGCACATCCTGTGAAGCTGAGAGTCTATCTCAATGGGAAAACTTTGCTATGTGATAATCCTGAATGAGCTAAATCTGATTCATGGTCCCGTATGCCCCAGCTTTTTTTCACAGGTTAAGGGAAAAGTAGTATTTTAAATAATTTTAAAGAAAGTAAGCAATCATAAAATCTGGGTTTTTAACTATAAATGTTATGATGCAAAAGGAGTTGATGGTGTCCCTTTAAAGGTACATGATCTATAACAAATGGTAATGCCTTTAGGAGGGGAATTGCGAATGGTTGGAGCTTTAAACAAACTTGATCTTTGGCCCAAAGTGGTTTTGAATAGAGGGATTTTAAAGGTAGCTCTACTCTGGGATGTGGTTCCTTGAAAATTAAGTGCCCTGGGAAAGAGTGAGTACCGAGTTAGCAGAAGTTATCCCACTAAAGCTCTGTGTAGAAGAACTCCCATGCAGACGTTCAACCTGTACTCGAGGGGAAGGCATTCAATTCCATGATCCAAAGACAGTGATGTGCCAGTTCTGTGGTGCCCAGTAGTGGGGCAAGCACATGGCACATTGGTGACCCGGGACAGAGCCCCAAGACTGGGACATCAGCAGTGGAAGCTGACAGGAAAGGTGATAGAACTTCCACGCAGACGCTCTTCTCCCAGGTAGTGTGATGCAGAGCACCACTTGAAGAGTGTTTCCCAGTGGTGTGTGGAGCCTTGCCAGCATGGGTGACCATATGTCAGCTGGATCCGTTTCCAGGACATTGCTGCAGTGCCACCAATGGGATGTGGGAAAGGGCACAGAAAAATGAAAGGAGTGCCTGTTGCAGCCTGTCAGATATTGGTTACCTAGTTCCCACCACACCACAGTCTCCCTAGTGCAGCACTCCTATCCCCTAGCTCTGTACACCTCAGTGGACCCCCCCGGAATGTTACTCCCTCTTCCACCCCTAAGGAGGGGGGGCCCCATGCATGGCTTTTATTGTCACCCAAGGAACTATTTGAAGTGGGGTACAGACATGATTCTAAATGTTGGTGGTGTAGTCATTTGGATGCAGATTTGGCTCATATCATGTGGGATTGCCCACTTATACAAACAGGATGGAAAGAAATCTATGCGCTATGCTCTATAGTTACTACAATAGACATTCCCTTTGATCCTGTTATTTACCTTCTGGGAATAATGTCAGGATGAAACAAATCAAAAAACTGCCCCAACATCCAGGTGTGCTTCAAAGACCAAGCAACCAGCAAAAAGAAAAACTCAAACACCACCCAGTGCAGATAAAGCAAAATTAAGCTCACAACAAACTTTAAATCAGTCTCATAAAATGCATCTGTTACATAAACCAGAGAAGAAAAGAGATCCTCCAACCAAAAGGATTACAAAGTAAGACCCACCAGCCTCCTACCAGTTTTGCCTCAGAGCATCATCAGGGAGTCTCATGCTATTAGATATAGAAAAAAAATATTATTATACTATATTTACACAATTTACTTTGAACTACTAATGAGAGTCTTACCAATTTGTTAAAAGTGTAACAAAATGTGGTTTATTATACAAGGGTTCCAATTAGGAAAGCAAAGAATTCCAATATGACATTTTCAATCCAGAACCATTATATAAGTGACAACCTTTAAACATAAAAGACTAATCCATTCCAATTGTATTGTCAAGCATCCTTAGCTAAAACTGCTAACAAGTATAATGAATTCATACTCACATAAGAGCAGGGTCACACACACAGAGGGAAGGATGATGTGATGCCATCACTGGTTATCAGACTGTGTGGACAGCTTAGATAAGAAATAGTCTGTCTCCACCATTTCCACAGGCTTTGCATGATTTATAAATACATGTTTTTCATGAGGGTCAAAAATGACCTCATAGGTGCAGTGTATTTCTCTCTGACACAGTAATAATCTGTTTACCAGAGAAGAATATCAATGGAACAGCATGGTATGAGTTATGGGAGAGCTGAAGTATAAACAAACATTTTACCTTCCACCACTGATTTCTTGAAGGCCTGGGTGATTCAAGAGATAATTTCTCTCATTCTAACTGTCTGTATTAACCCCTTAGATGAAAAATGTGCCTGTCCTGTGTGTTTAATTAACTAATGATGTGTGTATGTGTGTGTGTCTCTCTAAGGTTTATGGCTAATATAGTGATGCAAGCATATAAAGTTAAAAAAAAGGCTACCTATCCCAGTGTGTTTATGAAGACACACACTGAGCTTATAGAATCTAACTAATAATGTTCCTGTCACAATATACCTGGCATGTGTGTACTGTGCTTATGGAATCTAACGAATGCAAATCCTACCTGCCACAGCACTTATGTTCATGCTGAGTTCATGGAATCTAACTAATAGTGTCTATCCTTACTGTCCCAGCAGTTACGTCATGTGCTGAGCTCATAGGTTCTGAGTAATGGTGTGCTCATAGCCTCATGACCTCTAACAGTATCCACTCTGAGACATCTGATATTTTACTTCGGGTGTCTCACACTAAGCAAGACATGTTATACAATGCTGTTATACCTGTATATTAATCCTGAGACAAAGTAGACAAAGTTTCAATACATGTTAAATGCAGGTAGTCAAAATTAATTTTAACCACCGGAATAGATTGAAAATAACCATTGCAATAGGATACTGAACAAATGTTTATTGTAAAGGAGGCCACCATTCCAAGGTGGACAAAGAATAAACATCCTTGTTAATCTCATCATTGTCCAGTTGTACAGGAAGCAGTTCTTCAACCTTTTGGCCCAACAAAGTTCATATCTCCACCAGAAGTGTAGGTACAGTATCTTGAATATTCTTAATGGCACTGCTGTGGAGATGTCTTCCAGGTAGGCCAACTCAGCCTACGTAGTAGTGGCATCAGGAAAAGCAAGAGATTGGAGACCACACAACAAGTAATATCCATTTTCTGTCAAAGCAGCACACACTTGTACATCCTAGTCCAGAGTTCAGGTTGCAAGTGACAATTTTAGCTTTATCAGAAGTACTGCAATAAAATACTTTTCAATGCAATATCACATACAACATTTTGTAATTTAGTACAACATAGAATATTTAACTCACAAATATCATGAGTGAGCAATGAAGAAATCATTTAGGTTCAGCAAAATAAAATTAGAGCATTCAATATATATATATATATATATATATATATATATATTATAGTGTCACAGTAGTGCCACTTTAGTTAGGGTTGAGTACCCCATTTAAGGTTATATCTGAAAATTGGCAGCTTAATAACTTTGCCACTGTATGATGGATGTGCCTGAAATTTGGAATGCATGGTCTAGTACCATCGATCTCTGGATTTACCAAGTTTCGCAATGGTCAGACATATGGTTGCAGAGCTACAGAGTGCCAACTAATGCACAAATTACTAATTTTTGCGCATTCTTTGCTCGCACCTACAGATCACACAGTCTGTGCAACCAGTCCAAAACCTTCAGAAAACATGCAGCTGGGGTCCCCGATGTGCCTTTCTAAGATTTCATGAAAAAATCTTAAATGGTTCAAAAGTTATTCAAAAAACAAGTTTCCCACTATAGTCAATGGGAAAAGTTAAAATATGCGAAAGTGTCGCAAATGCAGTTTTTAGTGTTGCAAATGACCCTTGTAGTGTCGCAAATCCGCCATTTTGTTTTCAGTTGGTGGTCACAGAAATGCTTGGCATTTAAATTTGGGACGCTCTAGGGACATAGTTCCTGCTGTGTTCACCTAGTCGAGTCCTGAGGATGCAAGCCATGTCTTTTTTGGGGGGTTAAACATCCCAGAAATATGTTTTAAAATTTTTGTAAAAAGTAACGTCGCAAAGTAGTGTCGCACATTCAACACTTTTATGATTTTTTTTGCCAAAGTGTCATGATTTGCGACACTACTTTGCGACACTATGCCCAAAACAATAGGGAATCTTTGCAACCCTGCTGAAATAGAATGGTTTAGTATTTTGAGCTGATATTTGGAGGGAAGAAAGCCAAGGTCCTACAGATGTGTCTTGTGGTAGTTTGGTGACGAAATATTAGAAGGCTGCAAAGTTACGGCACTCCAAAGTTGATGATTTTTACCATAGGCTAACATTACAATGTCTGCCATGCCTTTCGTGGCCTGTATCTCAAAAACACTTCAAGATACAGGCTTTTTATTGGAAGAACTTTTAGCCCCCCACTAGGGGGCTAAGTACAAAACTAGCCAAGAAAGTCATAAATAATATGAGATTTTAAATTTTTTTCTATATCGTACGGTTCCTGAGATATAAGCAATTTAGTATTCTAAGTGCTCATTTTCTGCTCCAAGGGCCATTATTATGCATACATTCTTTGTATTCACTGTGTTTCTGAATGCACCTTTTTGGGAAACAAAAGTGTGTGAGTTTACGTTACCGTTTGTGCTAGCATTTCCATTTATGTTGCTGTGTGCGTTACCCTTTGCATTTGCGCTTGCGTTTGTGTTACTGTTACCCTTTGTGTTTACGTTACTGTTTTTGTTTGCATTTCCTTTTGCGTCACTGTGTGGGTTGCCATTTGCATTTGCGTAGGTGCTTCCGTTTGTGTTTCTATTTGTGCTTGTGTTTCCTTTGCCATCATCATTGGTGTTACCGTAAGCGTTTATGTTTCCAATTGCATTACTGTGACCATGAGTGTTACCATCTGCATTTGCATACATACTTGGTTTTGCATTTCCATTTGTGTTACTGTTCCCTTTGGCATCATTGTTGGTGTTACCATAACCGTTTGTGTTTCCAATTGTGTTACCATTATTGTTTGCATGTTTGTCACTGTCTGCATTTGTGTTTCTGTTGGCCTTAGCGTCTGCGTTTTCAGTAGCGTTTCCATTGTCAGTTGCGTTACTGTTTCCTTCTGCATCGCCATTGCCATTACCATTTGCATTTCTGTTTACGTTTTTGTTACCATTTGCATTTTCATTACCGTTTGCATTTCCATTGGCATTAGCATTTGCATTACTGTTTTTGTTAATGCTTGCATTTCAGTTGCCATTAGCGTTTGCGTTACCGTTTGCATTACGATTTCTGTTTTCATTAATGTTTGCACTTGTGCTTCTCTTACCATTTGCATTATCATTCACATTTGCATAACCATCTGCGTTACCGTTTGCACTTGTGTTTCATTACCGTTAGAGTTACTATTTTATTTTACCTCACTGTTTCCGTCACCTTTTGCGTAAACATTACCGTTTGTTTTTTTGCATTTGTGTAGTGCAGTGCAAAACATTGTTTTTGCTATTTTTCTACTCTGTCTTCCACAACACATTGCACAGCCAGTGTGTGGTGATTGGTCTGAATATTGGCAGGCAGAAAGACCTTTGTTCAAGGAACATGCCAGGTTTTGTTTGGTGTCAAAATGTTATTCCGGTCCAGAGTTATGGCCATTTGAAGTTGGCCCACTTTGCAGTTACTGATTTTTTGACCACCAGGTCCGCCATTGTAGTGAGTTTTTGGCCTCGATTTCTGTCATTTTGTGATAGAAGGCTTCTTAAAGGTACAGAAACATAAAAATTGAATCTCTGGAATGGTTTGTTCTTTTCACAAAAAAATTGAAGGGTGTTGAGTGGATGTCCTGGAGATGTGAATTATGCTGTTTACATGTTTGACACAGTTAACATTCTGTGCATAGTATTCTGCATGGTGCTACTGCCTTTACATTTATAGCGTACGTAGCCCTAGTGGCACCGAGGTGCCTTACAGTGGTTTCATGGGTAAAACATTAACAGGTGCGGAATTATCCCACTCCAGTGAATGAAAATTTGATTCATTACGCTTCAATAATTTCTGAACTGTGTGTCCGCTTTGCCTGGAATTTGTAATGTACAAAGATTTATAATTCATCTTTCACTGTGCTAATTTTTGGGTTGCTGACACTTACAGTTGCTGAATTATGCATGTTACGTTGTTTGCTCATGGCACTGTGTGACCGTTGAATGGATGTACACACAATTCTGGACACACAGTGTGCCATGGTACATGTCTTCATTTAAAAAATGTTCATTTCAGTTGGTCATGCAGTTTTTGTGCAGCAAAGTGACAAAAAATCACATGGTGGGGGCCCCACACTAACACCACCACATTCCATTCACTATTTATAGTGCACATTCCCAAAAAGAAGGGAAATTCATGGCAAAAAACTCTGTTTAATGCATCATTTAGGGTTGTTACACAGCAACAAAAGTGAGGAAATTCAGTGTTAGGATTGCCACCCCTTGCACCCCATACCCACCCTGTCCCCACCAACAGACATTGGGATGTGAGTTGGGGTCATTGGTCCTAACTCTCACCCCATTCTCCTGTACTGCACAGCCTTAGCTTATTTACACATGGAATGGGGTAAGAGTTAAGACGTCGACCCCAATGCATACCCATGCCTGTTACTGGGGACAGGGTGGGCGGGGGTGCAGAGGTGGCAACCTACACCGGCTTTCTTTACTGTGTCAGGAACAAACCTAATTGATGCATTAAATGGTGTTTTTGCTATAAAAAAAAAAATATATATATATATATATATATATATATATATATATATATATATATATATATATATATATATATATATATATATTATGGGCACGGTAGTGCTACCATATTAGGGTTGAGTAGCACTTTTAAGGTTAAAGGGTGAAACTTTGCACCTTAATAACTTTGTCACTGTTCAATGGATTTGCCTGAAATTTAGTATGCTTGTTTGGGCATGGTAGATCTTGGGATCTGCCAACTTTTGTACTAGTTGGATATACAGCTGCAGAGTTATTAAGGTCATCTGAATGCACAATTACGCTTTTTTGTGCATTCTTTGCTCACGCCTACAGGTCGCACGGTTTACGCGACTGGTCTGAAAATTTTAGGAAATGTGCTGCCAGAGTCCCCAATGTGCCTTTTGAAGATTTAATGAAAAAATATGAAATGGTTCAAAAGTTATTCAAAAAACAAGTTCCCATTATGAGTCAATGGGAAAAGTTGACAAAAAGTTCAACACTTTCGCAAATACACTTTTTAGTGTCGCAAATGGCCCTAGTAGTGTCACAAATCTGCCATTTTTATTCAGTTACTGATCAGAAAAATGCTTGGTATTTAAAATTGGGATCCTCTAGGAACACAATTCTTTTTGTGTTCACCTAGTCGGACCCTCAGGATGCTAGTCATGGCTTTATTTTGGGGTTAAACACCCCAGAAAAATGTTTTTCAAATTTCTGGAAAAAGTAGTGTTCACATAGTAGTGTCGCACCTGTGACACTTTCGTAAAATTTTGTGAAAGCTTTCGCAAATTGCTACACTACTTTTCCAAACTATGTCCAAAATGACAGGAGTTCTTTGCCACCTTGCTGCAAAAGAACGGTTTGGTCTTTTGAGCTGAAATTTGGAGGGAAGGCAGCCAACATCTCTCAGATGTGCCTTTTGGTGGTTTGGTAACAAAATATTGCATGGATGCCACGTTACGGTACTCCAAAGTTGACTTTTTTTTTGCATAGACTAACATGGTGGCATTCGCCGCGCATTTAGGGACTTGTATCTTGGAAACGGTGCAAGATATGGAATTTTTGTCACAATAATAAGTGAAAACCTAGCCAGGAAACTCATGAATCATGTGAAATGTAAATTTTTTTTCTACGTCTCACGGTTCCTGAGATACAAGCAATTTAGTATTCCAACAGCTCATTTTCTGCTCCGAGGCCCATTATTATGCATACATTCTTTGTACACACTGTGTTTCTCTATGCTGCTGTTGGGCAAAAACAGGGTGTGCACTTCCGTTACTGTAATAGTTAGCATTTCCACTTGAGTTTCTGTACCCATTTGCGTTACCGTTCCCATGTACGCCTCCGTGTGCGTTACCCTCTGTGTTCTCATTTGCACTTGTGGTTGCATTACTGTTACCATTTGTGTTCCCACTACTGTTTCTGTTTGTGTTTTGGTTTGCGTTTCTGGCACCCCTTTTGTTTGCGTTTGCATTTCTCTTTCGGTTTGTGTCTTTGCTGCTGTTACTGTTACCATTTGCATTTCCAATTGTGTTACTGTGCCCATGCACATTACAGTTTGCATTTCCATATGCGCTTCCATTTGCTTTTGCATTTCTGTTTTCCTTTGGCATTATTGTTGCTGTTACCGCTACATTATTTGCATTTATGATCATGTAATATGATGTGTGCGTTACGGTTTGCGTTTCCATATGCGCTTCAATTCCTGTTTCCATTTCTGTTTCTTTTGGCATTATTGTTCATGTTAACATTACCATTTGCATTTACAATTATGGTACCATGACCGTGCGCTTTATGGTTTGCGTTTCTGTGTGCGCTTGAGTTCGCATTTCCATTTTGGTTCCCTTTGGCATTATTTATACTGTTAACATTACCATTTGCATTTCCAATTGCTGTACCATGACCGTGCGTGTCATGGTTTGCATTTCCTTATGCGGTTCTTTCTCCCTCTTGCGTCACTGTTTGGCTTGGTGTCACTTTGCGCTTGCGTTTTTATTAATATTTGCTTTACCATTTACATTTCTGTCACCATGTGCGCAACTGTTGGCACTTGCATTTCCCCTGCACTTACTGTTAATATGTCAGAAAACATCATGTGGTGCTCCCACCACCACATTCCATTCACTACTTCTACTGCACATTCTCAAAAAGAAGGGAAAATTAGAGCCAAAAAACTCCATTTAATGCATCAGTTAGGGTTGTTCCACAGTGACAAAAGTGAGGAAATCTTATGTTAGGATAGAAACCCCCCCTTGCACCCACCCCCACCTGCCCCCTCAGCTGGCATCAGGGTGTGCGTTGTGGTCATCGGTCCTAACTCTCACCCCATTCTCCTATAGTTCACCACCTCTGCTTCTTTACACATGTGATGGGGTGAGAGTTAGGGACCGATGACTAGCGCACACCCTGATGCGGCTTGGGGGCAGGGTGGGGTGGAATGAGGGGGGTTCAACCCTAACATCGAATTTCCCGCTTTGTCGCTGTGGAACAACCCTAACTGATGCATTAAACTGAGTTTTTGCCTCTAATTTATATATATATATATATATATATACACACACACACACACCCACACACATATTTTAAAGCACAAAGTAAAAGCAGAAAGTCTACCTGTCTCAGTGGAACCACATATAACTCAAATGGTATCTTTTTTTTGTTGTAAGCATATCATTAGCCATGACATTCACTAACTTTATCCAGTTTTGTAAGATCAGAAAATCATGCAATATTACTCACATGTCATCTAAAGTATCATAATGCTCTACTTAAAGACCTTGTCTAAGGTACACTGCACTGCTTAGCATTCCATGTTTAAGCATAGATTCAAAATCTATCTGATACTCTCTTACTGTTTCTAAATCTGTAGTGTTCCACACTCCCAAGTGTATCAGTAAGATCCCCCCCCACCCACACTAAACCTTTGCCCAGTCATGGTGGCAGGTATAGATGCTTTATTCCAATATCTAGATTTCTAAAATAAACTCACAGATTTGTAATGAAAACATTTGTATAACTGAGTTAAATGTTGAGGGCAAATATGCGGTAGCCTTTTAGTACTTGACAAATTTAACAAACAAATGCATTTGCACTGTAGTTTGTTATAAACACAAATTTTTCCAGTATAAAGTAAATGTGCCCCATTACTGGTACTGGAATTGTAGAATTGTTTAGAAAACAACCATTTACATTATTTTGTACAATAGAAGAACCATTACTTATATTTGTAGAAATATTAGGGTGCAAGGTGATTTGAACCCATGTACCACTACAGATTAACAGAGAAAGAACAAGTAATTGCCTAAAATTAATTGGTCCCACAATATATATGTTAACCATTTAAATTGTTTTACACAGGTATATTGCATTTTTCAAGTGCTAACTAGAATTCTGAATATAGCACAAAAGCATATATCCCATGCAATCAATACCCTGTTTGTCATATGATAATGCTAAATTAAATGTGTGGGGTTAAAATGCACCCAGACTGCCTTAGCTTTGTCCCATTTGCAGGACCAGAGCTGTTTCTGGTATTGCAAAACAGGTGCAAAGTTAACACTAGGCAATTATCTTTAAATGTTTCTTCTGTTGGACCTTGTCCACTACTATGTGACTTATAATTTTTAGCAGTTCAAAGTTGGAGTGGAAATGTCTACTGCTTGTGCAGATCCTTTCCATGGGTTGGACCGGATTCTTTCTTTTGGCGATATAGCAGCAACAATTTTCCTGCAAAATGACGTTGAAAAATAAAAGCTTAAAAATTGTTTGTTCTCTAATTGCAGTAAATGCAAACAGTTAATATGAGTGTTCCCCACTTAGAGAACACACAGGTATTTATTTTAGCAACGAGGATTGCACAATGTTTCAAGTTTATACATCTGCAGCACATTCGAAGTGGCATTAGAGTAAACAAAGCTTGCTGAGGCAGTTGCCTATGTCTGCCTATTATGACATCATGTGGTGAGGCTCTTGCTTGTAATTGCATTTCATGGCATTGAATGTCCATTGATATAGTATAGACATGGTGAATCACACCAAAATGGTAACAGCTGCAACATTACATATACCCAATTTCTGATGAACCTTAAAAGCCTTCTTATCAGTGACTGTGTGCATGTAAATACAGTACACATACATCTGTCACCATTTCTAGAAGGTTATTTTTTAAACAAATAGGCATGAAATGATTTAACAGTAGCTAACTTTCAATTTAAACAGTGTGATTAACATTTTCAATAGTTAACTGCCCCTTATGGGCACATCAGTTGTTAAAACAGCTGCTACTGAAGACAGTTAATTGATGGAGATGGGGTGGGGTCATATGTATGATTCATGTCTTTTGCTCCCAAGAACTCCTTGTAGTGCAAAAAAACTTAATGTAAAAGTTGCAGACTGCAAAAAGTAATTAAAAAACGAATCCCTTTTTATGGCATAATGGAGTTTGCCCCCCTTTTAGGGGTAGACCAGGTTGTCCTGGTGCACCCCTTCCCTTTCCATCAAGATGGTGTGCTCAGATGGGGAGGTGGGGAAAGAAGGAGAGGGCCAGAGGGATAGAACAATGGCTAAGCATCAGGAAGGGGAGGGACAAGTGGAGGTACATAAGGGCCAGCACAGAAGTGGTTCAGCCACTTTTGCTGGTGTTTTGATCTAATTCAAACTGCAGCACATCAGATCAGCAACTAGAGAGGTTTGTGCACCAGGATAATGCAGGTAAGAGAGCTTCCAAGAATTAATTAAAAAAAAATGGTGATAAGAATAAAATAAACAGCTAAGTAATGATAATATATAATGGTATGGATTACTTTGCCCAAAGCAAAAAAAAAAGACATTTTATAGTAAAAAGAAATCATCTTGTGAAGGTGAATAGTATGTGGCTAGTTCATTGGACTTATTGGAAAGAAGTTTTTAGTTTTTTGGTTCGAGTGAATGCATTTGGAGAGTTTTGGAGAAAGAGTTTGCAGCTATACTGAGGTTGTATGCTTTGTTTGGTAGTTGACTGGCGTAATAGTTTTTGTTTGAGGTAAGTTAGTATTGCTAGTTTGAGGGTATGTGTTTTGGTAGTTTGGACCAAATTTTGCAGCTGCACAGAAGCGGTAGGCCTTGGTACAAATCGTGAGGTGAATAGACATGCAGGAGCAAGGTTAGCTGGATAAGTGTGGTGGACCAGAGAGGATTTTTTTCAGTTAGAAGAGCTGAGGTTGGCTGGAGAAAAAAGCCTGAGAATGTAGAAGCTGGATTGACTGAGGCCTGCACTGGCCTTTAGCGAGTAGAGCTGGTAGCTTATAGAGGTGGGAGTCTGACTCTGAAATACAGGGTGGGGGTTTTGGTAAAGAAGGGGAGCTTTGGCATTTCTGATTGAAGCGAGTCACGTGACTCGAGGGGAAACAGGTCTCTGAGGCCTTGCAGGGGCGTGGTAGGCTCGACTGGAATCCTTGGGGAGCCTGCAGCTGTTTGGGTGCCAGGGCGCCAGGGTTTTTTTTTGCAATGAAGTGGTGGGGATAATGGAGGATCACTCACCACAATGCAAAATCCTTGGTGCTCATTTTCCCCGCAGGGACCCAGTGATCTGCATAGAGCAGCTCTGCACTTGTTACCTCAGGACCGCATTGCTTACAGATGAACCCCCCCCTACTACTTCCTTGCATCCCCAGGGGAGATCGCCACGGAGGTACTGCCTGCTTCCAGGCTGAAGAGGCTGATCGGAGGGACAGCAAGAGTCTCGCTGCCCCATAGCCCCATGTGAAGACGCAGGAGAAAGGGGGAAGCGGCTGCAGAGGCCTACACATTTAGGGCTAGTGCGTTCAGTCGGGAGAGGATTTTGGGGGTTATTCTCTGGCTACAAGCCAGTCGGTCAAGGAGTAGGGGGCAAGGGCCTAAGGAAAGGCCTAGCAAGTGGGGGGGCGATGAAGCGGCCAGTTGGCATGATGCCACACGCTGGGGGGGGCACTCACATGTTGGACAACTGGGAAGACAAGGGGAGGCCTAGGGATAGGCCAAGCAGATGAGCATGACAAGCGGCCATGCGGCGTGATGTCACACGCCGGGGGGGCAGACCAAGAGGGAGCAGAGGCCCGAGTTGGCCTGGCAGAACTGACGATAGGCCTAACACTCCAGAGGGAGGGACATTCGATGTCAGCAAAGGAAGGAGAGGCCTGCCAAGGGGCCAAGGGACCTAGCAATGGGCGATGATGAGCGACCAATTTGCCTGACGGCACATGCCAAGGAAGCAGGCAAAATAAAACAAAACAAAAAAAATGAGCAGCTGGCATCACTGCTGGGGCAGGGGAAGGGTGCCTAATGGCAAAGGGATAAAGTTCCTTTAGGTGGGAGGCAAGGCAGGGGGCCTGGGTGAAGGAGAGAACTGGGGGAACCACGAGGCGATGTCGAACGGAAACAGGCCAGAGGACTGGTGAAAATGGGCCAGGCCATGCAGCGTGATGTAACACGCCAGTTGGGTTGGGTCGAGCAATGGAAGGAGACCAAGGAAAGGATGTCAAAAAAAAAATGAAATGAAGGCCCAAAGAGGTTTCGGCCATGGGAAAGATTGTGATCCTGGGGGGTGGGTGGGTCATGTTTTGTGGGGTAGCCGGCACCCGGCAACAAGACTGGGGACAATAATTATCTGATGCCCAAGAGTATAAAGGGGCAACAAAAGGCACGTTTATCGCAGTTAGAGGCTGCCTATGGGGGAAGCGGGTCTTGCCGCTCAGGATACTGCCCCAGGCAGAGTTTTAATAACGGAATTTTCTTTTCTCTTCTTCAGCATCTTCACAGTTGGCAAGAAGCAAGGAACAAGGCACCCAAGAAGAGCAGGCCTTCGAAGGAAGACACCTACAGGGCTATAATGGAGCTGGTCAAGAAAGCCAATAGAATGTGGGAGTTGGTGGAAGGGGAGGAGCCAATGAGGTCTGGGGAGAAAAGGAAAGCAGTGAAGGGTAAAGAGGACAGAGGAAAGCGGCTGGCTGAGAAGCCACACAGCCTAACCAGGGCACAACCACTGATAGCAGGACCTACCAAGGCGGCTAGTCCAGTACCTCTGCAACCAGAAGACCCAGTCCCATCAGTACCTCCCCAGGACCAGGTAGTGGTTCCCTCAGTGGAGCCCAGACTGGATCCCCAGCATACAGTGGTTCCTCCACAGCCACTAGTAGGGCAACCAACCCTCCAGCCAGAGGGAAACATGCTGGGGCACCAGGAGGACAGCAGGCAGCAAAGAGCGGACAAGGCCACAGGTAATGCACCCGGCTCTGTTGGTGACAGTATCAAGGAGTACATAGGTCAAATCATTTCGGCACTTGGCTCAGGGGGTTTGGGCCAGATGGAGTCAGCACTGGCTGAGATTAGGGTAGAAAAAGAGGTGCTGAAAGAGAAGGAAGAAAGAGTAGAAAAAGAGGGAAAAGGAACAAGGGAGATAGGAACTCCATGGATGAGAGTGGAAGAACACTTTCCGTTGGCCACAAAAGGAAAAATATGGAAGGGAGAGTATGTGGATATTTTCACTTTAGTAAGCTGGGAAGTGGCTGTGAAATACGAGGAAACAGAGAATATAGGAAAGAGTGAAATGGCAGCAGCGGTGGTTTTGTTAGGCAAGAAAGAGGAGGACAAATTTACTAAGGGGAAGACTTGGGAAGGGTGGTTTGTAGGTTTTGTCACATTCTCAGCCATAGTATTGGAGAGGAGGCCCAAGTTGGGCATCCCGCTCATCACATACTCCCTGATAATAAGGAGAGCAAAAGCAAAAGGGGGTGTGGGGTGGATATATTATGATGAATTCTTTCGGCAGAGAATGGCGACATATGGGGATGTAAGATGGGACGCAAAACAACTAGACTTGTGGACAGACTACATAACCGATCAGTCCACGCCTGAGGGAGAGTTTGGGAAAAAAGGTACCATGCTACAAAGATGTTGCTGGGCCTACAATAGGGCCTTTTGCTCTGGATACAATGCCGTTTCTGGCATGCCTGTTCGAAATGTGGGGGATCACATCCAGCGAGCAGATGCAGTACGACATGGGTCCAAGGAACCCAAGGATCTGGGGGGCAAGGGTCGGGTCAGCAGTTTTTTTGGGAAGGGCAGGGATATAAAGGGCAGAGATGGAATAGAGGGGGAACAGGTAGGGGAAATGAAAATAGAGGGAGTCAGAATCATTGACCAGCAAGGCCGGGCATCAACCAGAGGGGGAGACCTTGGCGGGGAAAAAGAAATGAGGACAAGGGAGTAATTTAAAGAAGCTAGAACCCCCATCAGGATAGAGGCATGGAGGGAATGGTTAGACAGATACCCAGATAGGAAAACGGCAGAAATGATTAAAAAAGGTTTTCACACAGGTTTTTCATTGCAGTGTGGGGACCCAAGGCAAGCCAGAGAAGTGAACAATCTGGTTTCAGTGAGGGGAAGGGAAGAAATGTTAAGACAAAAAATAGAAAAGGAGAAGGCAGTAGGGAGAATAGAGGGACCATATGATACCCCCCATTGCAGAATATGAGGATTTCTCCATTGGGTTTGGTCCCCAAAAAACAGGAAGGGGAATATAGGGTGATTCATCACCTATCCTTTCTGGAAGGTGATTCATTAAACTATTTTATCGGCGAGGAATATAGTAAAGTGTCGTATTCCACCCTGGAAGACGCAGTCCGGATTATCCAGGCAACTGCAGATGCGTGGATGGCTAAGACAGACATAGAGTCAGCCTTCAGATTACTTCCAGTTAGGAAAGAGGATTGGGACCTGTTGGGGTTTAAAATTGGGGAACAGTACTATTTTGACAAAGCCATGCCCATGGGTTGCTCTATAGCATGCGCAACATTCGAAGCTTTCAGCACATGTTTGCAGTGGATATTTCAAGAAAGAACTGGTTATAAAACAGTGATTCACTATTTGGATGATTTCCCTTTCATAGGCAGTGGGAGAAGAGAAACAGAAAAAATGTTAGCCAGCTTCCAACAGCTGTGTAAGGAACTAGGGGTCCCACTGACACCTGAAAAAACAGAGGGGCCCAGTAGGGTGTTAGAGTTTCTGGGCATTGAGATAGATGCTCCGGGGGAAATATTTCGTCTGCCAGACAAAAAAGTGGAAAAATTGAAGGAACTGATTAAGATACATACCAGTAGAAGAAGAGTACAACTAAAACAGGTACAACAAGTATTGGGACATCTGAACTTCACATGCAGGGCTATTGGGCCAGGGAGTGCTTTCATCAAAAGGCTAGCAAGGGTCACAGCCAGAGTGACCAGACCACACCATTGGGTAGACATGACAAAAGGAGTCAAGGAGGATTTTAAAGTATGGGAGGAATTCCTTAGGGAATATAATGGCTGCTCTTTCTGGCAAGAGGAATGGGTGTATAACACAGACCTTGATCTTTACACAGATGCAGCTGGGGACCTTGGCATGGAGGGCTATCTGAGGGGCAGATGGTTTGCAGAACCATGGCCATCAGATTGGGTAAGGGATGGTAAGGTAAAAGACATAACATAACATTGTTAGAGATCATGCCCATCTGGGCATGCACCCTGGTTTGGGGGGAAGAATTACGGGATCAAAAAGTGACATTTTGGTGTGACAATAGAGCAGTGGTAGAGGTCCTGAACAACAGGGGAGTCAGGTCTGAAACAGTCATGCAAGTTTTGCAACTTCTGGTGCTAAGGGCATTGCAGTTGAACATGTCATTCAGAGCTAAACACATAGAGGGGGTACACAATACCCTGGCTGACAGTCTTTCCCTTCTGCAGCTGGATCGTTTCCAGAGGCTGGCACCAACAGCGGAGGAGCAAAATACGCCCATACCAATGAACATATGGGACATTGGCAAGAAAGAGCAGAAATGTTGTTCCACAGTTCATGGGCACCATGGACTCTGAGGGCCTACAATGGGGCTTGGCGAGTGTTTCAAACATTCAGGGCAACACACCAAATGGAGGTAAGTAGGCTGCTCACAGAAGAACAATTGGGGAAGTTCAGTATTGAGCAATGGCAAAAGGGAACAGCCCACGCCACAATGGGGGTCTACTTATCAGGGATTAGCGTGCTCTGTAGTCTAAAAGAATGGAAGGACCCAACAAAATCAATGTTCATTAGAAGAATGATGCAAGGATGGGGTAGGTTAAAACAAGGGACGGTGGATAATAGAAGACGAATAGGGGAACAGTGGCTGGTGAAACTGAAGGGTGTGTTGCCAACAATACGCAGATCAAAGGCCAAGGCCCAGTTATTTCACACAGTTTATGTGGTAATGTTTGCTGGGGCCATGAGAGTGAGTGAGGTGGTAGGCCACGGCAGGCAAGATAGGGAAGGGGGACTAGAATGGAAAGATATAAGCTGGGGAATGAATGAGATACAGATCATGATTAAGAGGTCAAAGATGGATCAAAAGGGACAGGGTTGCATGGTAACACTAAAAAAGCATGTAGAGGGGGCAGTGTGCCCAGTGCAGGCTTTGTGGGCTTTCACCGCAGAGCGTAGGAATAGGACAGGGAGATTATTTCTGCACGGGGATGGAAGTGGAGTCACAAGTTATCAAGTCACAGCATTGCTCAAGAAGGGCATGCAATTCCTCGGGGAGGATCCGATTAATTATTCTTCCCACTCCTTATGGATAGGGGCTGTCTCACAGTGGGCAGTGGCAGGGGAGACGGTGAATAATATTTTGGAGAAGGGGCGCTGGCGGTCGGCCAGTTATAAAAGATACATTTGAACACTGCAGTGTGGAGACTAACGTATCACCTATGTTTTTGTTACAGATATGGAGCCACGGGGGGACAGGGGGGAGGTGATATTATGGTGAGAAATTAAGACTATATATAAGATATTTATTCTGTTTCAACCCTATAGGGAGAGGGAGGAACACGGAAGTCTGGATCTGCGGCCACTCTTATATTTATTGGGCAGAAAGAAGAGCTGAGAAAAAGGCTGGGGGAAAGCAACTTTACCAGGATGTGAAACAATGTAAACTGGTATGGTGTGGCATTCATGGGAAGAGATGGGCACAACTGCTCCCCACCTTGAAAGAGCTAAAGGAGGGGCGACCCATTCCAGACTTAATTATTATACATTTAGGGGGTAATGACCTTGGGGGCAAGCCATGGGTAGACACATACATACAGATAAAAAGGGACTTAGAGACAATACAGCAGTGATGGCCTAAGGTATGTCTTGCCTGGTCAGATATGATACCAAGGAGGGTTTGGAGACATGAGCACAGCCATAGAGCTGTGGATAGGGCCAGGAGAAAGATGAACAGAAGGGTAGGGACACTGGTAAAGAAAATGGGAGGACAAGTAATATTGTGGGGTGTCGAAGAGTGGGTAGAAGATTTCTACAGGTCAGATGGCATGCACCTGTCAGATCTAGCCATAGATATGTTTAATACAGAAACAATGGGTTTTATTGAAGCATGGAGGAGGCATGCAAAAAACGGTTTAAAAAAAAGAGAAAGGGGGAGAAGAGAAGGATAGGAAAGTGGTTCCCGGAGGTACGGGGGAACAATACCCAAAGTAAGGGGAAAGCTGGTCATCCAACGCAAGCTGGAGACCGGCTAGTGGGGAAAAAGGGGGGGAAAGAAAAGGAATAAGATGAAAAGAGGATGAAGCGGAAGGAGAAAGAGGTCTCGGTTTTCACCATTACCTAACAGAAAGGAGAAGAAGAAGGCACCCAGGTTTTCACCTGGGGGGAGCAAAAAGAGGAAGAAAGAGGGATGATCTGAGATTGATATATGGATGAAAATAAATGAAATTGTGAGAGATATAAGAATAAAAGATGATAAAATGGAACATGGAATTATATATATAAATAAATTAATTGCCGATCTGAGCACAACAGCAAATAATGGTCTCTGTCTTTTTGTGAGGGAAAAGGGAGGAATCCGGGACAATGGAGTTTGCCCCCCTTTTAGGGACAAACCAGGTTGTCCTGGTGCACCCCTTCCCTTTCCATCAAGATGGTGTGCTGAGAAGGGAAGGGGGAAAGGAAGGGGAGGGCCGGGGGATAGAACAATGGCTAAGCAACAGGAAGGGAAGGGGTAAGTGGAGGTACATAAGGGGCAGCACAGAAGAGGTTCAGCCACTTTTGCTGGAGTTTTGATCCCTCCCACCCACCCTACAACACAGAACAAGAGGGAAGACAGTCAATATGGGACTGTATGGTAGGTCGGTCAAAGGTGGATGACAGATGTGTCTGGTAGGACATTTATTGGATTGCCAAAGGTGGATGGCAGAAAATAATATGGTTATCGGACTGCCAAAGGTGGATGGCAGAGAAAAGGGGGGGGGGGAAGGAGGGGCGGGGGGAAGAAAAAGGAATAAGACGAAAAGAGGATGAAGCGGAAGGAGAATGTGGTCTTGGTTTTCACCGTTACCTAACAGAAAGGAGAAGAAGAAGGCACCCAGGTTTTCACCTGGGGGGAGCAAAAAGAGGAAGAAAGAGGGATGATCAGAGATTGATATATGGATGAAAATAAATGAAATTGTGAGGGATATGAGAATAAAAGATGATAAAATGGAACATGGAATTATATATATATAAATAAATTAATGCCCATCTGACCACAACAACAAATAATGGTCTCTGTCTTTTTGTAAGGGAAAAGGGGGGAATCCGGGACAATCAGAGTACTAAGATATACACTTTGGACTCACTAAGTACAGTAACCCTGTAAATTATTTAGTAGAAAAAGGAATTAACCTTAAAGTTGCTGGCAATACTGTGTAATGAGCATTTTACAATAAACATCCTCTTATCAGTTGGCATGGATTACAGCCAATAGCTTCTTATAAAAGAAATGGCTAATGACTAAAGGACATACGTTTTAATTTTTATCATGCCTCTTACTGAAGCATCCTCTTATCTTTTCAGAGAATGAGAAATTAATTTAATGTGTAAAAATTAAACATTAGAACCTTATGCTTAGCTAACAATATGGCACTGGAACCAAAACTGTTTCTTACTCAGTAGGGGTGCTTAACCTTGGGACCCCATTGCAATTAAGATGATACAATGTGTAAGCAATAAGACATGACAGGGTTAGCATTAGACAGTTCTAACGCATGGCTAGGGAGCATTATGAGGTATGAGGCCACTGGCCGAATGCATCCAGTCCCCTAACCATGCATTAGAACTGTCTAATGCACACCCTGTAGTGACTTAGTGCGCTACTGAAATGTGCACTTTAGCTGTTAATAAGAGACAAAATTAAAATTAAATGACTAGGTAGAAAAAAAGTTATATGTTGTTGGTTATTTGAAATAAAATAGTTCCTCCTCCTGCATCAGTGTACTTTCTTTTGGGGAGTTGAGGTAGTTACAGGTTTCTATGGCACTAGGTTGTGTGCCCCCCACCCCACACACATATGTTTTGTCAATGTTTAAATGCCTGTGTGACAAAATGTAGTAAATATGCTTATTTTTATTTATGAGTTGTTTTAGTTGTGTTGTTCAGCTGTGCAGGTGAGGAGAAGCTGCGGATGTGTGTAGCAGTCAGGGAGGGGATGTGGAAATACAGAAGAAGCAGTCTCTGCACAGCTATTTCATGAATGACTAAGAGATTCAGAGTGGAGTGTGAAAATAAAAATAAAATAAGATTAGTGACTATTGTGTCAAAGCAGTGAATGGGTGGGTGACAGGGAGCAGCAGGCTGGTAAAGATGAGACAGTGGGAGAGAAAGCATGAAGCAGTGAATGGGTGGAAGTGATGGAGCAGCTGACTGGTAAAGATGAGGCAGCGGGAGAGCAAGTGAACAGATGAGCAGTGGGTGGGCTAGCTACAGTGGCTAGTGGTTGACATCAGTAGAAGCAATCAATCACGCAATCAATCTTTATTTTGCCAGGCAAAACACCATTGAGGATAATTCATTTGTAAGGTGGACCTGGGCATAATACAGAAAAGTAAAATACACAGATGTGAGAATATACATGTTATAAAAGAAGGTACAATAAAAAGAAAAGAAGAAAAGTACTCAACAGATATAGTGGCAACAGTGTATGAACCAAAGTATGTGTAAAGGGAATGAAGAATATATACAGCAAATATGCAGCAAGAAACATTTTTTTACAAGGACAACTCTTAGTAAATATTTACAGAAAGAATAGAAGGCCAGAGCGTAGAACTGGGTGGGAGATCCAAAATACATTGGGTGAGTATACACTTCACCGGCTGAAGGGTTAGTTTGGGAAACAGTCCCAGGACTGTTTAGCATGTAGAAAGCATTTTGAAGGAGGAGAAATTAATGGGCAGAACAATTTTCAAGTTTTTTATAGCATGTTCCAAAGCAGAGGGAGTGCATGGCTTATGGCCGCTCGGCAGAAGCACAAATTGACTTTGGGGATAGTAAGTGAAGTGAATGCAAAGCTTCTAAGAGAGTAGTTGCATGTAACACAAAAAGGCAAGCACTCAGAGATGTATGGAGGAAGTTTCTTTGAAAGTGCTCTGAAAGTCCAGAAGACAGCATTTCTTTTCCTTCTAAAATTGTAGGGAGGTCCAACCAACCAAGGAGTAAAGGATGCAATGGTGGGTGGAGTAAGGGGCGCTGATGATGAATCTTATTGCCCTGTGGTAAAGGGTGTCAAGTTTAGAGAAGATCGAACTAGGGCTTTGACCATATAAGAAGTCAACATAATCCAGAAATGGAATAAAGGTAGTTTGGACAAGCCTGAACTTAGCATCCTGGGTAAGTAGGTGTCTTATCCAGAAAAAAAGATCTATTCTCTGCTAGAGTTTTTTGGGAACTCATCTTCATGATCAGCAAATGATAATTTGTGGTCAACATAGATCTCCAAGTATTTGAATTTTGACATGTAGTCTATCGAGTCATCTAAGAGCATGGAGATTTGGGGAACTAGGCCTAGGCAACTGGGATTGGGACCATTAATTACTGGGAGAGGAGCATAGACCTAGCCTTTTTTGCATTTAGCAGAAGTTTCTGGTGCAGGAGATTTAGCTGCAGGCAACTGAAATCTGTTTGAAGGTCCTTACAAGCTAGCTCTGGAGTGGGCCTGTCGGTGTAAAGAACCATGTTGTCTACAAAGAGATGAACACTGGATGATTTGACACCTAAGTTTATGTTGTTGATATAAATTGCAAAAAGTAAGTGACCCAGAATGGAACCCTGCGGCATGCCTCTCAGCAGTGCTTTCAGTGGAGAGAGTACTCCATCCACTTTGACCTGTTGTCTGCCAGTAAGATAGCAGGTAAACCATTTTAATGTCAGGGGTCCAGGCCAATGTTATTGAGGGTGTCCAAAAGCAGTACATTATCAACTGCGTCAAATGCCTTACTCAGATCAAGAAATAAGGCATAAACATAGTTCTTGGAATCTAAGGCCTTCTGCCAATCATTAGTGACCTTGGAAAGAGTGGATGTTGTACTATGGCATGGATGGAAGCCTGACTGCACCGGGTTTAAAAGGTTAAATGCCTCCAACTGTTTCCTAAGCTGGATGTCAACTAGTTTCTCAAGCAACTTGGAAAGTACAGGAAGCTGAGAAATTAGCTGTAATTGTTTAAATCACTGGTGCCACAGACTTAAAGAGGGGTATGATGTGCATGGTTTTCAAAATTGAAGGGATAAGGCCCTGGGCCAGTGGCAAGTTGAAAAGATGGGAGATAGGGGCAGACAAGACAAGTAAACCAATTTTCAAGAAGAATGGTTCAATCAGATTAGCACCTGCACTCTTTCTGATATCCAGGTTGAGTAAGAGGTCTTCCACTTTTTTCAGGGTGATGGGAGAGAGGGAAAACAATACATCACAAGCAGGGGTGTCAGTAGAGGATCCTCCTGGGGCCTAAGCACAAAGCTGGGCCCTAAGGCTGTCCATGGGTGAGGAGTCAAATGCCAAACCAGCAGTCCCAAACTGGTTGTTGAATCAGTCGAAAATCAACTGTTTATCTGTAATGAAGGAATCACCAGAAGTGAGCTTGGCTGGAAGGGAGTTTGCTGAGGCATGACCTTCAACCTCGCTAAGGGTTTTCCAGAATTTAGCCATACATTTAGTAGAAGAGTCCAGTTCGCTGTGAAAGTATATAGCTTTCTGGGATCTGATAAGCTTTGTACAGTGATTTCTTGCTGCCCTAAAAGCCGTCCAGTCAGAAGGGAGTTCAGACTTCTGGGCCTTCTTCCTGAGTGAATCCATATTAAGCAGGACTGCTTTTAAACTTGCCGTAAACCAAGGGTTACTCTTTCTCTTTGTGTGAACCTTTCTTAGGGGTGCATGACAATCCATGGCGCCCAGGACAATGTCCTGGAAAAGCATGGATGCCTCCTCCAGAGTGGGGGCAAGATAAAAATCTTGCCATTGCGAGTATTGCAGCTCCAAGACAAAAGCATGGGGATCAAAGTTATGCCGGGACCTCTTAAAGACAAACCTGGAGGTGTAGGAAAGCTTAGGTACAGACCTGACACAGGCTATGGTGCAGTGGTCACTGAGGTAATTTAGGAGGATGCCAGCATGTGAGAAAAGATGGGGTTTGTTGACAGGTGTTGGGTCGATCTAGCTACTGTTCAAGGGATTTTTCATATTAGGGCAGGTGGCTTCCATAATGAGCTGCAAAAGCCCAAAGGTGTCACAGAAGGCCTTTATGGGTTTAAAGCTGGCAGAAAACCAGTCTAGGTTGCGGTCCCCCATAATGATAACCTCCAAGGACTGTGTAGCAAGAGTATTGCTTAGATGGTTCAGCACCATGAGCCCAGCTGATGGAGGCCTATAGCACCTTATGAACTATGATACAGAGGGACAAAGAGGGGGAGAGCTGGACTTTTAGAGTTAGGCATTCAAACTCGTTAGGCACTGAAACTGCTTCCACGATGGAAGTGGTGAATCTATCATGGACATAGACAGCTACACCTCCTCCTCCTCTGGTAGGCCTATCTGCTCTAAAAACATTGTATGAAGGGATGATGATGTGAAGGTCAGAGTCAGAGGGTCTAAGCCAGGTTTCAGAAATAACCAACACATCTGGCTTAGTGTGTGAAACCAGGATTGAAAGAGGTCAAGTTTTCTAAGAAGGCTGCATGCGTTAAAATGAAGCAGACTTATTCCTTCAAGACTGGCCAATTCGTGTGATCCTTTAATAGGTGCAGTAGGTCCAGGGTTCAGTTCAACGTTGCCTGAACAAAAAAATAATAACACAAAGGAGTTTTTAATAGCACTTAGGAGAAGCCTGTAGAGAAGAACCCATCCTCTTCTATGAGGATGATGCGACAAGGGGGTGTAATAGTGAGAAGGTAGACTAAACTGACCCATCTATACATAAAGTAACACACACTCCTCAAAGGAATAGTAAGACAGGGATGGCATATCAAAGGGAAAGATACACATGTCCAGGGAGGCTAGGGTACCATAGTGCCAGTACGGTTGCACGGCAATACCCACAAAGTAGATAGGGCAGCAAGTGTTATTTAGCAGTGCAGTAACAGGCAGGTCCACATTAAAGAGTACAATGTCGTGGTCAAGGGTAAGGGGGAAGTACCTGCTAGGAGACATAAAGTAAATAAGAGGTGAAGCATTTTCAACACAGGTGGCAGGGGAGACATAGAGGACCGGAGGGTCTTTGGATGGTTAAGGGATCTTGCTAGTATCGCAAGGCAATCAGCTGCTAATTCACTGATGAAGTGAGGACTTCAGAAAAAAAGGAGCCTACATAGAGGAAACAAGGTTAGAACTGGGGGGTTAATTAATGCTGTCTAGAATCTGCAGCTAAGGACCACAATACTAGTAGAGGTAAGAATGGAAGTGGGAGGAAATTGGGGAAGACAGGGCAGTAGTCACAAAAGAAGAGAATGGACTGTCACTTTAAGATGGAAATGGAGAGTAACAGCCTATAAGAAGGTGTCCCAGTGAATGGGCGGGAAGATAGAGGATTTAAAGTGTGGTGGGGGTGGGGAGGCAGAAAAACAGGTTACAGAGTTCATTAAATGTCCACAGCACCAGCTCAGTGGCAAGCACTGGAAAATCCCCACAGAGAAGA
Source organism: Neoceratodus forsteri (assembly GCA_016271365.2). NCBI lineage: Eukaryota > Metazoa > Chordata > Ceratodontiformes > Ceratodontidae > Neoceratodus > Neoceratodus forsteri. The sequence goes on from CM057455.1 coordinate 245,753,242, forward strand.
CCACAGACTCAGCTAAGCAAGCAGAGCAAGGCAGAGATACAGCAGCAGCCAATACACAGATGAGCCGCAGGTGCTCCGACCAACTGCGGGTGGTTTTCAAGTTTCTGGCTAATTAGGGCAGCTAGAAATCACCACGGCTGAGGGCAGGAAGCATACCTGGATGTCTGGGCTTCAGAAGTGGTGTGGGGAGAAGTCACTGCCTGCAGCTTCACCAGCCAAGCAACAGAGCAGCGTCAATGCCAGATCAAGGGCAGCCTGTAGGGAAAGAGGAAAGGGGCTCAGGTTAGATATAGGACCTGGGACAAGATAAGTTAAGTGCTTAATTTGTGGGCAGGTAGCTAGAGGTGGGAGAAATATGGAAATAAAAGGCTGGAAGTTTCAGACAAGGGGGAGGGCTAGCGGGCGGTCATTAGAAAGGCGCCACTGGTAATCAAGGCAATGGTGGAAAGGCTCAGAAGGGGGGTTTGGGACAGAAGTAAAAGAGATTTGCTCCATATACCCTGTTAGCTTTAGAGATTACATTAGTACACTGTTTACTAAAGTCTGGTTTACTGTCTATATAAACTCCTAAATCTCTATCCCCCGTTGAATTCTTCAATGTAGAATTACTCAATATATACTGATTATGTTTATTCTTTTTCCCCAAGTGAATTACACTACATTTGTCAATGTTGAATACCATGAGCCATTCATATGCGCAACAAGTTGTTGAATCTAGGTCATGCTGAATTGAATCGATATCATAGTTAGTTTCACGTGGCCCTCCCAACTTGATATCGTCTGCATACTTAGTTAATTTGTTTTTTAGACTGCCCCCAAGGTCTGCCATTAACAACTGGAAAATCACAGGGCCCAAAACGGAGCCCTGTAGGACCCCACTAGTCACCTTCCCCATCCCTAACAGGACTCGATTTACAGATACTCTCTGCCTCTTGTTGACCAGCCAGTTTCCTATCCAGTTTATTAAATATGGGTCTACTTTAAGTGTCTTTAATTTATGAGTTATAGCCCAATGCGGAATGGTGTTGAATGCCTTAGAAAAGTCCATTAATATAATGTCCACAGCTGTGCCTCTGTCCAAAAGTTTACTAACTGGTTCATAAAAACGTATCAAGTTCGTAAGACATTAACAACCTATTGTAAATCCATGTTGTGTAATGTCTGCCATTTCATGAGGTTTAATATGTTCGTTTATTTTATCCTTTATGAGGGACTCAAATATCTTTCCTGGCTCTGATGTTAAGCTAATAGGTCTAAAATTTGTTACATTATTTTTTGGACCTTTTTTATGCATTGGTGTTATTTTAGCTATTTTCCAATCTGCTGGTACCTCCCCTGTTTCCAACAACTTGTTAAACAATATTTCTAGGGGGATACAAATAGTATTTTTTGCCATCAAAAGCATTTGGGGGATAATATTGTCAAGACCTGGTGCTCCAAACTTTTTTAATTGTTCAGTCTTTTTTACTATACATTTCTTGTCACAAGTAGGGACTTTTTTGGGACAAGGATAAACATATCCTTGACTACTAGCATCAGTATATACCAAGCAAAAATACCTATTAAACAAATCTGCCACTTGTACTGGTTCACGGATTATTTTATTATTATCCATTATTGCAGTTAAACCACTTGTAGAATATTTTGACGAGTTTATGTATCCATAAAACTGTTAACTATTCCCTTTGTTTGCTGATTGTGCAGTCTTAATTCTATATTTTTTTTACTTGTTTATAGCATTCTTACATAGTTTCTGTTTTATCTTAAATTTAGTCCAGTTAAGACCTGTTTTTATGACTTTTATATAGTGCATTTTTTTGTTTAATTAATTTAATGATATTCCTATTCATCCATTTAGGTTTTAACCCCTTTTTAATAGATTTTTTTAATTGTTTTATATATTTAATACAAGTTTTCAATAATACTTCTTTGATACTTAACCAAATTTCTTCTGCACTCTTATCTGTATATAATTCATACCAGTCAATTTTACTAGTATCATTATTTATCATCCTTTCATTTGCTGTTTTGTACAGAAAAATCTCAGTTAACCCTTGCAATTTATTCTGTAAATATTGTACTTTGTGGGCGAGATAGTCAGAAATGTGCCAAAGACTGGTGCAATGTCAGCACAGTGCAAAACCGATGCGCCATGGTCAAACGGGTGCAATATTCAAACAGTGCACCATGGCGCAACCAGACTTGCACCATTGTGCAACCCGGCTGAATATCATGCAGATGCACCATGGTGCAACCAGACATGTGCAAAGGCACAATCACACATGCACCATGGTGCAATCAGACATGCGCCAAGGAGCAGCCACAGCAAGCTAACAGCACAACCAGGGCTGACAAAGGGTCACCGGAGAAGGTCCCAAGGCAAACATACAGTGACACAGGCACAAGTGGGGGCACAGCAGCAGTGAAAAGGTGTAGGCTATAACACAGGACAACAGGGACAATGACAGAGATGCATAGAGGTAGGGCACAAGTGCACACCATCTGCAGGCCACGCACAGGCACCAGGCCCCCTCACCCTGGAATAAGCCCGTAGCACGCATAGCAGGTAACAGGTGATACAATGGCCACCAGATGGCTGTCACTGGGGCTCCGCACCCACCTGTGTAGTGCTTCCACCCACCCAAGCCCTGCAACACACACCCAGAACCATGCAGGCAGGGGCACAAATGCCACACAGCCACCCCATGGCCACCCCAAGGCACACCCACTGACCAGGGGATGTGACAACAGTACAGTAGTAGCCACAGACATTGCCAGCTATTTCCAGATATTTCACAACATTTCTAAAGAGTTTCTCACTGCTTCCCCTACTGTGGAAATTGAGAAAGCATGAGATATTTCTGGAAATATCACAGAAATTTCGGGAAATAGCTGGCAGTGTCTGTGGCTGCTACTGTATGAATGCACACCCAGCAACACAGCCACACCACACAGACACACACCCTGGCACTGCAGCCCAGCCCCACTGGCCAGCTGCAAAGCAGACATGGACACAGGCAGGTCAAATATTAAAAATATAATAGAAACCATATACAAGTATATACAACAGGGGGTGGGAAGGGGGTAAGAAACGGGAGGAAGAGGACAGGGAACAGGGACTATACAATGGGAAGGGGGACGGGTAGGTGAGGAATGGGGAGGGGCACAAGGGAAGATGTAGAACTCAATGGTGGCCCCCAGTTGCTGTGGCCAGCTGCCTCAACTCCAGGCAGAGCCTCCTCACTAGCCGGTGAACCTGGACCACAGCTTCCATCATGGTGGACACAATCAGCAAAATCTGCCATAAAAGGTGGCAGTATAGTGGAAGCCAGCAACGTCTCTGGACACTTAGGATAAGGGACAGAACAGAAGTTCAGTGCAACTGCCAAAGGACCATAACCAGCCCAGTGCACAAACCCAGCAGGGGGTGCACACCCCACTGGAGGGCCACATAGGCCACCTGGAGGGGTGTGTGCCAATGCCTGTTGGTGGGTGGCATGCCATTTCAGTGCCCATCAGTGGTGTCCTGCACATTGGCCATCTATCGCAGCACAGCGGTCACATGGCCCAGTGCCCTCTCTGCACCACAGCACTGTCTGTGGTGGCTGTGTGCCCAACCACCCCACCAGCAGTAGGAAGCACCAGTGCAGAAGGCTGCCCCACAGTGGCAGGACCCACCCACAGTGCCACACAGACAGCTGCCACACCACCCAGTCCAGCCCACTGCACCCAGACCCATGACAGAATAGATACACAGCATGCACAGAACCTACCTGGTCACTGGGGCCCCACAGGAATTGGTGGTGGCGGTGGTGGTGCTGCTGCCATGGCCTGACCTCTTGGCCCTGTGCCTCCTCCCGGCTGTACAACCGTGGCCTGGCAGGCAGCCAGTGCCATTCTTCTCCAGTCTTCACACCCTGTGAATGGTAGAGAGACAGACACACATCAATACACAGGTGATGTAGCAGGCCCACACTTCCACCTCCACTCCAGAACCAGGGCCATCCCCCACCTGACATGGCCCACTGGATGGCTGTGCAGGCTGGGACACATGGGTGCAGCAAACCACACTGCAGGACATGCCAGGCAGTGAGGCCTACACCATGGAAAAGCGCCTGGACACACGACTATGGAGGGTACACTCACCTGGCTGTGGAACAGCCCCACATCTGGCAGGTGCCTCCTGGCACCGCAGCAGCTCTGGGTCCCTCCTCTGTATATCACTATATCGGTGCATGCACTGCTCCCCTATGCGCATGATGCCTGTGTGCCTAGCCAGTGCCTGGCTGAGTGCACACCACACTGTCAACCTTGTCTGGTGCAGGGATGCCTGCCTATAAAGCTGTGGCAGATAAGGTGATACACAGGCAACAAGGTTAGCCAGCTTGATCTGGCTCCATTTCACAGCATTCCTGTTTTACTGAAGCTGCGCCATTGCTGCAGACCAAGAACCAAAATGGTGGCAGTCCAGCATGCAGAACATGCATGTGTGGGCCGAGCAGCCAAGGGTAATGCACTGTACAGGTCAATCACGCAATCACAGTGCTGTGCAGAGAAAGCGTGGCCTTCCGGGGCCAGGGGTCAAGGGTCAGAGGTCACCACCAGGGCAGGATGCACATCACACACCGTGTGCAGATGCGCAATAACGGTAACACCACCCAGTGTGCCACATGGCCTATAGCACCAGATGCACAGACTGCATGCAGGACAGCAGTATCATGGGTAGCACATGCATGCAGCATTACCACGCATTTCACAGGCATGAGAAGTGTGCCAGGGGCTGCTCTGGCAGATTCCCATTGCACATGGTGCAATGGCATAATATTCAGCTGACATATGCAAATGTGCTCATCAGCCCATGCATGGTGCACCTTGCCCATTAGCATGTCATTATAATTGTACCAAGGCTCATTTGCATGTCTTGCACAATAAAAGTGCAGCACAGCGCAATATGCCATGGACCGGTATTGTAACCATTAGTGGTACATAGCGCATGTAGCAGGCAGTGACTGAACAGCGGGGGGTGGTGTGGTGACCACTGACATACTTGTTCATGTCCACAGGCAGCACTATGTTGGAAAGTGAGGGTACGGAGGAGCCTGGGCCTGCACGGAAATGCAGGCCCAATTTCACCAGAGTGGAGGTGGATGCCCTGTTTGAGGCCTATCTGGACAGGGAGCCACTGCTGAGTGGTGCCACTGGCATGCCACAGGTCAGGACTGTGACCTGGGCAGAGGTGGCAGAGTGTGTGAACCAGCAGAGCAGCCACCAGTGGTTGGTGCAGGAGTGCAAGTCAGAGTAGCTTTAGTTAGGGAAGAAGATGGCTTCCAACTACAGCAGACACACTGTAGACTACTTAAAGCAGTTGTGTGGGGACAGAGGAGTCCTGTTTGAGGTGAAAGCCAGCAAGCAGAACCTCATAGATGCCCTGATGGTAGCAGATACCCAGAGCAGCGAGTCACAGACCATGACTGAAAAGGACCAAACCTCGAGTGTGGCAGGGCTAGTGGCCAGCACAGTGTCCAGATCCAGTGAGGATGACAGCAGGGCCACTGTCAGTAAAGGGCCACAGCAGCAGGGGAATGTCACCAGTATCCTGGATCCAGAAGTAGTCAGACTGAAAATTGAGTTGCGCAGAATGGAGCTGGAGTTCCAGAGGGAGAGGGACCGTGAACAACGGGAGGCAGACAGTGAGTGCCATCAAGCTGCAGAGGAGAAGAGAGAGTGACAATGCTGAGACACAGACCGTGAGGAGCAGGAGCGCCAGAGACAACATGAATTAGAGAAGCTACGACTCCAACTGGTGGTACCAGAGCAGGTAAGTGGCTTGGGTTTAACTGGGACTACAGGACTGGGTTACAAATTGAATTCCAAATTAATAGCCGTATTTAAAGAGGGGGAGGATATGGATGCCTTTTTAAATTCTTTTGAAAACGTTTGCATTCAGGCTAAAATTTTTAGAGAGTTCTGGAGCTTCCAGCTATCCCCGCTACTTACCAGGAAAGCTCGGGATGCATTGAGTCAAATGGACAATGAGAACAGTGATGATTACAGCAAACTTAAAAGCTGCACTGTTAAAAAAAAATGAATTAACTGCTGAATCATATGGAGCTAATTCCGTAAGCTCAGGAGAAGCCCTGACATGAGCTATGAGGAGCTAGCCATGAAACAACGTCAGTTTTTAAAATGTTGGTGGGAAGGAATTGAGGCAAACTCTGTTGATAAAACTGAAAATGTGATTTTTGTAGAACAGTTTTATTGGACATGCCCAGCCAAGCTAAAAACCTGGCTAGAGGACTGAGATCCCAAAACAGTGCAAGATGCTGCTGAACTCTCAGACCACTATGCCAAGAGCAGACCTGCTCTGAGAGCGAATGGGGCAGGTGTGGCAGTGCAGAAAGGGAAAAGTGCACCTTCTGGGCAGCTAAAACCCTCACTGCCTCCACCAAAACCAGTTAGCACCAGGTTTCAGAGAAAAGATGTCTCTGGTGGAACAGAGGCGCATCCCTCCCATTGTACCTCTCCACAATTCCTATGCCATTCTGGCAAAGTGTGGTTCCTCTATGGAGGCACCCACAGTGGAGACCAAGAAGGATGCTGGGAACCTCCACAAAGGAGACCCACAGGAGGGTGGCAGGGGACCCTGCAGGGAAGGAAACAACTCCTGGTGGGGACTCCATTGTTAGGAAGGTAGAACTGGGGAGCAAGGGAGAGGGAGGTAAGATGCCTGCCTGGTGCCATGGCTTGCAGGGACAGGAAGTGAATCTCAGGATTGCCAGAGCAGCTGCACAGGAGGGAGCTGGATGTCATTGTCCACCTAGGGACAAATGACCTGGCTAAGAAAGAGATTAGAGAAGTGCAGGAAGAGTTTGTGGAATTGGGAGGGCCTTAGTCAAGTAGCACGTGCACGGTAACCTTCTTGGAGGTGCTACCCATCTATGGCATAGGAGAGGCTGGGTGTTCCGACTATGGGATTCAATCAGTGGTTGAAAAACTGTGTGGAGCTCAGGATTTGGCTTCATTGGGGACTGGGGTCCACCTGGAGTGATGCAAGCCTATACTGGCATGATGGGTTGCATCTGTCCTGGAGGGAACCAGGATCTTAGGTGATAGGTTTAAATGCTTCATTGGCAAGCTTTTAAACTAGCCAAGGGGAGGCACTGGAAAGGAGCAGGAAAATCCTAGCCCCAAATAATCACGGTAGGTGCGGCAAACACCAACATAGAGGTGTCTATAGAGAGAAGGGCAGGGGTAAATGGAGAAAGCGACAAAGGCAAGAAGGACAGGGATGGGGCAAAAGGGAGTAAGGCCATCAGGAAATGGAGAGTAATGAGTACCAATGCCCGTAGTCTGGGCAACAAGCTCCCTGAGCTGATGGCCTTAATGGAAGAGGGATGCCTGGATATCGTAGCAGTCACAGAAACATGGTACACAGAGAACCATGACTGGGATGTTAACATACCAGGGTACATAACCTGCAGGAGAGACAGGCAGGGGAGAAGAGGGGGAGGAGTAGCTCTCTATGTAAAGGAAGGGATAAAAGCAACTGAACAAAAGAGTAAACAGGGAGGAGAGGAGGCACTGTGGGTCACCTTGGAGACTGGAAAGGGCACCACAATCTGCACAGGGGTTGTGTACAGACCCCCATGTCAGGGGAAGGGAATGGACAAGGATATGATAGAAGGCATTCTTAGAATGGCAGAGAAAGGGAATACTGTTGATGGGAGACCTGAATATGCCAGATGTTAACTGGAGCACATTTGCTGCAGCCACATCCAAGAGCAGGGCCATTCTTGATGTCCTACAGGTGGCAGGCATTAGACAGCTAGTTTCGGAACCCACTTGTGAGGGAGCAATCTTAGACCTCATACTCTCAAACGGGGGCAGTGAGAGGATCTCAGATCTAGAAGTGGGTTGCCATCTGGGGACAAGTGACCATCAAACAGTGTGGTTCACGTTAAACTCAGCTACAGAGTCAAGGCATACAAAAGTGAGGGTACTGGACTTTAGGAGGCTGACTTTGGCAAGATGGGAGAGTGCCTCAGAAAAGCACTAGCAAACAGGCTAGAAGGAGGTGTGGAGCAACAATGGGGAATTATCAAAACTGCCATCACAGAGGCAACACGCCTTTGTGTGAAGCAAATGAACAAATTAAAACGAAAGAAAAAGCCACTATGGTTCTCAAAAGAGGTGGATGTGAAAGTCAGGAAGAAAAAGATAGCATTCTGGAAGTATAAGGAAACACAGAAGGAGCAGGACAGACAGCTGTACCAGTTAAGGCAGAAGGAAGCAGGGAGGGAAGTCAGAATAGCAAAGGCCCAAACTGAGGAAAAGAGCCAACTCAGTTAAGAAGGGGGATAAAACCTTTAATAGGTACATCAGCGAGCGTAGAAAGACAAAGGGAGGGATAGTGAGGCTGAATAGAATGAACAGTGGGTGGGCAGAGGGGGACAGTGAAAAAGCAGGAATACTGAATGAATATTTCTGCTCAGTATTCACAAAAGAGGAGGGGGAAGTGCCTAATCCAATTAACAGAAGCACTCTTGATAGGGGGGTCGATCCCAGTCCTTTCACAGAAGAAAGGGTTCTGCAAGAACTCCTAAAACTGAAGGTGGACAAAGCAATGGGTCCTGATGGAATTCACCCCAGAATTCTAAAAGAATTAAGGGAGGAACTAGTGACACCACTGGCTACTCTTTTTAATAAATCATGGGAGGATGGTGTGGTACCCGAGGACTGGAGGAAGGCGGATGTGATTCCCCTTCACAAAAGTGGGTCCAAGACAGAGGTAGGAAACTACAGACCTGTCAGTCTGACCTCTGTGGTAGGGAAAGTGATGGAGTCACTTCTGAAGGAAAGAATAGTCGAGTACCTAGAGGCCAGTGGAGCACAGGACCCAAGGCAGCATGGGTTCACAGCGGGAAGGTCATGTCAGACGAATCTAATAGATTTCTTTGACTGGGTGACCAAAGTAGTAGACCAGGGAGGGGCTGTGGACATGGCCTACCTAGACTTTAGGCTGGGCATTTGACACGTCTCACACAAAAGATTAATAGTCAAATTAACCAGCCTGGGAGTGGGACCCAGAGTGGTAACCTGGGTAAAACATTGGCTGGACAACAGGACACAGAAGGTAATTGTAAATGGAGTCCATTCTGAAGAAAGGGGTTACTAGTGGGTACCGAGGGTTCAGTATGGGTCCAGTCCTTTTAATGTCTTCATCAGTGACATTGCAGAGGGACTGGAAGAAAAAGTATGCCTTTTTGCAGATGACACAAAAATCTGCAACAGGGTTGATACACAAGGAGGCATGGAAAGGATGAAAAGGGACTTGGCAAGGTTGGAGGAATGGTCAGAAGTATGGCAGCTAGGATTCAATGCAAAGAAGTGCAAAATAATGCACCTGTGAAATAAGAACCCAGGGGAAGAATACACAATGGGTGGGGAGGTAGTAACAACAACAGAAAAGGAAAGGGACCTGGGGGTAATCATATCAGATGACCTTAAGGTTAGCAAGCAATGTGAGAAGGCAGTAGGGAGGGCTGGGGGTATACTGGGATGTATAGGGAAAGGCATCAGCAGCAGAAAACAGGAAGTTGTTATCCCTCTGTACAGACAGTTGGTGAGACCCCATCTGAGTGTTGTGTCCAGTTCTGGAGACCCCATCTCCGCAAGGACATAGACAGGATAGAGGCAGTCCAGAGGAGGGCAACTAAAATGGTGCAGGGTCTGCAAGAGAAGCCGTATGAGGATAGACTAAAGGAGCTTAATATGTATACCCTTGAGGAAAGAAGGGAGAGGGGATGATAGAAACTTTTGGCACTCAGTGGAATCAACAAAGTCCAAGAGGGTAGCATTTTTCAGAAAAAGAGACTTGCAAGAACAAGGGACACAATTTAAAGATAGAAGGAGGGCGGTTCAGGGCAATTGGAGGAAGTATTATTTCACAGAGAGGTAGTGGATGCATGGAACAGCCTTCCTGAGGAGGTTGTGGGGTCTAAAACTGTGGAGAATTCAAGAATGCATGGACAGACATAAGGCAATTCTTGTGGGCGGTAGGAAGAAATAGGCTGTTGGTTAACTAGGATCTGCGGCCTATCCTGTAGGTAGGGAAATGGGCAGACTAGATGGGCCTAGCGGTCCTTATCTGCCATCAAAGTCTATGTTTCTATGTTTCTATGAAAAGAGAAGTGAATGTTGGTTATGTAAAGAAACTGGGCATATTGCCAGACAGTGCCCCCAAAAGAATGAGCAATAATATGCAGAATGGTACTAGAAAAGAAGTGGGTTGTTTGTGTGTCCCTGGAAGCATGCTTGTGAACATGAGGGAACACATGCACCCAGTCATGGAGAATGGTGTACAGATGCAAGGGTTAAGGGACACAGGGGCATCCCTGACATTGGTAAAAGGGGATCTAGTAGAGCCTAGTCAGCTTATGCCCAATAAATACGTCACTGTACAGGATTTTACTGGTGAAGAGAAAACATTGCCACTGGCTAGTGTTCTCCTAGACTGGAGTGAAACAGGAGGAACTGTGCAACAGGTGGCAGCAGCCAAAACATTAGCAGTGGATGTAATCCTGGGTAACAATCTCAAACAGGGGATGGTATGTGCAGTTACCCATAGTGGCAAGGGAAAATTGTAGTCCCCTGAACCCCACAGAAGCCATTGTGGAAAACACTGAGAGGCTGGTTCCCCAGCCTGTGTCTCCAGATGGGGAGACTAACAAAAAGGGGGTAGAAATTTCCCCAGTAGCAAGTAAACACACAGCTACAGAGGGTTATTCTGAAGAGGGAGGCGTGACCCATTGTCAGAGGGTTGGGATTGACAGTGACCCTGAGTGCCCTGACGCTAGTGCTAGGGACCCTAGTTTAGTGACTGAGGGTGACCTGTCCCATGCTTTGGGAATGTGTGAGAGGTTTGCAGCTGCTCAAAGAAATAACTCTAGTTTAGAGAAGCTGAGGGCTTGTGCAGACTCGGACAGCACACAGGGAGGTGATGGCAGACACAAGGTTTATTGAGAAAATGGATTTATGTATACTCAGGCAGTACAGACAGAGTGAGGGGTGCTAGGCAGGCAGCTTGTCATTCCCCAGTGGTATCGTGAGCAGTTGCTCAGGATTGCACATGATATTCATTTGTCTGGTCATCTGGGAATCATGTGCATGACACAGCAGTTGGCCCAGAATTTCTACTGGCCTAACTCCACCCAGCAGGTGAAGGAGTCTTGCAGGTCTTGTCACTGGTCCCAAGAAATAGGGAAGGTGGGCAAGAAAACCCGAGCCATCCTGATTCTATTGCCCATAGTGGATGAGCCACTCCAGAGGGTGGGAATGGATATTGTGGAGCCTTTAAATACCCCCAACTCCTCAGGGAAGAGATTCATACTGACTGTGGTGGATTATGCCACCCGGTACCCAGAGGCAGTTGACCTATCCTCACTGAGGACAGGCAAAGTGGCAGATGCCTTACTTGGGATTTTCTCCTTTGTTGGATTTCCACAGGAGGTTATCACCAATCAAGAGGGTTCCTTCATGTCAAACCTGATGAAATGTTTATGGGAGAAGTGTGGGGTGGTGCAGAGATGCATGACACCATATCATCCACAAGCCAATGGTCTTGTGGAAAGAGTCAATGGTACCCTAAAGTCAATACTCTGGGTGTTTGCTGAACAGCATGGGAGGAACTGGGAGAAATACCTTCCCCACCTGTTGTTTGCATACAGGGAGGTGCCCCAAGAGTCGACAGGATTTTTCACCTTTGAACTCTTATATGGATGCCGGGTACATGGGCCCCTAGACTCTATCCAGGAGAACTGGGAAGGCAAGCACACCACCCAGGGAACACCCATCATGGATTACATCCTTATGTTTAGGGAAAGGCTGAAGGAGCTTATGGGGACAGCCCAGAGCAACCTAGCAGCTACACAACAGAAACAAAAAGTGTGGTATGACCGCAGAGCCAGAGCTCACTTGTACATGGTGGGTCAGGAAGTCATAGTCCTTATTCTGGTCCAGAAAGACAAGCTGCAGGCTGAGTGAGCAGGACCATACAAAGTGGTTAGGAAAGTAAATGACATGAACTATATTGTGGAGTTACCTAACAGAAGACAGACAGAAAGGATGTACCATGTCAGCATGATGAAGCCATATGCAAATAGGGCTGACATGGTGCTTGCAGTGTGTAGTCCTGGGAAGGGGACAGATGAAGGAGACCCCCTTCTGGACTTGCTGGAAGAAAGCAAGTGAGAGTCCTCTGTGGAGGCAGTTAAATTGTGTCCCTATCTGACCCCTGACCAGTTCCAGAAAGTAAGGGAGGTTTTAGCAGACTTTGCCTCATTGTTTAGCACCAAGTCTGTACTAATCCCCTTAGCGACGCATGATGTGGAGACAGGGACACAGAGACCTACACGGCGGACAGCATATCTGGTGTCAGAGACTGTCCAAAAGGAAATTAGGAGGGAAGTAGAGGAGATGCTGGATTTAGGGGTAATCCAGAGATCTCACAGCCCATGGGCCTCATCCATAGTCCTTGTGCCCAAGCCATATGACTCTACTCATTTCTGTGTGGACTATCATGGACCGAATGCAGTCACAAAGTCAGATGCCCCCTGATGCCCTGGTCAGACAAACTCCTGGACAAGTAGGGAGGGGCGACCTACCTTATGATGATTGACCTGACCAAGGGGTATTGGCAGGTTGAGCTGACAGACAGAGCTAGGGAGAGGTCGGCCTTCATCACTCCAATAGGCTTATTTGAATTTAAAGTAATGCCTTTTGGAATGAAGAACACCCCAGCCACTTTCCAAAGGTTGGTGAACTAGGTGTAAAATGGTGCTGAGGAGTACGTCGTGGTGTACTTGGATGACACTGCCATCTTTAGTATCATAGATACATAGATACATAGACAGTGTCGGCAGATAAGGGCCTATGGCCCACCTAGTCTGCCCATTTGAGCTTGTAAGTTCAGTTTGTTTTCCTAGAAGTCTATTTCCCCTTACCCCTGACCTCTAGAATTCCTTTATGTCTATCCCATGCATTCTTAAATCCCGTGATTGTTTCAGCCCCACCACTTCCTCTGGCGGGTGTTCCACTTGTCCACCACCTGTTCTGTGAAGAAATTCTTTCTCATGTTTCCTCTGAATCGTCCTCCTCCAACTTCATCCCATGCCCTCTAGTCCTGAAACATCTTTTTCGCTTAAAATAGTGTTTTCCTGCACCCTGTTCCTCCCTGTAAGATACTTGTATGTCTCTATCATATCCCCTCTCCCTCCTCTCCTCCAGGGAGTACATGTTCAGTTCCTTCAACCTGTCTTCATAGGATTTGTGATGCAACCCATGCACCATCTTTGTTGCCCTCCTCTGAACCTTCTCTACCCTGTCTATGTCCTTACGTAGGTATGGTCTCCAGAACTGTACACTGTACTCAGGTGGGGCCTCACTAGTGTCTTGTATAGCGGAATTATGACCTCCTTTTCCTGCTGGTGATGCCCCTGCCTATACATCCCAGCATCCTATTTGCTTTACCTGATGCCTTGTCACACTGTTTCTACCTTGAGGTCATCAGAGATGACAACCTCAAGATCCCTTTCCTGCTTGGTGCATGCTATATCCTCACCCCCAACTGATATATTGTGCCAGGGTTTTTGTGCCCCATATGCATTATCTTGCACTTTTGCATTGAATTTCAACTGCCAAACCCTTGACCATCTTTTCAAGTTTCTGCAGGTCCCTTCTATTCTGTCTACACCTCTGTGTGTCTACTCTGTTACAGAGCTTTGTGTCATCAGTGAACAGTGAAATTCTGCCTTCTATATCCTGTGCAATGTCACTGATGAAGATGTTGAATAGGACCGGTCCCAGCACTGATCCCTGTGGTACCCCACTGGTCACTCTTCCTCTGTGGAGTGACAGCCATTTACCACCACCCTCTGTGTCCTGCCACCCAGCCAGTTACCTACCCACCACACTACTGTCCTGCCCACACCCATATTCCCCAGTTTGTGTAATAGTCTCTATGTGGCACAGTGTCAAAGGCCTTGCTGAAGTCCAGATAGGCCATGCCCACTGCCCTCCCTGATCCACCTCCCTAGTCACCCAGTCAAAAATTCAATGAGGTTGGTCTGACATGACCTCCCCTGGTGAAACCATGCTGCCTTGGGTCCTGTAGTCCATTGACAACCAGATGTTCCACCAATCTCTCCTTCAGTAGTGCTTCCATGATCTTTCCCACTACCGAGGTGAGGCTGACTGGTCTGTAGTTCCCTGCTTCCTCTTTGTTCCCACTTTTGTATAAAGGGACTACATCTGCTGTCCTCCAGTCTTTGGGTACCTCCCTGTTTCCAGTGATTGGCTGAACAGGATAGCCAGAGGTTCAGCCACCACCTCTTAGTTCTTTAGGGACCCTGGGTGCACCCCATCTGGCCCCATTGCTTTGTCAACTCTTATTACTTCCAGTTCCTTCAGGACCCTTTCTCGTGAAAGGGACTTGTGTCCATTTCTGCACCATTCTCACCCCTTGTACTCCTTCAGACCCATTACCCCTCTTCCTTAGTAAAGACTGAGCAGAAATACCTGTTCAATATGTCAGCTTTACTGTTGTCATCCTCCACGCTCTCCCATCCTCCCCTTCAGTCTAACTATCCTCCCTTTGTCCTTCTTTTTCACTTATGTACCTGTAAAAGGTTTTGTCCCCTTTAACCACTGATTTTGCAATGTGTTCTTCTGTCTGAGCTTTGGCTTCCCTTACTGACTTCCCTGCCTCCCTTTGTTTCTCCTGGTACTTCTCCCTATCCCTTCTGCCTGTGTCTTTTTGTATTGCCTGAATGCAGTCTTTTGGCTTTCACTTTCTTTGCTACCTCTTTGGAAAACCATAATGGTCTCCTCTTTCTTTTCCTCTTGCTAACTTGCTTAATGCATAATTCTGTTGTTCTTATAATCCCATTTTAAATACTGCCCACTGTTCCTCAATCCCTGATTCCTGTCCCATTCCCTTAATGCCTCTTTCAAGCATCTCCCCATTTTCCCAAAGTCTGCCCCTAAAATCCAGGATACGTGTTTTGTGTGGTTTTGGTTCTGCTCTTTCTGTGATTTCAAACCACAATGACTGGTGGTCACTGTTACCCAGGTGCTCCCCCACTGTTACCCCCATCACACTGTCCCTGTTTGTGAGCACAAGGTCCAGTATTGCCTTCTGCTGAGTTGGTTCCATGACCAGTTGCTTGAGGAAGGCACCCTGAAGGGAGTCCAGGATAAATCTGCTCCTAGTTGATGCTGCTGCTGGGATGCTCCAGTCCACATCTGGTATATTGAAGTCTCCAACCAATACTACCTCATCCTTGTCAGCCATCCTTTGGATGGCTAGCATCAGCTCCCTATCTGTTTCTTCTTCCTGGGCTGGTGGTCTATAGACCACACCTGTGCGGATGGCTGGCCCCATTTTCCTTTCAACTGGGAGGATCAGCTGGGAGGAACACCTATCCCACCTTAGGGAAGTGCTGGGCAGGATACAGAGGGCCGGAATCACTGTCAAAAATGGGAAGTGCCTGGTGGCCGTGGGATAGGTGGCATACCTCAGGCATGTGGTAGGTCAGGGACATCTCCATCCTACCCAAATAAAGATAAAGGTAATCCAGGCATGGCCCAGACCAGAAACACAGAAGCAGGTCAGGAGTTTTCTAGGGACAGCAGGGTACTACAGAAAATTTGTACCTAATTACAGTGCCCTGGCTGCTCCCTTATCTGACCTGACAAAGAAAAGGATGCCCAAGAAAATGACCTGGGGCCCAGCTTGTGAGGAAGCCTTTTCCAAACTAAAGGAGGCACTGTGCAGTGCTCCTGCTTTGACAAGCCCTGACTATAGAAAACCCTTTATAGTTCAGACTGACGCCTCAGACATGGGTATTATGGCAGTATTGAGTCAGACATCCAGCCAAGGGACTGATCACCCAGTAGTGTACCTGAGTAGGAAGTTACTTCCCAGGGAGCAGGCATATTCCACTGTGGAAAAAGAGCATCTTGCCATAGTGTGGGCCCTAAAGAAATTAGAGTCTTACTTATATGGGCAGCATTTTGTGGTGCAGACTGACCACAACCCCCTAGTTTGGCTAACGTAGATGGGAAAGAACAATGGTAGATTGCTGAGATGGAGTCTTGCTTTGCAAGGGTATGATATGACAATCGTACATAGAGCTGGAGACAAAAACCAGAACGCAGATGGTCTGTCTCTTGTGTATGAGGAGTGAACTGATTGGGGAAGCTCATCCCATGTCGGGGATAGAGCTCCTAAATTCAGTCTAGGTGGGGAGGACTGTGACACGTGGACAGCCAGTTCTGAGTACACTATGATTTTTTGTAATATAAAAATGTGTTATGGACTGTCTCTCATGAGAGATGCTAAGACAGCATGTGAGATCACACACACCCACAGGTTTTAGATACAAGGTGTTACCTGGAAGGCCAGAAGCTAATTATAGACTAGAACAGGCCTTAATCAAGAATCTCCTGTTTTTCTAAGTTAAATATACAGTAGCTTTAACTGCTAAGATGGAAATCAGTATCCCTTTTATGATGTTTTGAGGAGGAAAACCAAGTTTAGCACACTGGTGCGAAATCATAAATGCTTTGATGTCTGTGTAAGAGGGGATATTGCTCATAGATGAAAGGAAATTTACAGACTTGATTGGGGAAGTCACATGGGGAAAGGAGTTTCTGCTGATGTAACCTTAATTAACTTTCCTTCTAAAATGCTAAAATATCCTGGGTGTGTTTTTTTATAAACAGAGGAGGAGCTAGGTGACCTCACACAAAGGGGTTGGCCAAGACAGTTTTCAAAACAGTATTCTGTTTTCCTTCAGAGACTCTTTTATCTACACTCTGACAAAGAAACATCTTTGAATACTTTAAGCAAGTATACAGGTAGAGAGAGACAAAATCTAAGTACTGTAGTAGGAATTGCACTGTTAAAACAATGTTCTTTTAAAAAATAGTATGGTTCTTGTGATATTGGTTCTGTATTTTATGTTTTACATAATTTTTATCTATTTTAGTAAAACTCTGTTTTTAGAGCCTACTTGGTCTGTCTTTGAATTTCTTTTCTTTAACAAGTGGAGTATATATGGTTAAAGCAGACACTGTGCATGAGCTTGAATGGTGATACCAAACTGGAAAAAAGGTAAGAGTAATCTGAGGTCTTTATTACGGTTTTTAAGGGTTCATTTTGTACACATGGTTAGGTGCCCATAGGCAAAGATATCTGGCCCCCTGAAGAGAGAATTATCTGAGCCTGTGCATTGGGTATGCTAACAAGAGGTTCACAGTTTGAATCCCTCCAGAACTTGAGATCAAAAGTTGATTCGAACCCACAAAACAGGCAAGAGGGTTACCCTGTTTCTGTTAACTGTTCACAAGACTGCGCTCGGAGGTTGGAACTTTGGGAGTAGAGGGCCTGACCTGCTGAGTGAGTTTGTGACAGGACGTTCTTCTGGAGATGGAGGGACTTCAGTAGTGTGGCTGTTAACCGGAGGACCTTGCGAGGCCCCGAACTCTTACCCTTCTACACTGAGGATGTGTCTCTTCACACGCCATTGATGGAGAACAAGAGCTTCTTTTTTAAATTAAAAAAATGTATAAAATGGGGCACCAAACCCTTCAGATGCACAGTGGGACTAAACTTTATTTTTCTGGTGCCCGATGGCACCAACAACCGTGCAGCAGCTTCGGGCACTCTTCAGGAGCTGGAGGCAGAGCAGGCACACAGGCAAGCCCTCAGGGACAACTTCAAACCACCAGGTAAGCCCTTTTATTTTTCCCCTTACACTTGTTGAGTCTTCTCTCCTCAACAGCTTCCAGGGATCTCTCTAATTGAGCAACAATTTTTCAAAAGCTAACACTCTGGTTCTAGATTCTTTGGAGTAGAATTCTGTGCATGAGCAGCTCAGCACAGCATTCCATCCTAGGCAATTGTTTACATTTGTTGGCATGGCAACCTAGTTCCATTATTTATTCTGTGCTTTGGGTACTTTTTCTATTGTTCTGCTGTGCCACCAACTATGGGGTACTACAGAGCTTAGCGAGCTCTTGTAGGACCCTTTCTTTTGTGAAGGAACTTGTGCACATCTCCCTCCTACCTGTGTCCATACTGCTGAGCTCTTGGCCCTGCCCTACCTTCTCCTCAGTAAATACTGAGCAGAAGTATGTATTTAGGATAGATGCTTTTCATTGGTCCTCCTCCACACACTCCCCCTTATCCCCTTTGATCTTAGCAATACCCCCCTCTGGACTTTCACCTTTCACTAATGTGTCTATAGAAAGTCTCATCCCCTTCTTTTACTGTTCGTGCTAATGTTTCCTCTGTTTGGACCTTTGCCTGCCTTACTGCCTTCCCTGCTTCCCTTAGGGAAGTTTGGTATGCCTCCCTATCTTCATTCTGTTGCATTCCCTTATATTTCCTGAAGGCCGGCCTTTTGGCCCAACCTTTTCTACTACTGTTTTTAAGAACCAAAGTGGTTTCCTTCTTCTTTTGCTCTTGCTTTTCTCTCTAACACAATGGGATGTTGCTTCAAGTATTGCATCTTTAATGCTTGCCAACTTTGCGTGTACCCTCTCACCCGTATTTCTTCTTGCAGGGCTAGCTTAACTCTGTTGGCCATCTTATCAAAGTCAGCTCCTCTGAAGTCCCATATTTTTGCCTTGGAATAGGATAATTTAGTTCTAGTGGCCAGATTGAACCAAACTATGTGATGGTCACTGGCCCACAGAAGACCTTCCTCCTGGAGATCTGTGATTGATCCCTTCCCCATTGGTCAGTACTAGATCTAGGGTAGCCCTGGCTGCTGTTTGATTTTTTGAGGGATCTTTCTGGGAAGTATCACTGGTATCAATGCCCAGTGGGGATTGCTGGGTTTTTTATCTGTGTGTTAGACACCGTATTTATTTATTTATTAGCTTTTGTTCACTAAGTAAGCACACTAGACAAGGAATGTCTATTTTCAGGTATGACCCAGGAGATTACAACAGCATGGTTTACAAAACAGTGCGAGGGAATTACAACAATGTGAAATACAAGCAATGAGCAGAGTGATACAAATAAACAGGTGCAGGATGAACAGATAAGCATATACATCAAGGGTAAGAACAAGCAAACAATAGTTACATTTCATGGAAATAAAACACACAGTTTGTCCCATTTTGAGGATGGTAAGTGCTGAGGTGAAGGGCATGCAAGGTAGATAATTCCCCTTACTAGAGCTCAGAGGGGGTAGGGGAACCAGGGAAGTTGAGTGTGCACGCCAGGGTCCAAGCAGGGGTAAGGGATATCAAGTAGCATTGGAACAGTTACAGGCTGAGGCAGACTTCAAGTGCAACCAGAGGGAGTTCTTAAAGATGGGATGGCTGGGGGTACATCTGATGGTTTCAGTTAGTGTATTCCAGAAGCTAGGGGCACAAACAACAAAGGCACAATCACCTGACAGCGTACATGTTTTTGGGACAAGGAAAGGTTGCAAGTCAGCTGACCTTAGCTGGTATGGTAGTAGAGCTGGCTGAAGGAGTTTGGACAGGGTGGTTGGGGTGACACTGCCAACAATGTTGTCTGTGAAGTAGCTGAAGACAGATGAGTGATAATTACATGGGGACAGCCAGTGTAGTTGATTGTATAAATCACAGCGATGGGTAAGTCGAGGGACGGCAAGGGCAAAACAGCAAATATTATTATAGGCCACGTCCCATTTATCAAGGCTAGTTTTTGCAGCAAGGATAAAGATTGTCAGCCCATAGCTGAGAGAGGGAAGGAATAAATCTTTAGCAAGGGCAAGTCATGCAGCAGCAGTAAGGGATCCACATGCACAGTATGTAAGTCCAAGCCTGATATTTGTTGCCCTGCAGACATTTTGAATGTGTAGAGATAGGTCTAACTAGGGATCAAGAGTAACTCCCAGGTATCTAACAGAGCATGTAGTGCCAACTGGGACACTATCACACCATCTATAATCCATAACTACAGTTTTAATAATGCACCAGAAGTATCACGAGTCCCTAGCAGAGATTAAGAGGGTAGCCTTGCAGTATTCACTCTTAGTGTTATGTATGACTTTTTTACGGATGTAAAGGAGCTGCTGGTATTCATGGTAGTCAGACAATTCCTTAGAGGATTTAAATTTACCCCAGTGCTTATTGCAGACTTTCATGAGGGAGAGCAAGTCCCCATGTAACCATTTCATGATAGTGCCTCTAACTCTCTTTCTGACATGAGGGGCATGCTTATTCTGTGGAGAGGGGAGGATTTTAAGAAGGTTGTCAAGAGCACCTGTGACATCTGTGGCAGAGAATACTGTGGCCCAATCTGTGGTTGCAAGATCTTGAAGAAATAGAGCAGCGTTAAAGTGGGAGAAGTCTCTCACTTGTATAATTTTATAGGGCACTTTGGGAGAGGAGACTCTCCAAATGCAGTAGATGGGGGAATGGTCAGATATGGAGTCAGGAAGGACTCCAGATGCTGAGGTCTTTAGCGCACAGGTACTAGCCAATCAGTTTCCTTACATTTAAGGACCAATTTCATAAGCCTTTTTAACATAAAAGTTACTGATAAATTGAAATACCCAAACATTTAACAGTGTACAATGGACTTCCCTTGTTTCAATCAACAAAAAAGTATTGTGAGTTCCAGTTCTCTCTCTCTCTCTCTCTCTCCCCCAATTTTTTGGTTTTTTGTTTTTAAACAGCATGTTGAAACTAATTGAAGCAAGTGGTAACCAGCAGTTACATAAAAAAGAACTGGACAACTCAAACATGGATAAGAAGTATTCAGTAATAAACTGCAAGGCATACTACTTCTGTTCCATTTTCATCAGGTAAAAGGATGGACCAGTGCTTTTAGAAGGGGGGAAAAAGGAGCAGAGGGGAAGGGGAACACAGATGTAGTGATAGAGGAGGATAGAGTGAGGTGGGGCTGCTGGCATTGAATGTGAACAAATCAACAGGCCCGGACAGAGTACATCCAAGGGTACTAAAGGAACTGGCTGAGGAGCAGGCAGGACCACTGTCAGACCCACAGTATTTAATGGTTCACTAGAGTCAGGCATGGTATCGCAGGGCTGGAGAACAGCACATGTAGTGCCCCTCCACAAAAGCAGTCCCAAGAATGAACCAGGGAATTACAGACCAGTCAGTCTGACCTCCATTGTGGTCAAGCTCATTAAGACCATACTAAAGGAAAGGCTGGTGGAATATCTAGAGGAACATGGTCTTCAGGATGAGAGGTAGCATGGGTTCATGGGGGGAGATCTTGTCAAACAAATCTGATTGACTTCTTTGACTGTGTCACTAAGACAGTAGACAGAGGCCAAGTGGTAGATCTCCTCTGTCTTGATATCATCAAGGCCTTTGACTCTGTGCCCCATATAAAGTTGATCAGAAAGTTGGTGTATCTTGGGGTTAGGGAAAAGATGGACAGATGGGTAGAAAACTGGCTGAGGGACAGAACCTAGAGGGTGGTTTTGGGGGGATAGTTATCTGGCACAAGACAGGTAACCAGTAGGGTCCCACAGAGCTTGGTGCTGGGGCAGGTATTGTTCAATGTCTTCATCAATGACACTGGGGATGGCATTAAGGGCAAAATATGCCTATTTATGGATGACACCAAGCTTTGTGGGAGAGTGGACACAATGAATGGATACAGGACCTACAGGAAGATCTGAAAAAGCTGGGGAGGTGGTCCAGGATCTAGCAGCTTGGCTTCAATGCCAAGAAATGCAAAGTTATGCATATTGAAGCCAAGAATCCCAGGACAGAGTACTATCTGGGTGAAGTCCGAGTATCTGCATCAGAGGAGGAGAAGGATCTGGGAGTGATGATCACTAGTGACCCAAAGCACTCCATGCAGTGCAAGAATGCAGAGGCAAAGGCAAATAAGATGCTGGGATGCATATCTAGGGGGATCATTAGCAAGAGATAGGAGGTTATACTGTACTTGTACAGGTCACTGGTAAGGCCACATCTAGAGTATAGCATTCAGTACTGGTGCCCACACCTCAAAAAGAGCATTAACCAGCTGCAGAAGGTCCAGAGGAGGGCTACAACGATGATAGCCAGTCAGCAGGGTAAGGCATTCGAGGAGAGTTTGAGGGCACTGAATATGTACTCCCTGGAAGACAGAAGAGAGAGGGGACATGATTGGGACCTTCAAGTACTTGAAAGGGATAAATAAGGTTGATAAGGTAAGTCTTTTAAGCTGAGGGGCAACTGTAACACAAGGGGCCTCAGTCTTAAGCTGGAGGGTGGGAGGTTTAGTAGGGAGGTCAGGAAGCATTTTTTCACAGAGAGGGTGATGGACACTTAGAATGCACTGCTGGAAAAGATCATCTTGTTGAAGACAGTGGACAGCTTTAAGAGAGGCTGCAATAGGCATGGGGAAGGTAAGGATCATGTGTAGAGAGGATGGGAGGAGTGGGGAGGGAGGGCAGGGACATTAGTTCAAGCTGTGGACCCTGCAATAGAGGCAGACTTGATAGACCAAATGGCCTTCTTCAGCTGGTTTCTTTGTATATAAAATAACATGAAACACACAAAAGGCAGAAGAACCCAACTGCCATATTACGCAGCACCTAAGGAGAGCAAATGTGTGTTAAAACAACATATAGTCATGTGTCCCTTCCTGAAAAAGTTTTAAAGGCAAGCCACATGTTACGTAAACAATCTCAGATAGTACAGTGACTAATAATAATACTAATGATACAGATTTTTGTGTCTTTAGAGTCTGCCAAGAAACATTTGTAAACAAGCAAGAGTACTAATAAATTACAAAATCACACATGCCCCCACAATGCAAAGCATCATGGGCTGCATATGAATCATATGTAGCCCATGATGCTTTGCATCATGGGGGCATGTGTGATTTTTGTATTTCTTTGAAACTTGGCTTCCCTGCCAAATGCCTTTTGGGGTAACCATTACCTCAGTGCTTGCACACATAGGTTCTTTGTCTTTTTTCTACTAATGAATGTTTATTAGACTACTTACGCCATGCATGTGACAAAGAAAATCACAAGGGAGATGGATTTTTCACAACTCTCCTGAAGAATGTACATAATCTCCAGGATTGTAGGATCTCAGGTTCTCCAAGATCTACTTCTCTCTCCATGATCTTATAGAGGAGCTACAGTAGGTTGCAGAAGCTAAATACTACAGATAACAGCATAGCAACAGAAATTACCTCATAGTTACAGATATGAGAAACAATATGTATTGGTCCTAAGTCATTTTCCATTGGATGATGACTTAGGGGACAGAATTACTAATGAGTATCATATGAGACATAATATGCTTCCGTAAGCATTATAGCTTGGACAAAATAAATGCTGACTGACTCTATTACATGTGGCATTTCTTGCTTGTGTATAACATAAGACATAAAAAAGGATTTCTCTCTGACAGCTTGCTTAGAGACAAAGAGCAGTGCTGACAAGGCTCTATTACACATGACATATCTCCCTGAGTGTAAAACACACACAATACATCTAATTATATGAGAATATAAGTATACAATATTCACTGATGATCCCTCAGAGTCATCTTTTTAGTGATTAGGTAGATTATATATGGAAGATATATGAAAGGCAAACATAATCAAGATAAATGTATCATAGTGAGGTAGAATGAATCACGCATGATAAACATTAGCATATATTATCAGCAAAGCACATTTCTAGCACTCATGCTTATATGATGGGTGCCTATATTTATATGATAGTGCAAAATAGCAGTATCACAGTATAATAGACCAAGAATACAGTGTGAGGTGTATGTGAGTTGTATGTTCAGATGATAGGGGGCATAACCCAGGTGTAACAGTCCCCTCTTTGTTGCCCTAATTGAAAAGGTGGCAACACAACAATAAGAAGGTGGTTAGGCACCATTCATCTAGCAGGCCTGAGGCATGAGCCTGCTAGAGGAATATTAACTGGTCAAAGTGGTATTTCAGGATTTTCATTAAACAACAAAATGTAATTATAAGGGCAAATGTTAGTAAACCTTGTATTACTAGAAACATTTGGAATAAAACTTCACAATGGGGTTTTCCAATATCAAAACAGTCAGTAAATACCGATATGTATCAGGTGTGTATCTGTCCTATTAGGAAGAAATTGAAGAGACAAACTTAAGTTGTCTGTATGGATATTAAAAATAAGTAAACTCAAGATAGAGCATCAAGATAGTTAGGACTAGACTTAATGGTGTCTGGTTCCAGGATGGAAACAGGTGTGATTACTGTATAACATATTACCTGTTTAGGGAGTAAAGACAGAAGTTAGAAAAGTTCACTTTGCATAACTTTTAGTCCATATCAGAAGAATGTATAGTTGGTCATCACACGATGTTCCACATCAGCAGAATATACCGCCTTGGAGGATGGCATTTTTCAGCTGATAAGTTGAACAGGACACAAAATGTCAATGTCTGCAGGCCATAAACTATGAACAGTTCCAGGGATAAATCCAGGGTTTCTTCAAGTGTTAAATGGAGATTCATAGTTCACATTTGATGCAATAAGATTTTTCAAAGGTAGAGCCAAAATGTTCAGGAGGCAGCAGTATTTTGAGAGGCTTCAGCAGGGGGTGCATTCGACTGCACATTGAATTTTACAATGGAATAGCAACAGTGTTCAGTGGAAGATGATCACATGGCTGCACAATGTGTAAACATTTATGACAGCACTCAGTTTGTATGAGGTGCCAGCCAGGCTTGGAAAACAAGCAGTGAAGAAAATGGATTTCTTGATTGTAGATCAAATGAAGAAGAGTCTTCTTTCGGAGTTAGGGGATTGCCTCCACCTCAGACTTGCTTCGTAGTATGCATAACAATGAGCTTGATTGTAGAATCTTAATTGGCTGGATCAAAAACAGTTTATTTGAAAGTTCACAAGTGGAAGCCCAATTTCAGTTATTAGGCCTGTATTCACAAGTTGGTAAGACAAAATGTAAGATGTCACATCTGCATAAAAGGTGGTGATCCTTTCAGGTACGACATTCAATGTTCAGAATCAGTCATGATTCCAAGACCTCATGGTAAACAAGGAAAGGAGGTAGTTTCAACCTTTCACAATAAAAGTTCCCATCAAGATGATCAATAGAATGGACAGTTGCAAGACGATCAGAGATGGATGTTGCTGGATGAAGATGCAGCAATGACACTGTGAGAGTCACAAACATGGCTGCCTGGATTGTGCAGGAATACGTTTTGAAACATGGAGCAGTACTGGTGTATATGGTGACATATCCAAGGTTCCTTGCCATTGGCAAGGGAATGGTGCTAGATTCATATAAACATTTGTTAACACATGCAATAGAAGTGCAAATTGTGGTTATGCCACTGACCCATACTGTATGTCTGTCATGTATGAGATCAAGGATATGTCCTAATTCTAGATCCCAGAAGAGATAACCAAAGGGTTGTAAGAACATAATAGCTATAGGCAGCGCAAAGGACTTTCCTAGCTATGTGATGCTCATCTTCTTCCTTAATGTGAGCAGAAAATAATTCATTAACAAGAACATTTGTCAGGTCAAACCCCTTCACAATATCCTTAATATTGTAAATGTATATTGCTTTTAATGAGCAAAATCATGTGTGCCATGCAGTACGGGCGAGGGGGGGGTATGATATTATATTTCATACTATCATGACCCTTTAACATGCTGGATGCGCCTGAATAATGGTTAAATCAGCCCTATTTCAAATAGATATGTCAGAGTCAAATAGGCCTGAGTGTAAACCCTTTTTTTTTTATTTTTTTACAAATAAGAAAAACAAAACAGAACAAAAATGCCTAGTGTGTTTGGGTAGGTTTGCAGTCTTAGGGTGTACCACTAGCAGTCAGGATATGAACATCCTGTGTGTGTGTGTGAGTGTGTGTGGTGCTATCAGTGACTGTTTAGAGGGTCATTAATGAGTACCTGGTGTGTTGCCAGGGTATCCAATAACATTATTTAAAACAAAACAAAAATAAATGGGAAATGTTTGTTATGAAACATAAAACAAATCATTTCAAGTTAAAAGGTTTTTGTTACCATACACATTTGGATGCAACATTCCTGATTATCAATAAAATATAAACAGGATTCCAGATCACGTCTAGCTGCTAGAATTGATCCAAAGCAATGATCATAACATTCAGTAGGGCCTCACTACCCTTCTGGACAATGAACATGTCTTTTAAGACTTTAGTGTAAATTCCACAGGATGCAATTAGATCATGTGGGCTTGTGAGGTACTCTGCCTCAACAATCTGTTAAGGATTAGGTCACTGATTATTATCTGCAATAAGAAGTGTAGTTTGGCCTTGTAAGAAGACCCATACTTTTAAAAAGAATGATAAGCATAAAAGCAAGCAACTCTCTCTCTGGAACCTAAAAAGAAAGAGAAAAGAAAAATATAGTTAGTTTAGTACTATTCCGCCCATTGGGGTATGGAAAAGTAATTTAATCTCTTTTAAACAGGTTCATTTGATGGGCATATAGTCATTTATCAATGACTGTTATAGTGAGACAGTCTAACTTGGTAGACTGCTGGACTTCAATTGTTTACAATAGGCTAGGGCCTGTTGTTGGGCTATTTATCTACTGATGCTCCATCGGCATTGGCAGTACAGAGGTCCAGAAGTAAATATTTTGGGGGCCTCATGGACCATCCGGTTATGATTTCAAAAATGGGGTACACTGTGTCCCTGCAGAGGGCGTCCCTCTTATTGCCATAAGGAACAAAGGCAATAATGAATCCTAACAAATCCAGAATTTCCTGCATTACTTTAGCTGTAAAGCAGTATCCCTGTAATCAGAATCTACCTTTGGGGTAACCCCCACCTCGTAAATAGCTGGTTTACAAAGACATTTGTAGTCACTTTGGCTGTGTTGCTCTGTTAGGTTGGTGATCACTAGTGAAAACTAGTTGTCATTGTTAGTGGTTGGCATAGGGCCAATGTAGTCAATCTGGATGTTGTTCCAGGGGCTTAATTGCCTCTGGGGTAACAATGTATTTTTCCTAGCTGGAGTAGAATTGTTCAGTTCACAGATCAAACAGTAACTAATGTAGTGTTCTACATCATTTCTCATGTGAGGCCACCAGACAGAGGATTTTAGTCTGTCTAGGGTTTTTACTGACTCACTGGTGTCCACCAGTTGGTATCATGTACTTGGTACAGTAGACAAAATCTGATCTTAGGTGTTCAGGAATTACCTATAACTTTTCATGAGTGTTACAGCAGTGAAGTTCCAAATGAGTAGACCATCACTGGATAGGTGAATGTCATTTTCACTTTCTTATGAGTTGTTTTGGAAGTTATTCCTCAGTTCCTTTATTAAGGAATCTACTCATTGCCCTCAAATGAGGATCCTTTTACAATATGATTGAACCTTATGAATCTAGCTAGTATTTTTTTTTCCAATTGTTTAACCAGGAGTAGCACACTAAGCTGAAAGCTTGTTTACAGGTGCGACCTGGGAGCACAGGGAAGTTCAGTGACTTGCTCAGGGTCACACAGTATGCAAGTGAGGGCTGTGGCATTCAAACCCAGGTCTCCAAATTTGCAGCTCAGAGCCTTAAACCACTGCCTATACTGCCTTGTATTTGAACTGTTAGTGTTGTGACATACACAAGCAAGTCATTGTATTTCACAGTGATACTATAGCGTACTAGAACAGAAGTTTGGTTTTCTTCCAAAGAAATTCAGTTGAAAGAGAAACAGACCAAATTAGAATCTATACTAAAAACATAGTATCTGCAGTGCTTTCTGTAATTATCTCAAGGATATTTCTTGAAGCGGGCAGAACTTACCCCTCTCATGGAATGCTGGTATCATTTTACGTAAGGAAAAAATATTTTTCTTCCTTTCTTAACACAAGCTGTGTCTTTCTCAAGGAGGTTCCAGCTTTCTAAACCATCCACAGATATTTGTGGTAATTAGAAGA
Source organism: Neoceratodus forsteri (assembly GCA_016271365.2). Taxonomy (NCBI): domain Eukaryota; kingdom Metazoa; phylum Chordata; order Ceratodontiformes; family Ceratodontidae; genus Neoceratodus; species Neoceratodus forsteri. The sequence goes on from CM057455.1 coordinate 245,781,201, forward strand.
CTCCTCACCTCCTTGATTTTCATTTTATTTGCCAGGTGTGTTTTAACATTGCCTGTGAATCGTACATATACGATGATGCAATTACTAGCCATGCACACTCTGTCATCACCAGAATGTAAAATAATTCCAACCTCTGCTATCTGACCCTTGTAGGTATGTGTGTCTGAGTCATCAGTCAAAATATGACACACAGTGGTGTCTTTAACAGTTTCTGAGGTTCTGTCAGAAAGGGCACTGGGACAGGTAGGTCAGTGGCTTGGAGTGAAAAATCATGGGTCTCTCCTGCAAATTGTAGGCCATGGGCCAGCAAGGATGGAGATTTGATAGGAAGGACAGTGATGTCATAATCCTGTAAAATGAGAGACCAGTGTGTAAGTCTGGCATTGGATACAAAGTCATCTTTTACTCTGTCTGACAACAAAATGTTAGTTGGCAAATGATTGGAATGCAGCACAAAGGGTGCATATCTAATGATGTACATAATGCATCTCACTGCCCAGTATGTAGCCAAAAGATTCCTTTCACAAAGGCTGTATTTTAGCTCCACTGGGGCAAGAATCTGGGATGCATAAGCAATGGGTCTGATGTGTCCATTGTATGTTTGGGTTAAAACTGCAATTTCAGTATACCCTAAAGCTGGGTTAGGATTAATCAATGATGGGACCATGGTGAGTGATCCCAAAAGAAGACAATGATATCAGTATTAGGATATCTTGTACCTTCTTGCAAGAGGTGCCTGCTTTTGTCTGTATTGGGAATAACCCAGACTGTTCCTGGCTTGTGCCTGCTATTGCAGCCACAGTATGGGATGATCCAGGTGTCACTGTGGAGGGGGGTCTGCATCATGTGCTGGCAGTGCTGGCACTATCAGGGGTGCCTGCACAATGGAGAAAAGAGTTGTGCAAGCTGCACACAGTTCTCCAGCTAAGGATTGTGGTTCAGTAACCATCAGGGGTGGAGAAAGTAGAGCTTCTGAAACAGCTGTCAGCCCAGGTTCAGAAATCAAACCTGTAACCCTCCCCTCCAACGTGGCATGTGATGCTGAAAATATCACAGCCACGGGCTTTCAGAATCCAGGGTTGTCCCCTCCCCCATCAAATGTAAAGTGGGTTTCCCAACCGGAAGGTTGCTGGATGGTAGCAACATTGTTTATAATGTTATAACTTAAGGTATTAATGTGCTACATATGCCCAATGCTATCAGGGTTAGAAACAACAGCACATTTAGTTTTCTCAGGGAAAGCTAATGTTAAATTACATAGGGAAGAATCATAACATTTCATGTAATTAACTGCAATGTGTTCTTTAACCAAAGACACCGTATAATAAACATTGCTTGCAGAAGTCGCTTCTTCTGCAGCGTCAGACACTGATTTCATGACAGATTGCATACCAGCCTCATTCAAAAGTACATCAACATAATTTTCAATGAGAATCTTCTGTCCCTCAGAAACACTAGTCTTACTGATAACATTATTAATCATGCCAAAAAACTCTGGTATGTTTTGTTTGAGTATAGCAGCAATCACAGGTCCCTGTGACTGCATGACTGAAACTCTGTGATGTGGTGGTCAGCCATTGGGCACCTTGGGTTACTGTGTTATGACCATCATCACATGACCATTGGGGATGGTACGGGGATGCAACCTGATGACATGAGTGTCCACCATTTTGAGACTGTAACAATTCTCCATTTTGTGAATCACAGAACTAGCCTTTGTTCTAGTCCACCCCACAGCATACTGTGAGTGTTCAAAATCAAATTGTTCAACATCAGAAGAGGCAAGGTCTATGGGCATTAAGGTAGTATGCCCTGCTAATACCTCTGGCTGATGGAGCAAGTTCGCCGCATCTGACTTTTTACTCCTACATTCTAGCTCAGATACAGGAGTTAACACACTGTAAAGTGCTTTGTTTTCAGATTGCAAGACATTCCCATCTTGTAAAACATGCCTATTATTGACAGAAGCTATGTCACAGTTTAGATTCAAAACCTTCATTTCAAGTCTGCTGTAATGAATACATACTGAATCACACTGTTCAGTCAAGGTCTTGCATTGAAATACCAGCACATTAACTCTTTCAGTAATTACTTCAGACTTATCATCCCTAAGTTCCTTGTTTCCAAAACGTAAGGTATCAGTGTTACTAGCCAGAACACCATTCATTTGAAAATGTTTTTCTAAAAAGTTTTGCCTTTTCAGCGTTATCTCTTATTTATTTATTTTATTTATTTATTTAGTTTTTGTTGACCGGGTAAGTGCACTAGACAAATCCTGCCTATTTGCAGGCACAACCCAGGGGAGAGGGATACAGATGAATTCCAATTGACCTTGAACCAGATTAAGCTGTTGGTGGAATTTTTTAGTGAATGAGGGAAATTTAGCCAGGACACCAGGGAAATTCCCCTACTCTTTTCAATAAGTGCCATGGGATCTTTAACATCTACCTAAACCACCACCAATCCAGGCAGATGGAACCTCAGTTTAATATCTCATCCGAAAGATGGCACCTCAGAAGTGCAGCACCCCTCTCATGCTGCACTACAGTGTCAGTACTGGGATATTAACCCAAGTCCCCTATGTGGGAACTGAACTCACAGCCCTCTGATCTCCCGGCCTCAGAGGCGAGTGTGCTACCTACTGAGCCACTGACACTGCTGTCTTAAGTCAGGCAGGTCTTGGCTGCTTCTCTCATTAAAGAGAGATTCATTTTCTAGATGGAGAGACTGAAATTGAGACTGCAGTCCATCTATCCTTTCTTTATGAGAAGCCTTTTTCAGACTAATTTCCTGCTTGCAAGCAGCATTCTCCATTTTGCAAACAACATATTCAGATTCCAAAACAGAAATTGTTATTTAGACAGCATCAAAGCATTTAAACATAATTGCAATTAATAATCCTTCAGGATCATCTCTTTTGGCACCATGTTTCAATTCCCCATAATGGGCAATGATATCCCTTAAACGGCTACCATTGGATTCTGCTACCTCAGCAAAATCACACCAACCACCATAAGCAGTTTGGTATGTTAAGGCATCTAGCCTCAACTCAGTACTGATATTTTTCAACACGTCTTTTAAGATAAGAAACCCTTAGTTGTCTGTGGATCAAAAACTTTATTTGCAACCAAAGTTAATGACAGGACACAAATAGCCTTTGGTGTATGAGGACACCTAGATAAGTTAATACCCATTAGGATTTAAATCAACAAATGAAAGCAGTCTATCTTTCTGTTCTGATCCCTTTACAGATGTGTGTTCCCACAGAGAAAGACTTGTGAAAAAAACAACAAAAATAAAACAACTCATTACAGAGATTGCATATCTGCCAAGAGATTGTTTTGTCTGCATTGTAGAACACACAACAGTTTGAAAAATTAAACAGAAGACAATCTCAGCTGCTTGCTACTGGAGACTTCTGAACCAGTGTTTTAATTTACAGAGGAAATTAAAACGCAACTTGGAAAACATCCAGACACCACTTGTGGTTGCCATTTATATTACATAAACATATAAACATAGATGATGACAGCAGATAAGGACCGCAAGGCCCATCCAGTCTGCCCATTTATTTTTCTACCTTATGAATGTTCCATCGGCCTTTGCTCTGTCAATGGCCTATCTATTCATACTCATCTGTATTGCTCCCTTATGCCTATCCCATGCCTGTTTGAAGCCCTGCACTGTATTCATAGCCACCACTTCCTGAGGTAGGCCGTCTATGCATCCACCACTGTTTCTGTGAAAAAGAACTTCCTCATATTACCCCTTAATTGGCCTCCCTCTAATCTCATGCTGTGTCCTCTTGTCCTGCTATTTTTCTTATATTGAAACATGTTCGACTCTTTCACCTTGTTAATGCCCTTAAGGTGTTTGAATGTTTCGATCATATCACCTCTCTCCGTCCTTTGCTGTAGGGTATATACAGTATGTATTGAGCTCTGTTAATCTGTCTTCATATATATTCTGATGCTGTCCCTGCACTATTTTGGTTGCCCTTCTCTGAACTGCCTCAATTTGGTTACTGTCCTTGTGAAGGTGTGGCCTTCAGTACTGCACTCAGTACTCCAGATGGGGCCTAACCAGTCTCTTGTAAAGAAGGATTATTATATCCCTCTTAAGTTTATGATACCCCTACTAATACACCCAAACATCCCCTAGCCTTACCTACTGCTTTAGTGGTCTGCTTGGATGATTTCAGGTCATCAGTGATGATGATGCCCAAGTCTCTTTCTTCCCCTGTGACTGCCAGCAACTCCCCTCCCAGCCTATAGGTGGCTTCAGGGTTTGTCTTCCCTATGTGAATGATCTTGCACTTCTTTGCTCTTTGTATTAAACCCCAGTTGCCACTCTTCCAAGCATTTTGCTAGTTTACCCAGGTCTCTTCTCATTCTGTCCACCCCATCTGGATCATCTACTGTGTTGCAGATTTTGGTGTCATCTGCAAACAGACAAACCTTGCCATCCAGTCCATCTGCAATGTCACTGATGAAGATATGGAAGAAGACTGGCCCAAGGACTGATCCCTGAGGTACCTCACTTGTGATTTGCATCTCTTCTGACTGCATACCATTTACTACCACGCTCTGTTTTCTGCCTGTCAACCAGTTTGCCATCCAGTTGACCAACTTCTGACCCACCCCGGGCCTACCTAACTTATTAACCAATCTTCTGTGTGGAACAGTATTGAAAGCTTTGATGAAGTCAAGGTAAGCGACATCAGCTGGTCCCCCTTGGTCCACCGATCTGGTCATCCAGTCAAAGAAATCTATGAGATTAGTTTGACAGGAACTTCCTTTTGTAAACCCATGCTCTTTTGGATCCTGTGCACCTATGGATCCCAGGTGTTGTACTATCCTTTCGTTAAGGAATGCCTCCATAATCCTGCCCACTACTGAGGTAAGGCTGACTGGTCCGTAGTTCTCTGCCTCCTCCTTGCTACCACTCTTGTGGAGTGGGATCACATGAGCCCTTCTCCAGTCTTTTGGGGCCTCTCTTGTGTTCAGAGACTTCTCTAAACAGTTCTGATAATGTCTATGTTAGTTCCACCCTTAGCTCCTTTAGTACACTGGGATGTATGCCATCAGGTCCCATTGTCTTGTCCACCCTGAGCTTATCGAGCTCTTGTAGGACCCTTTCTTTTGTGTAGGGATTAGTGCTCACCTCCCTCCCCCCTGTGTCCATGGTGCTCAGTTGTGGGCCCTACCCTACCTTCTCTTCAGTAAATACTGAGCAAAATAATCTATTTAGGATAGATGCTTTTACATGGTCCTCCTCTTCACTTGCCCCCTTATCCACTTTGATCTTAGCAATACCTTCTCTGGACTTCTCCTTTCACTAACTTATATAAAGTTTGTGCTAGTGTTTTCTTGGTTTGGGCCTTTGCCTGTCTTACTGCCTTCCCTGCTTTCCTTAGGAAATTTTGGCATACCTCCGTATCTTCATCCTGCTGCTTTCCCTTATATTTCCTGAAGGCCAGCCTTTTGGTTCTGACCTTTTATGCTACTGTTTTTTTAGAACCAAAGTAGTTTCCTTCTTCTTTTACACTTCATTTTCTCTCTAACACAGTGGGATTTTGCTTCAAGTATTGCATCCTTAATGCTTGCCCCTTTGCCTATACCCCCTTACCTGTATTTCTTTTTGCCAGGGCTAGCTTACCTCTGTTGGCCATCTTATCAAAGTCAGCTTCTCTGAAGTTCCATATTATTCCCTTGGAATGGGATGATTTAATTCTAGTGGCCAAATTGAACCATACCATGTGATGGTCACTGACCCCCAGGCGACATTTTACCTGGCTATCTGTGATCCTTTCCTTGTTAGTCAGCACTAGATCTAGGATAGCCCTGTCTCTTGTGGGTTGTTGTACCACTTGTTTGAGGCCATCTCCCTGCAGGGAATTCACCATGTGTCTAGTTCTGGCAGATGTTCATGCTGGTAGTGACCAATCTATATCTGGCATGTTGAAGTCTCTCATTATCAGAACCTTCCCTTTAGCTGTCATGTTTTATATATCTTCTAACAGTAATATGTCTATGTCCTCCCCCTGTTCTGGTGGTCTGTACACAACTCCAGTTCGTATGGCTGTTCCATTCCCTGTTTCTAGGGTGACCCACAGTTCTTCTGGCTCCTTATGTGTATTCTGAATTTCTGTGCAGAAGCTTTGATACTTTCATTGGCATAAACAATCTCAGATAGTAGAGTAAATAATAATATTAATAATACTGATTCTTGTGTCTTCAGAGTCTGCCAAGAAACATTCATAAACAAGCAATAGTACTAATGAATGTTTATTAGACTACATGCATGTGACAAAGAAAATCACAAGGGAGATGGTTTTCTCACAACTCTCATGAAGAATGTACATAATCTACAGGATTGTAGGATCTCAGTTTCTCCAAGATCTACTTCTCTCTCCATGATCTTCTAGAGGAGCTACAGTAGGTTGCAGAAGCTAAATACTACAGATAACAGCATAGCAACAGAGATTACCTTATAGTTACAGATATGAGAAACAATGTGTATTGGTCCTAAGTCATTCTCCATTGGATGATGACTTAGGAGACAGAATTACTAATGAGTATCATATGAGACAGAATATGCTTCCATTAGCATTATAGCTTGGACAAAAGAAATGCTGACTGGCTCTTTTACATGTGGTATTTTTTGTCTGTGCATAATATATGACATAAAGGATTTCTCTCTGTCAGCTTGCTTAGAGACAAAGAGAAGTGCTGACAGGGCTCTATTACATGTGAAATATCTGACTGAGTGTAAAACACACACTACATATAATTATATGAGAATATAAGTATACAATAATCACTGATTATCCCTCAGAGTCATCTTATCAGTGATTAGGTAGATTATATATGGAAGATATATGAAAGACAAACATAATCTAGATAAATGCATTATAGTGAGGTATAAAGAATCATGCATGATAAATATTAACATGTATTAGCAGCAAAGCACATTCCTAGCACTCATGCTTATATTTATTTTAATTTTTTTATTTTAGTTTTTGTTGACCGGGTAAGCGCACTAGGCAAATCCTACACAGATACATAGATACATAGACAGTGTCGGCAGATAAGGGCCTATGGCCCACCCAGTCTTCCCATTTGAGCTTGTAAATTCAGTTCATGTTTTCCTAGAAGTCTGCTGCCCCTTACTCCTGACCTCCAGAATTCCTTTATGTATATCCCATGCCTTCTTAAATCCTGTGATTGTTTCAGCCCCCACCACTTCCTCTGGCAGGGTGTTCCACTTGTCCACCACCCATTCTGTGAAGAAATTCTTCCTTACGTTTCCTCTGAATTGTCCTCCCTCCAACTTCATCCCATGCCCTCTAGTCCTGGAACATCTTTTTCACTTAAAAATAGTGTATTTCTGCACCCTGTTCCTCCCTGTAAGATACTTGTATGTCTCTATCATATCCCCTCTCTCCCTCCTCTCCTCCAGGTAGTACATGTTCAGTTCCTTCAACCTGTCCTCATAGGACTTGCGATGCAATCCATGTACCATCTTTGTTGCCCTCCTCTGAAACTTCTCTACCCTGTCTATGTTCTTATGTAGGTAAGGTCTCCAGAACTGTACACTGTACTCCAGGTGGGGCCTCACTAGTGCCTTGTACAGTGGAATTATGACCTCCCTTTTCCTGCTGGTGATGCACCTGCCTATGCATCCCAGCTTCCTATTTGCTTCACCTGCTGCCTTGTCACACTGTTTCCCTACCTTGAGGTCATCAGAGATGATAACCCCAAGATCCCTTTCCTGCTTGGTGCATGCTATATCCTCATCCCCAACTGATATATTGTGCCAGGGTTTTTGTGCCACATATGCATTATCTTGCACTTCTTTGCATTGAATTTCAACTGCCAAATCCCTGACCATTCTTCAAGTTTCTGCAGGTCCCTTCTCATTCCGTCTACACCCTCTGGTGTGTCTACTCTGTTGCAGAGCTTTGTGTCATCAGCGAACAGTGAAATTCTGCCAGGTCCTGCGCAATGTCACTGATGAAGATGTTGAATAGGACCAGTCCCAGCACTGATCCCTGTGGTACCCCACTGGTCACTCTTCCATCTGTGGAGTGACAGCCATTTACCACCACCCTCTGTGTCCTGCTGCCCAGCCAGTTACCTACCCACCACACTACTGTCCTGCCCACACTCATATTCCCCAGTTTGTGTAATAGTCTTCTATGTGGCACAGTGTCAAAGGCCTTGCTGAAGTCCAGATAGGCCATGTCCACTGCCCTCCCCAATCAACTTCCCTAGTCACCCAGTCAGAAAATTCAACCAGGTTGGTCTGACATGACCTCCCCCTGGTGAAACCATGCTGCCTTGGGTCCTGTAGTCCATTGACAATGAGATGTTCCACCAATCTCTCCTTCAGTAGTGCTTCCATGATCTTCCCCACTACTGAGGTGAGGCTGACTGGTCTGTAATTCCCCGCTTCCTCTTTGTTCCCACTTTTGTATAAGGGGACTACATCTGCTGTCCTCCAGTCTTTGGGTATCTCCCCTGTTTCCAGTGATCGGCTAAACAGGATAGCCAGAGGTTCAGCCACCACCTCTCTTAGTTCTTTAAGGACCCTGGGGTGCACCCCATCTGGCCCCATTGCTTTATCAACTCTTATTACTTCCAGTTCTTTCAGGCCCTTTCTCGTGTAAAGGGACTTGTGTCCATTTCTGCACCATTCTCACCCCTTGTACTCCCTTCAGACCCATTATCCTCCTCTTCCTCAGTAAAGACTGAGCAGAAATACCTGTTCAATATGTCAGCTTTACTGTTGTCATCCTCCGTGAGCCTCCCATCCTCCCCGTCAGTCTCACTATCCCTCCCTTTGTCTTTCTTTTTTCACTTATGTACCTGTTTTCAGACACGACCCGGGGGAGGGGATACAGATGAATGCCAATTGACCTTGAACCAGATGAAGCTGTTGGTGGTATTTTTAGTGAATGAGGGAAATTTGGCCAGGACACCGGGGAAATTTCCCTACTCTTTTCGATAAGTGCCACGGGATCTTTAACATCTACCTGAACTACCACCAATCCAGGCAGATGGGACCTTGGTTTAACGTCTCATCTGAAAGATGGCACCACAGAAGTGCAGCACCCCTCTCATGCTGCACACAGTGTCAGTACTGGGATATTAACCCAAGTGCCAGATGTGGGAACTGAACCCACAGCCCTCTGATCTCCCAGCCTTAGAGGCGAGTGTGCTACCTACTGAGCCACTGACACTGCATAATGTGTCATAATATGATGGGGTGCCTATATCTATAAGTTAGTGCAAAATAGCAGTATCACAGTGTAATAGACCAGGAATACAGTGTGAGGGTGATGGGGGTATAATCCAGGTGTAATACACAGACTTTGAAAAATACCAAATCTATGTCATGTGTGACATAGCATGCAAGCCACACTGTTCAGCACAAGATTCAGTGTAGTGATTTCTTTAAACAGCCAAAAGAAAATAATCACTTGTATAACCTTGAATCATATAAATAGAGAACCGTCCCATTCTCAGAGCTCTTTGAAGGGTAATGTGTAGTGTTGTGTGAAATTGAAAAATTTCGCCCAGTGAAATATTTCATTTAATCCCCACATTTTGTGAAATATTTTTCGAGTGCAAAATGTGAAATCACCCCCAGCAAAATGCAGAATTTCACCAGCGAAATGCATAATTTCTTTACCCGCAGGAGAAATTCTGCATTTGAGAGCCAGGGGATCATAATATGAAAAAAATGTTTTTCCCCCTCCTGTCCAGCCAAGATTAAAATCTCTCTTCATAAGATCCCACATCCCTGGTATCTAGTGGTTTGATTACCGGCCGACAATATGAAAAATTCCCCTCCCCCAAGATTCAGCCCCATCTACCATCTCCAAAAAATATAATTTTCCCTGGAGTCTAGTGGCCATATCCCCTAGGCTGATTGCCAGTGAAATAAAGAATGACACATACCCCATATTCTAACCCACTCCCTCTCCTGTTGTCTGTAAGTGCTGGGGCCAACATCAATCCTCTTATAAAAAAAACATTTCCCTGGTGTCTAGTGGACCCCAACCCCCCAACCTGTTGGTAGTAATCCCACCCTACCCCACACCCCCATCTATGACCCTCATCCTGGGACACTGGCACAGCCCTCCTCTCACCTCCATGACCAAAAGCCTAAGTTCTTTTACAATGAACACGAGTGACCCCACCACTTTCAAGTGGCAGGCTTATTCGGGCTCATTGTAAAAGAGCTCATTCAGGCTGCCAGCCATGGAGGAGAGTGGAGGGCTGTGCTGGTGGCCCATGGTGGGGGTCATAGATGAGGGGATGGTGTGGGGTTACTACCAACAGGGTGGGGAGGTGAGAGGTCCACTAGACAACAGGGAAAGGTTTATTTGTTTTTTTCTTTACAAGAGGACTGATGTTGGCCCTAGCACTAAATGGGGAAGGGGGCAGAATATGAATCTGGAGGGTTGTCATTCTTCATTTGGCTGTTAATCAGGCAGGAGGGTGGGGCCACTAGATATCAGAGAAATTTATATTTATTAGAAATTGTGGATGTGGGACAGGGCTTAATTTCAGTGTGGAGGTAATTCTTCATATTGTTGGCTGGCAATTGGATGGGGTGGTAGGACCATTAGACACCAGGGATGTGGGGCCTTGGGTAGGGTGATTTTATTCTTTGCTGGATGGAAGGGGGGAAATGCTTAAAAAATATTTACACAAAATTTCACATTTCACACCGGTGAAATTCTGGCAAAATGCACAAATTTTGCAAAATATTTCACTGGGCGAAATTCCCGATTTCACTGGAATTTTGCTGGAGAAATAAAATTACACTGCATCTCTAGTTACATGTCGAGAGAGAGATAAATTATCAGGAGAATTCTGCAGATACAGCATGACTGATCAAGCCATATATAAATTACAGTGGAAAGAATAGAGAGTTGCTGATAAAGTAATTAGAGATTTGCTACTATAGCAGAGTGGAGATAATTAAAGTTTTGCTGCAGCAATGATAGAGAAATTTATAATATAGATGTAAATATGTCAGGTTAACCCTCATTTTTAAGCATTACTCTCTGCACATAATGTGTGTGCCAATGCAGGCACAAGCAGCTGCAGTACCTTCTCACTGCAGTTAGGACAATGAACCTCCAAATCAGGCATCATTGTCCACCCATAACTACATGGTGGGGGAAGCAAATCCATCCCAACGCTATATTTTTCAACATAATTTAAAACTGTCTGTTGTGAATTATGTTGCTATGCCATTCCCATGTTATTAGCCTGTAGGAGTTGACTAAGGACAAAGGCAACAGTGATAATACTATTAACACAGTTCTGAACTTGGATAACAGAAGTCTGATGGGGTCAGGTCTGTGTATGTCTAAAAGAGACCTTTCAGGTACCAAATAGAAACATAGAAATTGTTGACAGATAAGGACCACTAGACCCATTCAGTTTGCCTGTAGGCCCTATAAATTGCATGTGACCACTAACCCTATGTGATCAATGGCCTTTCATTACTTCCTTCCCTCTCAAGCTTCCCTTGTGCCTGTCACAGGCATGCATAAACCCCTCCAATGTGCTTGCCCCCACTACCTCCTGTGGCAGTCTATTCCAAGCACTGACTACCCTTTCTGTGTAGAAAAACTTCCTCACATTACCTCTAATCTACCCCCTTCCAATTTCATATTGTGCCCCATTGTTTTAGTACTTTTTCTACATTGGAAAAGGTCCCCCACCTGCACCTTGTTTATGCCCTTGGGGTACTTGAAAGTTTCCATCCCCCTCATTGTCTCCTCTCCTCCAGTGAGTACATATTGAGGTTTCTTAGCTTCTCCTCATATATTTTGTTGTGCAAGCCCTGCAACATCTTTGTTGCCCTTCTTTGGATAGTCTCCACCTTATTTATGTCCTTGCCCAGGTGTGACCTCCAGAACTGCATGCAGTACTCCAGGCGAGACCTTACCAATATTGTATATAATGGCATCACCACCCCCCCCTCTTGCTAGTGATACCCCTGCCTATGCACCCCTTACTATTATATACTAAATATTAGATAAAGAAAAAAATATATATTATACTACTATTACACAGTTTATTTTAGGATTACTTAGAACTACTAATGAGTCTTACTAATTTGTAAAAAGTATAATGAAATGTAATTTCATATGCAATGGTTCCAATTAGAAAAACATAGATTTCCAATATGACATTTTAAATCCAGAACCATCATATCAGTGACAACCATCAAACACAAAATACCAATACATAACAATTGTATTGTTAAGCATCCTGCCTATCTTTAGATAAAACTGTTACCAGGTATAATGAATTCATACTCACATAATAGCAAGATCACACATGCTGTTGCATCAAATGCCATTAAAGTGGCATTAAACTCATTACAAATCCAATACATTTTTCCATTAAATTCTCCCATTAAATTCCCATTAATCAGTACACAAATAATGTCCAAATTAACAGTATAATTTATCTAAATGCATTAAAATCCCCTTAAATTTAATGTGGTATTCATGTGACTTCATGCCACTAAATTTTTAATGACCATCAAACTTAAGTGGTAATTTAATGGTTTAGTTTAGTTTAGTTTATTGTTCTAGGAATTATTACCTTTGAGCCAATGGCTCTTTTACAAAGGTTCCACGTCATCAATGTACAAACAAACAAGACATGTCACATAGAATGGTCAGCAAATTATAAAGGTTTCAATAAGCCAGTATAATACAGTACATCCAGGAAAAAAACAAAACATTGGAGGAATGGTCATGGTGAGAAGGGTAGGAGGAGATATGGAGAGAGGAGCAGACTTAGAGTAGTTAGAGGTACTCAGATGCCTTTGTCAAGAAAGGAGCAGAGGAGGAGGATGAAAAACAGTAAAAACAGCCATGAGGGAAGAATCATTAGTCAAGGCAGTCACAGGAGCTAGAGGCTGAGAGGTGAGAGTAAAGCATAGATATGAAAGCTCCTAGTGACGTGGAGGATGTAATGAGTGAGCTCAGGGTATTGTACCAGCTGGGGGCACGATAGGCAAAAGATCTTTGGCCCTGTGTGGTCCGGCATCTGGGGACCTGGAGATGCTGGCGTTCCGATCTTCTGGTGGGACGGATGCTGGTACTCGGGCAAAGTAGGTCTTGGATACACAGCAGAGTGTGGCCCAAGATGGATTTTTTTGCCATCAAGCATGTGAGATACTTTATGCAATTTGAGAGTTGCAGCCATCCTGTTTCAGTGTAGAGCTCACATGTATGAGTACGTCTTTGCGCTCCAGTGAGCAGCCGACAGGCTTTGTTTAGGGTGGTTGTGATACACCTTAGTGCGGTGGTAGTGGCAGAGCCATAGATAATTAAGCCATAATCTATGATTGAGATGGCAGAGCTTTGGATAGCAATCCTCAGCGCAGCTTGGGTAAGGAATTGCCGGTTTCGGAAGAGGATACCAATGCGCTGGTTCACCATTTTCGCTGTGTTATCAATGTGGGTCGCAAAGGTAAGACCTTGATCAAAGGTGATTCCAAGGTATTTAAATGTTGACACTTGTTCAAGGTTATTTCCTGGGTATGTTTTGATAGTAAGTGGAATTTGTCTTTTTCTGTTTTGTGGACTGGAGAAAAGCATAGATTTTGTTTTTTTTTTGTGATTTAGGACCAGCTTGTGATCTAGGAACCACTTTTCAACATTGGAGAAAGCTAGTTGCAGGCTCTGGAGTAAGGGTTTCAGGTCCCTATGAGAGGAGAGAATCACTGCATCATCAGCATAAAGGATTATTTGTTCTGGGCAGAATTTGGGGAGAGAGTTTAGGAAAAGGCTGAAGAGGAGGGGGCCTAGGATTGACCCCTGTGGAACACCTGAGATGACTAGTTTTGAGTCTGAGAGAACTTCTGAGATTTTTTACTGATTGACAGCGTTGGGCCAGGTAACTTTTAACCCAGGTACCTGGTCCTTCTGAGAGCCCAAGACTGTGTAGTTGTGTGATAAGTAAGCCATGGTGTACAGTGTCAAACGCCTTTGTTAGGTCAATGAAAACAGCTCTGGTTTGATATCCTTTGTCCAAGGCAGCGTGAATTTCACCTGAGAATTCCAGTAGGGCGGTTGACGTACTGTGTCCTTTCCTAAATCCATGTTGCTGCAAGTAGAGTATGTTATACTTATGCAGGTAGTCTGAGAGTTAGTTAGCTATGAAATGAATGGCCACTAATTGTTAAGTGTCATCAATTTAATGGTCTATCATTCATTAATGTTTTCTGCGATTTACATTTTGTAATGGTAATTTTTAATGCACTTCAACCATTAATTTTGCTGCCCATTATGCCAGCTAATTGTCATCAGATGTACCATTATTCTCTTTATTAAAATGGCCATTAATTTAATCTGTATTTTGAATTTGTGTAATAATGGCCATTAAACCATAATTACATATTAATGGTATAATTAATGGCATCTATCCCAGTAAATAAAACCCTTAGTACCCCATTAATCGGTACATAAATAATGGCACTATTAAATTGTTTTCCCTCCTTTAATGGTCATTCTTCTTTTAATGGTATTGTAGCATTTTAATGGTCCCATTAGTCATACAACATTCCATTATGACCCATGAATTTTTAATGGCCCATTAATTGTACTGAATTAAACCCTAACTGATATGCATCAGAATTCACCATTAAGTTTGTTCTTGATGAGCTAATTACTGTTATAAAAACACTGATGCATAGCAGTACCCATCACCATGCAATTCTCTTGAATATAGAGTCTAGATCATTATCTGACAATTACATACTCATTGCATTTTTAGCTGTTATACATTACAACTTGTTAAACCTCAATAGTGCAAATTGCAGTGTGGTTACAGTGTGTTTCACATAATTCAGTCTTTATGTGTATGGTGTTACATAAACTATAAGAAGTTTTTGATTTTGTCAACACTATCACAATTGATCTTTGTAAAGCTCATATAAGCTATGATCACCATGTAATAGAGCTATACAACCCTGCATCTTAGAAACATAGACTTTGATGGCAGATAAGGACTGCTTGGCCCACCTAGTCTGCCCATTTCCCTACCTACATGATAAACTGCAGATCCTAGTTAACCAACAGCCTATTCCTTCCAACCCCCCCCCCACAATAATTGCCTTATGTTTGTCCCATGCATTCTTGAATTTTCCCATAGTTTTAGACCCCACAACCTCCTCAGAAAGGCAGTTCCATGTGTTGACCACTCTCTGTGTGAAAAAGCACTTCCTCACATTGCTCCTGAGCTGTCCCCCCTCTATCTTCAAATCTTGTTCCCTTGTTCTTACACATCTCTTTTTCTGAAACACGCTACCCTCTTGGACTTTGTTGATTCCACTGAGGTACTTAAAAGTTTCTATCATGTCCCCCCTCTCCCTCCTTTCCTCAAGGGTATACATATTAAGCTCCTTTAGTCTCTCCTCTTATGGCTTCTCTTGCAGACCCTGCACCATGTTAGTTGTCCTCCTCTGGACTGCCTCCATCCTGTCAATGTTCTTGTGGAAATGGGATCTCCAGAACTGGACACAGTACTCCAGATGGGGTCTCACCAACTGTCTGTACAGAGGGATAACAACTTCCTCTTTTCTGCTGGTGATGCCTCTCCTTATACATCCCAGAATTTTCAACATACTTGTCTACAGATACTCAATCTGTGGTGGGGGTGTGGAAATCAATCAACAGGTGCTCAGATAATCTCATGGCTCTACCAGTCATAACCTCATAAGGTGTATACTGAGTAGTTGTTGCAGGAGTGCCCCTAATTGCCATCAGTAGTAGTGGCAAGAGGGAATACCAATCATTGGGATTGTCATTGATGAATTTGCATAACATCTGTTTAATTCTTCTATTGGCTCTTTCTACCTGGCCTAAGGACTGAGGGTGATAAGGGATGTGGGATTTCTGATCTGCTCCAAGTAGTTGGAGTGTCTGCTTCATCAGCTCAACTGTAAAACTGGTTCCCTGGTCTGAGTCTACCTTTAAAGGTAGGTCTAGTCCCCACCTGGAGAACAATTGATCCACCATGATCTTGGCAGTTGTCTTTGCTGTGTTTGTCTTAGTGGGAAATGCTTCTACCCACTTAGAGAACAACTCAGTGACAACAAGTGTATACTTGTTGTTTTGCTGGAGTTGGAAAGGGGACCAATGTCATTGATTTGTATCCATGGTCCAGTTTGCCTTTGGGGCAACAATTTTGCATTTCTTTTTACTGAAATTGGATTGTTCTGGTCACACACTATGCAGTTGTCCACATAGTGCTCTACATCTTTGGCCATACCAGGCCACCAGATGACAGTTTTAAGTCTCTGGAGGGTGTTTTCTGTCTCCTGGTGTCCACCACTGGGGGTATCATGAACCAGATGGATGAATTTTGTTTGCAGGGATTGTGGTGCAACCCACAATTTATCACCTGTGTCCTTTTTTCTATAAAAGATGAGTTTCTGATCATTAGACAAGTGTATGTTGTCAGAGTGCCTCTTGTATGGACTACCAACAGGTAGTGGTAGTTCAGTTCCTTTGTCCAGAAATTTGAACATGTCTTTTAGTTCTGTGTCAGATTTCTGTGCAGTAGAAAGGTCCAGTGGAGGTTCTGGTACTGGTTTCTGCCTGGTGTTAGCGGCTACTATAGCTGCTACAGCTATTGGGTGAGTCATTGTCCATGCTTCCCCTTGGGTGCCTGCATTGATAAGCGAGTCCACTTGTTCATTAAATTCATGGTAAGGGTCAGATTTACAGTGAGCCTTTCCCATTTGGATGTACAGTTTGTGAGTAAACTGTTGTGTCAGGATATGCATATACAAACAGATCTCAATATTTCACAGGTGTGCCATCAGAGGATGTAAAATTATTTTTCTCCCAGAATGGTAGAAACTCAATAAGGGATGAGCAGACCCAGTTGGAGTCTTCAAAGATGATGGCATCCTTGTCACCATGGGGCATGACCTCCAAAGCACAGACCACAGCTGCCAATTCAGCATACTGTGAGGAGATAGTGCATTTCTTGGAAATGCATCTGAAATCCCCTTCTTTATCTAAAATGAGCACTCCAAAATCCTGCCACCTGCTCTCCATCTACATAAGAGGTGGAGCCATCTGTAAAATACATGCTGGTATCTTCCAAAACATCAGGTGTAGCCACCAGTTAGAATGGTCCCGGCTCAGGTAAGTCAGGAGGTTGGAGGGCACAATCATAGGGCTTGCCTGTGTAAGGTAGGCCATGGGCCAGAATTAATGGCATTTGAGCAGGCAGCACTTTGATGTCCCTGTCCTGCAAATGCAAAGACCATTGGGTTAATCTGGTGTTAGAGACTGAACCATCTTTTACTTTGCCTGAAAGCAAAAGGTTATTTGGGATGTGGCAGGTATACAAGATGAAAGGGGCATACCCAATGATGCACAGAAAATGTTTGACAGCCCAGAAGGTTGCCAAAAGTGTCATTTTGTAGAGACTGTATTTTCTCTCTACTGGGGATAGCATCTGAGATGTATAGGCAATGGACCTGTGATGCCCATTGTGCTTTTGTGCCAGCACTGCAGACATGGCCACATCAGAGGTGGCAGTTTTCAAATGGAAAGGAAGGTTTGGGTTGGGGTTAATCAGTACTGGGGCTGAGGCTAAGGCCTGTTTGAGCTGTGTAATGGCTTCAGTGTGAGTGGGGTCCCATGTCCGTGGAACATCCTTTTTCAGAAGTTCCTAAAAGGGAGCATCCTTCAAGGCAAAGTCAGAGATAAAATCCCTTTAGAAGTCTGCCATTCCTAAGAAGCATTTGAGTGTTGCCATGCTAGTAGGAAGTGGCAGATCTTGCAAGCCTTGGATCTTTTTGACAAATGGGCTTCTGTCTTGGTCTGTACTACGTAGGCCAAGGAAGATGACTTGTTTTTCACACAATTTTGCTTTAGAGGGGTTGCACTTGAGGCCTGCTCCTTTGAGTAGACACAGTTGTTCATCTAGAAGGGCCAAATGATCTTCTTTCATGGTGGTTGCTAGAAGTAAGTCATCAACATACTGCAGGAGACACTGGGGTGTGGAGAACCCCTGAAGGGCATCCATCATGTGGAGATGGAAGAGGGAAGGGCTATTGTGGAAGTCCTAGGGAAGCCAGGTCCAGGTGTACTGGCGCCCATCAATGGTGAAGGCAAATTTGTATTGACTGACCTGTGCTAATGGGAGTGACCAAAACCCATTAGAGATGTCAAGAGCTGAGAACCACTTTTTGTCAGGTGTCAGCCATTTGAGCACATCAGGGGTTAATGCTACTGTTGGGACACAGATGGAGGTGACCTGATTAAGCTTCCAGTAATCAGTTGTGAGTGTCCAAGCTCCATTTGGCTTTTTCACTGGCCAAATAGGCAAATTGATAGTAGAGACACAAGTCCTAATCACTCCTTGTTGTTGTAATGACTGGATGGTCTCCCTCAGAGAGGGCAAAGCTTCAACAGTAAATGGATATTGCTTCTGCCTTACAGGGTTAGGTCCAGGGATCTCAATGGTGGTATGCATCCTACCACAATTGTGCTTGTTGGTAGCAAACACATCAAGGTGTTTTTGCAGCAAAGGTGCAAGTTCAGAAAACAGGTCATGACTTTTGGACAAGGCCATGTCATCATACTCCTTGTTGTTACAGGAGATGGCTGCCACCACGTGTGAATCTGGAATGGTGACAGCATGGCATTGTCCTTTGATCTGAAAGAATAGCCTTTTGGCAACATCCACTACACAGCTGTACAGTGCAAGAAAGTCAATTCCCAATATGTTGGGGTGATGATGTAATATTTATTTTATTTATTTATTTATTTATTTAGTTTTTGTTAACCAGGTAGGTGCACTAGCCAACAGGTGACTATTTTCAGGCATGACCCGGGAGACACAATTACAGTACAAAATAGGTCAGTTTAGTTAACATAATACAGGCAAAGGTACAGTGGTACAAGTACTGACATACAATTTTCAAAGGCAGGCATACGGTTTCAAATAGGCAGAGGGTACTGGCGGGAGATCACATTTAGGGGGGAGAGAGAAAAGGGAAGGTAAGGGGGATTTTAGGACAACAAGGGAGGGTGTGAAACTGATGAGAGGTGGAGGGTAATGAACGAAAGGATGGAAGATGGCAGCTAACGGCCTTGCGGTGCTGGGCAAGGGATGGCAGAGCAGGGGGGAGGGGATGAACGGCAAGTAGGAGGGAAGAGTGTTGCAGAAAGCAAGAGGATGAAACCAGAGGGTAAGGGGAGGAGGTCGAGGGACACAGTTTCAAAGTGCAACATTTAGTGGAAGGCACAAAGGATCCAATAGCACGGGCGGATCAGGAGAGGTGGCTAGGCTGAAGCACATATGGCAAGGGTGGCGTAATTACGGCTTTAGTGGGAAAAGGCACTATGAAGACCCGGGGCTGTGGAACTAAAACCCGGCTGGGCTCAGGGACTCATGCGGCGAAGTACAGCTAGTTGCGGCTTTTGCGGGAAAAGGCTAAAAGGTTCCGGGGCTATGGAGCTAGAACTCGGCTGGGCACAGAGATGCATACGGCAAAGTACGGCTAGATAACATCAGGTAGGGGGGAAGAGTGTTGCAGAAAGCAAGAGGATGACGCCAGAGGGTAAGGGTCAAGGAGGAGCTGAAGGACACAATTTCAAGGTGCAGCATTTAATGGGAAGGCACAAAGGGATCCAATAGCAATGGAGCTGGATCAGGAGAGGTGGCTAGGCTGAAGGCACGTACGGCAAGGAGCAGCGCGATTACAGCTTTAGTGGGAAAAGGCACTAAGAAGACCCGGGGCTGTGGAACTAAAACTCGGCTGGGCTCAGGGACTCGTGCGGAAAAGTACGGCTAGTTACGGCTTTTGCAGAAAAAGGGCACTAAAAGACCCGGCTATGGAACTGGAACCTGCCACGAGACGATACGGAAAGTGTGGCTAGATACGGGTTGGCGGAAAGGCGCAGAGGGGTTTTGGAACTGAGACCAGGTAGGACTGAGGGGAGAGGAGGAGTGGAGGGGAGAGGGAAAGCAAGAGGGACCAGTACCCATTAACAATTAGATACATCTTATGGTTTAGTACTACACAGTAGAACTGACGAAGGATAAAACAAAAGAAGGATTATGTCATAATTATACACAAAGTCAGAAGAGAATAAACAATGTTGGATATGCAGTAAAATAGGTCAGAATAATATACATATTACAACGTTAAGGCAATTAGGCAGCAAACATGATTGGAATAGAGTGTCCATATGAGAGGTTTGTAAGCATTACATTGTAAGTGCAGGCAGTCTTATAGACAGTTCATTAAAGTGCAATCAGACAAACCAGGTGACAGAGCAATTGAGGGGAGGTGGGCTATTGAGTATATGGCAAGGGAAGATTGATTTAGACAGGTTACAAAGCTTAAGTGGGATCAAAACAAGTGCAATGGTCTCTAGAGTAGAAGTACGAGCGAAGTCTCCACTTGAAGGCTAGGTGTGATGGAGCACTTCTCAGATCCATAGGCAGTAAGTTCCAGGCAAGAGGGGCAGCACACCTGAAGGCACCAGCACAGCACCCTTGGAGGTACGGCAGTGGGGAACTGATAAAAAAGACTTGTCTGACGACCTCAGGTCACACGATGGTACTACAGGTTGGAGTAGTTCAGACACTGTGGCAGGTTTCGACACTCTGATTATGGAGTCTGATAGGCTGCAAAGGTAGTATAGCCTCGTGGAGGAAGGGGATAGCCAACCTAACCCTTTGTATAGTTGGCAATGGTGCGTCAGACGTGGTACTTTAGCTGCATATCTACAGACATTATTGTAGGTGGTGTCCCATTTCTGTAGAACAGTTTTATTTGCCATGGTGAGGATAGGTGCACAATAAGACAGAGTGGGTAATAGGATACCCCTGGCAATAGCAAGTTTGGTGGTGGGTGTGAGCATAAAGATCATCCTGTAGGCAGCACCCAGATTACAGTTGACATTCTTACACGACTCCTGGATATGCTGCTTCAGATCAAGATTTTGGTCAAGCTGTATCCCAAGATAGCGGAAAGAACTTACAATCTCAAGGGTGGATCCATTGATATCAGGAATTGTCAGTGGAGATGTGCAGGCTCTAAGCTTATGCTTTGATCCAAAGAGCATTGCCTTAGTTTTGCTAGCATTGAGTATAAGGCGATGAGCTTCAAGCCAGTGCTGTGTAAGGTGGAAGGCTGATGACAGTGTGGAATTCAGGTGAGAGATGTTGTCAGAGTGAACATATATAACAAGATCATCAGCATAGAGTAGTGAGTTGCCTAACGTTATTATGGTGGGCAGGTTGTTGATAAATAATGAGAAGAGGAGTGGACCAAGAATAGAGCCCTGTGGAATGCCAATATTGATCGTGGTACTGTCAGAGATGGCTGAGTTAAGCTTTACAGCTTGAGACCTGTTGGTGAGGCAGCTACTGAACCAGGACGTTACTGGGGGTGAGAAGCATAGGTTTTTGAGGGTAGCAAGCAGTAGTGGATGATCAACAAGGTCAAAGGCCTTTGTAAGGTCGATGAACACAGCACCTGTTAGCTGCCCTTTGTCCATATTTGAGAGAACTTCCGATGTGAATTTAGTCAGAGCAGTTGTAGTACTGTGGTGCTTCCTGAAGCCATGCTGCGCTTCAAAGAGTGCATTAGTGGAGTCAATAAATTCAGTGACCTGGGTGGGTACTATCTTTTCGAGTATTTTACTCAGTACCGAGAGAGTATGGCAATGGGTCTGTAGTTTGACAAGTCATTTTTGTTCCCTTTTTTGAAAACTGGCGTGATTCTGGCAGCCTTCCAAATCTCGGGGACAGCACCTGTAGAGAGAGATAAGGTGAAAATCCTGGCAAGTGGGTGGGATATGAGGTGGGCAGCTATTTTCAGGAGTCGAGGTTCCAGGGTGTTAGAGCCCGGGCTAGTGTTCTCAGATATCCCCAACAGTAGTTTGCAGACTTGATTTCCAGTAACCCCTTTTAAAGTAAAACAATCTTTTAGAGGCAGGTTGTGGATTGGAGCTTATCATGTTGGAGTATGGTTGAGAGTTATCAGGCAGAGATTTTAAAGAGGATGTGATAGCAGATAGGTCCGAGAATTGTTGGTTGAAGGCATTGGCAATGGTGAGGGAGTCATTGCAGTGGACTCCTTGTAGTAGCATGTCCGAGGGGGTGAAGGATTGAGGGGTTCCGAGGAAGGTTTTTATATGATTCCAAAACCTTCAAGGATCATTAGCAGAGCTGGTTAAAAGGTCTTGGCAGTATCTGCTCTTCACAAACCTGATATGTTTCTTACATTCGTTTCTATGCTGTTTGTAAGCCTGATGATCACAGAGCAGCCCGGTGGATTTATAATGTTTCCAGAGTTTGTCCCTGAGTTTGAGCTTGTGGAGATCTTTGCTCAGCCACCTAGTTTGTTGCCCCATGACCCTTCTTTTTATCTTAGGTACATGCCTCCTTTGTACCTCCCCAAACCTGCTGAGGAACACATCCAGGGCAGCCTCAGCACTTGTTGCACCGTAGATGTCGGACCAGTCAATAATAGATATGTCATTGAGAAATGCTTGTACATCAAGCGCTGCAAAGTTGGTAATGGTGATGAGGCGGGACCAAGGAGCAGGCGGCTGACAGGAACGCCAGTGACAGACCGTGGGAGAGTGATCTGTCAGAGAGTCCGCAAGTACAGTGGTTTTGGATACATGATCAGGCCTGTTGGTGAGAACCCAGTCTAATAGCGTTACTGTCTGCGTGTTAGTCATTCTCGTGCATTCTGTTACAAGTTGGTGAAAGTTATATTTTTGGACCATAGATGCAAGGTTGCCTTGATTCGGGCCTAGCCAGTTTAAGTTGACGTCCCCCAACAGGATACACTCATTCAGTTTCACGGATTGAGACACATGTTGTAGTAAGATCTGGAGACTTTCCAAACCTCCAGTGGGTGGGTTGTACAAACACAGGGTGTGCAAGTGTTTGGCTCCTAGGAACAGTGTAGCATGTAGCGATTCACAGCACATGTGGGGGCCAGGATTTGAAACCACTTTTAATGAGAGGCGATTTTTGTAATAAATGGCAACGCCCCAACCCCTTTTTGAGCCACTTCGATCCTGCCGAATGATGGCATACCCAGGCAGGGCGCAGTGGGCATCTAGGATATTGGGTTTGAGCCATGTATATCATGAAGTCAAAGACAAAATCAGTGCTGAGGTGAGCTACCACCACAGGCAAAGAAACAGATCGGTAGGTGTGTAGCTGAGTACCACTACACCCTGTGCACTGGTCTTCCAGCTGGTAGACCAGTCAGATGAGGCTCGGTTCTCATCATGGGAACAGACATGGCTGCTCTGGTATCCAGGAGCATGTTCATTTGCTGGCCCCCGACCATGGCCTGTACACAAGGCCATCTGTTCACATCAGGGAGCAGGTCACTCACAAGCCAGACTAGGGCCTGTAAAAATCATCTTCCTCATCCTGTTCCTGAAATCTGAGGCATGCAGGATCCTTCTAGGCCTCCTGCATGTTCTGCACAGGATACAGGTGTTGTACCTGTGACTTCACAGGCATGACAGTGACCTGTTCAGTTGCTTCCTCTTTGGTCATTGCATCGGCCTGGCCAGAAGTCGATGCCACTAAAGGATTCTTTCCTCAGCTGCTCAGTTGTTCAGTAGCCAAAGGTGGGAATGGATTTCCCTGCCTGCATGGCTGTCCAGCGACTGGAGTGAGGGCTGTTATGGTACGCATAGGCTTGGTCTCTCTCTCCAAGTACAGGCCTCCTCCAGCATTTTGCAGAGGGTCTATTTCTCATCTTTAAGGCTCTGATAGTTGGAGCCATTACGTTACTTGCTATCAGGTTGGGCATTTAGATTTTTCCAATTGCTTTTGTCCCAGTTCCTATTGTTTCTATAGTTCCGGTTCCCCCCCTTGTGTAACTGCATGTCATCAGAAGAGGTGTCCTTCTTCTCATTGTTACCTTTCACAGTATAGTGGTAGGCGGGTCAGATGTAGGCTGTACTGCAGCTACATGAGCTGATGGAGTTTTGATGGTGACGGTAGCCTTGTTGTTTTTACTGGAAGCCAAGTTACAGAGGTACTACTAGAAGGTACACTTCATCTTGGTAAGGATCTCCACAAAGGTGTTAGTCTCCAGGTAAACGCTGAGTTCAACCTTTTCCTGAAGGCCCAGAGTCATGTTCCCGATGTACAAATCCTTGTACTCCATTTGGTCTTTCTGTGCAATCTCACCAGCTAGGCTTTTGCCGGCCTTGTAAGTGAGCCACAACTGTTGATGGTAAGCCGCAGGGCTTTCCTTTGCACTCTGCTTAACCTTGTAGGTCAAGCAGGCTCCAACGATACCTGGGGCATTAGCAGAAAGGAGTGCCACTGAGATGTCATTGTAGGCAAGTGTCTCACAGTTGTGGACAGCATCTAGGAGTTTGGCCCAGAGGGGTGGTTTGATTGTCGGTCACAAGACTTGAACCTGGTACTCGTATTGGAGAAAAAGCTTCTTGCAGAAAGAGTGCACCTTCTACAAATGGCAACTGAGATTGTCATTTGGGCCCATCTGTCCAATACATTGGGCAATCTGCTGGACAGACTGAGTGACTTGCAAGATGTTGGATGCACAAGGAACTGTGTTCTACTCATTATGTTCCATAGCACCACAAAGGGCAGCTTCTGCCACTGCATCAGTGACTGCTTTGAATGCATGATCCTGGGTGACAGTGTCCTCAAACATTCTGTCAATTTGCTCTTGAATGGCTCTTCAGCTATCATCAGGGTCATAATATTAGTCATGGCCTCTTGAATTAGGCCACGCACCTCCATGTTGTCCTCCCTGGAGGGTGAGGCAAGTGGTGGTGCACCATAGAATACAAGCCATCTGCCTGTGTCATGGGGCTGCCATCTTGGTGTAATACATTGCTTCTGCCATGTTTGTGAAGATGTGACAAAGTAGAGGGCATGCATACATAGGTGCCATCTTGGGGATGGCTGGAGAAAATGACAGCCCTATGGGGGCTGGACATTTGTGTGATGTGGCATGCTTCATCATCAAAGTGACAGTCGTCATCACCAGATGACATGATGTCAATGGGTGTATACTGGAACCCAGTCATAGCTTTAACATGGCTATTGAGAACCTCTCACTGATGGTGCAATTACACCATCTTTGTCCTACACTTTTTGTGACAAACTCATGCAGTGCCCTGCTCAATACCCTTCTTAATCTCATTCTGCAATACTCTGTACATGGTGCCCAATTCAACGTTTTCCCTAAGCACTTTGTCTAGCTCACGATTAACTCTCTCATTCTTCTCTTTCAACCCAGTATTATCCACTTGCAAACCTTCATTCGTATCACTCAGAATATTGTTCAAATAGGCTGTTTCTTATCACATTTCAACCTTTCACAATCATTTCTCAACATGCAAATTTCATGCTCGGAGTCTTTAGAAGTACAATGCAACAGTCTGTTATTGGCATCGTGGAGTGACTGAGTCTCCTCTGCTAGTTTCTGTTCCCTTTCTGTAACTCTGATGCCTGCAAGCCCATTTCTTTTTTAGAGATGCATTTTGCAGTTCATAGGAGGCACACCTCACTGTCAGACTCTCAACAGTGTATGTAGAGCCATGACCAAAAGACCTTTAAGGTTGTATTTCTTGGCTTTTTGTTTGGACTCTAAATATTGTTCTGACATTAGCAGCAATGGGTTTTCTGCAGATTTCACGTCCAGCTCAAAGTCTGTCCATCCTCTGTGGGAGGTGAGGTAGTTTGAGATATCCAATCTGAGTTATGCGCAAAGTTCAGGCATAACAAACAAGGGGTAAACAAATAAACAAAGAAGCAGTCGGAAAACTGGATAAAACCCTTGGCACCGTCACCCAATGGCTTTCCAGTCCCCCATGGGCAAACAGTGGTGCCAAGGTGGTTCATGTCACTCGCAGAGAAAGTGTATCAGGATCCTGAGTGGATATGCCATGCTGGAGAAAAGGACGGAGTGTGTCCATCACAATAACAATCACTGTAAGTACGAGTAGGTCAAAGTAGGCAAGAAACGCACTATACTACGCAACATTCAAAATTAATTGAATGGAATCTTCATTTTGTGCATTCCAACATGCACACAGTCACCAAAATGTAACTGGGCAATAAAATTACCTTTCTCAGGTTCTTTTTGGAACTTCACAAAAGGAAGGGATGACAGACAAGTGGTGTCCAGGTAATAAACATTATTACTAGTAAATAAGGATAATACAGTCTTATAACCAACAGTGTAGTCACTGGGACAGTATCCAGTTTCCTCACCTATCGGTGCAGTCAAGTTTCTCTCTGAGAGAAAATATGTGGTGCAAGGGGTCTTATACCCTGATAATAACCATGACAACAGATAAAGAAGAAACATAAAATGTAAGTAATTGGACAGTAGCAGGTGAAACCATCCTAACTAGCATATGAAGTTGCTTAGCATAGCAGAAGATAAGAGTGAACAATAAGGTCTGTATTCTTTCAAGGTCACTTGCAGTTACAGTTATGCACAAGCACTAAAGATGACACTGTTGCCTAACTAATAATTATACAATGAGAATAAATGGAAAACATCTCCCAGTGGTACAATGTATTGTGAGAATATAGCGAAGCATAATATGCATTACAAAAGTACAGTAGAACTCAGATCCTGACACTTATGCTTATATGATAAGTGTCTCTGCCCTAAGATTAGTACATATACATATATGTGTGTTGCTGTCCATGAGGTGGGGGTACAGTCAGGAGTGCTTGTCCATGGATAACAGTGTGCTCCAGTCCACCACAGGTAGGTTGAAGTCCCTTACTACCACTTTGTTTCCCTTCCTGCAAACCCTCCTACTTTTGATCTGCCAATTCCCCATCTAGCTCTTCCTCTTCAGTTGGTGCCCTATACACCACCCCTATCACTAGGTGTAAACCCCACACCAAGGTGATTCATGCTCCCCATACTGCCGCTGCTAACGGGAGCTCTCGCCTCTTGCTGCTGCTCCCCAATCAAATCACCGACTCCCATAGCTTCTACCTATCTGCTTCGTGCCTATCTACATGGTTATTCTTTTTGCTAGTATACCTCCTGAAAGTCTCAGATGTCCCGTGTCCCTTACTACTAATTGGCTGGGTTGGAGAGGAAAGCTGTCAATCACCCGCCTCCCCACTTTACTTAAAGAGAAACTCTGCATTTCAGCATGCACTTTCAGCAGTTACAATTTACTAAAAAATGCTTTTTTTCATTTTCAATATTGCTTTCCAAGTAGCCCCTCCAGATAGTCTGTATAGAAAACATTTGAAAACATTTGCCTCTCTCTTAACTGCACAGTACATATATGCTTGTGAAATCATAGTGATCATCATGACAACAGACTGTGATGTTTATAACAGGGTTATCACCTGTCCCCGTTTTTGCAGGACAGTCCTGATTTGGGCAGTTGTGTCCTGGAAAATAAACCATGAATAATACTACATGCCCTGACATTATAATAGGAGAAAATATTTTCTGACTTACCTCTGCTGCAAAAATTACAATACTTTGCTAGCCTGGAAGGTTGAGGTGCTGGGTGCCTTACCTTGTGCAATGCCAGTGACCTGGGTTCTGGAATCGACTTAGGTCATTCGTGGGCTGGCTGGGGGAGGAAGGATAGAGCATCCCCTGCTACCATTCTCCAACTGCTTGACCCCAGTGCCCTCTGTTCTCCTTCCCCCTGTCTCCCTCTCCTGGTGCTCACCCAACTCCCCCTCTTCCACCATTGTTGCCAGCACTGCAAGCCTGTTGCCTGCCACCACTATATTGTCCTACATTGGCCTCTTCCTCCTGTCCCTTGACTTGCCTTCATCACTTGACCCCCTATCAGATGTGAACCTGCACTCCCTCCCTGTCCCTGCCTCCACCCAATGTCCTTCTCCTGATGTTCCCTGCAATTACCCCTTGGGAGAGGCCCTCCTGGTCCCTTTCTCATTCTCTCTGCCAGCACCCTCTCCATCTCTCTGCCAAGCCACTGCAGTCTTCCCTCCAGCCTCTTTACGCTGTGGAAGGTTGAACACCCTCCTAGTCTCCATAATATGTTCATCCCAATAGCTTACTAATAAGTAAAATAGAGGGGACTTACCTGCCCTAGGGAGCCATAGGTAGGAGTCCAAAGGGGTGATATACACTGTACCTCTAAAATAAAAGAAAAGGGATCACAAAGGATCTGCAGCTCTTGGGAGGGGTTCAAAAGGGAGGAAGGGACAGTATAGACATACAAATACACTTATCTGATGAGATTTAGGAACCTTCATCTTTTTAGACCTGTAAAAAATAAAACAGAAAAACAGGTTATAATAAAAAAGGAGTCATCATCCATCCTGTCAGACCTGTTAAAATACAGACAATAATAATAATAATAATAATAATAATGCTTTATTTATTTAGTGCAATTCTAAAAAATCAAATCACTGTACATAATTAAAAACATCATAGGAGAGAACAACTCAACTTAAAAATGATTTACAACATAATTTAAATACATCAATTAAAACTATCTCAAAATACCATATTCAGTACTAAATGCTTGCTTAAACAAATATGTTTTCAGGCCTGTTTTAAAGCTTTCCATGGTCCCGCACTCTCTAATCTGATGAGGCAAAGAGTTTCACAGGGATGGAGCACCAAACATAAAAAGCCCAGGCCCCCGGTTAATATGAGGAAAATACAATAGTGAGGGGCCAAGGCAGAGACATATGAAAGGGGTATATGACAGCATAGGCGTAAAGAGAAAAGAGCTTAAATAAAAAGTTACAGTTAGGAAAAAGCAAGAAGACAAATACAAAGGAAATAAAGTCATAAGCAAATAAGAGATAGCCCGCAGGCACAGTGGAGAGCTTGGATAGTCAGAGAACCAGCCCAGACGAGAAGGACAGGATGCTTCCCTCCTCCAGGGGGTCTCCATTTCACTGCTCTAGCACCACTTGGGTGCCCACAGGTGGTGGTGGTGCATGGAATCCACAAGTGACAGGCAGGTCCACTGGAGTGTGCCCACAGGCTACCTGTACCAGGTCCCACCGGTAGCCAATCCCAATGTGTGCTCCCAGTTGTGGGGGGGGGGACATCCCTTGTCAAAATGTAAGCCTTCACTTATTTTTAACATAGCAGTTAACCTTAATAACCTTAGAAGTATCTTAGCATGAAATTAACTTTAACTTAGCATTCAAACTGCTTTTGTGATGTTTAACAGTCAATTGCATTATAATGGGCCATCACGATGCCCTTCACAGTCAGAAGCCTTAAGTTAGCCCAAAGCCAAATAAAAGATCTTTTACTACATGGCAATTTTTATAACACTTAGACACCATAGAACGTTGATTGAAACAAGTTCTGCTTACCACATGGCACAAAAGAAAAATTTTGGTGAAGATAATGGCACTGAAAAATAAAATTCAGAGCTGGCCCTCAAGCCCTTGGTGCATAGAGCAAAATGGTGGTGGTGCAGTGGAGCAACAGCTTGCATTTCCTGTTTTGGGAGCAGCTGCAGTTTATGTCGAAGGCATTATGGTGGACAGGAAACAGTGTGGCTGACTGGAATACCGTCATGGTTGGGAACCCCGTTAGTGACATAACTGTATGTCCGTTATGTAAATGGACAAATGCTTTTTTTTTCAATTGTTGTACCTTTTTATTTCAATAAATTGTCATCAACAAAAAAACACTTATTTGCCAACACAATTTGGACTTTTGGGGGGTGGCGCTATGCCCCCTGCAAAGAAATATAATCAACTCCAAGGTCGCACAATACTGAAGAAAAAAAAAACATTTGAGAAGCATGGCAGGTGCAACCATGGAGTTTTTACTTTCAAATATCTAAAAGTGACAGTCGGGGAACTGAACTCCCATTCTAGTCCTGCCTGACTGCCTCACAGTGCACTACTCTACCTGCTGTGCTAAATGAGAACAGCTGCTGAAACATGCTCTGCCTGCAACCATACAGTTTTGGACAGTGCGTGGTACTCCAAGCAGCAAACAAGTAGTCCTGAGTGGCACTCTCATGCAGCACAAGACTCTTTGTCTGCTATACCACTTCTGCTGCAAGGTGTCTGCCTTGACACCTACAGCAAAAAGTGCAAGTAAGCCACTCTGGGTAACTACCTAGAGAAATGCAGCAAAATCATATACTTATCTCAGATTTTGAGAACAGGTGGAGTGGAACCTGTAACAAAAAAGAGCATAAGTAATTGTAACCCGAGCATAATCTGTGTACAAGACAGATAGCTGAGCAGAAAGGAGAAGAAGGAGCAGAATAAAAATAATAGCAAAAAGAATCAAAGATAATGGCATAGCAATTTGGAGAAAAAAACCTTTTAGTGAATTTTGTCAAGCAGTTACCCCTCTTTAGCCCCTTATCTCCTCACAGCCATTCATTCACAACTCCTCTAGGAGGGGATCTGCTCACACCAATGACAGCCTGTATCAGACCCACATATCTGCCGTGATCCCCTCAGTCAGTTACCCATAGCCATCTGTACTTCCACTCCTCCTTTCTCAGCACCTACCGTGCCAGTCACAGATCCCACCTAGTATCTGAGCAATCCCCCATCCTAGCCCTCCAGAATGGCAGTCAGGGTTGGCCCACAACCAGTCTGTTTCATTTGACAGGAATCACTCTCCCTCCTCAACAGTCTGTATCAACAGCCCACTTGCTTGTAGAAACCCCCATCTCATGAAATAAATACAGGGGCAATAGCCACCGATATACCAGGTACACCAGTGCATGCATTCAGGCAGGGGCCAGCCCAGGGCAACAAATTACACAGTACTGCACCCACAAATAAGCAGAAGATTTTCCAGAGGCATCATTTAGGGGTAGTAGTTGAGACCCTACGGTTTCTCTGCAACCCTTATGATGTACACTGCAACCCATAAAACAGGCTTTATCTGGCATTTATATATATTTGGTGATGAGAACTTTGCAAGTAACCCCTATGAATCTGCTGAAATGAGACTTCGCATCTGCTGAAATGATATGTGCTGCACTTCGACACTCGCCCATGTCGCAACCATGCCTGGAAGAGTAAAGTCAAGAAATGCCCTCTAGATCGGCGGCTTGTTTTGATAAACTTGAGTCTTCATATGCTTTCTATTCTTTTTTTTTTACACATTATTTCTTCACCCCCTTGCCTGAGGAACTCTCTCCAGCATCTGCCTAACCTGCTCTCTACCTCCCGCTGTGGCGAACGCAACTACTCCCACACTCCGACCAGGCTGCACCCCCAGATCTAAACCCCCATGGGGAAGGGCTGCCCTATCCTCCCAGAGCACTGTATCTATAGTGTAGTGAGTCTGACAGAATGGAGGGCCCGGGACAGTGAGGAGCCCAGCGCTGGGTGTGTGTAGCTGGCAGCAGTGCCTTCGCCTATCCTCTGGAGGTTTTTTTCCCATTTTTTTCCTCCATTTCCCCCGATGCTCGGTTGTGCAATGGCATCAATGGCACTAGTGCCGACGCCTGCCGCAGCACACCCCCCTTGCAATGCGTGGCGACGCTCGGTTTTCCCCCAGTCTCCACCAGAGGTCACCCCTGTGCGATGCAACCCCTAGAGCCCTCCCTGGGAAGAGACAGCAGTCCTCCGGATGCTCAATCTCTTGTCTTCCCTGCCGACCCCCGCCGATCTGAGCTCATTCCAAAACCCGGGTCGCCGGCAAGTGGCATCCAGCGGCTCAACCCGCAGCGCCACCGGGCTGGCTCATATGCTTTCTATTCTGAAGACTAAGCTAATCAAAACAAATTGCTGATACAGAGGGCATTTGCCAATTGAACTCACTAGTTTGTTTCCCGACCCCTAACCCCGACTCCCTTTCCCTTGTCACTCGCATGCCATGAACACCTTCCTGCTGCACATAACAAGGCAAAGCAGGCAGCTGAGCAATATACAATAAACAACTGGAAGTCCATAGTGCTGCTGTGCCTGCCTTGCTTACCTTAGTATTCACAGACAGGCCACGGCTAGGGAGCTGCCTGAAGTCTTCTTGGGGTGGGTCTCGGCTGGAGCATATCGTTGCTGCAGATGCTGAACTCAGATGCATGCTGGGTGTCAGAACGAGAATGTATGCAGCATTACACTTCTGAAATCAAAAATAAATTGCCATATATTAAGTACAGTAACGCGATGCAGTACCACACGATTCACCTCGATCATGGCTGCTAGCTCTGCCTGTAACCGTTAGTTTTGCCAGCCCGGAAGTGATTTGACAATGACTTCCAGTCCTGTGAGTGCACGGAAATACACAGACTTGGGTAGCAGTCTTAGAATTATTATTCTGTCTTAATAATTCTATGGCGCAGTGATGTAAGTTGGTCTCCGATCTTGAAAAGTACAAACAGCAGGGGGTGGTTAGAGTGGCATGTATGAGGATCTGGAAAAAGCAGGAGAGGAGGCTGATGCTGCCTGTGGAGAGAGCTGAGGTACCGTATGCTGGCAGTAAATACTACCTATGTGACAGCAGAAAATTGATACTGATAGGGTAGAAGAGGGTTCAGTGGCTGTGGGGTAGCAGGGGATTGAGTGGCTGTGGGATAGCAGAGGGTTGATATTGTCTGTAGTGTAGAAGGGGTGGCTGTAGGGTAGCATTGGACTGATACTGGCTGTGGGGCAGCAGTGGTTTGATATTGGCTGTGGAGTAGTAGGGCTTGAACTGGCTGTGGGGTAGCAGGGGGTTGATACTGGCTGTGGGGCAGCAAGGGGTTAAATACTGGCTTTGGGGCAGCCGGGAGCTGATACTGACTGTGGGGTAGCAGTGGTCGATGCTAGCTGTGGGGCAGCAGGGGGATGATACTGGCTGTGGGGCAGCAGAAGGTTGATACTGGCTGTGGTGCAGCAGAAGGTTAATGTGGGCTGTGTGTGGGCTAGCAGGGGTTGATGCTGGCTGTGTTGCAGCAGGGGGTTGATACTGGCTGTGGGGTAGCCGGGGGCTGATACTGACTGTGGGGTAGAAGTGGTCGATGCTAGCTGTGGGGCAGCAGGGGGTTGATGCTGGCTGTGGTGCAGTAGAAGGTTGATACTGGCTGTGGGTGAGCAGTGAACTGATACAGGCTTTGATCTGAGAGACAGTACTGGTAGTGGTATGGGGGCACGGCACTGTTTTTGGCTGTGGGTAGAGCAGGGGTTGCACTAGCTGAGGGAGGCTGATTGTGGCTGTGTGAGGAGCATAGGACTCATAGCTGTGCATGTGCATCAAGCTGATGTATGCTGTTTCGAGAGCAGTTGACTAATACTGCAGTTGTGCAGCACAACACATCTGTCCTCCACCCCCAGACAAAGCCTATCTCCACCCCCCCTCGTGCAGCACAGATCATCTCCCCAGTGTGCAGCGCAGCACATCTTGGGGATGTAATGCAGGTTTGGAGCGAACATAATGGCAGACCAGAAGTAGAACGTCAGGTAATCCCGTCACCTGCCTAGTTTATGGGCTGGTCTGTCCACTGCACCTTGTGAATTGCAGCATGGCGGATGGAGCACAAGTTAGCAGAGATGTCCAGATAGCCTAGAGGTAAGGACAGGCAGTCAGTACTGTGCTAGCATAGTGACTATCCTGGGTTCACTCCCTGCAATTATACACTCTTTTTTTTCAAATATGCTAGGACTGAGTTGGTTCAATAAATTGGGAGTCTACCAAAACAAAAAATCATCCACTTTTATTTGGTGTTTGGCACTGATGGGATGACCTGCTCTCCTACTTCTGGCCAGCCATACTGTTTGCTCAAAAACTGCAGTCCTACCATGCAGCACAGTACATCTTAGCAACCCTCTGGGCCTTGCAGCACATCTGTCTCCCACCACAAGGCAGCAAAGCCGATCACCCCCCACATGCAGCACAACTCATCTCCCTCCCATGCAGCACATCTTGCACTTCCCCTTGGGCAGCGAGGCCCATCCATCCCCTCATGCAGCACATCTTGGCCACCACCCAGTGCAGTGCAGACCATCTCCCATCCCCAGTCGGCAAGCCCCCGGCAGTGCTGGCGATGTCCATCTTTGGCACCCAAAAGCAGTGCAGAGTCTACCCTTACCCACCTTGGGAATCAAAGCCCATCTCCTCCCTCAGGCAACAAAGCCCATGCCTCCCCTACATGCCCTGGTAGCAAAGCCCACCTTCCCCACCTCCTCATGCAGTGCTGCGATGTCCATCTCCGCACCCCTGAGCAGTACAGAATTTACCCTTACCCATCTCTGGAACCAAAGCCCATCTTCCCCCCAGGTAGCAAAGCCCATCTCCTCCCCCACACCCCCAGGCAGCAAAGCCCATGTCTATCCCACACTCCCTGGTAGCAAAGCCCATATCTCCCCACACCCTGGTAGCAAAGTCCCCGCAGTGACATCCATCTCGGCACCCCTGAGCAGTGCAACATTTCCCTTCCCCACCTCAAGAAGCAAAGCCCATCCCTCCCACCCCTAGGCAGCAAAGTCCATGTCTCCCTCACACCCCCTGGTAGCAAAGCCCCTCCCATGCAGTGACATCCATCTCGGCATCCCGAGCAGTGCATTTTTCCTTCCCCACCTCAAGAACCAAAGCCCATCCCCCAGGCAGCAAAGCCCATGTCTCCCCCACCCCTGGTAGAAAAGCCCATGTCTCCCCACACCCCCAGTAGAAAAGCCCATGTCTCCCCCACACACCCTGGTAGCAAGCCCATGTCTCCCCCACCTTGGTAGCAAGTCCATCTCCCCCATACAGTGGCGACCATCTCGCACCCCTTGAGCAGTGCAGAATTTCCTCTTCCCCACCTCAGGAAGCAAAGCTCGCCTCCCCCCACACCCCCAGGCAGCAAAGTACATCTCTGCCCAACACCTCCAGGCAGCAAAGCCTATGTCTCCCCTACACTCTCAATCTGCAAAGCCCATCCCACCCCCCGCAGTGATGCGGATGTCCATCTTGGCACCCTTGAGCAGTGCAGAATTTACCCTTACCCACCACAGGAACCAAAGCCCATCCCCACCCCAGGTAGCAAAGCCCATCTCCCCCCCACCACCACAACATAGTCGATCTCTTCCCCACACCCCCAAGCAGATGAAGATCCCTGTACCCTTGCCAAATGAGTGCTGCCTGTTTGATCTCTGCAGTTTGTTGTGGCCTGGAAAGCAGCTCCCAGATTGCTGCACTTCCTCATCAGGCTGCTGCTTATGACCACAGTTGTTACCGGACACCTCAGGTAGCTGCTCCCCATTAACAGGTGTCGGGGACTACAAATGTCTGTGTGCTCCTTCTCCCAAAACCAGTGCGTGCTCTCCAATCCGTGCTCCACTTCTGCCAGCCATGGACAACGGCAGCTCTGCCTGATGTCTGCAGACCTTCCATCAGGATCCAACACCTTTCGCTGGTGGCCGATGCAGCAGCAGAGAAGCGATTCCTGAGCAGATGATTAGGCCAGTCTGCTCCCGCTACCATGCCCGGAAATATCACCATACATGCGCCAAGTAAAGCAGACTTAACAAAGTACCGACTGCCCAGACAGATTGAGTTCCAGCATTTTAAATTAACTGTACCATCTTGTGAAAGGCGCACCCACCATGCTCCAAATCAGGGCAGTGAGAGACAACCTCCCCCATGCCACTACCTCCCAGACAGCATGGAAATCTGCATGGCATAATTTAACCCAAGGGGGGGATTGCCACTGTTGGAGGACTTAAAACATATTAGTGAACAAAAAAATATCTGTAAGGCAGTTGCAGGCATGACACACAATACAAGGTTAGACTGCACTAGTAATGCAAAGTGATTTTTACCCACAGAAGACCCTAGGTACAAAATCACAGTTATGCAGCTGCTTCGGCTGTCCTTGTTAAGTTGCTGCTGATCAATTTACTGTACCTTAGTAAACAAACTCAGTGCAGTGTGAGGCATGAAAAATAAGATTTTCCTAGTCTGCTCACATGCCCATACAGTATGTGGCATGAAATGGCAACAGGAGAAAATGGGGCCAAATGTACCACAAGGCACTAATTGGACTATACCATTACACTTCTTGCTGGTAACAGTCTAAAAAAAAGAAATTCAGGGGTATTGAGGCAGCAAAACCTGCCTGAAACAATGACTGCATAATGTAAGACATGCCACCTGGAAATAAAGTGTGCATACATTTTAGGCATCCGTTTAATTTTTAGTGCCACTATGGGATCACCCCTTTAGTTGCAATTACCCACTGCCATCCAATTAGGCACCTAGAATATTTACATTATAAGGACACCTCCTTTCTGAGGTATGCAAACCTGGAATAACACAGGGCCGTGTTGTGTTTGTTTTTGGCCTACAGTGGCAGGAAAAGAAAATAATATTTTATTTTTGCTGTTCCTGTCTGAGATGAGCAGCTGTTCCTGCTGCCCAGCGTGCCTTCGTGCATTAGTAGGAAGAGGGGGTAGTTGCTGACTTGCAGTATGGCTGGGTGTGGATTGTGAGTTATTCACAGGTATGGGAAAGTGATGTACAAAGCAAACAAGTACACAGGCTCCACTCTCCAATGTTCCACTGATACTAGTCCAGGAACATGGAATGAGGGCAACATCCACTACCACTCATTTTGTTTATTTTCATAAACAAAGACGGACAAAATTTTAACAAAAAAAGAATCATTTACTAACATGCACTCGCTCTCCTTAGATTAATTATGTTGCCATATGCCTCAAGGGGGGAGGGGGGCAGGGAATAAACAGCACCAGCAACAAAAGACAGAGCAAGAGCCCAAACAAGGGTCCAGAACACTTTTGTATGTTCCATTATGAACTAAGGTTTCACTGAAAATTAGTTAGCCTAATAGTGGTGAACATTTTGATGCTGATCCCAGGCATGGATCAATGGCTACATATAACCTCCCTTCCCCACCCATAAGTGATCCCATTTGGCACCAAGGAATATTTTGATATACAATGAGAGCTGTATGACTCATATGAACATAGAAAGATGTGAAGGGGTGCCAAAACTAATTAGACAATTCATTGTATTATAGCAACACTTGCACCATAGTGTTTCTGTCAGTCGCTTTTGGGGTTACAGAATTTCTGCATGAATGGTTTTGAATGGGTATGCACAGGGTATGTAGCAGCAGCAAACAGTTGATTGATATGGAGTGGCTCTGCACAGGCTGTGTGGCACCAGCCACCAGTTCGTGAATTAGTCTGACACAGTCTGCATAGGGTGTGTGGCATCGTCCAAGTCCACAAGTTAATGAATGTTTTTTAGAAAGCTATGCCAGCATAGGGCATGTAGCTGCAGCAAACAGTTGATTGATATGGTGTGGTTCTGCATAGACTGTGTGGCAATGGCCATCAGTTCATGAATTCTTTTGACAGGGTCTGCACAGTGCATGTTACATCGTCCACCTGCATTGGTTTACAGTATAAAGGTATACCACCGCAGACCATGTAGCAGTATCGACCACTTGATTGACTGATGTGGACTGGTTCTGCACAGACTGTGTGGCTGCAGCACCAGTTCATGAACTATTTTGACAGGGTCTGAAAAGGGCATGTGGCATCATCCACAAGCTAATTGTTGTACACTGGCACATGTGTAGTCTGCACATTTTCTCTGTTTCATGTTGCAGATCCTACATAATCTGAGACTTATCCTCTGTTTCCTACAGCTAAGGTTGTTAACGTCTCTAACAAGTGGTTTTAAATTCTCCTACCATCTCTTCCAGGAGGCTGTTCATGGATCAACCACCCTTTCTGTGAAAAATTGTTCCTCACGCTACCCCTAGCAAATACCCCACCCTATTTTAATCCACTATTCTTGAAGATCTTTTCTTTTTCTTTAAATGCTATCCTATTCTACCTTATGTATACTCATGAGATGTATGAATCTGTAACATATCCCACTATTTCTCACCTCTCCTCCAGGGAATACATATTGAGATCCTCTGGTCTGCACTCATATGACTTGCGGTTCAACCACAGTAACATCTCTGCCGCCCTTCTGTGAAACACATCTACTCTGTCTACATCCTTCATAATATGCAGCCTACAGAACTGGCCATAGTACTCTATATCAGTTGTCACCAATGTTCTGTACAGTGGCAACACCTTCCTTCTGCTGGAGATACTCTTCCCATGCACTACCCAACCATTACACTGTCTATCTGTCACGGCATTCTAATTATTTGGAATCCTTTAGATCATATGATTACTCCCATGTCCCTTTCCTGTTTGGTTGCTGTCTGTAACTGGTCCTCCATTAAATAGTACTCCCCTGCATCTGTGCCCCAAGTACATGATGTTGCACTTCATCTCATTACATCTTAGGTGACACACCCTTGAGATTTAATCAAGGTTGATTAGCTCCCTTCTCATACCCCTCCTGGAGTGTAAATCCTGTTGCAGATCCTCATGTCATCTGCAAAGAGGCCCACCTTTCCTTTCAGTTCCTCTGCAGTGTTGCTTATGAAGACATTAATTAGGAGTGGTGTAAGCATTGATTCTTACAGGACACCACTGGTCAGCCCATTCTGTTTGGATGCTCTGTTTGCCACCACCCTCTGTGTCCTATTGCTCAGCCAAATTTTCACCAAGTTTACCAGCCTGGGACACAATCTCAGGTTGCAAGCTTGTTCTCTATCCTCCCACATGGGAGGCTGTTAAAGGCCTTACTGAAATCCAGATACGCCACATCCACTGCCCCTCCCACATCCACCTCCCTAGTCACCCAGTCAAAGAAATGTAAAAGTAGCAGCAGCATTTTGCAGGAGGAATTCATTTTCTCAGAGAGGCACCCCTTTTTCCTGTTTCATAATTCCCACAATAATTGTATTTCCCTTCTGGCACACTTTTGCCATGTTGTTTTTCTGGACTTACTGTCTAAGGTCTATTTTGCACACCACAGCAGCTAGCGGCAACAAGATGCCAGAAATATGTTGTAAACAGTGGACAAACAACATGTTTGATGTGCTTACACAACTGGATGAGATAATCTGAGATGATGCTTGTGTAACTTGACTTGCTTTGTGGCGTTCCGCCTCTCTATCCTTGGGATATACCACCCTGTAGGGGTACAACGCAAGGAACCCTAGAGGAGGGTTCCCCCACTATGGGTGCCGGGAATTAATGCATTGGCTAAAGGTAGGTTAGGAAGAAGCCCACAGGTAAGAGAGACGAGCTGCTGGAGGAGGAGGGGTGGATGGTGGGCAATGAAAAAGAATCCTGGCAAGGCCTAGGATGTTGTGACCATTTAAGCTCGATGGGGAGTGACGTTGTTGCTCCACCCATCGAACCTTGGGCTTAAAGCCCTCCCGCTCAATGTACTTATGCAACTGGATGAGATAATATGAGATGATGCTTATGTAACTTGATTTGCTTTGTGGCTTTCCACCTCTCAATCCATGGGATATACCATCCTATAGGGGTAAGATGCAAGGAACTGTAGAGGAGGTTCCCCCCATAGGTGCCACGGGAATTAATGTGTTGGCTAAAGGTAGGTTAGCAAGAAGCCCAAAAAGAATACCTAAAGATGTCGAACTTTGAAGAGGCAAGGATGATGAATGAAGTTTGAGAAGAGAAGGGCTGACTTCTTAAGGAGAGAGGGGAAAGCCGTAGCCACCATCCACATCCATCCAACAAAGGAACCTAACTAACCTAAGAAAGCACTAACTCTAAGTAATATTATGACCATTGGCATGGAGGAGAGGAAAAAAACCTTTGAGGAGGAAACCTCTGGGGATCCAAGGCCTAGTTCGCCTTCCCTCCAGGCTGGCGGCATTTGATTTGAGTACGTATGTAGGTAAAGAGAATGGTTCATTACTGAGGGATATGAGTAGGGAGGATGATGACAGGATAGGGAAAACTCCAAAGAAGCACAGATTTAAAGAAGGAACATGAGGCAGCAGGGACCCAAGAAGGGTATGCTCGAGTAGTCGATGGGAGTTAGTAAATCCATGTAGAAGTCAAAGGAGCAAGGGGTATTCAGATGTGTTCACTAGGAGATTCCCGATGTGCTGATAAGAAGACAGAGGATAATGCAGGCTGGCTTGATTGAGCGATGCGAGTGAGCAGACACTGTGGTTGAAGAGGCATGCTTGATTATGCGATGTGAACGATTATCAGACCCTGACATTGTAATCGACGAGGTAGCATAGGATTCATAGAAACACAGAAACATAGAATTTGATGGCAGATAAGGACCACTTGTCCCACCCTGTCTGCCCATTCCCCTACCTAATGGATAAGCTGCAGATCCTGGTTAACCAGCAGCCTACTTCTTTCTACCCTCACCCCCTAGAATTGCCTTATGGCTGTCCCATGCATGCTTGAATTCAACCACTGTTTTTGACTCCACAACCTCCACCAGAAGGCTTTTCCATGCATCCACAACCCTCTCTGTGAAAAAATACTTCCTTACATTACCTCTGAGCTGCCTCCCTCTATCTTCAAATTGTCCCCCCTTGTTCTTGCACACCTCTTCTTTTGAAAGATGCTACCCTCTTGGACTTTGTTGATTCCCTTGAGGTACTTGAAAGTTTCTATCATGTCCCCCTCTCCCTCCTTTCTTCGAGGCTATACATATTAAGCTCCTTTAGTCTCTCTTCATATGTCTTCCGGTGCAGACCCTGCACCATTTTAGTTGCCCTCCTCTAGACAGCTTCCATCTTGTCTATGTCCTTGCATAGATTGGGTCTCCAGAACTGCACACAGTACTCCAGATGGGGTCTCACCAGCTGTCTGTACAGAGGGATAACAACTTCCTGTTTTCTACTGGTGATGCCTCTCCCTATGCATCCCAGTATCCCCCCACCCTCCTTACTGCCCTCTCACATTGCTTGCCCACCTTTAAGTCATCTGATATGACTACCCCCAGGTCCCTTTCCATTTTTGCTGTTGTTAGTATCTTACCCCCCATTGTGTACTCTTCCCCTGGGTTTTTGTTTCCCAGGTGCATTGTCTTGTACTTCTTAGCATTAAATCTAAGCTGCCATACATTTGACCATTCCTCTAACCTTGCCAAGTCCCCTTCTCATCCTTTCTTCCCCACCTTGTGCATCAACTATGTTGCAGATCTTTGTGTCATCTGCAAAGGTACAGTACATACTTTTCCTTCCAGTCCCTCTGCAATGTCACTTATAAAGAAATTGAAGA
This sequence comes from Neoceratodus forsteri, assembly GCA_016271365.2. Lineage (NCBI taxonomy): Eukaryota > Metazoa > Chordata > Ceratodontiformes > Ceratodontidae > Neoceratodus > Neoceratodus forsteri. The sequence goes on from CM057455.1 coordinate 245,822,312, forward strand.
GGATGGTCCTAATACTGAACCCTGCGGCACCCCACTAGTAACCCCCCCTTTCTTCAGAGTGGACTCCATTTACTATTACCCTCTGTGTCCTATTCTCCAGCCAATTCTTTACCCAGGCTATCATCTTGGGACCCACTCCCAGGCTGGCTAACTTGTATATTAATCTTTTGTGTGGGACTGAGTCAAATGCCTTGCTAAAGTCTAGGTAGGCCATGTCCACAGCCCCTCCCTGATCTACTTTACTACTTTGGTCACACAGTCAAAGAAATCTATTAGATTCGGCTGGCATGACCTTCCCGCTGTGAATCCATGCTGCCTTGGGTCCTGAGCCCCTCTGACCTCTAGGTACTTGACAATTCTTTCCTTCAGAAGTGATTCCATCATTTTCCCTATCACTGAGGTTAAACTAACAGGTCTGTAGTTTCCTGCTTCTGCCCTGCTCCCACTTTGTGAAGGGGGAATCATATCTGCCCTCCTCCAGTCCTCAGGTACAACCCCATCCTCCCATGATTTGTTAAACAGGGTAGTCAGTGGTGTCACTAGTTCTACCCTTAGTTCTTTTAGAATTCTGGGATGAATCCCATCAGGCCCTGTTGCTTTGTCCACCTTCAGTTTTAAGAGTTCTTTCAGAACCCTTTCTTCTGTAAATGGGCTGGTACCAACTTCTGTATCCAGAGTGTTTCTATTGTTTGTTTTAGGTACCTCCCCCTCTTCGTTTGTAAATACTGAGCAAAAATATTTGTTTAGTATCTCTGCCTTTTCACAGTCACCCTCTGACCACCCCTTCCCCTTTATTAAGCCTCACTATCCCTCCCTTAGTCTTCCTTCACTCCATGATGTACCTAAAAAAGGTTTTATCCCCCTTCTTAACTGAGTTGGCTATCTTTTCCTCAGTTCAGGCATTTGTTGTTCTGACTGTCTTCCCAGCTTCCTTTTGCTTTAACTGATACAATTCTCTGTCCTGCTCCTTCAGTGATTCCTTGTACTTTCTGAATGCTTTCTTTTTCTCTTGAACCTTCCCTGCCACCTCCTTTGAGAACCATAGTGGTTTCTTACATAGTTTTGTTTTGTTTATTTGCTTCACACAAAGGCTTGTTACCTCTGCAATGGCAGTTTTTATTATTCCCCATTGTTCTTCCACCCCTCCTTCCTGCCCATTTGCTAGTGCATTCCTTAGGCACTCATTCAATGATAGAATGTTCGAGTAAGTGAGTAAACAGATAAGCATTGAGGTATTGCTGAGTGAAGGATGACTGGAGTTATGAACTAGATACGTGTGGCAGGATGGCCGTAGTTTGAAAAGGTGGCATAGGAGTCATGATAGGTACAGCATAGGAGTCATGATAGGTATGCCCCCAAAAAATATCGATAGCAGGCCAAGAGTAGAGTGAATCTTGGATGGCTGGTACTTAATTAGAAAAGGAGCAGACAGAAATGATTCAATGATAATGATGAGTGCCACAGGAGTGCAGCAGTGTAACAGGAGCAAATTGGGGAAAATGAGACTGTGAATGAACTTGAAAGTGAACCTGAATGATGGTAGAGAATAGGCAGCCGGCCCATAGCAAAAGGCAACAGACAGAAGGCATGGCCAGGAGAGGAGATAGAGCTAAATCGAGGCGACTGAGGAAGATGAATATGGATGACGATGATCGCTGCAGAAGCACAGTAGGTAGATTAGATAGCAGGAGACCCAATGGGAGGTATGAACTTGAAATGAAAGTATATGAAGGTAACATGTTCAATAGAGTGTTGTGATTAAGTAGGCTTCTTGAAAGGAGGTACAGTCCGAAACCAAGGAGGCAAATCTGGAACCAGAGGGTATGTAAACCAGAAGGTATGCTCAGGTTGAGCGATTGAAAGGAGCAAAATTGGACGATGTACGATGAGGAGTGAAGCAACGAGTGGAGTGAATCCGTGATGGCTGGTATGAGAAAAAGCGCTAGGATGAGGAAGGTAAAATAAAAAACAGATGAGGTACAATGACAGATTGAAGCCAAGGAGGCTGGTACAGGAAAGTGAGGTAGGAAAGGATGAAGGACGGTATGGAGGTCAATGGGGTAGTGTAGGAGCCAGCTGGTATGGAATGAGAACTGCAATAAGGCGAGTCGGATGAGGCCGTACAGAGTTCACCAGAGCTTGAGGCCATGGAGGCTGGCATGCAGACCAGACTGAGGCAGGAAACCCCAAAAGAAATGATTGCAGGCTAGACAGAATCAGCCAGAGACGGCCAAAGTATGTGAAAGGCAGAAGGTGAGAACTGCAGAAGAGCAGCGGTGCGATAAGGAACAAATGAAATTTCGTCACTGAAATGAGAAGCCAACTACATAGCTGGAAAAGCACTGAGCACTGAGAAGCCCAACTCCAAAAAAAGGCCCAGAAATGTGTCACCCAAGCATGACAGGCAAAGAAGCATTGGAGGGGCCCCGAGCCCAGACAGCCCCTGAAGGAGCTGACAAACCACAGCAGCATGACATGAATTCAGTAAAGGAAACACAATCAAGAGCCAAATGAAAGGATGCCTGCAGAGCCAGTGACATGAGAGGAGGAAAGAGTTACCAATGATGGAAGGCAGCACAGAGCAGGACAAGAAAAATAACATGGGGAAAGGGGCCCATGTGGAAAACAGTGGAAGGCACAGGAACAGCACCGAACTGAAGAAGGCTGAGGTAAGAAATGGACAAACAGCAAGAATGGAGGCACTGCAGTACAACAGAGAATGCTGGTGATGGCTAAAACAGTTCAAGAAGTAGCAGATAAATTAAGAAACAAAGAGTCGCCACAGCACCAACACAGGAGCCAGGCAGGACATGGATGAGAGCCTGGACTGAGGCACCCAGAATTGGCTGCAGCGATGGATGTGGCAGCTGCAATCGAAGTACCAGGGGGAAGACCCTATACGCAGGAATCACCAGAGCAGAAGTGGTCCCTGTCTGTCCGTGTCCCATCCCAAGAGATGATAGAAAAGTGGGAATTACATCTTGACCAGACCAATAGGGATGCCCAAAAGCGCCGGGGAAAATAGCCCCAGAGGAGGAGGAAAAGGCAGACAGAAAAAAAGAGCCAGCAATGAAAGTGGCATCGGGGGCGGCAAAGAGGAGCAGCCAATGAAGGGGGTACAGGAAGGGAGAAACAAGAAAGGAGGGAAAAAATGAACAGAGGGCAAGGCAGACAACAGGGATGAGCAGCAAAAAGCTGCCGAGGCAACAAGCGAGGGATGGAGCAAACAGACGTCTGGAGGTGACTGCAGGAACAAGAGCAGGCAGGAGCAGCAAAGCAGGGAGGAAGAGCGGCACCTCCAGCTGCAATGAAAAAGAATCCTGACAAGGCTCAGGATGTTGTGACCTTTTAAGCTCGATGGGGGAGTGACGTTGTTGCTCCGCCCATCAAACCTCGTACTTAAAGCCCTCCCATTATTATCTGGGAGGTGGGGGGACACCATATAATATCATGACTGAGACCAGATTTCTGTCTGAATTTAATGTGACATTTTTCATGAAGCATTTGTGGACTCGTATGTCCTGTTTGCCACTGGCAGTAACAAGATTAGGCATGGAATGCTTTGTAAACAGTGCACAAAACAGCACTTTGAGGTCCAGGTAATGGCAGGGAACTATATAACATCATGACTAGGACAAGATTTCTGTGTCAATTTAATGTAACATTTTTCATGAAACATTTGTGGACTTGAACAGCCTGTTTGGCACTGGCAGCAACAAGGTTAGGCCTGAAATGCTTTGTAAACTGTGAACAAAGCAGCACTTTAAGGTCCATGTGGTGGCAGGGAACCATATAACATCATGACTAAGACCAGATTTCTATCTCTATTTAATGTAATGTTTTCGTCCTTGTGTCCAACCCTGTGGAGAGGTACCATGTGAGCTGTCCTCCAGTCCCTAGGTACCTTCTCCATTTCCAAGGAGGTGTTGAGCACATCCACCAAAGGGCCTGCCAGCACCTCTGGGGCCTTGTACACCCTCAAGACTCTGAGGCCCCTGTGAACTCTATCATCTTGGTTGACCCCATCTGTTATCTCTGCCCCCAACCATCCCTGTCCCCCCTTTCCCTTGTGGCATTGGACCATCCTTTTCTTTCATGAACACCAAGCAGAAGTACTCATTTAATGCCTCTGCCTGATCCTCCCTTCTCTGCCCACCCCACCCACACCCTTTTGATTCTAACAATATCATCCCTAGAACTCCTCTTATCCCTTATATATTGAAAGAACCCCTTCTCCTGCTCCCTGATCTCCTGAGCTAATTTCAACTCCTTTGCTGCCTTAGCCACCCTACCTGCCTCCCTAGACACCTTTGTGACATCTCCCCTGTCCTCCTCAAGCCCTGTTGTTTTGAATTTAATGAAGGACAATCTTTTTTCCCTCATCATCCCCTCTACTTCCTTGCTTAGCCAGCTAGGTTTTTTGGTCATGGACAGCTTACTCTGAGACTTGGCATACGTGTTTGTGGCCTTGTTCAGTCCCATCCTAATGATTGCCCACTTCAGTTCAGCATCCATCCCTGAACTAATTCCAGCTAGATATCCCTCTAGGATGCTGTCCATTGTGACAAAATTTGCTTTCCTGAAGTCCAACACTGCTATCCTGGTCAAAGCCAACTCTATCCCTGTATTGTGGAGGAACCAACCTGAGTGGTGGTCACTACCTGTTAGAGGGTCCTGTGCTACCACATCCTGGACTTGGTCACCATTTGTTAGCATAATGTCCAGTATCTTCCCCTCCCTGGTAAGCTCTGTCACTCCCTGCACTAGGTAGCCATCCTGGAGAGGCTCCAGCAGTACCTATTCCCTGGACTTTGTTGTAGTTACTGTCTGCTACTCAACCCCAGGTAGGTTGGAGTCCCCCATTATAACTGTATTCCCTTTGCTGTTAACCTTCTGATTTGCTCCCCCAGTTCCCTATCCACCTCCTCGCTATGTGAATGTGATCTGTACACCATCCCCACCCTGAGCCTCTTGACTTTGGGGCTTTGGAGCAATACCCGTATGACTTATGGCCTCCCCTCTTTCCCCTGGTGCACAGAATCCCCTCTCTTACATACATAGCCACCACTCCCTCTCTTATCCCCCTCCTGATCCTTTTAGTACACATTGTGTCTCAGAATCATGAGATAATAGTCATGGAATTGGGTGGTACAGATTTCTGAGATGGCATCAATATCCACCTCTCTTTCTGTCATCAATGCCTGTAACTCTTTCACCTTGTCTGCCAAAATCCTTGTATTCAAGGATACCACCATCCACCTAGTGTCCTGCTCCTCCCCTCCCCATCTTTTCTTCCTTGGTAACTTCCCATCCGTTAACAGTCCCAGGACTGATCCCTGAGGTACCCCACTGTTCACGCCCCTCTCCCTGGATTGTATCCCATTACCATCACCCTCTGCCTCCTGTCAGTCAGCCAGTTTCTAACCCAGTTTATCAGCTTGGGACCCGTGGCCAGACTACCCATCTTGTTAATCAGTCTTCTATGCTGGATGTTGTCAAAGGCTTTGTTGACATCAGCTGTCCCTCCATTGTTTACCTCCTTAATGAGGCAATAGGGTTATCAGCCATAGCTCACGCCATTCCATCACCACCTTGCAGACACTGACAGATGTTGCAGTGTGCCTTGGGGTCTTGACTGTAATGCTCACCCCCATTACATAACAAAATAAGCTGAGATGGGTGCTGTATAGGAGAATGGGGAGAACATTAAGACCGAAGACCCCAAGGCATACACCTATGCCTATCACTGGTTGCAGGGTGGTGGTGGGGGTGGAATGGTGTGAGCGTTATGGCCGACTATCTCAAGGCACATCCCAATGCCTGTCAGTCTCTACAGGGTGGGGGTGGGGGTGATTTTGTGCAGTGACTGCGCTATTCAGTGCCACAGGTGCAAAAACACATTTTGGGCAGGATGTGAAAAATGACAGCTATACTGTTCATGAGGGGGTGTAAAAAATTGTCAATGTTGAAAATCGGGAGTGAAAATATGAAAAATTGGTGAAGTTACGAGTGTGCATAGAAACTGTGCAACACAGGCCTGTAATGCGGTCATTTTTGGAAATCTTTTCACCAAATTTTCAACATAGGCTTTTTGGGACCTCCCCTTATGAATTACAGTGGCACTGTGATTTTGTTACTTTGTCCCAAAAGTTGATTTTGCACCGCGACTGTGCCATTCTGTGCCACAGGTGCAAAAACACGTTTGGGGCAGGAAACGAAAAATGACAGCCTAACTGTTCATAAGGAGGTGTGAAAAAAATAGAAATGTTGAAAATCTGTAGTGAAACTATTAAAACATGGTAAAGTTACGAGTGTGCATAGAAACTGCACAATGTACGCTCATAACGCAGCCATTTTTTGGGAATTTTTTCCAACAAATTTGCATCATGGGCTTTTCGGACCCTACGTCATGAACAATGGCACTGTCAGTTGATTAATCAGTCCAGAAAGGTGATTCCATGCAGCGACCGCAAAATCACCTTTCGGAATTGAGTAATGAAATTACTACGACAGTGTTTACAATGTGTGGTCCAAAGAACCCATTACTGAAAATTTAGGGACAAAATTCCTAAAATGGCTGAGATACCAACATAAGTTGAAAACCCTATTGACTGCCATTGTACGACGCTTAACTTTGATTCTTCAGTTTGCGGGTTGGCTTTGAAGAGTGCAGACATGTCCCGGTCAGGAGACGGTGACAGTGCTAACCTTGGAGGTAAGTATGGGGTATGGGGAGGTCGGTGCTCAGTGGGAGGGGGTGGGGAGAGGGACTGGGTAGACGATGATGGATTGGTTTTCTTTTTATAGGTAAATAGTTGGGGGACTTTCCGGCACAGGAATTGGGCACCCCGATGTCAGGAAAGGATACAGATGGGTTTTTGGGGGGAGGGTGCATCAATGAAAACAATTGTTTTTTGTGTAGTCTTCTATGCATCTCTTCAGCTGCTAAAAAAGCATCTTTATACTGCATCTGATTGCAAATGACTATTAATAACAGTAAACACAGCAGTATTTGAATGGCAATGAATGCTAAACCAACTGAATACTAAAATACTACTAAGGAACTCTATTTTGGCAGTCAGAAGGTCATCTGAAGGCTAATCTAATGCTAAAATAGCAGTCTGCTTGGGTAAGGGATAAGCACAGGTCAAAGTCCAGTCAGTCGTATGGAAATAAAGGGGAAATTTATGTTTGATGCATAAAATTGCCATTAATTGGTGAACATTTGTTTTTTATGGCCATTAATGCATTGGTACAACATAACCAGAATGTGTAATGGTAACGAAAAGCTCATTTGGACAGTTTTAATGGTCATTAATGTATTGGCGTAGCATGAACATAATTTTCATGGCAATGAAAAGCTAATTTTTCAGTTTTAATGGTTATTAGCGGAAAAGCATGTCATTTTCATGACCATTAAACTCTCAGCTGAAGACATTTAATGGCCATTAGTGTATTTACTGGCCACAAGGATAGTTTTCATGGCAATGAAACTAAGTTATGACATTTTAATGACTATTAAAAGCATACTGCTATGTTTTAATAGGTGTGAAAAAGGCAATTGACTGTACTTGAAATTAAATTTAATGAACGTACAACACCAATTAAATATTTAATGCATTGCAGTAATGGTTAATTAATGCCATGAATGAGTACATTAATGGTTTTCACCCATGATACCGCAACAATTAATGGAAATTTAATGGGAGAAAAAATTTCCATTAGACAAGATTTAATGGGGTAAATTAATGGGTTTGCATGAAAATAATAGAAAATTAATGGATTTTAATGTAGTAATGACACATAGAAGGAAGGCTGATGTGATGCCATCACTGGCTATCAGACTGTGTGGACAACTTGGATAACAAATAGCTATATATATATATATATATATATAATGGTAGCACGGTAGTGCTACCATAATTAGGGTTGAGTAGCACTTTTAAGGTTAAAGGGTAAAATTTTGCACCTTAATAACTTTGCCACCATTTAACGGATTTGCCTGAAATTTGGAGCATGGTTGGGCATGGTACATCTTGGGATCTGACAACTTTTGTACCGGTCAGATATATGGCTGCGGAGTTATTAAGCAACATCCGAGTGCACAATTATGCTTTTTTGCACATTCTTTACTCATGCCTATAGGTCGCACGGTTTGCAAGACCAGTCCAAAAACTTCAGAGAATGTGTGGCAGGGATCCCTGATGTGCCTTTTGAAGATTTTGTGAACAAATACTGAACGGTTCAAAAGTTATTCAAAAAACAAGTTCCCATTATAAGTCAATGGGAAAAGTTAACAAAAAGTTCAACACTTTCACAAATGCACTTTTTAGTGTTGCAAACTGCCCTAGTAGTGTCACAAATCTGCCATTTTTTTTCAGTTACTGATCAGAAAATGCTAGGGCATTTAAAATTGGGACCCTCTAGTAACACAATTATTTTTGTGTTCACCTAGTCAGACCCTCAGGATACTAGCCATGTCTTTATTTAGGGGTCAAACACCCCAGAAATATGTTTTTCAAATTTCTGGAAAAAGTAGTGTCGCACCTGTGACACTTTAGCAAAATTCTGTGAAAGCTTTCACAAATTGCGACACTACTTTTCCAGACTATGGCCAAAATGACAGGAGTTATTTGCCACCCTGCTGCAAATGAACGGTTTGGTCTTTTGAGCTGAAATTTGGAGGGAACACAGCCCACATCTCTCAGATGTGCCTTTTGGTAGTTTGGTGACAAAATATTGCACAGATGCCAAGTTACAGTACTCCAAAGTCAATATTTTTTCCCATAGACTAACATGGTGGCTATCGCCGCGCATTTCAGGGCTTATATCTCGGAAATGGTGCGAGATATAGAATTTTCATTGCGACAATGGGGCTACACATTCAGTGAAAACCTAGCCAGGAAACTCATGAATCGTGAAATTGACATTTTTTTCCTATGTTGCACGGTTCCTGAGATATAGGTAATTTAGTATTCCAACAGCTCGTTTTCTGCTCCGAGGCCCATTATTATGCATACATTCTTTGTACACACTGTGTTTCTCTATGCAGCTATTGGGCAAAAACAGGGTGTGTGCTTTTGTTACTGTAACAGTTAGCATTTCCACTTGCTTTTCTGTACTCGTTTACGTTACCGTTCTCGTGTACGCCTCAATATACGTTACCCCCTGTGTTCTCATTTGTGATTGTGGTTGCGTTATTGTTACCATTTGCATTTCCACTACTGTTTCTGTTTGTGTTTCTGTTTGCATTTCCAGCACCCTTTCCGTTTGCGTTTCTCTTTCGGTTTGCATCTTCGTTGCTGTTACTGTTACCATTTGTGTTTCCAATTGCGTTACTGTGCCCGTGCGCATTACGGTTTGCATTTCCATACGGGCTTCCATTTGCTTTTGCATTTCTGTTTCCTTTGGCGTTATTGTTGCTGTTACCATTACCATTTGTGTTTACAACTGCGGTAATGTGACCGTGCGTGTTACGGTTTGCGTTTCCATATGCGCTTCCATTCCCGTTTCTGTTTCCTTTGGTGTTATTGTTCGTGTTAACTTTACCATTTGTGTTTACGATTATGGTACTGTGACCATGCATGTTACAGTTTGCGTTTCCGTGTGATCTTGCATTCACATTTCCATTTCAGTTCCCTTTGGCATTATTTATGCTGTTAATGTTACCATTTGCATTTCCAATTGCCGTACCATGACCGTGCACATCACGGTTTGCATTTCCTTATGTGGTTGTGTCTCCCTTTTGCGTCACTGTTTGATTTGGCATCACTTTGCGCTTGTGTTTCTATTGACATTTTTCTTTACCATTTAAGTTTCTGTCTCCATGTGCACAACTGTTAGTGCTTGCATTTCCCTTGCACTTACCATTACTATGTCAGAAAACATCACGTGGTGGGCCCCGTACTCCCACCACCACATGTCATTCACTACTTCTACTGTCCATTCTCAAAAAGAAGGGAAATTAGAGGCAAAAAACTCAGTTTAATGCATCAGTTAGGGTTGTTGCACAGTGACAAATGTGAGGAAATTCAATGTTAGGGTTGAAAACCCCCCCTTGCACCCACCCCCAGCCTACCCCCCACCCGGCATCGGGGTGTGCGCTGGGGTTATTGGTCCTAACTCTTACCCCATTCTCCTATAGTTCACCACCTCAGCTTCTTTACACATGTGATGGGGTGAGAGTTTGGGCTGATGACCCCAACGCACACCCCGATGCCGGGCTGGGGGGGCAGGGGTGGGCAAGGTGGGGTTTCAACTCAAACATCGAATTTTCTCACTTTTGTCACTGTGGAACAACCCTAACTGATGCATTAAACTGAGTTTTTTGCCTCTAATATATATATTATGGTGGCACGGTAGTGCAACTATAGTTAGGGTTGAGTACTCCATTTAAGGTTAAATCTGAAATTTTGCACCTTTATAACTTTGCCACTGTACAACAGATTTGCCTGAAATTTGGAATGCATGGTCTGGTAACATAGATCTCTGACCTGTCAAGTTTTATTATGGTCAGATATACGGTTGCGGAGCTACAGAGCACCAAATAACCCATGAATTACGGGTTTTTGTGTGTTTCTTTGCTCGCACCTTCAGTCTGCATGGTTTGCGCGATCAGTCCAAAAACTTCAGAGAACATGCAGCTAGGACCCTGATGTGCTTTTTGAAAATTATGTGAAAAAATATTAAAAGGTTCAAAAGTTATTCAAAAAAATATTGAATCCCATTATAGTCTATGGGAAAAGTTAAACTATGCGAAAGTGTTGCAAATGCAGTTTTTACTGTCGCAAATTACCCTTTTACTTTTGTGATTCAGCCATTTTTTTTCAGTTGGTGGTCAGAAAAATCCTTGGCATTTAAATGTGGGACACTCTATGGACACAATTCTTGTGTTCACCTGGTTGAGCCCTGAGGATGCTAGCCATGTCGGTTTTGGGGGTAAAACACCCCAGAAATATGTTTTTACATTTTTGTAAAGTGGTATCAAAGTACTTTCTCAAATTCAACACTTTCGTGATTTTTTTTTTGTGAAAGTGTTGTGATTTGTGAATGTAATTTGTGACACTATGCCCAAAACAATAGGACATGTTTGCCACCCTGCTGCAAAACAACAGGTTGGTCTTTTGGGCTGAAATTTGCATTGAAGAAAGCCAGCATCACGCAGATGTGCCTTTTGGTGGTTTGGTGCCAAAATATAGCAGGGCTGCAAAGTTACGTCACTCCAAAGCTGACAATTTTTCCCATAGGATAACATTAAGGTGTCCGCCGCACCTTTCGGGTCCCGTATCTCGAAAATGGTTCAAGATACAGACTTTTCATGGCAGAAATTCTTAGTCCCCCATCAGGAGGCTAAGTACAAAACTAGCCTGGAAAGTTGTAAATAATAAGAGATTTTAGTTTTTTTTACTACATTGTACAGTTCCTGAGATATAAGCAATTTAGTATTCCAAGTGCTCATTATTCTGTCCGAGGGCCACTATTATGCCCACGTTCTTTGTATTCACTGTGCTTCTGGATGCACCTCTTTCAAACACAAAGCATGAGCATTTGCAGTACTGTTACCATTAGTGTTTGCATTTACGTTTCCGCTTGAGTTTCCGTTTCCATTTGTGTTAGCATTTCCATTTGTGTCACTGTGTGCATTACCATTTGTGTTTGCATTTGTGCTTACGTTACCATTTGCATTACTGTTTCTTTTTGCGTCATTGTTGGTGTTACCATTTCCATTTGCGTTACCATTTTCGTTTCTGTTACCATTTTCGTTAGCATTTCTGTTTGCATCACCGTGTGCATTACTGTTTGCAATTGCACTTGCATTTGTGTTACCGTTACTGTTAGGGTTACTGTTTCCTTTGCCATTTGCATTTCCATTTGCTTTATCATTACTGTTTGTGTTTTCATTACCATTTGCATTTCTGTTACCGTTAGTGTTTGCAATTGCGCTTGCTTTTCCATTGTTGCTTGTGTTACTGTTTCCTTGTGTGTCGACGTTGCCATTATCATTTGCCTTTGCGTTTCCATTTGCGTTAATGTTACAATTTGTATTTCCGTTACCATTTGCATTACCGTTAGTGTTTGCATACTAACATACAAACATACAAAATTTGCCAGTAGATAAAGCCTTAGAGGACTATCAAGTCTGCTCAAATGTGCAGCTAGCACCCCTTATTCTGCAGCTGCCCTTCCCTTCCACCCTTCCCCTTCATTAACCCTCCACTTGTCCTGTCCCATTCCCTTTTGAAGCAGTCCACTGTTCTACTGGATACCACTTCTGCAGGTAATGCATTCCACCCAGCCACCACCCTCCCTGTAAAAAAGTGTCTCTTCATCTCCCTCCTGAACCTTCCTCCTCCAGTCTCATATCATGGCCCTGGTGTCCCTCCCTCCCTTACTTTGAACAGCCCCTCTGTACCTGTCTTGTTTATCCTTTCATGTATTTAAAGGTTTCAATCATGTCCCCGTCCTTCCTCTCCTCCAGTGAGTACATGTTCAGCTCCTCAACTTCCTCTCGTATGATAAGTCCCCCAGACCCTTGATCATCTTTGTTGCCCTGTGCTGCACCCCCTCCAGTAACTTAATGTCCCTCTTCAGATATGGGCACCAGTGCTGCACGCAGTACTCCAGGTGCAGTCTAACTAATAACCTATACAGTGGCAGAATCGCCTCCTCCCTCCTCGAGGATATACCTCTTGCAATACAACCCAGCATTTTGTTGGCCTTTGCAGCTGCCTTCCTACATTGTGCTGAGTTGTTCATTGACCCTGTAATGAGCACCCCCTGATCCTTCTCCTTCTCCTACTTTGTCTGGGCTAGCTGCACTCCCCCCAGCTGGTAACTCCTCCTTGGGTTCTTCATCCTGAAATGCAGCACCTTGCACTTTTTGGCATTAAACCCCAGTTGCCAGGTGTCTGACCAGGTCTCAAGCTTTGTCAGATCATCCTGCAACCCCTGCCATCCCCCTAGGTCATCCATCACTGCTCCTACCTTGGTATCATCAGCAAACAGACTGATCTTGCTCTTGATGTCCCATGATATACTGCAATGAATATCCCAAACAACATTGGTCCCAGCACTGAGCCCTGTGGAACACCACTCATCACTACCCTTGGGTGTGAGAGCTCCCCACCCACCACCACCCTCTGTTGCCTTCCCTGAAGCCAGTTTCCAGCCCATCTCACCAGCTTTGCACCCACCCTTGTGCCTACTAACTTACTTCCCAGCCTTCCATGTGGGACCGAGTCGAATGCCTTACTGAAGTCCAGATACAGGACATCCACTGCATGGCCCCTGTCCAGTTGCCTAGTTACCCAGTCATAGAACTCCACCAGGTTGGTTTGGCAGGATCTGCCCCATATGAAGCCATGCTGTCTGCTGTCCTGTAGTCCTTTGGCCTCTAGGAGAGCCACCAGCCTCTTTCAGGATAGTCTCCATTTGCTTACCCACGATGGATATGAGGCTCACTGGTCTGTAGTTTCCCGGTTCATCCTTGGGACCACTCTTGTGGAGGGGCACCACATGAGCCATCCTCCTGTCCTGAGGTACACACCCCGAATGTAGTGAGGCATTAAATAGGTCTGCTAAAGGTTCTGCAAGGACCTCTGCCAGCTCCTTCAGTATCCTTGGGTGGATGCCATCAGGGCCTGGCACCTTGTCCACCCTCATTGCCTTCAAACCCTTCCGAACTCTGCCCTCCATGATTTCCCCATCTGTCACCCCTCCCCCTGTTTCTGCCATTTCTTCCCCTTGGATGTCACCCTCTTCTCTTTAGTAAATGCTGAGCAGAAGTACTCATTTAGTGCTTCTGCCTTATCTCCCTGCTTCCATCCACCCCCTCCTTCCTAATCCTTACTATGTGGTCCTTACAGCTCATTTTCTCCCTGATGTACCTAAAGGTCATTCTCCCCTTCTTAATGCCTTGTGCCAGCCTGAGTTCCGTAGATGCTTTGGCTCCCTCTCCTTCTCTGATCTCCTTGATTCTCTCAATTACTCCTCCCTGTCCTCCCCTTCCCTGTTTTTTTGTACTTCCTAAAGCCATCTCTTTTTCTCCTTACCTTTTCCATTACCTCCTTGCTCAACCAGCTTGATTTCTTAGCCCTAGCCTTCTTGCTCTGGGCCTTGCAGCAGGTTTTGGTTGCCTCCACTATCCCCAGCTTTATGAGCTCCCACCTCTGGTTAGTGTTCATACTAGACTGAATTCTGGCCAGGTACCCTTTTACCACTTCTCCCATCCTCCCAAATTTGGCCCTCCTGAAGTCCAGCACTTGTGTGCCTGATTCCACTCCTTCCTTGCCCATATCCAATGTGAGCCATACTGAGTGGTGGTCACTCCCTGACAGCGGTTCCTCCACTGTAAGTTCTCTCACAAAGTCCCCATTTGCCAGCACAAGGTCAAGGGTATTTCCTAACCTGGTTGATTCACTGACCATTTGCAGCAGGAAGCTGTCCTGGAAGGCATCCAAGCAGTGCCTGCTCCCTTCTGTTGCTGGTTGTTGGGGTACTCCAGTTCACTCCTAGCATGTTGAAGTCCCCCACAATCACCACACTACCCTTCTTGCAGGTCCTTCTGATTTGTTCTGCTAGTTCCCTGTCTAATTCCTCTGTCTGAGATAGTGGCCTGTACACCACTCCCATTCTAAGAATCCTATTCTTGGAATCCTGGATTTGCATCCAAAGTGACTCTATATTACCCTTTTTCCCTTCCTCCCTTACATACTTCAGTCCTTCCTTCACATATAGTGCCACACCCCCTCCTTTCCCAATCACCCTGTCCCTACGAAATAACCTGTACCCTGCTACAGACAGGTCCCAGTCATTGTATTGGGTGGCCCATGTTTCTGTGATGGCTGCAATGTCCACCTCTCCCTCTGCCATGAGCACCTGTAACTCTGCAGTCTTCCTCCCAAGGCTCCTAGCATTAAGGGTAACCACCGTCCACCCTTCCCCCCTATCCTGCCCTCCTTTCCTAGCATCACCAATAGCACTTGTCATTTGTCCTTTGTCACTGTTATGGTGGGTAAGCTCATATGGTTTCCCAACCTGTGGTCTCTGCATATCTCTTGCCCAATTGTCACCCCCCCACTCCTAGTTTAAATTCCCAACTTCCTCTATGTACTCCTCCATCCTCTGTTTCAACACATTCTTTCCCTCCTCATTCAAGTTTAGTCTGTCCTTGGCACTTGCGTTTACATTTGCACTTGCATTTCCATTACTGTTTGCGTTATAGTTTCTGTTTGTGTCACCATGTGTGTTACCGTTTGCGCTTATGTTTGCATTACCGTTAACATTGCTGTTTCCTTTTGAGTCACCATTGGCATTACTGTTTGTGTTTGCATTACTGATGCTGTTTTCATTTCCGGTACCATTTTCATTAGCGTTTTCATTTGCGTCACCATGTGCGTTTACCATTTGCATTTGTATTTGCCCTTGCATTTGCATTTCCATTTGCGTTACCATTAGCATTTTCATTTTGTTGCCATTTGTGTTACCGTCTGTGCTTGTGTTCACATTTGTGCTTACATTTCCATTATCATTTGAGTTACCATTTCTGTTTGCTTTTGCACGTGCATTTGCATTCCCATTTGCATTACTGTTTCCTTTAGCATCACCATTGACGTTACCATTTCCACTTGCATTTGTATTAACATTTGCATTTTCATTACCATTTGTGATACCATTTGTGCTTGTGTTTCCATCACCGTTACTGTTTTCGTTACTGTTACCGTTACCGTTAGCATTGGCGTTATTGTTAACATTAATGTTCCCATTAGGATTACTGTTACCATTGCTGTTACTATTACTGTTAGCGTTACTGTTACTGTTAGGGTTATTATGCACAAATGGGAAGCATGGTGGGAGTGCGGGGCCTAAATGGCCCACTGCTGTCACCACCACATACCATTCACTATTTATAGTGCACATTCTTAAAAAGAAGGGAAATTCATGGCAAAAAAACTCTATTTAATGCGTCAGTTATGGCTGTTCCACAGTGACAAAAGTGAGGAAATTTGGTGTTAGGCTTGCCACTCCTTGCACCCCACACCCGCCCCACCAACAGGCATAAGGGTGTGCATTGTGGTCATTGAACCTAACTCTCACCTCATTCTTCTGTACTGCACTACCTCAGCTTATTTACACATGGAATGGGGTGAGAGTTAGGGCCGATAACCCCAACGCACACCCCAGTGCCTGTTGGTGGGGCCGGGGTGGGTGTGGGGTGCAAGGGGTGGCAACCCTAACACCAAATTTCCTCACTTTTGTTGCTGTGGAACATCCCTAACTGATGCATCAAACAGAGTTTGTTGCCATGAATATATATATATATATATATATATATATAGAGAGAGAGAGAGACCATCTCAGTGTAACTGGTTCATTGCCTTTTAAATAGTTTTTTGTTTTAATTGGGTTCACCACAACATAACCTAGATAGACCATCTCAGGGTAACTGATTCATTCCACTGGGGTTTCAAACAGATGAGGCATACTGATGAGTCCTGGTAGGATGAAACACGTGTCTATGTCTTCTGTTGGCATCCTTTGCAAACTGTGTGAGAGGCCTTTTGGCACCATGCATTTTTACTTAAAGTTGAACCAGCATAATATTCTGTGGTGATTTGCATATGCAGCCCATGATGCTTTGCATTGTGGGGGCATGTGTGATTTAGCATTTCTTTGAAACTTGGCTTCCCAGCCAAATGTCCTTTGGGGTAACCATTGCCTCAGTGCTTGTGCACAGAGGTTCTTTGTCATATGTATATATATACATATATATATATATATATATATACATACACACACACATATATATATATTCTATGCAAAAACTTTGTTAATGCATCAGTTAGGGTTCTTCTACAGGAAAAACAAGAAATTTGATTTTAGGGTTCCCACCCCTTGCACCCCACCCCCAGCCTGCCCCCACCAACAGGCAACAGAGTGTGCGTTGGGGTCATCAGCCCTAACTCTCACTCCATCCCATGTGTAAACAAGCTGAGGTGATGCAGTGTAGGAGAATGGGGTGAGAGAGCCGATGACCCCAACAGACACCCCAATGCTTGTGGGTGGGGGTGGGAACCCTAAAATCAAATTTCCTCACTTTTTTCTCTGAAGAAGAACCCTAACTGATGCATTAACGAAGTTTTTTTGCATAGAATTTCCTTATTTTGTAAGAAAGAATAGAAAAGTAGAACATTACGCATGTTGGTGGCAGCGCGGGATCCTTCTGGCCCCATGCTCCCACCAACTTGGAAGTGTTGGGCCACAGTACACACCCAATGACTAAAGAGTACATTGACATCAGCAAAGCCACCCACCAAGCAAATGTTAATGTAGTAGAGCAATAAAAAATGCTGTCCACAAAATGTAGAGTGCACCACACAATATCTCCACAAAAAATATATTGTCCAACACATAAACATGACTATTGACATCTACAGGACATCCCATCAACACCCTCCAAATTTCAAGTAAAAAGACCAAGCCGTGTCCGAGATATAACATGTCAAAATTTGAAATTTTAATTTGTCAGAGTGGCACAGTTCCACACCTGTTAACATTTTAACACATACAACAACTGAAAATTACATCCATGACACTAAGGCTAGGCACCTTATCAATTTTAAGCCACCAGCAGAATCCAAAACACTGTCCGCAACATGGAAAGTACATCAAGCAATATCTCTGCAAAAAGAAAATTCCCCAACACGTAAGCACCATAATTTACATCTACAGGACATGCCGTAAACACCCTCTGATTTTCAAGTAAAATGACCGAACCATTTCTGAGATATTCAATCTTAAAAATTGGTAAAATGTCCCTATTTATTGCATTATAAAAAATCTGGTCATCTAACGATCAAAGAATTTGCAGGCTCATGATCAAAGAATTTGCAGGCTCATGAATAAAGAATGAAAATTGTTCTAATTTAAAAAATTCAAAGAATTGCGGTAAACCACCACCATGGTTCTTCAGAACGAAGCCCGGAGTAAAACCCATCCTCATTTGTCTTCCTGGCACACCCTTAGGCTGAGAAAATAGATTTTGTAATCTGGCCATCTTGTCCCTCACTCACAATGCACGATTGGGATCAAAGAATCTCATGATCAAAAAATTTGTAGGCTCGCGATCAAAGAAATTGCTTGCTCATGAACAAAGGCGAGGACAGAGATGGCCAGATTTTAAATAGATTTTGTAGCCCAGAGTGCCCTAGAAAGATATATGAGGGTGGGTTTTGCTCAGGGGGCTTCATTCTACCCCATCTGAATAAAAAAACACAAGTTTTCAATATCCCTGGTAGCCTAGCAGACCCCCCATCATGATAATATAGATATCGATCTCTGTATCCCTGGTAGTCTAGTGGCCCCCCCAATGTGTATTTTATTAATATCTGTTTTTTTTATCCCTGGTAGTCTACTGGCTCCCCCATGTGTATTTATTTATATTTCTTGTTTACATCCCTGGTAGCCTAGTGGCCCCCCTGATCTGTATTTAATTATTATTATTATTCATATCCCTGGTAGTCTAGTGGCCCCCCATCATAATGAAATAGATAAGCATTTGCCATTTTCTGGTAGTCTAGTGGCCCCCACCCAGCTGTGCCAGCCACCCAGCACCCTCCCACCCTTCCCCATCCAGCGATTGGCATAGCCCACCTCTCACCTCTATGGCCAGCTACCGACTGTGTGTATTGCGAGCGCTAATTTAAACAGGTGCTCAGAAATAATTTCAGAACACCTCTTTGAATGAGTGCTCGTAATGCACAGAGTTGGCAGCTGGCCATGGAGGTGAGAGGTGGGCTACACCAGTCTCCGGCTGAAGAAGGGTTGGGGGGGTGCTGATTGGCTGACACGGCTGGGTGGGAGGCCACTAGACTACCAGGAAATGACAAATGCTTATCTATTTCATTATGATGGGGTCTGCTAGATGATCAGGGATATGAATAATAATAATAATAATTAATTACAGATTGGGGGGACACTAGACTGCCAGGGATATAAACAAGAAATATAAATAAATACACATGGGGGGCCACTAGACTACCAGGGATACAAAAAAGAGATATTAATAAAATACACATTGGGGGGCCACTAGACTAACAGGGATACAGAGATAGTTATGTCAATTATCATGATGGGGGGAGGGGGCCGCTAGACTACCAGGGATATTGAAAACTTATATTTTTTATTCAGATGGGGCAGAATGAAGCCCACTGAGCAAACACCACCTCATATAACTTTCTAGGGCACCCCGGGCTACAAAAATATATTTTAAAATCTGGCCAACTCATTCCTCACCTGCGATGCACGATCGCGATCAAAGATTTTGCAGGCTCGCGATTAAAGATCGTTAGTGAGCTGTGAATAAAGATTTTTAAAGCTCAGAACTCTATTTTTTTATCAATTTGGATAAAACCAAAGGCATGGCTCGATAGATCGGGGTTCTCTGAGTAAAACCTATCCAAGTTTTACTTCAGAAGTGACCCCTGAGCCGAGATATTTGTGTTTTTCCAATTGGAAAATTGAAAACAAGATGGTGGACCTCGCAATCAATGAATTTTAAAAAATCCTTGGGGACAAAGATTCTTGAACCACGAGACTGCAAATTCTTTGATCTCCAGGCAGGACGAGATGACCAGAACCCCATTCTTCATTTGCAAAACCTACATATACATTTTCCCATTGACTTATAATGGGAAATTAAAAGTGGCATAATTTTTAAAGCCTCAATATTTTTTCACCAAACAAAAAGCTGCATGTTCGGTCACCTAAGCTCTTTCAAACGAGCCATCTCACAGAGTGGCACACTACACAATGGCTGTGCAGAGCCACATACAAAATCCCAAAAGCTGCCTCTAAAAACAGATAATTTTGCATTTTTCAACATTTTCGTATACAGAGACCATAAGTCCGATCAAAACTCAATTTGGCAAATCAAGAGACCTACCATGCCCCACTGCACATTCCAAATTTCAGGAAAATCCATTGAACGGGTCCAAAGTTATTAACTCCCAAACCTTTGACTTCAGTATGTAACTGACCCCTGAACCCTAACTATAGTGGCGCAACCGCACCACTGTAATACATATATATAGACATAGGTATATATCTATCTATATATATATATATATATATATATATATATATATATATATATATTCCATAGACAGGCTGTCTCTGCCAATTCTGCAGGCTTTGCATGATTTAAAAATATATGCTTTTCATGAGGGTCAAAAATTATTTCATCAGTGCAGTGTCCTTCTCTCTGGTACAGGAATAATCTGTTTACCAGAGAAGGAGACATGATGTCAGCCTTATCAAAGGAATTGCATGATACAATCTGAGTTATGGGACATTTGAGGTATAAACAAATGCCTTACATTCCACTACTGCTTTCTTGAAGTCCTGTGTGATTTGAGAGATATTTTCTCTCATTCTATCTGTATTAACCCCTTAGATGGAAAATGTGCCTATCCTATGTGTTTAATGAACCAATACTGTGTGTATGTCTAAGGTTTATGGCTAATATATTGATGCAAGCAAATAAAGTTAAAAAAGGCTACCTGTCCCTGTGTGTTTATGAAGACACACACTGAGCTCATAGACACTAATAATGTACCTGTCACAATACACCTGGCATGGGTGTACCGTGGTCATAGAATCTAATTAAATAATGTAAATCCTACCTTCCCCAGCACTTATAATCATGCTGAGTTCATGAAATCAATCTAATATTGTTAGTCCTAATTGTCCCAGCACTCATGTGCGGAGCTCATAGGTTCTAACTTATGATATGCATATAACCTCATGACCTCCAATACACACCCTTGGCCAACTCCTGGGGCCCACTCCAGTTCTTCCTAATCTTCAACCTCTCCAGGTCCTGACTGATTCATACTCTTACTTCAGATGTCTCTTGCTTTCTCTCCCTGGCACCATATGGGCACACTGCCTTTCTGTTCTAAGCTCCTCCCATCAAGCTATCCTTGGAGGCTGAAGCCAGGCTATCAGACCTGAGTCTAGGCACCCTGAGCAAAACAACCATCTTCCCCCTACTGTAAGGAGAGGGTTGTTACACCACCCCCTAGAAATCACACATCACACAAGGGGGTAGCTACTCAACCTTTCATCAAATTACCTTGTGTGCGTGCCTGTAGACGTTCTCCTTCCAGGAAGACAATCCTCCCCCAAACAATGGTATGCACAAAATAAATCAACTGCTGCTCTAGTATGGGGTGCCTATCTCCCCAGTGGTCAGCCCCCACACACTCCATGGAACAGCTAGAAACGCTGGTACCCAGCAGCCTGCAGTACCTGGCTTTTGGCCCAGTCCCCACCTGCAGGCAGCCAGGGGTACCCAGCCCTATGCCTTCACCAGTCATTCTGGAGGAATGCCACAGATCCCTTCAGTGGTTGAGCATGTTCTGCACCTCCTTAACCTCTCTGGCAAGTTGGTATAGTCAGCTTTCCTCAAGATTCTCTCTGCCTGGCACAACAAGCACCTTCTCACTCTTGGGGTTCCACACCCTCTTCCAGCTCTCCCAAGGGATTCAAACCCCCTTGAGTTTGTAAACTACATTGTTCCAGTGATTGATTATGGTCTATTTTTTTATCATTCAGCTGGAGAGGGGTAGTTAGCCAGGGTGGGGCCTTATTGAATCAGATAGCAAGATTTACCACTCATATGCCATATCACACCCACCACTGTAATTTGTATAAGCACATTGGATGGCTCCCACTTGATCAGAGGTACAGTTTTGTTTATTTATTTAAGTCTCAGATTACATATACCTTTGAGCTAAGAGCTCTTTTGCAAAAGTCCCACATCAGTAGAAGGGACAATGGATTAAACAGGACAATAAAGTATGTTTTCTTTTATTTGGTTTTTGTTTACTGGGTAGGTGAGCTAGCCATAGAATGACTATTTTCAGTCATGACCCAAGAGGATTACAACAAGAAACAATACAACCAGTACAGCATACAAAACTTAGAGAATACAACTGAAACATATTACAAAAAGGCCATGGTGTATACATGGTGGAGACAAAAATACAAGTGGGAGCAAGGATAAGTATGAACGGAAACAATTCCAGATACCTAGCACACAGTGAGAGCAAGGCAACAAATATAGTAATTTAGTGAGTAACATAATAAGTGCACAGTTTTAGTAAGTACAATTTGCACATTGAGGGAGGTCAGTAATTACACTCATCTTTACATGCAATTAGAACTGCAAGGCAGCTGTCCTAGAAATAGGTAGTGTAAGAGAAGAGGGATAGGGCATTTACACTGGGAGGGACACATAAGGACTAGTTCAGGAGGAGATGTAATAGGCTTCCAGTGTGATATGAGGATGAGGATGAGGAGGAGGAAGAGAAATAGAGGCAGGTTAGTGGGCATAACACACCGTGGGAGGATGGGAACTAAGGTATGGTGCAATAAAGTGTAAATAGGAGATGCAAAAATCATAATGGACACAAAAGCATAATGGACAGTCAATGTAAAACAACAGAGACACATTATGCTAATCAGTTCCAGGCACAGGAAAATGCATACAGTACATTGATATCTACCAGCAGGCTTTGTCAAGACAAACAGGGCGCTGGGTTTAGGAAGGGTGTACATTACTTATTTCAACTAGGTATCCTTGCCAAAAAAGTAACTTTAGATAGCGTTCCAATTTCTTTTCATGCCTTTTTTAAAAAACACACTAGCATTGTTTCAACCCAGTCATTTATGCACTTTTAATTTACAGTCGCCAGATAGAGGACCTCAACTAGTCAAAAAATTATGTTTTGCAATTTGCCTTCTTTTTTTTGATTTATTTCGGTCATCTTTAGCTTGTGTTAGAAATTCTTTAAATAGTTTTAGACATGCTCTGAGAAACCATCTGTTGTCCAGTTGCCAATATAAATAATTCGCTGATTAGTTCCGTGTACTGGTGATGTATGTTTATTTTGGATGTATACTTACTGTATATTGAATGTCTTATTGTTCATTGTTCATTGTTTAATTTTGTATTGCATATCTGTCGGATGTTCTGGTCACCCATGAAAATGGGTCTTGGCCCATAGACTTTCCAGTTTTTAAATAAGCAAAAAAAACTAAACAAAACAGGTTTCAGCAACTCTGCCCACCAGGAGAAACATCAGTCTCCCATAGCTAAATCTAACAGTGAGAGGGTCCCTAACCGAAAAAAGAAAGAGAGAAAGAGAGAGAGAGAGAATCAAGGATGCATATACTGTGAATGTTTTGTGCTTTACTGGTTCATTTACAGGAGTATCACACATATTGTAGGGTTTCATTGTAAACTTTCAACAGTTTCATAAATACAGTGTAGTGTAAAAATATGAACATACAAGAAGGCCAGCAGAAGCAGGCCTATACTGTCTGTCTAGTCTGCTCGAATATGCAGCTAGCCCCTCAACTTGCAGCTGCCCCACCCTTCTCCCCCCTCTTCATGGTAACAACCTCCCTTACCCTGTCCCAACACCTCTTAAAACTACCCAGTGTTCTACAGGATACCACTTCCTTGGGCAAAGTGTTGCACCTGTCCACCACCCTTTCTGTGAAAAAATGTCTCCTGATTTCCTTTCTGAATCTTCCCCCTCCAACCTCAGCCAATGCCCTTTCCTAACCCTCCCTCTTCTAAGCTGGAAAATCCTTTCTGTATTACTCTTATTTATCTCCTTCAGGTATTTAGAGGTTTCAGTCATATCCCCCCCATCTGTCCTCTCATCCAGGGAGTACATGTTCAGCTTGCCCAATCTATCCTCATAGGACTTTCCCTCCAATCCCTGAATTACCTTTGTTACCCTGTGTTGAACCCCTTCCAACAATCTGGTATCATTCTTCAGGAATGGGTACCAGTACTGCATGCAGTACTCTGGGTGAGGCCTGACCAGGGACCTGTACAGGGGAAGGATCACTTCCCTATCCCTGGAGGAGATTCCCCTTGCTATACACCCTGGCATCCTATTGGCCTTTGCTGCCGCCTTCCTGCACTGAGCTGAGTTGTTCATGCTGCCCATTATAACCACCCCCAAATCCTTTTCCTCCTCTCTACTTTCCAGCTGCACCCCTCCCAGCTGATAGCTCCTTCCCTAGTTTCTCACTCCAAAGTGCAGTAACTTGCACTTCTTGGCGTTGAACCCCAGCTGCCATGTTTGTGACCACTCCTGTAGTTTGGTGTGGTCCTCCTTCAGCCCATTCCACCCTTTGATATTATTCCCCATTGCTCCCATCTTTGTATTGTCAGTGAACAGACTTATCCTAATCCAAACCTGATGTGAGATATCAGCTATGAATATCCCAAACAGCACTGGTTCCAGTACCGATCCCTGTGGCACCCTGCTCATCACTTCCCTTGGTGATGAGAGCCCCCACAACCACCACCCTCCACTGCCTTCCATTCAGCCAGCTGATGATCCATTTGACCATCTTTGATCCCACCCCTATGTATTCCATCTTCCCCCCAGCCTCCCATGCGGCATGGAATCACAGGCCTTGCTGAAGTTCAAATACATGACATCCACGGCATGGCCCCTGTCCAGCTCCCTGGTCACCCAGTCATAATACTCAATTAGATTTGTCTGGCAGGATCTACCCAAAACAAATCCATGCTGATGACCATCCTGGAGAATATTGTCTTCAAAGAAGGTCACCAGCCTCTCCTTTAGGACTGCCTCCATGAGTTCCCCCACAATTGATGTGAGGCTTGCTGGTCTGTAGTTGCCTGGCTTGTCCCTGGGACAACTTTTGTGATGTGCACCACATGGGCCATCCTTCAGTTTTGTGGTACACATCTTGTGTCCAGGGAGGTATTGGCCAGGTCAGTCAGTGGTCCTGCCAAGATCTCCGCTAGCTCTCTGAGCACCCTAGGGTGAGTGCCATCTGGTCCCGGTGCCTTTTCTACCCTTAGTGCCCTTCAATCCTTTCATAACCCTGTCTTCTGCAATCCCTACATCAGTCACTCCTCCCCTACTACCCACCCCTGCCCCCATTTGGGGTAACTGCCCCCCTTCTCCTCCATGAACACAGAACAGAAGTGTTCATTTAATGCCTCTGCCTGTTCCCCATCCTCTCCATCCACCCTCTGTCCTTCCTAATCCTCACAATCTGGTCTTTGTTCTTCCTTCTTTCTGTAATGTATCTGAAGAAGTCTTTCTCTTCTTGGCAGTGGGATGAAAAAGAGGAGGGGGGTGGGGCAGCTGCAAACTAGGGGTGCTAGCTGCACACTCAGGCAGACTTAGATAGACCAGATGGTCTGTTTCTGCTGGCACATTCATATGTTTGCATGTTTGAAATACCCTGTGCCAGTCTTAGTTCTCTTGAGGTCTTGGCCACTCTGACCTGCCTGGTAACCTCCCTGGACTTCTTTGTATACTCATCCTTATCACTCCCCCCCACCGAGTTCTTCAGTTACTGAAATTCCTTTATTTTGGCCCTTGCCTCCGTAGTCAAACAAATGGGCTTCTTTGCCCTTCCCTTCTTACTCCGTGTCTTTGTACATGTCCCAGTGGCCTCAATCAAACCTCTTTTAATAATATCCCACTTTTGACTAGCAACCATGTCTTGATGAACGCCTGCCAGATACTTACCTAAAATTTCCCCCATCCTATTAAAGTCTGCCCCTTTAAAATCAATCACCCTGGTCCACATACCCCCTGTTTTCCTACTCATATTGAACGTGAACCACACGGAGTGGTGGTCACTCCCAGCCAGAGGGTCCTCCACCCCCAGATCATTTATAGCCTCCCCATTTAAAAGTACCAGGTCCAGAGTCCTCTCCAGTCTAGTCAGCTCATGTACCAGTTGTACCAGGAAACTGTCCTGAAATACCTCTAGTATGACCTGCTCCCCTGCGCTCATGGTGGCTGGAATAATCTCTGTGCAAATTTAACTAATACATTTTTTTTCTGAAAATTGTCTCAAGCCAGTTCCTTAGGAACCATCTCTGACAGACTTGGCTTTTTACTGCATTCTCTGAACTGTGAACTCTTCTGCCTATTACAGAGTTCGGCCCTGTGCTTGTCTGTTCTGCCTCTGCTTATCTAAGTAGAGAACACAAAAAACAAACATGCACAGTATGAAATCTTCTTGTGCACTGTTTGGTGCCATGGCATGAATTTTATTTATTTATTTATTTAGGAAATTGGAATTACAACCCTTTGATTCATAGACTCATTTCCAAAGGCTCCACATCAGAATTATTTGCACTAACAATGTTCCACAATATCCAATAAATTAACTTTTTGTTTCCAACTGAAACAATTTCTGATCTAGCATTATCAGTAAATCAATCCAAGAGGAGCTTTTTAAGCAAAATATATAGTCTTTTATACCCCCTTGTTTCAGCCCAGATCTGTAGAAATGTGGATGTGGTTTTGCTGCAAACTGATTTTTCGGTGCTTGACCTGGTGCTGGTAGGTGATGCCTGTAGGAGTGCAATGCATGACACTGTGCAGACATACGCTGTGTTCAATGCTCCATTTCTTCAGGAGGAATTCCATGTGCTACTCCCATTCCTGGTAACAGTACATGAGTTTATACTGGAATCACTCCTCAGCCTTCACTTGAAGCCACAGGTTTCTGCTGGTTTTGACCAGTCTTGTACACTGAGACCTGCCTATCTGGAAAATCATTGCCCCATGCTCTCTGATTCTTTTTGGCACTTTTCTATCACCCTAGGATACTTTCACCACAGGGTGCTCTGTCCTTGGCCTGGGATCGATCAATCCTCCATATCCCCCTAAATCACTGCACTGCTGACTGTTGAAATCTCCCCAGGCTGCAGGGGGATCATCTGGCCCCTGAGGTGTAGTGTCCCAGAGTTAGGGTACCACAGAAAAATAATTAATTATACAAAGGTGCCCCATAGGTCCCATTTAGGTGGGCAGCATAGAACAGTCATAGTGAGGCCCCTCCATCCATGCCCCCCTCTAATGCTAGCATAAAGGCAGAGCTGTGGGTGCAGGGGTTTAAACAAAAAAGTTTCCCTTTCTCTGCTGTCCCCTGCACTCTATTCTGAAAACCCCTCCCTTCAGGAAGCAGGGTGAGCCAAGGGGGCACCATTCAAAGTCCAGCTCAGGCTGGACTGTTAGAGGACAGCCAGCATTGTCAGTGATATGGTGTCCTAAATGCTGGATGCACAGTTATTGTAGCTTGACAGTGGAATGGGCAGTTGGATGCCGCTGGTTGTTATGGACAGAGAAGGGCCCAAGGGGAGTGCCTTCAGGCACCCCCAGAAGAAAAGGAAGCCAATTGCTGTGGTCGTGAGAGGGAAAGAGGAGACACAGGTTGAAGCAGAGTGCCAGAACTTACCTGTGGTCCTCCTCTTGTCCCTCCATGTAGGAGTCAGGTTCTTTGGTGCTTCTGTATGGTGTGGCGATCCTATTAATATGTTGCCTATTAGGGAGTCATGTTTTGTAACCATTTGCTGGGAAATTTTAGAGGCAGGTGGGACATGAGATAAAGGATTCTTGGGGCAACCATCATCTTTACCGCAGTAATTTTCCCTGGCATGGTTAAGTTAAGGTGTTTCCATCTTTGCACTCCAGATTGTAACTGAGCAAATAGAAGGGAGAGATTCTTGTCCAAAAGGGTCTGTATATTTGAGGCTAAAACCACTCCCAAGTATTTTGTGCCCTTTGTGGCTCATGCTAGGCCTGTGTTTTTTAGCATATGCGGAAAGGTGGTGGGGTTTAGTGGGAGTACCTCCATTTTGTTAGTGTTAATGAGAAATCCTGATAGCTTTCCAAAGGAGTCAAGTAAGGACAGGACTGAGGGTAAACTAGCCTGCAAGTCTTTAGTTAGGATGAGACAGTCATCTGCATTAAGCATAGTATAAGATGTAATCCCCACTACCTTGAGCCCTTGTATGTATGGGTGGTCTCTAATTACACATGCTAGTGTTTCTATTGCCAGTACAAAAAGCATGGGTAACAAGGGGCATCCTTGTTTGGTTCCCCTGTACAGACAGATTGGTTCAGAAAGGGTGCTATTAGTGAGGACCTTTGCAGTGCGGCTAGTGTATAGTGTTTTAACCTAAGTGCTAAAATGGGGTCAAAATTGAGGTGCTGTAGGGTAGCATGTAGAAATTCCCATTCCACTGAATTGAAAGCTTTCTCAAAATCAACTGTAATGGCTGCAGCTATGGTGGAAATCGCCAATGCTCCCTGCAGTAATGTTACTAACGCTCAAAGGTGATCTGCCCTTACTCGGCCTTTAACAAACCCTACTTGGGAGGGGTGGATCAAATTGGGAAGCACTTTTTCTAATCGGACTGCTAAAACTTTGGCCAGGATTTTCATGTTGGCATTTATGAGTAAAATCGGAATATAGCTACCCCTCTTCGTTCAAGGCCTCTTGCACCATGTTGAGCAGAGGAAGGGAGATAGTGTCTTGAACCAGTTTGCACATATCTACAGGGAAACCATCTCCCCCCAAGGCCTTGTGTGGGGCCATGTTTCTGACTGTGTCTCTGAATTCAGGTTCTGTCAGTGGAGGGGCCAAAGGCTCCCTTTGGGAATCAGAGAGATGGGGCATATTTAGGTTAGAGACAAAGGCTGCATTTGTTTGTGCATCCTATTTAATGTGAGTGCTATAGAGTGTCTTGTAGAACTCCAGCATAGCCTGATTTATCCCTGCTTCAGTGACCTGAGGCTGTCCACTTTAGTTTTGTAACTACTATGTGTCTTTCAGCCTGGCATTTTTTCAGCCTGAAGGCTAAGAGTTTTCCTGACTTTTCCCCTTGAGCCCAGTATCTGTGTTGCATCCTTTGCCTCTGTAATTCAGCTTTTCTAGTGGCCAGACTAGTTAACTGTAGCCTGAGGTTTACAATCTCATAGGTTAGGGAGCGGGACATAAGCTTCCCTGGGTTTGCTTTGTATAAAGATTCTTTGGCTGCCAATAGCTGCTCTAGTTCAGTCGCTTCCTCTTTTCTTTTCTTGCTGCGGTATGAGGCATAGCTAATTATTTTGCCCCTTAGGGTGGCTTTAAAGGCCTCCCAGATGGCTGCACAGGGTGCTGTCCCCGGAGAGTTATCTGCAAAGTAGTTTTGAGTTTCCCTTGACACCCAGGTTTTGAAGTCTGCATCCTACAGTAATAGGGGTCAAGGTGCCATGTGAAGGATTTTTTTGGGGGTAGGGCTGTCCATTAGAGCCATCGTTAGGGGGCATGGTCAGAGAAGTATAAAGGGGTGATTTTCATATCCACCACTTTTTGTGATATCTGGGGGTTGGTGAGCCGGTAGTCTAGCCTACTGGCTGTCTGTCTGGGAGCAGAGAAATAAGTGTGATCTCTGTTGGTCAGGTGTTGGAGCCTCCAGATGTCCTGTAGGGTGTGTAGATTGACTAAATCTTTGAAAGCAAGAAGTGATTTGGTGTGTGGCTCTGTTTTTCAGTTGGATTAGTCAACAAAATAGATGACTGTGAGGTTCATGCCCCCCCCCCAACTATGATCTCTGTGTTACTGTCCATGAAGTCTGACAGTGCTTGGGAGATCTCATGAAAAAAGTCAGGAAGGTCATCATTCAGGGTATAAACATTTACAAGGACCAATTTACCTATGGGAGTAGAGACTTTTGCCATCACCCAGCACCCTTTTGCATCTTTTTTGTGGTCCAGTAGTGACCATTTTAATTTTTTACGACATAGAATTGAAACCCCACATTTGGCAGACTGTGCCAAACTATGTACCTCCCATCCCACCCATTCACATACTAGTTTGGTAGATTCAAGGTTTGACCGTTTGGTCTCATGTATGAAGGCAATCTGAGTTAAGCTGTTTCAGTCTGTTCAGAATATTTTTCCTTTTTATAGGATAGTTTAAGCCCCTCACATTTCAGGAGGTAGCCATAGTCACTCTGGTGTTAGTCACTGGGAGACAGTATAATTACAAAGAGGGACCCTATACATAAGAAACCAGCTCTGGTTGCTTTCGGGTCTTTCAAACTAGTACCAACTCTTAACAAAATGGTCATCTTGTTCCCCCCATCCCTTGTCACCCATGTTCCCTAGTTCCTGTACTAGTGCCTACTTGAGAAGGCAGTACTGTATTGGTGTACATGTAAAATACAGTACATCTAGTCAACAACAGTAAAAGCTGTACGTGCAACATCCTTACAGTAAATACAAAGCGTTGTTGTATTTGTGGCTTAAGTTCAGAAGGTGCTACCCAGATCTGCCAGATGAGTCTTATTAGACAGTACCAACAGCGTGGGTAGCATTCAGAGGCAGCAAGCATAGTGAACAAATGAACCAATAACACAAACAATAACATTTTAATTTTATCAGTTGCATGAAGCAATTTGAGGACCTTGGTCTCTGCATGGTATTGGAACCCTAGAAGGGGGGGGGGTTGGCCCTCACCTTCTACTGCAAGAGGTGGGGATGTGCATCTTTCTTGGTCGGGTTCAGAGGATCTAGCAGGAGTGATTTGAGTGAAGGTGATTACCTTGAAATACTGGGGGGGGAGACGATCATCTTTTCGGTTTTCGGTTTTCGGTTTTCCTGTATGCTTTATAGAACTGGGTAATGAAACAGAGCTTCCTAATCAGCTAGGCACTCTATGTTAAGTGAGCAAGTGAACGGTTATGCCCTAGTAACCCCTAATAGGGTCTCCATTTACAGAGCTTGCTGCTGATTGGACAAGGTGTGGGCATAGGGAACCTCATGAGATTAAAATGTGTGCACTGCAGGGTGTCATATCATCCCTCAGGTCCCACTGTTGTAAGGTAGGGTGGTGTGGAGCACTGTTAGGATTATTTGAGGGCAAAGAGTGAAAATATGATGCACTACAACTTAAAATATGCCATGCTTCACATACCTTTTCAAATGCCACGTTATCCACAGCCTGCACCACCAATGTCCCAGTCCGCAGAAAACTACAGCAGCAGGAGCAGCATATCCATTGACAACAGCATCTCATATATTGTCAAGGCAGCAGCCTGTTCAGGTGTGGCACATTAAAGGCAGGGGATTCTCCATTGAAGCATTGGGTAAGCAAAAGGTTGTGGTTAGGGACTGGGGAGTAATGTTCTTGCCAAAATTGGTTAAACACAGCTCTTCAAAAGACAATTTGTGCAATGCACAGTAATGTGTATGTTTGTTAAAGCAGCAGGGGCACTTTGAGAAACCCTGCATCATGTCTCAGTCTTGTGGCATGTGAGTAAGATCTCCATGGTAGCAGAGACAAGTGCAGGAGCTTTCCCCCACAGCACAAATAAAGTTTTTAATAATCCCCAAGGAGGGTAATTCCCTTAGGAGGCTCACTGGTCCATAGGTACAGTGTACATTTCCCTGAACTGGATGAAAATTCACCTTGCCATGGAAGTCGGCTCTTCGCCCATGTTGCCAGGATCACTAGGCTCTTGTTAGTCCTCGATGCAGTACGCCCACTCTTGGCACTGTGGAATCCAGTTGGGGGGAGGTTCATCAGCAGTTGCAGGATTTAAGGCTGGATGTGCCAGTTCTGTAGAGAACTGCAGGGCCAATGGAGACAGCTCCCATAGGGGAGTAAAGCAGTTGCTCGTTTTAACTGAGGTGTCTCTGGGTGAGATGCTGCTAGCATCAGAGAGTAGTTGGAACTGCTGGTGGCTTCTGGATCTATTCCTGTGGTGTAAGGGTTTCCCAGCTGAAGCATGCTTTGTCAGTTTCTTGGGTTTGCCATGCTGCAGTTTCTGCCATGGCTCCTCTGGGAGAGTGTTGTTCTGCATTGGTGGTCCATGTGGGTTCGGTACCTCAGACATTACTTCCATGGGTTGCCATGAGGCAGTGCCCCCCTTCAGCTCAACATGCCAACAGCGAACCACGAAAAAAGACCATTACAGTGACAGTCACTGTAATGTTTCTTTTCCATGGTTTACTTTCCCCCAGTGTTCTGCCCCCTCCTTGGACCAACTCCAACCTGAAGTTGATAATCCTAAAGTCTGGGGGGTGTGAGGGGCACAGCCCCCCACAGAAAACACTGGGGCATTGGGTGGCACAGTATCTGCATTGGTATTGAGCCATCGCTGTGCAGAAGGTCAGCATTTTCACTGTCGACCCCCCTTGGTGCTTCCCCAGGAGGAGCTCTGTGGTTCTTTGTGCAGCTGTCCCGGGGCCTTTGCATTTCTTTGAATATCTATGAGGAACATGTCCACTTTGCTAGGAGAATTGAAAGTGATATAGTCCCCATTATATATCACATGAAGCATTGCAGTATAGCAGAGGGCAGCTGGAATGTTAAGCTTATACAGTTGTTTTTTGACAGTGGCATATGCCCTCCACTTCTTAGATAGTTCGTAGGAGAAGTCTTGGTAGATTTGAATAGAGTGACATTGCCATTCAATGTTTTTTAGCTCCCTGGCAGTCCACAAGAACAGTTCCTTAACAGGGTACCTTAAGAATTTCATCAGAATGGGTCTTGGTCTGTCCCCAGGAGGAGGTCTGGGGGCTAAGCGCCGATGTTCTCTCTCTAGCTCTGAGGGGGCCATGTTGTTGAGGTGCAGCATATCTGGCAAAGCAGTACGGAGGAACATTACCATGTATCGCCCCTCCATCCCTTCCAGAATGCCCACTATCCTAATGTTGTTTCTTCTCGAGCGAGTCTCAGTGTCATCCACTTTATCCAGGAAGTAGTTTACTTGCTGCTGTTGTTCTTGCCATATGGCTTGCTGTTGGTGCAGCTGCTGATCATGTTGTTGCACTGTTGCCTCCGTTTTGGACACCCGCTGAGCTACCAGCTGTAGATCTGTGTTAGTTTTAGTGTTAGTCAGTTTCAGCTCAGTCATGTCCTGAAGAACCTTTGTCCACATTTGGGCTAGATTGGCAAACTCCAAGACAGAGTCTAGTGGGAGCGTAGAGCTTGCCATACTGTGCCACGGGTACCCCTCCTGTTAGGTAGTGAATGGATCTTTTCATTGGGTGATGAGTTGACTGGAGAGTCGGCGCTGTGCCCAGCCTGCATGTTGGCACCAAGAGGCATTCTACGGCCTTTTGCTAAAATGTCACTATTAACCTTTCTCGGCCACCCGAAATCCAATTTGCTTGCTGTTGGTAGTGAATTATAGCCCAGCTGTTCTGGTTACCGATTCCTCTTCACAGTCTCCTGTCAGGGTCAGTGATTCTGCTGGATATTTAAAATTGGCTGCTGAGGGTCCTCTTCACTCAAATTAATGTGCTTCCATATTGGATGCTAGACTCTGCCCCGAGGAAGTTCTTTTTTACTGAGATAGTGGTTGAACCTTGGAACAGTCTGCCAGATAAGGTGGTGGGAGACAAGACCATTAATAGATTTAAACACAGCAGGGACAGAGTTAATGGCTTGATGCTCAAGCTAATAGGGGTTGAGAGTCTGTATCACATACAACATTGTCATCTATTGCCTTTATGCACATAATATTCTTGTGTCATTATTCCTGTAATTTATTTACTGCCACAGTAGCTATGTATCCCTGACTGGCTGATCAAACTGTATTGTCCCATGCTGTATCACTCTAGTCTGTAATTACTTGTCAAGTATTGTGTTTTTTTTCTGCTATGTTATACAAACATGTAGTGTTTTTTCATGTGCCATCTTGATCGCCCAGGTAATGCCTGAAAATGGTCCCTGGGATCAGTGTACCAACCCAGTTATGAAATACATCAGTAACAGTGATCTAGGGAGGTAGCAGCAAGGCAGGAACATGGGGCTGGTAGCATAGGCATAAACCCCCATGTAGACACTAGTTTTGAGGGTAGGATAGGATACAGTAGGCTCACTAGATGAACCAATGGTCCTTTTCAGCCATCAACTTCATTGTTTTTGTTTCTATGTTTCTGTGCCTCCCACCTCCATCTGTACTAATGGGATTCCTATAATTTGTCTTTTTTTTAATACTTTAGTCTTTTTACCTATGTACTGTCAGGCTGCTATACCTTGAATGCATGAATCATGATTCCCAAGTTTTCACTTTACTGCTGTTACACATTCATGATTTGGGGCCCAGTGCCTGCCTGCATAGCCACCTGCAAAATTCTTCCTCATTCCCCATTCCTAGAGTTCCCACTGGAGTAAGTGGGCAAGCAGACTGTGGGTCAGCTGTCTCCATTGGTCTCCTTTGGGTGATACTATGCAATGCCAGACTGATGAGAAAAAAGGCCAAAATTATGGTGGACATGATTTGTTCTGTTGATCTGACATGCATCATTGAGACCTGGCTGGCGGATGAT
Source organism: Neoceratodus forsteri (assembly GCA_016271365.2). Classification (NCBI taxonomy): domain Eukaryota; kingdom Metazoa; phylum Chordata; order Ceratodontiformes; family Ceratodontidae; genus Neoceratodus; species Neoceratodus forsteri. The sequence goes on from CM057455.1 coordinate 245,856,499, forward strand.
GCAGGTCCAGTTTTGGAGGCATCTATCCCAGCTGGGTATTCTGTAGTGCACTGCCTGAGGGAGGATATGCGGGTGTTGCCATCTGCTTTAGATCCAACCTGAATTTCTCCATGCACCCGCTGGGATCTACTTCATCATTTGAATGCATGACTGTGCGTGGGGGTTCAGGTGCAAGTTGTAGGATCCTCTTCATATATCTCCCTCCAGGGCATGAGGGGGAATTCCTGCAGGAGGTCGCAAACTTCATTGTCAACAGGGTATTGGAGTTTACCAGATGATTGATTCTGGGTGACTTCAATGCCTGGGTGAATGAGGAACTCTTGCATTTTGGTCAAAACTTCCTTCAGTTGATGACATAAGCCTGGTATCCATACCCAAGGGAACCAAAATTAGTGGGCTGGTGGCTCGGCCGACTTCAGTGTCCTATCCTACTTGGGCAGTGTTGTGGAATGCCAGGTCCATTAAAAACAAGACAGCAATTATTGCTGATCTTGTTGGGTCAACGGACCTATTATGCATCACCAAGACCTGGCTGGATAAAAATTCTGGCCCCATTTTGGAGTCAGCTGTTTCATCCAGGTTCTCGGTGATACACTAATCGAGGCAGGATCTCAAGGGCGGGGGAGTCGCAGTCTGTTTTAGACTGGAGTTGGACCTTGTAGCAGTACCTGTAAGGGAGACCAGATCCTTTGAGTGTTTAGTGGTCGCGGGTGTGGGAAGCAGGATTCTTCTTGTACACCGTTCACCTGGGGGTGAGAAGATATTCCTGCAGGAAATCGCAGACTTCATTGTTGACATGGTGTTGGAGTTGCCCAAATTGATGGTTCTGGCTGACTTCAATGCCTGTGTCGATGATGAACTCTCACAGTTTGGACAGGATTTCCTCTAGCTTATGAGTTTGCTGGGTCTCACGCAGGTGATTACCTCTGCCACTCACAGTCATGGTCATTCACTAGACCTGGTCTTCTTGCAGGGGATAGAGATAGCCTACTTGGGGGTGGAACTGGTTGGGTGGTCTGACCATCACACTATAAGGTTCAGTTTCAAGGCTGTCCCTAATAGGCTTGCTCCTGTGGAGATGGTTAGGTGCCACCCTTTAAGGGGTGTAACCCCAGATGGTCTAACTGCGGTACTTAGCCTATCAAGATTCCAGATTGCAAAAGTGGATCCAGGGAACCTGATGCAAGCCTATAATAAGGCTGTAACAGAGGCTCTGGATGCCATTGCTCCTGTCCTCGTTTGTCCCATAACCCTTCGCACTTGATCTCCATGGTTTGATGAAGCCTTGAGGGAGTTGAGGTGAGAGGGATGAAGGATAGAGCATGGCTGGTGGAAATTGGGTCTTGAAGCCGACAAACTTAGATTGATGGACCATTATAGGGTCCATCGATTGGCTATCTCACATAAGACAACAGTGTTCCTATCCAGGGAGATCGCCGCAGCATCAAATCGACCGGCTCAGCTCTTTCGAACTGTAGACAGACTGTGTGATTCAGTCCGTCTTCAGGTGTGTATAGTGTTTTCACAGGCTAAGTGTGATGAGTTTGCTCAGTTCTTTGCTGATAAGGTTGCCGACATCAAATCTGAGATCTGTGCAGTTCACTCTAATGGGGGTGGTGGTGGTTGGAGGGAGGTGACTACGCCTTGGTTTGGTTGGTGCGACTTTGACTGGCTGGAGCTCATAGATGTCATGCAAATTGTCCAGAGTATGAAGCTGACCTGCTGTAGTTTGGATTTAGGTCCAACTCACTTCCTAGTGGGGGGTGTTGATGTTATCGCTGTCACAAATGCACTCAGCAGGTCAGTCCCTCTGCTCCCACAGTGCCAACCTCAGAGCACAATAGTGTGAACAGGTGACAGATAGGGTAACCCTCCTGTCTGTTTTTGGGTCCAAATCACTTTTAGTCTCAAGTTCTGGGGGGATTCAAATTGTGAACCTTATGCTAGTGTACCCAAATGTACGAGCACAGATAACATTCCTCTTTGGGGGAATGCAATATATCTTTCACTGAAGGGCACCTAACCAGAAATCCAAAATGAACCCTTAAAACTCTATAAGAGACCTTAGGTATATTCTTACCCTTTACCAAGCTTAGTAACACCATCAAGCTGTTGAACAGTTTTGTCAGACTTAATCACCTATACGTCACATGCAAAAAGAACTGACAGACACCCAGGCAGTCTTTCAAAGAAAATATTCTTTACTAAAAGATGATAAAAATATGAAAAATGTAAACACAGAACAATATATCAAAGAGCTCATGATCACATAAAAGAACAAGGGAAGATTACAATACAAAACTCCTACCACAATACATTTAGATCTTTGAGGCCAGATATTCAAAACTTTGCTCCAAGCCCCAAGTAGCACCGCCTGGCGTACAAACACTGCCCAGCCCAAATCGCCCACCATATTCAAATGGAATAGCCCGGTGCTAACCCTGCTGAATATAGTATGCGAAGGAAGCTGGGCAAACTGGTCTGAGAGTGCAGGGCAAACATAGCCCAGGAATAAGATAGCACTGAATATAGCAACAGGGAAGTGCACACTGCAACTGCAGCCCAGTACACCCTGGAGCAAGCCAGTGTTGCAGGTGGAGAACATTGTGTGTGAATGCACAGAGCAGACCCACAACACCTGCAAACAACAATGCAAGCCACACACTGCAGAACTGTGCTATGCTGACGTGTATTTTGCCTGGGCTAACCTGAATGCACAGTGCTAACACATTAGCCCAGGGCAAACTGGATATCTTGGGGCAAATGGGAGCCATATTCAAAGCTCCCATGTAAATTAGCCTACTTAGATAATCTGTGGGCAAACAGGTACATATGCATCTCATTAACTGCTGCTTAGCAAACACTACCACACAGTTTGCCCGGTGCTACTGCATGGAGCAGACAGCTCTTCCTTTTGGTCAGAATGGAAGTACAGGCTGGATGCAGCAGGCCAAGGTATGCCCACAGCATCCCCTGTTGGTTGGCATGGAAGTACAGGCTGGATGCTGCAGGATCTGGGTGCTGGCAGTCACAAGTGGTGCATACACCTGGCCCCTGCAGCACTACAAGCAGTCCAGAACAGGACTGAGTTACCTGCTGGGGGGAGTGCAGCTAGCCCAGACAGAGGAGGAGAAGGATCTGGAGGTGCTCATTACAGGGTCAATGAACAACTTGGCACAATGTAGGAAGACAGCTGCAAAGGCCAACAAAATGCTGGGATGCATTGCAAGGGGTAAATCCTCGAGGAGGGAGGAGGTGATTCTTCCACTGTATAGGTCATTAATTAGACAGCACCTGGAGTACTGTGTGCAGTACTGGTGCCTGTACCTGTAGAGGGACATTTAGTTACTGGAGGGGTGCAGCGCAGGGCAACAAAGATGATCAAGGGGCTGGGGGACTTATCATAAGAGAGGAAGCTGAGGGAGTTGAACATGTACTCGCTGGAGGAGAGGAGGGACGGGGGACATGACTGAAACCTTTAAGTACATGAAAGCAATAAACAAGACAGGTACAGAGGGGCTGTTCAAAGTACGGGAGGGGAGGGACACCAGGGGCCGTGATATGAGACTGGAAGGAGGAAGGTTCAGGAGGGAGAAGAGGAGACACTTTTTTGCAGAGATGGTGGTAGCTGGGTGGAATGCATTACCTGCAGAAGTAGTATCCAGTAGAACAGTGGACTACTTCAAAAGGGAGATGGGACAGGACAATGGGGAGGGTCAATGCAGGGGAAGGGTGAAAGGAGTGGCAGCTGCAGAATAAGGTCTGCTAGCTGCACATTCAAGCAGACTTGATAGACCTCTAGGCCTTTATCTGCTGGCAAATTTCATATGTTCATATATAGAGACATATCCTGCAACATATAGATAAAGATATGCATCCATGTATATATCTGGGTATATATGTACATATATATAGATATATACAGATTTAGATATATATCTATGTATAGACATAGGTATGTGTATATATATATATATATATATATATAGACATAGGTATGTGTGTGTGTGTATATATATATATATATATATATATATATATATATATATATCTGTAACCCCTTTACCTGGGGTTACTAGAATCCCAGTAAGACCTAGTGGTAGACAGGGAAGGCAACTTGTGAAACTCCAGTTAAATGGATTTCACACTGTCTCACTCTGTTCTCAGTCTCAGCTGAGACTGAGGGATGACATCATTTTAGAACTGTTGCAGCTGCATAAGCCACACTGAAATGTTGCAGTTGGAGGTTAGAGTAGAACGTTGGGGAATTTGAAGCCAGTCTGTGTGCAATCTTAGAGAGAGACTGTAGTGCAGCTGAGTGTGTGCAGGCTCTCAGAGCTTTAAGCTCTGTTTCAGAGCTACTTTTGTTTTTAGTGTGTGTTTCCACCTGAAGAGGAACACAGGAACTGGTAATTGAAGTGGTGTAAACTGCTCTCAATGGTTCAGAGCCCCATCCCTGAGAGGTGTCTGCCTGTTTTCCAGGGGCAACCCTCCTGGGTCAAGCTAAGGGAAAGAAGCTGCCTGTCTGAATTGTGCTGAGGCACCAAAAGCTCTGAGAGGAAGATTCCTTGAGGAGGAAATGCCTATGAGGCACCTGCAACCAAATGGTGAGTTCACTCTGAAAAAGGGCCAAGTGTTTTCACCTGAAACAGAAGGAAACTAAAGAGACTGTTACTGAGGGGTCAGGAAAAGACAGCCAAGTACAGTTGGAAGATGTGGGGATTGGACTGCTTAACTCAGTGGGGGGTCTAGAGTAATGGACAAAGCCACTTATAAGTATGTTCAAGGCCAGCACAAAATGGAAAGAGATGTGGGGATTGGACTGCTTAACCTGTGGGGGGTGTAGAGTAATGGAAAATGCCACTTATTTTTAAGTATGTTCAAGTCCAGCACAAATGAGAAGCAAGACAAGTAGATTGAATGTGAAATACATTTAGCAAGAATCTACACAGCAAAGTGCTAAAGGATGAAGTGTTTACAGTCCAGAGAAATGGCCAGGTATGAATTGTGGGAGTGAGAGGTGGGAGACCCCACATCAGCAGTAACCAAATTCACCTCTGCAGATTTGCTCTGAGACACCTTTTGCTTTCCCTCAGGTTCTTGGCCAGTGCCTGAGGAAAGTACCCAGATGTCGGATTAAATAGGAAGATTCCCTGATGGAGCCGAGGTGCTCTTAGGTGGTTAAGGGAGCCACCAGAAAATGTTTCCATGAAGTATGGAAAGTGCCCAAGTGGCTGGTGAGGGAGCCAAGCCAGGGAAAACCCAGAGCAGTGTACAAGTTCGGGTTGTGTAACCCAAAGCAGTGTACAAGTCTGGGCTGTGTGCCCAGTGTGTTGTACAGCCTGAGGGCTAAAGTGATGAGGATGTGTTCTGGTCTCCTTTAATCTGCATTACCAGGAGTGTAGCCCCGTGTGGGTCCATCTATGCTTTGTTTATTCTGTTTGGATTTGAATAAAAGCCACACTTTAGAATCCCACTTCTGGTATTGGACATTACAGTTATTGCTTCCTGTGTTTGGAGTTACTTGGGTGCCCCTGTGCAGAGTAGCCAAACCTAGCCTTTGTGCCGAGTGACATGTTCCTCCCCGAACCCAGCCCACCTGGTAGAGCTGTCAGATACAAACGGCATACCAGCTTTGGGTTACAAAAATGGAGGCACCACTGAGGATTTGGGTTTGGAATTTTGGGAGGAATATAAGAAAGGTCGCTCGGGCAAAGGGCTAGCGTTTTGGCTATCTGGCAGTGGGTAGCCCAAAAAGCTGAAGCTAAGTTATCTAATGTGCCGCTGTGTGCTGTTGTCCATGTGCTGCTGTTAAAATGCCAACTGTTTACCAAGAAGCAGTAAAGATGGAGAGTGTATGCCCTTGTCCTGCATTAAAATTACAGCATTTGCCAGCTTTTAAAAGTGTTTGTGACAAAGAAAAGTGTGGAAAACTGTGGGTAGCAAAAGGAAAATTGTGCCCTAGACGTTGGAAATGCTTTCTTGTGAACTGAGAGACTTGTTGTGTTAATAGCCATGAAAAATGGTTGAAATGGGCTCCCGTAAAGGAGCTTCAGTGAAAAAAAAAAAAGTGTGGTTTTGCAGTTTGAATTTGCCTGCTTGACGATCGCTGTGAGGAGAAGAGCACTCAAGAGGAAAGAGGCTCATTTGCATGGCGTCGAGTGATTGGTGAGACTGCAATCAGTCCTGCCCCCAAGCCAGCTCTATAGTGACTGCCCAGCATTCAAGAGGGAAAGTGAGTGGAGTGTGCATACTGACTTGTTAGGAGGAGCGTCGCGGTGACTGAAAGCGCTGTAAAAAGTTCAAAAAACTGTCTTTTCTGTGTAAATTTGGACTCAACCCACATCTCGATCAACTGGACTGTGAGTGTGGTGTTCAGAGGGATGTCGGCAGGACTGCCAACCCGCTTCTGTCCAGAGGCCTCCAAGACTGGCTGCAGGCCGTTTTCCATCGCAGCAAACAGCTACTGATAACAGTGAGTAACAAAGAAATAATTGCTCAAAAGCCAGCTGAATCTGTGTGTAGCAGTGTAATCGCTTTGCAAATAAGGACTGTGTTAAGTTTTTACCAGCAAAAGCAAGCATTTTAAGCCATCAACTGGGAGCATAATTATATGTTCAGCATCAGTATAAGTTTCAGAGCCATGAAAGAGACTGTGAGTTGTATCCAATAAGCAGCAAGAGTTACAGGCAATCCTGTGCTTGAAATATTGAGACTTTAAGGGACTGTAAGCTAGAACAATGTCTTCAGCAAGTGAAAAGTCTGTGGTAAATCATATAAATGTGCTAGAATATAGAACAGTGCTAGTTTGTGCAGTTTGAGCAAAGTTATCAGCAGAGCGTCTAAATCGGATTCGCAGTGGCTTGACCCAATTTCAGAATGTTGATGCGTAGGAGTGCTGCCGCCGCCATTACAGGGTGGGGTAGTAATGTAAACACAGCAGCAGAGGAGCCATTTTGAAGGAGAAAGAAAGTGTTCAGTGAAATGGGACTTGAAATAACAGTGAGCGTTTGTTTGTTTTTCTCTGCAGTCATGGCCTCAGGACCAGCCCGCTACCCAGATCATGCCCAGGCTGTGGTAGCAGTAGAAGTGAACAAGTTAAGGGACATTGACAGATGTTACTACGGAGGAACTACTGCCTCCTCATGTGGCAATTCCTGGATATCCAGTGCAAGTATGTTTGATGTGCTTAAATGCAGGAAGGGACGTCTTCATGGTACCTCACTGTTCTGGGGGCCTAGAGAAATATGGTTTGTTTAAAGTGCCCATGATTCATTTTGCTCCCACATGGACAAGAGTTCAAGAATCTGCAGTTGGCAGCACACAGCACCAGATGGAGCCTGTTGGAGAAGGCCCCTCAGGGGAGTGTGGCACAAAGCTAGAGGGTGCAGATTTACAGACAGAACAATGTGCTGATGTTTCAGATTCTGAGTTGCAGAGAGACATATCAGGAAGAGCATCAGTAGACCCATGGAGAGCAGGGCCTAGCCCAAGTCTCATAGGTGAAGACGAGATGAGGGAGGCTTTGAATGGGAGGCTTCAACATACACACCCAATGAAGAGTGGATAGTCTCAGGAGTGAGAACGACTGCTCACTCCTCAGCACAGATTCTCAGTGAGGAAGAGGGGGACCTTTGTGGCCTTGTGAAAAAGGAACTGGTACACAGACTCAAGCTCTTGCCTCAGAGGAATGCATGGAAGAGACTGGTGATGCCACTGCCCTGGCTGTGCAAGAAGAATCCAGGGATACATTTTTTGTGTCTTTGAGAATGCCTAGCTGGCAGAACCAGGACTGGCCACCCCCAAGCCAGGTCAGAGGACTCAGGTTGACCAAAGCTAGTAAAGAGGAAAGGCTGGTTAGCAGGAAGGCGAATGAAATCAATGGGATGTCCTTTCCTTCCTTTTCTCAGACAGTCTGGGAGGAGATTGAACAAAACAGGAAGTCCTGGATTTGGGCAGAAGCAATGAAATGTGTGCATCCTGGTGCAAACAAGCATGTCAAGTACAGAATGTTTCATGACAAATACAGCCAGTGGAAAAGAGGCAGCACACTGTTAATGGACACTGTTTGAATAGTGGATGGAGAGGGACATGAAACCTTTCACAGTGTGAATTATGAGCACCCAGATGGGGTAATAATTCAAGCACCTGACCCATTGTGCTATTGGCTACAATGCAAAAACCTTCCTGCAAATGTGCCCATGCCTACCAAATGGAAAGCAGAGCAGTGGTAGCCAGTGCTGCCACTCCGGCTGTTGCAGTACCTATGTTGTTCCACCAGTATGGACATTCAGGACTCAGATGCCCCACATTCATCAGTTCTACAGTGTACTGGCTTCCCAGAATCCATTGACTGGCCCACCATATGACTTCAGATTCAGAGAGGACATCAGTCCCGCTGTATCCTGATTCATCGCCTGGTAATCGGATGACTTCAGACCAGCTGTTTTCCTTTTTGTTCCTGTTCCAAGGTTCCATCTCCAGAGATAACATCAGCCCAGCAGTTTCCATATGTGCCCTACTGTCATTCCTGGAAGATGTCCGCCCAGCTGTATTGGAAGAATGCTGCCAGGGAGAGTCTTCGGCTGAGGACCAGGTTTGGTGCCGTGTTCGTTCTACAAGGGACTGGCAAGTCCAGACTTTTCTATCCTTATGAAATTGCAGTACACACCCTACACTAGCAGACTCCAGATGATTGAACTGTACTCAAAGAATCTCCCCTTTGGGACTTTGATGTGCTAGAACTGTGCTTCACCGGGCTCTGGCCCAGGAGAGACTCTTTAATGGACTTGCCTTCAGGCACTGTGGTCACTAGATGGGACTTTTAGGGCACTCCATCCCCCAAATATGGTGTATTGTAAATACTGTCATTGTTTTCTACTGTTTTCTAATGTTTATACTGTTTTTTCTACTTTTCTGAAAAAAAGAAATGTTGGGGATTCTCCAGTGTTTTGATGGTAGGGGTTTAGATAGACTGTGTATGAAGAATAGGAGTGCGTGATGTCTTTCTTTTTTCTTGTAGGTGTTCCTAAAGAAGATAGAAAAGAAGACAAGAAGAGGGGGAGGAATTCATCGGAGTCCCTCACTAGTACTTTAGAGAGTAGTGTTTAAAGTACTGTTGTTGTTGTTACTGTGTGTAACTTTTCCTTCCACAGGTATGGTTGTGGGGGAGTATGGGAGTAATGCATAGGCATGGTATTAGCTCCTGGTGTATGGTTGCATGGTGTCCAGGGTCAGAGAGGTCTCCTGTTTGTTTTGTTTTGGGAAATTTGAGTTAGAGGCAGACATGTGTTTCCCAGAGAGCTAGAGGGGATAGACAAGCTGTGGTCCTGAATGGCCATAGGGGCCACAGTGCTCATCTATTAGGGCTATGCTCTGGACAGTTCTACTAGACCCACTAGGTGCCCATAGTTAGTGGGTAGAGTAGAGGCTGCCATGTCAGCTAAAGGCCTCTAGGCCCTTAGTGTTGCCTGCCTGTGCTAGCACATGGTAGAGGAGAAGGTAGCATTACCTCCCCATAGTCAACACATGGGGCGAGATGGCCTAAGCCAGGTGATTAATGACTGCGGACAGTCATTTTCCTGGCTCAGACTGAGTGTAACCCCCCTGTTACCTGGGGTTACTAGACTCCCAGTAAGACCTAGTGGTATGGAGGGAAGGCAGCTTGTGAAACTCCAGTTACATGGATTTCACACTGTCTCACTCTGTTCTCAGTCTCAGCTGAGACTGAGGGATGACATCATTTTAGAACTGTCACAGCTGCATAAGCCACACTGGAATGTTGCAGTTGGAGGTTAGAGTAGAACATTGGGGAATCTGAAGCCAGTCTGTGTTCAGTCTTAGAGAGAGACTATAGTGCAGCTGAGTGTGTGCAGGCTCTCAGAGCTTTAAGCTCTGTTCAGCTACTTTTGTTTTTGGTGTGTGTTTCCACCTGAAGAGAAACACAGGAACTGGTAATTGAAGTGGTGGAGACTGCTCTCAATGGTTCAGAGCCCCATTCCTGAGGGGATGGGGGGGAAGGTAGGTGTCTGCCTGTTTTCCAGGGGCAACCCTCCTGGGTCTGGCTAAGGGAAAGAAGCTGCTTGTCTGAATTGTGCTGAGGCACCAGAAGCTCTGAGAAGAAGATTTCTTGAGAAGGAAATGCCTGTGGGACACCTGCAACCAAAGGGTGAGTTCACTCTGAAAAAGGGCCATGTGTTTTCACCTGAAACAGAAGGAAACTAAAGAGACTGTTACTGTGGGGTCAGGAAAAGACATCCAAGTACAGTTGGAAGATGTGGGGATTGGACTACTTAACTCAGTGGGGGGTCTAGAGTAATGGACAAAGCCACTTATAAGTATGTTCAAGGCCAGCACAAAATGGAAAGAGATGTGGGGATTGGACTGCTTAACCTGTGGGGGGGGGTGTAGAGTAATGGACAATGCCACTTATTGTTAAGTATGTTCAAGTCCAGCACAAATGGGAAGCAAGACAAGTAGATTGAATGTGAAATACATTTAGCAAGAATCTACACAGCAAAGTGCTAAAGGATGAGGTGTTTACAGTCCAGAGAAATGGCCAGGTATGAATTGTGGTATTGAGAGGTGGGAGACCCCCATCAGTAGTAACCAAATTCACCTCTATGGATTTGCTCTGAGACACATTTTGCTTTCCCTCAGGTACTTGGCCAGTGCCTGAGGAAAGTACCCAGACGTGGGATTAAATAGGAGAATTCCCTAAAGGAGCCAAGGTACTCTTAGGTGGTTAAGGAAGCCACCAGAAAATGTTTCCATGAAGTATGGAAAGTGCCCAAGTGGCTGGCAAGGGAGCCAAGCCAGGGAAAACCCAGAGCAGTGTACAAGTTCGGGTTGTGTAACCCAAAGCAGCGTACAAGTCTGGGCTGTGTGCCCAGTGTGTTGTACAGCCTGAGGGCTAAAGTGATGAGGATGTGTTCTGGTCTCCTTTAATCTGCATTACCAGGAGTGTAGCCTCATGGGGGTCCATCTATGCTTTGTTTATTCTGTTTGGATGTGAATAAAAGCCACACTTTAGAATCCCACTTCTGGTATTGGACATTACAGTTATTGCTTCCTGTGTTTGGAGTTACTTGGGTGCCCCTATGCAGAGTAGCAAAACCTAGCCTTTGTGCCGAGTGACATGTTCCTCCCCGAACCCAGCCCACCTGGTAGAGCTGTCAAATACAAACGGCATACCAGCTTGGGGTTACATATATATATATATATATATATACTGCCTGGGTCCAAACATGCACTGAATGACAGCCCCCCCCACGACAACTGTGGCACCCCACAGCAGGGGTGGGTGCCATAACAGCGGGGTGAGACACGACTGCATGGAACAGGCATGTGGCAAGGGAGGGTGATGTAGGCCATAGACACACTAGGCTCCACAACAGCGCATTACTGTAGGGGACTGGGAAGGCTGGGTGGGCTCTGCAGTCTGTCTGTGCCGTCATGGCTCTGTACCTATAGGTACCCCCCCATCACGATACCCGACCCCCAGAGCAGCCCTGCATTAATAGTATCCCTGGTAGTCTAGTGTCCCCCCATCAGGATTCCAGACCCTGTAGCCACTTGAATGCATGTATTCCCTGGTAGTCTAGTGGCCCCAACCCCCATTATGATCCCTGACCCTGTTCCCTGTAGAATGCAACCATTTCCCTGGTAGTCTAGTGCCCCCCCAAGCACATATCCTGACCCCATGCCCTGTATATTGGAACCATTTCCCTGATGGTCTAGTGTTCTCCCACCTGGCAGTGACGGCCCTCACTCCTCCAAACAACCACCCATGAACGGGGCCGGTGACCAGCTCAGTCCTCCTCTCACCACCACAGCCGGCTGCTGACTGAGGAATGAATGCGCTGTACTGTAATGAATGCAGTATAGCATATTCATCCCTCAGTTGGCAACCCGACAATAATGGTGAGAGAAGAGAAACTGAGCCAATCACACCTCCGATTCATGGGTGGTTATTGAGGAGCGGGGTCATCACTGCTGGGTGGGGGAACACTAGACCACAGGGAAATGGTTGCACTACACCGGGCATGGGTTCGGGATACATGTTTGGGGGGGGACACTAGACTACCAGGGAGACTATCTTATACAGGGAACGGGGTTGGGATACTTGCTTGGGGGGCACACTAGACTACCAGTGAGACTATGTTATGTGGGGAATGAGGTCAGGATATGTGCTTGGGGGGCACACTAGACTAACAGAGTGATGTGTCTGTTCTACGGCTGGGGGTCAGGGGTTCGGGATCGTGATGGGGGGCCACTAGTACACCTTGGATTTGGTATGCTGTTGCTGGACACGGGGGTCGGTTTCGTGATGGGGGTTTGGAGCACCGCCGCTATTAGCACTGCATTAAAAGCAGCTTTTTCCCAGCGGTAACTACCACCGTGCTACAGGTAGCGCTAACGCCTATAGCATGGCGCTATGTCTTTGAATATGCCGGTGCGCCGGCATTCAGAACCCCCCTCCCCACTGTCCCTCCCCTGCATACATTATGGTTAGCATCGGCGCTAACACCTACGCGTAATTCAACTGTACTTTTCAATATTGCAGTCAGGCGCAATGTCGGGCGGTCCAGTGCAACGGCTTTGGGCCCGGTGCTGGGCTTTGAATATCTGGCCCTTGCTATCTAAGGTATTACCTCTGGAAGTGCATTTTAAAAATGGATCAGAGAGCTGTGTCTCTCTAGAGTCCCAAGATGATATAATATTCATTTCAGACACAAGTATCAGTTTAAACTCTGTGTCTCCACACCCCTTCTGTGAGTCATCTAGCTCCTCCTTTTAGAATCAAATAAGTGCAAACATGATTTCCTATCAGGAGGTATTTAAATAAGGTACCACCAGAAGAAAAAATACATTTCCTATATATAGCTCCATAATTACATGTTTCCTTTGAACTTAGCAATCCCACACTGGCACCAATGTGTTAAAAAAAAAACAACAGGAATCAGCCTAATGATGTCCTGTTTCTGAAGTCATAAAGTCACATTTGATTTCCATTTCAAAAAGCCTAGGCATGTCATAAAAAGGTAATAAAATGCCATTCTGAAGGAAGTCAGTTAATTAAATGGTTCCTGGTCAGTTTACATATCCTGTAGCTTTACTGAAACCTGGAAGGGGGGCAACCATGGAAGCGCAGGCTGTCTTATGTGAGACAATAATATACTATATTTTTGTTTTACAAATATCATAAATAATCATAACCAGCTGGCCAAGCATCACAATCACAACCTCCACTTGCATACTGTGTGACTCTGAGCAAGTCACTTAGCTGCCCAGTGCTCCCAAGTCACCCCTGAAAACAGGCACTTGTGCCCAGTAGGACTTGCCGGTTACCAAAGTCTAAAAAAAAACAAAAAACTGCCCAGTCCTTGCAGAGATAGTCTGGTGTTCATTGCAATCAGGTGAGTTTCTGGACTCCCTGAAGGAGGCAGTGGTTGCACTCCTCCTTAAAAAAGCTTCACTCAACCTGGACTGTCCTGCTAATTACAGACCAGGCTCTAACCTTCCCTTTGTGGGTAAGGTTATTGAGAAAGTGGTCACGCAGCAGCTAGAGCAGGGGTTTGCAGCCTTTTCAGGTCTGGGAGCCACATGTCTGCCTGCTGTGACAGATCTGATCACCAGAGAGCCTTATGAGTACATGCATAGCAGATGTCTTTTGTAAGGCAAGGTAAGGGCAATGCAAATTTTATTTTTCTGACGCCCAATCCTGGAGGCTCTGGGGCCGTACAAAACATGAACATTTAATTTATAAATACAAATATAAAACACACACTCAATTACACATATAAATACACCCTACTATTGTTTACACAGGACTGATAACAATAGTATCAGTGGAATTAATGATGTCATACAGCACCTACAAAGGCTTGTCTGAACAAACAGAACTTAAGGAGGGTCTTAAAAACCTCTACTGATGGGGCCTCTCTCACCAATGGTGAAAGTGAATTCCACAAAACAGGTCAGGCGACACTAAAAGCTCAATTGCCAGCCGTTTTCAATCTTGCCCTGGGAATCACCAAGAGGCCCCTCGAAGAGGACGTATCGAGGCAGCGGGAGTAAGAAGGTCAGCCAGGCAGCAAGGACCCCATCCATGTAGAGTCTTATAAGTGAGCAATCCCACCTTAAAAAGGGCCCTCCATCGAACCAGCAGCCAGTGCAGTTCCCGCAGCACCGGAGTGACATGGCAGTATTTCGACAGCCCAGTCAGCAACCTGGTGGCTGCATTCTGCACCAGCTGCAGTCGACGGAGGGTACCTCCAGAGACCCCGAGGTAGAGTGCATTACAGTAGTCAAGCCTAGATGTTACAAATTCATGTACCAAGGTGGGGAGGTCCAGGGTTGGAATCAGGTGCCTAATCCTGGTGATATTTCTCAGATGGAAAAAACTCGCCTTGACAATGGCAGACACCTGATATTCTATTGTCAAACCATTGTCATATATCATGCCAAGATTACACAATTTAGAGGAAGCCATCAATGGGACAGACCCAAGAACCAATCCAGAATCTGCCCCAGAGGGCAACCCCCTCATGCCTCCTGTTCGACTCCACCACCAGTACTTCCATCTTATCGGGGTTCAGTCACAACCAGCTAGAGGCCATCCACTCATTGATCTCTGCCAGACAGTTGTTTAATACTTCCACCACATTGGATGTTCCAGGGCCAAAGGATAAATACAGCTGGGCATCATCGGCATAACAATGAAACCCCAAGCTGTACTTCCTAATGATCTCTTCCAGGGGCAGCAGGTACACAGCAAATAACATCAGTGATAACACTGAACCATGAGATACCCCACAAGACAGGAGGCTCAGAGATGAGGAAAAATTCCCCATCACCACCATCTGTCTTCTGTTTGTCAAAAAGGACTCGAACCAGCAAATGACAGAGCCGGTGAGTCCACAGAAGCCCCCAGGTGATCAAGTAACATCTGATGATCCACTGTGTCAAAAGCTGAGGAGAGATCGAGAAGAATGAGAATTGTCCCTTCCCCTCGATCCTTCGCCCTGAGGAGATCATTGTGCACCCAAACTAATGAGGTTTTTGTTGTGTGCCCTGCACGAAACCCTGACTGGAGCAGCTCATAAATATCAAATGTCACAACGTGATCTCCCAGCTGTTGCACCACAATCTCCTCCACAACCTTTCCCAAAAATGGAAGGTTGGAGACCAGTTGATAATTTGCCTTGATGACAGGGTTCAAAGATGGCTTCTTCAGAAGGGGTCTCACCAACGCCTCCTTCAAGGCATCTGGGATGACCCCCTCAGATAAGGAGCACTGGACAATCAAGACAAACACTGGACCAACAGCGTCGACACATCCCACTAGGAAACGCGTCGGCGCCGGATCCATTTCACAGTATGTGTGCTTCAGCTTCGAGATCACCTCAATGACATCCGCCACCTCTACTCATTTAAACTCCACCCAACCGGGTGGAGTGCTTTGTTGACAATCCAGATGACCACTGTTGGCTATAATATGGCTCACTGGTGGAACTCTTTGCCTGATGGTGGACATCCTGTCTGAGAAAAACTAAGCAAACTCATTGCACAAGGCTTCAAACTGCTATTTTCAACTGTAGACAGGTAGGATGTAATAGCCTGTCCACAGTCCGAAAAAGCATTGCTGGTCGGTTTCTCCCAGCAGCAATCTCCCTGGATAGGAACACTGCCTTCTTACAGTTGATTGCCCCCTTGTACACACCGTAGAGTGCACATAGGGCCAGTTTGTCTGCCTCCAACCCGGATCTCCACCAGCAGTGCTCCAGCCTCTGACCCTTGATCTTCAATGCCTTGAGCTCCCCATCAAACCATGGGGACCTCAAGTGAGAAGATCTGGGTCATACATGGACCAGTGCAAGGGAGTCGAGTGCCTCAGTCACTGCCCTGTTATAGGCATCAGCTGCCTCACCCATACCTCCCCTGCATCCACTGTCTACACTAGATAAGTTCGCCACCACCAGAAAACCCACCGGGGTCAATCCCTTCAATGGGCGGTAGCTCACCATCTCTGCAGGGGGAGGGATCTCGGGAGGCCCTGAGTCAGAACTCCACCGTGCAATGATCGGACCAAATGACCCGATCAGTCCTGAGATTCTCAATCTCAAGCCCCAGTGAAAAAAAACAGGTCCAACATGTGGCCACCCTGGTGGGTCGAAGTGGTAACTGCCTGCACCAGGCCCAATTATGTCATCAACTGGAGGAAGTGATAACCCAACCTGGATGACTTGTCATCGGCCCATATATTGAAGTCCCCCAGAACTAAACATCTGGAGGACTCCAGTGTCTCACCGACCACAATGTCACCCACTTCCTGCAGGAATTCCCCTCCCACCCCAGGATGGCGGTATATCAGGAGAATCCTACATCTTGCGCCTGGACCCCCACAAATGGCCACACATTCAAATGAACCCGCTGTTCTCACTGGGTGCACGGTGAAGCCTAGCTCAGCTCTAAAACAGATAGCCACTCCTCCGCCCCTGCGTTCCACTCTGGGTCAGTACACAGCGGAGTAACCCCAGGGGATGGCGACCTCTAACACTGGCCCAGCATCATCCCTCAACCAGGTCTCCTTAATACAAATCAGGTCGACTGAAGATATCAGATCTGCAATAATTGCAGTCTTATTATTGATCCACCTAGCATTGCATAGCACCACGTTCAGGGGATTGGTAGACAGTGCAGCCCTTTTAGCCACCTGCCCGCTAGATCTCATAGAAACCCTGGGAATAGGAATTAACTCCGTCTGGCCTCTCTCCAAACCCCATCGCTTTCCAGGGTGCCTTCTGCACCCAACTGCCTCAATCTTATCCCCCTCCCCCATGTACAGGACCCCCTCTCTATCTTCTACCCACCCGTCTCCTTCCAATTCCTACCTCCCGGCAATTACGAGCTGTAGTATCTGAAACCAGGGGGATGGTATACAGGCTGTAGACCATAAAGCTGGGACACCCCATAAACAATTCTAGCCAACCCCCATTTACCAGCCACCCCCGACATATATTTATCTGTCCTGTCACACAAATATTCCCCCCCAGCTCATCAATCATACACTAATTCTTTATTACAGACAATCTATACACCCTATTAGCATCAAACTGCCCTCCCCTATCACCCAAATAACCACAACCAAACAGAATACCCCCACTAAAAACAACAACCAACCCCCCACCCCTATATATAACTATACAATAACAAAATCAGAACCTAAAATATAAAACTATTTGAGTCAGCCAATCCACAAAAGGAATTAGCCCAGGAGCAATCAAATATTTAGCAGTAAAGACAATCCAAACCTAGCAAAAAGCTAGAATAATCCCTTCATATCAGATAGATCCACAACTCTGAAAAAGGCAGTTCTCAGCTTTTGCAGCTACTATACCAGTTCTTCAGGGATCTATTCATTGCATTCCAGAAATCCAGAGCAGTTCCATCTCTCCCTTCTCAACTTAACTCCTCCATACAGTGGTCCAAAGCACAGTGCCACAACAAATCCCAGCACACATTCAGTCGTCAGCATAGCAGGCCCCTTCTCCAGCCCAGAATCCGCTACACAGAGTCTTCAGCTCTTGGCCACGGGAGACACGTACGGTTCTCCTGAGAGGCAGCAGAGCTCCCTCTGCCTGCCTGCCGGTTACCCACACCGCTCAACCACTGCCCCAGCACGGCGGATCCCTTAAGCCCACAAGGTGGCCTTCATCACAATCCAAACAAGGAAGTTCTTCTTTCTCCCTCACACACTTCCTTCTTGGAGTTCCTTCCACTGGTCCCATCCCACTCAGCGACTGACCACTTCCTGCAAGTCAGTCTGACTGGGCTTTCATCCCATCCGGAATCCACTGCTCAGTCTATCATTCCTCCATGCAATTTCCACTCACACACAGAGCTCCTTGAACCTGAAACTCCTGGATTCCTCAGGCCACGGAAAAAGGTATGCAGCTGTTTACATTAAAATTGTCTGCATAAAGCTCTTCCAAACTAATTCCTTTCTGCCACAAAACTGCCACAGAAACAACCCGATTCAACGGGGGCAGGGGAATTCAACTCTCGGCTCCTTAACTAAAATTAAAAAAGCTACCTCCTCCCTCTAACTTACTTAAAAACAGCCCTTTCTAACACTAATAACCCTACTCCTGTTGCCTAGACTAGCTTATTTTCATCATCAATCCAGTCTGTATTTGACAAAAATATAAGAAACACACGAATCCACAAGAAAGGAAACTAAGCTCAACTAGAGCCTCTCCAAACAGCAGCCCAGCATGGCCGCCATCTTGCTTAATTTTACCTAAAATTATCTCCAAGTGTATTTGAGTAAAACTGATGTTACTTAATTGAAGCACTACTGAAAGCAAACCACTAAAAAATGTAACGTATCAATTATTTTCAACAACAATGATGCATTTATCGTCCTATTTAAATGTGCAAACATTTCAACTTGCAGGATATGCCAGTTTACAAAGCACAGTTGTACCACCAGGTTGCTCAGAAAGGCCTAAGCTTCTGGCTGACTTGGTATGGATTGTCATGGTACAAGTAGGTGCACAGTTTATCCATGCATAGCTTCTGATTCTCCAAACCCTGTCTGAGAAAACTGAAAATGTTTTAGCCATGATCCAGCTGCCACAAGGGTAACTAGTTAGTAACTCATCCTTAATTCCTAATACATTTGAACAGCAGAATGGACTACAAGTGCCAGCTGTGCTGTATAGTATATTTGTTAACTATCGGTTCATCAAGCACAAGAGAGACATAGTAAGTTAACCTCATATCACAAACACGAATATGAATCCATATTCCACAAAATGTTCTTTACATGGTCTTTCATGGTCTTGTGTTCAAGAAAAGCCTGTGTCAAATCTAGCATACAGTAACATTCTGCTCTGTTCCCCTGAGATCTATAGACAAGTGTAGGCCCATTTCAAAAACTGCATCCTTCGTAACCTCCTCCATCTACAAGACTGTTGTACAAAACAACTACAGGGCTTGTGGAAGATGAACAGATGCACGCCACGAAGTCTAAGCAATCTTCTATTGGCCCAGTTTATTTTTAAGTGTAGAAAAGTGTTTCTTGCATGCCTCTTTCATATTTTCTGGCATTTGTAGAATGTTTTATTTTGACATGCCCTTGCAGTTTAAGTTCTTATTTCTTTTAAAGACTTTCCCCTGCACATCACATGGAACATATGCCCATTTCTGTTGATGAAACCAAAATCATTCAAGTCTTCTAGAAATATTACACTCTCATGTACTATTTCTCTCTTCTTTGTTGGATGTGACATTTTTATCATAAGCTGTATAGCTGATTCACTGGTACCAGTGCCATATTAAGAAAGCGGGAAAAACCTAAAAAAAACACTGGGCTGGATATTCAAACTGCGCCCAAAAAGTGCGCAATAGCAGGAGCAAGCATGAGTCCATTGCGCCCATGCGCCAATAGGCCTTGATATTCAAAAAGGAGCAAGCCAAATTAGCCAACAGCTAACGTCTGAATATGGCACAACCTGTAGCCATAGCACAACTAGAAGGGGGAAGCAGCAGAGATGTGAGCGCGCTTATGGCGCAACAAGGGCTGCCCAGCTGAGCAGCCCAGAGGCTTGCTAAGCGCAAGCAGGAGCCCCCCAGCAGCAGAGTAATGTAACTGTACAACTAGGGAGGTAGGGGCCCACCACCCATGCCACAGATGGGCACAGGAACACACAGCAGAACAGACATTGTCTCCCCACACCCCAAGCACATCACAACCAGGGGAGGGCTGGAATAACCACTGGTCCATGGAGTCAAGCAACCAACCCACAGCCTGGCCATGGTGCCCCATCACACCTACCGGCAAGCTGTGACTGGCATACAAGGAGGGTGGACCACTCTGTGCCACACCATCCCCCCCAGTGCACAGCACACCCTGCACTGTGACCCCCAGACAACCCCCCATGAGCAGTGACCAGCACTGCAGGGATACCCATGAATGCCACCACCCCCACAGTGGCAATGCAACCCTGTGCACCACAGAACCATGTAAGCCAGCCCCACCATGAGCACCCATCAGCAGGTTGCAGCACATGGCAATGCAACAACGGCAGACAAAGTGCCACCATGCACAGTCCTCCGATGTACTGCTGAGAGACCAACCATGCGTTGGCACAAGAGTGACCCCATATTGGATGGTCGTGTAAGTGACACCTCCCCCAGTGGTACAGCGCTCCGCACAGTATTCCAGTAACACACCCCGGCCCACCACTGGCCACAACAGCCAGCACAGACACCCACAGTGGTGCGTGGAAGCATGCACCACCAGATGCCCACAAAGTGTCTGGACAGACACCCACCCATACCAAGGGCACAACAACACAGGGCCCGGTGGTGGGCAACAGCAAGCCCCATCATGGGCCCGTGTAAGCCGTGTACACACAACCTGCAGTCAACCATGGCACTGGGTGCCAACCACCCTCGCGCCGGCACCATGGACCCAATACCCCACCATGAGTCACCCAGAGCACAAGCCACAGACAGTGGGCACATCCCCTGCAACACGCACAAGCCACAGCATGGAGGTGGGACAATGACCGTGTTTGCCCAGCGGCCACCTGGAGCCAGGCATGCACCACACCAGTGACATGGGCAACCCAGCAAAGCGACGGGTACAGTGTCTGCCATGCAGGGAATGCCACCACTGACATGCCAGCAGATCATGCAGGTCACATACAGGCATGGGTGTCGGCTGCACAGGCCATGGACAGGCCGATGGGTGCACCATGGACACAGAGCACGTGCCATTGACCACTGCACACAGCCATCCAGTGCACGGGGAACAACACACACACCACAGACACTGATTGATATCAACCCCCACACCATAGACACCTCCACACAGACACACACACAAACCCATGACTGCACCACCCCTGATGCCATGCACACCACTGCAGCTGAGCACCTATAGCCCGCTGCAAGTCAGAGACCACCACGGTATTCATAGAAAAGTTAAATGTATTCAAAAACAAAATAAACCAACTATTTACAGTAATAACAACTATATACATGGGTTGGGGACACAAAGAGGTGGGGGTGGTCAGGGAAGGGGTGGCCAAATGGGATGGGATAGGAGGGTGGGAGGGTGAGGTCAGGGGTGAGATGGGAGGGTAGGGACAAGGGACTAAGGTTGCCACGCTGGTCCAGGCTCTGGCTTCCCCTGCTGAGTGCCTCCTCAGGACCCCGCCTCATCAATCCTCCATGGGATGGTTACTGTTTCCCAGGCCAGGGCCAGTAGCTCCCTCAGGGTGTCTCTAATCTCCCTCAGATGTCTCGCACCTAAGACAAGGGAGCACAGTCAATAGGTGGGAATGCACAGCCCCATGCAGCCCACCCACTGTGCATGGCATATGGCCATGGGACATACCACTGTGATGGTGTGTGACCAGCCGCAGTGATCACGTCCACAGGACATGCCCTCCCAGGCACATACAGCCATGCGGAACGCTGCACACACCCACCAGCTAAGTCACACACAGCACCACCGTGGCTGTCCAGTGACATGGCTATGTGGTGCAAAGGCAGTGGCACAGCCATGCACCTGGTGCATGCATGCACCACCAATGAAGCACACCCAGGCATGCATTGCCACTGGACAGTGTTGACCGTAACCAGTGGCGTGTATGGCAGTGAATGGTGGCCATGCCCCGCTGCCCACCTTGTCACACAGCATGCAATATTAATCATGGATGTCTGTTACTCACCCTCATCGGGACGGTCGGGTGGCCGTTGTGGACCCTCTGCCTGCCTGGCTGTGGCTTCCACCGCCCTGTGCTCCGCCCTCAAGCGGCGTACCTCTTCCGGGCCTGTGGGGACAAAAAGGAGAGAAGAACATCAGTGCAGTCCCGAAGCAAAGTTGCCCTGCCCCAAGGAGTGTGCACCCCCACCCAGCCAGACCTACCCACCCCACACCCTGTGAACACCGCCACGGCCAACCCCTTACAGTCCCTCCCCTATGTGCTGGACACAAACAACAATGTGACTCATATGGACCGAGCAACAGTGTGTTGACGAACCCCTACCTGGTCGTGGCTATACCCTCCTGGCATGTGACCAAGTCACAGCCAGCAACTCAGGCTCCCCTCCTCATAAGGTCACCATATCGGTGCCTGCACTGCTCCACCATCCTGCCCCTGCCAGTCACCGCCTCTGGGGCTGGCCACCTCTTTCCACACCTGGGACCTAAGCCTATCCAGGGGGCCTCCCAAAGAGATGCCCTTGTTGTGGCTCCACTGTGGCCCTGGGTTTGCCAACTCCGCCTGAACCAGGAGCAGCCCTTCCCAGCGCCATTAGCGAATGCTATAGTAGGCAATATGGCGCTATGCAGCGTGGTACCCATGTGCAGATGCTGCCGGTACAGTGCTGCCATTCCCTATCGTGCTGTTACGAACAGCGCGTGATGAAACCTATGCCTGGCGCATGGCACCAAGGGAGCAAAGGTAGGGCGGGGTCAGGGTCTCTGGCATAGGCCACGCAGGCGCCATCGGACGACAATGCGTGTAGCATGATTGGCTGCCTGTGTGCCAGTGACACAGTGGACTATCGCGCAGTTGTGCCATTGCGCCTATGAAGGCCCATTGTCAGAGCGCCATGTAGTGACCTTCGCTATAACGCCACTGGCACAATGGTGGCCGTGCCCTGCATTGCCTACCGTGCACAGCACGTCATCAGTGCAGCAGATGCCATAAGCTACCTGGGCATGCGTAGTGAGGTGTACTACTCCATGCCACAGAACTCGCCGGCTCCATGCGTTCCAGCACAATTGCGCCAAAGCGCCAAAAGCGCTATATTCATGTAATCATCGGTCAGCCATGCAATGGCGCAGCAGCCGCGATTGCATCTCATTAAAGTTGTTCCTCACCTAATTTGCATGGATTGCACTATAAAACTGCGACACTGTTCTGCAGTGGCCATATTCGGTTACTGCAGTTTATTGGTGAGTTGCATGCTGTGTGGGGTTCTGGGCTGTGGTATCAGGGACTTGCTTTGTACTGCACAGTCACAGGTAACCACTGTCATCCATACAGGCTGAATAATGAACAAGCGAGGTCTGGGTGAGGAGGACTACAATGGTGGGCGGAATAGAAGGCCCAATTTCACCAAGGCCGAGAAGGCGGCACTCTTTGAGGCCTACTTCGATCAGGAGCAGCTGCTCAGTGGACAGCGGGGCACCCCTCAGGCCCATGCTGCTGCATGGGAGGGGGTGGCACGTGCCATCAACCTGCATGGCAGCCACCAGCGCTCCGTGCAGGAGTGTAAGAAGAAGATGGGTACCGACAGGAGGAGGGTGAAGGAGAAGGTGGCTGCCATCAGGGTGGCACGTGCTGCAACAGGCGGATGCCAGCCGGAGGTGGTGCAGCTGACACCGGCAGAGGACAGGCTTGCTGCAAGCATGCAGCGCAGTGCCATAGAGGGCATTCCAGGAGGTGGCTTCCAGACGGGTGGTAGCCCATCACTGCATGGTAGAGTCATGGTCTTAGCGGGAAGGTAGATCACAGTAGCTAACGTGACCTTACTTTCTGTTACAGATCCTGCACATCTGCAGGGTCAGCGGTGGAGGGCCTGTCCTCTGCGGACAGTCATCTGGAGTTGGAGGAGGACCATCCACCTCCACAGGTATCCAGTGAGCATTGCAACAGTGGGTCCGCCTGGCTGTCCACACTGATGTCGTTAGAGACAGATGTGGGGAGGCCCTTCCTGTGTCTCAAGCGTTCTGGCGTCCAGGATGCCAGCACGCTGTGGCTGTGGTAGAGACCTGCACCAATGATGATGACACGACCGTTATGGCAGTGACATGTGTGTGCCACAGAATGGACACACAGCAGGCCAGCTCACACCCATGGACCTGGCTGGTTGCGACATGTGTGCCAGCGTGTCAGCACAGTCCCAGGCTGTGCCTGTCAGCACCAGTGGGGCAGCACCGGTGGCTGGTCAGGACAGTGGGACTGTTGCGGCCAGGCAGCGGTGGATAAACGCTGATCGCCAGGCTGTAGGCGGGGCGGCGCTTCGCGATGCGCCCACCAGGACTGGGGGTTCAGGGGTTTCAGCGGTGGCATCTGTGCACCACCTGTGGACTTGCCCATACCTGGTCCTGGTGAGCAGCGCCCACCCTCAAGGGGTGCTGAACATCAGGCCCTTCCATACCCTGATGGACGAGATGTCGAGGTGGCAGATGACCTCTTTGATGAGCACACCTGCCTACTGCAGGCATCAGTACAGCAGCAGATGTGACTTGCAACATCCATGGAGGTACTGTGTGTGGCTCTGGAGTGGGTAGAGGAGCGACACAGCAGGGACACCGATAGGATCCTGTCATGGATTGACCATTTGCGGGAGGATGTGACCGCTGCCATTGACAGGCAAACACAGGCGTTGATCGCTGTCATGGCCACAATGGGCACACAGTCAGGTGCCCATGTGTCACTTACACCATGCAGTTTGCTATCCACTCCCCATTCCTGGCATCGTGCGACACCCACCCTGTCAACACCGGGTTCAGCTGTGGGCATCCCGAGCACTCCTGGTGCAGGTATGTTCGGTGTGCTGCAGACCCCTGTGCGGGCACGGTTGCGTTCGCTCAGTGAAACCCCTGGTGGACCATCAGTGCCACTCCATGAGGCCCGTGGTCAGCCTGCCAGTGCTGCTGGGTCTCGGCAGGCTGCCCACGCATCCGAGGCAGATGTGGCACTGTGCCGCAGGACTGACCTGTCTCCCAGCGTGGGCACTGTCTGGTGCTGCCCTGTGTGCATTGTGTGTTTTGGTGGGCAGTGCACGGGTGGGTGCCTGACCCTGCATGCAGACACACGGTCCACCTACACACCATCCTGACTGCTGTCCACAGGTACGTGTGCATGATGGTGCCCAGCATCTGACACACGCACATAGACAGTCAGTGGATGTGGTGGCCTGTGGACATGTGTGTTGCTAGTGTTTGTGTTCCGGCTCTGTTTTGCACCTGACCCCTGTGCAATTTGTGCCTATTGTGTGAGCGTGTGTGTGTGTGTGTGTCTGTCCATGTCGGTGTTGCTGTTAGCCCCTCCTGGTTGTATGTGTGTGCTTCTGTGCCTGCCACATCCTTTGCCAGCATGCACCCCTGGTGTGTTTCCATGCGTTGTATGTGGGTTGTGCTAGCCACTGGTGGTTGCACATGGCCCATGACTTACCTGTGTTGGCTGAGTGCTCCTCTGTAGTGGTGTCCTGGTGCAGCTGTAGCCAGCCAGATCAGTCGGAGGTCCCATCGCCAAGGGGCCTCCCCATCGTCACAGCAGCACCATCGTCCCATTGCTGTCCCTCTTTGGCCTGTAGCTATCCACAGTCTTTGGCCATGTTGTGCAGGATGCAACAGGCCGGAATATCCCACAGGCCTTTGAGGGGCTATACTATCAGGCACCACCAGAGGTGTCCAGCCATGAGCTCACGCCAGCATCCCAGACACCCGCTCAATGACATTGGGTGTGAGCATGTGCCTCATTGAGCGTTGCTGCGATGGGGTCGTGGGCGCTGGTAAGGTGTGAGCAACCAGGGACAGAGTGGTATCACTGTCACCTGTATGGAGATAGTGAGGTTAGTGTCTTGTTCAGGCTCAGACTGCCCCAAGCCCTGTAGGGCCCACCCATGGCACCTCTGGCTTACTCTGCCTTGCCCACGATATGTCAGTTCTACATACATACTCACCCACTAGATGGCCTGTGGGGATGTCTCCACTCTCGAATTGGTGGCACAGTGCCGACTGGTGCCAGATGAAGGAATCATGTGCTCACCCAGGGTGCGTGGCACAGACATTGATGATGCGCCCACTGGCATCACACACCACCTGGCAGTTGACACTGGCATATCCCTTCCGATTCATGTAGGTAGCTCCATCGGGGCCAGGTGGTGTTCGTATGGCCACATGGGTGCAGTCTATCGCCCCTAGCACACCAGGCATACATGCTACCCTGTGGAACTCCTGTATGTTTGCTGTGCGCTCTTCCACAGTGCTGGGGAAATGGATGTACTCCACAGCATGTGGCAGCAGTGCGCTGAGGAATTGGGTGAGGATGCGTGATGTGGCCGACTGTGTTATGCCTGTGGTATCCCCTGTTGGTCTCTGGAAGGTACCCGTGGTGAGCAGGCACATGCAGGCTGTGACCTTTGTCTCCACTGACAGAGCATGACTCCGTCATGTGGGTGCCTGCATCACATCACTGCACAGCTCACAGAGCCGCCTCAGTATTGACCTGTTCAGGTGGTACAGGCCCACAATCTCAACATCAGTGTACAGCTCAAAGCTGGTGCGGGATCGGTACTGCCTGTTGGGGGCATACCGCCGATGGGCCCTTCCGACCACGCCCCTGCAGCATGCCTTCTCCCCCCCTCATTGCGGCATCCATGTGGAAGGTGGCACTGTCCATGTCCCTGGCCTGTGTTCCCCCCAGCTGATGTTGCTTTGTTCCCCGCTGTCCTGACTGCTACCTCCCCTGCACCAGGTACACCTACTGGCCTCTGCACTCTGTGGCCCCACACACCTTCCCTTGCCCCTCTTGTGTGGTGTGGTTTCCCTGGCCTGCCCTCTTTCTCCCTGTTTCCCTGTGCCTGACTCTGCCTCTGTCTCATGTGGCTTCTCTGTAGCGTTCTTGCACCTCTTCCTTGCTCCTTTTTATTTTGGCTCATTTCTGCTATGGCGCTACTTCCGCCTGCTCCACTGTTGCACATTGTGCAAGTCTTTGAACATTGCACTGCACCCTTTATGTATGGTTCCACCCCCTTCGGTTGCGCATGCCTTCATTATCATTGCGCTGTTGCTCAGCATATTTTCAGTGGCGCAACTGCCTCCTGCTGAATATCGCAGAATGGCGCATTTTCTGACTTGCG
Organism: Neoceratodus forsteri; assembly: GCA_016271365.2. Lineage (NCBI taxonomy): Eukaryota > Metazoa > Chordata > Ceratodontiformes > Ceratodontidae > Neoceratodus > Neoceratodus forsteri. The sequence continues at coordinate 245,883,397 of CM057455.1, forward strand.
CTGGCGCAACCCTATTGCGCATTGCGCAACCCTTTTGAATATTCAGCCCCCTATTTCTTATAGTTTTATGACCCATGTCTTGACTCAATCCTCCTTCCATCTTGACAATTTATTATCCCACCAAAGGAATCACTGTCTTCCTCACATTCCAGCCAATACACATCATCCTGAAGTAACTGTGGTTGTCCCCTTCCACCTCACTCCTCACATTCATTGAGACAACTGATGTGGGGCTAGATCCCAAATGATGTGGGGATAACCCAGTAAAGCATATAGAATGTTCAGCGTTTGTTAAGTGACAAGGAAGAATAATAAAAGAATTGGCAGGATAATCCTGTGTGGTAGATGGTAAGACGTCATTCTTGCTGGCCAATCCTACTACATTTTCATACCTTTGTCTCAACTCTCTCCCTCCCACTTGGGGAAAAAATGTCTTAGGCAAGAGTGGCTGGGCATGGCCATCCACAATCCTTGCCTGTTTACATAAACGCACATAACTTGAAGTCTAGTATCTCTGCATCAAATTATAGGCATCACAAGCCCTGCTGACATTTGGCAACATGCCCAGCACTGCACAACCCTAACAACACAATTCCTCCCCTTGGGCTACCAGGGAAGCTCATATGGAGAGTTAGGACAGGAGGCATCCAAACTGGATTCTTATTGACATTGCTACTTAATGTGCTATGTTTTGGTATGAACCTAGGTCACCAAATTGGTGAACAGTAATCCTTACCACTATGCCATCAAGCAGTTCTTCAGCAAGCTTTTAAAAGTTTGCTGGCTCACCTCGTACTGGCCAAGATCTACAACATAGATGGGAATATTGATACAGACTTAAAATATGGGGGGCACTGCGAGTCAATAGCCTCCCTTATATAACTATTCTTGATTACCTGTAACTGCCCCAGCATCATGCACATTAGTGTGTATGTGATGTTCACATGCATGACCTTTAAAAGGTGGCCCTACATAGATAAATTGCCAAAAAGCATACATTCAGTGTCCCAGATCCTTTTATTATGGAGCACAGTAGCAGTGATGCTGACAACCATAAATGCTGGACCTTTGAGGGGTAAGGAGCTGCTGAGCCTTATGAACATGGAAAAGAGCCACATGTGGCTCCCAAGTCTCACGTTGCAGACCTTTGAGCTAGAGAATCATTTAACCATCCATGATATCTATGATCCTCTCCAGTCAGAATTTTGGAAGAGGCATAGCATGGAGACGGCTCTTGTCCGGATGCTCAATGATCTCCTGATAGAGAGGAACTGGAAGAGCCGGTCCATCTTGATTCTTCTTGATCTCTTTGTAGAGTTTGACACTGTGGACCATGGGGTGCTGCTCAAGCATCTGCGGTTCATCTGTGGCCTGTCTAGTATGGTCCTCAGATGGTTCCATTCTTTTCTCACTGGCAGATCTCAGAGGGTGGTGTCCAGGGTTTACTCCTCAGGATAGTTCTCTCTGCCATGTGGGGTGCCGCAGGGCTTGGTGCTGTCCCCCATGTTGTTCACAGTGTATATGCTGCTGTCTTTAGACATTGTAAGATGATATGGACTGGGTTTTCACTACTATGTAGATGATACCCAGCTCCACTTGTCTTTTGTGCCCGAACAGGATAGTGTGGTGTCTATGTTTAACAACTGCCTTGCTGTGATCCAGGACTGGGTGAACACCAGCTGGTTGAAGTTGAATTCTGACATGACTGAGGTGTTGGTTGTGGATCCAGGTACTGGGTAGAGGGGCCAGTGGCTGGTTATGCCTCTGAACTTTGGCTTGGGGGCTGACAACTGCTGACCTCCAAGCAGACATGGAATCTGGGTGTTATTTTTGATGACAGGCTAATGCTATGTTCGCAAGTGTTTGCTGTCATCAAATCCTCTTTTGACCATCTGAGGAATACCACCCAGATTAAGCACCTTGTTCCACCAGGTGATCTTACAACCCTTGTCCACACCTTTGTGACTTCCCGCCTTGATTACTGTAACTCCCTGTACCTAGAGCTACCTGGGATTGATATCTGTAGCATACAGCTGGTGCAGGGCACTGTGGCAAAGTTATTGACTGGGTTGTCTCGATCCAGTCACCTTACTCCTGTGCTGTGCGAACTGCACTAGTTGCCATTTTGGCGGTGGATCACCTTCAAGGTTGGTTTGTAGACCTATAAAGTCCTACACAGACAGGGTCTGAGCTACCTGCAAGAGCTCCTTCTTCCCTACTGCCCTCTCCAACTGCTCCGCTCCAAAAAAAAGGGATTGCTAGAGGTTCCCAGGGTTTGGCCGAAGACATCTGGGGCCCATGCAATTGAATTCTTGGCACATACCCTGTGGAAATCTCTACCTCATCAGTTACGAGAATGCCAGACTGTGGAGAGCTGTAAGACTGCCTTAAAAACTTTCCTGTTTGAGCCCACCTTGAAGTGTTTGAATTTGTTCTGTGATTTTATGTTGTATTTTTATTTACTGATTTTAATATACAGGTGCTATTATCATTTGGAATAACGCCTTTTATAAATAAAGCAAATTGAATTGAATTGAATTGACATCACTGGGCCTCACACAAGTGGTTGCTTCTGTGACTTATTACCATGGCCATGCCTTGAATTTAATATTCTCACTGGGGTTTGAGGTCACTGAACTCAGGATTCATCCAGTCCCCTGGTCTGATCCTTGCACAGTTGAGTTCTCGTTTGGGGTCCCCCCGGTAGTCCCTTCCCTGCTGAGATGATCCGCTACCATCTATTAAAGAATTGTGCCCAGAGGCACTGTTGGTGGTTGAGGATTTTTCTGGTGTGAGTGCTGCATGTGTGGTGGGCATGAGTGAGGTGGAGATGGCATACAATATTGCTGTTTCCAAGGTGCTTGACCCATCGCACTGATTCATATATGACTCAGATCTTCTCGCTTGAGTTCTCCATGGTTTGATGGGCTCTCATGGAGATGAAGACTAAGGGTCATAAGCTGGAGCATTGCTAGCAGAAGACTTGGTCAGAGGAGGATAGACTGGCTTTAAGATTTTACCATGGTGAATATCAAACAGCGATCAACTGTAAGAAGGCAGAGGTCCTGTCCAGGGAGATTGCTGCAGAGAGGAACAGAACAGCTTTGCTCTTTCGGACTGCAGACAGACTACTTCATCCATCCTGTCGGCAGCTGAAAAGAGCAGTTTCAGTCACTTCATGCGAGGAGTTTGCTCAGTTCTTCTCTAACAGAGTGTACTCCATACGGTCGGGGATCTCACCGGTGGGGCAAGGTCAGTCCTGCAATGTTGGGCCTTGTACAGACAGAGGAACTCTTACTGTCTGGGCTGAGTTTCAGCCGGTGGGGGTGGCTGAGGTCATGGAGGTGATTTTTAAGCTGCAGCTCACTTTTTGTGAACTGGACCCAGGCCTGGCCCATCTCCTAGTGGGATGTGTGGAGTCTGTTGGTCCAGTGTTTACCAATATTGTCCAGTGCTTGATCTCAGAGGGGTTCTTCCCTGATGCCTTGAAAGATTCATTCGTGAGGCCCTTCTGAAGAAACCATCACTTGACCCTGACATTTTGGGAAATTATTGACCTGTCTCCAACCTCCCATTTTGGGGGAATGTTGTTGAGAAAGTGATGGCTCTGCAGCTTGAGGCACTCCTCACAGCCTTTGACATCTATGAGACTCTCCAGTATGGTTTCAGGTCTAGGCATAGTACCGAAATGGCATTGGTCAGAGTGCAAAATGACCTCAGGGTAAGAGATAGAGGAGACAGGTCAGTTCTTGTTCTCCCTGATCTCTCCTCAGTGTTTGACATCGTAGATCACACTGTGCTACTTAATCACCTTAGAGAGTTTTGTGGACTCACCAGCTCGGTCATCAACTGGTTTGAGTCCTTTCCCCTGGGCAGGATGCAACAAGTAGTGATGGGGCAATTTCTTCTCCTGCCTGAAGCTCCTGCCCTGTGGAGTTCCTCGGAGTTCAATTTTGTCACCAGTGTTGTTTGTGGTGCACATGCTACCCCTGGGGAGGTCATTAAGTGTTACAGTCTGGGTTGCCACTGTTGTGCAGATGATACCCAGCTGTATATGTCCTTTGCTCCCAGGACATGTAATGCCATGGAGGTGCTTAACTACTGCCTGGCCAAGATCCAGGGCTGGATATCCTCTAACTGGCTGAGACTTAACCTAGATAAGACAGAGGTACTAGTGACTGAGCCTTGTCACCGGCGTGATGTGGTTGCTGCTGGGTCATAACAGGTCTGTTCCTGGGCCCTACTCCACTGGTAGCTTCTACTAGGGTGAGGAATCTGGGCATCATCCTTGATGATGGGTTGACACTTGAAGCTCAGGTGTCATCAGTCATCTGGAGTGGGTTTTGTCATCTAAGGAATGTCGCTTGGATTAAACCCCTAATTCCAACTAGTGACCTGTCATTGCTGATGCATGTCTTTGTCACAGGCTCGATTACTTAATTCTCTTTACTATGGGGTCAGTGGAGGGCTTCTCCATTGGCTACAGTTAGAGCAGAATACAGCAGCCAGACTGATGACGGCCCTTCCTAGGTCCTTCCATGTGACCCCAGTTCTGGGTGATTTGGACTGGATGCCTGTCAGATTAAGGATTACCTTCAAAGTGGGCTTTCTCACCTATAAGACCCTATATGGATCAGACCTTGGCTAACTGAGTGACCTCCTGACCTCTGTCTGTACCGGGTACTCACTCTGTTCTTCCGCTGATGGCCTCCTGGTGGTAACGAAAGCTATGCTGAAAACCTCAGTAGTCTGTGCATTTGGGAGCAGTATAGCACTGTGGTTTAGGGTTCTGAGCTGCAAACCTGGAGACCTGGGTTTGAGTACCACAGCCCCCATTTGCATACTGTGTGACCTTGAACAAATCACTTAATTTCCTTGTGCTCCCAGGTCGCACCTGGAAACAAGCTTCGGCTTAGTTTGCCTTTCCTGGCTAAACAATTTCCCCCTTCCCCTTTCCCTGAGGGTATCCAGTGAGTATAGTGAACCAATATGGGTGCTGCATCAAAATGGCAGTTCATATTGGGCAATATGCTCTTGGGCTACCCTGCAAGGGTAATGACCCTACCTGATTGCGAGGGTGGGGAATGGTGACCGGAAGAGGGAAAAGCGAGGGAAAGGGAAGGGGAGGGGAGGGAAAGGGAAGGGGTATGTAGGGGGCTGGTGAGCCTACTGCCGCCAAGCTAGCTGTGGGGTGTGGTGGTGTGGGTTATTAACTCTGGCTGTGCAGGTACTGGGTTCAGGGCTGGGGACTGGGAGGGTAGAAATTTTGCATGTGGCTGTGGGACTTAATTATTTTTTTATCTGGATTGTGCCCCTTCCCCGACATGCACACCCCCTCAGAGTTGGGAATCTAAAATTATGGGGATGTGGGTGGCAAAGCCCCCACATGGGGGGGCGCAGGGGGCTGCAGCCCCCCACCCCACAAAAACACTTTTTATTTTTCCGGCTGTCAGGTCACCAGCAAGTGTATATCACCAATTTGCTTTTCGGTGATATGCACTTGCCATAACAGCGATCACTGTTTTGCAATTGCTATTATGACATGGAGCCTTCCCAGAGGTGGGAGGCCTGGCCCTTTGGAACTAGCTCCCAAAGTCTTTGAGGGAGGCCCCATTAGTGGAGGATTTAGGAGGGGGCTAAAAGCACATCGGTTTAAGCAAGCATTTGAAATTTAGTCATAGCCAGTTTAGTTTTATTGTTTGTATTTATTAACTTGTTTTATTGTATTTTATTTATTCTACCTGACCCGTGTAAATGTATTATTGTTTGTTTCATATTTTTTTTGTAAAATGCCCAGATCCTCTGGGATTGGGCTCATAAGAAATTGCATCTTACTTACTTACTTACTTCCTTGGCCTAACATGAACTGAGTACCATTTGACTAGCAGACATACAGAACCCTGTTTTATCACAGACCTGGCCATCTACTGTGCCCTTACAGGCAATCATTACTTCAAAGCTGGACAGCTGTGGCTGTACTGAGGTGCCCCTATCATCAGTCGCACTGTCCATGCTGAAGACTGCCTTGCTGGCAGTGCTCCTTCATGTTGGAGCCTCATCTGTCTCTTCAAGTGTTCATCTGCATGGATATTTACTGGACTTGAACCCCAGAGGGTCTCCCTCATTGTCATTGCAGAAACACACCACAGGCTCAAATGCCATCAGCTTATCTCCTTTGAGGGGGATCCTTGATGGGGTTCCCACCCTTTTGGTGGTCCCACTATATACTTCCACACTGTGGGCAAATTAAAATGAAATATTCCCAGATCCTCATTCCCCAGGCTCTATCCCAGGCTTTGGGCACTACACCTTATGTCTGCACACTAGTTATTCCTTTAAGGAAAGCCTCCTTCAGGTTCTTCACATTACTGCCATGTGGATTCCATGGACACTGCTGCATCATGCTATTAGATAAAGAAAAAAATAAATATTATACTGTTCTTACACAATTTATTTTAGGAATATTTAGAACTACTAATGAGAGTCTTATCAATTTGTAAAAAGTGTAACAAAATGTAATTTGTTATTCAAGGGTTCCAATTAAAAACAGCACAGATTTCCAGCATGACATTTTCAGTCCAGAAATGTCATATCAGTGACAACCATTAAACACTAAAGACCAATACATTCCAATTGTATTGTTAAGCATCCTGCCTGTCTTTGGCTAAAAGTGCTACCAATTATAATGAATTCATACTCACATAATAGCAGGGTCACACACACACACAGAGGAAAGGCTGACATGATGCCATCGCTGGCTATTGGACTGTGCACAACATACCTATACATACATATATATATATATATATATATATATATATATATATATATATTTATACAGTGTATATATATATATATATATATATATATATATATATATATATATATTTATAGTTATAAAATGCGATAATAATATCCTCCAAATCCAAACTTCTGATCGTATAAAACACATCACATGACCCTGCATATATCAGAAGGCGACTGCACACTTGACTTTTAATCCCCTCTAAAACAATTTTTACATTTTATAAGATAGATAAACCACTTTGAGGTGTGTGGTGCTCACTTGATATAATGCGCATGCCTTGGGTGGTTTAATACACACTCAAAGACACATGCGTGAGCATTGCATGGATCACACACCTCAGAGTAGTTTATCATTACATACATATATATGTATATATATATATATATTAGAGGCAAAAAACTCAGTTTAATGCATTAGTTAGGGTTGTTCCACAGCGACAAAAGTGAGGAAATTAGCTGTTAGGGTTGAAAACCCTAACTCCGAATTCCCCCAGCACCACACACACACATGCAAGTATGGGGGAGGACCAAGTCAACACAACCAATGACAGACATCCAGCAGCAGGTGACAGAAATAACAAACAATTGTCTAAATGTACTACGAGACATCCCCACCCACCTGACCAGGTACTGCATGCTCAGTGGAGATCAACAGCAAAACTGAGGCCATGTACACCAAATCTACACATCCCTGATTGCAGCTGCACACAACGTACCACACTTAGTAGTTGCATGGCCTTACCTACTGATGCCCCACACCAGATGACACCACATGTGATGGGCCACCTGAGCAATAGAGTTGAGCAAAACCAAGGAGTTGTACAGGTATAATGTCTCTGATTATAACAAGGGTTTGAGAAATGCAGCTTTCTAATTGACTGTAAACATTGTAACAGCCTTATGTTTAGTTTTTATTAACATACATGTAGAGCCTAACCATATGATGAAGAAGATGCTTTAATGTTGCTTAAAAAAACAGTTTTATTATGATAGCAATAAGCCACTCCCAGGTATTATGTTAATGGTCAGTTTATCACTGTCTAGCGACATGTGGTACTCGGCTACGCCTCATTCAACATTAAACCCCTACATGGTGATTAACAGACCATTTAACATAACCGTTGGTCATGCCTTATTGCTTAATTGTCTTTATGACTAGATACTCTCCTCTGCTAGGCACTGCAGGAGTTTTGCAACACAGTGTCACACCCAGTTACACGTACTCTGTCTACTTACTGGAGAATGGCTGTGAATATGAACTCATGAAGATGAACAGTGTAACTTTCATCATTACAGTCATGAACCTTAGTGTGATTATAACTGACAGAGTCAGTGATAGAGAATAACCCTTGCCGTCCTAGTACACTTATCCCATTGTGAGTTAAATCAATACTAAAAGACATTCTGTTTATATCTACACATACCTACTTGATTGCTGTTGTACCACAATTGACATAGTTATCACTTTGATAGCATCAGTGACAGAAGTGTGGCAAACCCAAACAATAATTATACAGCCTGAGTATGAAACAACTGTTAAAAAATTATGCTGTGTCCATAGTAGCATAGATCACTCATTGCATCAATAGTAAATGTATCACTATTTGAATAAGTTAGTCATCACAGATGCAATGAGATTGTCTTTATCAGGTATAACATACTGAGTAAGTGCCTACAGGAAAATCTATCCTATAGACATCTCCAATACAGGTACGTCATTGTTGGCTCAGTAGTCCTACGATATTTAGAAGTTGCTTGGCCTGATCCATGCAATTACACTGTTTCTTACAAAGAATACTTAGTGCATCTTTAGTATTGAAACACACTGAAGGTCTATGTATGTACATTAGCAGTACAGCTTCATCAGTAAGAATGCATCTGATACTGGCAGTACGAATTTCACAGCATTGAACAGGCAATGCTTTTCCATACGTTTACATCAGCCTCTCTATCTTCAGTAAACAGTTGCAGTAAATGTACTACTATGAAAATCACATACTAAATGTAACACTACTTTTATTTTGAGCATGCTAGTGTCTTGTAGTTAATTTATGTACTTCCCTTAATTAATGTATACTCACTACTGTTAAAACCTTTCTACAACTGTGATCATGCACCTTTAGCATTTATATTGACTAACGGCACAGTACCAGTTGTGGTGTGGTGTGGGGCATCGTTAGGTATGGCCATGCATCTACTAAGTGTGGTACATTGTGTGAAGCTGCAATCAGGGATGTGTACATTTGGTGTACATGGCCTCAGTTTTGCTGTTGATCTCCACTGAGCATGCAGTACCTGGTCAGGTGGGTGGAGATGTCTCGTAGTATATTTAGACAATTGTCTGTTATTTCTGTCACTTGCTGCTGGATGTCTGTCATTGGTTGTATTGACTTGGTCCTCCCCCATACTTGCATATGTGTTTGTGTGTGTGTCTGTGTGTGTGTGGTGCTGGGGGGGGTGAATTCAGAGTTAGGGTTTTCAACCCTAACAGCGAATTTCCTCACTTTTGTCGCTGTGGAACTACCCTAACTAATGCATTAAATGGAGTTTTTTGCCTCTAATTTCCCTTCTTTTTGAGAATGATAATGAGAAATAGTGAATGTAATGCAGCTGCAGGGCGCGGGCCCTCTGGGCCCCCTCCCTACATAATTCGGTGGCCGGGAGGGGCCCAGCTCCCACACATGATGTCTTGTGCCATAGTAACAGAAAACAGCGCAAACAGAAGTGATAACAGTGGCGCACATGGTAGCATAGCGTGAATGAGAACAGAAAGGGTAACACTGCTGGTGGCGTGGACGAGAATGGTTGCCACGTGATGTGTTGTCACATAGTAACATGGTGCCTGTAAACAAAATGTCAATGGGCATGGTGGCGCAAAGAATGAAACAGAAAGAGAACAGTACTGTAGACACAAATGGCAAAAATAACAGAAGCACAAAGCGCAAATGAAAGCATAAAGGATAACGTAACATGGCGTAGGCACGCCAACGGTAAGTGAAATGATGCGGAGCGGCAAGCGGAAAGGGCAACGGTAACAGTAATGTAAGCGCACAGGCTGGTTTTACCCAAAATCTGCATAGAGAAAGACAGTGAGTGCAAAGAATGTATGCATAATAATGGGTATCGAAGCAGAAAATGAGGACTTGGAATACTAAATAGGTTATATCCCAGGAAACGTACAATGTAGAAAAAAAATTTAAAAGTCATATGATTTACGACTGTCCTGGCTAATTTTGTACTTAGCTCCCATTAGGAGGGCTAAGTATTTTTCCGACGAAAAGTCCGTCTCTCTCACCGTTTCCGAGATACGGGCCCTGAAAGGCACGGTGAACGCCGTTATGTTATCCTATGGGAAAAAAAGAGAAGTTCGGAGTGCCATAACTTTGCCTCCCTGTAATATTTTTTCACCAAACCACTGAAAGGCACATCTGTGGGCTGTTGGCTGTCTTCCTTCCAAATTTCAGGAAAAAGACCAAACCGTTATTTTGCAGCAGGGTGCCAAAGGATTCCTGCAATGCGTCGGGCGCCGTAATGTTATCCTATGGGAAAAACTGTCAACTTTGGAGTGCTGTAACTTTGCCGCCATGTAATATTTTTTCAACACAACACTGAAAGGCACATCTGTGAGATGTCGGCTGCATTCCCTCCACATTTCAGCCCAAAACTCCCAACCGTTCTTTTGCAGTGCAGTGCCAAAGAATTGCTGTCACTTTCCCACAGACTAGAAAACTACTGTCGCAATTTGCGAAAGCTTTCGCAAAAAAGTTCGACACTTTAGTGAGCACAAAAGTAATTTGCGAAAGTACTTTTTCCAGAAATTTGAAAAACATATTTCTGGGGTGTTTTACCCCAAAATAAAGACATGGCTAGCATCCTCAGGGTCCGACTAGGTGAATACAAAAATAATTAGGTTGCTAGAGGGTCCCAAATTTAAATGCCAACCATTTTTCTGATCACCAACTGAAAACAAAATGGCAGATTTGTGAACATAACAGGCTCATTTACGAAAGTAAAAATGCATTTGCGACACTGTCAAACTTTTTAACTTTCCCATTGACTTATAATGGGAAATTGTTTTTTGAATAACTTTTGAACCGTTTAATATTTTTTCACCAAATCTTTGAAAGGCACATTGGGGACCCCGGCCGCATGTTCCCTTAAGATTTCAGGCCGGTCGTGAAAACCATGCGACCTGTACACGCGACCATAGAATTCCAGAAAAAGCGCAAACGTGCGCGCAGATCACGCTTAATAACTCCACAGCCGTGTATCTGACCACTACGAAACTTGGCAGATCCCAAAGCCTATGGTTCTTGATCATGTATTCCAAATTTCAGCCAAATCCATCAAACAGTTGCAAAGTTATTAAGGTGCAAAATTTTGGGATTTAACATGGAAATGGCTCGTCAACCCTAACTATGGCAGCACTACCGTACTGCCATAATATATATATTATATATTTTAACATATTTTTCATGAGGGTCAAAAATTATTTCTTAGATGCAGTTCCTTCTCTCTGGTATAGTAATAATCTGTTTATCAGAGAATGAGATATGATTTTTATTTCAATTCTAGGATTACAATAACCTTTGATGATGATGTCAGCCTTATCAACAGAACTGCATGGTACAATCTGAGTTATGGGACATTTGAGGTATCAACAACTGTCTTACATCCCACCACTACTTTCTTGAAGACCTGTGTGATTCGAGAGATAATTTCTTTCATTCTAACTGTCTTTATTAACCCTTTAGATGGAAAATGTGCCTATCCTATGGGTTTAATGAACTAATACTATGCGTGTGTGTGTCTAAGGTTTATGGCTAATATATTGACGCAAGCATATGAAGTAAAAAAATGCTACCTGCCCCAGTGTGTTTATGAAGACATGCACTGAGCTCATAGAATCTAACTAATAATGTGTTTGTCACAATACACCTGGCATGTAAAGTCAACCTGCCCCTGCAATTATGATCATGCTGAGTTTATGGAATTGAACTAATACTGTCAATCCTAATAGTCCCAGCAATTACAGTGTACCATGTGCTGAGCTCATAGGTTCTTTTGTTTTTTGGAACTCTTTTTCTGCTCCACTTTGACCCCAGGGAACATCCTCTGGTATCCTTGGCTATTCTGGGTCTGTTGCTCCCACCTGAGATCCCAGATTCCTCTCTGCTCATGCCAGCCAACACAAACCCTGGATCTGAACCCACCCAAGGAAGGGCCACCGTACCCACCCAGGGCGCTCTATCTTATAGTGTAGAGCACCAGCCGTGCATGAGTCAGTGGCTGGAAAGGAACTGAGTCCGGTGTTGGGAGTGTGGTCCTGGAGGCCGAGGTGCCTTCACCTATTCCCAGGAGTGGGAATTTTTTCCTTGTTTTTCTGCCCCCTTGGAGCTCGACTTGCAAGGTGACATTCACTGCAACTCCGCTCCCTGCTTGCACATGCACTGCTACTGTCATGCCCCACCCCAGCTGCCGCAAGAGATTGCCTTTGAGCGACGGATCCCCTGAAACCCTCCTCGGGAAAAGAGAGCAGTCCTCTGGATGCTCAATCTCTTCCCTCCCCTGCTGACCACTGATGACCCGGGTTCGTTCCTGAACCCAGGTCACTGGTGTGGTATGAGGTGCGGCAGCCAGCATCTCAACCCTCAGTGCCACTGAGCTGGACAAGCTCATAGATTCTGACTAATGATATGCACATGATCTCATGACCTCCAACACATGCTCTTGGCCAACTCCTGGGGCCCACTCCAGTTCTTCTTGATCTTCAACCTCTCCAAATCTGGACTGATTCCTACTCTCACTCCTGATGCCTCCTGCTTTCTTTCCCTGGCACCATATGGGCACACTCCTTTTCTATTCTAAGCCCTTCCCACCAAGCTATCCTTGGAGGCTGATGTCAGACTATCCTACCTGAGTTTAAGTACCCATAGCAAACAATCATCTTCCCCTACTGTAAGGAAAGGGTTGTTACACCCCCCAAAGAAATCACATTTCACACAAGGGGGTAGCTACTCCACCCTTCATCAAGTGACCAGTGTTCATGCCTGTAGATGTTTTCCCTCCAGAGAGAAAATCCCCCCAAACAATGGTATGCACAAAATAAATCAACTGCTGCTCTAATATGGGGTGCCTACTGCTCCCAGTGGCCAGCCCCCACACACTCAATGGGACAGCTAGAAATGCTGGTGCCCAGCAGCCTGCAGTACCTGGCTTCTGGCCAAGTCCCCACCTGCCAGGCAGTCAGGGGTACTCATTCCTATACCTTCACCAGGCATCCTGGAGGAATGACACAGGTCCCTTCAGTGATCGAGTATGTTCTGCACCTCCTTAACCCCTCTGGTAGGTTGGTATAGTCAGCTTTCCTCAAAATTGCCTGTGCCTGGCACAACAAGCACTGCTTCACTCTGGGGGTTGCACTCCCTCTACCTGACCTCCCAAGGGATGCAAACCCCCTTGAGTTCATAAACTACATGATCCCATCTGGGTCCATCATTCCGGTGGTTGATATGGTCTATTTTTGCATCATTCAGCTGAAGAGGGGTAGTTAGCCAGGGTGGGGCCTTATTGAATCAGATAACAAGATTTACCATTCATTTGCCATAGCATACCTGCCACTGTAATTTGTATAAACACATTGGATGGCTCCCACTTGATCAGAGATATTTATTTCAACTCTGTATCTTTGCCAAAAAAGTAACTTTATGTAGCATTCCAATTTCTTTTCATGCCTTTTTTTTTTGAATTATCTGTTTTATCACCCCCTGTGTCCAAGCGGCCACTCCTTCAGGCCTTCTGCCAAGGATTACCCCCGCTTTTTACTCCATTCCAAACCCACCCCGACACCAGCTTCTCCCTGATCCCAGATCGCAGCCGACCAGGGTAGCCCGATGCAACCCTTGAGGGTCGAGCAGAGTCCCCTCCTTCCGGAGGAAATTGCCTTCAGGCATTCTTGCTTTGGCCTGATGCTGTTGATCGATTCCCCGCTCTTCAGGGGTTCCGCGGAGGCGGGGAATCCAGGTGCCATCATCCGTCGCGTCGGACGCCATTTTCCACTTTTCTTGTTTTTTCCCTGCGCCGCTTGTAGTGCCCTGATCTCCACCGGGGCCGCTTACAGAGCCAGGCATATCCCTAACCCACCCCAGGGAGAGGCAGTCCCTAGGATGCTCGATCCTCTCCCATCCTGCGACCCCCAGCGACCCGAGTCTGTTCCAACCTGGGTCGCCGGGCGGGGTTTGAGGTAAGGTGCCCACACCTCAACCCTCTATGCCACCGGGCCAGTTTCATGCCTTTTATAAAAAACATACTAGCATTGTTTCAACCCGGTTATCTATGCACTTTCAATTTGTAGTCCCCAGAATAAGGACCTTGACTGGTCAAAAATACTATGTTTTGCAATTCGCCTTCTTTTAATTCACTTCTGTCATCTTTGGCCTGTGTTAATAATTCTTTAAATAGTTTTAGACATGCTCTGAGGAACCATCTATTTTCCAGTTGCCAATGTAAATGTTTTGCTGATTAGTTCCATGTACTGGTGATGAACATTTATTCTGGATGTATACTTAGATTGAATGTCTTATTGTTCATTGTTTAACTTTGTATTATATATCTGTTGGATGTTCAGGTCACCCATGAAAACAGATCTTTGGCCCATGGACTTTCCAGTTTTTAAATAAGCAAAACAAAACAGGTTTCAGCAACTCAGTCTGTCCCCCCTTCCTGGAGAAACTTCAGTCTGCCATAGCTAAACCTAACAGTGAGGGGGCCCCCACCCCAAAAAAGAAAGAGAGAGAGAGAGTGTCAAGGCTGCATAGACTCAGAATGTTTTGTGCTTTACTGGTTCATTTACAGGAGCATCACACTACACATAGGGTTTCATTGTGAACTTTTAAAAGTTTCATAAATACAGTTCAGTGTAAAAATAACCTCTGTGCAAATTAAACTAATACATTTTTTTCTGAAAATTGCCTCAAGCCAATTCCTTGGGCCCTATCTCTGACAGACATGGCTTTTTACTGCATTCGCTGAACTGTGAACTCTTCTGGCTTTTATGGAGTTCAGCACTGTCTTTGTCTGTTCTGTCTCTGCTTACCTAAGGAGAGAATGCAAAAGACAAACATCCACAGTATAAAAACGTCTTATGCACTGATTGGCACCATGGCATGGATTTGCAATAACTATGTTCCACAATGTCCAATATAGTTCCTTTTTGTTCCCAACTGAAACAATTTCCGATCTAGCATAATCAGTAAATCAGTCCAAGAGGAGCTTTTTAAGCAAATTCTGTAGTCTTTTATACCCACTTGTTTCAGTCCAGATCTGTAGAAATGTAGATGTGGATGTGGCTCTGCTGCAAACTTTTTTTTTTTGGTGCTTGACCTGGTGCTGGTAGGTGATGCCTGTAGGAGTGCAATGCATGACACTGTGCAGAAATACGCTGTGCTCAATGCTCCATTTCTTCAGGAGGAGTTCCATGTACTCCTCTCATTCCTGGTAACAGTCCATAGTTGATACTGGAAGCACTTCTCAGCCTTCACCTGAAGCCACAGGTTTCTGTTGGTTTTGACCGTCTTGCACACTGAGACCTGCCTATTTGGAAAATCATTGCACCATGCTCTCTGATTCTTTTTGGCACTTCCCTGTCACCCTGGCATAATTTCACCATGGGGTGCTCTGTCCTTTGCTTGGCATCAATCACTCCTCCATATCCCCCTAAATCACTTCACTGCTGACTGTTGAAATCCTCCCAGGCTGCAGAGATATCATCTGGCCCCTGAGGTGGGCTGGACTGTTAGAGGGCAGCCAGTATTGTCAGGGACATGGTGTCCTGAATGCTGACTGCACAGTTGTTGTAGTCAGACAGTGGAATGGGCAGTTGGATGCCACCAGTTGCTGTGGGCAGAGAAGAACCCAAGGGGAATGCTCCCAAGTACCCACAGAAGAAAAGGAAGCTGATCGCTGCTGTCATGAGAAGGAAATAGGGGACACAGGTTGAAACGGAGTGCCAGGGCTTACCTGTGGTCCACCTCTCATCCCTTCATGTAGGCATAACATTCTTCGGTGCTCCTGTGTGGTGTGGCATTCCAGTGTGTCGGCGGTCCCAACTCCCATCCTGAGCATGGTGAGAGCTCAGTTTTGTTCCATGTTTTATTATAAAGGTAAAGGTACTGGTCCCTCGTCAGTGGTGTAGCAAGAGCCACACTGTTAAAGAGAGGAGAGCATCGTGCTGCATGCCCAGAAACAGGAAGGTCCCTTGTGAGTGCTGCCTCTAGTCCCTCCCACTGCAGCAGACCTCCCCTACCTGTTCTTTTCACCCCTGGCCAGGGCGGTGAGTTGGCAGCAGCACCAACAGTTAGGTGCTGACCACCTGAAGTTTATTTTTAAATTAAGAAAAATTGTGTGAAGTGCTCAGAGCGCTCTAGTAAACAGCTGAGAGCCTTGGGGGAGGGGGAGCGGACCAGAGGGCTGACAATTTGCACATATTAATATTAATTAGGTAAAGTGATGCCTAGTAGGAAGGACTAGTGCAGGAAGACCCTGCAGTGAACCAATGCATATTGAATTTCTGGATCCCCTGGGGAGAAGTTATAGGCATCGGGCCCCACCTGAACTTGGGTATCATTTAAAGGGGCAAGGCAGGCTCCTTAGAAGGAGCAGGTGAATAGTTAAAAGGGGCCCAGCCACAGCAGGCCCATTGTGTTAAAGGGGCCCAGCCATAGTAGACCCGTAGCTTAAGGGTGTACTATGTTATCTGGAAACTCAGTATCCTGACGCTCAGGACACTGAGTCCAGATAACTGAAATTTGGAAACCCGATAGTACCACTTTCCTGATGTAATGTCAGGCAACACAGCTACAAATGCCATGTTTTACCATGCGGGGGGCTGTGCCCCTTGCACCCCCTATGTGGGGAGTTTCACCCCAACCCCCCATAACTAAAATAACTAATTCCAAGGGGGAGGCGGACCCTGGAGTAAATAACTAACAGTTACAGGATGGCAAAAGAACTTGGCTGGATCAGAACCCAGGTCCAACGATGCACACTGGCCGAACTGCCTGTGCTCCAGCTCTCCACACCATGGGGGCAGCTTGGCCTTCTTTTGGATAGGACAGTGTTTTCAGGAGCAAGGTAGCAAGCCATCACATCCACTACCTTACCCCATCTTGTAACACCATTGGGCATGTATTCATCAGCATAATCACTATCGGGATACTGCACCTGTCAGGCAATAGTGCCCAGGCAGGTGCGTGTCAGGATAGTGAGCCATGGGATTACATAAGGGTACCTAGCTGAAAGGGGCCCAGCCATAGTAGGATCATAGATTAAAGGGATCCAGCCATAGGAGGCCCATAGCTTAAATGGGCCCAGCCACAGCAGGCCCACCATGTTAAAGGGGCCCAGCCACAATAGGTCCATAGCTTAAAGGGGCCCAGCAAAAGAAGGCTCATAGTTTCCAAGGAGCCTAGCAGTGGAGCCCTGTAGTTAGCAGGGTATAGCAAGTCAATTGAGGGGTTAGTAGCTCCTAAAGTGGGTTAGAGTGGGCAATAGGACATCCAGCACTCGTGGTGTAGCAGTTACTTGGACATTGCTTGAACTGTATTTTTTGCCTGAATATTGCCTACGCTGAATTTATTGCCTGAACTGCCTCACTGTGTTTGCCCCTGGAACTGTGCAATTGCCCCACAGTCATTTGTTTGCTTCTAGAACTGAGTAATTGCCCCAGGTCTCAGTTACACTGCATCTTGATCTAAATTAATTCCTGAATCAGTCTTCTGCAGGCTTCAAAGGACGTTCAGCAATGTGTATTCCTGAATCAGTCTGCAGCCTGATTTTCCAAAGATCCTCATCAATGGCCGTACCCCTGCAATGTTACGTTTGTAGTTTTCCACTACTCCCAGTCTACAGTCTGGCCGAGTGCAGATTCTGCCATCTATTTTATTGTTTTCCTTCTTCACCACAGTTTCTTCAAGATCTTTTTTTCCAAGTCTTCCCCCAACCAACGTTCCATTTATTGTTTGCATTTTCCTTGGCTAATCTGTCCTTGGTGCACAGAACTCTACCATTCGCCTGGCTTCCAAAGATATCCTTATCTTGGTTCTCAGTTTCCATGGGGTCCTCCCAATGTCTTCTGCATCTATTGAATCCTGGCAGTCCACAAGGGGCTGTGGCAAGGTGGTCTTCAGCATCTATCAAGTCCTAGCAGTCCACAAAGGGGGTATGTTAGGGTGGTCTTATGCATCTATCAAGTTCTGAAGTTCACAAGAGGGCTACAGCAGGGTGGTCTTCTGTATCTATCGAGTCCCAGCAGTCCACAAGAGGGCTGTGGCAGGGTGGTATTTTACATCTATCGAGTCCTGACAGTCCAAAAGAGGGCTGTGGCAGGGTGGTCTTCTGCATCTATCGAGTCCTGGCAGTCCACAAGAGGGACTTGGCAGTGTGGCTTCTGCATTTGTCATCTCATCTCATCTCAGCTGTCCGCCAGAGGACTGTGGCTGGATACTTTATTCTTCTTCTTCATTCCAGTGGCCCACTAGTGGGTTTTGTGCTGAAGAGTTCTTGTATTTGTTCTTCATTTCCAGGGGACCACTAGAGGGATTTTAGCTGAGAAAATTCCTGTGTTTGTTCTTTTTTTCCGGTAGCTCTGGAGAGATGGATGTAGCCAAGAGATCCAAGGCCTGTCTAAAAAAAAACTCCACATCCCTTTAGTCCCACAGAAATTCTCATGGCCACACCAGCCGGCGAGCCTGCTTGTTCCCCGTTTCAGAATTCCCTTTGTTTCTCTTCCTTTCTGCAACTGAACAACCATCACGTGGACAGAGACTTTGAGAGTTGTGCTCAAATTGCAAATTGTATCATTTTTGAGTTTTGTTATAGCATTTTTTTTAATTATGCTTAAAGGTTTCTGTGGCTGTGTTTTCTGATTTAAGCTCAATGGGGGCACAACAGCCCCACTTAAAGCCAGTGGGAGGAGCCTAAAGAGGACCTGTGGTAAATGTCTAATTTATGGACTATGGGCCAGATATTCAAAAGGGTTGCACCAGTGAAACCCCAGAAATGCACCCTGGGGCATTATTCAAAGGCAGGACTTGTGCAGCACAAGTTCTGATGCACTGGGGTGCAAAGATAATGTATGCGGCACATCCCCAGGGGCATGCCCATGCATATGCAGCACATCCTGATATGCAGCCCGGGATGTGCCACATATGCCTACACAACCCTGGGATGAGCCTGAAAATAATGGCTCAAATGGTGGCCACCCACAGGCGAGCTGCTGTACTGCATGGCACAACACAGTAGCCCCCAGCCATGGGTGGCCACCCACCCACCCAGAACACCATCCAAAAGCACCCATATGATTCCTGGTGGTCTAGTGGCACACCCTTCCCTCCTTATAATCCGACCGCCCTATAATAAAACATAACACCCTCCCTGGTAGCCTAGTGGAACCCCCCTCCCTCCTATAATAAAACATAACACCATCCCTGGTAGTCTATTGGAATCCCCCTCCCCACCTGTAGCGGTGATGCCCATACATTGATAGGTACTGTTCCCTGGTAGTCTAGTGGTAACCCCAACCCCTCCCATATCCCTGATCACTAGTATGAGCACTGTAAATAGTACCCTAGTGGTCCAGTGGCACCCCAACCCCCACCCACACAGGACCCCCGGTTCACCCAGCTCCCCTCCCATCAGTGGTGGGCAGCAACATACCCACCCACATACTACAAAATCTGCTGGGTGTTTTATTTCTATTTTTATTCAGCACTGTAGACACACATAATGCCTTACCCACAAATGAGTGGATGACGCACAAACTAATTTCTATATTTGGACTCTTATTATTTGCAACTTGTGTTGCGAGGGAATCTGTGACCCCAGGTGTGCTTATGGGTTAATTGTGAGGTTAAATATCAGCCCTGCAGTGAGCAGGGCAAGCGCAGGCAGGGCGAACACATTTACGCATGGAGACACACGCAGAAACACACAGGTCAGCGTGTGTCAGCTGTGTCCACTGAGACCACTGGAAATGCTGAGAGCACAGTGTTTGAAAGCAGGGGTGAGTTACTTTGTTATACTGTGGAAATATTAGGAAGTGAGCAGCACAAACTATAAGAAATGTCACAGGGAAAGGGTAGAAAGAGTAAAAGTAAACAAATGTGCTCTAAGCGCAAAATGTACACTGATGACCTGGCTAGTAAGGAGTTTGTTTGTAGTAATTGTATATTGATAGCTACATTGCAGGATGAGATAGTCCAGCTGCTAAAGCATTTAAATATGCAGAAGGAAATTAAGTTATTAGAAGATTTTATTGATGAGATGGTTGATAGCTGTACAGAAAGTGAGCCATTACCTCAGGAGCCCGTAATGGTTGATGAATCCCAGTATAGGATAAACGAAGGTATTAATGAGGAGACATGGACAACTGTCAAACAGTCCTGTAGAAAAATATGTGCTAACCAAAAGGATCCAACCCCTTTGTTGTTGTCTAAAACATTTTAAACATTAAATCATTGTACAGTTGGTACCCCTGACCCAGAAAATATAGGATGGGTTTTACACCACAGTTCCCAGTATGAAGAACCCAATTTGCACACTAAAGTTAAGGTTAATCTCAAAGGAGATATAGTGTTGATAGGGAACTCGATTACCGTGGGGATTGACACAGCAGTATGTAAAGGGAGGAAGGATCACACAGTTGTTAGTACTCTTCCTGGGGCAAAAGTAAAGGATGTGTCCAAATTACTAGAAGGGCTCTTAGAAGGCATTAATTAACCACTGGTAATCCTGCACATAGGTAATAATGATGTCAAGAATACTGATGTCAAGGATATCAAAGCTGAATTCCAGGAAATAACTCAGAGAATAAAAGAAGACAAAGAAGGGGATCCTATAATATCTAGTATTTTACCCACTTTTGGTCAGCGTGCATATAAGAATGGGATAATACTGAAGGTTAATACATGGTTAAGACATCATTGTAAGGAACAGAATATAGGATTTATGGATAATTCTAGTTCCTTTTACAACAGATCATTTTACAAATATGATGGATTGCATCTAAACCAAGCCGGAACCAGAAAATTGGGCTCAGGAATTAATGAGGTAATCCAGTTTCATTTAAACTGGCTGAAGGGGGGAATGGTGAATGAGAACATAATTAGTAAAGAGACTCTAGTTAGTGACAAAAAAGTGCCTGAGTGGAATTGAATGTTAATTTATGCTAGAATTTTAGTAAAGAAGTTTGAGGAGTTTAAATACTTATTAATAAAAAAATAATATACTGCTGGCATGTATTACAGAAACATGGTGGGAGGATAAGGACAGCTGGGATAAGGTTATTCCAGGTTATAACTTATATTCTAAATCTAGTGTGCATGGGGGGTGGTCCTGTATTTACATGAGACAATAAAAAGTGTAGATTATGGTAACAACATAGATGAGCTGGAGATGCTTTGGGTTAAACTGCTACCCCTGAATGGTGTCAAAATCATTGTGGGTTTAATCTGCAAACCTTCCAGCATCTCATCAGATGCGGACATAGCACTACAGAATCAAATAACTGATTTAGATCCAGCTACTAGAACAGTAAGTCTTGGGGATTTAAACTTTCCCTGTATAAATTGGAAACTAGCAACAGCGAAGATAGATATAGGATACTTGGACATCTTTGATCTTTTAGGACTACAATAAAAGTTATTAGATGTTACAAAGGGCAATGATATTCTTGATGTTGTTTTAACAAACATAGTAGACGTAATAAATAATGTTAGGACAGATTGCCCACTCAGAAATAATGATCATAACATAGTCTGTTTTGGGATTAAGGAACCTTTGGTTCTGAAGGAGGAGGAACGCAATTAAATTAAACGTTAGAAGGGCTGATTTTGATCATTTCCATGAAGAAATTTCCCGGTGGGAGTGGGGCAAGGAATTAAAAGATTTATCAGTGAATGATACACTATGTGGAACCATATCTTGAAAAAATTGAGTGACCTTACAAAAAAGTATGTTCCCAGTTTTAAGAAATATAAAGATACTAGGAAAAAAGTACCTAGTTGGCTTAATAGCTCAATAAAAAAAAATGATAAAAATAATAGATTGTTTAAAAAGTATAAAAAAGATAAATCTAGTAAGAACCATCAGGCACTTAGGATTCTCACAAGGGAAGTAAAACTGAGTATTAGGAAGGCAAAGGCTAATCAAGAAGTTTTATTGGCAACCAGGATTACGGATAATAAAAAACCCTTTTTTGGTCATATTAACAAATCTAAATCCAACCCAAGCAAGGTGGATCTATTTAAAAGTAATCAGGGGCTAATAACCTCAGATAAAGAAATGGCAAATATTCAAAATGAATATTGTACCTCAGTCTTCAATAAGAAAGCTACCTCTCCACTTGAGAATAATAGTAGCCCAACACCTGGTCAGAAAACCTTAGACCCTGAGGAGTTTCGGGCAACATTGAGTGGGGTGGATATCAATAAATCACCAGGGCCGGATAATATCCATCCTAGGGTGATTCAAGAAATGGCAGTTCATACAGATTCACCTCTGACTTATATTTTTCAATCTTCACTTGACAGGGGGGAGGTTCTGAGGGACTGGAAGGATGCTACAGTGGTTCCATTATTAACAAGCATTTGTCAATGCCGAATGTTTGATTGCTGATATTAGCATTGGACATGCAGGAGTTAGACAGATGCAGAATAGGAGTGGCAGTGAAGCACTGAACTCACCCTAATCCCACCTCCACCCTGCAGAGATGGACAGGCACTGGCATGTGCCTGTGGGTTGTTGCCCATAATGCTTACGGCATTTCACCTTACCCTATCCTGTAGACACCGACAAGTGTTGAGGTGTGCCTTGGGGTGTTCAGCTTCACAGTCACCCCATTTCATAAGGACATGCTCTGAAATGGGTGCAGTACAGGAGAATGGGGTGAAGTCTGGGGTTGAAGAATGCAAGGCACACCTCGATGCCTGTCACTGGCTTCAGGGTGCGGGTGGGATGGCATGAGCTTTATAGCTGGTGATCCAAAGTTACACCTCTGATGCCTGTCAGTCTGTACAGAGTGTGATGTTATGGTTAGAAACCTTTACTCCCTGGGCATGTGTTGGTATTTGCACTACAAATTTTCAACATGGCCTTTTTGTGACCCCCACCTCATGAAAGCATTTGAGACCTCTTCTCATAAACAATGGCAGTGTGATTTTTGTTAATGTGTCCCGAACTTCGAGTTCCCACAGTGACCGTGCCATTCTGTGCCAGATGTGCAAAAACACAGATCAGGCAGGATGTGAAGAATGACAGCTGTATCATCCATAAGGAGGTGTGAAGAGATGGCAATGTTGAAAATCTGTAGTGAAAATATTGAAAATGCTCGAAGTTCTGAGCGTACATGGAAACTGCGCAACACATGCATGTACCACAGTCATTTAGTGGAATTATTTCACCAAATTTTCAACATAGGCATTTTGTGACTGCTGCTCATGAACACTGTCACTATGATTTTCTTAATCTGTCCAAAACATTAATTTCCCACAGCGACCGCACCATTGTGCGCCAGATGTCCAAATGCATATTTTGGGTAGGATATGAAAAATGACAGCTGTACTGTTCATAAGGCGGTATGGCAAAATGTCAATGTTGAAAATCGGGAGTGAAAATACTACAAATTTGCACACTTCCGAGCATACATGGAAACTGTGCAACACACGCTTGTAACACAGTCATTTTATGGACTTTTGTCACCAGATTTTCAACATAGGCATTTTAGGTCCTCTGCACATGAACAGTGTCACTATGATTTTCTTAATGTGTCCCGAACACTAATTTCCCACAGCGACCGCGTTATTCTGCACCGGAAGTGCAAAAACACATTTCAGCTAGGATGTAAAAAATGACAGCTATACCGTTCATAATTTGGTGTGGAAAAATGCCAATGTTGAAAATCTGGAGTGAAAATATTACAAATTTGCGAAGTTATGAACATGCATGTTAATTGTGCAACACATGCTTTTAACACAGTCATTTTAAATGGGCTTTCATCACCAAATTTTCAAAATAGGCATTTTAGTACCTCTACTTATGAACAGTGTCACTGTGATTTTCTTAATGTGTCCCAAACACTGATTTCCCACAGTGCCCATGCTATTCTGTGCTGGAAGTGCAAAAACACATTTTGGTCAGGTTGTGAAAAATGACAGCAGTACTGTTCATAAGGAGGTGTGGAAAAATGCCAATGTTGAAAATCTGGAGTGAAAATATTACAAATTAGCGAAGATACAAGCATGCATAGAAACTACGCAACACACGCTCATAGAACAGTCATTTTTTTGATTTTTCCACCACATTTGCAACATAGGCTTTTTGAGAGCCCACCTCATGAATACTAGCACTGTTGTTTCATTACTTGGTCCCAAAAGGTGTTTCTGCACAGTGACTGCAAAATCACCTTTCGGGACCGAATAACGCCATGACAGTGGCTGAATTCATGAGGAGGGGGTCCCAATAACTCCATGTTGAAAATTTGAAATTCCCAAAAATGCCTGAAATATGCACCAAAGTTGGAAAAAAACTATTTATGCCATTATACAGCTTACCGCATTTCTTCAGTTCATGGTCGGCTTTGAAGAGTGCAAATGTGTTCCCTGGTCCACAGAAGATCATTACGCTGGGTTCCGGAGGTTAAGTATGGGGTGGGGGTTGTGGGGAGGCAGTGTGTGCAGAAGGTGGGCTGCAGTTGGGGAGGGGCACCCAACTCAACGAGGACTGTTTTCTGTTTTACAAGTTAAAAAAACAAAACATCGTGGGACTTTTTTACAGGAAATTTGTACGCTGGGTGGGCTCCCAGCATGCTACCTGAGTGTTTTTTAGGGGGCTGTAGCCAGTGGGGATTGGGCATCCCCATCTGCACATATCGAGGAGGGGACAGCTGAGGGGGATTGGGCACCCCCCTCGGCACACAACAAATTGGAAGGACATTAAGTCGATGAGGAGTGGGCTCCCCATCGGCAAATTGAACAGGGAAGAGGAGGACTGAAGCCGACGGGGATTGGGCCCCCCATCAGCAAAGAAAGACTGTTGAGGGGACGCATGATGCCAAGGGGGATTGGGTACCCCCTCAGCACACAACAAGTGGGGGGGCTTACAGTATGCCGATGGGGAATGGGTTCCCCCGTAGGCAAATTAACTGGGTCGGGGATGGCAAGGTACCACCCTGCAATGACGGGCCACTCCCTCATTGCAGCTGCAGATTCGTTTCAAGGTGGTGGCACACTGGCTGAACTAGTGTCAGCAGCAGCATGCCACCGCATTGGGGAAAGTATGCCAAGCCTCAAAAGGCACTGGGACCATTGGCCCCACAGTGCCGCACCTCCAAAACCCCGCTTGTCTCCTAAGCTGTGTCGAAATGTTTCTTGTGCGTGTATGCAAACAAACATAAAAATTCTACATGGGCAGTGATTTTTTTTTTTGGTAGTAAGGCCAGTTGGCAGAGGAACTTGTTTTAGGTGGACATTGTTGTGCCATAAATAACAGAGAACCTCAGCGCGCAAGCACTGAGGCAATGGTTACCCCAAAGGGCACTGGCAGGGAAGCCAAGTTTCAAAGAAATACAAAATCACACATACCCCCATAATGCAAAGTGCCGTGGGCTGTATATGCAAATCACCACAGTATATTATGCTGATTCAACTTTAAGCAGAAATGTATGGTACCAAAAGGTTTCTCACACAGTCTGCAAAGGGTGCCAACAGAAGATACATACACGTGTTTCATCCTACCAGGACTCATCAGTGTGCCTTGTCTGTGATACACACCAATGGAATTAACTAGCTACCCTAAGATGGTCTATCTGGGTTATGTTGTGCTGAACCCAATCAAAACAAAAAACAATCTAAAGGACGAAGAACCTCAGTGCACAAGTGATAAATGCCTACCTTGGCAAGGCCCTTAGCCAATCAGAAGGCTGGATCTGGTCAACCACTTTTATAAAAGGGGTAACATGCTATGAAAGTAACGGGATTCATAACAAAAGCAAGCCCCAGGATGCACAAACCCCTATCATAGGGTTAAATTCAAGGTAGTTTGGAGGGGCAATAAGTCAAAGTTCAGAATATTAAAGAAGGTTCAACCTCCGTATTAGTGTTCATTAAGTGTTACTTCTTCCACCAGTTAATGAAGCCAACATTTCACAGCACATGCCTCTTCATCAGAGAATGGCGGTCAGCTGATCCTTCTTAGATTTCTCTACCAAAAAGTCATCACATGGAGGCAATGTCAAAAGGAAACGATCTTAGTTTCAAGACAGCTTTACTTAGCATTCCAACAGACTCTTTACCAACTGTTCTCCAAACACTGAAGGTGTCAGCAGCTCTTACAGAATGTAATGTCAGTTTGACAGAACAAACCGCTGGTGGCGGTGGCCATAAAGAACAATTTGGTAAAGAGGTTGTTGGAGCATCAAGTGAAGCTAATTTTGAAACTAAGGTTTGTTTCCAATGACATAGCCTTTGGTAGAGAAATGTAAGAATGACTACCATTCCCTGATGAAGTGGCATGTGCTACAAAATATTTGCTTCATTAACTGGTGGGAAGAAATAAAATATAAAGATCACTAATAAAGGAGTTGGGTCTTCTTCCTGTTTACAAGGCACCAGGAAGGTACTTGGAGTTATGTGTGCAGTTCTGGTTACTGCAGTAAAAAATAGAGAATAAGACATGGGTGGGTGTAACCAAAATATAATTACAGGGTAGCGTTTTCCCCATGGGAAAACCCAGTTATAATTTGCCGTTGTAACCAGCTGGTTGTAACAGTGAACATGTGCTGGGTTTCCTGTGTTGAGTTCATGCGCACACTGCTTCAGCTGTGCACAACTTATTCTCACCACACGTCCCTACATAGCTCTTCAACAATTTTACTTTTGGCAACACTAGACTTACCTACACTTACTGCATTTACAGGAACAGGCCGCAGTTTGTGTCCAAAAAAGTGTTTACCAGTTCACGTCTTCACAATCACAGGAAAAAAAAAAGTGAAACTTAAAACAGTACTTCAACCGATCACATCTGAAACAGCGCTACTGGTACCATCCTCAAACACAGAGAAACAACAACAGATAAGAGGAGAGAATGGCAAAAACACAAAACATAAAGAGTTGGACAAACAGCCAGCCCTTAATTCTTTAAACAGCAGCACCATCTACTGGCCACACTCTTCCTTTCCACTCCCACATCCACATTACGGTGCTGATGTGTAGGTGAGAAAATGCTACCGAGCAATTATATAAAACAGTACATGAGTGACTGTGCCAAAAAAACTCAGATTTTATACACATCTTTGGGGTGTGCTGCTATTATAAAGCCCTTGAGCTTCACCTCTTGGGTTTATGAAGTATCACACCCCTCAGGTGTGTATAAAATTATTGTTATGCACACCCGCCCTTGTATTATTATCCTATATACAGAATAATAAGTGGGGAGCCCCTTTATCAACAGGAATTTGTTTGAGTGATGTCATGCCCAGTTATTACAGCATTTCATTAGAATATTGAAGTGCTGTTTGTGCCCAGCTGGCATTTGACTGAGTGAGCTGCAGTCAGGTGCTGTCAGATTTAAGGTGCTCAATGGCAAACTTTAAATCACAAGACTTAGTCAGCACTCCTGTGTCATAACAAGCATTTGCCAATGCCGAATGTTTGCTTGCTGGTATTGGCATTGGTACTGCAGGACTTGGAGAGATGCATAATAGGAATGGCAGTGAAGAACTGAAGTAACGCCAATGCTCACCCCACCCTGCAGAGACTGACAGGCGTTGGGGTCTGCCTTTGGGTTATCTGCCATAACAGTCATGCCAGTCCACCTCACCCCACCCTGCAGACAGGGACAGGTGTCATGGTGTGCCTGTGGGTCTTCGGCCCTTACGCCTACCCCATTCCATAAGAAAATAAGCTGAAATAGGTGAGTATAGGAGAATAGGGTGAATGTTAGGGCTGAAGACCCCAAGGCACACTTCAATGCCTGTCAGTGGCTGCAGGGTGGAGGTGGGGGTGTAATGGTGTGCATATTATGACTGATAACCCTAAGCCATACACCCCAATGCCCATCAGTCTGTACAGGGTGGGGCATCATGGTTGGAAACCTTAACGCCACGGGCGTTTGTTGGTGCGGTCCTCGCTCCATTCCTCACCCCCTCCCGTGTGTGCCAACTGTGACCAAAAGCTTCACTTCACTGCTGCCTGCTCCATTTCTTGCCCCTTCACTTCACTGCTGCCTGCTCCATGTCCTTTCCCCTCATTTCACTGCTGCCTGCTCCGTTTCTTGCCCCTTCCCCTCACTGTTGCCTGCTCCATTTCTTGCCACTCACTTCACTGTTGCCTGCTCCATCAGTACCTCACTAGTAACCCCCCTTTCTTCAGAGTGGACTCTGTTTACTATTACGGTCTGTGTACTGTTTTCCAGACATTTTTTTACCCAGGCTTCCACCTTGGGGCCCAGTCCAACTGGCAGTCAAAGGCCAAGATGAATGAGTACAAACAACAGCGCTCCAAACAAAATAATAACTTGTACTATGGAGAAATGAGTTGCACCACATTTAAAACACAAAGCGTTGGGGTTTAGTATTGTGGCTTTCTCAACTTCAATAAACCGACAGGATTGCAACTGATTTCTCCATTGTATCAGTTATATTGACACTTATTTTGTTTGGAGTGCTGCTGTATGTGCTCATTCTGCTTGGTTCTTTTTAGCTAATACCTGTATATATATCTGAGAGTGAGTGGTCGTTTGTGTTACTGCAAAGACCAGCAAGCCTGGTCATCATTCCAGGGAGAGGAAAGCAATTGCTGAGATTCTCAGTTCTCTCCCATGCTGGCCAATCCCAGCAACTCAAGGTTGTACATGAACCCCAGTCACTGGTGTGGCAGCAGGTGAGATTCAAGAGCCTCAGTCATCCACACCACTTGGATGTCCAAAATATTTTATATTCTAAAAAAAAATTGGAGTTCATGCCATACACTTCGATTTAAACGCCAGTGAGTGCAATGTGATGTACTTAGAGAAAAATAACCCACACATGGAATATTGTTTGGGGTGATGAGGGTAAGTTGCCCCACCCACTTTTCCTTGATCTGAACCTCCTCCAGTGGAGAAGATAGATGTGGAAGTCATTATCAGCGATTCCCTCAAGCAAACCAGCCAGTTCAATAATGGCTATATTAAGACATTGAGGGTGCTGGGATGTATTGGGAAGGGTTCTTATTCTAGGGGAGAGGAAGTGATACTACCCATATACAGCTGGACACTACACGTTATATTATAGAAGTAAGCAATAACACATGATGGGGTGTGGTTTATTCTGGAAGTGTGTTTATCCAGAATAAACCACACCCCAGAGTGTGGTATTGCACATATAAAGTGGGTATATGTTGAGAAACTGCATAGTAGTGTTTATTTAAAGAATGGAGAGATTTAACAAAAGAAAAAATACTGATTTTATTTACAATAGTCCCTTGCACACCCTTTGTGTGCTATTGCACTTGCTGGTGTCATTAGGAATGCTGCTGTGTTCTGTGGAGTACTAGCATTGGGACCCTGCAGGACCAAGATCTACTGACTGCCTTGCTGGCAGTACACTTCCAGCTGCAGTTGTGCTGTTCACAAAATTTCTGATGGTCTCCGTCTCGTAGTGGGTTGGCAGAGAGTTTAAAACCTTCGTGATACCTTGGGCGGAGGATAGGATAGAAGTGGATAGGGAGGGACAGCAAAATGATTTATGGAGTAAAAACAACAGTTTTTAAAGTGTTGTGAGTGTTGCTGTTTATTTTTGCAGATTCCGATTTTGCTCACTAGACCAAAAAAAAAATGGCGAAATTGTGTTTCTGGTGGCATCACAGGGATCTGTGCAGGAATCAGAGACAGGATCAAGCACTTATTTTCTGTGTTATGATATGAAAAATTAGCATAGTAGGCAAGGGCTGTCAGCCAATCATGTTCCATTACTGTCTATACCCCTTTTATAATGTTCATTAAACTTTAGTGGATCAACAGAAAAGACACAAACAAGCAATGACAGTATTCATCACACTCAGGGCCCTTGAGAGGGTGGGGTAGCATGGGATAATTCCTGTGGCCTCATGCCAAGAGGGGTCCAGGCCTCCCAGCATACTGTATGCAGGAAAGGGGATGCGAGCAGGTAGGGGCCCTAGAGACTGAATTGTCCCTGGGGCCGGAATTCCTCTCAAGGGGCCTGATCACACTGTCATGCCTGTATAATAAAAATTATATCATTTTGTCTCGGTGTCTGGTGTATTTATTTAGCATCAATGTTTCTCTTTCGGCACCCCATAAATATCAGCATGGCCTGCTGTGGAGATAGGATGATATGCAGGGGCCCTTCTTTTCAAATGCTTTGGCCTGTCTCCTGAACTCATATGTAAGTCTCACCATAGGTAAGATGGTCAAAATCAGGTTGTGCCACATTTTAAAAGTGGACTACTGCTGACAGACCCATGTATTTTGTATGCATTTCCTCGTAAGGTGAAGCAAAATATGCAGTACTCTTGTACAGAGAATTCAGAAGGCACTTTTTTACATGAAGACTCATGTCCAGGTGGAATGAGCTGCCAGAGGAGGTGATATCAGCAGAAACAGTGGGATGTTTCAAGGGTGTTGGTGGGACATGGTAAAAAAGAAAATTAGAACAGGATGGTTGGGGGGGTGAGAAAAGGGGGAGGATGATCCCTCAAGAGAATAGGGAGGGGGGCCAGCTCCAGAGTATTAGACTGATCTGTACACTCAAGCAGACTAGATAGACCAATACGGCCTCTTTCTGCCAGCAATCTTATATGTTCATGTAAGGGTCTCATTCATCTCCCCTCATGTACTCTAGGAACATAGAATTTGATGGCAGAAAAAGGATTGGCAGGCCCATCTAGTCTGCCCTATTTTCTCTCTATTACAGCTACTTAAACACTATTTGGTCTATGGAGCCCCTCCCTCCCTCCTCACTGTCCTCTTAATACGTCCATGTGCCTATCACATGCATGCTTGAAGGCCTCCCCCCCCCTATGTTTTCTCCCTCAGCCTCCTCTGGTACACTTTGCCAGGTGTCCACTTTCCCAGTCTAAGAAGTGTTTCATCACATCCCTCTTAAACTCCCTCCCCACCTTCATTGCATGCCCCATGTTCTGGTGCTCCTCCTCTTCTACCCTGCTGCATCTTATGTACCCTAGTGAGGTACTTATAGTTCTCAATCATGACCCCTCAAACTCTTCTCTCTTCCAGGGAGTACATGCTGAGATCCCACAGCCTGTCCTTGTATGGTTTCTCATGTAACCCCTGCACCATTATCGTAGCCCTCCTCTGGATTACTTCCACCCTATCAATGTCCTTGCAGAGGTGTGGTCTCCAGAACTGTACACAGTACTGTATGTGGGGTGTCATTACTGAGCAGTGCAGTTGCAACACCACCTCCCTTCTCCTACTATTAATCCTCCTTCATGTGCACCCCAGCATCCCACCAGCTTTGCCAAATGCACTGTTACACTGGCCTACCACCCTGAGATCATCAGAAATGATTACCCAATGTCCCTCACATTTTATTTGGGCCTCCCATGCCCCCCCCAATCAGCCACTCATTCGGGCCACCAAGGGAACCATTGCCCACCAAGCATTCCCCATTCCCCGTCGCCATCGTTCCCCACCTTGTGCCATGTCCCAGTTGATATGACATATCACTTCACTGGGGGGTGGGTCCTCCCTGGGCCCTCGAGAAGGGAGGTAGGATTAAGATCTAAACCAGGTGCATGGTGGGGGGGAATCTACCTCAAAAGGCTGATGCGTGGTATGAGGAGACCCAGGTGACCATCATCTGGTCAGCCAAGAGGGCGATTTTGCATGTTCTCCCTTGATCCCACCCTGCCCCCATGTTGCAGCCACATGCACATGGCATCCTGGGAAGGACGTATGGTGGCTTGTGGTCACCCACGCCACTAAGTGCACTTTCACAGGTGATCATCAGGAGCCGCTGTAGTAGTGGTGCAGGCTCGCATCCTCCTTGTCAGGTAGGATAGTGTCCAAGCGGATGTTCCGAACCCTCCCTTACGGTCTCCACTCCTGCTGTCACAGGTGTGGGTGCAAACCAGGGCTGCCAGCGTGTTGTGTAATTTCCTATTGCTCGGTGCCATGGAGCTGACTCCATGTCACTCTCTTGCTTTGTGAATGCAATTACCTCCCATCTTATACAGATCTCCCATTTCCCCCACCCCAGGTGCATGACTATGCACTTTTTGGCTTTGAAATCCAGGTGCCATCACCTTGTTGATGACTTTAGTTTCCCAAAGACCCCACTGCATTTTCTTCACCTCTTCATGGGTGTCGAGCCAGTCTCAGAGTTTAGTTTCTTCCACAAAGAGACACCTTCCCCTCCAGTTCCACAGCAATGTCAATTATGAAGACAT
Organism: Neoceratodus forsteri; assembly: GCA_016271365.2. Classification (NCBI taxonomy): domain Eukaryota; kingdom Metazoa; phylum Chordata; order Ceratodontiformes; family Ceratodontidae; genus Neoceratodus; species Neoceratodus forsteri. The sequence goes on from CM057455.1 coordinate 245,915,667, forward strand.
CGAAGAAGACAGGACTCAGTACCAATCCCTGTGGCATTCCACTGGACAGTCTTCTGTCCACCAAGTGACTTGCGTTTACCGCCACCCTCTGTGCCCTATACTTTACTTGCTTTGATAACCAGCTTATCATCTTCTCACCAACACTTGGGTTGCTGATTTTCTTTATTAGCCTTCTGTGTAGCACAGTGTCAGTCCACTGTCTTGTCCTGATCCAGCACCCTAATCACCTAATCAAAGAAATCTATGAGGTATGTTTGACACAGCCTACCACCTGTGAAACCATGCTGCCCCTGGTCATACAGCTCATTTGTCTCCTGGTACTCATCAGCCTGCCCTTCAGCAGGCTCTCCATTACTTTCACTGCAACTGATCCTATGCTGGGATTCACTGTCATCCATCTTAGGGCATGCCCCCTCAAATAATCTCTGGCCACTACCACAAATTCTCCCTTTTGGCAGTCCTGTCTTGCCAGAGAATTAGTAGAGTTATAGTGTATGGTGGAATGCGGTTGTGTATGGAAATCCATACACCACAAAAAGTTGTTCTGCTGCAGAAGTGACATCCTCAGTAACGCAGAATGACTTTTCATTCTGCGTTAGTGAGGATGTCATAATACAAGGGACTACAGCAGACCTTGTGATTCATCCCTTGCTGAGTGAAAGTGGCACGCGGTTGTGCTGAGCAGCGGCAGTTGTGAATCATGGATGGTTGGCAGAATCAACTAAAAATATGGAAAAGTTAGTGTTTTTTTTTTTCTTTTTTCGGTCACCATACACTGTATAGAAGAGTGTATGGTTTCCCATACACTACTTGGCTATTCTTTCACTGCGAAGATACAATGCCGACTTGGTGACCTCTCAACCTTCGCTCTTGAGGTCATCAGTTGTCATTGTATCCACTCGGTGGAAGAATAGCCTTGTAGTGTATGGTTACCCATACACTATCCTATATGTGTAGTATCTCCTCTAGTGTAAATGTGTTCTTCACCTACAACCCCACCTTCCCAGAGCCCATCAGTCTCCTCCTCCTTGACACCTGAGTCATAACAGTAGTGAAGCAGCCTCCTCTGTCACATGGATTCCCATTATTTGCTCAGTCACCCAAAGCAGGCTGGTCATTACATATATTAAAAAATGTTGCAGTATGTATCACCTAAATACATACACACACACACACACACACACACACACAGTAAGAGGCACGGCTGCACTGTTACAATAAACCTGTCAAGTGCAGGTAATACGTAGATGGTCTCTTACCTGGGTACTGAAGATCCAGAGGTAGGAATCTTGAAGGGATGATGTCCGTCAGACCTGTAAAAAAAATATAGGGAAGGGGTCACAAAGGATCTGTAGTTCTTGGGGATAAAATCAAAAGGGCAGGTTAGACGTAGAGTAATACTTATCTGATGGGGATCCAGTCAGCATCCTGTCAGACCTGTTAAACAGAAAAATAGGGGATTACAGAGAAAATACAATAGTGAATGCAGAGACAGAGAGCAGAAGAGGTGCATAGGAAAGCTGAGAAGTAAAGAAAAGGGAGCTTTAGATAAAATGTAACAGGGCAAAATAGGAAGCTAGAGATATACAGAATGAGACAGTGATATTGAGAAAAACAAAATTAATAAGCAAAAGACAGTGTTGTTGGGGGGCACAGCAAAACCACTTATGAGCCCCTCCAGATGATCTAGTGGCCAGTAAAGTAGAAGTCCAGCTGCTGTGCTCATGACCTGGGTTCGGAAGCAAGCCCGGTAAGTAGCGTCAGAAGGCCATGACTGAGACAGCTGCCATGCAGCACTGCATCTCGGTCAGTGTGGCTTGGTGGTTCACTCTGCCACCACAGCAACCCCTGTGGTTGGGCCAGGGAGCCTTCTACTGCCACACGGCAGACACTGCTGCTGTGCACAACCATAACAGGCATACATTCTCACCAGGGCTAGAGGGAGGAAATTAATGGGGGAGAAAACACCTTGTAGGTGTCTGACAACCAGAGTTAGCCAGACCAGGCTGTATTCCTGTGCCAGTGGGGGGGAGTAGCCCAGGTGGACTACAGGAGACTCTTTTGGGCTAGTGACCCAGCATTATTAAAATAACTTAGCATTCATGGTCCAGGAGGGGCTAGAGTTGTCCCCCAGAGGTTTAGGATTTCTATAATATCACTGGTGGGCAACTTTCCCTTGTGGCCAATGTATTTAAACAAATTAAGAACATGGCATATCTGCATATTTGCAGGGAAATAGTAGTAGTGTTTATGAAAATTCACAAAGTGGGCACATTAACAGACAGTCATGCTGATCATCAAAAAATACAAGTAATATTTAACCATACAACTGATAGAATTGCAGTAAATGCACAAAACAATAGTTAAGAATGAGAACTTCACACTTGTACAGTATTAAATCAGTGGTAGTGGGTCATGGGGCACCGATATTGTTTTGGAAGCAGCAAGGAGGAAGAGTATGAGAAACAGGATGAACTCTGGCTGCTGCTGCAGGAAGCGTGAGGTACCGCACTAAAAAAGAAAGTGCCAGGGCACTTTCTACTCCCAGCCCCTACCGATCTCAGGCTGTGACCTGCTCCAGAAGGGAGACAGTGGACAGGATTTTGTCAGGAGCTGGAGGTGGCCAGTGTAAGAGCACATCCTTCCACTTACCAGAGACCTGAACCATGATCACTTCAGCAACAAACTTTATTGCCCTGAGGGCTTAGGAGCAGGACAGTCATCGGGAGGCTGCTATATAGTGAACCACACTCATGGCTTTTAGAAGCTCCCAGTTGGGAGAAGGTGTGGCTTTTAGTTAAATGCTTTGTGGCTTTTAGTTAAATAGCCTGGTGGGGCCTTGCTGCAGGTCCGGGGGTGGGATGCAAGGGGGTGGGATGCAAGGGGGATTGATACAGATATAGGTCAGATGCCACAAATTAAAACAGCATAGCAGATAAGTTTTAAATTGTGTGCAGGAGGCAGAGGCAAGAACAGGGCAGTCACAAAGTGGAGCAACAAGAGAAGCTGCATCCAGCCCCATGAAAGTCACCCAGCTCTCTCTAATCTTGCAGCCGAGGCTGTCACAGTGACCCACACCATGCAAGCCCACTCTTCACTGTTCCAACTGTACCCTCCCCAGTGTACCTTAGTGCACACTGGGAAACAATGCTGGAATTAAATCAGGAACAGCTGGCAAACATATACATATGCACGACTACTGTAAGTGCTCCATGGAGGCATTTGGTTCAAGTCAGAGTGCCGGCAGCATCTTCATTTTGGCAGCCAGCTTGAAATAATATGTGAAGTCAACAATTTCGAAGTCTAGTCTCTGTTGCTAAGCAGCCAGAGGGTTAGACTGATGTAGCACAGAACTTTCATTTTCCAGCCTTGTGCAACTGTTAAATGGGGGAATTATGCTAGACCAGATTTTGTGACTTAAGTCACAAATTGTGACTTGGACTTAAGTCAATGTTTGTGCAACTGGCCCATTCCCAGGGCTGATTGCTTGTTTTTGGACTTACAAAAGCAAGGCAGGCTTAAATATTTTAAGTCTGTTGTACAAAAATTGTCTTACACTCCACTGGTCTTATTTAGAGACTTTAATTTAAGCCTTCTATGTACCAGGCTTATTTGTTGTTAGTAGGCTTATTTATCCTGCCATAGCTAATTAGGTATGGGGTTATAACCCCACATATGATAACAGTGCAACACACAATGCCACAAGCAAAATGATGTAAAGCAAAAAAAAAAGTTGGTTAACACACAGACCGCCACAAAATAGCACCCACACAATGCCACTCTATGGAGTGACAGTACAGTTTTTTTGTTTTGCAGGGAGCTGGGGCCCCTGCATCCATCCACTTAGGGGAGCTCCCCCCCCCCATGTAAGGGGACTCCAACCCCCCATGTCCCTAGACTTAAAATAATCATCTCCATGGGGGGAGTGGACTTCTGGGATGGGGGAAACTTAAGAAGGGGGGAAAGTTAGTTTAAAAAAAATTTCAAGACTGGGAGATGGGGAACCAAACCGTGGTCCCTTCTCCCACTCCACCAGGTGCTAGTTCCTTTGCCACTCCACCACAGGAGTGGCTTAACCAGGCGCTGCATCTACAGCTACTTGATCCCCTCCTAGTCCACCCATACAGCGACAGGGGTAGTGGTATTTCCCTACCACTATTATACTTCTGTCGCTATAATTGTTTTCAGAATTTCTACCTCTGGATCTCTAACGAGGTACTAGCTAGCCGGGTGCAGTTCCTGTGAGAGGCCAGCATCTCATCGGTTGGGCAATTTCCCTTGCTTTTTCTTCCTGTTCCCTGCATGTGGCACGGAAGCGTGCAGTGATACCAATGACCAAGCCACGCATCCTTCCGCATGCGGCACACCGGCGTCTTCCCCACATCCACCCCCTTCATCTGTGGGTTCATTGCACCATCCCCAGCTAACACTAGGGGACAGGCAAGCAGAGGACTCCATCACCACACCTCCCCAGGAGAGGAGAGCTGTCCTCCAAATGTTCGATCCTCTCCCTCCCCAGCTAACTCCCAGAGGCCTGCTCATACTGCGAACATGGTTGCTAGCGTGGCAGGAATTAAGGCAACAAGTGCCTCAGCCCTCCATGCCACTGGGCCGACAATCCGCACTGTTCCCTTTGGTGACATACTGAACTGGTACCAGTTAATTACAGGAACATGTACTTTATTATAGGAAACCATTCTGAGTATTGCAAAATAACAATTATATATACTTGAGTGCACTGTTTTCCTGTTTTAGGGACTGCTAGTTCACGCAGCTTATCTGTATGGTACCATGAAAAAATATTTGATATTCTCTTTTTTTAAATTTTTTTGCCATAAAGGTTTTTCTCCTAAGAGCGGGCCCCGTGGCTCTGAGGATTGAGGCTCTGGATGTCACACATCACACCACGCTGGTGACTCAGGTTCGGGAATGAGCCTGGGCCACTAGGGGTTGGCAGGGGGGGAGAGAGAGGATTGAACATCTGGAGGACTGCTCTCCTCTCTCCAGAGATGGGGACTTGTTGTCCCACCCACTGACTGCCTTGTAGCAGTGGCTGGAGGGCAGAATGGGTCAGGAGGGAGAAAATAGAAAAAGTCAGGGCTCCATGGACCTGTGATGGCCCGACCTCTCTGGGGAAGTCTGGCCCCCACCACCAGATTTGCCACAATGGGTGGCGGGGGACCACCGGTGCCCCTTCCCCTGGCCATGGAGGGGGAATCTGCAGGGGAAGATGAGCAGGGGATCAGGCAGGAAGATGTACCCTCTCCGAGGAAGGGGGTCATAGCCCTGTGGGAGGATACATAGGGGCCCTACTGCCTTTCAAATTTTTGACCTGTCCCTTTACACACAAGCAAGTCTCTCCTTGGGCAAGACATTTCAAAATTGGTTGCTACCAAGAGATCCAGGTATTTTATATGCAGTTCCTCGTAAGGAGGTGTAGAATATGTACTACTCTTGTATAAGGGACCCAGTTATCTCCCTTCATGCAAGGTACTCTAGAAACACATAGTCTGACGTAACAAAAAGGACCAGTAGGACCATGTAATCTACCCTATGTCACTTCCTATTACTACTCCCTGCACCCTATTCGGTCTCAAGTGTCACACCCTCCTCCCTTTCCTCGACTTTTTATAACCACATACCTGTCCCATGCATGCTTGAAGCCTTCACTGTCTTTGTCCTCCCAACACCTCCTCTGGCAGGCTGTTCCAGGCATCCACCACACCTTTCTAAGAAGAAGGATGGAAATGAAAAAGGAAAAGTGTGGCTCACTGGGAACTGAACCTCAGACCCCTGGTATGCCGTTTCAGTGCTCTAACCATTAAGCTGTAGGCTTATATGGTGAGCTGGTCTTAGGTCTTAATTCCTTTCTCAAGTGTGTTGTGCAATCCTTGATTTAAAGATATGTCTGGCAGGGGCTAAAACTGTACTGAGAGGTGGTCTGTTCATTTTCCTGATGTGTTCCTATGTTGCAGGATTGCTTAACACACTTGAGAAAGGAATGTGTGGATTTAAGGAAAGACCTGAGGCCAGCTGACCCGCGAGCCTATAGATTAATGGTTAGATCACTTGAATGGCATACCAGGGGTCTGAGGTTCAGTTTCCAGTAGACCACACTTTTCCTTTTTCATTTCCATCCTTGATTTAAATTCAGCCTCATAGTGTAAATATGAGTCGAAAGGTTCTATGCATAACCTTACCCAAAATGGCCACCTGTGGCTATATTAACTTTTTTCTTTTAAATGTACCTGGCAGGGGCTAAAACTGCACTGAGAGGGGGGCCTGTTTGTATTTCTTTCTAAGAAGAGGAACTTCCTAATATCACTTTTAAACTTCCCCTGCTCAAGTTTCTTTGCATACCCATGTGTTCTGGTGTTCTTCTCCTCTGAAAAAGACTCCCCTCCTGCACCTTGTTTACCTCAGTGAAATACTTACAGATCTCAATTATGTCCCCTCCAGCTGTGTTATCTTCAAGGGAGTACGTGCTGAGATCCTGCTGCCCATCCTTATATGATTTTGTGTAAAACACCTGCACCATTTTTGGCAGCCTTCCCCTGGATCTCTTCCACCCTGTCAATGTCCTTGCGGAGGTGTTGCCTCCAGAACTGTATACAGTATTCTAGGTGGGATCTCACTAGTAAGCGATACAGTGGCAACACCACCTCCCTTCTACTGCTATTAATCCCCCTCCCTATGCACCCCAGCATCCCAATAGGTTCGCTAGCTGCCCTGTTTCACTGCCCTGCTACTTACCTAAATGTTCCTCTTTTGCTTGGCGACTTCAAGTACCAATTCCCCCCCCCCAATCTTTTACACAACCACTGGGTTTCCCTGTCCAAGGTGCATGACTTTGCCCTTTTTGGCTTTGAAACCTAGCCGCCACCCTCTAGTTTCCCCAGGTCACAGTGCAATCTCTCCACCCTTACTCTTGGTCATTACGTTTCTGACGAAGGACTTGATGGTCCAAAAGCTTGAGCAATCTGTTCTTGTTGTTACATCTGTGTTGGTCCATTAAAAGGTATCAAGTCATTTGCTTCTGGATCACCCTTTTATGGGCATTCACCCTGTAGCAGAGTTCTGTGTCATCTGCAAAGAGACACCCCTTCACCTCCTTTTTCACAACAATGCCACTTATGCAGACACTGAAGAGGACAGAACCCAGCACTAATCCCTGTGGCACTCCACTGGTCACTCTGCAGTCCCCTGAGTGGCTTCTCTTTATCACCACTCTCTGACTCTTATCCTTTAACCAGTTTGATACCCAGCTTAACACCTTCTCCCCAATCCCAACTTGGAGTTTCTTTATTAGCCTGTGTGGCACAGTGTCAAAGGCATTAATGGAGTCCAGATAGGCCACATCTGCTGCCTTCACCTGATCTTTCTTCTTAGTCACTCAGCCAAAGAAATGTATAAGATTTGTTTGACATGATCCCTTCCCCCGGTGAAGCCATGTTGCCAGTGGTCATAGCTCATTTCCCTCCATGTAGTCCATCAGCCCCTCCATCAGAAGAGCCTAAATTATTTCCCCACCACTGATCTTTTACTGGTGTATTCTGCCACCCACATTGGATCTCCCAAATGAAGGACCGTCACATCCTCTCTGGCGACTATCACAGGTGCTGCCTCTTGGTAGTCCCATTTTGCCAGAGCATCAAAAGAGTTGTGCACTGGGAGAGGAACTAGTTCCTGTCCCACACCACTCACCCTCTTGGAGTGCACTAGCCCTCCATAGTCCAGTCACTCTTCCTCTTTGGCACCCTCTGATGCATAATAGTAGCAAAACATCATCATTTCTTACAAAATTCCCATTATAGTTTGCTCAGGCACCCAAAGCTGGCTGGCCATTGCACCATTGTCTAATGCTGGATAAATAGATGGTCCAACAGTGAAAAAGAAAGTTTTTTTTTTTTTTTTTAATATTGGTTGGACAGATCCAGTCTGAAAATACTGCCCCCAGAATTCAGATGATATTATGGGTGAGCTCTTAAAAATTGTGACGGAGCTGGCTTCATGGCATCAAGTGGTAGGGCACCAGGTTGGCACACCAATGATCTAGGATTGAACCCTCAGCCTGGGACTCAGTTTGGGATAACAGGAGTGGAGGCCGGCAGTGAGTGTGACAGAGTGTCTGCATGAGCACTGTCCTCCTGAGGGAGGGTGCTGTGGAGCACTACATAGAGAGCATCACCTGGTGTTGTGTGGAAGCCTTACCATCATGGGTGACCACACATCAACTGACTCAGCCTCCAGGGTATTACCCTGGTGCACGCCAGTAGGGTGGGACCCAGAAAACAGAAGAACCACCCATCTTAGCCTGCCAGATGATGGCTGCCTAGCCACCCCCTGTCACACATCCCCCTAGTGCACTACCCCTGCTGCCAAACTCTGCACACCTTGCAGAACCCCCCAGGAATGCTACTCCATTCACCCTCTGGAGAGGACCCCCTCAGCAGGGATAAGCCAAACCATCCAGGACATTGGGATACTGGATGCCAGGAAGCAGGAAGTGGCAGCAAAGGGTGAGACTGGTGGGAGTGCAAGGGAACAGCCCCCCCCCCAAAAATCTGACAAACACATACCCTCACACAAGAATCCATATATCGACTATGACATGGTACTTCCCCACACACACAAGAATCCATATAGTATATTGAGTACTTTATAGGACGGTACCCCCCCGGTTCATTTTTGGGTGGGAAATTGGAACATTTGACATACAGGTTTTAATTTTGACCCACCTATTCTTCTACCTTGGGGACAACCTGCTCACTGTTATAGAGGTTTTAAACTACTGTTTTATGAATCTGGACTCAGTTGAACATTATGACCCATTATTTTTTTCATCTGACCCTTACTTTTCATACCCAGTGGGTTGGTGTCCCACATAGATTAATATCTGACATGACCCCCTCCCCCCATACCAGTCATCAAATGGTTGGATATCAACAAAGTGATAAAACTTCACCACTCAAATACACACAGAGCCAAATTTTGACATTATCACAGGCACCACTATCTGCCCCCCAACCACCCACAAATTCCTATCAAAAAAATGCTGAGGACTCTGATACACACACACACACACACACACACACACACACACACACACACACACACCTTGAACAGAAACTGCAATTGCCCATAGTACTGCCCACCTTCCAAAATAGCAGTTCAAGGATAATATAAATGCTGTGGCGTGTACATCCTACACTACAAACAAACAAACACGAGCACACAAAAGGAGCCTTCCATGGCAGGTATTGACAACAACACCCTCCCATCACAGTCAGAAATGTATTGGCTTAGAAGTCCTTGTAGATGATGTATACCCCCAACACACACAGAAAACCACCTGTATCTACACACACACAACCACCTGTAGCAGCAGCTTAGCATAGCATACATTCTATCTAACAGCTAGAAAACTTTCGTGTTATAAAAGAATTGCTGCAGTATAAAGCCAGCCAGGTGGCACGGAGGGCTGAGGCAATATGCGCCTTAGCTCCCACCATGCCAATGACCCAAGTATGGAAGCAAATGGAGTTGCCAGGAGGGGGTCAAAAGTCCATCAAACAGCTCCTCTCTCTCTTTAAGCAGTGAGGTATGCTGACTCAGCCCTTGGCTTCCACCAGGTGGAGATGTGTGGGTAGCACTGGAACCTTGAGCAACATCAAAGGGACGGGCTGTGGTTCCATAGCAGTTGTGCACATCCTTGCATGCATGCTTATGTGCCACAGCAGCAGGGGACCCTAAGGAAAAAAAATGAAAAACAGTCGGCACAGGCTTCCTGAATCCCTGCCTGCCTACATCCCTCCCATGCGACCAACTAAATCACTGCCCCAATTCTGGAAATGAGTCACTGTATGGGGGAGGATGGCCCTCTCCTTCTCAGCCCCACCACAGGGGGGGCGGAACAATCTGTGGAGGACTGGGGGTTTGGTGGGTATGGGTGACTGCTGGACCGGTGAGGAGGGAACAGGGCTGAGAGTTCACAAGCATCAACCTCCAAGGCAAAAATTATATTAAAAAATAAATCAATAAAAAAGAAAAGTGTTGTGGTATGTGTTACCTTAACACACACACACACACACACACGCACACACACAGTAATGGGCATAGCTGCACCATTCAAGTAAACCCAGGTGTAGATATTTGTAGAAGATCTCTTACCTGGTACTAGGAGCCTGATGTACGAGTCTTGAAGGGAAAACTTTCATCGGACCTGTAGAATAAAATATAGGAAAGAAATTACAAAAGATCCATAGTTCTTAGGGAGTGAATGGAAATGGACAGGTTAGATACAGAGTAATACTTATCTGATAGGAAAGGAGTCAACATCCTCTCCGATCTGTTAAGAGAAAAATAGGTTAGAATGGAGAAAATACAGTAGTGAGAGCAGAGATATGAAATGGGCATAGGACAGCATAGGAGTAAAAAAGTAACTTTAGATAAAAAGTTACAGTTTGGGCACAGCAGGAACAGAGATAAAAAGAAAGAGATAGAGAAACAAATAAAATGAATAAAAGATAGGAAAAGAGTATATAAAGTGTTGTGTGTGGGGGGGGGGTGCAGCAGAACTACTTCTCACCCCCTAGATGGCCTAGTGGCCAGTAATTAAAAGTAGTAGCTCATGTGGGCAAGAGGGGATTCTTTTAAGATAATGGTCATCATTATTAAAATACGGGTGGTCCAGGGGTGCTAGTGTTGTCCCAAGGATGTGAGGGATTTGTACAATACCGGCTAGAGGGCTACTTTCTTTAATGGCCAGTGGGCAATGGATTTAAAATAAGAAGAAACTCTTCCCTGGATCCAGTGGTGGTGGGGTCCTTGGGCCCTGATACTGTTTTGGCAGGCAGCAGGGATGTGGAGAGTGAGGATGACAAGCTGGGGCTACTGCTGCAGGTAGCGCGAGTGACTGCACTAATAGTGAACGTGACGGTGGGTGTTATCTACTCCCTGCCCATACGGCGCTCAGGCTAAGGTCTGCTCCATGCAGGTGGGGGATGGGGAACAGGACAGAGCTCATCGAGAGGTTAAGGAGGCCAGTGAGGGAGTGCCTCCCTCCACGTACATGAGCCACTGCCTTGGCAAGGAATCCCAACATGACAAATCCCGACAGGCAAAAGCCTGATATCCAAATCCCGACATTGTAATGACCGACAAGTCTGGAATCCCGAATGGCCATTGTTTTAGGAAATCCTAACACATGATACAAACACAGCTTGGACAGCCTGCAGTGGAATCTTATATGTGCAGTGTGTTAGTATAAACAAACAAGACTGAGCTAAATAATAACACCGATCTAACCAATGTGCAAATCAGTTTATGGTATGACATTAAATAACTACAGTCAACTGTTCAGGGATGCAAGCAGATGCAGATGACTGATAACATTCACCATTCTGAAAAGTAAAGGGTTTGCACTGATGCGGGGGGGGGGCGCTAACAGCGCATGTATTGGTGCATCTGAGGCATCTGCTAGAGGAACAGAACTGAATGGTGATTTTTTTTTGTTTTATTCAGATCAAAACCGACACTATTGGCTTTCATTGCTTTGTTTATGCCTGTTGCTTTCTGTTGCTGCCTGTTCTGCATCTTGCTGTACCATACACATATTGCGCAGCAGTTCTGTTTTACATATCTTTGTTTATTGTCAGATGCTGTGCCTCAAGTAGTTTTTTGAATGTAAACTTTTGTACTATGAAATAACGGCGTGTGTCTGATCATTGTCTGACTGCTTGCGGCCCCGTAACATAAACTGCTTGCACAGTGACTGTACGTGTTGAATACTCCGCTAAATAACGGCAAGCTCAGGGTTTTTTTTGCATCCAATCTTCATCCAATATTTGTCCGACTGCAGCCCAATACCCCAAACTGCTTTGTACAGTGACTGTACAAGTGTTTATTTTTTATGCATCTGCTTGCGGCAACTCAGTAATCTGCATCTGCATCGAATGTTTTTTTTTTTTTATTATTTGTCACATGATATTCTGTAGTCAGAAGCCCGCATTTGTCTGGATTTTGGGATGTCGGGCAACATAATTGACCGGAATCCTGTATTGGGATTCCAACTATTGGGATTTCATACGGATCCCTTCAGGAACCAATAGCAATTTTCCTGAAAAGCTCGGGAGAAAGAACAGCATCAAGATGCTGTCATATAGCTAGTCAGGAGTGAAAGATTGCAGTAAATGCAATGGAGCCCGTGAGTGGGAATGGCTGTGGGGGAGGTGATGCTGGTCCAGGGGCGAGTGTTGCCAATTAAAACTGCATTTGCCTGACTGGGCTTCAGTAATGCCTGCAGGGGGCAGAGGAAAAAACACGGCAGGTGCTCCCTAAAGGGAACAACAAGAGAAGCCGTACGCACAGCACACCCGCTGAACTCGTTCAGCAGCTATCTGCTGATCTTCCAACAGGAGCCATTATGGTGCAACTGACCATAAAGGCATTCACAGCGCCCATCCCCAAATCCAGTCTTGCTCTTTCTGTAGGTACCACTACAGTCTACCTTTTATAGCCATGAAACATTTGTTTGTTTTGTCTTAATTAAAAATTGCCTCCCTAGTCACGCTGCTTTCATAGCGTACCATTTACCGAGCGAGGGGGGGGTGCTTTACAAATCACCTCTGAGACATCTCTGTCTCTCTCGGCTACTGGGCCAGTCTATGCCGAGGGGCCTGAAACTTTTGCCCCATTTGGAATGCAGGCAGGTCACACGCAAAAGGGCAGATAAGAGAAAACTAAAACGTGCCACAAAATATACAGTTTGCTGTAACAAACAGGGACCACCCTGGCATTGCAGCATCAGCTTCTCATCGGCATGCAAAGTTACTATTCAGAAGGGAGCGAGAAGCTGATGCTGCAATGATGAGGTGCTCACAGACTGAAGCGACCAAATCCTTTCAAGTTGGTGGCAGGCTTGAAAACTAGTGCCACCACCAGCGTGTGCTTGCATTGGTAACACACAGCCAAACCCACAAAAGCAGTGGCGGCATTGACTCCAACAGTGCCGCACCTCCACAACCTGCTTCTCTCCTAATCTGCCACAACATGTTTCTTGCACATGTGCAAGCAAACATGAAAAAGGGGCCTAAGACAGAACCATCTAACTTTAGACCTGTGAGTTTGACCTCAATCATAGGGAAGTTATTTGAAGGTATCTTAAAAGAAAAAATATTAGATTCCTTAGGTGAGCAAGGCTTAGTAGATCCTTTTCAGCATGGATTTACAAATGCAAGATCATGTCAAACAAATCTTCTGTCCTTTTATGAAAAAGTTAATAAGGAACTGGACATGGGGAATTCAGTGGATGTGGCCTTCATGGATTTTGCAAAGGCGTTTGACAAACTGCCTCATTTAGAGTTATTGAATTTACTAAGGGAAATTAAGATACAAATCAATATAATTCATTGGATCTCTGATTGGCTGAAAGATAGAAGACAGAGGGTAGCTATCAGAGGAACGTTATCAGATTGGGCACCTGTCACCAGTGGGGTGCCACAGGGATCGGTTCTGGGGCCATGTTTGTTTAACATCTATATCTCTACTCTAAACTTAAAAAAAACCTAAGGTATGGTTATACAAGTTTGTGGATGACTGTAGGGTTGGAACAATGGTGAATAATGTTATAGATGTGACTCAGTTGCAGGGGGCATTAAATGAGATTTTGGAATGGACCAGGGTAAATAAATTGGAGTTGAATGCTTCTAAGTGCAAGATAATGCATCTGGGAAAACATAATATGGAAATAATATATAAATTAGGTACAGATCCTTTATTAGAGACACATGAGGAGAAAGACTTGGGAGTCAAAATTACAAATCAATTAAAATGTTATACACACTGTAATGATCAGATTAGAAAAGCAAATCAAATTCTTAATTGCATACTGAGACATATCTCAAGTAGGAATAGTAGGGTGTTGATGCCACTGTATAGTGCCTTGGTTAGACCTCACTTGGAATATTGTGTCTAAGCGTGGTCCCTTCATAAAAGAGAAAATATAATCAGAATGGAGGGTGTCCAGAGACGAGCCACTAAAGCTATTACTTCATTAAAAACCAAGTCTTATAATGACAGATTAGAAGCATTGAATTTGTATTCCTTGAGTTATAGGAGGTAAAGAGGGGACCTGTGCATGCTTTTCAGAGCAATGGGTCACCCAAAATTATTGTTGGAACTGGGTTTTGTACCCAAGTTCGGCAGAAGCAGCAGCAGAAGGCATAGCAGGCAGTTGTTCGCATCTAGGTGGAACCGAAATTCAAGAAATTCTGGTTTAGTCAGAGGGTGATTCCAATTTGGAATTAGCTCCCAGATACAGTAGTGGGGAGTCCAAGCATGGATGCTTTTAAGTCAGATTTGGATATCTATTACAAGGATATAACTACTATTTTTTAAACCCATAAAGCTGGCAAGCTATGAGGACTTTTTGTCTGTTGCTTGAAATTTTCTATGATTCAATGATACCTCCATGGCTGCCCACTGAATGACAGCTACAGTATGGTCTGCAATCCCATTGGTCCACAGTGTGGACCAATGGGCTTGCAATGCGGACTGTACTAGTCATTCACGAATATGTGAATGAAGACATTCCCTATATTTAGCCGACACAAGAGCAGACCAAGGGATGAACCGGGTAATTATCGTCCAGTAAGTTTCACCTCCATCGTGTGCAAACTCATGGAAAATGATTTTAAAGGAAAGACTGGTGTCATACCTGGGGTATAACAACCTCCAGGATGTGAGGCAGCATAGTTAATTCTGAGGAAGTCTTGTCAAACCAACCTGTTACAATACTATGACTAGGTGACAGGAGGGTTGGATAAGGGTCATGCAGTGGAGGTTCTTTACTTGGACTTCAGCAAGGCCTTTGATTGGGTGCTTCATGGGAGGCTTGCGGGAAGCTAACTGGTGTAGGGGGCAGGGACAAAAATGATGAACTGGATTACAAGTTGGCTGAGTGGGAAGCTGCAACAGGTGGTGGTAGGAGTGGAGCTCTCAACTCCGAAGCCAGTCACGAGCAGCGTGCAACAGGGCTGTGCTGGGACCAATATTATTTGGGCTCTTCACATCAGGCATTGCACATGGGGTGGTAAGCAAGGTAAGTCTGTTTGCAGATGACACCAAAATAGGAGCAGTGGTGGATGGAGGGAAGGGAGGGAAGCAGCTGCAGGGGCACCTAAGCAAGCTAGAGGAGTGGTCAGAGAGGTAGCAGCTGGAGTTCAATGCAAAGAAGTGTAAGGTTATGCACTACAGGGTGAAGAACCCAAGGAGAGAATACTGGCTGGGGGGTCAGCTGGGGATCACTGAGGAGGAGTAGGACCTAGAGTTAATGGTAACAGGGACCATAAACAACACTGCCCAGTGCAGGAGAGTGGCTGCAAAAGCCAACAAAATGATGGAGTGCATAGCAAGGGGGTTTTCGTCCAGGCAAAGAGAGGTGATGTTGCCCCTCTACAGGTCACTGGTAAGGCCACACTTGGAGTATCATGAGCAGTTTTGGAGGTCATGCCTGAAACGTGATCTCAGGCTACTGAAGGGGGAGCAGAGGAGGGCAATGAAGATGATATGTTGAATGGAGGGGAGAGTCTATGAGAGCAGGCTGGGAGGCCTGAATATGTACACCCTGGAGCATAGAAGGGATGGGGGGACATGATAGAGACATTCAAGTATCTGAGGGAATAAATAAGGATGGGGCAGATGGGGTCTTTAAGCAAAGGAGGAGGGACACTGGGGCATGGGCCTAAGAATAGAGGGAAGATTTAGGAGAAAAATGAGGAGACACTATTTCATGGAGAGGGCGGTAGCAAATGGAACACACTACCAGAATGGGTGGTATCATATAAATCTGTGAACAGCTTTAAAAGGGCATGGGACATGGAACGGGAGAGTGAGGGTGGGGGAGGTGGGGGCGGCAGTGGAATGACAAAGGGGAGTGGGGGTGGGGCAGCTGCAAACAAGGGATGCTAGCTACACACTCGAGATAGACCAGGTGGTCTGTTTCTGCTGGCACATTCGTATGTTCATAACAGTTCTCAGGTCTGGAGTACTCCGGGGGGGTAGTCACTTGGGTAGAGGCACACCTCAGGGTCAGGGCAGAGTGACCTTAGTAATAAATAGGGTCTCCCTCTTATAGGAAATGGTAGAGTAAACTGTATGGGAATTACGATACACTTACAGTTTAGAAGCTTGTATAGTTCTTACAGTACTCTTACAGTCTAGGAGCTTATATAGCTCTTAAAATATAGTACCGTTACAGTCTAGAGGCTCTTACGGCTTTTTCATTACAGTACCTTTACAATTTAGAGCCTTCCTCTTATAAGAATCATAGGTGCTTAGTCACCCCTCCCTCCCTCCCTCCCTGCCACCATGTCTTCCTTTCACTGGTTATAAAAAAAATAAAAAAAGGTATCTGAACCTCATTCATGACTCCCAGTTCTCTTTGTCAGGTGATACCATTCACCTTCCTTAGAGCCTGAAGTGTCCTCCCACCATTCCACCCACTGGGAGTGACACTGGTGTTGGTAATTAGTGTGCAATTTAACTGGGTCATCACACCTCTCCTGCTCTAGTCATAGAAACATAGAAACATAGAATTTCATGGCAGATAAGGACCGCTTGGCCCACCTAGTCTGCCCATTTCCCTACCTAACAGATAAGCTGCAGAGCCTAGCTAACCAACAACCTACTTCCTCCTACCCCCCACTAGAATTGCCTTATGTCTGTCCCATGAATTCTTGAATTCCCCCACTGATTTTGACTCTGTGAACTCCTCAGGAAGGCTGTTCCATGCATCTACAACCCTCTCTGTGAAGAAATACTTCCTCACATTACCTCTGAGCTGTCCTCCGTCTATCTTCAAATTCTGCCCCCTTGTTCTTGTACAGCTCTTTTTCTGAAAGATGCTACCCTCTTGGACTTTGTTGATTCCCTTGAGGTATTTGAAAGTTTCTATTATGTTCCCCCTCTCCCTTCTTTCCTCGAGGCTATACATCATAAGCTCCTTTAGTCTTTCTTCATATGACTTCTGGTGCAGACCCTGCACCAATTTGGTAGCCCTCCTCTGGACAGCCTGCACCCCGTCTATGTCTTTGTGGAGATGGGGTCTCCAGAACTGTACACAGTACTCCAGATGTGGTCTTACCAACTGGCTGTACAGAGCACCAACAACTTCTTGTTTTCTACTGGTGATGCCTCTCCCTATGCATCCCAGTATACCCCCAGCCCTCTTTACTGCCTTCTCACATTGCTGGCCCACCTTTAGGTCATCTGATATGACTACCCCCAGGTCCCTTTCCATTTTTATTGTTGTCAGTATCTCACTCCCCCCCATTGTGTACACTTCCTCTGGGTTTTTGTTTCCCAAGTGCATTACTTTGCCCTTCTTTGCATTGAATCTAAGCTGCCATACATTTAACCATTCCTCTAACCTTGCCAAGTCCCTTTTCATCCTTTCCACCCCACCTTGCATATCAACCCTGTTGCAGATCTGCAAAGAGACATACTTTTCCTTTCAGTGCCTCTGCAATGTCACTTATAAAGACATTAAAAAGGACCTGCCCCAGTACTGAACCCTGCAGTACTCCACTAGTAACCCCCCTTTCTTCACTGTGGACTCCATTTACTATTACCCTCTGTGTCATGTTGTCCAGCCAGTGTTTTACTCAGGCTACCACCCTGGGACCCACTCCCAGGCTGGCTAATTTGTTTATTAATA
Organism: Neoceratodus forsteri; assembly: GCA_016271365.2. NCBI lineage: Eukaryota > Metazoa > Chordata > Ceratodontiformes > Ceratodontidae > Neoceratodus > Neoceratodus forsteri. Next base: position 245,933,383 of record CM057455.1, read on the forward strand.
TTTTGTGTGGGACTGTGTCAAATGCCTTGCTAAAGTCTAGGTAGGCCATGTCCACAGCCCCTCCCTGGTCTACTACTTTGGTCACCCAGTCAAAGAAATCTATTAGGTTCGTCTGACATGACCTTCCTGCTGTAAATCCATGCTTCCTTGGGTCTTGTGCCCCACTGGCCTTTAGGTACCCTTTTACTATAACTGGAATACAGCACACCACTGTACCAACCACCACAGAGGTTCTGTTTCCACCTCTGAATCCATGTCTGTGTCCTCAGACAGCAATATGAGTTTACTTTCTGAGCTAATGGTCATCTAACTTCATCCACTGTAGACTGCATATCATCTGTCATAATTTCAGGGAGATCTCAGGGTGGTGCAATGGTAGATCTTCACAAGGTCCAAGATCTACTGACCCCTCCTGTAAGATCCATTTCCATAATGCCTTGTGGCATGCATGGCGCATATGGCAGACTAAGCAGCATGGCATCATCGCTTGTCTCTAATCTTCTGCCATCATCATCAGGGTTATTCAGGGGAACACAGACTTGCCCTGAACCCCTTGTTTCCTTTAGAAGTATGCAAAGGTCTCTTCCTGACTATTTGGCTGAATATACAGTATAAAGCTCACCTGTTCTCAACCCTAATCAGCTTCCTGAAGAAGAGGCAGGATGCCGCAATCACAGAAGCGTGTACTGTAGCACAAGGGTGTATGAATAAATATATATATTTTCCATCCATTTGGGCTGTATCTATTATTTATTTTTCCAGTTCAGAGGCTACTGCACGGCAGCATTAAATGTTCTATTTAATTTCTCATCTAGTGCACACAGCGTTGGGATTGCTTTACAGAGAGATGCAGCTAACAACATATATTGTAGCGAGAAAGAAAACATTTTCCTGGCTGGGAATATAATCCAGGCCCCTTCCCCAACTATTGTCCTTTCTGGTGCTCTGCCACTGTGCTATCATATCACTTGGTGAAGCACAGATTTTCTAGACAGGAGATGCATGCTGTGGCAACGCACATCCTGCACTTAGCGCAGATACCCCCACACCCCCACAAATGCTCACAGATGCAGTGTAGTTTAGTAATGAGTTATCTACCAACTTGAAGTAATACTTCCCACCAAGTTGTATTCAAACGTAGACAAACTTCAGGAGTAACCAGTTACATTGTCTGCCACAAAATGTAGAACTAATAGCTAAATGTTCTGAAAGTCTGATACTTAGCTCTGCTAAAAGCGATCACTACATAAACAATCACATGGTAACATTTTTTCTAATACAACATAAATTGTAGAGAGAAAGAAAAAAATGTGCAGTGCAGGAGACTGAACCCTGGCTTGTGTAGGTTTGAAGCACCACACCACAACCCTGAAAGCCCTGTGATTCACAACATCAATGAAATCATGCGGCCAAATCAGTCCGAGTGAATATAACCTTAAACTTGATTGCATATAGGAAAGAACATGCATGACACTTAAGGGCACTTGCAAGCAAAGCTTCCTGGTGCCAGAAAAGCCCAAACACATATAGGGCCATTGACATGGCATTTTCTGCACTGTTGCGAGTGGTGCGGAGCTGTTACAGCACTTTCACTTTTGTCTCGTGAGCGCAATCTGCATCACAGTGTCTGCACTTTTATGTTTTGTTTTACTACGATCCCTGTTTTCTTGATATCATGTAGTGGTGTAGGTGTTTCGTGCAGCTGTCATTTCGAACCACTCACTACAGTGCCAGGTGATTTGGAAAGCAATTGTCCTCTCCTACTCCTATCAGTTTTGGGAGTGGTGCTTTCTATTTTCCCAGATATGACTGTGGTGGTCCTCTGGTAGACTTCTCGGTTCTTCACTCTGAGATGTGGCTGTAACTGTCTTACTACCAGCACTAGTGTCACTCCCCAGCAGGTGTTGTAGTGGGGCGATGCTATAAGTTCCATAGTGGGTGAATGGAGGCACCCAACAAGGAGAGGCAGGAGTCATACACAGAGGTCCTATGAAACAAAGATGTTTATTTTACAGGAGGGAAAGGAGGACTCAGTCATACAGGAAAACATCAACAGTGATAATGACAGGGAGTAAGGACAGCATTATGATTATCTAAGCAGTAATCATATATAAACACAGCGTAAACTCAAAATGTACTGTAAGCTCTAAAGACTATACAAATAACTCTGCAGGCTATGTCAACACTGTACAGACTGTATGAGCTCTCTACATGCTGAATGAGCTCTCTATTCCAATCTTGAGGTACACATCTTCACACTTGGGGCTACCTTTGGTGTACTTCAGACACAAGAACTGGTACAGTATGTTACAGCTAAACTCTAGAATGGAACTATTTGCAATTCAGGCACCATTGTCAAAGTCTCTGTCCAGTTGATGGCTGATCAGTTGCAGGAAGAAAAGGGAAACAAGGAAGATCCTGGAAGAGGCAAAAAGCAGGCTCGCCAGTCAGCTTGGCCCCTGACATTTCCATGAAACTAAAGGGATGTGGAGAGGTTTTTTATGCAGGCTATTGGTTCATTGTCTACACCCACCTCTCCTGGGTTGCTGGAAACAAGAGAAAAATGCAAGAAATCTTTCAGCTCAAAACCTGCTGGTGGGTCGCTGGAAATGAAGAACAAGCACAAGGATCTGGTCATAGTCCTCTGGCAGACAGCCAGTATGAGATGATGGATTCAGAAAACCACTCTGCCATAGCCCACTTGTGGACTGCTGGGAATCAATTGATGCAGAAGGTCAGCCTGCCACAGCCCAGTTATAGACTGCTGGGACACAATATCAGATGCAGAATATGTAGGGAGGACCCCATGGAAATTGGGAGCCAGGATGACGCCATGTTCAGAAGCCAGGCAGATGATATTGTTCTTGGCACCAAGGCCAGACAAGCCAAGGATGGACATAAAACAATAAATGGGACATTGGTTTGGAGAAACTGGAACAGAAGATCTTGAAGTGTCCAGAAGAAGAACCAAGAAGACAAGAAAACGGCGGTCGTGGATCACATTGGGCTTCAACAGACTGTGAATAGCAGTGAATGACAAGGGGACATTGATGTGCTTCTTCCAGGATGTGCACACCCTGGGTGAAGAAGATTTTACCCAAGACCACAGGCATGGAAACTGGAAGATGGCGGTGAAGAATGAACTGAAGGATCTTTAGGGAATCTATGCTGCTGACTGATTCTGGAATTTACTTACTGATCATACCTCCGGGGCTACTGAAGACTGATTCAGGAATACACTTGGTGCAAGATATTGACACACTTTGGTGTAGCTTCAACCAGGGGAAAGTACACAGTTCTAGAGGCAAGGAAATGGCATTGGGTCAATTGACCAGTTCAAGCAGTTTTCGGGCAGTGTAACACACTTCAGACAGTTCTCAATCAATGTAACACAGTTTAGTCAGCTTTCAGGCAATACAGCACAGCTCAGTCAGTTTTTGTATTTCTTGCCACTTTCTGATACCCCAAATGCCCTCTTGCCCTCTAGATACTCAAACTGTCGAGTATCTAGAGGCCAGAGGGGCACAGGACCCAAAGCAGCATGGATTCACAGCGGGAAGGTCATGCCAGATGAATCTGATAGATTTCTTTGACTGGGTGACCAAAGTATTAGATCAGGGAGGGGCTGTGGACATGGCTCACCTAGACTTTAGCAAGCATTTGACACAGTCCCACACAAAGATTAATATACAAGTTAGCCAGCGTGGAGTGGGTCCGAAGATGACAGCCTGGGTAAAGAATTGGCTGGAGAATAGGACACAGAGAGTAATAGTAAATGGAGTCCACTCTGAAGAAAGAGGGGTTACTAGTTGGGTACTGCAGGGTTCAGTATTAGGACCGGTCCTCTTCAATGTCTTTATAAGTGACATTGCAGAGGGACTGGAAGGAAAAGTATGTCTTTGCAGATGACACAAAGATCTGCAACAGAGTTGATGCACAAAGTGGGGTGGAAAGGATGAAAAGGGACTTGGCAAGGTTGGAGGAATGGGCAAATGTATGGCAGCTTAGATTCAATGCTAAGAAGTGCAAGATAATGTACCAGGGAAACAAAAACCCAGGGGAAGAGTACACAATGGGGGATGAGATACTAACAACAACAAAAATGGAAAGGGATCTGGGGGTAGTCATATCAGATAACCTAAAGGTGGGCAAGCAATGTGAGAGGGCAGCAAGGAGGGCTGGGGGGATACTGGGATGCATAGGGAGAGGCATCACCAGTAGAAAACAGGAAGTTATTATCCCTCTGTACAGACAGCTGGTGAGACCCCATCTGGAGTACTGCGTGCAGTTCTGGAGACCCAATCTCTGCAAAGACATAGACAGGATGGAAGCTGTCCAGAGGAGGGCAACTAAAATGGTGCAGGGTCTGCACCGGAAGACATATGAAGAGAGACTTAAGGAGCTTAATATGTATAACTGAGGAAAGGAGGGAGAGGGACATGATAGAAACTTTCAAGTACCTCAAGGAATCAACAAAGTCCAAGAGGGTAGCATCCTTCAAAAAGATGTGCAAGAACAAGAGGCACAATTTGAAGATGGGGGTGGCTCAGAGGTAATTTAAGAAGTATTTTTCACAGAGAGAGGATTGTGGATGTATGGAACGGCCTTCCGGAGGAGGTTGTGGAGTCAAAAACAGTGGTGGAATTCAAGCATGCATGGGACAGTCATAAGGCAATTCTAGGGGCTGGGGGTAGGAAGAAGTAGGCTGCTGGTTAACTAGGATCTGCAGCTTATCCATTAGGTAGGGAAATGGGCAGACTGGTTGGGCCAAGTGGTCCTTATCTGCCATCAAATTCTATGTTTCTATGTTTCTATGTTTACTAGCCCAATTAGAGAGCTGCTAGCCAGCTCCTTCATCAGCCACCTCTACAGTATAGACAGTCCAAAGGTCAGAAATATTTAAAAAAAAACTTCCCCACCAATGCAACTGCAGTTGCTGTCCCAAAGCTTCAACAAACAGCAGAGATCTTAGGTACAACCTGTCTAACACTGGGCTGCTAAATCCCTCTTCAATAGCTTAGGGACTAGGGTGACAAGGTAACACTAGGTAACTGGGCTTCATGAGCCCCTCTGAATTATTCTGGCTGGGCCCTTTTTAAATACTGGGCTTTCTCTGCTGAGCCTCTTTCTTACTGGGCCCCTTTAATCTGTGGGCCTTCTCTACTGGGCCTCTAACTTGTGGGGCTTATCTGGGCCTCTTTAAATTACAGGGCATGCCCTTACCCCCTTAATTCTACTCCAGTATGTGGCCCCTTTAATTATTAAGCTAGGCCTTGGCAGGGCCTACTTGTCTCTTACTCCTCCTCAGCTGCCTTAATTCTACCCTCTCATCAATGTTTATGAACTACTATTAGGGACTCCTAGCCCTAATCCTGCCCCTAAGCATTGCTGCACCTAATTAACATTCTCTGGTCCAGGTGCTCAATGATCTCCTGATAGCGAGGGATCAGAAGTGCCATTCCATCTTGGTTCTTCTTGATCTCTCCTCAGCATTTGACACTGTGGACCATGGGGTGCTGCTTGAGTGCTTGACGGTTATCTGTGGCCTGGCTGGTCCAGTTCTCAGATGGTGTCAGTCTTTCCTAGCCAGCAGATCTCAGAGGGTGGTGTCAGGTTTTTTTTTCCTCTGACCCATTCTCTCTGCCGTGCAGGGTCCCTCAGGGCTCGGTGCTGTCCCACATGTTGTTTGCAGTGTACATGCTGCCCCTTGGAGACATTTTAAGATCATATGGGCTGAGGTTTCACTGCTATGCTGATGATACACAGCTCTACCTGTCTTTTGCACTCGACTAGATAGTGCGGTCTCAATGTTTAACAGCTGTCTGGCAGAGATCCATTACGGGATGAAGTCCAGTTGGTTGAAACTGAATTCCGGGAAGACTGACCTGTTAGTGGTGGATGCAGGTCACTGGATAGAGAGGTCGGTAATGGGTTTACTCTCTGGGCTTTGGCTTGAGGGTGTACAGCTTTCTACCTCTGAATGGATGCATGATCTGGGGGTGGTTCTTGACAATGGGCTGATACTGTGTGTGCAGGTGTCAACAGTCATCAAGTCTTCCTTTTACCATCTTAGGAACATCACCAGAATCAAGCACCTTGTCCCATCAGGGGATTTGCCAACATTGATCCATGCCTTTGTGACTTCACACCTGGACTACTGCAACTCCCTTTACCTGGTGCTCCTGAAGGTTGATATCCGTCACTTGCAGCTGGTGCAGAACACTGTGGCATGATTGTTGAGTGAGACTTCACACTCCAGTCACATTACTCCCATGCTGCTCGATCTGTACTGGCTGCCTATACAGTAGTGGAGCTCCTTCAGGGTAGGTCTTCTGACCTACAGAGCCCTGCATGGACTGGGACTGAGCTATCTGCAAGAGCTCCTGACTCCCTACAGCCCTGGCCATCCTCTCCGCTCAACTGATGAGGGGTTGTTAGATGTTCCCAGGGTGTGGTTGAAAACATCTGGGACTTGGGCTTATATGTTTGCAGCCCCATCCCTGTGGAACTCTCAACCTCGTCAGGTTAGAGAGTGCCGGACCATGGAGAGCTTTAAAACAGGCTTGAAAATGTATTTATTTAAGCAGGCATTGAGCACTAGGATTTTAGATGAAGTTGGATATTTTAATTGAAATATTTATATTATTTTGTAAAGGTTTTAATAGAATTGATTGTTTTATGATATTTAAAGTATGTACAGTGCTTTAATTTCTAGAATTGCGCTAAATAAATAAAACTATTATTAAAGCTATTAATATAGTCAAAATTTTGACCCTCTGGCCCTCCACCTCTCGGCTGTTGTCTGTTTTCCTCAAGCACCCTGAACACTTTAAAACATTTTTATTTCTTCTATTTCAAACTTTCTGTTGGTCAGCACCTTGGCACTGGTGCTGCCACCGTCTCACCACCCTGGCCCTGGGTGAAGGCAGAGGTTTGGGAGGTGGGAGGTGTTGCTGGCAGAGGGAGGAACCTTCAGCAGGGGCAGACATCACAGTGGATAACTGGGAGCCTCTGGGCCATCCTTTCTCCATGGATGCGGCTCTTCACTCACTGCCAACAAGGGATCGAATTAACGTTTAAAATTTTAAACCAAAATAAACAAGCATTTGTCAATGCCGAATGTTTGCTTGCTGGCATTGGCAGTGGTAGTGTAGAAGTTACAGAGCTGCGTAATAGGAATGGCAGTGAAATATTGAACTGAAGCCAACCCCACCACCACCCTGCAGAGAGTGACAGGCATTGGGGTGTGCCTTTGGGTCGTCAGGCATAATGGCCATGCCATTTCACCACACCCCACCCTGCAGACACTGACAAGTGTCACAGTGTTCCTTGGGGTCTTTGGCCCTTATGCACACCCCATTCCATTAGGAAATACAGTGAGATGGGTGTGATATAGGAGAATGGGGTGAACATTGGGGCCGAAGAGTCCAAGGCATACCTCGATGCCTCTCACTGGCTGCAGGGTGTGGAATGGTATGAGCATTACAGGCTTGAATCCCAAGTCACACCCCTGATGCCTGTCATTCTCTACAGGGTTGGGTGTTATGGTTGGAAACCCTAATACCTCAGGCATTCGTTGGTATTTTCACTCCAAATGTTCATGTTTTTTTTGTGACCCCACCTCATGAACAGGGGGACTATCAGTTTGTTAGCCGAAAGCTGCTTATGCACAGCGACTACGGCATTTAGCACCACAGGTGCAAAAACATTCTGAACAGGATGTAAAAAATGACAGCGGCACTATTCATGGGGAGGTGTAAAAAATGGCAATGTTGCAAATCTGCAGTAAAAATAATTAAAAAAATGGTGAAGTCACAAGCGTACATAGAAACTGTGCAATGCACACCCATAATATAATTAGGTTGGGTATTTTTTTTACAGCAGATTGTCAACTCAGGCATTTTGGTGCCTCCAATCATGAACAGTGTCACTGTGGTTTTCTTTATCTGTCCCGAACAATGATTTCCCACAGCGACCACGCATCTCTGCGCTGAAAGTGTGAAAACACACTCCGGCCATGTTGTGAAAAATGACTGCTGTACTATAAATAAGGAAGTGTGGAAAAATGCCACTGGTGAAAATCTGGACTTAAAATATTACAAAGTCATGAACTTACGCGGGTGCGTGGAAACTGCGCAATGCTCACTCGTAACACAGTCATTTTATGGACTTTGTCACCAAATTTTCAACATAGCCATTTTAAGACCTCTGCTCATGAACAGTGTAACTGTGATTATCTTAATCTGTCCCAAACATTGCTTTAGCACCAACAACACCATTAGTGCATACATGTCATTGAAAACACATTTTGGGCAGCATATGAAAAATGGCAGCTGTGCTGTTCATAAGGAAGTGTAATAAAATGGCAATGTTGAAAATCTGGAGTGAAAATATTAAATTTGCAAACTTATGAGCATGCATAGGAACTGCGCAATGCACATCTTAAAAGTCATTTTAGGATTTTTTCACCAACTTTTCAACACAGCCATTTTAAGACCTCTGCTCATGAACAGTGTCACTGTGATTTTCTTAATGTGTCCCATACATTGATTTCAAGACATCGATCGCCATTGAGCTACATGGGCAGAAACACATTTTGGGCAAGATGTGAAAATGACAGCTGTAGTACTCATAAGAAGGTGTGGTAAAATGGCAATGTTGAAAATCTGGAGTGAAAATATTGAAAATTCCGCGAACTTACGAGCATACGTGGAACAGTGCAACACGTCTGTAAAACAGTCATCGTTAGGATTTTTTACCAAATTTTCAACATAGCCATTTTAAGACCTCTGCTCATGAACAGCATCACTGTGATTTTCTTAATTTGTCCCGTACATTGGTTTCACACACCGACTGTGCCATTGTGCGCTACATGGGCGGAAACACATATTGGGTGAGATGTGAAAAATGACAGCTGTACTGCTCATAAGAAGGTGTGGTAAAATGGCAATGTTGAAAATCTGGAGTGAAAATATTGAAAATTCACGAACTTACGAGCTTAACGTAGGAACTGTAGCATGCGCTTCGTCAAAAACAGTCATTGGAATTTTTCACCAAATTTTCAACATAGTCATTTTAAGACTTCTGCTCATGAACAGTGTCACTGTGGTTCTCTTAATTTGCCCCGTACATTGGTTTCGCACACCGACTGCGCCATTGTGCGCTACATGGGCGGAAACACATTTTGGGTGAGATGTGAAAATGACAGCTATACTACTCATAAGAAGGTGTGGTAAAATGTCAATGTTGAAAATCTGGAGTGAAAATATTGAAAATTCGCGATACTACGCGTGTGCGTGAGGAACTCGCAACACACGCTAGTAAAATAGCTTGTGAATTTTCACCAATTTCAAAATAGGTTCTTGGAGCCCACCTTATGAACACTGGCAGTGTCGTTGTTAATCAGTTCCTAAAGGTGATTTAGCACAGTGATCGCGAAATCACCCTTCGGGCCCGAACGCCATGACAGTGACAGCATTCATGAGAAGGTGTCCCAAAAACCCCATGTTGAAAATTTGGTGCAAAAATTCCAAAAAATGCCTGAGATATGCAACAAAGTTGAAAAACCCTATCTAGCCCATTATACAGCTTACCAGCATTTCCTCAGTTCACGGTCGGCTTTGAAGAGTGCAGACGTGTTCCCGGTCCACCGAAGATTGTCACGGCGGACTCCGGAGGTGAGTATGGGGTGAGGGAGGGTGTGGGGAGGCAGGGTGCGCAGTGGGTGGGTGCGGGTTGTGTGGGGGAGCAGGAAGACTGCGTGGGACCGTTTTTGCTTTACAGGTTAAAAAAAAAAAAAAAAGACAACCCGGGACGTTTGCCACGCTGGGGTGGGCTCCCAGCGTGGCAGAAGGATGGCTGGGGGGGCCGTGGAGCCGATGGGGGATTGGGCACCCCAGTCGGTCATGGCACCTTGTACTTGGGGAGGAAGCTGACGGGGATTGGGCATCCCGTCGGCGATAGCATGGGGGAGAGACAGTGAAGCCGACGGGGATTGGGCACCCCATTGGCTATACCATGATGTTGCCACGCTGGGTGGGCACCCAGCGCGGCATTTGAAGGCTTTGGGGAGCGAGTACAGCCGACGGGGATTGGGCACCCCTGGCCGGCTATAGAGTATGTAAGGTAGGGGCAGCACGCAGTATGCGCATGCGGTGTATATGTGTGTGTGTGTGTGTGTGTGTGTGTAGGGAGCTGTGCATGAGCAGGCGATATCTTATCGCTGCTCACTGAAGCGTAGCTCCCCCTTTCAACTGTATGCCACTGCATTTTGGAGCTTGTCATAGACAGCTCCAGCATGCATTGGCTTACAGGGGCCGCGCCTGCCAATACACTGACTGAATTGGAAGAGGGGATGACACACCTCCGAAATCTCGGATGATGGCACTATGTTTCTTGCACATGCGTGCAAGCAAACATAAAAATGGGACTAAACAGAGCCCCTCACCATGCAACTGACAGGACTTAGGACCCCTGCACCACTACAGAGAACCACACACAATGGGACCCAACGTGCACCAAGAGGGATGAGACACGGATCACAGGTAAGTCCTTTTCCTATGCTTCTCTACTTGTATCCCCTCACTCCCTCACATCATGCCACCGGACATCGTTCAGCACTCTTTGGAGTGCCCTGGCAGTACTCACTTTGGGCTCTTCTTTTGCCCACAAGATGGCGATGAACACCTGACTGCTCCACTGGTCCCATTCAACTGACTGTGCAGCCAGCATTTGGGAGGCCAAGTCCCTGGCAATGCTGACTGCCTTCCAATAGCCCAGCATGGGCTGGACACTGAAAGATGATCTTTGGTTCGTGTTGCTTTTCTGAGAGGTGGGTGGGTCCAGAATGGAATGCAGGCAGCCAGGAGACAGTAGAGAAAGAGAAAACTTTTCTTTTTACTTTTTATTTTTAAACTTTTCTGCCCTACCACCTGGCCATGGGGGGGTGGAACACATTACAAACAGGGCCCCCACACTGCTCTATTCCACCCCTTGACCTGTCCACCCAAACTGGTGTTCATGGGGCACCTTAAACTTTTTTTTTTTCTCTCTGTTGTGCCCCCAACTTTGGAGCACTACATGACTAAATAACGACTAAACACCCATCTTTTCACTATCAGTGTGCTTAATGTGACCAATGTTCCCCCCACACAGAAGCACTTCAACTAACCACAAACTGCGTTTAACACTTTTGCCCCCCCACACCTCGCAGAAGTTTAGCAGAAATGCCAGATGGTCAGTCACATTGATGTAGGGGGCAGCTGTGTGAATGGGAGTTGCATTGTTGCAGCTTGAATGGAGCTGCCTGAACCACAATGCAACCGCAAATGGGGTAGGGTAGGTGAACACACCTGCAAACTCAGGTGTAAACCAAGATTATATGTACAACAGTGGGGTCTTATTGCCAGAAAGCTGCCTTGGTGAACAGCAGGTTCTATCTTCACTAAAGTCAAATAATCACTGTTAGAAATGCGGCGAAGTAAAATTCTGCTCGTGAAGTGGCCACTTTATGATAGTATTCCGCTATGCGAGGTGCCCATTTTAAACCCTCACTTCACCACTTTACATTGTAATTATGACTTTGCATTGTGCACTCTGCCTTATTCTGCTTTAAGGCAGAGTGAGAATTCACAGGCAGACCACTCACATCACATTGCTTACACAGTGTAGGTCACATGCTTCAGGCAGGTAGGCAGGCAGGAGGTTAAGGGCAGAAACACTCTCCAACATGGGCTGACTTACATGTTTTGCACAGGGTGTGACAAATGGCTCTGCTCTGCGAATGGCCGGTGGTGGGGTGTGGACGTGTGATAAAACGGGGTGCACAGGTGACAAGTCCACAACTGGAGTTATTTTTCCCTGTTTAACATACAGGAGTTGATGTACACTTGCACTAGACATACTGCATTGGCCACCACCACCACTGCTACTCTGACCACCACTTGACAAGATTTCTAAATCATAATCCTCCCCTCGTCATGCCTGTAGTAATCCTCTGGTGTTATTTTGTCACTACTGCAGACATTCCTAGTTGGTCTTACACTCATGGAAGGGGATAGTATGCTCAGTAAGGATGATGATGAGGGTGAACGCCCCACTATGGCATTAGCTGCTATCTGGTGTCAGGTACACAGTGCCATGTGCCTGTTCTTAAGATGTGTATGCTGGTCCCCCCATGCCCAGATGACTCCCCTTTTTACCTCGACTCACACATGCATGGCAAAGCTGGCAGATTGCAACTAACTCTTCATTTGTTTCTTTGACAGAAAAATCCCAAACAAGGGATTGTGACCCCCTACTCTTAATATGTCCCTGATGTTGATATTGGACAGTTTTTTTAACCCCTGAAATGAGGGGTGTGCTACATGATTTTTCAGGCTGGACACACTTGGACTCCAACTGACCACCACGACTACCTATGATTATTACTAGGTCATCATCGTTATCATCAACAGGAACCATGAAATCACAACTTTTTTGAGGATTTTTTTTTTTATAATCTTTTTCCCTCCAGTCGCAGTCTGCGGGGCATCTCTCAGATATTCTGCCTACTCCTGCCCCACCTGAAGTCCTCCTACCTGTGTCTCCTCTCTCCCCCTCCTCTAGCCAAGATCGGTATCCCCAGCTTAACCTCTCCAGGGTGGGGCCACCTCTCCTCTTTGGGTGCTCTCAGCAGTCAGCTCCGTTGTGGCAGAGGACCCGGGCAGAGGAACCTGGAAATCCTGACAGAAAGGACCTGACTGTGGGCATGGGGGCACATGCCGTTGCCTACCCCACAGACTGGGGTTTTCCCTCTTCTGGTGAGCTTTTCTCCCCTCCCTCCCATGTGTGTGCATATCCCGATGCACAGCGCACGGCAACCCCTGCCTGTGTCAGGAACTCCAGCTCTGTGCTGCTCAGCAGGCTGCAGCACTCCTGGTCTCCACTGGGAGCCGCTGATACACAGAGCAATCCCCAGCCTCCCCCCCAGGAAGGAGAGCGACCCTGTGGGCGCTCAATCCTCTCCTACATCTGCTGTCGCCCAGCGCTACGAGCTCACTCCTGAACTCGGGGTCACTGGGGTGGCGCAAGGTGTGGCGTCTAGTGCTTCAACCCTCAGTGCCACTGGGCCAGACTAAGGAGGGGGGGATTTAATGCCAACAGACCCAGACACAGCCACCATGGCTTTCGTTTTCTCTGGTTCCCAGCAGGGGTCACTGCCATCATCATCACATTCATCAACATCATCCGCATCCACATTTTCAGCTTGGATGCTGTCATATGGAGAACATGTTCCAACCACATCATCATCATCATCATCATCACCCGATATTTTTGCGCCACACTTTGAATCATTGGATAGTAAATGCATGATCTCAATAGTGCTGGAAGAAATGTGACATTGTGAGTTATTGTTGCCAGTTTCAGAATCATGTTCAACTACCATGGGGATGTTAATGGGGAGTATGACATCATCTACACTGTCAGTCACAACTTTAGACTCAACTATACTTTTTGAAACAGCTAACTGGTCAGAAATGGAACTTGAGGCAGCAATATTCATGCTAGCAGAAACTACACTACCACCACCAGCTGGGACAACATCATCTCCTCCAACTATGAGTGAAGCTACAGATTACACTGTAAAAAACATTGATGGAGAAATCCCTTTGCTGGCATCTGCTATGCACTTCTGCGTACTATCATGCCTATGGACAATCTTGCCACTGGCAGCAGTGCCATGGCCAGAAACAGCTTTGCTTGCACGTCTCTTTGCATGGATTTTGGGAGATCACCAAGAAAATTCTAAACAAATTTAGATTTCTGAACTTTCAGTCTGGGCCGGTGGATGTGAAGCGAAAAAAACAACAGCTGTGGCTTGCAGATGGAGATTGGGCACTAAATAGACGCAAAAGCACAGACAGATTAAGATTGCACTGCACAATCAAGAAGAGATGCAAATGCAAAGTCACAACAACACCTTAACCAGTGTCCACAAGTCACAATCCAATCTGAAAAAGAATACATTTTGCTGGTTGGGGGGGGGGGGTGCAGTAACAGTCCAAAACCAAGATACCACAAAGCAGTACAAAATCATGTAGGTGCAGTGGATAGCAGGTTTACACTGCTGCAATTACTCTGTGGCACAATGAAATGTGCCTTACCATCAACCCATACCCCACGAGGGACAACAGCCTCCAGGCATGAGGGATGGCTCTGTGACCGGCTGCGGCTAGCTCCTCCCCCAGTCAGAGGATCCACCATGCCGCGGGACACTGCCCGAAGAGGGTGCCCTCCGGACTCCATCTGTCAGGCCCACCCTCCTGTCAGCCTCAGGCAGACCTGGCTGGTCAAAACACATGATCCACTGTTACCCCCTCCACAGTGTTCCAAGACTAACAAGCTACCACAAGGTGAGTTTCACCACTCACCCCCACAAGCACCAAATTACATGCACCTGGGGCCACCATTGCTTCACTCTTGCCAGGTCCTGCCTGACTGTCTCCTTAAGCTCCCTCTCATACATCACCCCTAAATCACTTCCCACCAAATGAAGGACTAAAGCATCTGGCTGCCACCTCTCCTGGGCTTTTGCTCGCAGTATTGTGAGTAACTCATTCCATTGCATCCGGCACCACCCCAACCAATGCACCTCTGCCCTCTCGGGTGCCAGGAACAGGTTTTCTCCTCTGGGATACTGCCTCGCCCTGCGGACCACCCAATGGATGTACGAGTGGCCACAAATCCAGATCTGCTCTGCTCGGGCCACAACACCTGTCCAAACAAAGGAAAAAGAGTTATAACATGTGTAGCCTTATGTATCTTTCAAATGCCTGCGACTTCCATCTACCCAATGCTTGTATTGTCCCATCTGCTAAGCCCTCCACCCTGGCATGTCATGCTGCTCCAATCCTAAAGGAATGTGTGTTGTAGTGGTCTGCCGGGATGCCCAGCTGTCGCAAGGTCTTCTGCAACACGTGCCTAAACTGGAACACTGTTAGGGTCCACCCCTCCATGACAGAAGAAGGCCCCCCCATTGCCAGGAGCTAAGTTATATAATCCTGTACCCATGCTCCCACATCCCAATGGAGCCTGTGGGGTTCCGCTAGTCGGCACCACCTCCCATGGGCAAGCTGGTCGGTCTTGCTTTTCCAGATGCTGACAAAGACTCCAGACATTGTGACCTCCACGTCCACCTCTGCCAATGCTACTGGTCTCCTGGTAGCCTTGCTGGGCTGCATGATCTCCAACACCCGGAATGCCCTGCAAAATGCTACCAAGTATGTTGTCTGGAACAGCCTTGTCTCATCAGGGGATGAGCATACCTTAGGCAACTCATCCCAGATCTGCTTGAATATGGCAGGGCTGATAGGGCGTCTGTTGTCCGTATCCCCTCGGGGTTGCCTGTGCCCAACCTCCCAGCATCTTCCAAAGGGAAAATGCCCTTGTAGAGTCGGAGAAGCCTCTGACTTTCTGGAACCAGGCAATGCCAGCAATGTGCTGTTTGACTGTTGCCCGGGTGACCCCTGCACGTTTTTTGATCAGTACATATTCACACAGCTGTGCAACTGGGATCAGCCATGTCATTGCCCACCCTCCACAAAGACATAAACAGGATGGAGGCAGTCCAGAAGAGGGCAACTAAAATGGTGCAGGGTCTGCACCGGAAGACATATGAAGAGAGACTTAAGGAGCTTAATATGTATAGCCTCGAGGAAAGGAGGGAGAGGGGGGACATGATAGAAACTTTCAAGTACCTCAATTGAATCAACAAAGTCCAAGAGGGTAGCATCTTTCAGAAAAAGAGATGAGCAAGAACAAGGGAGCACAATTTGAAGATAGAGGGGGGCAGCTCAGAGGTAATGTAAGGAAGTATTTTTTCACAGAGAGGGTTGTGGATGCATGGAACGGCCTTCTGGAGGAGGTTGTGGAGTCATAAACAGTGGTGGAATTCAAGCATGCATGGGACAGTCATAAGGCAATTTTAGGGGGGTGGGGTTAGGAAGAAGTAGGCTGTTGGTTAACTAGGATCTGCATTTTATCCATTAGGTAGGGAAATGGGCAGACTGGGTGGGCCAAGCGGTCCTTATCTGCCATCAAATTCTATGTTTCTATGTTTCTTGTGCCTATTGCACTTCCAGAAAACAGTTGACTCCCCTCTGGTACACTATATGCGTCCTAGATGCAAGGTCCTTCTCAATCAACTCACAGGCCTCTGGGTTATCAACTCCCATAGGAATGGCAGGACTTCCCAGGGCTGTTGGTCTGCCACTGGTGTCAATTCTCGGAACCTCTGCCACTGTAAACGAGAAAGAGCGTCAGCGATGCCATTTTCACTACCTAGCACATGCACTGCCCTAAAGGTAATATTCAGCATCAGACACTTGAGGATAAACACCCTCATGAGATTGCCCATCAGGCCCTTGCCCCCAACTGTTTGTTTATGGCAAACACCACTCCATGTTGTCCTACCTGAATGTGATGTGCTTGTCCCACAGCACATCCCCACAGACCACCAATGCCATAACTATGGGGAAAAATTCCATCACTATTATCTGCCTCATGATGCCTCGTCTGACCCACTCTGAAGGCCACTGTCCTCCACACCGTTTCCCTTGCAAGTAAGCCCTGAAGCCCAAGCCCCTCGAGGCATCTGTAAAGAGTTCCAGTTCTTCACTGGACACCAGAAACTGCCACATCAACACCCCATTGAAGCATTGCAGAAATGTCTGCCAAATGCCTAGGTCCACCCGCATTGCCGCTGTGACCCGGATTCTATAGTGCAGTTTTGTACAGCCTGCCCCAATGCCCACCAGGTGTCTCATGAATGTCCTGCCCATGGGCATTACCTGGCAGGTGAAATTGAGATGGCCCAGTAGTTGCTGGAGCTCCCATAATGTGACTTTCCACACCCTCATCACAGCATCCAGCCTGGTGCGCAAGGCTGCCAGCTTTTCTTGGGGGAGCCGGAACACCTGCTCCTTCATGTCAGTCTCGATCCCCAGGAAGGAAAGCCTTGTGCATAGCCCCTCCATCTTGTCCTGGGCCAATGGTACACCCAGCTCAGTGCACACCTCGTGGAATGCCGCCATCATATGCGTGCATTGCCCTGAGCTGGCCCTCCCCACAAACAGAAAGTCATCCAAATAATGAACCATGTGGTCAACTTTGGCTTTCTGTGCTGTGGCCCAGTACAGAAATGTGCTGAATTGCTCAAAAACCACACATGCCACCGCACACCCCATGGGCATGCAGTTGTCCATATAGTAGTACACGTCAAATGTCATGCCCAGTAGCTCCCTATCTGCTGGGAACACTGGCAGCAGACAGAATGCTGATTCTGTATCTACCTTCCCCATCAATGCCCCCTGGCACGCCTGACGCACCACCTCCACTACCCTGTCGATTGACGTGTAATGCACTGTGGTATCGACTGTGTCAATGAAGGCACTGACTGAATCACCTTCTGAGTACAACAGGTGGTTTATCATTCAGAACTCACCTGGCACCTTTTTGGGGACTAGGCTAATGGGCAACACCCTGAACCGTGGGCAACGGGAAGAGGAGAAGGGGCTGCTGATCCGACCTACAGCCAGCTCCTTCCGTAGCTTGCCCCACACAACCTCCGGTCGCTGCTTGGCAGAACACAGGTTGTCGGCCTCGTATGCCCTCCTTGGGCCCTGGTAAGGTATATGGAAACCCTGCCTGAAACCATGTGCCAAAGAGAGAGCAACCTCTCTGTCTGGGTAGTTGACCAACTACCCTTCAATATTTTCGGCCTTGGCCAGTGTTGGCAGCCTTTGTTCCTCCCTTCTGAAAGGGACGAAAATTGTTTGCCTTCCCTGCCCCTACCTCTGTCGCCTTCCCACACTGTTGAAACGACTGTGGTTTCCCGTTTCAGCTGGTGTCCCCTTTTCCTTTGGTGGTGCCCCCACTCCTAAGGAGAGCCCTCAACTCCTCAGCTGACAGCTGATCCAACTGTGGCATACCCACTACTTGGTTCGCTGCCACTGCTCCTTGATTGACCCTCTTCCTTTGTGCTTTTTTCTGAGAAGGAGGAGGGTACACCAGTGTCTTATCTGGACTGGGCTTCAGCTTCTCTGGCTCTTGCCTGGATGTGCCTGGCGCCCCCGCCAGAGGCACAGGTTCAGCTGGCAGGGTCAGCGGTGTCAGGTTCTCCACCAAATCGATCATCCAGAGCAGCGAGAAGTCCAAGACCACCCATGATTGTGCCGTGTCCATCTGTCTGGCCCATCCCTTGTTTAGTTTTTTTTTTTGACATTACCTGCCCTGGGTAAGGATCCCTACCATGCCTTACCCTTGCCTCAGACGAGGGTGGCGTCAGTGTGTTCCTATCAACCCAAAAGCTATTTTCACCTGTTCGTAACTTTCTTGAGATATCACCAAAAGCCATTCTTCCAACTTGTACACCTTTACTGGGCTATCATTACTTGACTTTTCGATACACCCCCATATTTAACCATAACAGTTTTAAACTGTATATCTTACTTAAAACATGCTTATATATCTTTTGATATTCATATTTCTTCACATTTACACATTTTACTAGCTGTGCCCTAATTCATCCCACCTTCTCTTTCCCTATATATAAATATATTTTTTTTTTTTGCACCCTTATGTTTTTCCATCCCTCAGTGAATCCTTGGCACCTGGGACAAGGGGGAATGAGGGAGAATTCCTCCTGTGCAGCCCCTCTTAAGGGGCATGGCTCCTCCCTGTCCCTGGCCACAAGCTCCCTCCCCCTGGGAATCCTACCCCCCAACCCCTTCAGGGCAGTCCTACCTGGGTCCCTATTGTTGTTTAGGTGTCTCCAGCCCTGCCCCCAGACAAAGCCCCACCTGCTATGATACCTTGCAGGCTCCTCTATACTCTCAGTCTATGGACAGAGACCCTGACTAGCATAATTCACACATCATAAAGTGCATGCAGTAACTTGATAAGATCAAATAATGAGATCATGCAAGTGTTAAACAATGAGGACAGTCAATGAAGCGTATACCTTATTTCTGTTTTCTTATGCCAAAAGGCTTGTGGCTGAGAGGAAATACTGCAGTAAACTTCAACTTAGGCAAAAACAACAACTGATTCAGGCAAATGTTGAACATCTTGCTGATCAAGTTAAGTTGAGGGCAGAAGTAAGTATCATCTGCCTTAGATGTTTTGAGAATCAATAAACACTCAATGATTTAAGCACAGGAGGGTTTCCTACAATTGACATACTAAATTTTGAGAGAAAAAAATGGCTCAAAAATGCTTTTTAACAGCTTTTAGAGGGTCTGAATCGCAGATCTGAGAGAGCAAACTGTCTCCAGCTACCGCTACACACACACTACACAGAACTGAGGGTGTGCAGAACAATCTAGAGCCCACATGACCGACGATCCCATAAATCACTGCAAAATTCACCTTGAAGCTCAATAACAAGGCGAAGTAATGCAAAGTACATTTTGAGCATCTTATCAGATAATTTATTCCTACATCAGTGGTTTACTATTCATGATCATTTTCTGAATGTATGTGGTCTAGTACATATGAAACAGAAAGAAAACAATGTGTATCCTATCTTTCTATAGCCTTTTGTCTATAGTTGACATTATTTATATTTTTATTTAAAAGTTTTAACAGGAACAGTCTTCTGAGCAAAGAACAGCAGAAGAAAAACATAGTACAACCACCACAAGATAATACACTGGGCAATGAATATAGAACAATATTCATTTATTCATGTTATTGAAAAACCCAAAAGTGCAAATTGCCTTCATAAAAAAGTCTAACAGGACATGAGTTATATTCTGCCAGGGGTTCCCCTAGCTTCGTCAGACTGAGCAAAGAACAGCTATTTTTTTTATTCTTTGGTAACCAGGTAAGGCCCACTAGACACACGTGTCTGTTTTCAGGGATGACTCAGAAGCACTAGGGTGGTTAATTGACTTGCTTAGAGTCACACAGTGTGCAAGTGGAGGTTGTGGGAATCAAACCCAGGTCTACTGGATGTACCAAGCTCATTCACAACTCATTACTCTAACCTCTGGATCTGTTCTTACAAGGACTAATACAGCAAACACTAAATCTAGATTCCATTGTCTAAGGGTATTTGTCTGGCAACAACATTTTCAGGGAGGGGGACACACACCAACTACCAATAACCACTTGGGCACTTATTTCTTTCTCTCTGCTGTCGTTTGGGTTCCACATACAGTGTGCACACTGTACCCTTGTGAATAAAAATATTATTATCTGTGCAGCACCAGAGTAAGCCAATTATGGGATTCAGAGAAACACAGAAGTTGTCGGCAGATAAGGACCACAAGGCCCATCCAGCCTACCCATCTTTCCTACCTTATGAATGTGCCATGGACCTTTGCTCTGTCAGTGACCTATCTAGTCATACTCATCTGTATTGCTCCCTCATGCCTATCCCATGCCTGTTTGAAGCCCTACACTGTATTCCTATCCACCACTTCCTGAGATAGGCCGTTCCATGCATCCACCACCCTTTCTGTGAAAAAGAACTTCCTCACATTACCCTTAATTGGCCTCCCTCTAGTCTCATGCTGTGTCCTCTTGTCCTGCTATTTTTATGTTTGCTTGCACGCATGTGCAAGAAACATAGTGCCATCATCGGAGATTTCGGAGGTGTGTCACCCCCTCCTCCAATTCAGTCAGTGTGTTGGCAGGCGCGGCCCCTGTAAGCCAATGCACTCTGGAGCTGTCTATGACATGCTCCAAAATGCAGTGGCATACATAGAAACATAGATTTTGACGGCAGATAAGGACCGCTTGGCCCACCCAGTCTGCCCATTTCCCTACCTATTGGATAAGCTGCAGATCCTAGTTAACCAGCAGCCTATTTCTCCCTACCCCAACCCCCTAGAATTGCCTTATGACTGTCCCATGCATGCTTGAATTCCACCACTGTTTTTGACTCCACAACCTCCTCCGGAAGGCCGTTCCATGCATCCACAACCCTCTCTGTGAAAAAATACTTCCTTAAATTACCTCTGAGCCTCCCCCTTCTATCTTCAAATTGTGCCCCCTTGTTCTTGCACACCACTTTTTGAAAGATGCTACCCTCTTGGACTTTGTTGATTCCCTTGAGATACTTGAAAGTTTCTATCATGTCCCTCTCTCTCCTTTCCTCGAGGCTATACATATTCAGCTCCTTAAGTCTTCTTCATATGTCTTCCGGTGCAGACCCTGCACCATTTTAGTTGCCCTCCTCTGGACAGCCTCCATCCTGTCTATGTCCTTGCGAGATTGGGTCTCCAGAACTGCACGCAGTACTCCAAATGGGGTCTCACCAACTGTCTGTACAGAGGGATAATAACTTCCTGTTTTCTACTGGTGATGCCTCTCCCTATGCATCCCAGTATTCCCCAGCCCTCCTTGCTGCCCTCTCACATTGCTTGCCCACCTTTAGGTCATCTGATATGACTACCCCCAGGTCCCTTTTCATTTTTGTTGTTGTTAGTATCTCACCCCCCATTGTGTACTCTTCCCCTGGGTTTTTGTTTCCCAGGTGCATTACCTTGCACTTCTTAGCATTGAATCTAAGCTGCCATACATTTGACCATTACTCTAACCTTGCCAAGTCCCTTCTCATCCTTTCCACCCCACCTTGTGCATCAACTCTGTTGCAGATCTTTGTGTCATCTGCAAAGATACATACTTTTCTTCCAGTCCCTCTGCAATATCGCTATAAAGACATTGAAGAAGACCGGTCCTAATACTGAACCTCAGTGTACCCACTAGTAACCCTCTTTCTTCAGAGTGACTCCATTTACTATTACTCTCTGTGTCCTATTCTCCAGCCAATTCTTTACCCAGGCTGTCATCTTGGGACCCACTCCCAGGCTGGCTAACTTGTATATTAATCTTTGTGTGGGACTGTGTCAAATGCCTTGCTAAAGTCTAGGTAGGCCATGTCCACAGCCCCTCCTGATCTACTACTTTGGTCACCCAGTCAAAGAAATCTATCAGATTTGTCTGGTATGACCTTCCCGCTGTGAATCCATGCTGCCTTGGGTCCTGAGCCCCTCTGGCCTCTAGATACTCAACAATTCTTTCCTTCAGAAGTGATTCCATCATTTTCCCTACCACTGAGGTTAAACTAACAGGTCTGTAGGTTTCTGCTTTTGCCTTGCTCCCACTTTTGTGAAGGGGAATCACATCTGCCCTTCTCCAGTCCTCGGTTGAAAGGGAGAGCTACGCTTGAGTGAGCAGCGATAAGATAAGGCTGCTCATGTGAAGCTCCCCCCCACAGCAGAAGCTCACGCAGGCGCAGGCATCCCCAAGACGCATGCGACTGTACAGCCGACGGATGCCCAATCCCGCCGGCTGTGCCTGCTCCCCACCCTTCTGGAATGCCACGCTGGTGCCCACCCCAGCATGGCAAGCAACTCCTTAGCCGACGGGGTGCCCAATCCCCGCCGGCTGAACGCACCCCCAACCATCCCATAGTGCACGCTGGGAGCCCACCCCAGTGTGGAAAACGCCCCACGCCGTCTGCTTTTTTCCCTGTAAAGAAAACGTCCCACGAAGTTTCCCCCGCCCTCCCACAACCCGCACCCACCCACTGCGCACTCCAGCCTCCCACACACCCCCACCCCATACTTACCTCTGGAGCTCGGCATGACGATCTTCGGTGGACCGGGAACACGTCTGCACTCTTCAAAGCCGACCGCGAACTGAGGAAATGCCGGTAAGCTGTATAATGGGCTAAATAGGGGGGTTTCAACTTTGTTGCATATCTCAGGCATTTTTGGAATTTTGCACCAAATTTTCAACATGGGGTTTTTGACCACTCATGATTGATGTCGATTGTCATGGCGTTGTTCGCCTGAAGGGTGATTTCGCAGTCACTGCGCAGTCACTGCGTGAAATCACCCTTTGGGCCTGAATAACACCATGACAGTGACATCATTCATGAGGAGGGGTCCCAAAAAGCCCATGTTGAAAATTTGATGCTAAAATTCAAAAAAATTACTGTTTTACGAGCGTGCGCTGTGCAGTTCCTACGCAGGCTTGTAAGTTCGTGAATTTTCAATATTTTCACTCCAGATTTCCAACATTGCCATTTTGCCACACCTTCTTATGAGTAATACAGCTGTCATTTTTCACATCTCACTCAAAACATGTTTCCGCCCATGTAGCGCACAATGGCGCAGTCGGTGTGCGAAATCAATGTGCAGGATAAATTAAAAAATCACAGTGACACTGTTCATGAGCAAAGGTCTTAAAATTGCTATGTTGAAAATTTGGGGAAAAAATTCCAAAAAATTACTGTTTTACGAGCGTGCGATGTACAGTTCCTACGCATGCTCATAAGTTCGCGAATTTTCAATATTTTCACTCCAGATTTTCAAAATTGCATTTTTACTACACCTTCTTATGAGTAGTACAGCTGTCATTTTTCAAATCTCACCCAAAATGCGTTTCCACCCATGTAGCGCACAATGGCGCAGTCGGTATGCTAAATCAATGTATGGGACAAAATAAGAAAATCACAGTGACACTGTTCATGAGCAGAGGTCTTAAAATGGTTATGTTGAAAATTTGATGAAAAAATTCCAAAAAATGACTGTTTTACGAGCGTGCGTTGTACAGTTCCTACGCACGCTTGTAAGTTCGCGAATTTTCAATATTTTGACTCCAGATTTTCAACATTGCCATTTTATTACACTTCCTTATGAACAGTACAGCTGCAATTTTTCATATGTCGCTCAAAATGTGTTTTCGCACATGTAGCGCACAATGGTGCTGTTGGTGTGTGAAAGCAATGTTTAGGACAGATTAAGAAAATCACACTGTGAAAGTTACACTGTTCATGAGCAGAGGTCTTAAAATGGCTATGTTGAAAATTTGGTGACAAAAGTCCATAAAATGACTGTGATACGAGTGAGCATTGCGCGGTTTCCACGCACCCTCGTTACTTCATGACTTTGTAATATTTTAAGTCCAGATTTTCACCAGTGACATTTTTCCACACTTCCTTATGAACAGTACAGCTGTCATTTTTCACAACATGGCGGAAGTGTGTTTTCACAGTTTCAGCGCAGAGATGCGTGGTCGCTTTGGGAAATCATTGTTCGACACAGATAAAGAAAAACACAGTGACACTGTTCATGATCGGAGGCACCAAAATGCCCGAGTTGACAATCTGCTGTAAAAAATCCCCAACCTAATTATATTATGGGTGTGCGTTGCACAGTTTCTATGTAAGCTCGTGAGCTTCACCATTTTTTTTAATATTTTTAGTACAGATTTGCAACATTGCCATTTTTACACCTCCCCATGAACAGTACAGCTGTCATTTTTTACATCCTGTTCGGAATGTTTTTGCACCTGTGGTGCTAAATGCCGTAGTCACTGTGCATAAGCAGCTTTCGACTAACTAGTGATATTCCCCCTGTTCATGAGGTGGGGTCACAAAACAAACATGTTGAAGATTTGGAGTGAAAATGCCAATGAATGCCTGCGGTATTAGGGTTTCCAACTATAACGCCCAACCCTGTAGAGAATGACAGTCATCAGGGGTGTGACTTGGGATTCTTGCCTGTGATGCTCATACCATTCCACACCCTGCAGTCAGTGAGAGGCATCGAGGTATGCCTTGGACTCTTCAGCCCCAAACTTCACCCCATTCTCCTATATCGCACCCATCTCACCATATTTCCGAATGAAATGGGGTGCGCATAAGGGCCAAAGACCCCAAGGAACACCGTGACACTTGTCAGTGTCTGCAGGGTGGAGTGTGGTGAAATGGCGTGGCCGTTATGCCTGACGACCCAAACGCACACCCCAATGCCTGTGACTCTCTGCAGGGTGGTGGTGGGGTTGGCTTCAGTTCAATACTTCAATGCCATTCCTATTACACAGCTCTGTAACTTCTATGCTACCACTGCCAATGCCAGGAAGCAAACATTCAGCATTGACAAATGCTTGTTCTTATATTGAAACATGTTAAGAGTCTTTCACCTTGTTAATGCCCTTAAGGTGTTTGAATGTTTTGATCATATCACCTCTCTCCCTACTTTGCTCTAGCGTATACATATTGAGCTCCATTTCGAAGTGTTCTGAGTTTCCAGTTGCCTTGGTGGCACAGGTGCTAGTGCAACTGGAACATTATTTGGGGTGGTCTAGGTTCAAATCCCAGCTAAGGCATGTATTTCTTTCTGTCTTCTGTTATGTGTGAATTCCAAATGTGAGCACACCACACTCTTGTGAAAGAACAATTTACACTTAATTGACCTCACAGAGTGAGGCTTGTCCTCCAGGACTTCTTTGACACTCTGGAGGGCTATCAGAGCTGCACCCCAAGGGGGGCAGAACGTGTCACAGAACTAACATGAAGGTCCAAACTACATTTTACAAACAAATGAGGAGCCATTTATTCTTCATCTTGTGAGATTACAGATAACTTGCAGATAGTCACATTTTTTTCAGTTTATTAGTCTCTCCTCAGTTCCCAAGCTAGCAGTTTTTGGTGGTGATCACTGAAGGGTAACATATCCAGCAAACAACACTGGTGGGGTACACAAATGCTATTTAAATGGCCCTACTGGAGGCTGTTTTGCATCACAGGCAGCAAGGATGGTAACCCCCCTATGGCTATCCAGACTTTCCCACATCTCACTCCAGGCAGCTAAAATAAGTATAATAGTGCTTCTAAGATGCAACACTAGTTGAATATGAGACATATAAAATGAGGCATGTATCTCTGGCTTTTCAAAGCTCATTTTACTCCCAGGGTCCTGGGATATCTAGAGGTCTATTTGACCATCTTCACCTCAAGGGTTAATTTATTCCATGCTTAGCATGGCTCCACAGGTTCAGGTTGAAAATCACTAAACAAATATAGCACGGTCAAACTGAGCAGCAGCAAAGGAGTGCTGGCAAAGACAGCTGGGTGAAACAACAGCGACCACATTCAGTCTGTACTCTGGAGTTTCAGGATGCATCTCGGGAGTAGAGTTGGAGGAAGTCAAAGAAATGTGCTCTGCTAATTTCACGCAATTCATGAAGTGGCAAATTATGCCACTTCACTACAAACTTTGCCTGTGATGTTTTACTTTGCCACATCTCTACTCAGGAGGATCGAGGGGTGGGGGACGCAACTTGGGGCGAAGTTGAAGGAGGGATACTCAGCACAATGAAGTGGGGGGTGCTGCGTGGGGAGTCAAAATGTTCATGACCCAACAAACAATTTTATGCGAGGGGCTGCACACCCTGCACCCCTCTTAAATTATATAATCAACTCCGGAGGGGAGCAAAACTCGGAGGAGGGAGAAGAAAGTTGAGATGGTGGCAGATGTTATTTTTTTTGCCTTTAACTACTCGGCGACAGTGATCACAACTACAGGTACAGTGCTGTATGTACCGTGCTATTATTCCCCTGCAGCTGTTATTACTTGCACTCTTTTCTCTGTGTGTTTTTTTTATTCCTTGATGGTTTTGACCGGCTCCACAGAGTCTGTGGGTGCAGCATACCTATGTAACCCCTAGATGGCGCTATCCCAGGGGCTACTACCCCTGCCTGATTTGCCACTAACAGGTTGAGGGGCCTGGATCCAATGGCGGGTGCCTCCACCCAGAGGTCAGGGTTTGCAATAGTTAAACTAACTTGGTCACAGCCCTCTGGGACACTGCAACCCCCCTTTCTTCCCACTAGTGGCCCACACAATATATCAGAATTACCTTCACAGTATACACTTACCCCCAGGTCTGGTTCCGCACTGGGACCTCCGTGAAATGAGATACAGTGCAACAATCACAGTACAGTACTTTAACATAGACAAATACCTCAGGCAGTATAACTTTGCTGAAACAAGCAGCTCTGATTTATTTAGGGGATATAACAAGGACAGGGGAAATCAGGTTAATTAGCTATCACTCTAATAATCTACCTATGGCTCTGTGCACAGGCCTATCCCTATCAGTTACTGTCCCTGGGTACCCAAGCCCTAGTGGCTAGTCCAAACCGTGGCAGCTGGTAGGGGCCCTTTCACACAGAGAAAGGAGAATTAAACAGTCAGCAGTACAGTAATTCCATTTGGATTTAATGTGGCAATTCAACAGGGAGCGACCCTGAATTAGTACTCACGACCTCCAAATAAGATAGGGTCCTTCAATGTCAGCAGGGCTCACTTGAGGTACACAAACCTCTTCACAATCCATATAAAAGAAAGCACTATACCAGGCAGGCTGCATCTGTATCCCAGTCGCAATTACTGCACAATACCCGGGAGAACACACAGCAGATTCAGTTCCTGACAGACCGAATGCAATTTTCAGCAATTCCTCCAGTCTTCTACAGGGTGAGCCTGGTTTCTACTCTTCAGAGATCCTTTGATTCTTTTCACAGGACGGATTCAGCCCTAACAAGCTGTTACACAAGCTGCAGACCGGAACTCTGGGCCTTACACACGTTTTTTGACTAAAACTGCACACTGAAAAAGCACAGGGCTCCTTCCTTCTTCACTGCCAAAGCTCAACTGAAACTCCAACCGACAAAACCGGGCACTTCCTTTGAGTTCCTCCCAGTTCTTGACTGGATTGGCTGTCACTCACAATAGACTGCTGCTGTTGGTCCAAAAAGGCACTGAAGTCTAAACTACATCTCCCAGAGTCACTGCCCATACAATCCTCTTGTGGCTGGCTCAGATTATGAGTCCAAGTTCTGATTCGTCCAAGGCACCATTTAGAGCTAGCTTACCCCACACTGATTGGTCCAGTTCAGCAGTTCAAAACTAGAATGGGAACTAGCAGACACAGTTCTGACTGCAAAGAAAGCAGGTTAGACAAACTGTAATTTCATTATTACTCTAAATAATTTCTGGCAAACAGTTACATCTTCCAGATAGGTTCCTTTGCACTCCTAGTGACTGCAAAATGAAGTGAATTGGCAGCAGCTCGGTGGTACTCAGAGGAAGCACAGTCCCCTCATATAAACTAATATGTCTGCAAGCAGACAGCTCTTAAAGAGACAGTACCAGAGGCTCTAAAAACACTCACTGATAAATGGCTTAAATGCCAAACACCATTCAGGCTTGGAGCATTCAAGCAAGCTCCTGGAAGTCTTTTGGGAACCCCCATTTGCAGGGGGGTTACACCTATAGGGCATGATCTGGAGAATTCGTCCAGGCATAAAACAGAACTCTTTTTTACAAGTTGCTCTAAGGAACCTTCTGTCCTCAAACTGGGAGGGTGGGCACCCCTGGATGCCAAACACAGTCACTTTACATTTCGTAAATGAATAGATTTAACTTCAGTCCCTTAGGTGTCAGAACTCTCATTTTTTCCTTTTCTCTCTGTACTTTTGCTTTGTTCTTCACTTCTCTCCTGTTCAGTGGGTGGCACACCAATTTTGAGTGTATCGTAATAAAGGAAGGCACCACCATTTGGTACTTATTCAATGCCGGTCTCTAATGAGAAAAGACTCTGGCACATGGAATCAGGTGCTGTGTGCCCATTTCACATCTCCTACCAACTGACAATCACTAGCCTCAGACCTTCATCTCAGGCTGCTGACTCTTCTCCCTTGGTATAATAAGTCAGACCAGCTAACCTATTCTTCCAGGGGCATAGAGAATGGCATGCCAAGAGATCCATAGATGCCGTAAAGGTACATAACTCCTTATGGAATATTACACATGTCATGGTAATAGAATTTTTTTTTTCTATTATTTATTTATACTCCTGGGAGCCTGGCAGGTGGCTCTGGTCCCTCCCTCAGAGGGACTTGGTCTCTAGCTCTCCATTCCCAACCCGACTTCCCCTACAATCCCCCATGGGTTTCCCCCCCAGTGAGAGGGCTGAGATGAAGGGATGCTGGCTTTCCCCAACCCCCCGGAGTGGAATCCAGTTGTGTGGATGTCTGTCATATTGTGAGTATGCTTGTGCTGAATAGGGTAGTTAATCCTCCTCACAGTTATCTCTGGTTTCAGCGTATATGTCTGGTGCTTTTTGCCTTGACAACAACATCAACAGAACATATATCCCTAGTGGAGTACCACAACTTTAGAAAGCACCTGTCCCAATGCCAGCACTGGGCATGTGAAGGCGTTCTTTGATCTTGATGATAGTATGTCATCACCTCAACCCGTTAATGAAAACACAGCATTAGAAACATAGAACCATATCATTTGTCAACAGATGAGGACCATTTGGCCCACCCAGTCTGCCCAGTTTTTCCCCCTAACTATACTGTCATCACAGACCCTACCTAATCTCCATCTATTCCCTCTGCTGCTTTCCTACCAATATTCTTTTTTCCCTCTTCCATGCCATGCTTGAAGCCCATCACTGTTTCTGTCCCTCACAATATCCACAGGAAGAATATCCCAGGTGTCCACCACTCTTTCTCCTGCCATTGGACGGAACTGGCAAGCAGTTTCTGATGCACTGGCTGCCCCTCTCAAGCCCCATCTAATCTGCCCAAGCCAGTCTAGTTTTGGGACTGTGCCCCTATCACAGCATTAGCCATTTCCCAGAGTTCCATGACCATGTTCTAACCCTGTTTGTAGGCTGTCTCAGTCTGAGTGATATTTTCATGTGGCCCCCTGCTGAAATGCATAATAAGCCTGCCTTGTCTCTGCAATTCCTATTTTGTAAGTGTAATATAGCTACGACACTTGCTCATGTGTCTGCACTGTCCACTTCCTATTTCTAGTTTATCATGCATGGGTGTCAAAAACATACTGAGGATCCCTGTCATCCAAATAACCAAACTACAATTTGCTTTTCAAATAGCTCCCACCTCCCACATTCCAAACGAGAGGAAGGGGGTACAAAACTGTACACTTAATCTTTACATTTCTATTTTTCCCTGCTCTGTAAATGTTGCCTTGCTGTGACAGTGTGAGCCACAGATCCTTCTGTTCCCAATTTATCAGGTACAGTGATCTAGGGCATGTTGCATTTCTCATGATGCCACCCACCGACACTTCCTTTTCTTCCATGCATTTATTCACTGCACATTAAAACTGCCTTCTCCATATTACCCAGAGCTACATCTTGCTCTGCTGCCATTTCTTTTCTTTGGTTTCATTTTGTGTTATTTAGCTGTGTGCCATTTAAGTTGGAATGTTGCCTCTGTTTCCAGGTGAAGAAACCAGGGGCCTGGTGCTCCTCAGAGCAGCCACCTGCTGACTCTCCCATGTTCTTAGCATGTGCTTCCATTGATTCATGGGTGCCTTTGGCACCTGAGTGAAGACATCTGCTATTCCCAGGTGCTTGATGGCACTCAATTGTACCTCATGCCTCACAACTCACCTCACAACCCACCTGGGGTGTAATTTATCATTACTGCACACCCCATCATGTGTTATTGCTTACTTACAATTTACAATGTAATCCTATGGGAATTTTATATCACACTTCCCATGTGGTTGAAGGAACTTGGCTGTGCCTCATGCCTCATGCCTCACAACCCATCAGGGGCATGCAGGAATATAACATTGCTACATACCTTGCTGTGTGTTATTGTTTACTTACAATTTATAATGTGATCATATGGGAATCATGTACTGCACTTCCCAGGTCGATGAAGGCACTCGGCTGCTCATCATGCCTCACAACCCCTCTGAAGCTTATAGTCATTTCACATTGTGGCACAACCCATCATGTGTTATTCCTTACTTACAATTTACAATGTAATCCTATAGGAATTTTTTACTGCAATTCCCAGGTGGTGTACAAGTGTGCATGCATATCCATGGCTACAGAAGTGCTGGTCTACAGTCTGTGGCTTCTGTTACAGATATCTAACTAATCTTAACTTAAAACAATCATTTGTCAATGCTGAATGTTGTCTTGCTGGCATTGGTATTGGTAGTGTAGGAGTTAGAGATATGCATAATAGGAATAGCAGTGAAGTATAGAACTGACGCCAAACCTGCCTCACCCTGCAGAGACTGACAGACATTGAGGTGTGTCTTTTGTTTATCACCTCACTCTACCCTGCAGACTCCGACAATTCTCACATTGTGCCTTGGCATCATCGGGCCTTACGCTCACCCCATTCCATAAGGAAATACATTAAGATGGGTGCAGTATAGGAGAATGGGGTGAACTTTGGGGCCAAAGAGTCCAAGGCACACCTTGATGCCTGTCACTGGCTGCAGAGTGGGGGTGGCGGTGGAATGGTGTGAGCATTACAGCTGACAGTCCAAAGTCACACCCTGATGCCTGTCAGTTTCTACAGGGTGGGACATTATGGTTACACCAAATTTTCAACATAGGCATTTTGGGACCTCCGTTCATGAGCAGTGGCACTGTGATTTTGTTAATATGTTCCAAACATTGATTTCCTACAGCGACTGTGCCATTCTACGCCAGATAAGTAAAAACAAATTTTGGGCAAGACGTGAAACATGACAGCTATACCATTCGTAAGAAGGTGTCAAGAAATGACAATGTTGAAAATCTGGAGTGAAAATATTAAAAATTCTCGAACTTACAAGCGTGTGTGGAAACTGAGCAATACATGCTCATAACACAGTCATTTGGTGGAACTGTTTCACTAAACTTTCCACATAAGCATTTTGGGACCTTCACTCATGAATAGTGTAACAGATTTTCTTGATCTGTCCCAAATGTTGATTTCCCACAGTGACCGCATTTTGCCATTGTTTGCCAGATGTGCGAAAACTCATTTCAGGCAGGATGTGAAAAATGACAGTTGTACTGTTCATAAGGAGGTGTGAAAGACTGGTGATGTTGAAAATATAGAGTGAAAATATAAAAAATTCTCAAACTTATGAGCGTGAGTGGACACTGCTCAATGCACGCTCATAACACAGTCATTTTTTGGAATTTTTTCAACAGATTTGCAACATAGGCTTTTTGGCAGCCCATCCCATGAACAATGACACTGTCATTTCATTAATCAGTCCCAAAAGGTGATTCCACGCACTGACCATGAAATCAACTTTAGGGACTGAATAACGAAATGACAGTGACTGAGTTTATGAGGTTGGATCACAAGAACCCCATGTTGAAAATCTGGAGCCAAAAGTCACAAAAATGGCTGCGATATCCACCTAAGTTGAACCCCCTCCCCATTGATGCCATTATATAGCTTACTATGATTTTCTTCAGTTCATGGTTGGCTTTGAAGAGTGCAGACATGTTCCTGCTCCACCGAAGATCATCGCACCAGGCTTCGGAGGTAAGTATGGAGTGAGGGGTACAGGGAGGTGGGGTGCACAGAGGGTGGCTGCAAGTTGGTGGAGGGGGCCATCGTGACCAGGAGGGGCCGTTTTCTGTTTTACAGGGTAAAAAAAAAATGAACGTCGCAGGAAGGTTTTTTTCTTTCAGGGTGTGACAAGGATCTTTTGGCACACTGGTGTGGGCCACCTGTGTTTTGGGGGGACAGGGGACTAACCCTGACAAGGATTGGGCCCCCTGTCAGCAAAGACAGTGCTTCTGTATTTGGGGAGCATGATGCTGAGGGGGATTGGGCACCCCCCCTCAGCAGACAAAACGGGAGGGAACATTATTCTGACGGGGATTAGGCTTCCCCATCAGCAGTTGAACTGGGGAGGGGGCATGCCAACGGGGGATTGGACACCCTGATGTCGGCTTTCATGGGACTGTGAGAGGCGGATGGCAGAAGCTGCCATCATGTTTATTGAAATGCTTCAGCAGGCAAGGCACACCTTGCAATGATGAAGCGCTCCCTGATTGCAGCAGCAAAATTGTTTTAAGTTGGTGGCATGCTTCTGAACTGCTTTCATAGACAGTGTGCTCATTCATTGGTGCCACAGAGACCAGCCCAAAAAAGCAGTGGTGCCATTGGCCATGACACGGCCACACCTCCACAACCTACTACTCCAGCAAGCTGTCACAAAATGTTACTTGTGCTGCACCTGCAAGACAACATAAAAAGGAATTTATATACTTTTTTTAACAGAGGATGACTGATTTTAAACCTCTAGCAGCACATCCTTTATTACCATTAACACCTCTTGGTTGTGCTACACTACTACAATGGAACTCACTCGCTCTCCTCTTTGTACAGTCCACAGCTTTACAGATATCTAAATAATCTTAAATTAAAATTTCAGTTTACATACCTTTTTTAACATAAGATATCTTATTTTAACCTTCTGCAAACACGATATACTGTAACAACAGTGAAAACAATATAGTGAAGCCAATTACAGTGATGAAATCGGCATGGTTGCTGTAATGGTTCCATCATACACCGACCCTGCTTCGCCCGCTGTTTCACCCCCTCTGTGAATCAACTTCAATGTGGAGTGGGTTATTTTAGAAATTGGGTGATTTGGTGGGTGCAACCCCCGGAAAAAAAAAAACAGTGTTTTTCTGACAGCACAATGCCAAATGTTGGCATTGTGCCTGTCGATGTAATGGATTTCAATAACTTTGTTGTCAAAGCAGCTTGGTTGAACCTGCCAACACGTCGTTTACTACCATTCACACCACACAGTCACACAAAGCATGTAGTATCCCAGGGTTTCTATAGCAGTTGTGAGCATCTGGCATTGACAAATGCTTGTTTCCAAATGAAACTTCTCTCAATTTCACTGAAACTATTTCCAACCTGGCATCATTGGTAAAATCAGTCCCAGAGGAGCTTTTTAAGCAAAGTCTTTAGTCTTTTATACCCCCTTGTTTCAACCCAGATCTATAGTTATCTGGATGTGATACCTGTAGGAGTGTGATGTATGACACTGTGCACACATATGCTGTGCCCAATGCCCCATTTCCCCTGGAGGAGTTCTATTCACCCTTCTCATTCCTGGTAATAGGCCACAGATTGATACTGAATGCACTCCTCAGATTCCACTTAAAGCCACAGGTCTCTGTTGGTTTTGACGGTCTTGCGCACTGTGACTGGCCTATCTGGAAAATTTATTTATTTATTTATGACTTTGGTAACCGGGTAGGTGCACTGATCCCAGGGACCATTTTCAGACATGATCCGGGCCACATACAGTGGCACAGAGTAAAACACAAACAACAATGCAGAGAACAGTAGACAGTCTGACAAATAATAAAAGTTACAATAGTACACAAGATATAAGGTAGCAAAATATATAAGTCCACATGATACGAGGTGATATAGTACATAAATCTGATGTGCATATAAATAAAGAAAAATATATATGTACATGAAATTGATATACAGCAAGTTGCATAGAAGATAATCAATGTTCCTCAGGAGTAGCATGAAAAGGATAAAGTGAGGCTAGTAGAGGGAAGGAGTGTGAGAGGAAGGGGAATTGGAGGATTTACAAAGGGAGCTGCATAGGGGAGAAACTCTTTGTGGTAAGTGCAGGAGGGAAATGAAAAACTACTAAGGAAAGCAGTGGCAGCGGGAAGTCTCCAGGAGCTAATCTTTGAGGCAAGATTTGAACTGGCAGTGGGTGTGAATGGAGCAGAGCTCAGCAGGCAGTTTATTCCACAGCATAGGGGCTGCCACTGATGAGGCTATACCACCCATATTGGTGGATACTCTGGGAACATTCAGAGGAGTAATGCTATTTGAGCAGACGCCGCGGTGTAAAGTTCAGACCTTGAGGAGGGCTGCAAGGGGAGATTCCTGGCTAGTACAGATCGCGGATGCCCCATGCTCTCTGATCCTATTTGTCACTTTCTAGTCACTCTGGCATAATTTCACTAGGGTGCTCTGTCCTTGACCAGGCATCAGTCAGTCATACATATCTTCCTAAACTGTATTTTCTGCTGGCCAACTGGAATGTATCAGCACTACTGTCACTTCTGAGCTGACCGTAGAGATCTCCACAGGCTGCAGGGAGATCATCTGGCCCCTGAGGTTTTGTCTCCATCTCTGAATATATGTCTGTGTCCTCAGACAGCAATGTGAGTTCACTTTCTGAGTGACTAGTCAGCTAGCTTCGCTCATTGTATATTGCATATCCTCCATCATGATTTTAGGGAAAGCTCAGAGGTAATGCATCAATAGATCTTCACAGGGTAAAAGATAAAGTGACCCTCCTGTAAGGTCTATGTCCATCATGCCTTGTGACAGACATGCTGTATGTGGCAGATTGACAAGCAGTGTGTCATCACTTGTCTCTGATCTATTGCCTTCATCACCAGGGTCATTCAGGGGAACACTGACTTGACTTGAATCCTCTGTTTCCTCTAGTGGTGTGCAACATTTTTCCTGGCTATTCGTCCAAATATTCAGCATTCGGCAGCCAAATATTTGGTTATTTGGTATTCATGCTTAAGGTATTCAGCTTTAGAACTGTAAGTCCCCGATTTTCTTGGGCTTACTATTAGTTACCCTCTTCCTCTCCCCCTGGGTTGGCACTGTAGGTGGGTTCGGCATTGTGGTGTCTATCTTTTGGGAGTGACTGTCCCATGGTGTGGTATAAATCTGGGCACTGAGGGGAGTTCAGGAGGCTGGCAGGATTGCAGGATTTGAGAGTGGGCGGTGATTTGAACCCTGGTCCGGGAGTTTGTGGCCTAGTACTGTGGCACTGATTTGGTGCTTAGGTTTTTGAGGAGGACAGCAGTGAAGCAGACGGTAGGATGGGAGCTCGAAGAGAAGCGGGATCGCAGCTTGAGGAAATTAGAGAGAGAGGCTATCCTTGTGCTCTGTGGTACCAGGGCGGGTCAGAGCCCTTATCCTGGTTTGTGTATGCAGTGGTGGTGCTGTGGCAGTGGTAGGTCCACAGCATGGCTTACCCCTAGGTGGCAGCTTGAGGAGGCTGCACTCATGTGGCATGCTGCCTTGAATGTTGGCAGCCTGTTGGGCGCTAGAAGTGCTGGGGTCATGGAGTGGTTGAGGTGCCAGCCAAGGCCAGTAGCAGCAGGACTATAACAGAGAGACAGACAGCAGTTGCTAGTTTCGGAGGAGAGCTCCCTGCATCCATTTCTGGCCTTGTGTCAGGTAGGGTGCACAGCAGAAGGGTGCCAGGCTAGTGTGTGTCCAGGGGCAGGTTTAGAGCGAGCCCTGTGTAGTGTAAAGCCCATGTTCTGGCTGCACCCATTTTTACTGTCTGAGCCTCTGGGCTTGTTTTGCTGGTGGAGCCCAATTGTCTCTTCCTGCCTAGGCCCAAGTTTGTGCCGCAGCTTCGTGTTGCTGATTCATTTGCTCCTTGTCCGGCTCATTTGTGCCTCCAGCCTCATGGAGCTGTACTTGTTTTATTTATTTAAAATTAATAAAATTTGTATTCTTTTACTGGGTGTGTGCCTCTCATGAATTCTTGGACTGCTTTTTTAACCTTTTTCTACCCCATCAAGTTTTACCTGCTCTAGACTGCCTGCTCCAGGCTATTGCATTTTGAAGCCTGCCTATCAGTTTGTGTTGCTTTTTGGAGGGAAGGACTGCCAGCATCCATTCCTACCCAGGTGAAGCTCTATGGATAAGATAGGCCGAGTCTTTCATATTTTCCTGTGAGCCATGTCTAGTTCTTGCTTGACTTGTGCACCCCTCCTCTTTTTAACATCAGAACCCCTAGACACCTGAGGGTGGGCTACCAATGAGGGGGCTCATCCAGGCTCCCTTTTTTAGACTCTGCAGGCTGTGTGGCAAAGAAACTATGGGGCTGGTAGTCTTGGGTGTCCACTTTTTTGAAACTGCGCCATTGGTGGGGGCTGCCATATTGGGCTGAATTCTGCGCACTGCTGGTGTTTTCCCAGACAAATTGGAGATGCATAGTAATGAGTCTGTGTTCACATGAGTTGGTACAGCTGTGCTGATTGTTTTGTGAGGTAGTGGAGCTGCCTGGTAGGAATTTGGTACCTCCATTTTATCCAGCTGTTGTATGGAGTGTTGGAAGTGTGAATACATGTACAGTAGATAGGTACAGAAGAGAAAATGCTCATTAAGGAGACCCAGGCTCTTGTACCTGCCTCGCTTCTTTCCTGGATGTGGAAGACTGCTGGGCAAAGAACTGCGGAGGGGTGCTGTGTATGCTGCAGTTATCAGGGAGTGGGTATTTTGCACCTGCTGTTGTGTCCAAATTGTGCAAAGGGGGTCACCTCTGGGTTGTACAATTTGCCACCCTATACAACCATCTGTCCAGTACTTCTTTGCCATCAGTGGGTTCCGCTTCATTGTTATCCATGGGGAGCATGGATTTGTGGGAGGAGACCAGAGCTGCTATTCCCCCAATGCAGCCCTTCGCTCCCGTGGCAGATGTAGTAGTTGAAGCTCTGGAAGAAGAAGATCCTGTGGGTGGTGGAGGGCAACACCGTCTGCCCAGTTCTTCCCCATCACTGTTCACTGGTCCTCCCCTTGGCAGAGGGAGAGGTCGAGGAACATGCTGAAAACCTGCTGATCCCCCAGGGCCCAGGGGATTGGCTCCTGTCTCCTCATCCGGCAGCGGTAGTAAAAGTGAAGTTACTGCTGAAGAGGTGTCTCTTAAAGTGGAATCTGGGAGGGCAAAGGGCCCAACAGAGAAGTTTGAGGTGGAGGAGTATTTGGAACCCCCAGATATGCCCCCTGGCCAGTCTCCCCAGTGCTACATGTTTGTAGACCAAGAGGTTTATCATGCTATCCCCCAGCCGTACCAAAGCCTTCCAGCAATGTGCAAGGCAGTGAGAGTAAAAATGGATGGCCAATTGAGTACTGACCCTTTCAATGTCCACTATAGAAACAGGGTGTGGTTGGAGCCAGGAGAAGCCCACCAGACCAGTGTAAAGGAGTTACCAGAATGGTCACAGGCACAATGCTGGATAAGGTGGGGGATCCATTTGGAGTACACCCAGGCTGACTACCCTTATCTGTCCGAGCGTTTATGAAACATTGTGGAGGAGAGAAGAATGACTGGGTGTTTAGGGGGATGGTAGTGAAGTTGCAGAATCAAGATGATGAAACCAGACCCCCTTGGAGCAGCTGATTGGTTGTGCCAGGTCCTTGTGTCACTCTGTGGCCTGGACTGGGCTGACCTTATTTAGGCATCATGCTCTGGTGCAGGATGTAGCAGGAATTTGGCTCAGGCTGTATGTGATCTCTGTGGACTCCTTCTGTAACAAGACAGACAAACCAGACCCCAATTTCTATTACCCCTGGTGGTGGACCTTCCATTTAAAAGAGGTACTGTAATGAACTTTTATGACTGCCAGGACTATTTTGGTGTTGAAGTTCTGTGACTGTTCGTACTCCGAGTTGGTTTTGAGATTTGGTTAGTAACTGAAGAAAATGAACCCAGAATCTCATCTGGAGGTCGTCTGGTTCTTCTGCGCCAGTATCTGAGGACTGTGGTCAGTTTGAAAGGAAAACAAAAGAGAACTGACTGTTTGCTAACATCTCTACCTCATGTGTTTGAATTTGAGTGAGAAAAGGCACTGAATGGGTAGTGGGTTGCGTTGTTGTATGTGTGTTTGTGTGAGTGATTTGGCAGTATGTGTGGAGTGTGTGGCAGTACATTGTTTAATGCAGTTTTTCCAGTTAAAATGAAAATATTGCAACTGAAAAAAAATTTTGTTGTTTGAAGATTGTCCCGGCAGTCTTTATTCTTCACTTCTGCTTTTTGCTGTTATTTTAGGAGGTTGAGAATTTTTTGGAGTTAGTAGGCTTCCTGGGTCCTTTTTCAGCATTTCTATGGGTAAGGGACTGCCAGGGGAGGAGAGTGCACACATCCTCCCTGGTTGCCCTCCTATTGTAGGCCAGCTGCCCCATTTGCCAGAGGGGAATGGATTTAAAAGGGGATAGAGTGTAAGCCCCTGATATTCTGGGGCTTACTATTAGTTACCCTTTTCCTCTTCCCCTGGGTTGGCACCGTAGGTGGGTAGGGCCTTGTGGTGTCCACCTTTTGGGAGTAGCTGTCTCATGGTGCAGTATAAATTTGGGCACTGGGGGGAGTTCAGGAAGCTGAAGGGATTGCAGAACTTGAGACTGGGCCAGGTTTCGAACCCCATCCTGGGAGTTTGTAACCTAGCACTGCGGTGAGGGTTCAGCGCGAGGGTTTTGGGGGAGGACAGCAGGGAAACAGCCCATGGGATGGGAGCATGAAGAGGAGAGGAACCATGGCCTGAATAAGTAGAGAGAGAGGCCTTCTTTGTGCTGTGTGGTACCGAAGTGGGTTGGAGCCCCAATCATAGTTTGTGTATAGGCAGTGGGGGCACTGCGGTGGTGACAGGGCCACAGCATGGCTAACCCCATGGTGGCAGCTTGGGGAGGCTGTATCTGTGTGGCATGATGCCTTGAATGTCAGCAGTCTGCCAGGAGCAAGAAGTGCCGGGCCCCACAGGACCCCAAGGTGAGTTTAGGTCAGGGAGTGGTTGGAGTGCCGGCCTAGGCCCATAGCAGTAGGACTGTAAGAGAGAGAGAGAGAGAGACAGCAGGAGATGGTTGCAGAGGAGAGCTCTCTGTGTCCATTCCTAGCCTTGTGTCAGGTAAGGTGCACAGCAAAAGGGTGCTGGACTAGGGTGTGTCCAGGGGCAGGTTTAGAGTGAGCCCTGGTGTAGAGTAAGGCCCGAGTTCTTACTGCACCCTTTTTTAGTATCTGAGCCTCGGGGCTTGTTTTGGTGCTGGAGCCCAATTTTATCAGCCTGCCTAGGCCCAAGTTTGTGCCACAGCTTTGTGCTGCTGATTCATTTGCTCCTTATCCTGCTCATTTGTGCCTCCAGCCCAATGAAGCTGTATTTGTTTTATTTATGTAAAATTAATTAAGTGTTGTATTCTTTTACTGGGCATGTGCCTCTCATGATTTCTTGGGCTGCTTATTTTAACCTTTTTCTGCCCCATCAAGTTTTACCTGCTCTAGACTGCCTGCTGCAGGCCATTGGGTTTTGAAGCCTGCCTATCTGCTTGTGCTGTGTTCTGGAGGGAAGGACTGCTGGCATCCATTCTTGCCCAGGTGAAGCTCTTCAGATAAGGTAGGCAAAGCCTTTCATATTTTCCTGGGATCCATATCTGTTTCTTGCTTGGCTTGTGCCCCCTCCTCTTTTTAACATCAGAACCCCTAGACACCTGAGGGTGGGCTACAGAAAAAATAAACAAAAAAAATCCTTCACAGCTCCCTCCTACCCATCCCTGATTGTTTAACTGATTCCCTTCTTCACCACACCCTTGTACCACCCAACCCAACCTCCTCTCCCCATCTCAACTCCTGGGGCATCAGAATTAAAAAAAAAACACAAATAAAACTTCCCATTAAACTTTCAAATATCCCAGTTCCATCCCTCCTGTCCTGTCCCAAAATCAGTAAAAATAGGTCACCCCCATCCTCCACCCTCTAAACAACAAACCAATACCACCCTTCTACCCCACTGTCAGAGTTGGCTTTTAGTGTATTTATAAGGTGAAATTCATGAAATGTCCACTAGAGTACAATATTAGACCTGTTGTGAGCTAGTTGCAATATTATGATATATAACTATGGAGAAAATCAAGTACCATGCAAATAATATTTTGAGTGATTTTTTTAAGAATTAGTAATTGTATGCCCTTCTATTTATTTGCACATAGTGATCTCTAGACTACTCATGATATTTAAACCCACTTTATGTGTTGCTTGGACGCATGTGCAAGAAACACATTGCATCACATTTTTCACAAGCAGGTTGTGGAGGCGCAGCAGTGTTGTGCCAAATGGCAGCAGCCCATTCAGGGACTGGTCTCTGCCTGGCCAATAGAGAAGCATGCCCTGGATCACCGCAATTAACTAGAAGGCCACTACATCAAAGAAACTGAACCGCTGCAATCATAGAGCACCCCGTCAGTACACAATCAGCTGTTCGGTATGCTCCCTGACTGCAGCAGCCAATTACACAGCTCCATGGTGCTGTGTTTCTATGATGACAGGCGATGGCTTCTCTGTCAGCCTTAAGAAGCCGATGGAAAGCCTCCACCCGTCATTCAGTGTGCCTTCCTGGTGAAAAAGTCGACGGGGTAGCTCACTCCCCGTCGGCATAATCTTCCTCCAATTTCTTCTGCCCAGAGGAGGTGCCCAATCCCCTCGGCTCTTGTTCCCCACCTGCACTCCACATGTGCTGACAGGGTGCCCTATCCCGTTGGCTACAGCCCCTAAAACATTCAGGTGCATGCTGGGAGCCCACCCCAGCATGCCAAATGCTCCCTGTTAAGAAAAAACATCCTGCAATGTTTTATTTCTTTTTCCCCTGCAAATCAGAGAAAGCGGTCCCTCATCGAGTCCGTCGGTCCTCCCGAACCCATTACCACCCTCTGTGCACCCTGCCTCCCCACCCCCCTCACCCATACTTACCTCTGAAGCCTGACACGATGCTCTTCGGTGGACTGGGAACACTTCTGCACTCTTCAAAGCTGATTGCGAACTGAAGAAATGCAGGTAAGCTGTATAATGCCATAAATGTTTTTTTTCCAACTCTGATGCATATCTTGCCCATTTTTGGGAATTTTTTCACCAAATTTTCAACATGGGGTTTTGGGACCCCACTTCATGAACTCAGTCACTGTCATTTTGTTATTCGGTCCTGAAAGGTGATTTTGCGGTCACTGTGCGGAACCACCTTTTGGGACTGATAAACGAAATGACAGTGTCACAGTTCATGAGGTAGGCCCTCAAATGTGTTTTCGCACATGTAGCATCAGTGTGCAAAATCTATGTTCTGGACAGATTAAGAACATCACAGTGACACTGTTCATGAGGTAGGCCCCCAAAAACCCTATGTTGAAAATTTGGTGAAAAAATTCCCCAAAATGATTGTTTAAGAACGTGCGTTGCGCAGTTCCTATACCGCTCGTAACTTCGAGCATTTTTAATATTTTCACTCCAGATTTTCAGCATTGCCATTTTAACACACCTCTTTATGAACAGTACAACTGTCATTTTTCACATATCACCTGAAATGTGTTTTTGGACATGTAACGCACAGTGGCGTGGTCGGTGTGCAAAATCAATGTTCGGGACAGATTAAGAAAATCACAGTGACACTGTTCATGAGCAGAGGTCTTAAACTGGCTGTGTTGAAAATTTGGTGACAAAAGTCCATAAAATGACTGTGTTACGAGCGTGCATTGTGCAGTTTCCACACACCCTCGTAAATTCACAAATTCATAATCTTTTCAGTCCAGATTTTCAGCAGTGGCATTTTTCTACACCTCCTTATGAATAGTACATCTGTCATTTTTCACACCCTGGCTGAAATGAGTTTTCGCACTTCTGGTGCAGAATAGCACGATCGCTGTGGGAAATCACTGTTCGGGATAGATTAAGAAAATCACAGTGACATTGTTCATGAGCGGAGGTCCCAAAATGCCTGTGCTGAAAGTCTGCTGTAAAAAATCCCCAAAATAATTACATTACAGGTGTGCATTGCACAGTTTCTATGCACACTCATGACTTCACCAGTTTTTTTATATTTTCATTCCAGATTTTCAACATTGCCATTTTTTACACCTCCTCATGAACAGCACAGCTGTCATTTTTCACATCCTGTTTGAAATGTGTTTTCGCACCTGTAGTGCCAAATGGCACAGTCGCTGTGTAAAATCACCTTTCAGCTAACGAACTGATAGTGCCTCTGTTCATGCAGTGGGATCACAAAAAGCCATGATGAAAACTTGGAGTAAAAATACCAAGAAACGTCCACGGTGTTAGGGTTTTTGATCATAACACCCTACCCTGTAGGGACTGACAGGTGTCAGGGATGTGACTTGGGATTGTCGACAGTAATGCTCTTGCCATTTCACCTTCACCCACACCCTGCAGCAAGTGACAGGCATCAAGGTGTGCCTTGGACTCTTTGGCCTCAGAGTTCATCTCATTCTCCTATACTGCACCCATTTCAGCATATTTCCTTATGGAATGAGATGAGTAAAGCCTGAACACCCAAGGCACACCTCGACACTTGTCAGTGTCTGCAGGGAAGGGTGAGGTGAAATGTTGTGACTGTTATGGGCGACGACTCAAAGACAAACCCCAGTGCCTGCCCATCTCTGCAGGGTGGGGGTGGGGTTGGCATCAGTTCAGTACTTCACTGTTGTTCCTATACTGCATGGGCCTGATTCTCAGGGGGGCCT
This sequence comes from Neoceratodus forsteri, assembly GCA_016271365.2. NCBI lineage: Eukaryota > Metazoa > Chordata > Ceratodontiformes > Ceratodontidae > Neoceratodus > Neoceratodus forsteri. Next base: position 245,976,335 of record CM057455.1, read on the forward strand.
GCATCTGACACAAGCTGTGGCAAACAGCAGCTTGCACCAATGCTTGGTGCACCAGAGACCCTGTACCTGATTCAGGTACAGGAGGGGTCTCAGCTGCTAAGTCCCCATGCTTGTGCTGACCGGAACCCTGCAGCAAACCCCTGGCACACCACACAGGTCCATCGCAGGCCACCAGAGACTAACACAGGACCCCCGTCCCACTAGGTAATGGGCATGTGAACCCAACCTGGTGGGCTGGTGTCCCCCCACCATGTTTGGTGCAGTTGGTGCCTGACCACGGAAGTGAGTGATGGGATGTGCCGGGCACTGGGGAGCAGTTGGGACTGGTCTATGAGGGGTTTTGGGCACCACCTGCTGGGACATGGATGGGCACTGTACCACCATAATTTGGTGCTGCAGTAGCGCTAATGGGGCAGGCATCAGGGGAGCTGCTGCCAATATGGGCAGCTTCAGGATGGGGGTACCAACATGGTACATAGGTGGCATTGGGGAGCTGTGAATGGTGCCACTGGACCACTAGAATGGAGGCCACACATACAGGGCCACACTTGGGGGTGTATGGTGGGTGAACCATCACCCTTGGTGTGCCACACACAGGCATATCACCTAGGGGAGAATGTCTAAGTCCCCTTACACCTGTCCTGGCTGGTCTAAGTGCACTTAGAATTTCTCCCGCCAGGTAATGTCTATGAATTGCAGGATGTAGCTTGCATTGGCTGCAGTCCCCCTACCACTGTGCCACAGTGCATTGCAGATGCAAGCCCCATTTGGGGCAGGTGGACTGCGGTCAATGCAGGCCAGCTTTGTGAATCGCACAGAGGGCAGTCATGGATGCAAGGTGCACCTTGCACCATATCTGTTTGCTGCAGGCACCTTGCGTTCAATACAGGGCTTTGAGAATTGGGCCCCATCTGTCTAACTCCTGCACTTCTACTGCTAATGCCAGCAAGCAACCATTCAGCATTGACAAATGTTTATGTAGCAAGCTCTGGTCCATAAGAGGCTCACAGGTGACCAGTGGGGAGCTCATTAATTAGGAACAGACTGCATCTCCTTTTTAATGTCTTTGTAAGTAATATTGCAGAGGGACTGAAAGGAAAAGTATGCCTTTTTGCAGATGACACAAAGATCTGTAGCAGGGTTGATACGCAAGGAGGCGTAAAAAGGATGAAAAGGGACTTGGCAAGGTTGGAGGAATGGTCAGAAGTATGGCAGCTTGGATTCAATGCAAATAAGTGCAAAATAATGCACCTGGGAAACAAAAACCCAGGGGAAGATTACACAAGGAGGGGGAAGGTAGTAACAACAACAACAACAATGAAAAGGGACCTGGGGGTAATCATATCAGGTGATCTTAAGTTTAGAAAATAATGTGAGAAGGCAGTAGGGAGGGCTGGGGGGATATTGGGATGTACAGAGGCATCACTGGCAGAAAACAGGAAGTTGTTATCCCTCTGTATAGACAGTTGGTGAGATCCCATCTGGAGTACTGCATCCAGTTCTGGAGACCCCATCTCCGCAAGGACATAGACATAATGGAGGCAGTCCAGAGGAGGGCAACGAAAATGATGCAGGGTCTGCAAGAAGGAGAGGGGGACATGATAGAAACTTTTAAGTACCTCAGTGGAATCAATAAAGTCCAAGAGGGTAGCATATTGCAGAAAAAGAGATGTGCAAGAACAAGCGGACACAATTTGAAGATAGAGGGGGGACAGCTCAGGGGCAACGTGAGGAAGTATTTTTTCACAAAGAGGGTGAGGGATGCATGGAACAGCCTTCCTGAGGAGCTTGTGGGCTCTAAAATTGTGGGAGAACGCATGGGACAGACATAAGACAATTCTTGTCGGGGTAGGAAGAAATAGGCTGTTGGTTAACTAGGATCTGCAGCTTATCTTGTAGGTAGGGAAATTGGCAGACTAGGTGGCCTAGCGGTCCTTATCTGCTGTCAAAGTCTATGTTTCTATCTCCCCTGTCTGCAAGTTCAGCGCAGGCTAATGTACAAAGACTTTGTCACATTTCTTGAGTCTTTCTCAAACGTGTTTTATCTGTTTACAGGAGTGCAACTGTTTTGAGGCCAAAATCAAAAGCAAATAGTTATAGTAGCAGGGCCCCCCCCCACACACACACATACACACTCTCCGAAATGCTGCTTAAAAGCCTACAATTCATTCAAATCAATTCCATTTCCTTACTTAGTTGGGGTTCCATGCCAACAAGTATAAAATGATGTACCTAGGGCATAGAAACCCCAATGCTGACTATAGGATGAGAGGAGGTACCGATACTAGACATGAAAGGGTCCTTGATGTTATTATATTAGAGGACCTCAAGGTGGTAATATAGTGTGACAAGGCTATGGGCAGGGCAAATTGGATTCTGGGGTGCATAAGGACTGGCATCACCAGTAGGAGGAGGAGGGATGTTGTGCAGCCATTGTATCACTCCCTGGTATACCGCCAGCTGGAGTAGTGTGTCCAGTTTTAGAGTCCACACTTCAGAAAGGACATAAGGTGGAGGTTTTCCAGAGGGCAACTAAAATGGTTCAGGATTTTCACAGGAATCCCTACAAGGAAAGAATGAAGAATGATGAATCTCAACATGTACACTCTGGAAGACAGGAGGATGAGAGGTGACATGATCAAGACCTACAAAGTGCCTCAAGGGGTAAACTGTACAGTTGGAGAATTTCCTTCAAATGAGGATGAGCACCCAAACCAAGGGACATACAATGAAGCTGGGGGGAGTTCAGGATAGATGTGAAGAAATATTTCTTTACTGAAAGGGTGGTAGATGCCTTGAAAAGACTGCCAGGAGAAGTGGTGGAAGCTGAAATGGTAGGGAGCATGAAGCATGCATTGGACAAACATAGGGGTATATTAGAAAAAGGGGAAGGAGGGGGTCAATGGAGATCAATAGGGCTATGGAGTTGGAGTAGGTTCTAGTTCATTGCAGGAAAAATCCATTGAGCAAGCTCATTCACAAGGAGATCCTGATAGACGCAGGCAGAATAAGACATGCAGTAACATATATAGGCAGGAGTTTGAAGTAGGTAGAGAACACTTGGGCAGACTGGATGGGCTGAGCGGTCCTTTTCTGCTGACAAATTCTGTTTCTATGGCATCATGTGCTCATTCAGGTGCAGTGTTTATTTAAAGTTGGGCCTACCATACATCCAGATGTAAGGTACAGTAAATCACCAAATTAGATACAGCCCACTTACAGTACAATAAACAGAACCCCAGTGCTTCGAGAAGCCTTTACTCTTGATAAGGCTGCTTAAAGAGCTGGGGTTCTACTTGCAGTGTTCACACCACTATGCTGATCTTAAAATCGACTCCACATCTGAATGAGTACTTGATTCTTGCTCACTCCATTTCTTCCCCACTTTGAAAGCTGCTTGTCCTGAGTTAGGCCCCGTCCACACTTCACCCGAAAACACCCTCTGTAATGTTACAGAGTGCCGATAACATTACCGTAACAGTGAGCGTTTACACTGGTAACCTTACAGACGGTGTTTTCGAAACCATTGTTGAAACCTGTTAGTAGTTAGTTTCAACAATGGTTTCCATAATGTTAGCAGTGCTGTAACATTACAGGGTGCTGTGTAAACGGACATCCATGTAGCCACCAGTCCCCACCAGTCTGCCAGTATGCTATACTGCTGTGCAGCGGCTACAAGCTGCCAGCACCTGGCCCCCATCATGGGAGGAATATATGGAGGATCGGGGACATGTGTGGCAGTACGGTGCATGACTCATTTAGGGCGTGTGACAGAGGGGCATCTGCAGAACAGTGCAGATGGGCCCCACACCACAGAAGGCACCCAAAAATTCCTTGCATGCACATATGGATACCGCCGTATGTGCATGGCATTGAGTGGCAGCATGTTGTGGTGCCTGATGCAGGGGAGCACTGACCATAGCAGCCCACAGGGCATTAGTGCTGGCTGTTCTGCTGCCAGGGATCATAACTGCAGCAGCTGCACCCGCAACCTTGGCACAGCACTGTGGCAGTCCCATGACTGGGACTCGGTAGGGACATTGTGTTGGGAAGGATATCCTGGGGATGGGAATGGTACATTGCACAGTACCACATCATGGGACATGTCCAGCTGTACACGGGCTGGGCACAGTTTCTGACCCATTTGCAGTGTGGACAGGCTGTACCGGTTTGCAACCATTGGCACATAGTGTGGACACACTGTAACGTTGTCGGTCTGTACTATTTTCCAAACATTACAGTGTTATCTGGTGTAGTGTGGATGGGGCTTTGTTTTAGTCTGGCAGCTCCTCGCCTGTGTGGGAAGATGACCAATAAGTGGCACTGAAAGATGTCAGACTTCAGAGACTGTGAAGGCAGCTGCTCACTCATCACCTTGCCAAGAAGAGGGCTGCAGCTGTGGCCACGGATTACTGTTCGGGTGTGGGGATGGGGGGACCAAAGGGGACAGACATAAGGAGATGAAATCACAATAAAAATTGTGAGACCTTCACCATCTTTCCAAAATGCTTACCAGTAAAAGAACACTCTGTGAAGTTTTTCAAATGGCAACACAATCTGGTAAGCCCTCTGTCTGCCATCTGACATCAGGCATCAACCACCATAAAATTGCCTAAAGAAGGCAGTGTGGTTATGTGGTTATTGAAATACTGGAGATTACAGATTTATAAGAACAAAATAATATCACACAGAAGTTGGCACATGTGTCTATAGCAGCTGTCTCCTGCTTCTCAGTAGTTATACTTATACCCTTGAGGTACGTGAATGTTTCTATAATATCCCCTCTTTCCCTCCTCTCTTCCAGTGAGTACAAATTGAGGTAACTTAATTTATCCTCATAATTCTTGTGTTGCAAGCTATGTACCATCTCCAGCCTGTTAATATCCTTATGAATGTGCGACCTCCAGAACTGCAAACAGTACTCCATGTGAGGCCTGACCATGGTTTTATTTAATGGCATCACTACCTCCCTCCTTATGCTAGTGATACCCCTGCCTATGCATCCCAGCATGTCACTGGCCCTTCCAGCTGCCTTACCACTTTCACATTTTCAGGTCATCTGAAATAAGAACCCCAGGTGCCTTTCCTTGTTTGTGACTGTCAGCAACTCCCCCCATCCTGTAGCTTTCCCCAGGGTTTCTGAGTCCCAGTTGCATAATTTTGCACTTTTTTGAATTAAACAGTCCTCAGACTATTTTTCAAGCTTCCCCAGGTCCCTCCTCATTTTCTCCACCCCCTCTGGGGTATCCACTGTCTTACAAATCTTGGTGTCATTTGCAACAGGCAGACCTTTCCCTTCAGCCCTTCAGTAATGTCACTAATGAAGACGTTGAAAAGGACTGGCCCCTTGACCAATCCCTGCGGCACCCCACTGGTCAGCCTCTTTCCCCAGACTGCACCCCATTTACCACCACTCTCTGCCTCCTGTCTGTTATCCAGTTTCTAACCCAGTTTACCACCCTTTCCCCATGCCCAGCCTACTCAGCTACTTTATCAGCTTGCTATGTGGGACAGTGTCAAAGGCTTTGCTTAAATCAAGGTAAGCATTGTCCACTGCCCCACCCTGATTTACTTCCTTTGTCACCCAGTCAAAGAGATCAACCAGATTTTCCTGACATGGCCTTCCCACTGTGAATCCATATTGCCTGTGGTCCTGGGCTCTGATGGCTTCTAGATGCACCACTATCCTTTCTTTAAGCAATGTCTCCATGATCTTCCCCACTACTGAGGTGAGGCTAACCGACCTATAGTTCCCCGCCTCCTCCCTACTGCTGGATTTGTATATAGGGACCACATGTGCCTTCCTCCAATTCTCTGGTACCACCCCTGTGTTGAATGATTCAGTGAACATGGCTGCCACAGGTACTGCTATCTCTCTTCACAGTTCTCTTAATATCCTTGGGTGTATGCCATCTAGTCCCATCACTTTGTCCACCTTCAATTTAGTCACCTCCTGCAGGATTCTTCTGCCTGTGAATGGACTACTGTCCACCTGTTCACACCTTCATAACTACTGTACTGCTGTGGCCCTTGCCCTTCCCCCTCTTCTGTGAATACTGAACAGAAAGACACAGTGGTTGTCTGGGGTGGGGCACATGATAGTTCTTAGGCATGGTACTATCACTTCCAAATACCAAAACAGCACATATAAGCAAGCAACATTCGGCATTGACAAATGCTTGTTAAACTGATTTCTTAATGCTTTATATAGGTTGTTTTTTGCAAAGGGTTTATTTGGATACCCATGATGAGGGTGCTGGGGAAAGGGTGCTGACAATAATGGCAACCCGCTCCTCAGCACATCCCGGACAGCTAGGGTAGGGCGGCCAGATGGGGGGGTTGGAATATAGTGACATGATGTCGCTATACATTCGCACACAGGGGGGAGTGAGCATGCACTGCGAGGGGTGGGAGGGGATGTGAGGGATCGTGCCACAGTCGGTTGCTGAGCTGACCCTTTGGCATGGTAGGTGGGTTGTCTGTGCTGGTTGGCAGGTTACTGGGTTCGGGTCAAGGCGCTGGTGCCTTTTATTTTTTTACTATTTTCACCACCCTCGACATGCATCCCCCCTAGAGTTGAAAATTCTTTAGTAGGGGGTGCAGGGGGCACAGCCCTCCACATAAAACAGTAAAAAAGTAAGTCCCAGGTGCCATTATGCTGTGCGCTGGGGTGTCAGAGTGCAGAAAACCTTTTTTCAGCACTCTGATTTCTTGATAAAGGTAATTTCCTTTAGGCTTTCATTGTTCTCACACTTTAGGCTTTCATCGTTATCACATAGATCCGGTTTATTTATTAGGGGTGCAATTTTTTTTTTGTCTGGTGTATTTAAGAGTTGGTCCCTTAATATCCTACACACCTGTGAAAAGCATGTGGTGCGAAATGCATCAGGTGTTGTAGGACGTTATCACTTACCTGTATGTACTGAAAAAAGGGAGACTTCACCAATTTTGAGCCTACCTTGCACAGTGGAACTGGACACCTCTCGCCTCATTTTCCAGTGTTGACCATTTGCTTAACTACCTTATCACACGCTTTAACAAAGCATGCAACATCTTTGCATCTGCTCATAAATCCAAGTCCACAGAGGTAAATAACACTTGGATCACAGTTGAACTATTAAGAAAAATGAAAGCTAGGGATAATCTTTGGCATATAGCACAGCTCACTGGTAAACCGGAAGACAAGCTGAGCTATAGAGCTGTTAGAAATGCATGTATGCAGGAAATCTGCAGGGCCAAAATTACACGCTTTAAAACTGAGCTCACTAGCTCCTGAGGAAACAGCCAGAATTTCTAATAAAAAATCAAAGACCTCACTAGTAAGCCTAGCAAGGCAGGACCCACTATTGTAGTTAATGATGCTCCTGTACAAGCTCCAAACACTAGTGCTGATGCTTTTAACGTTGCTTTTACAGATCTCAGTTATGTACTTCCGACTATTTCCTTTGATAAATCCAACACTCGTGACCCCCTAGACACTGCTGTCCCTCCCTCTCACGACCCCTTTTTACTTCAGGAGAATCACACATGCTGAGGCCAAAAAATATCAACTCAGGGTATTAGGTAAAACCAGGTACAGTAGTGACACCCTGGCTATGAAATTACTACGGCTCATGCTGGATGTCATGGTTAAGCCCCATACCACCATTCTGAACCTATCTCTGTCTCTGTGGCAGTTCCCCAAACAATGGAAGGCTGCAGTTGTCACACCTGTGCACAAAAGTGACAACAGATCACTAGTCTCGAACTACCACCCCATCTCGATCCTCCCACTCTTATCCAAAGTCCTAGAGAAGGTAATTGCTGACCAACTGAGTGAGTTCCTAGCCAATCACAAGATCCAGTGCCCCCAGCAGCATGGTTTCCATTGGGCCCTTAGTACCACCATAGCCCAATTGGAATACACAGATTATCTCCACAATGCCTTAGACCATGGGCACATAGTTGAGTCAATTTACATTGACCTTATCAAGGCTTTTGATACTGTTAATCACTCCCTCCTCCTAAACTCCCTCCTTTCCCTTGGTCTCTTCCCTAACATTGCTAATTGGTTCAAAAGCTACCTTGAATTCAGAACATGGCAGGTTGAAATAGATGTGTCCCTTTCAAGTTGTCTCCCAGTCGGCTCTGGTGTCCCACAGTGGTCCAAACTTGGACCTTTACTTTTCAGCCTGTTCCTGAATACCCTACCCAAAGCCTGTTATAGCAGTATAGTAGTCTTTAATGCTGATGATGCCATTCTCTTCTCCAGCTTTACTGACCTCCTCCCCCTCATCAGGGATCTCCAACTAAATTTCACAAAAGTCGAATCCTGGTTTGCCAACCACAAACTACTAATGAATTATAAAAAATCTAAGACAATGCTCTTTTCAAATCCCCATAATAAATATAAGTCCACTAGTCTTACAATCTGCAACAACCTAAACCAACCGCTGGAGATGATGCATGAATTTAAGAACCTTGGAATCACACCAGACAGCTCTCTTTCATATACCTTACATGCCAATCATATTTCCAAGTTGGTAAACAGTAGACTAGATGTCCTCTATAGACACAGGCACTGACTCACACCTGCAGCCCTAAAATTAGCAGTCACCAGCAGAATCTTGTTGATTATAGATTATGGCATGATTATGATATTTAGAGTGCTGCACTGATACCACTCTGAAACCACTAACAATTGTGGTAAACAAAGCCTGAAGGTTGATAACTGGTGCTGATAAATGCACTCATACCTGCAAACTGTCTACGCAAACTAAATGGCTTCACTTACAAGGTTAAATAAAATACCAAACCTGTCTCTGCAAAAAATCTGCCTTAACTCCCCAGTCACGGCCTGCTTCCTCAAACGGCTAACCAATGTAATACGCATAGTGCAACTAAGCAGGCTTTTCTCGTCTTTCGCTGCTAGACTTCTCAAGCTCAGCATACCTTTAGATACAAAGCACTAACTTGATTAAGTGACCTACCCTCTGAAATCCTCTCTGAGTCCAGACTTGGCACCTTCAAATCAAAACAGCGTGGGTACCTTGCTACACTCTATAAATGTGACTGCCCCCATTAGCCCCTACTTTTACTCACTGTGCCAGTGTGACCTTGCTAACCTGCTCTTATTTCTGCTGTACCCCTTGGTCCCTGGCCTGCGTAGTTGCCAGCATCCATTCCCTGTCCCCCTCTTTACCTGGCCCACCTTCTGATGCCTTCCTGTGTTCCCCTCTTTTCTATCCTCTCCTCCCCCTCCTTCTCAACAGCATCTCCTCTTTGTTGACTTCATTCTATGATGCCGTTTGATTGACATAGCCCACTCTGTTGGGCTGCAGTCTTGATTGATGCTCTGCTGTTTGTACTTTTATGGTTTAATTGCATGTTTTACCATTCCCTTTTGTTTATTCCCCCCCCCCCAGTATTCACACCATGCTGACCTTATTCCTTGTTTAGTTCTTATGTTTGACAATGTCTGCTGTATCAGACTGCAATCTTGCCTGAATTAAATATCTCTGCTGTTATTGTAGCTTATTGTTTTAATGCTGCCTTACCAATTGTAAGTAACCTCTTTATTGCTTGTTATAGTGCTGCTTATAACAATGGTATACCTTCGTATCATTTGTTATATGCTATTCTTACCTATTGTAAGTTTTACCACCAGTTCCCCAGTTTACATTTCTGTGTCTCCTCATGCGAAACTTTACTCTGTACTCTCTCACTGTTATCATAGAAACATAGAAACATAGAATTTGATGGCAGATAAGGACCGCATGGCCCACCTAGTCTGCCTATTTCCCTACCTAATGGATAAGCTGAAGATTCTAGTTAACCAACAGCCTACTTCCTCCTACCCCCAACTATAACTGCCTTATGTCTGTCCCATGCATTCTTGAATTCCCCCACTGTTTTTGACTTTATGACCTCCTCAGGAAGGCTGTTCCATGCATCTACAACCCTCTCTGTGAAGAAATGCTTCCTCACATTGCCTCTGAGCCATCCCCCCTCTATCTTCCAATTGTACCCACTTGTTCTTGCACAGCTCTTTTTCTGAAAGATGCTACCCTTTTGGACTTTGTTGATTCCCTTGAGGTATTTGGAAAGTTCTCATGCCCCCCCTCCTTTCCTCGAGGCTATACATCTTAAGCTCCTTTAGTCGTTCTTCCTATGTCTTCTGGTGCAGACCCTGCACCATTTTGGTTGCCCTCCTCTGGACAGCCCTCCACCTGTCTATGTCTTTGCGGAGATGGGGTCTCCAGAGACTGTACACAGTACTATAAGATGTAGTCTTACCAACTGTCTGTACAGGAGGACAACAACTTCTGTTTTCTACTGGTGATGCCTCTCCCTATGCATCCCAGTATCCCCCAACCCTCCTTACTGCCTTCTCACATTGCTGGCCCACCTTTAGGTTGTCTGATATTACTACCCCCAGGTCCCTTTCCATTTTTGTTGTTGTCAGCATCTCACCCCCCCATTGTGTATGCTTCCCCTGGGTTTTTGTTCCCCAGGTGCATTACTTTCACTTCTCTGTGTTGAATCTAAGCTGCCACACATTTGACCATTCCTCCAACCTTGGCAAGTCCCTTTTCATCCTTTCCACCCCACCTTGCATATCAGCCATGTTGCAGAATCTTTAGTGTCATCTGCAAAGGAAAATACTTTCCATCCGGTCCCTCTAATGTGTCATATAAAGAGCAGTAAAAGGACTGACCCAGTACTGAACCCTACGATACCCCCAATAGTAACCCTCCCTTTCTTCACTGTGGACTCTGTTTACTATTACCGCTGTGTCCTGTTGTCAGCCATTGTTTTACCCAGGCTACCTCCTGGGACCCCTCCAAGGCTGGCTAATTTGTTTATTAATCTTTGTGTGGGACTGTGTCAAATGCCTTGCTAAAGTCTAGGTGTGGCCATGTCCACAGCTCCTCCCTGGTCTACTACTTTGGTCACCCAGTCAAGGAAATCAATTAGATTTGTCTGACATGACCTTTCTTCTGTGAATCCATGCTGCCTTGGATCCTGTACCCCACTGGCCTCTAGGTACTCAACAATTCTTTCCTTCAGCAGTGATTCCATCATTTTCCCTACCACTGAGGTCAAACTGACAGGTCTGTTGTTTCCGGCCTCTGTCTTGCTCCCCTTTTGTGAAGGGGAATCACATCTGCCATCCTTCAGTCTTCAGGTACCACACCATCCTACCATGATTTATTAAAAATGGTAGTCAGTGGTGTTACTAGTTCTTGCCTTAGTTCTTTTAGAATTCTGGGGTGAATCCCATCATGCCCCATTGCTTTATCCTCCTTCAGTTTTAAGTGTTCTTTCAGAACTCTTTCTTCTGTGAAAGGACTAATATCAACCCCCCTATCCAGAGTGCTTCTATTGACTGGATTGGGTATCTCCTGCTTTTCATTGTGTGAATGCAGACAAGTATTCATTCAGTATCCTAACTTTTTCACTGTCGCTCTCTGCCCAACCACCTTCTTCTTTTATTCAGCCTCAGTATCCCCTGCCTTACTCTTTCTTTGCTCCCTAGTGTACCTATAAAAGGTTTTATCCCCCTTCTTAACTGAGTTGGCTATCTTTTCCTCAGTTTAGGCCTTTGCTATTCTGACTGCCTTCCCCACTTCCTTCTGCTTTAACTGGTACAGTTCTCTGTCCTGCTCCTTCTGTGTTTATACTTTTTGTGAAAGAACCTCTGATTCAAAGGTATTTGTAATCCTACTAATGAATAAATAAATAAATAAAAATAAATAAAGTATACCATGCTGTGAGGGAGCAGGGAGCTTGAAACTGGCCACCATTGTTTTGTGAACTACATAAAAATACAGCTTTTGCTTGCTTCAAGTTGCTGCCTTTGGTGAGTCCTTGCCCAGCATCTTATATTTGATTACTAATGTGGCTATTATTGTTGCATTATGGCAGAATTCCCATGTGGCCTAGGCAGAAGGTGCTGGTCTCCAACCGATTTTGTTTACATTTTTTCTGACCAGAGCATGGCTGCTTCCTGCTGTAGTCGCACCATGTACTGTACTTTGACCAACATTTTAGTAATTGCAGTCTTGCAGTGGTTGACTGGAACATCCTGACCACCTCCACAGCCAGGTGGCATCTTGATTGAAAGCACTTGCTTGTGCTAAGTAATAAAGCAAAACTCTAAATGTTGCCTCTTATCCCTTCCCCCCGGCAGCAGCCCATTCCCAGCCTCCCACCCAATACCCAATTTTTATCCCATGGTGGGGGACCAGCACAACCCGCCCACCTCCATGGCCAGTCATTGCCTAATGAATGGAAATCCTTTCACTCCTAATCTGTAAACCCATACCTAAAAAGAAGGATTTCAAATCTACTTCAAACACTCTTCAGGTTTTTTGTTTGTTTGAAGTGCTCCAGTTTTCTTGTTTTCTGAAGTCTTAAATTGTCCACAGTCTGACTTCAAACTAGCTTTGATTGCACAGCAAACAACATAATTTATCTATTTAAATGTTTTTTTTTTTTAATTTAACCTTGAATACTCTTCAAAACTGTGAAAAATGCAAATTAGCCTTCAAACCAAAACTGAAATGGTCAATAACTGGCATGAAATGGCCCTTCAGAGTTTCCTGAAATAACCTTTAATTCTTAATCATTCAAATTGTCTTCAAATACCAGAAACTGATCAATTTAAAGAGACAGCAGGCCTGAAGGCAGTTCATATGAAATAATCCCATTATGAAATACATTCCATATTGCATACTGTGTGGTACATAGTGTTTTTGTGCCTTTACATTTTAATCTTTCTTTTATTTTATTTATTTTATTTGCTTTGTTAACCGGATAAGCACACTAGACAGCCAAGTGCCTATTTTCAGGTTTACCACAAAATATTTGTATCGAGTTCACTTTAAAGACAACAGATGTGTCATCCATAGTGATTTGAAATTACAGCCTTTACCTGGGAATATGTGTAGGTAACCAGACCTGAACTAGCCAGGTATCCAGTTTCACATAGAGATTAGCTCTGTATCTGTTAAAACATCTTGGTTTCTTATACCTCACCCTGTGTTTGGAATAAATTCATCTCTTACTGAGGCCCTACTCTTCAAAAGAGATCTGTCAGGCACATAGTTAATGGCACTGACTAAATTACAGCTTATCTCATGCTCTGCTATATTTTCACATATCTAAAGTTTTAGTGAAATCACACATTCTTTGTGAAATCATGATTAACTGTTATAGCAAATTGTAATTTGAACCCCATTACATCTAGGTTGAAAACAATTAGTTGTACTGAAAAGAATATTGATTGTAATTGATGTAAGATTTTTAAGTATGTCTGCGTTTGGACAAAACAAAGGTTGTGCATCTACAGCAAAGATATCACAATGCAAGGTACTGAGACATATGTTTTTCACTTTTATTGGATATGTGCGTAACAGTGTGCAAAACTCTATCATACAGAAAAATGGTGCTATAGACTGACCCACCAACACAGCACATTTTATGGTTTGCCCTATGTCTCCTGAGCTTTATTAGAGGTTATGGATACTTGTACAGTAAAAACCATACTCATAACTGGAATCTAATTTAAAGAGACACGCATTCATAAATGTGCATACTAAACAGACAAAAAAAAGTGCAAATGTACAATAACAAAACCATGAACATATAAATTATACAAGTTCCAGGTACAAACTTTAATAAAAACAAGCATTTGTCAATGCCAAATGTTGTCTTGATGGCATTGGCATTGGTAGTGCAGGATTTAGAGAGATGCATAATAGGAATAGCACTGAAGTATTGAACTGACGCCAACACAACCCCCACCTTGTAGAGACTGACAGGCATTGGGGTGTGCCTTTTGGTCATCGGCCATAATGTTCACGCTGTTTCACCTCACCCTACCCTGCAGACACCAAGTGTCGTGGTGTACCTTGGAGTCTTTGGATCTTACGCTCACCCCATTCCATAATGAAATATGCTGAGATTAGTTCAATATGGGAGAATGGGGTGATTGGGTCTGAAGAGTCCAAGGCACACTTTGATGCCTGTCACTGTCTGCAGGGTGAGGATGGGGTGGAATAGCATAAGCATTACAGCCAACAATCCCAAATCACACCCCTGATGTCTGTCAGTCTCTACAGGGTGGGGTGTTATGGTTGGAAACCATAATGCCCCTGGTGTTTGTTGGTATTTTCACTCCAAATTTACAACATGAGCTTTTTGTGACCCCACCTCATGAACAGTGGCTCTATCAGTTCGTTAGCCAAAAGGTGATTTTGCACAGCGACTGCACCATTTCGAACCACAGGTGCGAAAACACATTTCGGGCAGGATGTGAAAAATAACAGCTATACTGTTCATGGGGAGGTGTAAAAAGTAGCAATGTTGAAAATCTGGACTTTTGGTAACATCATCTTGCTAATGAAACATAGAAACATAGACTTTGACAGCAGATAAGGACCGCTTGGCCCATCTAGCCTGCCCATTTCCCCACCTACAGGATAGCCGTAGATCCTAGTTAACCAACAGCCTATTTCTTCCTACCCCCCACAAGAGTAGCCTTATGTATGTTCCATGCATCCACTACCCTCTCTGTGAAAAAATACTTCCTCACATTGTCCCTGAACTGCCCCCCCTCTAGCTTTAAATTGTGTCCCCTTGTTCTTGCACATCTCTTTTTCTGACAGATGCTACCCTCTTGGACTTTGTTGATTCCACTGAGGTACTTAAAAGTTTCTGTCATGTCCCTCCTCTCCCTCCTTTCCTCAAGGGTATACATATTAAGCTCCTTCAGTCTCTCCTCATACGGCTTCTCTTGCAGACCCTGCACCATTTTAGTTGCCCTCCTCTGGACTGCCTCTATCCTGTCTATGCCCTTGCAGAGATGGGGTCTCCAGAACTGGACGTAGTAAGCCAGATGGGGTCCCACCAACTGTCTGTACAGAGGGATAACAACTTCCTGTTTTCTGCTGCTGATGCCTCTCCCTATGCATCCCAGTATACTCCCAGCCCTCCCTACTGCCTTCTCACATTGCTTGCTAACCTTAAGGTCATCTGATATGAATACCTCTAGGTCCCTTTCCTTTTTTGTTGTTGTTACTACCTCCTCCCCATTGTGTATTCTTCCCTTGGGTTCGTGTTTCCCAGGTGCATTATTTTGCACTTCTTTGCATTGAATCCTAACTGCCATACTTCTGACCATTCCTCCAACCTTGTCAAGTCCCTTCTCTTCCTTCCTACGCCTCCTTGTGTATCAACCCTATTGCAGATCTTTGTGTCATCTTCAAAAGGTATACTTTTCTTTCCAGTCCCTCTGCAATGTCACTTATAAAGACATTAAAAAGGAATGGACCCAGTACTGAAGCCAGCGGTACCCCACTAGTAACCACCTGATCTTCTATCTCTGCACCCAGCAAGGCTATTTACCTCAGGATTTAACACTCTTAAACTGCTTTAACCAGTTTCAATCATATACAGAGACATGGCAAGAAACAGAGATAAAGGAGGTAGCAATAGATTTCAAATACTCCAAAAAGTAGAGGAGTCACCAGACATAGATGTCTTAGACTTGGAGGCCTCAGAAGCCTCACACACCTCCATCCACTCCAAAGGACTGAGCCACCATGACTCATGGCAGTCACGCTCTGGAAAGCCCAATTCAGTGGCGGCAAAACTAGATAAAATACTAGCAGAGCTGACTTACATAAAAGCTAAATTCCAATCCTTTCAAGGTACTCTCTCGACCTTCTGCACAGACTTTGAAACACTGGATGGAAGGGTAGATACTCTTGATACAACCTGAACTAAACATGAAAACAAACTAGAAAAATTACAAACCTTGGTGGTTCTCCTTTTGATGGTCTGTCAATTAACCATTGATCAGCAGAAAGACCTACAGAATCGTCAGCAGTGGCAAAATGTAAGAATCTATTCCATCCCAGAAAACAGTGCGGGCTCGAACATAATGGACTTTGTAAGCACTTTGTTGTATACCTCCCTGACACTAGAGGAGTATTTCCTGCTGGAACTTGAATGGGTATACCACGCACTGAGCCCAAAACCGTCCCACCCAAATGCCAGACAGTACTCTATTATTGTTCATTTCCCATGATATCAGACCAAGGAAACAATCCTAAGAAAAGCTTGGTCTCAGGGAAAAGTGTTCAATTGCTCAGACTGTATTTACCTCGAAAATGACTATGCTCCCTTTACAATGAAACATTGTAGGAAATGTCACAAATGCACTCAGCAGGTCATGCCTTCTGCTCCCACAGTGCCAACCTCCGAGTGCAACAGTGTGAACAGGTAACAGACAGGGTAACCCTCCTGTCTGCTTTTGGGTCCAAATCACCTTTAGTCTCAAGTTCTGGGGGGATTCAAACTGTGAACCTTATGCAAGTGTACTCAATGTACAGGCTCAGATACGTACCCTCTTCAGGGATTGCGGTACAATCTTTCACCGGGGCACCAAGCTAGGCTTCCAAAATGAACCCTTAAAACTCTGTAAAAGACCTTAGGTATATTCTTACCTTTTCCCAGTTTAGTAACACCATCAAACTCTCCAGAACAGCTGCCAGACTTAACCACGTATACATTACATGCAAAAAGAACTTGGAAGACACACCCAGGCAGAATCTTTCAAATAAAGATTTTACTAAACGATGATAAAAATATGAAAAATGTAAAAGCAGAACAATATATCAAAGAGCTCACAATCACATAAAAGAACAAGGGAAGATTACAAAACAAAAACTCCTATCTCAATACAGTTAGACTTCCTCTATCTAATGTTTTTCCTCTATAAGTGCCTTTATATCAGAGGGCTCTGTCTCTCTTTTGAGTCCCAAGATGGTATATGGCAAAATTCCCAGTTACAAGGATACACTTCAACCCCATCTCCCACCCTCTTGGTGAGTCATCTAGCTCCTCCTTTTTAGAATTAAAAATTCCAAACATGATTTTGTAGCAGTAGGTATGTTAAATAATGTCACATCAGAAGAAAAAGCACTTCCTAAATATGACTCCTTAATTAAACATTTTCTCTTTGCTCTTGTGTGGTTTCCTGTTGCCAAGGCAGCTCACAGGGTTTTGCAACTTTTAACACCATGTTGGTATCAATGTTCTTCCTATAGGGATCATAAAACTTTACGAGCCCTGTATCCTGGCAGCTGGGTCAGTTCTAATTAAGACAGAAAAACAGGAGACCCTTAATTAAGTCTCTCTGGTCTTTTAATTACCTCCTAGTTTTAGGTCACTTGTCACTGTAGCTTCACTGAAACCTTGGGGGGGACACCCATGGAAGCCAGGCTGTCTTATGTGAGACAATCACATGCTATATTTTTATGCTACACATATCGTACAACAATCATAACCAGCTGGCCAAGCCTCACAAGGAATACAGTCCTCTCTTACCTAAACTGAGGCAGAACAAACTAAAATTCAGGACACCCTACCCATTAAAGTTGATCATCCAGTTCCACACAGGCCCACAAAGCTATGAAGATGCAGCAACAGCTTATACAGACTTCAAAAAAGGAGGACTATCCTTACCCTCTAGACTGACCCCATCGCAGATCTCTACCACATGCAGACCACAGGAAAGTTCCTTCTCAATGGCTCAGAGGGCACAACACCAGATCATGTCCTCAGTGAAGAACCTATTAGCTCAGTTAACAGTTCTGGACTCATAAATGACTAATGAAGTCTGCTTTCGGACACTCAAAGCAGAACCCAATAAGTCCCTGTGGGGAATATGGGGGTTCTATTTCTCTCATTTTGGCACTGGGGCTTGGGGCTTATGGGTGGGCCTGGTGGGGAGAGGGACTGGGCGTGGATCTCCTTCCAGGGGGAGACCTGGCTCCGTCCTGGATGAGTGGACCTGATGACCTGCTGAGATACACATACTGATTTGGGATTCTTTCCCTGATGAGAAGTGTGTGGGGGGGGGTGAGAGGGCCCAACCTGAGTCTAGATTGCATGTCTTGAAATAAAGCACACACCCTATGGATAGAACCTCCATAGTCCAGTCATCAGGGAGGTGGGGAGATGATAAGAGCGTAAAGTACATGCTGATACCTGGGCAGAGGTGGATGGTGTCACCAAGGAAATGGTTGGATCTCCACAAGACCCAGGATAAATGAAAGTCCTCCACTAAATAGGATCAGTCTCAGTTCTGATCTTTAATTTTTCTTCTTGTTGCGTCCCCCCCAAGACTTAGCTGCTCCAAACTTCATATCATGGTGACAGTCATAGTAAAAGGGAATGGAGGCGGGCTCTGTGGACCACAGGGCACACTGACCTCCTGATTTCCCCAGGCTGAAGGCACCATGGGCACCTCAATAGATAGGGCTCTCCCAAAACATTTCAGTGGGATCACCATGAGGTACTGAAAATATAATTTCAAGGAAGCTTCTTAGTGATGGCATGGGCCTCTGCATGCTACCCTGGGCACTGCCAGGAATATTTCTGAATTGCCCTAAAGAGACAGCCTGTCTCCTAGTGGGGTAAGAAGGACCTATGGGACACCAGGACTAGGGGCTGGGGTGCCACCCTTCTGGGGGGACGGGATGTCTAGCTTCCATGTGGGCCCTGGGTTTAGCCTCATGTCCCCCCCGACACGCCGGGTGGGACTATATCCCCACACCACAGGGGCTGAAACAACATGACCCAGAAAGAGGAAGCAAGTACATAGAAGCATAGAAACATAGAAGATGATGGCAGATAAGGACCGAAAGGCCCATCCAGTCTGCCTATTTCTTTTTCTACCTAATGAATGTGCCATTGGCCTTTGCTCAGTCAATGGCCTATCTATTCATACTCAGCTGTATTGCTTCCTTATGCTTATCCCCTGCCTGTTTGAAGCCCTGCACTGTATTCATAGCCACCACTTCCTGAGATAGGCCGTTCCATGCATCCATCACCCTTTCTGTGAAAAAGAACTTCTTCACATTACCCCTTAATCGGCCTCCCTCTAATCTCATGCTGTGTCCTCTTGTCCTGCTATTTTTCTTATATTGAAATATGTTAGACTCTTTCACCTTGTTAATGCTCTTAAGGTGTCTGAATGTTTCAATCATATCACCCCTCTCCCTCCTTTGCTCCAGGGTATACCTATTGAGCTCAGTTAATCTGTCCTCATATGTTTTCTGATGCAGTCCCTGCATCATTTTGGTTACCCTTCTCTGGACTACCTCAATTTGGTTAATGTCCCTTTGAAGGTGTGGCCTCCAGTACTGCATGCAGTAATCCAGATGGGGACTAACCAGTCTCTTGTAAAGAGGGATTATTACCTCTCTCTTCCGACTTGTGATACCCCTACTAATACACTTCAACATCCCTCTAGCCTTACCTACTGCTTTAGTGGTCTGCTTGGATGATTTCAGGTCTTCGGTGATGATGACGCCCAAGTCTCTTTCTTCCTTTGTGACTGCCAGAAACTCCCCTACCAGCCTATAGGTGGCTTCAAGGTTTCTCTTCCCTATGTACATGATCTTGCACTTCTTTGAAATAAACCCCAGTTGCCACTCTTCCAACTATTTTGCCAGTTTACCCAGATCTCTTCTCATTCTGCCCTCCCCATATGGATTATCTACTCTGTTGCAGATCTTGGTGTCCTCTGCAAACAGACAAACCTTACCTTCCAGTCTATCTGCAATGTCACTGATGAAGATATTGAAGAGAACTGGCCCCAGGACTGATCCCCGAGGTACCTCACTTATGACTTGCATCTCTTCTAACTGTATACCGTTTACCACCACTCTCTGTTTTCTGCCTGTCAACCAGTTTGATACCCAGTTGACCAATGTATGACCCACCCCTAGCCTACCCAGCTTATTAATCAATCTTCTATGTGGAATAGTATCGAAAGCTTTGCTGAAATCAAGGTGAGCGCAACATCAACTGCTCCCCTTGGTCCACCACTCTGGTTTACCCAGCCAAAGAAATCTATGAGATTAGTTTGGCCAGGACCTTCCTTTTTGTAAACCCATGCTGTCTTGGATCCTGTGCTCCTATGGTTTCAGGTGTTTGCTGTATCCTTTCTTAAGAGGTGTCTCATAATTCTGCCACTACTGAGGTAAGACTGACTGGTCTGTAGTTCCCCTCCTCCTGTCTGCTACCACTCTTGTGGAGTGGGGATCATGAGCCCTTCCCCAGTCTTCTGGGACCTCTCCTGTGCTCAGAGACTCACTAAACTGTTCTGATAATGGCTCTGCTAGGTTCCACCCAGCTCCTTTAGGTACCCTGGGATGCATGTCATCAGGTCCATTGCCTTGTCCACCCTGGGCTTATCAGGCTCTTGTAGGATACCTTTTTTGTGAAGGGACTAGTGCACACCTCCCTCCCCCTGCATCCATAGTGCTGAGCTGTGGGCCCTGCCCTAACTTCTCTTCAGTAAATACTGAGCAGAAGTATCTATTTAGGATAGATACTTTTACATGGTCCTCCTCCTCACACCCCCCCGATCCTCTTTGATGTTAGCAATACCCCCTCTGGACTTTCTCCTTTCACTAATGTATCTATAGAAAGTCTTGTCACCTTCTTGTACTGTTCGTGCTAGTGTTTCCTTAGTTTGGGCCTTTGTCTGCCTTACTACTTTCCCTGCTTCCTTTAGGGAAGTTTGATATGCCTCCCTATCTTCATCCTGCTGCATTCTCTTATATTTCCTGAAGGCCAGCCTTTTGGCTCTGCCCTTTTCTGCTATTGTGTTTGAGAACCAAAGTGATTTCCTTCTTCTTTTGCACTTCCTTTTCTCATTAACATAATGGGATGTTGCTTCAAGTATTGCATCTTTAATACTTGCCCACTTTGCCTGTATCCCCTCAACTGTATTTCTTTTTGCCAGGGATAGCTTAACTCTGTTGGCCATCTTATCAAAGCCAGTTCCTCTGAAGTCCCATATTTTTGCCTTGGAATTGGATGATTTTGTTCTAGTGGCCAAATTGAACCATACCAAGTAAGTCCCTTTTGGATGAGGGAGGCCCGAAAATATCAGCAGGATGGATTACCTTGGCTTACGAAGATAGTGGACATTTTAGAGCAAATCACATTAGAACTGAACAGCAACCCACCTCCGAGACTAGCTATTATATTGGAGTGTTGCAAGTAGCAAGTATATAGAAAATCAAGAGCTACCTCCTCTGCTACATTACCTTTAAAGGAAAGGTGCAAGAGCATGAGATCTAGAGCTATCAGTGTATGATGTATTTTGTATATAAGTATAACCCCTCACCCCTGCCTTTTTGCCAAAACGACAGGTGGCATGCTGTTGGGCTGACAGCAGTACCTGGTGGGGACCTGGGTTCGGGGAGGATGAGGTTACTTGGCACAAGGGGACCTAGGTTTGGCTACTCTGCACGGGGCACCCAAGTAAATCCGAACACAGGAAGCAATAACTGTAATGTCCAGAACCAGGAATGGGATTCTACAGTGTGGCTTTTATTCACAAACTAGCTGAACACAACAAAGCATAGACGGACCCCCATGGGGCTACATTTACTGGTAATGCAGATTAGAGACTACAACGCGGTCCACTGGAAGAATGAACTAATTATACTGTTTTTAGGCTCTGGACCCACCAGACACACAGCCTGGACTTGCACGCACTTTGGGTACACAGTCAACTGGCCCAGCTCCCCCGCCAGCTACTTGATCCATGGTCCATTTGAAGAATGAACCAATTATCTTGTCGTGGCTCCCCACACCACTTAGAGTCTACGACTCCTAGAGAGATTCCCTCCTTACTTCTTATGACTCCCATCTCACAAAGAGAATTTTTCTTTACACTTGTTGTGGCTCCCTACACCACTTAGAGTCTGTGACTCCTAAAGAGATTTTCCCTTTTGCAACCCTCGTCTGGGTACTTCCCCCATCACTGGCCAAGTGCATGAGGCAAAGTAGCAACCACAGCAGAAATCCGTGAGGTGGACCTGGTTACTAAAGATGGGTGTGTGCCCACCTCCAGCTCCACAGCCCATACCTGGCCATTTCTCTAGAAAACTGAAACTTCTGAATGTAGATTAAATGGTAGATGAACTGTCACATCCCCTCTACAATTTACTTGAAATCACACAACACTCTAGCATTTGACACTACTCCATTTGTTTGACCTAGTCCTATAGGCTTCCCAAATTGTAGCTCAATTCCTAGATTTCCTCACATGTCCCAGGCTGAAGAAACACATTTTTTGCCCTCTCATGTTAGAGCAAACACTCACCCTTTAGTTGCAGGTGCCCCACAGGCGAATCACAATTCTTCCAACTTTTCAAAACAAAGACTGAACTGAAATGGCAGCTTTTTCTTCCTCCTGGCAGAATTAAGGGGATTGCCCCAGGGATCTACATGGGGATCTTTACATCCCACCCCAGAAGGAGGGGCACTGAGACCCGAACAGCGGTCTCCACCACTTGACACTGACTCCTTTTTACTTGAAGGCAAAACTGGAACTGACCTTCTCTTACTGAAGGCAAACCGGAACTGAACTTTTTCTTTGAAAACTCCCAATGTTCTGTCTAACTCCCTCTGCTGCAGATTCCAATGTGGCTTATGCAGCTGTGAAAGTTCTATTGGTGATGTCATCCCTCAGTCTCAGCTGAGACTGAGAACAGAGTGAGACAGTGTGAAACCCATTTAACTGGAGTTTCACAAGCTGCCTTCCCTGCCTACCACTAGGTCTTACTGGGATTCTAGTAACCCCGGGAAACAAGGGGTTACATAAGTTTACCGTCATATCCTTGCCATCTTTTCCCTACCTATGTATTATTTTTTTCTATACCTTACAATTCCTCCCATCTTCTCTTTTTCATGGTCAATGGAACCCTGAGGGGAAAATTTCCTATTACAGAGATACCCTTCCCTCTGGGGGGAATTTTCCACTCAAAACAGGCCTCCCAGCTGGGTCAGGCCTGACCGTGGAAGTCATTATTTATTTTAACAGACTGTTACATTGTTTTTCTTTCAGAGACCAGTTCACTGTGGCCAGACCCTGTTGGTCAGGAACAGACTTAGTTCTAACAGGCCAGTTCTTAAGCCTACACTTTACCTCAGTGAGGTTGTTAAAACTCCAACCCCTATTAAAACACAGGGTTCATGTTCATTCTAATTAACTAGGTTGTACAAATCAAAGCACATAGCTTACTCCATGATACTGTTGGCAATGCCATAGAAGGAGTATATATTGGTTGGTGGGGTGAAGGTGAAGAGCATGGCCCGACCCAGGTGGATTGATTGGGATAGGAGGGGGCAGCAGCTGAGGGTCCTGGCCTTGATTTACCAATTACCTTATGGCTGGTAGATTTAGATAATATCTCACAATGTGAATGGCCTGTCTGGGCCAGTCAAGACATATAGAACTATAACTGCACTTAAGAAGCTGGGCCCTGACCTATTGCTCCTACAAGAAACATACCTATCCACAACTGAACATATAAAACTGAAGAAGTTTGGCTTCTCCCAAATTGTTGAATCTTCCAATCAGAACTGTAGGCATGGGGTGCAGTGGTGCTGATTCCTAAATCCTCCTCATTCATTCTAACAGACTCCTACGTGGACAAAGAGGGTAGGCTCACATTTGCCATAGGCAGCATTGTAAACTAAAAATATACAATTGGCAGCATCTATATTCCACCAGGCAGTGACACCTCATCAATCCAACACCTAGTAGACACAATCCTTGTACAGACCCAAGGAATTTTAATATCAGGAGGCAACCTAAACTGCCAGCTAAACGCCACTCTAGACACCTCAGCTTCTTGTCCCTCCCCCATGACAGCAGGACAGAAGCACTTACAGAAATTGTTAAAAGAAATAGGCCTAACAGGTATATGGAGACACCTGAACCCCTCCTCCAGACAATTCACATTTTACTCCCATGTACATCGTCATTATTCCCACCTAGACTATTTTTGCACAGGCAAAGAACATTTAGAACAAATCCAACACTCGGAAATTAAAAATATCTATCTTTCGGACCATGTTCTAATAACCTTAGAGCTAACAATGAACAGTGAACCTAAAAATACCTGTTGGTGTCTTAATAACTGTGTATTGAAAGACTCCATGTTTAAAGATTTACTGAAAGAAAAGATACCAGAAATCTTGAGAGATCAAACATTGTGGGACACAGAAAAAGTGGTACTCTGGGGACATATTGTTGTCTATGCAGCCAAAAAGAAATGACAAAGAGAGAGACAAAATTATTAACCCTACAGGATAAATTGCAGTTTTTGCAACTGGCACATATGCAAGGAGATGACACGTTGGATACTCAGGTTAAGCAGACCCAACAAGAAATCCCCAAAAAGCAAAAATATTTCGAAGGAGGGGCACATGCAACTAAAATCCTAGCATATAGTCTTAGGAATCAAACTCAGCAAGCTCATATCCCTAAACTTAAAGACCCACAGACTGGGAAAATGGCATTTATGACCTCACAGATTCAGAAGGTATTTCATCAGTACTACACAAAACTATAATCAGATCCCAACCCACCCACACACCCCCAAATTGAAGCCTTTTTCTCTTAACTGAATCTACCTCTTTTTAAATGAGTCCCAGATCGCTATCCTCTCCCATCCCATTATGGCCTCCAAAGTTTTCTCAACAATTCAGAATCTTAAAAATGGTAAGGCCCCAGGCCCTGATGGATACAGATCCAAGTTTTACAAAGCCACATGGCATCTTATCAAAGACGCCTTCCTCTCAGAGCTCAAGGAAGGACATTCTTCAGGTTAATACCCCATATCATGGTCACAGGCCACAATCTCAGCAATCTTTAAACCCAGTAAATCCCCACACCTTTGCAAATCATACCACCCTATCCCTGTCTTAAATCAAGACTATAAGATATATACAAGTATTCTGGCTCGCTGTCTAAACTATATCATCCCCTCCTTAGTACTATACACCCAGATCAATCAAGCATTATTAAGACCCAACAAACTACTGATAATATTAAAAGGACTCTATACTTAATTTCTCAGGACACAATTACTAAAACCCCTTTAATGATATTAAGTCTTGATGCACAAAAAGCATTTGATAGAGTGTCATGACTATTTCTAGATTATACCCTCCAGAGATTCATATTCCCAGAAGATTTTCTACAAAACATTAAAGGACTCTACTCCTACCCAGTAGCTACAATTAAAATTAGTGGTTCCCAATCCACCAGATTTCCCCTTCACAGGGGCACGAGACAGGGTTGTCCATTTTCCCCATTTATACAATAGGAGTGAGTTGATATGCCATTCTTTATTTCAGCATAAAACCTCCACCATGAGATATCACACTCTGCTGACATAACCAGAGTGTGATGACCAGAGTTTTCTCCAGTTATTACATTGTGATGACATCATCACAGTGTGATAACTGGAGTTCTCTCCAGTTATCATGCTCCTGTTGTATAAAATGGATACATGATGTGCGCTCATGTAATATGGAACATATTTTCATTCCTGCACAGTGACCTCTGGATACTCACTCGTGGCTTTGCCATTCATGAATATCCAAAGGTCACTCTAAAGGAAAGAAAATATTTTCCATATCACACTCATGCCCATCATGTATCTCCTTAATCTGTTTGCCCTCTATGCAGAGCGAATCACTCAATACCTCCATCAGGAGGCCCACATTAAAGGATCCCAAATAGGAGAAGAAGAACACAAGGTCATGTACTATGCAGACGGTCTCCTCCTATATCTTAGAGATCTGGATTCCTCACTCCCAACCCTAACAAGTAGCTTAATTGAGATAGGCAATGTATTGGGTTATAAATTAAATCCAAACAAAACAGAAGTCCTTTTTATACAAGACACTCCATCGCAACACTTCCAACAGAAATACCCATATAAGTGGGGCAGATCTTCCCTCCATTATTTAGGGATACATCTGGCTGCAGACCCCCAGTGGGTCTTATCCCTAAACTATGAGTCCTTATTCTTAAAAGTGAGGGAGGACTTCAAACAATAGACACATCTCCCACTATCCCTTTATTCAAACTGTCCAAATGAAAATCCTACCTAGGATACTATATCTCATGCAAAATATTCCATATGTTCTACCTAGGACAGAGATAGCCATATGGAACAAAATTATATCTTCCTTTATCTGGCAAGGGAAAATGCCCAGAATAGCACTGAATAAACTGACACAGGCCAAGGAGAAGAGAGGCCTGGCCCTCCCTAACATCCAGAACTATGCCTGGGCAGCGATGTTAACACACCTCACTCATTGGTCCCATCATCCAAAATTTGGTACAAGTTACATTAAACTGTTCCACCAATGAGTTGGTTTAGCATTGTTTTTATAGTTGGTATGCATTGGCAACTCCTATGGCATTTTTTTTCAATGCTTAGCCAGCTCAAGAGCAATGTTTATATAAAGTTTTTGCATCTCATTTGGATTGCATCAGCAGTCCAGTCACAATGCAATGTAAAACTAAGTTTTAACTCTTAAACAGTTTGTGAAGGGCTTTGTACTGGATCCAGCAACACTTATGCAACTCAGTCAGAAATGCTAAAACAGTTAATTGGAGGAAAAGTTTAATGTGACTTGTACTGTATACACCCCCATGGGTCTCGGTTGAGATGTTTTCTTCCTCCTTACCACTGGATTGCATAACAATTTATCAACCCTTTTGACAGCTTCACACACAAAAACATTCCTTCTATACCAACAATATCCTACAAGCCTGGATGAAGTATTTTAAAAACCTGCCAATGTGAAAGGGAGAAAATGGCTGAGCATATCCTCCCTGAACCCCACATTTCTTCCAGCTTGCATGGACCATGGTCTCCATCACCGGCACCTACAAGGCTTAATTTACACTGATCAATTTTATGAAAGGGGCTTCCTGAAACCCTTTCAACAACTACAACATGGATATGGTCTCAGATAACTGGATTTCTACAAGTATCTCCAGATAATTCACTTCTTAGTTAAAACTCTAGGTCCAGGGGACATCTGGTCTGGTCAACTTCCTGTATGGCAGCTCAGCTTTACAGCTTCACTACAACCTGACCTAAATCTGTTGTAATCAATAAATAAGAAAACCCATCCTGTTGTTCAACCATAGAATTACGGACTACCTGATGCCGGCTAAACACAAAATTAAAGAAAATTGCCCAGGCGGGATGAATAAGCAACAGAAAACACAGACAGTTAGGCCCACGAGCGCTGGTCCAGCCAATGATGGAAGTACTGCATAACGATGCGGAGGGGGCAAGCCAAGGAGAGGAAGATTATATTATAACATCTAAATAACTTTGCTCTACTTTAAAACAAATGAATGAAACCTTATTGAGCCTTGATAAAACGTCTCCAGTCAAAAACAAGATATTCTGGACTTAGCACAAAGAACAACAAGTTTAGAGACCACAATGTCAGACTATATGCTCACAACAGATGCCCACAACACTGCGCTGCTAGATCTTCACCAGAGGGCAAATAAACTAGAGCAAAAGCTGGAGGAACTTGAAAATAGAAATCGCCGTAACAATATCCGAATACATGGCTTACCAGAAGGTACTGAGTCCAAAAATATGGTGGAATTCATGAGTTCTTTTTTACACGAGATCCTGAACATCCCACAAGATAAAGAATTAAATATAATTCGGGCCCACAGATCCTTAATCCCTCGCCCTAGGGACTTGAATGCAAGATCACGCTCCATAGTGATAGCCTTTCTAGATTACAGGGTAAAAGAAGATATTTTAATGTTAGCCTGGGGGAAAAAAGTAATCCAATTTGGAGATGTGCAGTTGTATTTTGATCAGGACTATTCTCCCCAACTGCTAAATAAAAGAAGACAGGTCCTGGTGGTTGTGAAGCTGCTGCAACAGAAGAACCATAAAGCTTTTGTGGAATACTCTGCTAGGCTAAAGATAATGACAGAGAAAGGCCCCATTCATTTTCAAGAACTAGAAGTGGCAGAGGAGTTTCTACATACATTGGATATTAACATGCACCATTTACCAAACAGAACAAAATTGGAGACAATTACAAAATAATAACTGGACAATTGTTGGCCCCAAAAAGTCGAGGGGCAAGGGAGAAGGGGGACACCCGCTCTGTGGAACAAGATCGGAATGAAAAGACCCATGGATAGAAGCCCAGAACAACAAGTGGTTCGAGAGGAGTGGGGCATTTTGGTTTCACAGCTGCAAGATGTGCTGGAAGAGAAAGGAGGCACCTGAAATGGCAGCTGTTTACTGGGGCTTAAGTAATCAGGACTAGGCGGTGGACTAGGACTATTTTTTACCGAAATGGCAAGTTGCTGATGAAACTAAAGGAACTTTCTTTTCTTAAACTGTTACCAGAACAAATATATAATTTGGGTTTAATGTATTTAAAAATCTGTGAATGGTCTAACAAATGGATATTTATTTGGAAAGGACTGGGCGGGGGAACGAACGGTGTCAGGGGGCACTGCGGAGGCTCTCACCCCTGGGAGGCTGGTGACTGAAGCACGATGGTGCAAGCTACTGGGAGCCAAATAACTTAGGGAGAAAACTACGGTAGCAGAGAATGGTGTGCTCAGTGGGGAGTGAGCTCCAATTCATGACCATAACTCTAGCTTGGAGGATCAGAGGCTAAATAGACTGTGCAGAGGCCTAAACATAAAAAATGAAAACTAAAATCACAATGGATGGGTTGGCTTGCACCGAGGGCCTGATAGCTCTTGGGATGACTAGGACCCACCGAACTGGAAATTAGGCAAGACGCTGCTACGGTCAGCCCAAATAAAAGAGGCTCATTCTCCCCATGGGTAGACTTACCCTAGCATGAATAGATGAATGCAAAGGGTCTCTCTAGATGGTATACGGATACTGGCTTCTGGTGCTGCGACCTACCGTGTGGAAGATGCATGGCTTGCTCGGGGGGGCGCCCAGTGGTGTCAGTTAGGTGCTGACCTGCTATTCCTAGCCCATACCCACACAAAGTGAAAGAGCATATGCAGCCTAAAACAGGTCAAAGGTTGTCTGTCTATGGAATAAGAGACTGAGTACTAACTGCTTTGTGTTGCGTTCTTTCTTTTTGGTTCCATATACTTTGCTAGTTCCCCTTAAGTTGCTAATTTGTGGGGGTTTACTCCTTTACATCTGATTGTTCTATCTTTTTTTTTTTTGCAGCTTATCACAACACACCAAAGGTCAAGGTCAGGGTTTCCACCCCCTTTGATAGTTTCACGGAGCTGAGCACCCTTACAGGGCAGCTCCAGGTGAGGGCTTCTGGTACAGGACAAGTGTACCTCACCTTACTCTCCACTTTCAATTAAGATCTGCAGGAAGGAGGTGTGAGGGTAACTAGAGATTCAATATTATGAATCTCCTACCTTAGAAGTCTGCTATCTTCTGTTTAAAATGTTGGATAGGAGCCACATTGGCTGATAGTGTTAATGGAAATGTTGAGTATTTAATCTTATTGTACCAAGTAATTCTTATCATCCTAAATGTACAAATAATGTTCATGCAAATGACTTTAGCCAGTTTGGGAAACAGATTAATAGGGCACTCAGGTAATGGCTTTGTGAAAGCCTGTTTTTATCTTATTTTCAGGAGTGATGACTGAGACGGGCTCACTGTTCCTTTAATGCGAATGGCCTTACCAACCAACAAAACAACCAACAACAACAGGTACCAATTTTATAACATATTTAAGCAGTATTGTAATCAGACAGTTCAGGTGGTGGATAGTCCATGAGGTCTAAACTAAATAATACTGCGACTATTTGTCCAGTTATATGTTTTTACCGTGACTTCTTCACCTACCTACTAGTTATGTCGACGACCGAATGTATGGCTTTTATTTGTCCCCGCGACTAAATGTCTGCGTGATTTTGATAGTGAAATTTTGTCCTGGGACCAATCCACCGTTACACGCTACCCACCCCTTCCCACCCACCCCAACCCCCATGCCCAAGCACAGCATCACCTCCACCAAACTACATCCTGTATTACCATGGACCTGTACTTTCAAACTTGTACAGAGTACAGGGTTTGAAAGGGGCCCCATATCTTATTAAACTTATTAAGTTTATTAGAAAGACTTGCAATGGTTCTCTCTGTTCTGAGATTAGCCAGTAGCTCCTGGAGCCACTCAAAATAGGGTAAGTTATTGGAATCTTTCCAATGTCTAAGGACCACTTTTTTGACGGACATGGAGATTAATGCCATATAATATTTCCTACTCTGTACAGAAATATCAGAAACATTTCCCAAAAGACATACTTCCAGTGTAAACAAATCCCATAGGCCCAACAATGGGTCTGCTCTTTGTTTGATGTTAGCCCAAAGTCCAACAACACTGGGACAGTTCCAAAAAATGTAAAGAAGGTCTCCAGCATGCAATTTGCATCTTGTGCAAATCGGAGAGGGCACCACACCCAACTTAGCCAACTTCTGCGGGGTATAGTAAATATTATGCAAAATTTTTAATTGCATTAATCTAAGTCTGTCCTGGAATTAAAATTTATGGCAGTTATGCCAGAGTTGAGGCCATTCTAATTCCCTATCTGGAAAGAGAGAAGACCAATATGAAACCGGGACTAAGTTATCAGGATATGCCCATGCAAATAAAATGCTATATATCTTAGACACTGCATGGGGCGAACCAGCCAGATCTGCCAATGTGGCCAGAAATGAGATTTGGGTAGCAGGGGGTGGAGTAACTCCAAAAATTTTTAAGACTAGTGCCGAAGCTGAAAAATTCTGAAAATATTTCCTCTCAGGTATCCTAAATTTCTGCATAATTTCTACGGAGGAGCACCACTGTCTGTCAACCGTTGTGAGATCCTTCAACTGACGATTTGCTAATTGGGAGAGCCAGCTATGTGATAAGAGCTTGTTATCTAGTTGTAGACTAGGATTACCATTTATAGGCTGAGACAAGTCCTTAACATTATCATATTTGAGAAACGCACACAGTTGAACGTTCGCAATAATCGATACTGCAATGGGAGAGTTACTCAATGCACCCGGGAGAGACCCTACTTTAGTGTACAGCAATGTTCCAGGAAGCATACCACATTTTTTGATGGAAGCTAATTCCACTCTGAGCCAGGCTGGGACATAGGAGAGTTG
This sequence comes from Neoceratodus forsteri, assembly GCA_016271365.2. Lineage (NCBI taxonomy): Eukaryota > Metazoa > Chordata > Ceratodontiformes > Ceratodontidae > Neoceratodus > Neoceratodus forsteri. Next base: position 246,007,375 of record CM057455.1, read on the forward strand.
TGCTAATAGGTGCGCGGGTGTCACCCACCTGAGATATTTGTTAGCCTGGCTGGCCCAATAATACAGCCCTATATGTGGGATTCTTAAACCCCCTTTTCCTTTGGAAGCAGCCAATTTGTGAAAAGCCATTCTAGATTTTTTATACCCCCATATAAAATTAGAAAACATGGTATGGATTTTTTTAAACCAGGACAACAGGAGGCCAATATTTAACATATTAAGGGGATAGAAGAGGTGGGGGAAGACATTCATTTGAATTCAATGAATCCTTCCCCAAAGGGAGAGAGGAAGTAGTGTCCACCTACAGAGATCTTGGTCTATTCTTTGGGCCAACAAATCCAAGTTTAATTGTTTAAGCTGGGAAACAGAGCGCGTCAGAATGATCCCAAGATATTTAATGGAATCATACTGCCAGGCAAGCCCTAACAACGTGATCTCCTGCTTGTAAACCCTGTGATTAAGAGGAAAGACCAAAGTTTTTCCAATATTAAGTTTATAATTTGAAACCTTACTAAACTCATCTATTATATTGAGAGTAGGGGGAATAGATGTTGTTGGATTGGTAATCTGCAGAAGGAGGTCATCAGCATATGCAGCAACCTTAACCATCTGCCCATTTAAGAATATACCTAGAACATCCTGAGCTCTGGTTAACTTCTGAATAAGGGGCTCTAAATATATATTAAAGAGTAGTGGAGACAAGGGGCACCCTTGCCTGGTTCCCACATGTAATTTAATTGGACTTGAAATCAATCCATTACAGGAGATTCTAGCTGAGGGTGATAAATATAATGAGCGAACTCATCCCAAAAATTGTTTGGGGATACCAAATGCCTCCATAGCAGCAAATAGGTAATTCAAGTAGATCCTGTCGAATGCCTTCTCAGCGTCAAGGGATACCAAGGCCATTGGTACATCAGCATCTCTCAAAGCCAAGAAGACGTGTGCCAGGGTTTGCAAGTGGTCTACTGATGCTCTATCCCTCATAAAACCAACCTGTTCCTCCCCTATTATACAGGGAAGTACCGTACTCAGGCGATCAGCCAATAACTTTGCCAATATTTTAATGTCATGATTAATTAGCGAAATGGGCCTATAACTTGAGACAAGATCTTGTGGCTTATCAGGCTTGGGCAGTAAAACAATCAGGGCTTCAAAAAGAAAAGGATCAGCCCCTTGGCCAGAAAGTAGAAATTGAAAAAGTGAGAGTAAAATAGGAGTTAGTTGCTTAGAAAATACCTTATAAAAATTGGCAGAAAATCCGTCAGGACCCAGAGTTTTATTGGATGGCAAAGATTTAATTATCATAGCTATTTCATCCTCAGAGATAGGAGATATTAATGCAGCTTGTTGAGATTTAGTGAGAAAAGGTAATTGTAGATTCCCAAAATACTTTTGCAAGTCTTCCTCAGAAGGGGGATTGGCCATGGGCCCGTATAACTCCCCAAAATAACCAGTGAATACATCAAGTATCTCTGAGGATGCAGTTTTAGGGGGGTCTCCCTCTGCAGAGTGAATGGCTGCGATAAATCTCGCTGATTCCTGTTGCTTCGCTCGCATTGCCAACAACCGCCCTGCTTTCTCTCCTTGATCTGTATAAACTGCATTTGCTTTTAAAATAGCAAACTCTGCTGGCTCCTTTAACAGATTAAGATAGGCATCCTTAACTTTAACTAATTCCTGCTTAAAAGTTTTGGGAGAAGTAGGGGAGAGACGGGATTCCACATCCCTAATCTGGGACAAAAGGCGGGAAGATTTATTTTCCCTTTCCTTCTTCCTATTCTAAGTTAAGCCAATGAAAATCCCCCTCAGGAACACCTTAAGAGCTCTCCATTCCATATCTGGCCACCGAGTGGAATTAGCATTCACAGCCACAAACTGATTTATTTGGGATATTATGTACTCGATCTTATCGGGCTCCTTGAGAATTTGATTATTCAGCTTCCATCTACCTCCCCTTTTAGGTAATGAGGACAGGGAAATTTGACATACTACCGCAGAATGATCCGAAAGTGGGCTAGAAACGATATTCAAATCTAAGACCCTAGATAAAAACATGTGAGAAAGGAAAATGTAATCAATCCGTGATGAGGTGCCGTGGACTTGCGATGTAAAGGTGTATTTCCGCACTTTGGGATGTAACACACGCCATACATCGCAAAGGCCTGACGAATCTACCAAGTCCCTGAACAATCTTTGAGCAGGAGAGAGGCCCTGAAAACCACGACCCAACCTGTCCAGCAATGAGTCGAATACCAAATTAAAATCACCACCTATAATCATAGGGACACTCAGAAGGGGAGTGAGAGCTTCTAATACATTCATAAAAAAACTCAGAGTAACAGTATTAGGACCATAGATGCTACCCAAAATAATATCCAACTTGCATAGCCTCCCCTTCACAAATAGAAATCTTCTGGAAGGATCAGCAATGCACTGGGTAGATCTGAAAGGAAGCAATCTAGGTAGAAGAATCATGACCCCCCTGCTCTGGGTATTACCCTGTGCAGCAAATATCTACCCTACCTGTAATCTTCTCAACTCATCTGATTCATCATTAAGCAAGTGCATTTCTTGCAAAAACATAACATCGGCTTTTAAATGGCTAAGATATTTCAAAATCTTGTATTGTTTAGTCTTGTGCCTAGCTCCTTTAACATTCCATGTCATAATCTTAAGATTGCTCGCCATCATTCGCTAAGTCCCTGAATGAAACCATAAAATTCCTCCTGCACTAATATACAACTTCCCTGCCCCCTTACATACGGGTTCTGCTGCACTTGAGCCCCCCCACCAACCTCCCTCCCAACTCACCCCAACCCCAGTAACAAACCCCAAAAACAACAACCCTGCATTCTCACAATTACCCCAACCCTCCCACTCCGACCCTTTATTTTCATGGCACATGATGATCAGTTCACCTAGACATCTCCTCACCCACCCTTCCCCCCACCTTCCTTAACTAGTACAAGTTAACCAGTACCCCAAAAATATCTATCATTGAGCACAGAATGCAGTAGTAAAGTTAAAACAAAAATTGTCTGTGCACAACAGGTTGCAGGGCGCCATAGTGTGACAAAAGAAAACCCTCCTGTCCATACCAAGCGAAAAAGAGATTAAATAATGAAGGAGGGTGCCCCCCCCCAGGAAATGAGATACATCTTTTTCTTCCAGACCAACAGGAAAATGGAAGGGGTCAGCGTAAAATCCAAAGCAGAAATCGCCCTGTAAAACCAGACACAACAAAAGGATTTTATCGCCATCAGATGCCTTTCCCTTCCCGTAAACCAGAACTATATGACAGTTAGCAAACTGCAGGCTCCGGTGCCATCTAGTGGCGAGAGATTGGGAATACATGCTCTGGTAACACCATAAATGCCAGAACTTTCTAACAAAATTAAACATTTTCAGTCCAATCCACGAGCTCCTCATTGCCAGCTCCAGACAGCTCAAAACAACTGGCGGCAGGCGAGACCAATTTCCTGGGCACCCCCCAATATTAAGTAAAGTTCAAAACTTCAAAGCCTGAAAAATAACAAAAATTATTCAATCCCAAATTGCTTTAGTTTAGAAACACAGCAAGCATACATCAAACTATAGCCCAAAAATTCCAACACAAAATTTGCAGCTAGCCCCCTTTATGCTTATTCAACAACGGAAACTATAGGGAGCTAATACACCTCTAAAAGCAAGCATAACAGGTTTCCATCCTTCGCAATTCTGTAAAGGAGAAATCAAAATCAGCTGTTAAGCACTATAAGTCCACACCCATTTAGCCATTGCCAGCTCCCAGCTCAAGGATCCCAAAATAAATCAGGAAGTCTTTGCTTAAGACCAGCAGCCGCCAGTTCTGCATTTTCATATGTTATCCAGGAACCAGCAACAAGAACTTGTATTTTGGCTGGATAGTTCATCTTGAACTTGATTGCAGCAGCTATCAGCTTTGTTGCAATGGGGTGATAGGTGGCTCACTTCTGGCTCACAGAAAGAGGTAGATCGTGTACTACCCTCAATTTAATTCCTTCCCACAAAAGCTCTTTTGTTTCTTGCACTTTAGACATAAAAAACTGCTTCTCTTGAAAGTTCAAGAAACGGAAAATAAAAGTTCTGGGGGGAGCTCCTTGGGATGGCATACGCCGCAATGCTCTGTGGGATCGCTCGATAATATATTCAGAGCTAAAGGGGGTAGGACTAGCAACTTTCTCCACAAATTTTTTAGTAAATTTAAGCCGGTCTGAGCCTTCATCCCGTTCAGGTAATCCTATTACCACCACGTTGTTGTGACGGCTACGACCCTCAATGTCCTGTATTTTAATTTCCATCCTGGCAAGTCGTTGCCTCACCTCCACCAACTCGGGATCGAGCTGCTCCTGCTTGCGCGCTAGTGAGCATATTCGGGCTTCGTTATCTGAAGTCCTCAGAGAAAGAGATTCCAGGACATTGGAGATACTCTTAATTTCTCCAGCGATGCTCTGAATTTCAGCTTTGAAGGGCTGAAACTCCTCCAAAAATTTAGCGAGAGTAAGAGGCTCCAATTCTGCCTTCCTGACATTAGAGGTCTGCAGCTGAAGCTCGGTAGAGGCTTTAGGCTTCTTCGGGGCCTTTTTGGGAGTTGCAGGAGGAGTGTGTTTTGGAGGACTTTTCTTCATCTCCGTCTCCATCCAAAGCCCGTCGGGTGAACACCGATTAACGAGAAGGCTTCCAGCTCTTACTAAGTCTTAAACGACTTTGTTTAAGCAGTTTAATCAAACAAAAACAGATGGGGGCAGGAACTCACAAAGGCGAGTGCTACTCTGTGGACTGCATCACATGACTCCCCCAAAAGCTACATTTTTAAGACAACAATATAATGAGGGGAGACTGAAATCATTAAAATTATTGGCCAGTAGGCTTCATGCGCAGAGGGCCAAAGCCACAATAGCATCTATATGGCACCCACAGAGAAAATAAATGGTCCATGGGGTAAGGGATATAACAGATGCTTTCAAATTATTTTATGGTAAACTATATACACCAGATAAGATACCGTGTGTACAAAGAGTACAAGCTTTTTTGGAGGGACTAGTGCTACTGGGGTTATCGGAGGAACAGGAGCGGTCATTGCTAGCCCCTATTACGGAATCAGAGGTGAATGCAGAAATTTCAAGACTTTAAAGTGGGTAAATGCCCAGGTTCTGATGGGTTACCATCAGAGTTTTATAAGACATTTAGAGGGATGGTACTCCCAAGCCTCTTGGGCTTATACAAAGCTGTGCTTAGTGAAGATGAGCAAATATCCTCCTCATGGGACAGGGCTGTAATTTCTGTGCTCCCCAAACCAGGAAGGGACCCTACTAAATGTTCCTCATATTGACCAATTTCCTTACTAAATACTGACTATAAAATGTTTACTTCCATCTTAGCTAAAAGAATACAACAATACCTACCTGGTCTCATTAGAATGGATCAGGTGGGTTTTGTCCCAGAATGTCAGGCTCAGGATAACCTGAGAAGAACATCTCATGTTATTGATCAGATTAACTATACAAAGACCCCCCTCCCTTCTTATGACTTTAGATGCCAAAAAGGCATTTGATAAAGTATCTTGGGCCTTTCTAGGCCAGGTCCTTTCCCGGTTTGGTTTCCCTCAGCAATTTGTGAGGGCTCTGTTCAAGATATATAAGTCCCCTTCGGCTCATATACGTGTGAATGGCCATGTCTCAGAAGCTGTCCATCTAGGAAGAGGAATGAGGCAGGGATGCCCTCTTTCGCCACTATTATTCACCTTTTACACAAAACCCCTAGCTCAGAGTATAAGACAGAATGGAGGTGTCGGGGGGGTCTTAATGGGGGGGTGAAGAACAAAAATTAGCTTTATATGCTGATGATGTCCTACTACATTTGTCAGACCCAGATAGTTCATTACCAGAGGTGTTTGGGAAAGATAGAGGAATATGCCTCACTCTCAGGTTTTACATTGAACAAGAGTAAGACTGAGGTCCTTAGTTTCTTTTATACCCCATCTGTTGAAATTAGGTAGAGATACCCAATGAAATGGGACATGGAAGCTATCAAGTACTTGGGAATCAAGATAAGTAAAAATACGGCCAGCCTGTTCGAACTGAATTATCCCCCACTAGTGCAACAATTAAAGGCAGACTTTAAAAGATGGACATTGCTCCCCCTAACTTAGCATGCCAAAAATCAAGCATTAAAAATGAATGCCTTACCCAGGCTGCTCTATTTGTTTCAATGTGTTCCTTGTGTTGTCTCTCAGAGGGATCCTGAATCCTGGAAAAAATGTTTATAAGTTTTTTGTGGGGAGCAATGCGACCGAGGGTTAAAAAAACAAACTATTATTTCTTCCCAAAAACAAAGGGGGCCTGGATTTTCCCCACTTGCAGGGGTATTGGACAGCGTCTCAGATGAGGGTTGCATTATTCTGGGGCAATCAGGCATACACCTCCCATTGGAAAAAGCTGGATCTGGCAGAGGTTAGAGAGGTCCCCTTGCAGGAGGCCTTGTTTGGAGAGGGGACGTTACAGGGAACTACGATTTACTCAGGAATGGCAGCAGTTTTAGAGGGTTGGAGAAGATTGGTAGAAGATTGAAGAGATTGGTAGAGGTAATACCAAACAACAGATATGGAAATATACATGGTGGGCCTTTGATCCCAACTTTGCACCAGCAAAACTAGATAACTGGTTCCTAAGACATGCAAGAAAAGGATTTCATGCCCCATATCAACTTTTCCATGGATCCTCCCTGATGTCTTTTGAGATGGTACAATTAAAAGTTGGTATAACCCCACAAGATAGAATAAGATATTATCAGTTAAGGGACTATATAAATGATCAGTTGGGAAAGGGAAATGGGGTGAGTGATCAGGAGGGAGGGGATGTACCAGTACAACAGATTTGGAATGCAACAAATGCTAAACATATGATCACTATGTTATATAGAAATTATTTAAATGACCTCAGTACCTCTTCAGAGTATATCAAGGAAAGATGGGAGAGAGACGTGAACATTTCTATTATAGACTGACAGTGGCCCCAGGTGTGGAGGGGCACTTGGAGCACCACGTCCTCTCCAACTTGGAAGGAGTTCGGTTGGAGGGTGAGGACCTGTTTCTTCCTGGTCCCTGCACAGCTGAGTCATTCCATCCCAGGGGTGGGCACAGAGTGTTGGAGGCAGTGTGGAGAGGGAAGTGCGTCCCAGGCACATGTCTTCTGGGCTTGCCTAGAGATCGTCTCCTTCTGGGAGGGAGTCAGGCGACACATTTCCAGACTTTTTGAAGTCCAGACACCTCTAGGACCTGAACATATGGTTTTTTGTATTGTTCCACAAGAAATAAAAGGGAGAGAGGCAAAGTTCTTGTGGTTAATACTCATAATTGCAACTTTGAAATCTATTACCAAGAGGTGGTGAGAGAGAGAGAGGCAGTCCGGATCTGAGGGAATGGGCCAAAATAATAGAAAATATAATGGATATGGAGAAAATCACCTTTTCTCTCAAGCAGTTAAATCAGGAATACCAGAATAGATGGACAAGATGGCTTTTATATGAGGGAAAGGAAGAATGGCAGACCTAACAGAGTTAAGAGATCAAAAATCATGATCTTAAACGAATGGAAAGAGGTAATGGAACAAGCCCGGAGGGAACAAGGGGAGAACAGTGGTTAGGGACGGGGAAAATTTGATCCTATGTAAGGGGGTTTCCCATAAAATCTGGCGTTTTTGTGAGACTGATAGGATAATTGTGAGTTATGTCAAGTAATAACCTAGTAATTAGTTATTGTTAATGGTTATTAGTGAAAAAGAGATATGTTCATTTCACCTAATATTTTAGTACTGAGAGAGGAATGAAGGGGCATTATTCTCTTATGGATTTCTAGCTTGTCATCCTACCTAAATATGTAATAACTGTGTAAAATGTATGTATATTGGGATGTACTTAGAAACTATGAGATATCTCTATATTATCTTTAATACAGCAAGTATAAAAAAAAAAAACTCTAGGTCCAAATGTCATGGCCTTACAGCCCCCCTCAGCTATGACTCTACTTACCCAAGTTCAAGAGGAAGCCCAACCGAGACACTTAATATCCCAATTTTATAAATCATTGAGGGACTCCAGCGACCTGAACTGGAACAGAGTCTGTGAGACCTGGGAGGATGACTTAGTGATGGCAATCCCACAGGAAGTTTTGGTGGGGCATCTGGTGCCATCTGCACTGCATCATAGGCGCCTATACATGGAGGGAGTTTGGATGGAAAATAGTGGCAAGGTTCTTTAAGACCCCCCAAATTAAAGCAAAATTTCATCCCACAGGAGAAGCCACCTGCTGGAGAAAATGCACAGTGATGGTTGACACACTCACACACACATTTTCTGGTTTTGTCCAGTACTGGCCCAATTTTGGAGGGCAGCGACACAGGCTATCCGAGATCTGTTTCCAGCTGTAGGAGAACTTACACCAGAACTGGCTCTATGTCTATTATTTTCCAAAACACTTTAAAGCCAAAAAACATACTTATTTAATTAATATCCTCCTGACTGTGGCCAAGAAGGCCATAACAAGGAAGTGGCAATAACCCAACCCTCCCACCACAGTTCAATGGGAGGATATATTGTATGATATTCACAGACTGGAAAGCATGACTGCAAAACTATAAGATCAAATCCGCTCTATCTTTAATAGATGGACAACCTGGCTACTCTACATAGGGGATCACAAACTGGAATTTGTCCCATAAGGCAGCAGCAAGGAGAACCTAAAGGAATGAAATCGGGTGCAATCCCAGACAAAACAGAGGGCTATATATCACATAGTGAAGCATTTTGCCGGTGCCGGATGGTGGGATGGAGCCCCTAGGTGGCTATTATATATATATATATATATATTCTCCCCCCTTCACCCTAGGGAAGGCTGACATCCTTAGAATGTCCTAAAATATATGAATAATATATTGTGCTGTTAGGGCTGGACCTGCTCTGCTGCTGCAGCTTCACTACTTAGGTTTAAGGACCTTATTATAGGTACCACAATTATTTTCTTTTTATTTAATCAAATGAGAATATATGACATATGACTGATTTTAAATCTATGTATTTAATGATATAGAAACATAAACATAGAATTTGATGGCAGATAAGGACCGCTTGGCCCACCCAGTCTGCCCATTTCCCTACCTACTGGATAAGCTGCAGATCCTAGTTAACCAGCAGCCTACTTCTTCCTACCCCCACCCCCCAGAACTGCCTTATGACTATCCCATGCATGCTTGAATTCCACCACTGATTTTGACTTCACAACCTCCTCCGGAAGGCCGTTCCATGCATCCACAACCCTCTCTGTAAAAAATACTTCTTAAATTACCTCTGAGCCGCCCTCTATCTTCAAATTGTGCCCTCTTGTTCTTGCACACCTCTTTTTGAAAGATGCTACCTCTTGACTTTGTTGATTCCTTGAGGTACTTGAACGTTTCTATCATGTCCCCCCTCTCCTTCTTTCCTCGAGGCTATACATATTAAGCTCTTTAAGTCTCTCTTCATATGTCTTCCGGTGCAGACCCTGCACCATTTTAGTTGCCATCCTCTGGACAGCTTCCATCCTGTCTATGTCTTTGCGGAGATTGGGTCTCCAGAACTGCACACAGTACTCCAGATGGGGTCTCACCAGCTGTCTGTACAGAGGGATAATAACTTCCTGTTTTCTACTGGTGATGCTCTCCCTATGCATCCCAGTATCCCCCAGCCCTCCTTGCTGCCCTCTCACATTGCTTGCCCGTCTTAGGTCATCTGATATGACTACCCCAGGTCCCTTTCCATTTTTGTTGTTGTTAGTATCTCACCCCCCATTGTGTACTCTTCCCCTGGGTTTTTGTTTCCCAGGTGCATTACCTTGCACTTCTTAGCATTGAATCTAAGCTGCCATACATTTGACCATTCCTCTAACCTTGCCAAATCCCTTCTCATCCTTTCCACCCCACCCTGTGCATCAACTCTGTTGCAGATCTTAGTGTCATCTGCAAAGAGACATACTTTTCCTTCCAGTCCTTCTGCAATGTCGCTTATAAAGACATTGAAGAGGACCGGTCCTAATACTGAACCCTGGCGGTACCCCACTAGTAACCCTCCTTTC